>CP106710.1:106073761-108473761 GCA_025503065.1 Gossypium bickii | reverse complement strand
TATGGAAATCTGCAAATTGTTGAGTTGAATGTATACTTACATTTGCTTATGTTCTTTAAATTATAAAGGGGTTGGTAAATTATACTTATTAATCATATGAACTTACTAAGCTATAAAACTTACTCTGTTTATTTTACCGTGTTTTATAGTGATTTCAAAGCTAGCTTGGATTCGAGGATCGTCGGAGACTTCATCACACTATCAAGCTATCATTTTGGTACTTTTGAATCTATGTTTTGGAATATATGTTATGTATAGAAACTTTGGTCATTTTGGGTATATATGTTGATGATGAATTTAGCCATGAGAATTGGCTTGTAAAATTTAAAGTTTGGTCTTGTATATACCCATGAATGTTGGCTTAAATTGTTGGTTTGGTTGTGTATATATGTATGTGTGTATGGTTTATGTTGTGAGTTCTATTAATGGTTATATAATGCTTATGGATTATAGGTGTGGTGGATGTTAAATGTTTGATATATGAGAAGATATATGCTTGTGAGTTTGAGCATAATGATGCGTGTTTGAAATTTTGAGCATAATGATATGTGAATTTGGTATAAATGGATTGGCCAAATTTGTGACTTGTGTATATTGTGGATAATGTAATTGAGTTGGTTTGTATACCTATTTTTATGCCATGAATTGTGCAATTTGGATTGTTGTAGGTTTGTGCAATTTGGGTGGCACAATGGCTTGGTAAAATGTCAATATTTGTCCACACGGGTAGAGACACGGGTGTGTGTCCCAGCTGTGTGTGACACGCAGTTATGTTACACGGCCGTGTGTCCCCTGCTATTGAAATAGAAACCGAGTCAGTATACCCCACACGGCCTCACACACGGGCGTGTGACTTGGCAGTGTGGTATAAATTAGTATATCCTACAGGTTTGGCACGACCTAGCACACGGCCAGGTACACAGGCATGTGTGGCCATTTTTATGGCACGCAGACTAGCCACACGGGCCTGTGTGTTGGCCGTGTCACCCAAGTTAGAGAGTTACATGGGGTCAGACACGGGCTGGGGCACGGCCATGTGATCCCATTTCGAATGTTCGCACTGCCTGTGACATGGGCGTGTCTTTGGCTATGTGAGACACATGGCCAAGCCACACGGGCCTGTGTGCCCTATTTTTGGAAAAATTTTCCAAGTGTTCGAGAAGTTTCAAAAGTTATCGGTTTAATGTAACACCCTTTACCCGTGTTCGATGTTGGAACCAGATACGAGGCATTACTGAACTTAATTTGCTTAAACATACAACATTGGGATATAAAATTTCATTTCAACTTAAAACTTGTCATTCACATACATAACATCCTTATAATGGGCCTACGAGGCCTTAAATATACATACGAAAGGTTTTAGAATTAAACCGAAAACTTTTGCGTTCTTAGAAAATTTCTGCCTAAATAGGGCCACACACCCATGTGAAATGGAGCACGCCCGTGTAGGCAGGCCGTGTGGTACACCCATGTTCCTAACCCGTACGGAATTTATTTTTCATTTCGAACCTATAGGGGTTTTCACATGGTCAGACACATGCCTGTGTCAATAGCCCGTGTCTATCACACGACCTAGACACGCCTGTGTCCTCACCCGTATGTGAAAAACCTAGGTATTCTGTTTATGACGTCAGCAAACTCTTAAGGGCACACGGACTAGTCAGACGCCCGTGTGCTGGCCCGTGTAATGAATCGAATTCTATCAATTTGATATAGGGGACACACGGCCTACCGACACACCTATGGGGCTGATCGTGTGTCACACACGGCCTAGACACACACTCGTGTGTCTACCCGTGTGGACAACTAGAAGGTTATTTTCCACGCCAATTGCCACCCTGAAACATAAACACACATCTACCAACACAAGCAACACATAGCATGGCAATAATACACTATGAGGAATCACTAATCATCATCCATACACTTCACATTTTACTCCATCAATTGCATGAACTTTAACTTCATAAAACTCATCATCATTAAAAATAAGAAACTTGACAAATATTGGCCAAACCCCAATGGTCATTTACAAAATAATAGCCATTGGCTTTCAAATATGACATAACACAAGATGACCAAGTTCCTATACATGTCATACTCAAAAATAAATCAACTTTACTATACCAAAAGAATGATTGATAGTGTGATCCGAGCTCCGACGTTCTATGATTCCTGAGCTAGCTTAGCGATACTATAAGGAAAAGGGAAAAGAGAGGGGTAAGCATATAGCTTAGTAAGTTTGCATGAATCAAAATAGCAAAATAAGTATTCATAGTAAAATCCATTCATCTCAAGAACAATAACAACACAAGTTCTCAAGTACTTTGACATACTTACTTATACTTATTCTTACCCATCACGTATCACATTACAATTTTTATAACTCATAATTTACTCATGGTACCTGTATCACTTCAGCACATAATTTAGCACTTATGCTATTTTGACATAAACTTAAAATATTATCATCCTTAACTTAAATGGAACTCTTTGTCATCCTTGTATAACTTAGCTCTTTATCATCTCAACATACTTAGCTCTTTTGCCCTTGAACTACTCGGAATATCGGAGGATACTCAATCTCATCACACATGTACCACGATGCCGATGCCATATCCCAGATATGGTCTTACACGGAATATCTTTGCTCAATGTCGATGCCATGTCCCAGACATGGTCTTATATGGGACCTATATTTGGTGCCGGTGCAATGTGCCAGACATGGTCTTATACGGGACATTCCTTATCTCATGTGGTGACATAGGTATCCTCGTTATTCCGAATCTTCAATCGGGACTTTAACTTAACATATTCTCATCATTTTCTCATCGAGGCTTCATTAGTCTAATTTCATGGGAATGATATTCTTTACCATGATATCAAGTAATTTAAAATATAAAAAATACTATGAAACTTTAATTTCAAACAAACTTACCTCGGTACTCAAAATAGGTATAGATGTTCGATTTAATCCACAACTTTGTTCTTGCCTCGGTTTCGATCCGGGCTTCATGTTTCTTGATCTATAATAACAATTTCACTTGTTTAATACTAACATTGACTAGATTGACTCATGAATCCTACTTTGTCAAAATTATAATTTTGCCCCTAAACTTTCACATAATTACAGTTTTCCCCTAGGCTCATAAAATGATTTTTATTCAACTTTCTTGTATTTTAAGCCTAGCCAAATTATTTTCCTAACTACAACAGCCCCAAATTTCCACTATTTCACTCATGTATGACCATTTTTATAACTTTTACAATTTGGTCATTTTATGCATTTTTCATGAAAATCACTTAGAAAAAGATGTTTATCATACATCAAACTTTCATATTCTCCCATAAAACATCAAAATACATGCATGTCATACATGGGTAAATTTTTAAACATAAACCTTAGCTCAAAATAAAGCTAGAAATAGCTAAATCGAGCTACGTGGATCTCAAAAATACAAAGAACAATAAAACGGGGGCTAGGAGGTACTGACAATCAAGCTTGAAAGATGAACAAACCCTAGCTATGTCTTCCTTTGTGATTTTCAGCCATGGGAGAAGAAGATTAACACAATTTTGACTTTGTTTTCCGTTTTTAATCTTTTATTTACCAAATGAAAAAAATACCCTTAAGGTCTCTTTCTTAATATTTTTCCTTCCCACGTCCATTTTTGTTCATCTTGACATTTAATGGTCTAATTGCTAAATCAGGACCTCTAGTGATTTTTATAATTCTATTTCAAACTTAAATCTTCTAGAATCTCAGATTTTCTAATCTTTGCAATTTAGTCCTAATGGACAATTTAATCACCAATAAATAAAATTTCCTCATGAAATTTTCACACAATTATGCAAACATATCATAAGCCTCATAAAAATCATAAAACACATATTTCTACTTCAAATTTGTGGTCTCATAACCACTATTCTGACTAGGCCCTTAATCGGGTTGTTACAATTCTCCCCCCTTAGGGATTTTCATCCCTGAAAATCTTACCAGCAAAAAGGTTTGGGTACTAGTTTCTCATAGCCTCCTCGGGCTCCCATGTAGCCTCTTCTACCCCATGTCTTTGCCACAATACTTTCACAAGAGATATACTTTTGTTTCTTAATTGTTTGACTTCTCGTGCCAAAATCTTAATTGGTTCTTTGCCATCAGTCATGTCGGGTTGAATTTCAACCTCTGTCGGTGTAATCACATCCAAAGGGTCTAATCGGTAACATCTCGACATAAACACCTGGAACACATCATGTATCTTTTCCAACTCAGATGGCAAAGCCAATCAATAAGCTATCGGGCCCTATCTTCTCGTTAATCTCATATGGTCTGATAAAACGCGGACTCAATTTGCCTTTTCGGCCAAATCTAAGAACTTTCTTCTATGGTGATACTTTCAAGAATACTTTATCACCAACTTGAAACTCAATCTCTTTTCGTTTCAAGTTCGAATAGGACTTTTGTCTATTAGAAGAAGCTTTTAAACATTCACGGATTATTTTTACCTTCTATTCGGTTTCTCTAACCAGATCGACCCCATGAATCTGATTTTCCTTAAGTTCAGCCCAATATAAAGGCATTTGAAAGTTACACCCATAAAAAGCCTCATAAGGCACCATTCTCAAACTCAATTGGAAACTGTTATTATAAGCAAACTCTACCAATGGTAGGTACTTTTCCCAACTGCCCTGAAACTCAAGAACACAGCATTGGAGCATATCCTCAAGTATCCGAGTTAATCTCTCCGACTGTCTGTCAGTTTGTGGGTGAAAAGTCGTACTAAAACTCAGCTTCGTACCAAAAGCTTCTTGTAACTTTTTCCAAAATCAAGACATGAATCTCGGGTCTTTATCCGATATAATCGACAAAGGCACTCCGTGTAGTCTTACAATCTCTAAAACATACAAGTCCGCCAACTTGTCAAGCAAATAATCAACATGTACTCGTATAAAATGGGCTGACTTCGTAAGTCTATCCACCACAACCCATACGACATCTTTCATGCTTGGTGCCAACGGCAAACCCATTACAAAGTCCATAGTAACACGGTTCCATGTCCACTCAGGAACCATAATAGGTTGAAGCAAACCCGAAGGTACTTGGTGTTCAAATTTCATTTGCTGTTAAATCAAGCATCTTGATCGTGTGTCAGAGTCTTAAAAATTTATAAAAAGAATGATCGAGCCTAGAAACTAACTGCGACAACGACTTGAGGCAAGCACACCCATCGAACAGTAGTATAGCTTAACGTCAAGACTAGATTGTCGAACCCAAGGGAACCAAAAGTACTAATACTAGCTTTCTTTTTATTATTTATCCTAAGAATTAAAGGAATTTTTATCTAATCTAAAATTAACTAACAACTAAGCTAAAGATGCAAAGACAAAGAGAATGAATTTGGGAAAAATACTTAGGGAAAAACCAATTGATTAAGACAATACCCAAGGAAGAATTCACCTAGACTTCACTTGTTATCTAACTTTGAACCAGACAATTTATTCACTTGACTTGATCCATAGGATTCCCTAAGTTATATTAATACCTCCATCGAGGCTACTAACGTCTAACCCTAGATTGATTAATTGAAATCTCTTTCTAATTAAAACCCCAAGAATTGCATTAACACGATCTATGGACTCCCATATTAGGTTTCACTCTAATCCGACAAAATCTCGTCACCTTATGTCTAGGCGTGCGATCAACTCCGCTTAATATGCTAGATCTACTCTTAGGCAGGGACTTTTGCTCCTCCACCTAAGCATATCACACTTGAATTAATATCCCGGAAATATCAAAACAAGAATTAAGAACACATAATTAAGAACAAATCAAGTATTTATCATATTGTTCAGCAAACGATAACAAGATTCATCTTAGGTTTCATCCCCCTGAGGTATCTGAGGGTTTAGTTCATAATCATAAAAGAATACATCTCAGAAGAAAAGATAAAATGAACATAAGAAAAACCCTAAAACTCCCTAAAGGAATTGAAGAGAGATCCTCCGTCTTGAGTATGACTCCGGCTTCTTGAGATGAATCAACTGGCTTTCTTTGAGTAAATTCTACAATTCTGAACCCTCTGGCTCAGCTCTTTGGCGTCGATGGACGCTTAACTGGACTCCCCTTGAAGGTTGGCCTCTAGGGTGTTTATATAGGCTCTTGGAATGTGTTTCTTTGCCTCTAAGTATCCTAATCCGACTGAAATTCCTCTTTTTCATGTTAGGGACGTGCACATGGCACACGCCCGTGTGAATCATGGCCAAGCTGTGTTCGAGTCTATTAATGAGGCACGGCCGTGTGGTCTTGGGCCCAGGTTGTGTTGATTTTGTGTTATGGCCCATTTACTATGTTTTTGGGCCCGTTTCTCATTCTTTTCATCCTCCTATGCTCTCCTGAGTATAAAACATGAACTTAAAGGATTAAAAGCACCAAATTACATAATTCAAGGTATAAATCATCCAAAAGCATGCTAAATGTGGGCTTAAAATATGTTACTATTACGGTTTATCAAATACCCCACACTTAAGCTTTTGCTTGTCCTCAAGCAAAATTCTCAACTCAAAATTAAAATGAACTTCCTTGATTCATAATATTCATCAATAGTGTTTCATCAGAATTCAAATATAATTCATACGTGGATAATTCAACTCAAAGAGTCCTAAAGATTCAAACAATCAATGTCATACATTTATAGCCTGAAAATGTTAGGTGTCTCACCTTACCTAAATAATTACCTCTGATTCAAAACCGACAAGGGTTGACATCCTCACTAAAGATTCACTCAAACCACTCGTGATGTTTAAGGTTCAACAAAAAGCACTTATAAGTTAAACATGAAAAGTTAGTCCCATAGGCTTGCATGAAAATGAAATCTCCACCACTGTAAAATGAGATGATACACAAATCAAAAGGTCTTTAACAGGGTTGTAATGGGGCTCGGGTTAAAGGTGTGGATAAAGGCTGAATTAGAGGGTTAGAATCGAGATTGAATTGACAATTTACGTAACTAGAAAAATGAACTAAATCCTAAATAATTACATCAATCGAAAGCTAATAATATGAGCTCACTTAATCATAGAACTAATAATAACATACTTCGTTTTTTTAGAACAAATCATTACAATGAAAAGAAAGAACTTTAACAACTGAAATATAGAACATAGTTAGGGAACTGTTCAAACTCGAATCTCGACAAAAAGGAAGTCAAGGAATGGTAATAACAAATACAAAGGGTTTTGGGTTAATATTAGTGGGTGAGCCAATAAAAAAAGGTTGTTAGGATCAAAGGGGTTCACTAGGGATTAATTATGAAGGTAAGCTTTTTAGTGGAGTGAGTGGGTTAAATCCTAAGTGCCTTTATCATCCCAGTATATCAAATAAATAATGCGGTTTTGACATGTATAAACGAAGCAAGTTCTAGAATAACAAATCAATGTTGACACACTCATAATCAAAAAGTGAGCACGAAAGAATGTATGCTCTAAAAGGCTCAAAATCTCACAAAAATTATGGGTTTTTGATATCAACTTTGTAAATTTCAAACTTCAAAGTAATAATTAGATTCGGGTAGACAACCTTTTAATTTTTGAAAATAGACTTATCATGCTTGATTCTCTAGTCTCCTAAAGTTTAAATCATCACTGCACAATTATCTATGATTTAATCCAAAACATATCAATAAAAATCATGACTCACAGGAAATTTCATTCTCATAATAATGTGAGAAAATTACTTAAAGACAATATATCATTCAGGGATTTTCAAATAATACTATAGTTAACCCCCCACACTTAAGATGTACATTAATGTACAAAGATAGATAATAGCAAAATAAAAACATAAGATAGGGAGAGAAGTGAAACTTCCTAAATTATGGATGAAATCCTTGAAGGATGTTCCATGACGAATGTGATGACTAGGTATAAGTGATGTTTTCTTTCCTTGAGTGGTATATTTAATCTATTTAATCTGCGAAGTCATCAATTAAATTTTAGGGAATGGATGTTGTTATGGAAACTTAGGGTTAGATAGCCAGTGATAAAGTGTGATCAATAGTACTAATGAAACTTTCAAGTCTTTAGATAGTAAATAAAAAATAAAAAAGAAAATAGAAGTAGAAATAAAGATAGAAATAAAAAAAAAGAATAAAAAGAAAAGGACTCAGAGGTCCTCTACATCAGCTGGGTCGGGTGGTGGTGGTGGCGATGAGATATGAAGATGATGACAGATCTGCTGAAGAGTCGCCTCAATACCATCGAATCTTTGAGCGGTGTTATTAAATTGCTGCGTACAGTAATGCTCAAACTGAGTGAGACGAGTAGAAATGTTTGAGAGTGAAACAGCCAAATGAACTGGGCGATGGCTCTGTTGTGCTGCTTCCTGTGGTGGAGGAACATCTTTAGTAATGTCCTCAGGGTCCTCCTCGTTGGTGCTAGGTACTAGCCTATATTGGGAGGGATCAGTCTCATGTCGACGTTGAATTATCCTTAGCTGTAGCATCGTCTGGATGTCTTGTGGCGATATCTGACCTATCAGTGTAAGGGAGGAGATCTGAGCGTCGTTGTTGAGGAACCCAAAATATCGAGCCAAGCGTGCGATGTAGGGACCCATAGATATGACCCCTCTCTTGTACTGCTCCATCTGATGTTGAATGGCGCGAGCTATGAAATAGGCTAAGTCAAAAACATGCTCGTTCGCCATGCACCATAGGAAGTAGGCGTCGTGAGTGTTGACGACGCTGGTGCTCTCTCGCTGACCTGTCAGTGTATGAGCTAAAAGGGCTTGTACATACCTCAGGGATGGGGCAAGGGCTGTTGCCTTGGAGCGGCTGGGGTCATAGTTATTTTTCTTGGGTGCTATATTTACCAAAATCTTGTGGGGGTGTTGTGGATATGGCGATGAAACTCCGAGAGATCATTTTCCTCCATGAATTCATCGATATAAAGTCCCAATGTGGCCCCGAATTGTGGTACATTTAGTTCTCGTACAATGCCTCCGAGACGGAATTGGATTGTACCGGGGTCATCGTGGTGGGACATCACTGTTTGAAGGTGGAATGTTGAACAAAGCTCCAAAGTGAGCTCTAGAAATGTGGGCTCGATGATGTTGAAGAATTGGTTCCAAGGGTCGGTAGTTAGGAGAGCCCGTACGTCGTCGGCTAGTTGGACCTGCTCCAAAGCTGCCCAATCAATACATCTCCCTGTGCCGAATGGTTGCACCCGAAGTATTTTATAAAGGTCCTCTTGGGCTCCTGGAGGAAATCGTAGTAATGGGTGGCGCACTTCGGCGGATGCGCTGGCAGATGACGAATCGGGTCCCTTTCGTTTTTTGGAACTAGGGACTGCGATTTTCTTGCCTTGAGATGATGACATTGTGGTCCTGAAAATATCAGATAATTGATGATTCCAGTAATATTTCCTACCAAGATATATCAAGGCTTCGATCAATATCCAAAATACACAAAAATTAAACTCATAATAAGATAGTTCAACCATACTTAGCATGAGCAAGAACTTGATAACGAATAATTCCATCTAATTCTAAACATTATTATTTAAACAAAGATTAAATGACTAAATCAATCTAATAAGAATGAACTAATATTAAATAATAAAAATAAACTTTAACTAAATAATATTCTAATTATAAAACAGTTAAATGGAGGAAAAATGCAACAATGAGAGGTGACCACTAGTGTTTTTGGAGAGTGGCGGGGTGGTTGGGCGGGGCACGGGCGTGTAGAGGTGAGATACAGGGGTGTACAGTAAATAGTCGGGGAGACACGGTGGTGGAATGCCTTTGGGCAGGCATGTACTCTGTTAGCACGGGCGTGGACTGGTTTTTGATGTGTATGTGAAAGAGGGATGGAGATAAAGGATAGGGGAAGTCAAGGGTGGGGGGTTCTTTGATGGTGGCCAGAGTAGGGTAGAGAATTTTGAGGGAAACGGCTAGGGTTGGGAGTTTGGGGGAGGATTTTGGGGAAAATGGGGGCTATGTTCTTTAAATAGGGAAGGGGGCGCGGGCAGGTACCATGCCCGTGTTTCTTTTATTTAGCCCATGTTTTTCTTAATTTTTAAATTTGGGCGCTTTTGACATGTTGCCCACGCTCGTGTTTCGTGGGCGTGTGCTATTGTGTTCGCTTCTCCCACGCCCGTTCATAATATCCCACACCCGTGTTCATGTATTCAGTGTCTCACACGGCCAGTAGGCACGGGCATGGGTCACGCCCGTGCTGATTACTCATGATAGACCACAGCTGCATCGCACGGCCATGGTCCCGTTATAGCAGCCCGTGTTGGGAAAATTTTTCTTTTTCATCTCGTACGACTACCGGCATACCCATTTTTCATCCCATGGAGTCCACACGGCCACGGGCACGCCCGTGTGTAAGGCTGTGTGGTAGGGAAACCTGCGCTTCATTGAATTGGTTAGTTTGGAGTTAGATGCTAAAAATCGCAAATATGAAGTTAGTGAAGTTAGTGCTCGGGTTGCCTCCCGAGAAGCGCTCGTTTAAAGTCTTAAGCTAGACTCACCTTGTTTTCATTTCAAAATGAAGGTTCACGGAGCTGAAGCTCCTCTCTCAATTCCTTGAAATCTTCACCATTATAAGGTTTCAGTCGATGACCATTTACCTTGAATGTCCCATGAGTTGGATGGGTTACCTCGACTGTGCCGTAAAGAAAAATAGTTTTGATCACAAATGGGCCTGACCACCTTGATTTCAGCTTTCTAGGAAACAATTTGACCCTTGAATTATACAGCAGGACCAAGTCTCCTACTTCGAATTGGTTTGATTGTTTTAAACGAGCATTATGGCGTCGCTTTGTTGCCTCCTTATATAGTCATGAATTTTCATAGGCATTAGCTAGCCATTCATCTGGCTCGTTCATCTGCATCATCCTTTTCTCACTTGTGATTTTAAGATCATAATTTAAGAATTTTATCGCCCAAAAAGCTTTGTGTTCTAACTCGAATGGTAGATGATAACTTTTTCTGTAGACAAGTTTGTAGGAAGATGCTCCTAGGGGAGTTTTAAACGCTGTTCTATAGGCCCATAAAGCATCATCTATTCTTAATGCCCAATCTTTCCTATTTGATTCAACTGTTTTCTCTAAGATCCGTTTAAGCTCTCTGTTTACCGCTTCCACTTGCCCACTGGTTTGAGGGTGATAAGCGGTAGCTGTCCTGTGGTGTACTCCATATTTTTTCTAGACTTTATCAAATTGAGTATTACAAAAGTGAGTACCCCTATCACTAATAATTGCTCTGGGTGTTCCAGAATGAGAGAAGAGTTTCTTAAGAAACCTTACTATAGCTCTAGCATCGTTAGTCGGTAAAGCTTGGGCTTCCACCCATTTTGACATGTAATCTACTGCTACTAAGATGTATTTATTTTCGAATGAACTAGGAAATGGACCCATAAAGTCAATACCCCATACATCAAATATTTCACATGATAACATATATGTTTGAGGCATTTCATCGCGTTTAGAGATATTACTTTTCTTTGGCATTTATCACTGTCCTAATGCTGGCGTAATAGATCAATTGAAACTGCTTGTCTCTTCACTGTCCTAAAACTGCACCTACTGCAAAATCACTCGCATCACACATTAGTTCAAAAGGTAGATTCCAATCAGGTGCAATTATAATTGGAGAATTTATTAGTTTCTGTTTGAAGATGTTAAATGCATCTGAACATTCCTGATCAAAATTGAAAGGTACATCTTTTTCTAGCAATTTCTTTAAAGGCTTAGCTATTTTAAAAAAATCCTTAATGAATCTTCTGTAAAATCCATCATGTCCTAAAAAGCTTCTAATGGCCTTAACTGAACTAGGAAGAGGTAATTTTTCTATGGTTTTGACCTTTGCTTTATCCACCTCAATCCTTTTGATAGAAATTTTATGTCCCAATACAATTCCTTCTCACACCATAAAGTGACATTTTTCCCAATTTAAAACAGGGTTTGTTTCCTTACATCACATTAAAACTTGTTTTAAATTCTTAAGGCAAAGATGGAAAGAATTACTGAATACCGAAAAGTTATCCATGAATACCTCCACAATGTCTTCCATAAGTTCATTAAAGATGGCTAGCATGCAGCGCTGAATCCAAAAGGCATTCTACGATAAGCAAACTTACTGTATGGACATGTAAATCTTGTCTTTTCTTGGTTTTCAGGGGCTTTGGAATTTGGAAGTAACCAAAGAGTCTGTCCAGGAAGGAATAATACATATGCAAGGATAATCTTTCTAACATCTGATCAATAAAGGGCAAAGGAAAGTGATCTTTTCTGGTGGCATCATTCAACTTTGTATAGTCAATACAGACTCTCCAACCTGTGACTGTTCTTGTAGGAATCAACTCATTCTTTTTGTTGGCTACAATAGTTATGCCTCCTTTCTTTGGAGCAACCTGCACAGGACTTACCCAAGTACTGTCAAAAATAGGATAAATTATTCCAGCATCTAGAAGTTTAATTACCTCAGATTTAACAACTTCCTTCATGTTGGGATTCAATAGTCTTTGAGGTTGCACACATGGTTTATATTCATCTTCCATTAAAATTTTTTGGGCGCAAAACGATGGGCTTATTCCCTTAATGTCCGAAATTTTCCAAGCTTATGCTCTTTTATGTTCCCTTAGTACCTGTAGCAGCTCGTTTTTCTCTTTAGGTTCTAGTTCTGAAGAGATAATTACTGGTAGTGTAGAATTATCCCAGAGGAATGCATATTCTAAATGTTTTGGCAATTGTTTTAATTCTAACTTGGGTGGCTCATCAATAGATGGTTTTTGCTTTAGTTTGTCGTTGGTTTCAATGCCCTCTTCTTTCGTTTGTCTAGATGAAGATGTATTCAAATTCAGCTCATTGATATCATCATCTGCCCCCTCGTCTTGAGTAATGCACAGTTCCATCGTGTCGTCATGTATGATATCCTGCAACGAATCTTGAATAATATGATCAACGGCATCAATTAAATAACAGGAATCATCTTGTTCTCTAGAATATCACATAGCATCATAAATTTGAAAAATAATTTCTTCATCGCCTACCCTTATAGCAACTCTACCATCACCTACATCAATAACAACCTTAGCAGTGGCTAAAAAGGGTCGTCCCAAAATTAAAGGCACCTCAACGTCCTCATCCATATCAAGCACAACAAAATCAACAGGGAAAATAAATTTATCAACTTTTACCAGAACATCTTCTATAATTCCCCTAGGATATTTAATAGATCTGTCAACCAACTGAATACTCATCCTAGTGGGTTTTGGTTCCCCAAGACCAAGTTGCTTAAACATTTTGTAAGGCATTAAATTAATACTGGCACCAAGATCAGCTAATGCTTTCTCTATGTTCAAACAACCAATTAAACAGGGAGTAGTGAAACTTCCTGGATCTTTTAATTTAGTTGGTAGATTGTTTTGGATGATAGCTGAACATTCTTCATTAAGTTCCACTGTTGAAATTTCTTTGAACTTCCTCTTATTTGTTAGATGCTCCTTTAAATATTTTGCATATGTTGGCATCGGCGAAATAGCTTCAACAAAAGGTAAGTTAATATGCAACTGTTTGAAAAGTTCAAGAAATTTACCATATTATGCATCTAAGCGGTCTTTCTTCAACTTTGCTGAATATGGGATCGGTGGTTTAATTTCCTCACGGATCGGGGTTTCATTTGCCGTATCAGTTTCATGTGGTATCTTTTTCTTCATTTCGACTAACTCCTTCCCACTTCTTAGTGTCACTACTTTTACCTGCTCTTTTTCCCTAAGTAAACTTTCTGGTCGTATTTCAGAAACTAACCTAGTAAGTTGCCCAATTTGATCTTTGAGCTCCTGCGTCGATGCTTGTTGTTTTTCAAGTTTCGTTTCTATATTTTTGAGACGAGTTTCTAAGACTGCTATGAATTTTGTCAGCATCTCCTCAAGGTTCGGCTTCTTTTCCTGTGGGTGGGGCTGTTGTTGGAAGTTTTGGGGTGGTTGTCGCCTTTGATTTCCTTGGCCACCCCATGAAAAATTGGGGTGGTTCTTCCAACCTGGATTATAAGTATTACTATAAGGGTTATTTTGAGACTAGAAATTGTTACCCATATAGTTCATTTGTTCGCTCTCCATGCCCAGTCCGTAGGGTGGGTATTCAAGATTTGCCACGCCTCCACTTGTCTCACAGTATGGTTACTGCGTCGAGGTTGAAAACTTCGGCTGCTTTTGCTGGCCTTGTCATTGTAACTTGCCACTGATAGTTATTCAATGTCATCTCCTCTATAAACTCGTAGGCTGCTTTAGGAGTTTTGTTATTCAGAGTTCCGCCGGTGGCTGAATCGATTAATTGCCTTGTTGAAGGGTTCACACCGTTGTAGAAAGTTTGGACCTGTAGCCACAAGGGTAATCCGTGGTGTGGGAACCTTCTCAACAAATCTTTGTATCTCTCCCATGCATCATAAAGTGTCTCTAAATCCATCTGCACAAAAGAAGAGATATCATTCCTTAACTTGGCCATTTTGGCCGGTGGAAAATATTTTAATAAAAATTTCTCGGTCATTTGATCCCATGTAGTGATTGACCCTTGTAGTAGAGAATGCAACCACTGTTTGGCTTTATTTCTCAAAGAAAAGGGAAATAACCGAAGACGGATGGCATCATCAGGAATGCCATTTATTTTGAAGGTGTTGCAAAATTCTAGGAAATTCGCTAAGTGATTATTTGGATCTTCATCCTGTAAACCATCAAACTGAACAAATTGCTGTATCATCTGAATCGTGTTAGGTTTTAGTTCAAAATTATTTACGGCAATAGCAGGTCTAACAATACTTGACTCAGTTCCTGTTAAATTAGGTTTAGCATAATCATACATAGTTCGGGGAGCATGATGTTCGGCCATCTCTGGAGGTGGCAGATTATTCTCAGCCATCTCTTAGGTAGTATTAACTTTGTCTTCTTGCTCTTCTTGTATGTAGTTTAAGCTTCCCCTTATTTCTCTACAATTTCTGCGAATAGTACCTTTAATATCACTATCGTAAAGTAGGGGTCCTCTCAGGTTCCTTCTAATCATAAACTAGAGGTACCTGAAAGGAGTAAAAGAACAAAAATTAGCAAAAAATTAAAAAAATAAAAGTAAGAAATTGCAGAAAATAAAAAATGGCTAAAGTAATAAAAATTGAGCTTTCTTAATATTTTGGTTCCCCGGCAATGGCGCCAAAAACTTGATCGTGTGTCAGAGTCTTAAACATTTATAAAAAGAATGATCAAGCCTAGAAACTAACTATGACAACGACTTGAGGCAAGCGCACCCATCGAATAGTAGTATAGCTTAGCGGCAAGACCGGATTGTCAAACCCAAGGGAACCAAAAGTACTAATACCAACTTTCTTTTTATTATTTAGCTTAAGAATTAAAGGAATTTTTATCTAATCTAAAATTAACTAACAACTAAGCTAAAGATACAAAGACAAAGAGAATGAATTTGGGAAAAATACTTTGGTAAAAACCAATTGATTAAGATAATACCCGAGGAAGAATCCACCTAGACTTCACTTGTTATCTAACTCTGAACCAGACGATTTATTCACTTGACTTCATTTGTAGGATTCCCTAATTTATATTAATCCCTCTCTCAAGGCGACTAACGTCTAACCCTAGGTTGATTAGTTAAAATCTCTTTCTAATTAAAACACCTAGAATTGCATTTACTCGATCTATGGACTCCTATATTAGGTTTCACCCTAATCCAGCAAAATCTCGTCACCCTATGTCTAGGTGTGTGATCAACTCCGCTTAATTATGCTAGATCTACTATTAGGCAGGGACTTTTGCTCCTCCACCTAAGCACATCACACTTGAATTAATATCCCAGAAATATCAAAACAAGAATTAAGAACACATAATAAAGAACAAATCAAGTATTTATCATATAGTTCAGCAAACGATAACAAGATTCATCTTAGGTTTCATCCCCTTCAGGTATCTGAGGGTTTAGTTCATAATCATAAAAGAATACATCTCAGAAGAAAAGATAAAACAAAACATTAGAAAAACCCTAAAACTCCCTGAAGGAACTGAAGAGAGATCCTCCGTCTTGAGTATGACCCCGACTTCTTGAGATGAATCAACCGGCTTTCTTTGAGTAAATTCCACAATTCTGACCACTCTGGCTTGGCTCTTTGGCCTCGCTGGAGGCTTAACTAAACTCCCCCTGAAGGTTGGCCTCTAGGGTGTTTATATAGGCTCTTGGAATGTGTTTCTTTGCCTCTAATTACCCTAATCCAACTGAAATTCCTCTTTCTCACATCAGGGACACGCCAATGGCACACGCCCATGTGAATCGTGGCCAGGCCGTGTTCGAGTCTATTAATGAGGCACGATCATTTGGTCTTGGGCCCAGGCCGTGTCAATTTCGTGTTATGGCCCATTTATTCCATTTTTGGTCCTGTTTCTCGTTCTTTTCATCCTCCTATGCTCTCCTGAGTATAAAACATGAAATTAAATGATTAAGAACACCAAATTACATAATTCAAGGTATAAATCATCCAAAAGCATGCTAAATGTGGGCTTAAAATATGTTACCATTACAGTTTATCACACCTTAATACAATCTCAGAAATATCTTTCTTCATACTTGACCACCAATACCATTTCTTCAAATCATTATATATTTTTGTGCTTGCCGGATCTACAGATAGATGATCGTTGTTTTATGCGATGTCAAAGCCTTAAAATTTATATAAAGAAAGATTGAACCTGGAAACTAACTGTGACAACGATGTGAGGCAAGCGCACCTATCAAACAGTAGTATAGTTAAGGCAAGGCCGGATTATCAAACCCAAAGGAACTAAAAGTACTAATACTAACTTTATTTTTTATTATCTAGCCTAAAATAAAATGAATTTGTTGTTTAATCTAAATTTACTAACTACTAAACTAAAGACTCTAAAACAAAGAAGAATGAAATTTGGGGAAAATACTTGTGAGAGAAAGCCAATTGGCTAAGACAATACCCGAGGAAGAATCCACCTAGACTTCACTTGTTATCTAACTCTAAACCAGACGATTTATTCACTTGACTTGATCCATAGGATTCCCTAACGTATATTAATCCCTCTCTCGAGGCGACTAACGTCTAACCCTAGGTTGATTAATTGAAATCTCTTTCTAATTAAAACCTCTAGAATCATATTAACTCGATCTATGGACTCCCATATTAGGTTTCACCCTAATCCAGCAAAATCTCGTCACCCTATCTTTAGGCGTGCGATCAACTCCGCTTAATTATGCTAGATCTACTCTTAGGCAGCGACTTCTGCTCCTCCACCTAAGAATATCATACTTGAATTAATATCCTGAAAATATCAACACAAGAATTAAGAACACAGAATTAAGAACAAGTCAAATATTTATCATATAGTTTAGCAAACGATAACAAGATTCATCTTAGGTTTCATCCCCCTCAGGTATCTGAGGGTTTAGTTCATAATAATAAATGAAAACATCTCATAATAAAAGATAAAAAAAAAACATAAGAAATCCCTAAAACCCTCTGAAGGAATTGAAGGAGATCCTCCGTATTGAGTATAACTCTGGCTTCTTGAGATGAATCAATTGGCTATCTTCGCGTAAATCCTCACAAATCTGCCCTCTTTGGCCTAGATGGATGCCCCGACAGAGGGCTTCTGTCGAACTCCCCCTTTAAGTTGCCCCCTAAGGTGTTTATATAGGCTTTGAGATGCCTTACTTGGCCCCTAAGTATCCTAATCCGAGTGTAATTCCTCTTATTCACGTCAGGGACACGCCCATGGCACACGCCAGTGTGAATCATGCTAACGCCGTGTTCGAGTCTGTTGAATGAGGCACGGCCGTGTGGTATTGGGCCCTGGCCGTGTTGATTTCGTGATATGGCCCATTTATTCTGTTTTGGGCCCGTTTATCATTCTTTTCATCATCCGGTGCTCTTCTGAGTAAAAAACATGAAAATAAAGGATTAAGAGCACGAAATTACACAATTCAAGGCTTAAATCATCCAAAAGCATGCTAAATGTGGGCTTAAAATATGTTACTATTACGGTTTATCAAATACCCCCCCACTTAAGCTTCTGCTTGTCCTCAAGCAAAATTCTCAACTTACAATTAAAACAAACTTCCTTGATTTATAATATTCATCAATAATGTTTCATCATAATTCAAAGATAATTCATACATTGATAGTTTAACTCAAAGTCCTAAATATTCAAACAATCAAAGTCATACATTTATAACCTAAAAATGTTAGGTGTCTCCCTTTACCTAAATAATTACCTTTGATTCGGAATCGACAAGAGTTGACATCCTCACTAAAGATTCACTCAAAACACTCAAAGTGTTTAAGGTTCAAAATTAAGCACTCAAAAGTCGAACATGAAAAGTTAATTCCATAGGCTTGCCTGAAAATCAAATCTCCACCACTGTAAAATGAGATGACACATATATCAAAAGGTCTTTAAAAAGGGTTGTAGCGGGGCTGAGGTTAAAGGTGTGGATAAAGGCTGAATTAGAAGGTTAGAATCGAGATTGACTTGACAAATTACCTAATGAGAAATAACGAACTGATAATGAATAATTACATCAATTGAAAACTTCATTACTAATAATACGAGCTTCTTCTTCAAGATTTGGAATTTTCATGTATAAGTTCAGCTGACATAAGACTAATAATGAATACACTTCGAATTTCTTTTTTAGAACACATCAAATCAATAAATGATGAATTTTAACTAATAGACTAATTAGGCAACCGATCAAATCAACTCTCGACAAAAGGGTAGTCAAGGAATGGTGATAACAAGTACAAAGGGTTTTGGGTTAATGTTAGTGAGTGAGTCAATAAATGGGTTGTTAGGATCAACGGGGTTCACTAGGGGTTAATTATGAAGGTAGGCTTTTAATGGAGTGAGTGGCTTAAATCTTAGGTGCCCTTATAATCTCTGTATATCAAATCAAATGTGTGGTCTCAACATGTATAATCGAAGCAAGTTCTAGAATAACAAATCAATATTGACATACTCATAATCAAAAAGTGAGCACGAAGGAATGTATGGTCTAAAAGGCTCAAAATCTCACAGGAATTATGGGTTTTTGATATCAACCTTGTAAATTTCAAACTTCAAGGTAATATTCAAATTCAGGTAGACAACCTAGAAAATTTTTAATTTTGAAAAATAGACTTATCATGCTTGATTCTCTAGTATCCTTTAATTTAATCATAAAAGCACAATTCACAATGACTTAATCCAAAACATATCAATAAAAATCATAAATCAGGGGAAATTTCATTCTAATCATAATATGAGAAACTTACTTTAGAACAAGGCATAATTCAGGGATTTTCAAATAATACTATAGTTAACCCCTCACACTTAAGATGTACAATGCCCTCAATGACTAAAAATTCGTAGTGTCCATACCTTGTCCGAAATGACATTTTCGACTCATCTGAGTCTTTGACTCTCAACTGGTAATAACCAGATCTCAAGTCTATCTTAGAAAACATAGTGGCTCCCTTCAATTGATCAAACAAATCATCAATCCTTTGCAATGGGTACTTGTTCTTCACTGTTACCTAATTAAGCTATCGATAATCTATGCATAATCTCATGGAACCATCTTTCTTTTTCACAAATAGCACTGGAGCACCCTACGGAGAATAACTTGGTCTTGCAAAGCCTTTGTCCGTCAACTCTTGCAACTGTGCCTTCAATTCCTTCAATTCCTTCATCTGATTCAACACGAAGAGTGTCCCCATTTTCACATCTCAATTCAATGTATTTCTTTCCACAATTTTCTGTCACATCATGAGTGGTTAGCCAATCCATACCAAGAATTATATCAAATTCATCAAATGGCAATAGCATAAGATTTGCCTGAAAGTAATGACCTCTAATCATCAATGGGCAGTCTTTGCATACCTTATCAACTAATACACTTTTGCCTAAGGGACTGGATACTTTTACCACAAACTCTGTAGACTCTATAGGCATGCTCATACTAGATATTAATTTCATGCAAATGTATGAATTGGTAGATCCCGGATCAATTAAAGCAACAATGTTAGTATCATGGAGAGAAAATGTACCCGTAATTACATTAGGGGATGACGCTTCTTCGCGAGCGCGAATAGCATAAGTCATCGCAGGCACTCTACCCTCAAACCTTGCAGCCTGCTCTCTGGGTGTACTATTACTACTTGTTTCACTTCCTGGGTTTCTTTGTTGTCTCCCCCTAGTAGTGCTTCCCGATCTGGCACTCTGAATTTTCTCATTTTCAACCATCCCAGGGCATTTTCTAATAAAATGATCTTGGGAACCACACTTAAAACAATCTCTCTCATGGGCTCGGCACTCACCGGGATGACATCTGCCACACTGTGGGCATTCCAGTCTATTAGGTCGGGTATTGCCAACACTAGCAACTAAAGTGGTCTGTGCTTTAGACCCTAAGTACTATTTACCCTTACTTCTATTTAAAAATCTAGATGATGTAGCTGATCGGGTAGGGAAATCTCTTGACTTCTTGGATAAGGATTGAAATGACTTGTTCAATTGTCTCTTTCTTGAGTCAGGAGACTCCATTTCAACTTTCTTTTCTCTTTAACCAACTCTTCAGCTTTATAAGCCCGGTCCACTAACACAACTCGTGGACACCAACAAATAATATGATATCTTCGTTTAATTTGTCCTCAAAACATTTACACATAATAGCTTCAGTGGACACACATTCTCAAGCGTATTTTCTCAGCCTTACAAACTCACGCTCATACTTAGTTACTGTCATCCTACCTTGTTTTAGTTCAAGGAATTTCTTTCTTTTCTGGTCGATAAACCTTTGGCTAATGTACTTCTTCCAGAACTCTTCTTGGAAAAACTCCCATGTGATCCTTTCCCTTGGTACAACAGACACAAGAGTATTCCACCATTGATAAGCGGAATCTCCCAAAAGAGACACTACACATTTCATGCACTCTTTAGGTGTATAAGATAACTTATGAAATACCCTAATGGTATTTTCAAGCCATAATTCTGCTCTTTCTGAATCATCATCTTTACTAGCTCGAAATTCCTCAGCTCGTTGCTTTCGGATTCTATCAACTGGAGGCCTTTCTCTTCTTACCACTTCTACCACTTGGGGAGCTACTAGGGTAGGTTGAGGAATAGGTGGGGGTGGAGGGGGTTTTGCATTCGGGTTCGCACGAACGAACTCTGTATACCATGCATTCATCATTTGTTGAAAGGCTTCCCTAGCCTCTTCTCCTCCTCTCTGAATCACGGTCGTTGGTCTATTCTCGTTTTTATTCGGCACCGTCCCTTCAGCGGGAGCCGGTGCGTTACTTTTTACATCATCCGCCACAGCTTTATCGGGATCAATTTACTATAAGAAAACACAATTTAAATCGTCAGGAGTCGTCACACTATCATAATGTAAGTACTCATGGGTATGGACTGTATAGCAAGACTTATGCATACGCTACGTTAGTCTGAGAATCGACTAAACCGTAGCTCTGATACAACTAAATGCAACACCCTTAAGTAAGTACTCATGGGTATGGCATGTATAGCTAGACTAATGCATACGCTACGTTAGTCTAAAAATTGACTAAACCGTAGCTCTGATACCACTAAATGAAACACCCCTAACCCGTGTTCGATGCCAG
Organism: Gossypium bickii; assembly: GCA_025503065.1. Lineage (NCBI taxonomy): Eukaryota > Viridiplantae > Streptophyta > Magnoliopsida > Malvales > Malvaceae > Gossypium > Gossypium bickii. The sequence continues at coordinate 108,452,076 of CP106710.1, read as the reverse complement.
AACCGGATACAAGGCATTACCAAACTTAACTTGCTTAAACATACAACATTGGGGTATAAAATTTCATTTCAACTTAAAACTACTCATTCACATACATAACCTCCTTATAATGGGCCTACGAGGCCCTAAACATACATATAGAAGGTTTTGAAATTAAACCGGAAACTTTTGCGCTCTTAGAAAATTTTTGCCTAAACAGGGCCACACACCCGTGTGAAATGGAACGCATAACATGAAAATTTTTGCCTAAACAGGCTCTTTGGCCTCGCTGGACGCTTAATTGGACTCCCCCTGAAGGTTGACCTCTAGGGTGTTTATATAGGCTCTTGGAATGTGTTTCTTTGCCTCTAAGTACCCTAATCCGCCTGAAGTTCCTCTTTCTCACATCAGGGACACACCCATGGCACACGCCCACGTGAATCGTGGCTAGGCCATGTTCGAGTATATTAATGAGGCACAACTGTGTGGTCTTGGGCCCAGCCGTGTTGATTTTGTGTTATGGCCCATTTACTTTGTTTTTGGGCCCGTTTCTCGTTCTTTTCATCCTCCTATGCTCTCCTGAGTATAAAACATGAAATTAAAGGATTAAGAGCACCAAATTACATAATTCAAGGGATAAATCATCCAAAAGCATGATAAATGTGGGCTTAAAATATGTTACTATTACGGTTTATCAAATACCCCCGCACTTAAGCTTTTGCTTGTCTTCAAGCAAAATTCTCAACTCACAAATAAAACGAACTTCCTCACTTCATAATATTCATCAATAGTATTTTGTCATAATTCAAAGATAATTCATACATGGATAATTCAACTCAAAGAGTCCTAAAGATTCAAACAATCAAAGTCATACATTTATAGCCTGAAAATATTAGGTGTCTCCCCTTACCTAAATAATTACCTCTGATTCAAAACTGACAAGGGTTGACATCCTCACTAAAAATTCACTCAAATCACTCGAGGTGTTTAAGGTTCAACAAAAAGCACTTATAAGTTAAACATGAAAAGTTAGTCCCATTGGCTTGCATGATAATGAAATCTCCACCACTGTAAAATGAGATGATACACAAATCAAAAGGTCTTTAATAGAGTTGTAATGGGGCTTGGGTTAAAGGTGTGGATAAAGGCTGAATTAGAGGGTTAGAATTGAGATTGAATTGACAATTAACCTAACTAGAAAAATGAACTAAATCCTAAATAATTACATCAATTGAAAGTTAATAATACGAGCTTTTTCTCCAAGATGTGAAAATTAAATGTATAAGCTCACTTAATCATAGAACTAATATTGAACATACTTCGTTTTTTTAGAACAAATCATTACAATAATAAGAAAGAACTTTAGCAACTGAAATATAGAACATAGCTAGGGAACTGTTCAAACTCGAATCTTAGCAATAAGGGAGTCAAGGAATGGTAATAACAAATACAAAGGGTTTTGGGTTAATATTAGTGGGTGAGTCAATAAAAAAGGTTGTTAGGATCAAAGGGGTTCATTAGGGGTTAATTATGAAGGTAAGCTTTTTAGTGGAGTGAGTGGGTTAAATCCTAAGTGCCTTTATCATCTCAGTATATCAAATCAATAATGTGGTTTTGACATGTACAATCGAAGCAAGTTCTAGAATAACAAATCAATGTTGACGCACTCATAATCAAAAAGTGAGCACGGAAGAATGTATGCTCTAAAAGGCTAAAAATCTCACAAAAATTATGGGTTTTTGGTATCAACTTTGTAAATTTCAAACTTCAAAGTAAAAATTAGATTCAGGTAGACAACCTTTTAATTTTTGAAAATAGACTTATCATGCTTGATTCTCTAGTCTCCTAAAGTTTAAATCATCACTGCACAATTATCAATTATTTAATCCAAAACATATCAATAAAAATCATGACTCAGAGGAAATTTCATTCTCATAATAATATGAGAAAATTACTTAAAGACAAGATATCATTCAGGGATTTTCAAATAATATTATAGTTAACCCCCACACTTAAGATGTACATTAATGTACAAAGATAGATAATAGCAAAATAAAATCATAAGATAGGGAGAGAAGTGAAACTTCCTAAATTATGGATGAAATCCTTGGAGAATGTTCCATGACGAATGTGATGACTAGGTATAAGTGATGTTTTTGTTCCTTGAGTGGTATATTTAATCTATTTAATCTGCGAAGTCATCAATTAAATTTTAGGGAATGGATGTTGTTATGGAAACTTAGGGTTAGATAGCCAGTGATAAAGTGAGATCAATAGTACAAATGAAACTTTCAAGTCTTTAGACAGTAAACTAAAAAATAAAAAAGAAAATAGAAGTAGAAATAAAGATAGAAATAAAAATAAAAATAAAAAATAAGAATAAAAAGAAAAGGAATCAGAGGTCCTCTGCATCAGCTAGGTCGGAAGGTGGTGGTGGCGATGAGATATGAAGGTGATGACAGATCTGCTAAAGAGTCGTCTCAATACCATCGAATCTTTGAGCGGTGTTATTGAATTGCTGCGTATAGTAAGGCTCGAATTGAGTGAGACGGGCAGAAATGTCTGAGAGTGAAACAGCCGAATGAACTGGGAGATGGCTCTATTGTGGTGCTTCCTGTGGTGGAGAAACATCTTCAGTAAAGTCCTCAGGGTCCTCCTCATCGATGGTAAGTGCTAGCTGATATTTGGGGGATCGGTCCCACTTCGACGTTGAATCATCTGTAAGAGTATGCCCAAAGACCAATCATGAGATGGTTGTAATAACATACTTAATTTACCATGTTTATTAATATAAAGCGTTGTCATTATTATTTCAGTTTTTCTTTCTGTGTGTATAAATAAACTGTTTTATAATAATGTCCTAAGAATAATATGATTATTCTTAAAAGATCCTTAGTCGAGTATTATTGTTGACTAGGACAACAATAATGCATTAAGACTAACATGTAGTTGATTGATGATAAAGAGTTGTCATTGATGTGGATTGTCAAAATCAATGCATGAATATGTGTGTTAGAGAACAACATATTGGATTGACCCATTATGAGTATGTTTATTGGATTATTATGTAATTGTCACAACATTACTCATAGTGATTAATATGTATATGATCCTCGGACTTGAGATAATTATTATCTCAACATCGTGAGTTGTATATTTTGATACTGATCAAACGTATAACCGTAATTGGTTGTTCTATAAAGATCGATGTTGGATATACCACAATCTATGTAGAGGGATATGGTTGATCAATATAGGATAAGTCCCTCCTACATAATGGGAAAAATATCTTAGGCCACTTGATTGAGTGAGACTAGAAATGCATGGCCATGCTCAAATACGTTGACATGAGATGTCATACTAATTTTTATATCATAGTCTACTCAAGATATCAAGAAACATGGGATGGACTATACAAGTGTTACTATTCCATGACTTGTGTCCATTCCAGAGATAAAGGACTTAAGGATTAATGTATGAAAGGTTAATCACAAAAAGTTATGTGGAATCATGACTTCTTGTAACTTAGGTAGCAATGATGCATTGCTAGATGCCCTCATTGTTTGTGACATTAGAATCGTTCTCTATTATTATCGCTAACGTTGCAAGAACCTACTGTGGTCACACCCTATGGTTTAAATGAACGGAATAAAATATAATTGGTATTGTTTTTAGTTGTCACATGAATTAAATTAATTAAAGAATTAATTTAATTGGGCAATCAAATATTGAACATATTATATGTACAAGGGTGTTGTACACATAATGACAACATAATTCTATTAATATATGAATTTGATTCATATATAAATTTAAATAAATATAGTTTACCGAAATCCTTATTATAATTAATGTAATTATAATTTTCGGATATAATTAATGTAATTATAATTTTCGGTTAAAAACTTTATTGTATTTATTTAATCTTATGATACATTCAAGAGATACCAATTATAAAAGGGTATTAAAAGGATACCTAATAATGGGCCCAATGAAAAAGATACCCATTATAAAAGGCCCAATTAAAAAGATACCCATTATAAAAGGCCCAATTAAAAGGATACCCAATATAAAAGGTATTTAAAAGAGGCAAAGCTTATGGAAAACCCTAAGAGATTGCTTGTTAGGTCTAGCAGCCGTCAAGCAAATAAACCTCCAAAATAGTTTTGGAGATTTCTTCCGTTCATAGTCAAACCGGGTGGATCACGTAGAGGCCGACATCGGAAAAGGTTGTGGCTTGATTCGAAAAGAGATCAAAACTCTTGTTGCCAAGGCGTCATTTGTCTACTCAGATTGAAGTTTTGGTAATTTGAAACCTTTATTTCACCCCGATTCGTTCCTCACACATGGATCCATGGTTTGGATCGCTGGATCTAATTTTATTCTGCTGCGCCATGGGGTATCGGCGTTCCAACATCATCCTCATGTGTAGCATCGTTTGGATGCCTTATGGGGACATCAGACCTATCAGTGTAAGAGAGGAGATCTGAGCGTCGTTGTTGAGGAGCCCAAAATTTCAAGCCAAGCGTGTGATGTAGGGACCCATAGATATGACCCCTCTCCTGTGCTGCTCCGTCTGATGTTGAATGGCGCGAGTTATGAAATAGGCTAAGTCAAAAACGTGCTTGTTTGCCATGCACCATAGAAAGTAGGCGTCGTGAGTGTTGACGACACCGTTGTTCTCTCACCGACCTGTCAGTGTATGAGCTAAAAGGGCGTGTACGTACCTCAGGGATGGGGCAAGGGCCGTCGCCTTGGAGCGGCTGGGGTCATAGTTGTTTTTGTTGGGTGCTATATTGTACCATCATCTTGTAGGGGTGTTGTGGATATGGCGATGAAGCTCCGAGAGATCATTTTCCTCTATGAATTCGTCCGTATAAAGTCCCAATGCGGCCCCTCAATTGTGGTACAGTTAGTTATCATACAATGCCTTTGAGACGGAATTGGATCGTACCAGGGTCATCGTGGTGCGACATCACTGTCTGAAGGTGGAATGTTGAACAGAGCTCCAAAGTGAGCTCTAGATATGTGGGCTCGATGATGTTGAAGAATTGGTTCCAAGGGTCGGTAGTTAGGAGAGCCCGTACGTCGTCGGCTAGTTGGACCTGCTCCAAAGCGGCCCAATCAATGCATCTCCCTGTGCCAAATGGTCGCGCTCGAAGTATTTTATAAAGGTCCTCTTGGGCTCCTGGAGAAAATCGTAGTAATGGGTGGCACGCTTCGGCAGATGCGCTGGAAGATGACGAACCGGGTCCCTTTCGTTTTTTGGAACTAGGGACTGCGATTTTCTTACCTCGGGAAGATGACATTGTGGTCTTGAAAATATCAGATAATCGATGATTCCAGTAATATTTCCTACAAAGATATATCAAGGCTTCGATCAATATCCAAAATACACAAAAATTAAACTCATAATAAGATATTCAACCATACTTAGCATGAGTAAGAACTTGATAACGAATGATTCCATCTAATTCTAAACATTATTATTTAAACAAAGATTAAATGACTAAATCAATCTAATAAGAATGAACTAATATTAAATAATAAGAATAAACTTTAACTAAATAATATTCTAATTATAAAACAGTTAAATGGAGGAAAAATGTAACAATGAGAGGTGACCAGTAGTGTTTTTGGAGAGTAGCGGCATGGTTGGGCGGAGCATGGGCATGTAGAGGTGAGATACGAGCGTGTACTGCAAATAGTTGAGGAAACACGGTGGTGGAACGCCTTTGGGCGGGTGTGTACTCTGTTGGCACGGGCGTGGACTGGTTTTTGATGTGTATGTGAAAGAGGAAGGGAGATAAAGGATAGGGGAAGTCAAGGGTCGGGGTTTCTTTGATAGTGGCCGGAGTAGGGAAGAGAATTTCGATGGAAACGGCTAGGGCTGGGAGTTTGGGGGAGGATTTTGGGGAAAACGGGGGCTATGTTCTTTAAATAGGGGGCACGGGCAGGTACCACGCCCATGTTTCTTTTATTCAGCCCGTGTTTTTCGTGATTTTTAAATTTGGGCGCATTTGAGATGTTGCCACGCTCGTGTTCCGTGGTCGTGTGCTATTGTGTTCGCTTCTTCCATGCCCGTGCATAATATCCCACACTCGTGTTTATGTAGTCAGTGTCTCACACGGCTGGTAGGCACGGGCGTGGCTCATGGACGTGCTTATTACTCAAGATAGACCACAGCTGCATCGTACGGCCGTGGTCCAGTTATCGCAGCCCGTGTTGGGAAAATTTATCTTCTTCGTCTCGCACAAATACCGGCACGCCCATTTTTCGTCCCATGGAGTCCACAGGGCCACGGGCACGCCCGTGTGTAAGGCCGTATGGTAGGGAAACCTGCGCTTCACTAAATTGGTTAGTTTGGAGTTAGATGCTAAAAATCACAAATATGAAGTTAGTGAAGTTAGTGCTCGGGTTGCCTCTCGAGAAGCGCTCGTTTAAAGTCTTAAGCTAGACTCACGCTGTTTTCATTTCTAAATGAAGGTTCATGGAGCTGAAGCTACTCTCACAATTCCTTAAAATCTTCACCATTATAAGGTTTCAGTCGATGACCATTTACCTTGAATGTCCCATGAGTTGGATGAGTTACCTTGACAGTGCTGTAAGGAAAAATAGTTTTGATCACAAATGGGCCTGACCACCTTGGTTTCAGCTTTCCAGGAAATAGTTTGAGCCTTGAATTATACAGTAGGACCAAGTCTCCTACTTCGAATTGCTTTGATTATTTTAAGCGAGCATTATGGCGTCGTTTTGTGGCCTCCTTATATAGTCGTGAATTTTCATAAGCATTAGCTCGCCATCCATCTAGCTCGTTCATCTGCATCATCCTTTTCTCACCTGTGGTTTTAAGATCATAATTTAAGAATTTTATAACCCAAAAAGCTTTATGTTCTAACTCGAATGGTAGATGACAATTTTTTTCATAGACAAGTTTGTAAAGGGATGTTCCTAGAGGAGTTTTAAGCGCTATTCTATAGACCCATAAAGCATCATCTACTTTTAGTGCCCAATCTTTCCTATTTGTTTCAACTGTTTTCTCGAAGATCCATTTAAGCTCTCTGTTTGCCGCTTCCACTTACCCACTGGTTTGAGGGTGATAAGGGGTAGCTGTCCTGTGGTGTACTCCATATTTTTTCAAGACTTTATCAAATTGAGTATTACAAAAGTGAGTACCCCTATCACTAATAATCGCTCTGGGTGTTCCAAAATGAGAGAAGAGTTTCTTAAGAAACCTTACTATAGCTCTAGCATCGTTAGCAGGTAAAGCTTGGGCTTCCACCCATTTTGACATGTAATCTACTGCTACTAAGATGTATTTATTTTCTAATGAACTAGGAAATGGACCCATAAAGTAAATACCCTATACGTCGAATATTTCACATGATAAAATATATGTTTGAGGCATTTCATCGCGTTTAGAGATATTACTTGTTCATTGGCATTTATCACACGAAGTGACATACCTGTTGGCATCTTTAAACAGAGTTGGCCAATAAAAACCTGATTCGAGCATTTTGTGTTCTATCTTAATCCCGCTGTAAGGTCCTCCTAAAGGTCCTAAATGGCAATGTTCAAGGATTTTGCTTGCTTCTGCCTTTGTAACGCATCTCCGAATTACTTGATCTGGGCATATACGGAAAAGAAAGGGGTCCTCCCAAAAATAGTTCTTCGCATCAGCAAAGAATCACTTCTTTTGATGATGTGTTAACCTTTTTGGTAGGATGTTAGCAGCTAAATAATTCGCAATATCTACAAATCATGGTACCTCAAAGTTAGTTATAGAAAAGAGTTGTTCCACAGGGAACGAGTCGTTTATCTCACTCTCGTTGAGATCTTCGATATGTGGGTTCTCAAGCCTGGAGAGATGATCTGCTGCAATTTCCAAATCAAATTCCTATATGAGTAGAATCCATCTTATGAGTCGGGGTTTTGCATCGAATTTAGTCAAAAGGTAACGAAGGGCTAAATGGTCAGTGTAAACGACAAATTTAGATAATATCAAATATTGTCTAAATTTATCAAATGTGAAAACCACAACTAGCAATTTTTTTACTGTGGTGGTGTAATTTTCTTGTGCGGCTGTTAATGTCTTGCTGGCGTAATAGATCAGTTGAAACTACTTCTCTCTTCGCTGTCCTAAAACTGCACCTACTGCAAAATCACTCGCATCACACATTAGTTCAAAAGGTAGATTCCAATCAGGTGCAATTATAATTGGAGCATTTATTAGTTTCTCTTTAAGGATATTAAATGCATCTGAACATTCCTGATCAAAATTGAAAGGTACATCTTTTTCTGGCAATTTCATTAAAGGCTTAGATATTTTAGAAAAATCTTTAATGAATCTTCTATAAAATCTAGCATGTCCTAAAAAGCTTCTAATGGCCTTAACTGAACTAGGGAGAGGTAATTTTTCTATGGTTTCGACCTTTGCTTTATCCAGCTCAATCCCTTTGCTAGAAATTTTATGTCCCAACACAATTCCTTCTCACACCATAAAGTGACATTTTTCCCAATTTAAAACAAGGTTTGTTTCCTCACATCTCATTAAAACTCGTTTTAAATTCTTAAGGCAAAGATGGAAAGAATTACCGAATACCAAAATGTCGTCCATGAATACCTCCATAATGTCTTCCACAAGTTCGTTAAAGATGGCTAGCATGCAGCGCTGAAAAGTAGCAGGAGTATTACATAATCCAAAAGGCATTCTACGATAAGCAAACGTACTGTATGGACATGTAAATGTTGTCTTTTCTTGATCTTCAGGGGCTATTGGAATTTGGAAGTAATCGGAGAGTCCGTCCAGGAAGAAATAATACATATGCCCGGATAATCTTTCTAACATCTGATCAATAAAGGGCAAAGGAAAGTGATCTTTTCTGGTGGCATCGTTCAACTTTCTATAGTCAATACAGACTATCCAACCTGTGACTGTTCTTGTAGGAATCAATTCATTCTTTTCGTTGGCTACAATAGTTATGCCTCATTTCTTTGGAACAACCTGCACAGGACTTACCCAAGTACTGTTAGAAATAGGATTAATTATTCCAGCATCTAGAAGTTTAATTACCACAGCTTTAACAACTTCCTTCATGTTGGGATTCAATCGTCTTTGAGGTTGCACACATGGTTTATATTCATCTTTCATTAAAATTTTGTGGGTGCAAAATGATGGGCTTATTCCCTTAATGTCAGAAATTTTCCAAGCTATGGCTCTTTTATGTTCCCTTAGTACCTGTAGCAGCTTGTTTTTCTCTTTAGGTTCTAGTTCTGAAGAGATAATTACTGGTAGTGTAGAATTATCCCCGAGAAATGCATATTCTAAATGTTTTGGCAACTGCTTTAATTGTAATTTGGGTGGCTCATCAATAGAGGGTTTTTGCTTTAGTTCGTCGTTGATTTCAATGCCCTCTTCTTTCATTTTTCTAGATGAATATGTATTCAAATTCAACTCATCGATATCATCATCTGCCCCCTCGTCTTGAGTAATGCACAGTTCCATCGTGTCGTCATGTATGGTTTCCTGCAATGAATCTTGAATAATATGATCAGTGGTGTAACAGTTCGATTTATACCCTAGTCGGAACGATAGTTTTAGGACCACAAATCTGAGTCTGTATAATATTTTAATATTATAGTCTGAGCCATTGATATGTGGTTTTGCATGTGTTAAATTTCTATGAGCTAATTTGTCCGTCTGTGTGTTTAATTAGACAAAAGGATAAAATTGCATTGAATGTGAAAGTTGCTTGCTATTTGTTAAAGTATCAATGTGTTATGGCCTTATAAGGTGGAGGCCTTATGCTGCAATTAGACCACTATTAGTTAGTGGATGAATAAAAGACAATCATGCCCTTATTACATGTTTGTTTTATTTGTTTAATGAAAGGCCAAATATGTAAATGAATTATTATGTATGCTATATTGGATAAAACATAACAAAATGGCCATTTTTAGTTCATCTTTTGGCAGAAATAAGAAAAAGAGAAAGCAAGGGTTAAGTTTTGCATATTCGGCCATTTGAGAGCCAAATTAGAGGTATGTTTTCGGTTGGTTTTTGATAATTTTTACGTTTTTGCAATCGTTGCTTTGATTGCTATCAAACCCATGTTTCAATTTAATGAATTGATGATGTTTGTGTGAGATGCCATTGTTGATATGTTGAGTTTTGTGATGTTTTATGTTGTTAAATGAAAGATTTAAGCTTGATGAACATGTTTTGTTCTTGAATTTTTGATGAATTTAGCTAAATAGGGCTAAATTGAGAAAATGGCAAATTGAGGGGCTAATTTGCAAATTTAATGGAAAATGTGGGCTTGTATGTGATGTGTATATATTCGGCTAAGCATGTGTATAAGTGGATTTTGTGAATTTGATGTTTTGAGAAAAATGGACTAAATTGATAAAATGTGCAACTGTGAAGGTTAAATTGTAAATAGCCCAAAATATATGTGTATGGATTCAATTGAATGAAATAGTGAATAAAAGGATTAATTCTAAATATGTTTAGATCAAGAACTGAAGAAAACGAACTTAGATCGCGAGAAAACGAAAAAAAGCCGAGTAGCCGTTTTCATTCCGATAAACCGAATCCGAGGTAAGTCACTATGCAAATAAACACATTTATATGAAATTGTAAATGTTCTCATGATTATTGTGGATAATGAATATCTATGTGATGTTATGCATATGAATTCTGAGATAAGGTCGATATAGTGACAACGTCTGAGAAGTCTCGTACGAACCTAGGAATAGATAGGTTTAGCTATGTCATGACATAGATATCTGTTCTGTTTCGTCATGTAAGACCACGTCTGGGACGTTGGCATTGTTTTGAGATTCGTGTAAGACCCTATCCGGGACAGTGGCTTCGATATCTGATTATGTGTAAGACCACGTCTGGGACATTGGTATCAATATAAGCTTTACATATAAGACCACTTCTGGGACGTTGGCATCATTATGATCTTTACGGGTAAGACCATGCCTGGGACATTGGCATCGTTCTGATTCGTGTACGACCCTTTCCAAGACAGTGGCATCGATATCTGAGTACATGTAAGACCTCGTTTGGGACGATGGCATTGTACTACTATTCCGAGCTTCTGAGTATCCTACTGGATTCTTTATGGTTCAACGGGAAAGTCTGAAATACGAATGACATATCCGAGCTTTGATAGATTAAGTAATGAATGTTCGATTCAGGTACGTTGATTATACACCAAATGTGTATATAAGATAAGTGACTATGTGTTTTACTATGGTGGATTGGAAATATGTTACATGAAAAACTATGTGTCTATGATTCTTGAATTGATAAATGTGGCAATTTGGCCAAGAATAAGAATCAAAGTATAAATGTGAGAAATTTACCTTGTAGAAGAAATGTGCCAATGTGGTTATATGTTTACATGCTTTACATATCAAGTTTGTTTGTGTATTGACTTACTAAGCTTTTGGAAAGCTTACTCTGCGTGTGTTTAATCTGTTTTATAGGTCATCAAAGCTACTAAAGTCTCGGGACTGTCAAGGATTGTCATCACACTACTGATATCATTTTGGTACACCTTGGATATGTATATAGCTAGATATGGCATGTATAGGCTAGTTCTTGTTATGAGTTGTAAAGTGAACTTAGCCATGTGATTTGGCTAGTTATGTTTTGGTATTATGCTTCAATGAATGTGTTTTGAGAAGTTGTTTTGGTATGATTAGTAGATTTATGAAATGGTTTTGAAATGGTAAGTATATAGATGATTGGTGCTTGAGCATAAATGAGATTTGATCATGCAAATTGGTATGTTTGGAATTGGTTTAAAAGGTTAGATTGAATGAATATTAAATGGATTGTAGTGTGATTATCTTAGTTGACAAATATGCATGATTTGGTTCGCTATTTGGTATGTTTTGATGGTCATAGGTGAATGAAATGGGATGTTATATGATGATTATAGGTTTGACCCTTATGGGTGGCATTTTGGCCTTGTAGATGGCCTATAATGTCACACGGTTGTGGCACACAGGCGTGCCTAAGACCATGGGAGAATTGGTAGAATGTAGCCTAAAAGCAACACGTCCTTAACACGGGCGTGTTTGGTGACCGCGGTGGAGAAGTCAGTATAGGACCACGGCTAAGACACACGGCTGTGCTTGGTGGCCGTGGGGACCAAGTCAGTATATAGACACGAAGGGACTCACGGGGGTGTCTAGAAGCCGTGCAGGGCACACGGTCTCCTCCCACGGGCGTGTCTCCCCTGTATTTTAGAAAAGTTTCAAATTTACATGGAATTTCATATGTGTTTCAGTTTAGTCCCGACTCGACTTCTAAGTATGATTAAGGTCTCCAGGACTCGTTTAAGGGACACTATGCTTGAGAATGATGTATGAATGGATGAATTTCTAGAAATGTTTTCCGATCTGTCTGGTAACGCTCCTAACCCTAATCCTGTGACGGACTCGGGATAGGTGTGTTACAAGTGGCATCAATTAAATAACAGGAATCATCTTATTCTCTAGAATATCACATAACATCATAAATTTGAAAAATAATTTCTTCATCGCCTACCCTTATTGCAAGTCTCCCATCACCTACATCAATAACAGCCTTAGCAGTGGTTTGAATAATATTATTGAAATGGAATTTATTTTTCATTTCGAACCTACAGGGGTTTTCACACGGCCGGACACACACCCGTGTCAATAGCTCATGACCATCACACGGCCTAAACATGTCCGTGTCCTCACCCATGTGTGAAAAATCTGGGTATTCTATTTATAACGTCAGCAAACTCTTAATGGCACGTAGCCTAGTTACACGCCCATGTGCTAGCACATGTGACGAATCAAATTCTCGCAATTTGATACAGGGGACACATGACCTATCAACTCACCCAAGGGGTTGACCGTGTGTCACACACGGCCTAGACACACACCCGTGTGTCTACCCGTGTGGTCAATTGGAAGGTTATTTTCCAAGCCAATTGCCACCCTGAAACATAAACACACATCTACCAACACAAGCAACACATAACATGGCAATAATACACTATGAAGAATCACAAATCATCATCCATACACTTCACATTTTACTCCATCAATTGCATGAACTTTCACTTCATAAAACTCATCATCATTAAAAATACGAAACTTGACAAATATTGGCCAAACCCCAATGGCCATTTACAAAATGAGTGTATAACATTAATAGCCAACACCTTGACTTTTAAATATGACATAACACAAGATGACCAAGTTCCTATGCATGCCATACTCAAAATAAATCAACTTTATATACCAAAAGAATGATTGATAGTGTGATCCGAGCTCCGACGTTCTACAATTCCTGATCTAGCTTAGCGATACTACAAGGAAAAGGGAAAAAAGAGGGGTAAGCATATAGCTTAGTAAGTTTGCATGAATTAAAATAGCAATATAAGTACTCATAGTAAAATCCATTATAGGTACTCATAGTAAAATCCATTCATCTCATAGAACAATAACAACACAAGTTTTCAAGTACTTTGACATACTTACTCATACTTATTCTTACCCATCACATATCACATTACGATTTTCATAACTCATAATTTACTCATGGTACCTGTATCACTTCAGCACATAATTTAGCACTTACGATATCTTGACATAAACTTAAATTTTTATCATCCTTAACTTAAATGGGACTCTTTGTCATCCTTGTATAACTTTGCTCTTTATCATCTTAACATACTTAGCTCTTTTGCCCGTTGAACTACTCGGAATATCAAAGGATACTCAATCTCATCATACATGTACCACAATGCCAATGCCATATCCCAGATATGGTCTTACATGGGATCACCTATTGATGTTAATGCCATATCCCAGATATGGTCTTACACGAAATCTCTTAGCTCGATGTCGATGCCATGTCCCAGACATGGTCTTATACGAGAGCGTACATAGATGTCGATGCCATGTCCCAGACATGGTCTTATACGGGACCTACATTAGGTGCTGATGCCATGTCCCAGACGTGCTATTATACGGGACCTTCCTTATCTCATGTGGTGACATAGGTATCTTTGTAATTTCGAATCTTCAACCGGGACTTTAACTTAACATATTCTCATCATTTTCTCATCGAGGCTTCATTAGTCGATTTTCATGGGAATGATATTGTTTATCATAATATCAAGTAATTTAAAATATAAAAAACGCTATGAAACTTTAATTTCACACAAACTTACCTCGGTACTCAAAATAAGTGTAGATGTTCGATTTAATCCACAACTTTGTTCTTCACTTGGTTTCGGTCTGGGCTTCGTGTTTCTTGATCTATAATAACAATTTCACTTGTTTAATACTCACATTGACTAAATTGACTCATGAATCCTACTTTGGCAAAATTATGATTTTACCCCTAAACTTTCACATAATTACAGTTTTGTCCCTAGGCTCGTAAAATGATTTTTATTCAACTTTCTTGTATTTTAAGCATAGCCAAATTATTTTCCTAGCTACAACAACCCCCAGTTTCCACTATTTCGCTCAGGTATGACCATTTTTATAACTTTTACAATTTGGTCCTTTTATGCATTTTTCATGAAAATCACTTAGAAAAAGATGTTTATCATACATCAAACTTTCATATTCTTCCATAAACATCAAAATACATGCATGTCATACATGGGTAAATTTTTGAACATAAACCCTAGCTCAAAATATAGCTAGAAATAGCTAAATCGAGCTACGATGATATAAAAAATATGAAGAACATTAAAAACGGGGCTAGGAGGTACTTACAATCAAGCTTGAAAGATGAACAAACCCTAGCTATGTCTTCCTTTGTGATTTTCAGCCATGGTAGAAGAAGATGAACACAATTTTGACTTTGTTTTCCCTTTTTAATCTTTTATTTACCAAATGACAAAAATACCCTTAAGGCCTTTTCTTAAGATTTTTCCTTCCCATGTCCATTTTTGTTATCTTGACATTTAATGGTCTAATTGCTAAATAAGGACCTCTAGTAATTTTTATTATTCTATTTCATACTTAAAGCTTTTAGAATCTCATATTTTCTAATCTTTGCAATTTAGTCCTAATGGACAATTTAATCACCAATAAATAAAATTTCCTCATGAAATTTTCACACAATCATGCAAACACATCATAAGCCTCATAAAAATCATAAAACACATATTTTTACTTTGGATTTATGGTCTCGCAACCACTATCTCAACTAGGCTCTAAATTAGGCTGTTACATTTAGTCTCGAACCACCCCAAATACATGTTTTGGGCCTCGTAGGCTCGTTTTAGGGACGATAAGAATGTTGTTGATTGATGATTATATGAAATTTAAAAATGCATGTGAATTGTATGTGCAATAATATAATATGCCCGATAACGCTCCATAACCCTATTTTGGCATTTAATACGGGTGAGGGGTGTTACACACAACCCAAACCATTCAGGTTGAACCAAATCTGGTGCTTCAGTTAACAATGCTTTCAACTATTCAAAACTCTATTGACATTTATCGAACCACTCAAATTTCACATCTTTCTATAGTAATCTAGTCATCGGTGTAGCAATCATCGAGAATCCTTTTACAAAATGTCGATTGTAGCCAACTAATCCCAGAAAGCTTTGTACTTTGGACACATTTCTTGGTGGCTTCCAATCAACAACTGCTAAAATCTTGCTCAGATCAACTTGTATTCCTTCCGTAGAAATAATATGCCCCAAAAATCCAACCTCTCGGAGCCAAAACTCGCATGTGCTAAATTTAGCAAACAATTGCTTATCTCTCAAAGTTTTTAATACAATTCCCAAATGCTCGGCATGCTCAGACTCATCTTGGGAATAGATCAAAACGTCATCAATGAATAAAATAATAAATCTTTCTAAATACAATCTAAAGATTCGATTCATCAAATCCATAAAAACTACAGGAGCATTTGCTAATCCGAAAGGCATAACAAGAAATTCATAATGCCCATACCTTGTTCTAAATGCAGTTTTCGACACATCTGAATCCTTAACTCACAATTGATAATAGCCATATCTCAAATCAATCTTTGAGAATACTGTTGCTCTTTTCAACTGATCAAATAAATAATCAACTATCAGCAAAGGATACTTGTTCTTTATCGTAACTTTGTTGAGTTGACGATAATCAATATAAAGACTCATTGATCCATCTTTCTTCTTTACGAACAACACTGGTGCACCCCAGGGTGAAAACGTAGGTCGTGGAAAACCTCTATCTGTTAACTCTTGCAACTGAGCTTTCAATTCTTTCAATTCTGTTGGAGCCATTCTGTAAGGAGGTATCGAAATCGGTGATGTTCCCGGTACTAATTCAATAGCAAATTCAACTTCTCTAATCGGTGGCAACCCAGGTAAATCTTCTGGAAATACATCCGGATATTCAGAAACCACTGGTACCGATTCAATCTTTGATTCAGACACTTTTGTATCTAGTACATACTTAAGGTAAGCATCACAACCTTTTCTCACATATTTCTGACCTGACATTGACGAAATCACAACAGGCAATCCATTCGACTCATCTGATTCAATTTGAAGGATTTCACTATTCTGACATTTCAATTCAATAGTCTTTCGTTTACAATTCACAACAGCATCATGTAACATCAACCAATCCATACCCAGAATTACGTTGAATTCATCAAATGGTAATAGCATCAAATTAGTCGGAAAACAATAACCTCGTGCCATTAAAGGGCAGTTCTTGCAAACTTTATCAATTAGGACATACTTGCCTAAGGGGTTCGACACTTTAATCACAAACTCAGTAGAATCAACAGGCAAACTCTTACTAGACACTAAATTCTCACAAACATATGAATGAGTCGATCCAGGCTCAATCAATGCAATTATATTAATGTCATAGAGAGAAAATGTACTAGCGATAACATCTGGTGATGACGCATCTTCGCGAGTGTGAATAGCGTAATCTCTAGCTAGTGCTCTAGCTTTGGATCTCACAGCAGAGTCATTTGTCGTTCCTTTGCTACTGGACACATTTCCTACATTTCTAGGTGGTCTTCCTCTAGCAGCTGTATTACTCAACCTTGCATTCTGATATCTATCTTTCTTTGGTAACTCAGGACAATCTCGAATGAAATGATCTTGCAAGCCACATTTAAACCAACATTTATTATTTATCCAATAGTCTCCAAAATCTCGCCTTCCATATTGTTGACACTTAGGTTTATTAATTCTCACACAGCCGACACTTGACACCGAAGTAGCTGGAGCTTTAGGACCTGAATATTGCTTCCCACGCTCTCTATTATCATATCCCACTGAAACATTCAGATGACTATATAAATCCCATGATTTCTTTGACAAAGATTGATATGGTTTACTCATTGACCACTTTCTCGAATCTCTAGCCTCGAAATCAACTTTTCTCTTTTCTTTGCCAAGTTCTTCGACTTTACAAGCCTTGTCAACTAGTACCACAACTTCTTTCAAATCCAAAATCCCAACCAACAGTCTGATTTCTTCGTTCAATCCATCTTTGAATCTTTTACACATAATGGCTTCGGTTAAAACACATTCCCTAGCATACTTACTGAGTCTTACAAATTGTCCCTCATACTCGATTACATACATACGGCCCTATTTTAGCTCCAAAAACTCTTTGCGCTTCTAGTCGATAAACCACTGGCTTATATATTTTTTTCTGAACTTGGCTTGAACGAATTCCAATGTGACCCGTTCTCTCAGTACCACAGATAATAAAGCATTCTACCCATTGATATGCAGTGTCTCTCAGAAGTGATACGACACATTTAACACATTCAGCAGGTGTGCATGATAGTTCATCAAATACTCTGATCGTATTCTCAAGCCAAAACTCGGCTCTCTCAGGATCGTCATCACAATAGCTCTAAATTCTTTAGCCCTATATTTTAGATTTTATCAACCGGTAGCTTACTCAATCGCAAAGGTTCCAAACCTTCAGGAGATATGGGAACCGGTTGGGGAATAGGTGGAGGTGGAGGTTGCTGAGCAGTTGGATTTGTTCAGACAAACTCAGTTACCAGTCATTTATCATTTGGAAGAAGGCTTCCTTGGCCTCTCCTCCCTGACTACCCGATACAGGTCTCGACTAAGATTGCTCTACTTCGTGAATGGAGGCTGATGCATTACTTTTAACATCATCAGCCACAGCTCGATTGGGTTCCATTACTATAAGAAAACACATTTTAAAACTATCAGGAGACATTACATTATCACCGGTTATATATGGCATATATATCTAGACTCTCACATATGCTATATTAGTTCTAGAATCAACTAAACTTAGCTCAGATACCATATAACACCCTTCACCCGTATTCAACGTCAAAATAGGGTTACAGAGCATTACTAGACTTATTATACAATTTAAAATACATTTCACTTACATATTCAAATTTCAAGTAATCATCATTCAACATCATTCATATTGTCCCTAATATGAGCCTACGATGCCCAAAACATACATTCGGGGTGGTTTAGGACTAAACAAATAACTCAGGAAACTTTTAGAAAACTTCGAAAATTTTCCAAACTACAGAGGACACACGCCCTTGTAGCCCGGTTGTGTGTCTCACACGGCTAAAGACACGCCCGTGTCATAGGCCGTTTGGACATTTGAAATGGGATCACATGGTCGTGTCCTAGCCCATGTCTAACCTCGTGTAACCCTCTAACTTAGGTCACATGGCCAACCACACACCAGTGTGACCAGCCTATGTGCCCTTAGAAATGGCCTTACACGCCCGTGTGCCAGGCCGTGTGCTAGGCCGTGCCAAACCTGTACGGTATATTGACTTATGCTACATGGCCATGTCACATGCCCGTGTGTTGCGCCATGTGGAGCATACTGACTTGATTTTTAATTCAACACCAGGGGGCACACGACCGTGTAATTTGACAGTGTATCACACATGGCTAAGACACACACATGTGTCTCTTCCCGTATGGACATAAATAGGCTATTTACCAAACCATTTTGCCACCCAAATTTGCATATACCTACCTCAAACCAAATGGCACAAAAACATGGCATAAATAGGCACTCAACCAACCTCAACCACGCATCATTTATACCATTTCAATACCAACAAATACAAGGCACAGAATATCTCAATATGTCATTCAATTTATACCAAATTCACATTCACAAATCAACTGGATAGACACTTTTCAAACATGCATAATTTGGCTTAATCTCACAAACATACTAAATTCAATTCTCAACCATTTAGTACCCCTAATTACCAAATACCAACTAGCATCACATATCCATAATCAAGCACATAACAAGAGCTATTTGCACATATATATACACATCCAAATCAACCAAAATAAGCCAACTCTTATGGTTATATACAAAACCAAACATTAAACATTTACAAGCCATCTCAAATGGCTAAATTCATTACTATCACATATGTACCAAAATGACCAAACTCTTATACATGCCATATAACCAAATCACAAGTTCAAAATTACCAAAGTGAAAGCTTGATAGTGTGATGAGATCTCCGACGATTTCTAAATCTGAGCTAGATTTGATTTCACTATAAAACACGACAAAATAAACAATGTAAGCTATAAAGCTTGGTAAGTACGTATAACAATAAACTCATAATTACACAATTTCAATAATTGAATATATCAACATATAATTCATATTAGCTAACAAACCTTCCACATATTCAATCGTAAGATTAGATGTGAAATTTATAAGTTTTTTCGATTCAAAGCTTATACGGTTCATGTACATACCTATACCATCTCTTATTAGTCTCATACCTATCCATGACTTTGATATACCTGTTGAACCATTCAGAATACTATCAAATACTCAGGAATCTCACACATTAAGTGCCACATATATAGCCGAAGCTATCTCAATCTCATATCACATATAATGCACACTCTCGAGCTATCAACGGGTTTGCTCAACAAGCTGACGGTCATGACGAAGCTACACGGTGCTACTCACACAAGCTGGCAAGTATCCGCAACACTTGCCGGATAACTCAGCCACCAGTAGGATGTACGGACCAGATCCTAATCAAATAATCCCTAATGACATGTCATTTGTATCCTAATCTATTCTTAAGGTTCAACCGGGATTTTCCCACTAGCTGAATCGTCGTTGAATATGACCGCAGTGTCGTATCCACAATTTATGCAATATCAAAGCATTTAAAACACAAATATAATAATGTTTAATGCATACGAACTTACCTCGAATGTAAAAACGACGAAACGAGTCGATTAGTCCAAGATCTTGTTCTTTCCCCGATCTAAATCTGTATTTCAGTTTTCTTGATCTAACTGTAATCAAAATTAACTTATTCAATTATCACTCTATTCAATTTAGTCCAAAATACACATTAAGGTTATTTTTACACTTTTTCCCTAATAATTCACATTTTTATAATTTAGTCCTTATCTCATAAAAACACAAATTCATGCAATTCAACCTAAACCCATGCTAGCCAAATTTCAATTAGGTCCCTAGCAGTCCATATTTTTCATTTATTTTAAAAATTAACCACAAAATTAACATATTTCACAATTTAATCCCTAATTGACAATTTTGTCAAAAATCATTTTACAATTGTTGTTTATCTAACAACAAGCATGCATTTTCTATCATAAAACATCAAAATACACCAACATTCATCAATGGAAAAACCCTAAACCTTTAACTGTTTTGCAAAATAGTCCTTGGGCTAACAAGACTAAGCCGTAACGATATCAAAAACATAGAAATCATAAAAAACGGGACAAAAACCATACCTATTTGAACAAAAATGCTTTGGCCGAACCCTAGCTTCAAAAATGGCTATATCTTCTTGTTAAATTCGGCTAAAGAAGATGATAAACATAAAATATGGTTTTTGTTTCATTTATTTTAGTTTTAATAACCAATTTACCTATTTAACCTTAATGAACATCACAAATTTAAAAATTACCAAGCCACTATCATCCACTATCATGTTATTGGGCTATTTACCACATAAGGACCTTCACTTTAAATTTCTATAGCTATTAGACTCCTTTAGCTAATAGAACATGTAACAGCCCGTGTTTAGTTAAATCGAAACAGTGATTTTGGGACCACAAATCAGAAGTCAAAATATTTATTTTATTATTATTTTAATGTCTACAGCATGATATTATGTTTGTGTGAAAATTTCGTTAAGAAATTTCATCGTTTGAATAATTAATTTGATAAAAAGGAGTAAATCGTGTAAAATGCAAAAGTGTTTTTCTATTAGCTAAAGGTATTAAATTGCTATAGAACCTTAAAGTAAAGGTCCTTATGTTGTAATTAGACAATTATGGACAACCATTATATGATTTTAATGTTTAATTAATAAGGTTATTTTTATAATTTGGTAATTAATATGATCATAAATTAAAAAAAAAACAACATTTGGGTGTTATCACCTTTTTCATTGCCAAATTTTGAAGAGAAGAAAAGCTTCATTGCCAAATCTTCGGGCCATGCATATCGACTGATTTGGCTTCGGGCCATGATATCAGAATTTTGGATAAGTTACCTTGATTTGGCTTCGGGCCATGGTATAGGTACTTATCAAGTGAGGCCTTAAGTATCCGACCTCTATTCCGAATGGTTCAATTGGTAAATGAAGGATGTGGTCGAGTATGACATTGGTACATGGTGGTTCAGGTACGTACGCTAATGAATTGAGTATTGAAACTATGGAATTCATGAGTTCCTCTGTAAGTTATGTAAATGATCATAAGATAGCTTTGAGATTTAATAGAATTGTTGTATATTGTTTTCTATTATTGAATGATTAATGAATGGTGATATTTTCTAAAACACCCCAAACTCGGCCCACGAGCCTCGACCGGATCTGGTATGTTCCTTGAGTAAAACCGTTCAAAACTTGTTTGTTATTTTGGAAAATTTGGGTGGTTTAAAGACTAGATTTTATTAAAACAGTTTTTATTTGTACTTGTAATCATTAAGTTAAAAGTATTGCTGAGTCTTTAGGGTTTAACATGAAATTGAAAATCGATTGTATTTATGTGTCAAAACATTTAAAATTTATTTTTAAGAAAAGATATTTAATTTTGATTTAATAATATTCGTATCATAATAAACCAAATAAAATGCATACTTAACACAGTTAATGGTAATGGCCTTATTACAACTGAAAAATACCAAATAAATCCCGAATGATAAATAATAAGAAAACGCAAATTCACTAATTGAAATCCCGAAAATGTTCAGCATGGCCACCACATAGTCTCCGCTGACCCGATCTATCTACTGAGCGTCACCTGAAAAGATATCCCACAACGGGGTGAGTCAAACAGACTCAGTATGTAACAGCCAACACAAATTCCAACGATTCAGGCATATCAGATCATACATATATATATATAGCAAATATAGATAATGATGCAATCCAGAACCCAAACCTAGATACCATCCGCTACACATCACCCGTACCTGCCATCACACCGTAGGGATTACTAAATCGACCCTCCATCTGCTACACATCATCGAAGGCAGTCGCTGCAGACGACTAGCACATCGCCCTTATAAATTTGTGGCATAGCCACCAGATAATATTTTGTGACATAAGTCACCACATTCAGGTTATGTGACATGAGTCACCAGATATTGTGGTAAAAACCACCAGATCACTTCCCCTTTCCATATTCACCCATATGCCCCATGTATCATACAAATCATGCAAATAACATGCCAAATTCCTTACTCTGTTTTCATATCAATATTCACATACGTGCCAGATTCCAAATGTTCATAACATTTATTAACATAATGTTAAGATTACGTACTTGAGTACTTGGTACCATTGCATGGTACCTTTGCCCCCTTTTCATATTATTATTAACATACACATAATATTAGAACCATAAATCGATCGGGAAATAGTGTAGGGCTGCACACCTGGTATTATCGTGGTTACTGAACCGAAAATCCCGATCTAATGCTCTAGATCCTTAGTTCCTACATTCGGCCAACCCTAAACATTTTAGCAAAAAGCCATTCGGCTAAATAATCAAATCCCGAAGGATTATCGCAACCAAAGTCCTTACCTTACTGCCGATTTAGGTATAATCAAATCCCGACACTTCTCTTTATCCCTGTCGATTTGCCCACTAAATAATCATAATTAGAATCGGCTAACATTGATAGGCCAAATGGCCTCTGGCCGAATATTCATACCTTCTTACCTTGTGGATCTCAATTCCCGGAATTGCTACTTGGTTGTGGTATCTGTCGAAATTCCTATAGACATATGTTAGATCCCATTCTAACATTTAATCTCAATAAATGGCCCTTGGCCGAATACCACCCATGACTTACCTTAGATCTTTAAAATCCCGAAGATCTCTTCCTTGTGATCGACTACAGACAAATCCCGAAACCCTCTTTCAGAGTTTCGGCTAAAGTGCATTAATAGGATTAGATTCAAACTTTCGACTAAAAGAGAAAAGATTAAAATCGAATAACCATTGATCTTACCCTTAATATCGAAATTGACTGCACTCCTGCTTGACACCACTTGAGAGATTCGGCTATAGGCTAGATGTTGACTACTAAGTTTCGGCTTTTGGAAACTTGTAGAAGAAGAAGAGAATGGAGTGCAAAGAGATTCGGCAATGGGGTGATTTGGGTTGAAGATGTTGCGGCAAGGGTGAAATAGATAGAATAAGATTTCGGCTTTTGGAAGTGAGTAACAAAAAGGAAGAAAAGAAAAGAACACAAGTTGGTCCTTTTTGGAATTTTCGGCACAAATGAAAAGATGAGAAGAGGAGCAATTTCGGCACACCTACCTTACTATCAAACTGAAAATGTCATCCTTCTGTGCCCCATATTCGGCCAACTCCCCTTCCCTTATCAACTCCTTCTTTTTCTCCCCTTTTTCCTCTCCCTTACCCATTTAAAAATAATTTAAAATAAATCATCATTTACCTTCTACCTTAGCCGAATTTTAAAAGGATCTGACCACATCTTAAACTCATCCATCCAGTCTCCCCATGTCGTCCACCTCTGTCTCTCCCTGCTGTAAAATAAAAGCTCCTTTTTTGCTTCCCTTGTGATCGAACTTAAGCCCTTGCCCACTGCATATGGCGTCACTTATCAAGGCTTTAAGTGGCGCCTCTTTGCCACTTTAACAAGCCCATTTCTGTGTAAAATTTCCCCTATAAATTTTCTTAAGGCCTCACTTGCCTTACTCCTCTTTAAATTTTAAAATCAAATAATTTCTAAGGCATTAACCTACTCTCGAAAGTTCTCAAATTCATAAAACACATTCTCAACACAATAGGCATGTTACTTCATACAATTAAGCAATAATGCACAAGCCCAAAATCCCGGATGTTACATTTTCTTATTGTTAACATACGAGCTTATTAAGCTTTATTGTAACACCCCTTACCCGTATTCAACGCCGGAACAGGGCTCAAGGCATTACTAGACTTATGACACAAGCAACTAGACAATTCCAAGTAATAAAATTTGTGTCCAAATTAAATTCATTCATAATCAATCATAAAGTTCCATATATGAGCCTACGAGGCCCAAAACATTCTTTGGAGGTGGTTCGGGACTAAACTAAGAACTTTAGAAATTTTTACAAAACTTAGAAATTTTTTGCTAGAAGCAGGGCTCACGCGCCCGTGTGGTCGAAGGGACACGCCCATGTGACCCCAGGGACACGCCTATGCTTCAGACCATGTTCAAATTAGGGTGCTCTCTAACTTATGCCACCCGGCCGTGCCACACGCCCGTGTGCTAGGTTGTGTAGCACACGCGGCTTAGACACACGCCTTTGTCTCTGCCCGTGTGCTAAATTGTGGACATTCTGTTTCTCAAAATTAAGGTGCAGGGGACACACGCCTGCATATCTACCCGTGTGGACAAAAACAAGGCTATTTTCCAAGCCATTTTGCCATCGTTACTTGCACACATCAACACAACATCACTTGGCACAAATTCAAGCATATAAGAGCAACTAAACAACCACAACCAAGACAATAACATGTCATCCTCATGCCATTATTTATCATGCTTAGAACATCAACCTTTCCACACCAAATCATGTAAGACTCCACATTCACAACTGTAGCACCCCCAAACCCAGCCCACGAGCCTTGACCGGATCTGGTATGTCACTGCGGAAAACGTTTGAAAAGATTTGTCTTAAAAGTGAAACACAAAATCTCGTAGACTTTTGTAAAACCTTGTGTATTTAAAATTCTAAGTTTTATAAAGTCGTAGCAGATTATCCGGATTAAAACGTTATTATAAGTTATTATAATATAGCTTGATTCAAAAATATTTTCCATTATTAGCTCAATGATAGTATAAACTTCAAAACCCTAAATAAACTTTCCAAATAGTAATTTAATTTTTCAACCAACTAAAACATAATAATGAACTTAAATACTTTAGGAGGCCCTTATTACAATAGATAATTAATCAAAAGTACTTAATAATAGACTGAATAAAATAAACAAAATGTCCTTTGCATGGCCACCTTTGTATCCACTCCAGCCCGGTCCGATCAGCATATATCACCTGCGATGTTTGATAAAAATTAGGTGAGTCACACGGACTCAGTGTGTAATTAGTCCACTGAATTCCACCCTCATATCAAACCACAGGTCAATCCATATAATAGATAACAAGGCAACTGATTCGCATAATATCACATTTTGGGCTTGGCCCCCATTCATATCACTTATTAGATAACAAGGTAATTAACCACATGATTTCCACATATTGGGCTTGGCCCATTACCATACTGATCCACATTCATATACTGGGCTTGGCCCGTAATCACATTAAATATCATAATGCCACACATAATCATGCAAAGTGCACCCAACCCAGCCTAGGGTCCATCCTCTACACACCCCCGTATCCAGCCACCACACACCAGGGGATTACTAAATCACCCTCCCCTTTTCACTCCAATAGGGCAAATAATGCCGTTCACGATGTAGCTTGTAGCTAACATCAACCACGATGAGGCACATAGCTACTCATCAAACCACGATATGGCACAAAGCCTATATCAACCACGATGGGGCACAGAGCCACTCATCAAGCCACGTGAACTTAATCACAAGTAATCCACAACGCGACCTCAGTCAGCGCCAATCCACGATGTAGCTCAAGGCTAACACCAAACCACGTACTTCGAGTACACCCATACCTTCTTTCATATTCATATCCCATCCCATGCACATACAACATATAATAAGGACATAATAACTTAATGCATGTGCATGTTATTTAGGCATTCAACCATACTTTCATAGGCATACTCACATATACACATTAATAACCACATCTCATCAAATTTGATACTAACCTGGTTATCGACATACCCTTTAAGGGTATCCGTTTCACATTTACCACTGCACTTGTTAGCACATACACATAACACATACAAATATAACATATACCCGAAAAACATGGGTTAATCACACACCTGATAACTTGGAGCACTACGCTCTCGATCCCGATGCTATCCTAAGCGAAACTACCGCTATCTGTCTATAGCTTTCCCCTGCTGCTGGCCCACACCCTGGTGGCCAATCCCGAACGGCAGAAACAGTTCTCTTCTTAAACTTAGGGATAGGGGTTGCCCCTTTTCCTTCTTGACTGATATTCGCCTCTATCACAACCACTTTAATCAGAATCAAACGGTTAAACATCAATCGAGATCTAAACGAATAGAAACTACACTTAACATCCTTATCGAACGATCTAAAATCCCGCGAAAGAATCCTTAAAGCTTCCTCCTTTGGCTACACATGAAAAGAACACGAGATCAAGGCCCTAATAAGATTCGGCCCTCCCTAGAACTAAGGCCAATCATTCGGTTTCGGCCATCAAAAGGAAGAAAGAAACCGATTGATAGGGGAGAAAATACTTACCACCAACGCTTGTTTGAGAAGGCAACAAGGAGGTAGTCGACAGCACTACTTCTTATAGATTCGGCTAACTCAAGAATATAGTAAAAGAATGGTTTTGGCTAACTGCTTTGGCTTTAAAGGCTTGCGGCAAAGAAGAGAAGATAGGCACTTTGAGATTCGACTAGGCTTTTCAAATGATGCTGGAACATTCGGCTATCACTTAAAATAGCTATAGATGGAAGAAAAGAGGTATAGAAGTGGGCTAAGAGAATTCGGCAATGGTGAACAATGAGGGAGGGATTTCGGCTAGATGCTTCTTTAAGGTTTCAAGCAAGAAAAGAATAAGAAGAGAGGCTTAGAAGAATTTCGGCAAGGCACTAAAAGAGAGAAAAGATGAATACTCTCCCACTAGAATTTGGCACACACTCCTTAACACACTTCAAGGCCAAAAATAGCCACCAAGAGAGCCCCTTGGCCGGCCACTACATCCTCTCCTCTCAAATCCCTTTTTCTGCTCCTATTTTTCCTCTTCAACACTCATTCAAACAATTTTGAATGAGTCAACCTTTATCCTACCTTCCTAGCCGAAATTTAAAAAGAAAACCAAGCTTATCCTTACCTCTATGAAGTCCCATATGCCGTCCAACTGCTCCCCTCCTTGACGCAAAACAAAAGCTCCCCTGTGCTCCCTCTGTAACTCGAACGTCCTCCCTTCTCCCTTGTTTGAGGCGTCACAACCCAAGGCCCTAAGTGGCGCCTCCAAGCCACTTTACCAAGCCCACTTTTATGTCCAAAAACTCCTACAATTTTCCTTAAGGCCTCTTCAGCCTAGTTTCCCCTTTTAGACTTAAATCCAATAATTTTCCCAAGCATTTTCCCTTCACCTAAAGTTCTCAAAACCTCCTAAAACACATCCAAACATGCACTGAGCCTACTAACACATGAATTATGCATTCCACGCATAACCCCTAAATCCTGGATGTTACAACAAATGACATTAGTATATAAATATACTTATAACCAATATTAGCCAACATCTATGGCTATATACGAAAATGAACCATAAACCATTATAAGCCAACACATATGGCCAAATTAATAATAATACATATAACCCAAAAACCAAATTCCTATACATGCCATAAACTCAAAATACTCGAATTCATCAATACCCAAAGTTATATCTTGATAGTGTGATAGGATCTTCGGCGATCTCCAATTCGAGCTAGCTCAATGACACTATAAAACATGGGAAAGGAAGGGTGGTAAGCTATATAGCTTAGTAAGTTCATATGCAAATAATATAATACATTATTCATACATTTGACATACAAATAACTTAACAAATATTAACATAAATGTCATTAAAATTTCATAAATGTCATACGATCATAAATGTCATTTAATATCAACATAACACATATCAACATAAATGTCATTTAAGCTTCATAAGCACAACATACTCTATCACATTCTTACCAATTGTTCATCATATACTGAATCCATTTTCTTTGAGTTTTTCGTACATACCTATACAAACTCGTAACATAATCACGTACTTTTTCATCTTCAACATACCTGTTGAACATTACGTCAACATTGAACCATTTGGAATAATAAAGGATACTTGGGAATCTCGTACACACAATACCATATCAATGCCATATCCCAGATATTGTAACACCCCTAAGACGTAACCATTGCCGGTCTAGGGTTAAAGGCATTACCGGACATTTCAGATTGCTTACGGACATTTCATATCATAATTCAATAAATCAAATCAAAGAGTCCCTCAATTAGGTCTACGAGACCTTAAACATGCTTTAGAAAGGGGCTGGGGCTAAACTGAACACATACTGTAACACTCCAAACCCGGCCCATGAGCCACGGCCGAATCTAGGATGCCACTGTGGAAAACGTTTGAAAAAGATATTTTGACTTAGAGTGAAAACATAAAAATTTATTTGTTTTTCATAAAGCAACATGGGTTTAAAATGCAAAATAAAGTTAAGTTGTTACAAAATATTCGGTTGAAAACTTTAATACAAGTATTTATAATATCACTTGATTATCAAAATCATTTCCAACTTTAGCTTAATAATAACATAACCTCAAAACCATAAATAAAGTCCCCAAATAGTTTAAGTGGCCCTTGTTACAATAAATAATCATTCAAAAATACTGATAATATAAAATGCATAAATTAAGTGAAAACATCTTATGCATGGGCCACCTTGTATCCACTCCAACCCGGTCCAAGCTTTATGCATCACCTGTAAGGTTTGAGAAAAAAAATTGGGTGAGTCACACAGACTCAATGTGTAATTATTTCACATGTCTCCACATATGGGCTTGGCCCATATCCACACAGTCTACATACAAAATTATGCAAAATGAAGCCCAACCCAACCTAATTCCATCCATTACACCTACCTCGACACACCTGCTGCCCAAGGCCGTGGCTAATCCACCGATCACCTAAGTGATCCCACATAACTTACCTCGGCAGACTTGCTGTTCAAGGCCGTGGCTAAGCCACCGATCATATAAGTGATCCCACATATCAATTAATCCACGGTGATGCACACAGCTATCAACCGCCGAGATGGGCACCTAGCCAGCACCTCCCTTGATGAAGCACATAGCTAACATCAAGCGCCAATGTAGCACAAGGCTAACATCAGACCACGTACATAAAGTACACCCTTTCCTTCGATAGTCACATCCCAAGTCCCATGTATCATGCCACAATATCATAAAAATAAGCATACATCACATGCTATCACGTTTTCATACATAGATCATATGTAAATTAACATCATAAAATACTGACCTTGTTAATCGATTATTCAACATGGGTATCCATCATTTTAGCCATTATTGCCGGTTACCGTACACATCATACGCATATACATAATAACACATATAAACAATCAAGAAACAGTGCGATAACTACACACCTTTTTGGCACAGTTTACTCAATCCCGAAACTCTCTTATTCCAGTCGATTTGTTCCTAAGAACCAAAGTCAGAAATCGGTCATCACTTAAACTCATACAATGGCCTATGGCCGAATACTACAAATCACCTACTTTGCTTAACTAAATCCCGAATCACCACATAACACTTACCTTGATGAATTAAATTCTTACAATCCACCTTAAGGCTCCTTACCGTTGGCTACACAAAAGAAACACAATATTATGACTCTACATACATTCGGCCATCCCTTAGAAACCAAGGCCAACCATTAGTTTTGGCATACTAAATGAAGAAGAAGAGAATTCGATTGCTAAGAAAATACTTACTATACTCGAAACCGATTGGAAGATTGATGAAAAGGAATGTCGACACCTCCCCCTCTAAAGGCTCTAAAAGATTCGGCAAGAACTCCCAAATGGAGATGGGATAATCGGCTAACACAAAATAGGTATAGAAAAGAAGAAAAGAAGTGTAGATGAAAGTTAGGAGAATTCGGCAATGAAGAACAAAAGTGGAGAGGTTTTGGCTTTGTTGCAAATGAGAGGATGGGTTTCGGTTTTTAGGAAGTGAATGGAAGGAAAATAAGTTGCAAAAGGAAAAAGAAAAAGATGCACAAAATGACTTCCAACTTTCGGCTTTTGGTCAAGAAATAGGGTGCAAATTTCGGCAATGGCAAGAGTGAAAAGAAAGTTTCAAAAGAGAATACTAAAGAAAGAAAAAAGAACCCAAAAAGAACTTCTAGACCTCTAATAGGAAATTCGGCTATTCCCCCACTCATGACCAAAATTATCACCCAAAAGAGACCCACATTCGGCCTCCACACTCAAAATTCTTCTTGCCATCAATTCAAAGTAATTTTTAAACTCACTCCTAAATTTCTCCTTATTTCCTCCTAATCACATTCAAAATTAAGTCAACCCCCCCTAATCCACTATACCGTCTACATTCATGGTCAAATGTCCATAGAAAAATTTCCAAAACAACATTCCATACTTCAAGCCTTATGTCCCTTTATCCTACCAAAATTCCTTGATACCATACCATAAATAAGCACTTGCCTTATTCCTTAGTCTACTATCCATAAATAACAAAGTCCATTCTTACCATAAGTAAAATTTGACCAACACATGCCATACAAAAATTAAAAGTCACCTTAATGTCATCCATGGGATTCGAACCTAAGACCATTAATACACTCCACACTCCACTTGCCACTTTACCAATTGACTCATTGTGATTAAAACCTCAAACTAATTTTCTTAAGGCTAATTTTGCTTAGCTCCCCTTCTAAGACTAAAAATCTAATATTTTTCTAAGGCATTCCCTTACATTCAAAAATTCTAAAAACCCTTAAAACATATCCAAACACACACTAAGCCCACTATCACTTGAATTATGCATAAACGCATAACCCCTAAATCTAGGATATTACACATACCGAAATTTTTAAAAATTTAAAGATTACTTGCACCCCACGGCCATTCACACGCCCGTGTGTCCAGCCCTTGGTCGAGTCTAATTTGTTTTGAAATGCAACCATGAGGGACACGGTCGAGCCAATGCCTGTGGGCTCAACCGTGTGGGCAATTATACGCCATTTGCAAGGCCAAAATGCCACCCACAAGCACATATAAGCATTAATCCAAACACTTATGGCAACCAAAACATACCAAATTTATCATCAATTCTACCCATTCAAGAACATTTCAATCATATCATCATTTGCAACATCTACTTCATCCACATCTCAAGCATTACTAAATAAAAACCAACCAAATAATACCATTTCTTTGTGATAACCTTTCATCAATAACATGCTAACTTTGCATTATAAACATACCATTATTTTAACCATTTCATTAGCTATCAAACCATACCAAACAAAGCATCATATAGCTTGACTACTTATTCACATCACAATCATTTATCTAGCCATATCACATGGCTATGTACATATCTCAAACATAATTCAAAGTGACTAGCCTATACATGCCATACTTAATATTTACATAATCATAAAGTACCAAAATGTGATTGGATAGTGTGATGACGATCAATGAAGATCCCCGAGCCTCTCGTAGCTTTAATGATTTATAAAACAAAGCAAGCACACATACACAAAGTAAGCTTTCAAAATCTTAGTAAGCCATATACAAATAAACTTATCATAAAAACATTTAGGATCATATTAAACACAAAATCATTCATATATATAACAATTGCAAATTCTTAATTCATTCTTGGCTCATTTGTTTAGCCATTTCTTACTAGCCAACTCATCTCCATATACAACATTAGATCATAACTTTTTCATACATATATCATATTTTTGTATCCACAATCTATGCACATAACTCACATAGGTAAGTTTATATATATACTTACCTTCCATACACATACATAATGTACATTTCAAACGTACCTGATTTGTTTATACATGTCACATAGCCTTTTTGTTTTCTTAGAACTACCCGTTGAACCATTCGAAATCAAATAGGATACTCAGAATACTCGGAATAGCCGTACAATGCCAACGTCCCAGACGTGGTCTTATATATAACTAAATATCAATGCCACTGTTCCAGACAGGGTCTTACACGAATCAATACGATGCCAATGTCCCAGACATGGTCTTACACGTAAATCTCAAATCGATGCTAACGTCTCAGACGTGGTCTTACACTATATCACATATCGGAAACCTATGTCATGACATATGTAATCCTATCTATTCCTAGGTTCGTACAGGACTTTTTAAATATTGACCTTTTGTCGATACTTTCTCGGAATTCAAGTATATATCATTTCGAACATATCCATCACAATTAAATTTCATAGATACATAAATAAATCAATTCAAATACATTTATTTGTACATTGACTTACCGCGGATTCAGATAAACAGACGGATTCGACAATTCGATCACTTTCGACTTTCTGCGGTCTAAATCTATTTTCTTCGGTTCATGATCTATACATATTCAAATTTAATCCATTTATTCACCAGATCATTCAATTCAATCTAAAAACACATATTTAGGGTAATTTACAATTTAGCCCCTACATTTTCACATTTTGATATTTTAGTCCCTATTTTATAAAATCATAAAATACACAAAATTTTCACACATCATGCTTAGGCCGAATGTTACCCATGCTCATATAAGTCCATACATTTCATTTATTTCACATTTTAATCCCTCAAAATATTATTTTCACAATTTAGTCCAAATTACTCAAGTTTATCAAAAATCCAAAGATAAACTATGTTAATCTAACACATATATTTCATATTTCATCACCAAACATCACAAAGCTCATGAATTCATCAATGGAACATTTCAAAATCATCATCAATTCACAAATTTTAAGCGTGGGTTTGTAGTTTTCATAGCAATGATCTAAAAAATGTAAAAATTATCAAAAACCAAAACCAAAACATACCTTGATTTAGCCAAAGTGTGTGCCGAATATTTGAAAGCTTAAGAACCCTATTTTTGTTTCTCAATTCAGTAAGATGAAAACAAATGTATGGCTTATTTTAGCCTTTTGTTTTATTTAATTACATGAAATTTCCAAATTACTAAATTAACCTTTATTATAAACATTAAATTTCCACTAACATATGGCATTAATGTCCATCCATAATTCAAATGGTCCAATTGCATTATAAGGACCTCATATTTATAAAGCCATGTCAAATAGATATCGTTTCATAAAGCATGCAAATTTTACATCTTTCACAATTAGATCCTTTTATCAAATTACACACCCAAACAGATAAATTAAATCACAAAACTTTCACACATGTTTAATCATATAATGGAAACACAGAAAATAATATTAAAATATTTTTTTGACTCAGATTTGTGGTCCCAAAACCACTATTCTGGCTAGGGTCTAAACCGGACTGTTACAGATATTGTCTTACATGTAATCTCGTATCAATGCCAATAGCCCAACTATGGTCTTATACGAAGTCTCATATCGATGCCATATCCCAGATATGGTCTTACAAGTAATCTTAGTAACCCTAATGTCATGACATTTGTATCCTATCTATTCCTAAGGTTCAACTGGGATATACTCGCTTGTCGAAACTTCGTCAATTTCATCCATAGAGTCAATCATACAATTTATGCAATAACAAAACATTATAAATACAATTATAATGTTGCATTATTTACATACAAACTTACCTCGATACAAAAATAGCGAAAATGGACCTAACCGTCAAACACTTTGGTTTTCTCCTGATCTAGACCCAAACTACATTTTTCTTGATCTATAATACCAAATTCATCTCATTTAATCAAAAAGTTATTCATTTCAACCCAAAAGTCACATTATGAAAAAATTGCATTTTTGCCCCTAAACTTTTGATATTTTACAATTTAGTCCCTAAGCTCGTAAAATGAATTTTATTCAATTTCTTCACATCCAAGCCTAGCTGAAACTATTTTCATACTCATAACAGCCCACATTTTCCATTTATTCACATTTTTCTACTCATTTTATAACTTTTACAAATAAGTCCTTTTTTACATTTTTACCGAAAAACCACGTAGCAAAAGTCGTTTAACAAACAAAAAACATGCATTTTCTACCATCAAACATCAAAATACACACATCTAATATGGGTCAAACCCTAGACCTCGATCATTTCTTAAATTAGTGGTAGAAATAGATAGATCGTGTAACATCCCAAAATAGGGCCAAAACGGAATAGTGGTTGCGAAACCACAATTCTGAAATAGAAAAGTTTATTACGATGAATTATCATGATTTATCGATTGATTGGATGTATGTGTTAGACAATGGATAAGAAATTTTATAGATTTTATGTTTAATTTGTCTATTAGGGCTTATTTGCAAAAGTTGCAAAATATGTGTTCTAGTTCATAAAGTACATAATTGAAATGGGGGTTTAAAGTAGAGGTCCTTAAATAGTAATTAGATCATTAAAGTTTGATGGAAAAAAATAGACATGGTTAGTAAGGTATTTAAGGGCATTTTGGTAAAATACCTTAATTAATGAATAAAGACAAAATAACATGAAATAAGCTATCATCTTCTTCATTTTTTTCTCCATGGCCGAATGTAGCAAGGGAACACCATGTCTAGGGTTTTTTCATCTTCCAAGCTTCATAGTAAGTCCGTTCTAGTCCCATTTTTCATGTTCTTTACATTTTTGGAATCCCGGTAACTCGATTAAGCTAATTCTACCATTAATTTGAGCTAGGGTTTATATTTGGAAAAATACCCATAGGTGAAAAGTGTGTATTTTGATGTTTTATGATAGAATATGAAGCTTAGAATTATGTTAAACGACTTTTGATAAGCGATTTTCGGTAAAAAGTGAAACGGTATAATTAGTAAAATTATTATTGTTCATAAGTGTATGTTAGAGTAAGAATTTGATGTTTCCATAGAAGGGAAAAATGATCAGCATGTTATAAAACATAAGAATAAGGGCTGAAGTTTAATTTTCAAGTATTGGGGCAAAAGTGCAAATATGTGAAAGTTTAGGGGTCAAAGTGCAAATTGTAAAAATATATGATTTTTGGGTTACACTGAATAATTTGACTAATAAATGAGCTAATTGTGATATTATAGAGCATGGAAAATGAGGTTCGGTCTTAGATCAAGGTTGTGGACCAAATTGGGGAAATTTGTCATTTTCGTGTTCGAGGTAAGTTCGTGTGTTAATAATAATGCAATAATGTCGTAATGTATGTTTGAAACCTAAATTGTAGTATTAAATTGATTTTGCGTAATTACATGTTTAGTATATTATGTTGGTGAGTTGATTTAATAATATGTCTATGATAAAATATGGCATAGGTGACATGGAAAATGGGTTGAAATGTTGTGCTTAAAAGTGTTTTCTATGACTATGGTTATTATGTGAAATGGAAAGTTTATATGTAAATAATGCATTTATTTTACTTGTTCAATAATTATTTTGCTAGATGTTATGGAAATCATTGGGTGATAACTATGATATGAAAATGTATGGAATATGAAATTCTCGATTGAACCTTCGGAAAACCTAGAGATACGAACAATATGTAGCTAGGTCACACAAGTGATAAGGGACCTTCACCATGTGCACAAGAAAGCTACGAGATGGAAAAATTTGATATGTAGCTAGGCCACATGGATGATAAGGGACTTTCACCATGTGTGCAAGAAAGCTACGGGGTAATAATTTCATATGTAGCTAGGTCACATGTGTAATACTGTGTGTATACCATGTGTATAAGAAAGCTAAGGGTTATGAGTAGCTAGCTCACATGAGTGGTCCCTAGTGTTAGACGCCATGTAGACAAGAAAGCTACGAGATGGAATGGCTAGGCCACATGGGTGATAAGGGACCTTCACCATTTGTACAAGAAAACTGATTTACGTGTAGACGGAGTTATGTGCTGAGATCACCGAGTATCGGGCATTTTTCTAAGGGGTCCAACGGGATAACTTACTAATGGTCATTGGTGCAATCATGTTATGAATAAGTGCAGGTGTGAATGTGACCAATTGAGAAATGTGGCAAATGTATGTGTGAGCAAGTGTTTGTGTGAACAAGGGTGCATGTGACCATGTGTGTATGTGCATAATGTGTTTGATATGTGACACGTGATCGAAATGGTGGTAAGGCTGATATGGTGTAAGAGCCACTATGAATACTCGTAAATATTGGTGATGATTATTCATTTGTTTGGCTAGTATTGAACATGCTTGGTGTTATGTATGCATATATGAAAGTAATATAAAGAAAACATGGGAGAGTAAAATTTTCAGTAAAATAGATTGAAATAGCAGCAGTTATGTGATTTTGAAAAATCATAAAAAATAGTGGAAATTGAGTTATAAGTTTGATGAGATATTGATTTAAATCTTATTGAGTCTTATTTCATATAAAAGAAACATAGAAAAAAAAGGATTTGTATATTTTGAGATATTTAAATTTTTGTGAGACTGGTTCAGAATGATTATGTGATCCCTTATTCTTTCTTAGAAAAATAATTAAAAATTGTACAAAAATAAGTATGGGATATAATTTATATTCCTGAAATCCTGAATGAGTCTATTTTCAAATAAAGTAAATACGAAGGTCACCTAAACTCTGTACGAGGAGAAAATTGATTCGTAGTGAAGAGAGGTTAGAATAGTCAAACAGTGAAACAGGGGAGACTTTAAAGAATAAACTGTACTAATTGGATGAATCAAAAATTCTGAAAATTTTATGAAGATATGTGAGTCTAATGTCATGGAAAACTAATGAATCTTAATTTGGAGTTCTGTAGCTTTAGATATAAATAATTTAATGACTGTGACTCAAGAAAACAGCTTAACTGAAATTTGAATAAATAGAAAGAATATGAAAATAGCATGTTATTGCATTGCTTATTATTTTCATGCGAGCTTACTAAGCGTAAAGTTTACTCCCTCCTTTCCATTTCTTCTAGTTTTATCAGGTCAGCTTAGGGTTGGAGATCGCCGGAGGCAGCATCACACTATCGAGCCATTATCCTTGGAGTATTGGCATATGTATGTTAAATGTTTTCAAGTGAGTGGCATGTATAAGGACTTAATTTTTCTATGATGGATGTTGTTGTGATTAGTCAAATGCATTGGCTTATATTGATTTGTTGATTATAGCCATGAGATGTGGCTTATGATGATTTTGGCTTGTAAGCTTATTTGTCCATGGTATGTGTTAATGCCATATTATGTGGTATAAGTGATTAAACAAATGACAAGGTCAAATGTATGTGTGTGCATGTAAAGATGACAAAAAGGCTTGGAAGTTAGCCTAAGTCTTGACCACATGGGTAGAGACACGACCGTGTGTCTCAACCATGTGGAGGAAACGGCTTCTGGCCATGGACGTGTGCCTTAGCCGTGTGCCTTTAAACAGTTGCTAACATCAAAATCAGAGAGTCACATGGGCGTGTGACTCTCCAAAGCAAGAAAATTGGTTAAGTTTCCCAAAGATTTTCAAAGGTCTCAGTTTAGTCCCGAACCACCCCGACGTATGTTATAGGCTTCGAAGGCCTGTATAAGGGACGATATGCATGTGTTTGAAAAGTTTTTATTTTGGGTGAAATTTGGTAACTCGATTTTGTATGATTGTGAATGTTTAAGTCCACTTAAAGCCTCAAACCCTGTCCCAGAGTTGGACACGGGTGAGGGGTGTTACAGATCGGGTTACAACGACTTCAAAAATGTAAAGAGCATTAAAAACAGGGAAAGAACGGACTTACAATCTAGCTTGAAAGCTTGACAAATCGTAGCCATGGTTTCTCCTTGTAAAATTCGACCATGGGGAAGAAGATGGATAAATTTTGGCTTTATTTTGGCTTTTTAATTCATTTTAATTACCAAATTACTAAAATACCCTTAATGAAAAACTTTAGAAACTTACCAAACCATATCCATTTTTTCCACCAACTTAACCAATGGTCTAATTACCATTTAAGGACCTCCAATTTAAAATCTCATAGCAATTGGACACCGTTAACATATAGAATTCAAGTTTTGTATTTTTTGCAATTTAGTACCTTTAACTAAATTAAGTGCCCAAACGTCAAAATTTTCGAAAAAAAATTTTGTGACATCATTCCATAAAACTGTAGACCACAAAAATATAATAGAAATTAAATTTTTCTACGTCGAATTTATGGTCCCGAAACCACTGTTTAGACTAGACCCAAAATCGGGTTGTTACATTTATAGCTTATTTTGTGTATTTTTCGTGTTTTATAGTGTTATCGAAGCTAGCTCAGACTTGGGGATCGTCGGAGATCGTTTCACACTACAACCTATCACTTTGTACGTTTGAAATTTTGGTATTTTAAGTATATGGCATGTATAGGGATTTTGAGTAATGTTAATTATGTTTTGGTAATGACTTTGGCCAAGTGAATTGGCTTCTAAATGTTTACATTTTGATTTGTATATATATAGCCATGGGTGATGGATTAATTTTGGTAAATTTGGTATGTTTGAATCATGTGCATATAATAAAAGCTTTCAATCGAATATAAAGATGGCATCGTATGAAGCCTTATATGGTCATAAATGTCGAACTCCATTGTATTGGACAGAGTTTAGCGAGAGATTGGAGGGGTCGATTTGATTAGAGAAAACGAGGAGAAAATGAAAGTAATTCGTGATTGCTTGAAAGCATCGTCAGAAATCGTACGCGAATTTGAAACGAGAAGATATTGAATTTCAAATCAGTGACAAAGTGTTTTTGAAAGTATCTCCGTGGAAGAAAATCCTTAGATTTGGTCGGAAAGGCAAATTGAGTCTGCGATTCATCGGGCCATATGAGATCATTGAAAGAATAGGGCTAATAGCATATCGGTTAGCCTTACCATCGGAGTTAGAAAATATTCATAACGTATTTCATGTGTCGATGTTCTGCCGATATCGATCGGATCCCTCACATGTGATTTCTCCGTCAGAGATTGAGATTCAACCTGATATGACGTGTAACAGCCTAGTTTAGACCCTAGTCAGAATAGTGGTTTTGAGACCACAAATTTGAGGTCAAAAAATATTTTAATATTATTTTTAGTGTTTACAGTATGTGATTAAACATGTGAAAAATTCTGTGTGAAAATTCTATCGTTTGTGTGTTAATTTGCGAAAAAAAAGACTTAGTCGCGTAAAATGAAAAAGTTGTGTGCTAGTTGTTAAAAGTGCTTAATTGACATGGCTTATTAAATGAAAGATCCTTATGTTCATTCTAAACCATTGATAGTGGAATCTGACATAAATGGCCATTAACTGAATGAAATTATAATGTTTTAATCAAGGGATAAAATGGTAAAATGGCAATTAAGTTAATATTAATTATAATAAAACATAAGTTAGTGGATTTGTGTTCATCTTCTACCAAAATTAGAAAATAAAATAGGGTTTATGAGCTTTGGAGGTTTCAGCCATTGTTGTCTTTGATTGAGGTATGTTTCGAGCTCGGTTTTTGATGATTTCTATGTTTTTGTGATCGTTGCTTTGTGCTCTAGCTAGCCCATGCCCTAATTTATGAATTTGTTGGTTATTTTGTAAGATTCCATTGATGAATGTTTGAGCTTTGTGATAGTTGATGATGAATAATAAATAATTGTTGATAGATTTTAATGTTTTGCGAAGTGAGTATTGACAAAAATGTCAAAAATGGGCTAAATTGTTAAAATGAGAAATTGAAGGACTAAAATGTGAAATAAATGAAATATGTGGACTTGTATGAACATGAGGAAGATTCGGCCTAAGCATGGTATAATGAAATTATAGGTATTTTGTGATTTTAAGAAATAGGGACTAAAATGTCAAAATGTGCAAATGTGAGGGCTATTTTGTAAAATGCTCAAAATATGTGTTTTTGGATTGAATTGAATGATTTGGTGAATGAATGAGCTAAATTTGAATATGTATAGATCAAGAAAAGAGAAATTCAGACTTAGATCGAGGCAAGAATAAAGTGCTCAATTGATCGACTTGAATCGTTGTTTCTACATCCGAGATAAGTTCGTGTATAATACGAATTGTTAAATTTATGTTCACATATTATGCAATGAATGGAAATGTGGTTGTTGAGTTAGTAATGTGAATGATGGGTTTGAAGAGATGTGGCACTAAGTGTGCGTAATTAGGATCGATACAGTGGTGAACGGCACTATGTGTGCAAAATAAAGAAAGCATTGACTATATTGATTGGCACTGTGTGTGCGATATCAAGTCAAATTCAGTTTAATGTAAAGGCACTAAGTGTGCGATGATATTAAAGCCTTGGCTAAGAAATTGGCACTAATTATGCGAGTAAATTGAATGGTTAAAGAAGATCGAACGAATTGTGGTATTAAGCATTGAGTAGCAAAAGTGATCGTTAATTAAGTGACGGTACAGGTATGTACAGAACCTATGTGATTGATGATATTGTATATAGGATAAATGATCATGTGAGTATTGACTATGGATGATATTGTGTATTATTGTGAATTACACTATGTGATAGTTAATATTGTATATTGAATTTGAATTGTTGAGTTAAATGTGTTATATTACAAACTTACTAAGCTTTTAAGCTTACTGTGTGAAGTATTTCTCTATTTTACAGTGTCATTAAAGCTAGCTCAAATCTAGGGATCGTCAGTGACTCAATCAAACTATGGGGCATCTATTTTGGTACTTTTGGAAGTTGTATATTTGGTATATAGCATGCATAGGCTAGTGAATATGGAATATTTTGAGATGTTTAGATCTTGCGATGTGATATGGCTTGATAGTTGAATGCTTTTAGTATATGTTTTGGATATGTGAAAATGATGGTTATAATATGTATATGTGGTTTATGTGAATAATGGTTATGGCATGAATTGGTGAGAATGGAAATGGCATGTTTTATGCTTGAATTGGTTGATGGAATGGTGGTTTAAATGTATGTTTTTGTGATAAGGAAATTGAGCATGTAGGTGACCCAAAATTTGGGAGGCAATTTGGCCTTGCAAATGGCCTATATTTGCCCACACAGTTGAGCACATGGGCATGTGTCTCGACCGTGTCCCTTAAGTTTGTAATTCAAAACAAGTCAGACTCACACACGGGCCAGACACACAGGCGTGTGACAAGCCGTGTTAATTAAGTCAGTGTTACCCACAGGTCAAGCACACGAGCGTGTCTTCGGCCATGTGGACAAGTCAGTAAGTATGCCTTATTTTGCTAGGGCTTGGACACATAGGTGTGTTTGATGCCGTGTGAGGCACACAGCCTACCCACACGGGCGTGTGACCTTTGTAACTTTGAAAAATGTTTGAGTTTTGGAAAAATTTTGTACGTGCTCGGTTTAGTCCTGACCCCTTCCCAATGCATGTTTAAGGTCTCGTAAACCTTTTAAAGGGACTATTTATATATGTTTTGCTATGATATGATGAAGATGAATTTATGTGTGAGAAATAATAGTAAAAGTTTCGATATGACCGATAGTGCCTCTTAACACTATTCCAGCGATGGTTACGAGCTAGGGGTGTTACATGACGTACAACGTGTAACACCCCTTACTCGTATTCTACGCTGGAAATAGGTACGAGGCGTTACCGTACTTGACTCACATGGCCTTACAACTTTGGGTTATCAAATTCTATTCCAAATTAAAACTTTTTCATTATCATATCTAACCTCCTTATAATTGGCCTACGAGGCCCTCAACATACTTCCGAAACCTTTCAGAAATAAATCCAAAACTTTTGCGCACTTAGAAAAATTTTACCTAAAAAGGGGGTCACACGTTTGTGGGGGCAGGCCGTGTGGTCACACACGCCCATGTCCCTCACCTATGGCCGACACTGACTTATTTCACATGGCCAGACACA
Organism: Gossypium bickii; assembly: GCA_025503065.1. NCBI lineage: Eukaryota > Viridiplantae > Streptophyta > Magnoliopsida > Malvales > Malvaceae > Gossypium > Gossypium bickii. The sequence goes on along the minus strand of CP106710.1, from coordinate 108,409,775 downwards.
CGCTCGTGTCCCTGGCCTGTGTCCCTTACACGACCTCGACACGCCCGTGTCTCAGCCCGTGTGCCAAACGTTGTCATTCTGTTTATGACGTCATCACCTCACTATGGTCACACGGCCAAGGCACACATCCATGTCCTTAGACCGTATGTCGAATTAAATTCCTAAATTCAGGTGCAGACTTCACACGACCTGGGCACAAGCCTATGTCCATGGCCGTGCCTCCCACACGGCCGTGTCTCTGCCCGTATGTGTACTACTAAGCTTACTGACTTGCATTTCTAGCATGCAAGGGGACACACGGCCAAGTCACATGCCCATGGGGCTAACCATGTGTCACACACAGTCTAGACACACGCCCATGTGCCTACTCGTGTGGACCAATTCAAGGCTATTATACAAGCCAATTAGCCACCCTCACTTGCACACATTCACACACCATCACATAACATTTCCAAATCATCAATTATAACTCTTGAATTATCACATTTGAATCATGAAAATCAAATATTCATCCCATATACGAGGGGAAACTACTACTAGTACAATTACAATCGACTTGAGCCATCATTTATGGCTATACACAACCAATCCATAAACTCTTTTAGGCCAACACCATTGGCTACTTTAACTATGACTTAATTAAACCAAAATAAGATCCCTATACATGCCATATCTCAAGAAGACTTGTATCTCATACCCAAGTGTCTGCTCGATAATGTGAAAACATCTCCGACGGTCTCCAACCCTAGCTAGTTAAGTTAACCTATAAGAGATAGGAAAGGAGGAGGAGTAAGCAATAATGCTTAGTAAGTTCATATGCAAATAATAATCAAGTATTGACATTCATTGATTATACTCAACAACAAAGGTATTTTAATGAGATTTACTCTTAAACTCATGGTTACCAATTCAATCCTTAATAATACTTACTCATTTCGTCTCTTACCACATTCTAACCACGTGACAATTATAGCACTCTCATTTATTAGCACATAATCCCTGCATCTATCATCACAATAATCCATGAAACATTTACTTAAACAATTTTTCAATGATCTATTCAAGATTATACCAGACTCTCGGTGGTTCCGCACACAACCCATCATTTAATAATTTATAAGGTGGTATCACACATAGCCCACCATTTAACACTGAGCACGATGGTATCGCACACAGCCCATCGGTTACAAATAGTAAGGGGGTAACGCACACAGCCCACCATTGATAATATTGGTGATGGTATCGCACACCGCCCATCGCTAACAATTAATAACTTGGTAACGCACACAGCCCACCATTGATTACACATTGACCGATATTTATCCACACACCTTTTCATATTTCGAATGTTCATCCAAGAATATCCTTACACACTATCATTCCTAAATAGATTTCCACAATAATCATTTGCATTCACGCAATGCATTAATAAAATATAACATATGCAATCAGGATGCATCATTTACACATAATTGATCGTTGTTTTATGTGATGTCAAAGTCTTAAAATTTATATAAAGAATGATCAAACCTAGAAACTAACTATGACAACGATATGAGGCAAGCGCACCTATCGAACAGTAGTATAGTTAAGGCAAGACCTGATTGTCGAACCCAAAGGAACCAAAAGTACTAATACTAACTCTCTTTTTATTATCTAGCCTAAGAATTAAATGAATTTTTATCTAATCTAAAATTAACTAAAAACTAAAATAAAGACTCTAAGACAAAGAAGAATGAAATTAGGAAAATAACTTTGAGGAAAAACCAATTGATTAAGACGATACCCAAAGAAGAATCCACCTAGACTTCACTTGTTATCTAACTCTGAACCAGACGATATTCCCTAACGTATATTAATCCCTCTCTCGAGGTGACTAACATCTAACCCTAGGCTGATTAATTGAAATCTCTTTCTAATTAAAACCCCTAAAATTGCATTAACTTGATCTATGGACTCTCATATTATGTTTCACCCTAATCCGGAAAAATCTCGTCACCCTATCTCTAGGCGTGAATTCAACTCCGCTTAATTATGCTAGATCTACTCTTAGGTAGGGACTTTTGCTCTTCCACCTAAGCACATCACATTTGAATTAATATCCCAGAAATATCAACACAAGGATTAAGAACACATAATTAAGAACAAGTCAAATATTTATCATATAGTACAGCAAATGATAACAAGATTCATCTTAGGTTTCATCCCCCTCAGGTATTTGAGGGTTTAGTTCATAATAATAAAAGAAAACATCTCAGAAGAAAAGATAAAACAAAACATAAGAAATCCCTAAAACCCTCTGAAGGAATTAAGGAGAGATCCTCCGTCTTGAGTATGATCCCGGCTTCTTGAGATGAATCAGCTGGCTATCTTAGCGTAAATCCCCACAAATCTGCCCCCTTTGGCCTAGCTGGACGGCCCGACAGAAGGCTTCTGTCGAACTCCCCGCTTAGGTTGCCCCCTAAGGTGTTTATATAGGCTTTGAGATGCCTTACTTGGCCCCTAAGTATCCTAATTCGAGTAGAATTCCTACTAGGGTGTTTAAATAGGCTTTGGAATGTGTTTCCTTGCCTCCAAGTATCCTATTATGAGTGTAATTCCTCTTATTCACATCAAGGACACGCCCATGGCACACGGCCATGTAAGTCGTGGCCAAGCCATGTTCGAGTTCGAGTTCATTAATGAGGCACGGCCGTGTGGTCTTGGGTCCATGCCGTGTCAATTTCGTGATCTGGCCCATTTGGTCTATTTTAAGCCCGTTTTCCATTCTTTTCATCCTCCAGTGCTCTCCTGAGTGGAAAACATGAAAACAAAGGATTAAGAGCACCAAATTACATAATTCAAGGCTTAAATCATCCAAAAGCATGCTAAATATGGGCTTAAAATATGTTACTATTGCGGTTTATCAATAATTCACCATGGGTTTATCATATAATGAAATTCACCTCAATTGAGTTCTGGAAAATACTTGTACCTCCCATGATATAACCACATACTTTCTCATTTTCAACATACCTGTTGAGATGTTCAAAATACTAAAGAATACTCTTGTAATTCATACATCTAGTATCATAGCAACATCATACCCCAGATAGGGTCTTACATGAAATATCATATCGATGCCAAGTCCCTGACATGGTCTTATACAAAATCTTACACTGAGGTCATATTCCAATTATGGTCTTACACGGGACCTTAATTATCATAATATCATTCTATTTGCATTCCCTCTATTCTCATGTTCAATTTAAGACTTTCAATTCTTGACATCTCGTCAAAATGTATTTAATATATTCGTAGAGTCTATATACAATTCATACATCATCGAAATATTAAATTCTTCACTATAGTTGCATTATGAGCACACGAACATACCTCGATACCGAAAAGGGTAGAAAGGGACCTATTTGTCTATATTTATCTTTTCTCTCGTTTTAGGTTTGAATCTTGTTTTCTTTGATCAAGAACAATAAAATTTACTCATTTAATCATTTTATGATCATATTACATCATAATCTCTACTTAGGCAATAATGACCATTTTGCCCTTGTGCTATGGCAAAATTATGATTTTTCCCCTAGCCTCGTAAATCATTTTTCATCACATGTTCTTATTAAACAAGCCTAGATGAACATTTATTTCTCTTACAACTATTCACAAATCCAACTATTTCATGCATTTATTACCAAATTACAACATTTACAACTTAGTCCCATTTAGGTGTTATCATGAAAACACCTTTCACAAAAGTTATTTGTCATCTCCGTAACATTCATTTTCTTCCATAAAAACTCAGAAAACAACATAAACTCTCTCATGGCAAGTCCCTAGACTTTCAACCATTTAGAAATTTTGTCCCCTCATTAGCTAGCTTAAGCTTTGGGGACTCTAAAAGTACAAAACTTATCAAATAAAACCATCATAATCACTTACTTGTAGAGAAGATGAGTTGTTGAAAATTTCAAGCTTTCAAAACCCCCTCTTTTCTGGTATTTTCGATGGAAAAATGGTGAAGATGATAGGTGTTATCATCTTTCTTCTTATTTTATTTTAATTTATCAAATAAGTCACCAAAACCTCATCTAACCAATTGACCACGTCAATTCTTGTCCCTATGGCCGGCCACTACATTAAACAAGGAATAATTTCCCATTAGGGACCTCCCACTAGAATTTTATAGTTATTTGATACCACAAGCTTGTAAAATTGAACTTTCGCATTTTATGCGATTTAGTCCTTTTTCTTAATTATGCGTTCAGTCGTTAAAATTAAGGTAGCAAAATTCTCATGCATCCTTATAAACATGTTACAACACATAAAATAATATCAAAATAATTTTTCCTCCACCACGGATTAGTGGTCTCGAAACCAATGTTCTAACTAGCCTCTTTTGGGTTGTTACACAATGAAGAACCAATCAGAATTCTAACTCGAGATGTTAAAGAATTGAGAAATAAATGCATAGCTTTAGTGAAAGTTTTTTGGCAACGTCACGATGTCAAGGAGGCTACGTGGAACCCGAGGAAGCTATGAGAAAATAGTACCCTAACCTATTCACTGGTAAGATTTTCAGGGACGAAAATCCCTAAGGGGGGAGAATTGTCACAGCCCGTTTTTAGTCAAATTGGAATAGTGGTTTCGGGACCACAAATCTGAAGTCAAAATATTTATTTTATTATTATTTTAATGTACACAATATGATATTATGTTTGTTTGAAAATTTCGTTAAGAAATTTTATCGCTTGAATAGTCAATTTGATAAAAAAGGAGTAAATCGCATATAATGCTCACTCTCGAGCTATAAACGGGTTTGCTCACACAAGCTGATGATCATGACGAAGCTACACGGTGCTGCTCACATAAGCTGACGAGTATCTGCAACACATGCCGGATAACTCAGCCACCAGTAGGACGTACGGACCAACACCCAATCAAATAATCCCTAATGACATGTCATTTGTATCCTAATCTATTCCTAAGGTTCAACCGGGATTTTCCCACTTGCTGAATCATCATTGAATATGACCGCAGTGTCGTATCCACAATTTATGCAATATCAAAGCATTTAAAACACAAACATAATAATATTTAATGCATACGAACTTACCTCGAATATAAAAACGACGAAACGAGTCGGTTAGTCCAAGATCTTGTTCTTTCCCCGATCTAAATCTGTATTTCACTTTTCTTGATCTAAATGTAATCAAAATTAACTTATTTAATTATCACTCTATACAATTTAGTCCAAAATACACATTATGGCAATTTTATACATTTGCCCTTAATAATTCACATTTTTTACAATTTACTCCTTATCTCATAAAAACATAAATTCATACAATTCAACCTAAACCCATGCTAACTGAATTTCAATTAGGTCCCTAGCAGTCCATATTTTTCATTTATTTCACAAATTAACCACAAAATTAACACATTTCACAATTTAAACAATTTTGTCAATAATTATTTTACAAATGTTGTTTATCTAACAACAAGCATGAACTTTCTATCATCAAACATCAAAATACACCAACATTTATCAATGGAAAAACCCTAAACCTTTAACAGTTTTGCAAAATAGCCCTGGGCTAACTAGACTAAGCCGCAACGATATCAAAAACATAGAAATCATTAAAAATGGGACAAAAACCATACCTATTTGAACAAAAATGCTTTGGCCGAACCCTAGCTTCAAAAATGGCTATTTTTTCTTGTTAAATTCGGCTAAGGAAGATGATAAACATAAAATATGGTTTTTGTTTTGTTTATTTTAGTTTTAATAACCAATTTACCTTTTTAACCTTAATGAACATCAAAAATTTCAAAATTACCAAGCCACTATCATCCACTATCATGTTATTGGGCTATTTACCACATAAGGACCTTCACCTTAAAGTTCTATAGCTATTAGACTCTTTTAGCTAATAGAACATGTAACAACCCATTTTTAGTCAAATCGAAACAGTGGTTTTGGGACCACAAATTAGAAGTCAAAATATTTATTTTATTATTATTTTAATGTCTATAGCATGATATTATGTTTGTGTGAAAATTTCGTTAAGAAATTTTATCGTTTGAATAGTCAATTTGATAAAAATGAGTAAATTACGTAAAGTGCAAAAGTGTTGTTCTATTAGCTAAAGGTATTAAATAGCTATAGAACCTTAAAGTAAAGGTCCTTATGTTGTAATTAGACCATTATAATGGTAAGTGGACAATTACGGACAACAATTATATGATTTTAATGTTTAATTAATAAGGTTATTTTTGTAATTTGGTAATTAATATGATAATAAATAAAATAAACAACATTTGGGTGTTATCATCTTCTTCATTGCCGAATTTTGAAGAGAAGAAAAGCTTTCATTTTAGGGTTTCATTCGGCCTTACTATTTATGATCAATTAGATCAATAAATGCGAAATACAGACTTGGATGTGAGAAAAGATAAAGTTATCGATTAATTGACTCGATTCGCTGTTTTAACATCTGATGTAAGTTCGTATGTTATAATTTCGTTTCAAGTGTATTTTATATGCTTTGATATAGCATGAATTGTGATTATGTGATTACGGACGAATTCGAAAATGATTCAATGAAGATTCGGCAGTTGGAATCCCAGTTGAACCTTAGGAATAGTTTAGGATGCTAGTGACATGTCATTAGGTATACTTGAGTTGGCTTCGGGCCATGATTTAGCACTATGTGTGTGAGATAAACCGATTTGGCTTCGGGCCATGATTTAGCACTATGTGTGTGAGATAAACCAATTTGGCTTTGGGCCATGCATACTGGCTGATTTGGCTTTGGGCCATGATATCAGAATTTCGGATAAGTTACCTTGATTTGGCTTCGGGCCATGGTATAGGTACTTATCGAGTGAGACCTTGAGTATCCGACCTCTGTTCTGATGGTTCAACGGGTAAATGAAGAATGTGGTTGAGTATGAGATTGGTACATGATGGTTCAGGTACGTACGATAATGAATTCAGTATTGAAACTATGGAATTGATGAGTTCCTCGGTAAGTTATGTAAACGATTAATGAATGGTGATATTTGCTCATTGTTAACATACGAGCTTACTAAGCTTTATAGCTTACTTTGTGTATTTTCCGTGTTTTATAGTGTTATCGAAGCTAGCTCAGACTCGGGGATCGTCGGATATCGTTTCACACTACCACCTATCATTTGGTACTTTTGAAATTTTGGTATTTTAAGTATATGGCATGTATAGGGACTTTGAGTAATGTTAGTTATGTTCTGGTAATGACTTTGGCCAAATGAATTGGCTTGTAAATGTTTACATTTTGGTTTGTATATATAGCCATGGGTGATGGCTTAATTTTGGTAAATTTGGTATGTTTGAAACATGTGTATATATATATGCTTATGTCTTATGTTTATTGAGTTGGTTGTGATGATTGATGATAATAGGTACTATGAATTGTAAGTTGATGATTTGTGAATATAGGTATGTTTGTGAAATTACGCCTAATAATGCATCTTTGATAATGGCCATTTTGATGTGTTAAGATTATAAGGATGGGTATGAATTTAGATAGCATATTGTGGTACTTATGTGCTTTGAATTGGTTAGTATTGAAATTGTAACATCTCGATTTAGGGCCTAGTCAGAATAATGGTGCGAGCCCACAAATCCGAGGTCTTTGTATGAGTTTTTGAGATTTATGCTATGTATGCATGCTAGTGTGAAAGTTTCATGAAGCAATTTTGTAAAATTTTGGTTGAATTGTCCAAAAGGACTAAATTACAAAAGTTGCAAAATGTGAGATTCTAGAAGCTATTTGTGTGAAATGGATTTAGAATTGGGCATGGATGAGTTAAAATAGGAAGTTTATCAAAAATGGCATTCTGGTCATTTGGTAATTAAATGATTAAAATGGGAGAAAAGATGACAAAATTCATTCATCTTCTTCTCGAAGGCTGCCGAAAATTTCAATAGCCATTGTTAGGATTCTTCCAATTTTTCAAGCTTGCTAGTAAGTGCATCCAAGCCCCGTTTTTGATATTATTCGTATTTTTGAAGTCCTAGTCGTATGAATAAGCTATTTTTAGCTATTTGATGAGCTATTTTGAATGTTCAAAAATGTGGCCATGTATGACATGCATGTATGTTGATGTTTTATGGAAGATTATGAAAGCTTGATGTAGTAGAAACATCTTTTGTTAAGTGATTTTCCATGAAAATGCATGTAGGGACTAGTTTGTGAAAGTTTTAAGTTTGGTCATACATGTGTGATTTAGTGAGAATTGGTGAATGCTTTAGTTGAATAAGTGATTCGGCTAAGCATGAAAGGTTAGGAAGTTGAATAAAAATCACTTTACGGGCCTTGGGGCAAAGGTGTAATTATGAGAAAGATTAGGGGCAAAAGGGTAATTTTGCCAAAGTATGAGTTAATTGTCAATTTAGTCAATGTGTGTATTGAATAAGCTGATTTATTCATTATAGATCCAGAAAGATGAAGCCCGGATCTAAACCGAGGCAAGAGAAGGTGGTGGACTAGATTGCATATTTCTATACTTTTGAGTATCGAGGTAAGTCTATGCTTAAACAATGCATTAATACTTACAATTTCTTAATGCTAGCTAGTGTGTAGCACGATTGAGAATGATTGAGAACCTATGTGGGATGAATGTGGTAGAATTTGTGAATGGATGTATGGTTAAGTAAGTAGATATGTGAATGTGTAGTGAGAATGCTAAATGGTGGGCTAAGTGCGATACCATCCTAATGCATATTGACGATAAGCTGGCTATGTGCGATGCTATCGTTAGGTATACCGTCTAGTGGGCTATTTGCATAACCACTATGAACACCTTTGTGGTAGGCTAAGTGCGATACTAGCTTATTAATTGATTGTGGTGGGCTAAGTGCGAAACCACCGAGAAATTAGCTGTGTGGATGAATTATTGAGAAATGATGATGTGTCGTATGTTGTGTAAATATGATATTGAATGCAGGGGTGCATTTCAATGGTTATGAGTATGTGACTCATGATGTGTTGGAAATGTGGTAAGGAATAGGAAGAGTAAGCATTGTTGTACATTATATGTTAGTATGATGCTAATTGTTGTTTAGCTTATACTATGATGCTTAATTGTTTATGTGTAAACTTATTAAGCTCAAAGCTTACTCCCTTTCTTTTCCCTTTTCTTATAGAGTAAAAGTGTTGAATCGAGATACGAGGATCAATTGGAAGATTGTCCACATTATCAGCATACCCTGGTACATGAGACTCAATGTTTTGTATATGGCATGTATAAAGGCTAGGCAAGTTAGTGAATTTTGTTGTAAATGGATAAGATGTGTTGGCCTTTAGATGGATAGTCTATTTTGTATAATGCCATAGTAGTTGGCTACCTTATTTTATGAAAAGATTGTAGTTATCTATGTGAGATTGCACTTCAAATTGAGTTTATTATGGATGTGTTGAATGAATGCATACTGTGTATGCTAGAGGGGTGAAAGGAACTTAGCACATAGCTTTGTTTTTGTCCATGTGGATAGACACACGGGCATGTGTCTAGACCATGTGTGACACACGGTCAGCCCACGGGCGTGTGACTTGGTCGTGTGTCCCCCACATGTTAATATTTTAAGTCAGAATAGACCACGGATTAGCCACAAGGGCGTGTGCATAGGCCATGTGAGTTTAGTTAGTGTTGGCCACAGGCTAGCCACACAGGCGTGTGACTAGGCTTTGAGGCCGTGTGTATGTAGTTAATATTCACCACGGTTGTGGAGCATGGGCATGTCGGTCTATGCACGGGCATGTCTCTTCTTGCACGGGCGTGTTAACCCTGTACAAAAGAGAAAATTTTTAAGATTGGAAAAAGTTCTGATATAGTCTCGGGAGCCCTCGTGTGTATGAGTGAGGCCTCGTAAGTCAAGATTAAGGTTGTTGAGGTGACTTAAGAGAGTAGTCACGATTTGCCTAAGTGGCGATCAAGTGGTTTTATTACAGTAACACCTCGGGCTCGGTTCTGGGGTAAAACTCGGGTAAGGGGTGTTAAAGAAATGGTAAGATTTAGACTTGGCTTTGTAGTTTTGGATGGTATATTATGCTATAGTTTGGTGTCATTTGTATAGGTGAATATGTGTTCCAAATGGGGTGGCAAAATATCTTGGTAAATAGCCTATTTTTGTAACACCCCAAACACGGCCTAGAAGTTAGGCCCCAATTAGGCATGTCACATTGAAGTGTTTTTTGAAAACCATGTTTTCATTGAAAACCCTTCTTGTTCAAAAGCTTAAGTAAAATCCCAAGTACGTTAGTTTATTTTTAAAATATGGTACATTGAAAAATTATTAATTTTATTCCCAAAATATCTTTTTAGTTGAGGAAGCTAATTTTGAGAGTAATCGATTTACGAAAAAGATTAAGTCGCGAAACCATTTTGAAAATGTTGCGAAAACATATTGTTGTTTTAAAAACATTTAACATTTTGGAAAATCGTGATTTACTTCTAACAGATATAATTCAAAGTAAATAAAAACCCCAAGTTAAAACCCAGAACCTTAAAGAGGCCTTAATACAAAAATTAAAACCCAAAACGGAATCTAGAGCATAAATGAAGTCCAAAAGCAGTCGTGTGGCCATCTCCGAGTCCCTCGCAGAACCAATCCTTCTAATGCTGGGGATTACAAACACAGTTAAAAACGGGGTGAAATTGTGAAAACTCAGTGTGTAATCCCCTCCTAACTAAAACAGTTTGTAAAATAGACAGAATTCAGAATCAGTCTAGGTTGGAGCCCAATTACAGTAACAGAACAATGTGTGTGAGTCTAAACCCAGTACAATTTCACTCGGGCCTCAGCCCATATCAGAATTAATTCCATATGCATAATGTGTGATGCATGCTAACCCATCCCATCCAACCCTACACTTGCCTCCGTCCAACCATGCACTACCTGTGGGGAATAAATTACCCACGCCATCCCTACACTCCCAATGCTAGCACCGGTTGCGGCACTAACCAAAATTACAGCAGAGCTGCCAGTAAACAAAATGACCAAGAGCCATAAATAGAATGGTTATAAACCATAATCAGGATGGTACAAAGCTATCGGTAACTGTAATAAGTTTGGCACACAACCCTCAGCGACGGTAATATAATCGGCACACAGCCACGGGTAATTATGATCAACACAGAGTCATCAATATATATGTTAAGCACATAGCCACGGGTAAATACGATTAGCACAAAGCCATAACCAAGATGGCATAGAGCCATATTCAGATTACGCAGCTTTAAGCCGTCCGTCGGTCCACAGTCGTCTCATGCGACCCGAACGACCTTAACAGATCAATATTGGATCCACAGTTGTCTCATGCGACCCGTGTGACCCTATCAGAACTTCCTCCGTATCAATGTCCCAACCCCATGCAGTATGTCGTGTATGTCATGCTCAATCATTACAGGTGTATGCAAAATGGCCATGCTCAGTAACAGTCATTTAGACATATATTAAAAGCATATCAGTCATACAACCACCGTCAGGTCAGTTAAAACACAATCATACAATCCCAGTCAAATCGTAGCACAAGTCAGCCCTTTAACCACAAGGGCAAAATAGTCATTTCACCCTATAAAGGTATTTCGGTAATCTACCATACAGGGGTATTTAGGTAATTTTTCAAGATGAGGGTATTTCAGTAATTTCACAAATCGGGGATATTTCGATAATTTCACAAATCAAGGGTATTTCAGTAATTTCACAACCTAAAGGTATTTCGGTAAATTTACAAATTAAAGGTATTTCGGTAATTTCACAAATCGAGGGAATTTCAGTAATTTCACAAATCAGGGGTATTTTAGTAATTTCACAAATTGGGGTCTCAGCGACCCAACAGAAGGTCCACTGTCGCCTTGAGCGACTTAAGTAACCTATACAGTCACAACGGCATAAATGGGCCTAAGGCCCATTACTTGGCCTAAGTGGGCCCATACACTCGTGTGGCCTATTAAGCCCAGAAACAGCCACAGTTATGCAAACGTCACAGTCCAAACAACACTTACCACATCACATACATTTTATCCGTGTGGGCCCACACAGCCCACTTTGGCCCAACGAGGCCCAGAACTACCTAACTCATGTGCGCTACATGACAAGTCTATCTACGTCCCACTTAGTAGTGAAGTTTACCCACGCGGGCCCATTGGGCCCATACGGCCCAAGCCCATTAGATCGCTCATGGTGGCCTTCCTCACCATATGCCCACGTTTCGTGAGCTCGGTTGATCACATGAGCGTTCGCATGCTCATGTGGCCCAAAAGCCCAATCCTTTGGCTTTTCGGCTTTTCAGCTTTTCGACAATCCGGCATTTCGGCATTTGTCGCTACAGCTAACATCGTGCGAAAAACCTACACACTCAATCAAATTTTGACCGATTAGCAATTACGGTACTAATACACACCTGTTGCGATGTCAAAACCGAACAACTTCCAAGATCTAGAACCAACCAATCAATCACAGAATCCCTCTTGTTCCAACACCACGTAGCCTTCTCAATGCTTTACCTTCATGAGAACAGTTAACTAAACTCATAAACAACCATAATCCCCAAATCGGTACCACTAAAACTTGAACCCTTACCAATAAAGGAAATGATCACTTGAAAGAGATAAGGAATCGGCCCAACACCTTCCATAATGAAATCGAATCCCTAGTAAAATTCGGTCAAGACACAGCTTTACAAGCCAACATCTAGGCAAAAAGCAATTGAGAGGAAATAAGTACATTCAGTCCTTAAATAAAAGAAATCACCGTCTTCAAAAACAAAAACTTACCAATACTTACCAAGACTCAAGTCTAGCAGCCACCCAAATCAAAAAGAGATCAATAAACGAAGAGAAAATATGTTTGGCTTTGAAGAACAAAGGACCCAAAGTTTAACCTTCAACCTTACGAAATCAAGATGATTCAGCTTATGAGTAACCCCAAAGAGGAGAGTAGCATAAACGAAAGATGAAGAAAAGAGATAGGGAGAAGGGATATTCGGTTACAAGAGATTAATGGAGAGAAATAGGGGAGAAGAATTTAGAGAAGAGGAGGAAGAAATTTGGCCAAAGGTACTTGAAGAAAAAGAGAATATGGGATGGCACAATAGTGAAGTAATTGAGAGGAGAAGAATTAGAGAAGAAAATAAAGTCTAGAATAGGAGAAATGAGGGAGGAATTCGACCAGTAATTGAAAGTAAATTCGGCACAAAATGGCCTAAATGGTCATGCCATTTCAGCAAAAAAAACATCAAATGTCGAAACCAAAAATAAGCCAATTCCCCCCAGCCGAATTCTTTAGCAACCCCAAAGTCCCTATTTGGCTCAGACACTACTTCATCCCCCTCTTTCTTGATCTCTTCTAGCAACCAACATTATTCCTCAACATCCTCCTTAATCTACTCCCCACCTCTCATTCAAATACCAAGACCAATTCAAACCTTCACCAAGTAGAGTTCCACTCCAACTCAACTTCTAGCTCAGCAAGGAGTAAAATAAATTACTCTTTTGAGCAGGGAGAGACTTAAAGCTCTGACCTCCTTGCCCCCTTATGACGCTACCTTCTTGCCAGTCCACCACATGCCACTTGCCACTAAGCCACAAGCTCCTATTGTGTTATAAATTATCCAAAACAATATTCTTAAAACCTACCCACTAACATCAAGGCTCCTTTAAGAGAAAAACATAATTTTTTGCTAAAGCCCAAGTTTGAACCCAGGACTCTCACACACCTCCATACACACCCAAATCACTTAGCCATTAAAGCAAATAAGTGATTTATGATATTTCTTGCACACATAAACTTTTTTGTGCAGTCTCTTAGCGGTTCCCATACACAAGGCCCAACACTTCCTGGCCCAAAAATTTGAGGCGTTACAACTCACCCCTCCTTAAAAAAATTTCGTCCTTGAATTTTCCAACTAATGGGATGGTTGTGTAACAACTACACCCCTACGCTACCGCTGCGCACTCTCATCCCAATAACACTAATACACTTTTAACTTAATCTTGAAACCTCTTACACACAACCAAACATCTAACCACAGAAGCAAACAGATATTTATCACACATGCATAAAATTTCTATATTCAAACATCACATCCAAACAAAACAGACCTGACTTAAAAGGGACTGTGCAATCCAGAACCCGATGCTCCTTAGACCAGCATCTAAGACACACTCCTGACTTCCTCCAGTATTCACCTGGATGGCGCCTTTTGCAATGCTCACAAGCCGAAAAGTTCAGACGTGTCTTAATGTATTTCACAGAATAAGGCTCCTACTTCAGAAGGCTGTGATCCCTCTTCCTGCTACACTCCGAGCACCTAGCCTGAAGTGTTTCACCATACGCCTTAACTCCTACCTTAAACACTTTCCAGCACTTCCCTTACCAACCGGGTCAGTGCCTCCGTACCAAACTTCGGGTTATCGCTACATGAAGTTGGTAGACTTACCTCGACTACCGTCTCCTGAACCATCTTATGTTCCAGAGAGACGGGCAACTCCTCACGACCTTGCTTGCCTTCGAAATCCATCACAGTACTATTCCTAGCTTAAAAAATACTTTGATTTCCAGAACATACACTGAATAAATACAAAATCTAATTTTAAATACTGTCTAACAGAAAACTTACGGATTCGGCATCGGAGACTCGGTAAACCACCCTTTCAGGAAAATATTCAGAAAAACATTTCGATTACTTCAAATCATTTCAAACCTTTTTGAAACAATTCTTTCAGAAATCCAATTTTTAAAACCCATTTCCCAGCTGAGTTTTGCAACTTGACTCCGATACCATTAAATGTAACACCCCAAACCTGGCCTAGAAGTTAGGCCCAAATCTGGTGTGTCACTATTGAAGTGTTTTTCGAAAACCATGTTTTCATTGAAAACCCTTCTTATTTAAAAGCTTAAGTAAAATCCTAGTTACGTTAGTTTATTTTTAAAATGTGGTACATTGAAAAATTATTAATTTTATTCCCAAAATATCTTTTTAATTGAGGAAGCTAATTTTGAGAGTAATCGATTTATGAAAAATGATTAAGTCGCGAAACTATTTCGAAAATGTTACGAAAATGTAGTGTTGTTTTAAAAACAGTTAACATTTTGGAAAATCGTGATTTACTTCTAACGGATATAATTGAAAGTAAATAAAACCCCAAGTTAAAACCCAGAACCTTAAAGAGGTCTTATTACAAAAATTAAAACCCAAAACAGAATCTAAAGCATAAATGAAGTCCAAAAGTAGTCGTGTGGCCATCTCCGAGTCCCTCGTAGCACCGATCCTTCTAATGTAGGGGATTACCTGCACAGTTAAAAATGAGGTGAGTTTGTGAAAACTCAGTGTGTAATCCCCTCCTAACTAAAACAATTAGTAAAGCATGCAGAATTGAGAATCGATGCAGGTAGAAGCCCAATTACTGATGTGAGAACAATGTGTGTGAGTCTAAGCCCAGTACATTTTCACTTGGGCCTTAGCCCTTATCAGAATTAATTACATATGCATAATGTGTGATGCATGCTAGCCCATCCCATCCAACCCTGCACTTGCCTCCGTCCAACCCTGCACTACCTGTGGGGAATAAATCACCCATGCCATCCCTACACTCCCAATGTTAGCACCGGTTGCGGGACTAACCAAAATCGTAGCAAAGCTGCTAGTGAACAGAATGGCCAAGAGCCATAAACAGAATGGTTATAAACCATAATCAGGATGGCACAGAGCCATAATTAGGATGGCACAAAGTTATCGATATCTGTAATAAGTTTGGGACATAGCGCTCAGCGACGGTAATATAATCTGCATACAGCCACGGGTAATTATGATTGACATAAAGTCATCAATATATATGTTAGGCACATAGCCATGGGTAAATACGATTGGAACAAAGCCATAACCAAGATGGCACGGAGCCATATTCAGATTACGCGGCTTTAAGCCATCCGTCGGTCCACTGTCGTCTCATGCGACCTGTGTAACCTTAACAGATCAATACTGGATCGACAGTCATCTCATGCGACTCGTGCGACCCTATCAGAACTTCCTCTGTATTAATGCCCCAACCCCATGCAATATGTCGTGTATGTCATGCTCAATCATTAGACGTGTATGCAAAATGGTCATGCTCAGTAACAGTCATTAAGACATATATTAAAAGCATATCAATCATACAACCACCGTCAATTCAATTAAAACACAGTCATACAATCCCAGTCAAATCATAACACAAGTCAATCCTTTACCCATAAGGGCAAAACAATCATTTTACCCTAGAAGGGTATTTCGATAATCCTACATTACAGGGGTATTTAGGTAATTTTGCAAGCTGGGGGTATTTTGATAATTTCACAATCGAGGGTATAATTTTACAAATTGAGGGTATTTTAGTAATTTCAAAAATCAGAGGTATTTCGCTAATTTCACAAATCAGGGTTTCAGTGACACAACAGAAGGTCCACCGTCACCTTGAGCGACTTAAGTAACCTATATAGTCATAATGGTGTAAATGGGCCTAAGGCCCATTACTCGGCCCAAGTGGGCCGAAACACTCGTGTGGCCCATTTAGCCCAGAAATAGCCACAGTTATGCAAACATCACAGTCCAAACAACACTTACCACATCACATACATTTTATCTGTGTGGGCCCACAAGCCCACTGGGACCACACAGCCCACTTCTGCCCAATGAGGCCCAAAACTACATAAGTCATGTGCACGACATGACAAGTCTATCTACGTCCCACTTAACAGTGAAGTTTACCCACGCGGGCCCACGGGCCCATTGGGCGCATACTGCCCAAGCCCATAAAAATCGCTCATGGCGGCCTTCCTCGCCATACACCCACGTTTCGTGAGCTCAGTTGATCACGTGAGTGTTCCCACGCACATGTGGCCCAAAAGCCCAATCCTTCGGCATTTCAGTTTTCGGCAATTCGACATTTTGGCATTTGCCGCTACAGCTAACACCGTACGAAAAACATACACACTCTATCGACTTTTGACCGATTAGCAATTACGGTACTACTATACACCTGTTACGATGCCGAAACTGAACCACTTCCGAGATTGAGAACCAACCAATCAATCACAGAATCCCTTTTGTTCCAACAACACGTAGTCTTCCCAACGCTTTACCTTCATGAGAACAGTTAACCAAACTCATAAACAACCATAATCCCCTAATCGGTACCACTACAACTTAAACCCTTACCAATAAAGGAAATGATCACTTGAAAGAGATAAGGAATCGGCCCAACACCTTCCTTAATGAAATCGAATCCCTAGTAATATTCGGTCAAGACACAGCTTTACAAGGCAACATTTAGGCGAAAAGCAATTGAGAAAAAAGAAGTACATTCAGTCTTTAAATAAAAGAAATCGCTGTCTCAAAGACAAAAACTTACCAATACTCACCAAGACTCAAGTCTAGCAGCCGCCCAAATCAAAAAGAGATCAATAAACCAAAAGAAAAAGTGTTCAGCTTTGAAGAACAAGGGACCCGAAGTTTAACCTTCAACCTTAGAAAATCAAGATGATTCGGCTTATGAGTAACACCAAAGAGGAGAGTAACATAAATAAAAGATGATGAAAAGAGATAGGGAGAAGGAATATTTGGTACCAAGAGATTAATGGAGAGAAATAGGGGAGAAGAATTTAGAGAAGAGGAGGAAGAAATTAGGCCAAAGGTACTTGAGGAAAAAGAGAAAATGAGACGTTGCAGTAGTGAAGTAATAGAGACGAAAAGAATTAGAGAAGAAAAGAAAGTCTAGAATAGGAGAAATGAGGGAGGAATTCGACCAGTAATTGAAAGTAAATTCGGCACAAAATGGCCTAAATGGACATGCAATTTCAGTAAAAGAAACATCAAATGTTAAAACAAAAAATGAGCCAATTCCCCCTAGCCGAATTCTTGAGCAACCCCAAAGTCCCTATTCAGCTCAGACACTACTTCACCCCCCTCTTCCTTGATCTCCTCCAGCAACCAACATTATCCCTCAATGTCCTCCTTAATCTACTCCCACCTCCCATTCAATTACCAAGACCAATTTAAACCTTCACCAAGAGTTCCACTCCAACTCAACTTTTAGCTCAGCAAGGAGTAAAATAAATTACTCTTTTGAGAAGGGAGAACCTCTGACCTCCTTGCCCCCTTGTAACGCTACCTCCTTGCCAGTCAACCACACGCCACTTGCCACTAAGCCACAAGCTCCTCTTGTGTTATAAGTTATCCAAAAAATATTCTTAAAACCTACCCATAAACATCAAGGCTCCTTTAAGAGAAAAACATAAATTTTTGCTAAAGCCCAAGTTTGAACCCAGGACTCTCACACACCAATATACACACCCAAATCACTTAGCCATTAAAGTAAATAAGCGATTTTGATAATTCTTGCACACATAAACTTTTATGTGCAGTCTCTTAGCTGCTCCCATGCACAAGGCCCAACACCTCTAGGCCCAAAACTTTGAGGCGTTACAATTTTTGTCAACACTAGCAGAGACACGAGCGTGTGTCTTAGCCGTGTGTGACACACAGTCATGTTACACGGCCGTGTCCCCTGGTGTTGATATTAAAATGAAGTCAATATGCTCTACACAGTCTCACACACGGTCGTGTGATTGGCCATATGATACAAGTTAGTATACCCCCTATTTGGCACACGGCCTAGTACACAGGCGTGTGACTTAGCCATGCTGCATAAGTCAGTATACCCTACAGGTTTGACATAGCCTAGCGCACGGCCTGGCACACGGGCATGTGTGGCCACTTCGAAAGGCACACGGGCTAGACACATGGGCATGTGGTTGGCCGTGTGACCCAAGTTAGTAAGCTCACTTGTTTGGACACGGGCTAGGACACGGCCATGTGCTTCCATTTCGAATGTTCACACAGCTTGTGACACGAGCGTGTCTGGTGGTCGTGTGAGACACACGGCCTGGTCATACGGGTGTGTGTCCCCTGTTTTGGAGAAAATTTTCTAAGTGTTAAGAAATTTTCTGTGTTTTCAGTTTAGTCCCAAACCACTCTCAATGCATGTTTAAGACCTCGTAGGCTCGTTTAAGGGACACTATGATTGATTATGATTGGATTGTATTTGAATTGATAAATTATATTTTAATGTATAATTAAAAGTGTTGAAAGTCTGGAAATGTTCCGTAACCCTATTCCGACGTCAAATATGGGTGAGGGGTGTTACAGAACACCAGTTTTATACTTTACATGATTTAGTCCTTTTTATCAAATTAAGCATTCAAATAATAAGATTTCTCAATGAAACTTTCACACAATCATACTATCATGTCGTAGACATTAAAATAATAAAAAATAATTATTTCGACCTTGGACTTGTGGTCCCGAAACCACTGTTTTGATTTAACTAAAAACGGGTTGTTACAATGACACTCCCCAAAATGAAATTTATTACATTGTTTACACCTCGATTTAGGGTTATCGACACTTCTCACACTTATTACAGATGGAGACAAAGATCTCGAGTTAGAATGTTGAGAGCCTCGCTCTTTTCCAAAATATCTTGTAAAGGTGGTAGAACGATCATGGTACTTCTTTTATTTCTTTGAAGTAGATGATAGTGATTTGGCCATAAATCTTTTACCATAAATCCGAGCTTCTTTCTCTGCTTGCTTCTTTTCTGTACTTAATTCCTCGATTTTGTGTGCTCGATCAGCCAAAACCCCAAATTCCCTTAGTTCAAGAATTCCAATCAATAGCTTGATATCTTCATTTAAGCCCTCTTCAAAACGTTTACACATATCAGCATCAGTTGGGACCCATTCTCTGGCATACTTGCTTAGCTGAACAAATCCTAGAAATCTTTGACTAATATATTTCTTTCTAAATTCAGTCTGAAAGAATTCCCAAGTAACATTTTCTCTCGGTACCACTGAAGTTATGGTTTTTCACCAATGATAAGTTGTGTCTCTCAGTAAAGATACTGCACATTTTGAACACTCAACTGGTGTACATGATAATTCATCTAAAACTCTCACTACACCAAAACAGACTTTTAGCGGCTTTTTTAGTGGCGTTTTAATAAAAAAATGTTGTAAATATTATACATTAGCAGCGCTTGAAAGAAAACGCCGCAAAAAGGTGAGCAATGGCGGCATTTTTGGCCTAAACGCCACTATAGATTTGAGCATTAGCGGCGCTTTCGTAGAAACGCCGCTATAGATCTGAGCATTAGCGGCGCTTTAGTAAAACCACCGCTATAGATCTGAGCATTAGCGATGCTTTTGTAAAAACGCCGCTATAGATCTGAGCATTAGCGGCACTTTCGTAAAAACGCCGCTATAGATCTGAGCATTAGCGGTGCTTTCGTAAAAACGCCACTATAGATTTGAGCATTAACGGCGCTTCCTTAAAAATGTCACTAGAGCTTTAGATTTGAGCAAACCAACGTCATTTATTTTTTGAGCTTTAGTGGCGTTTTAGGAAAACGCCGCAAAAGGTAAGCTTTAGTGGTGTTTTTATAAAAAAAGCCACAAAAAAATTTCTATTTTAGGGTTTAGGGTTAGAATTTAAGATTGAATGTCTATAGTTTAGAGTTTTAGGGTTTATGATATAATGTTTATTATTTTGGGTTAAGGGTTTATGTTTTATATTTTAGGGTTTAGGGTTTTATAGTTTGGGTTTGGTGTTTAAGGTTTAAGGTTTAAGGATACTGTTTGAAAACTGAAAAACATTTGGAATTTACTGAGGTTCATGTCATTTTGTACTACACCCATATTATTTAATATAAGAATATAAATATATGTTTTGTACTACACTAACATTGGCCACATGAATTCCCAAAAATTTGGTCTTGGATTATGGTTTAAGGTTTGCGTTTTAAAGTTTAGGGTTCGAGTTTTATGGTCTGGAATTTATGGTTTGGGTTTTTGAGTTTGGAGTTTAGGTTTGATGTTTGTGGTTTAGGGTATAATATTTAGGGTCTAGGGTTTATGATTTAGGGATTAATCTTGGATTTTTTAGAATATAAATCAAAATAAGATAAATGTAAATTATTATTTTAAAAATATATATATATCAAAATGGGTTAAATCCCAAAAGCATACATGAACAATGGTTTAGTGTGCAATTGTATACATGAACTTTAATTTGATCCAGATCTTGTAAAATATTAACAAAATTATTGATATAATTAACATCATTTTTATTTATATATTGCATACATAAAAATTTATATTTATTCAATATAAAAAAATATTGATGTATTCATATTTTAAAATAATGTGTATGATTAAATCAAAATTAAAGTTTCAACTATACATTTAAACCACAATTAGAATTTCACATCTAGAATTACACATTAAACTAAAATTCATATATAATTCTGAGATGTATCTATATCAAAATTTAGGTCCATTTATATAAAAATCTAAACAACTAATGCAGACCATATTTAAAAGAATAATGTTGATGTAAAAAGAAAGAAAAAAGAAATTCCTAAAAGAGTTGATAATGGTAATTAAATTTTTAAAATTTAATAATAAAAAATTAAAAAATTAAAAACTTAAAAATTTAATATTTTAGTTAAAAATTTCAATACTCAAAATATAATAAATAAATTAAAAATAATAACAATAATCTCAGCACAAAAATTTTGAAAAAAAAAACATAGAAAAATATAGGTTAAAAATGAAAAAAAAAATTGTGTAAACAAAAAATAGAGCTATAGTGGCGTTTTTACTAAAAACGCCAGAAACATTCATACACACGGTGTCATTTTTTCTCTGCTAAAAAACTAAGTATAACCCCGATTTTTTTTCCAAACCCTAAATTTCCTAATTCTCCAGAATTTCCCTATACCGGTTTCCTAAAATCCCCAAACAAAAATCCCCCAAATCAATTTCCCCCACCTTTCAATCCAATTTTCCTTGTAAGTCACTATGCAGTCATCGGTCATTAGCCATGGTTCTATGTTTTTAGCTGTTGGTTTAGGGTTTACAAAGATGACGCATGTTCAAGTTTAAGGACAAAGTGGGGGCGTTAACAATGGATCTGGTGGAGCCAATAACCAGTTTGTAACCTCACCATATGTTGGGGATTTGGATCCAAGTGTGACCGTGCAAAATTTCTCAACATTTTCTAATCTTTGTTTTACTCGGAACTATAGGTGGTTTTCTTCTATCCATCCTTAGGTTTTGAGTTCATTTCTTTTGTGTTTTTTTCTTTTTTAATTCAATAATGGCGAAATTGGGACATTCTCGATTACAAGCGAAGAAATTGTCGACAGTAACGCTTGTATTGTCGATGTTGTTTATGTTAACGGTAGTTTTATTGATGCTTTTAGGACTAGGGATTTTCTCTCTTCCCATTAACGACGATGTTTCTCCGCCCAATGATCTTACTTCCTATAGATGCATGGCTTCCGAAAGGTAACTGGGTCTTAATGCTTTTATTTCTAAGCTTTGATCTCTTCTGATGGTGTTTTCTGATCTTGGTTTTCATGCAGAGGAAAAGGCTTGGGGAAAGCAGTGGACTGAAGTCCTTTCATGGGAGCCTAAAGCTTTCCTTTATCATAATTTCTTGGTTCGTTTCCATTCTATTCTTATCTTTGTTTATAATCTTTATTTATGAATTACTGTTACACATGCATCAAGGTTCCTTGCGTCCTTGAGATCTTTCCAAACCCAAAATAAAATAAAAAAAGCAAGGGAAAAAGCGTAGGAATCTCTGCCTCAGGCACGTCAATTTCTTACAAGTCAAAATTCAGATTGACCCCAAAAAGGTTCCTCTCTAACCCTAACTTCTCATCTCTTCATTTTGTGCTTCTCTTTCTCCCCCACTGTTTCCCTGCTCGATAACACATGTTGATTCCATTTTATTAACGGCTTTCTAGGATTTTATTTGGGATTTTATCAGAGCACTGAATACCTTCCTTTTCCTGGTATATTCCCCTCTTTGGCGTAACTTTTTCTTCTTCTTCTTCTTCTTTTAAGTTTTTAAAGAAATGAATCGTGAGGAAAAATAGGAAAAAAGTTCAGCCGCCATTTAAGAGTTTATTCTTTCGGTACAAAAATAAACGGAAACAAATGGGTCTCAAGTTTTGGCATCACGTTTTGCCGCATTTAATTTATCTCTCTCAATGTTAATTCAAATTCCGCATGGATTTAGTGGAGTTTACTTTTTCATTACTTATTCTAGCTTCCCTTTTTGTTTAATTTGCTTTCTGTTTCTCTCTTTTTCTCAGTTTGAAATCAAAGAGTTACGGAGTGTAAGAACTATATAAACGAAGATGCTTGGTACAACTAACCGTAAGTCTTTCTTTTACCTCAGAAATGTCTTTTGTAGCAACATGAAAATTCGTTCCCTCTTTCCTCTTCTTTTGAATTTAAAGCATCTGCATAAGGGGCATCGTCGTCAAAATATGCTTTACTTTTATCCTTATGCCTTAACGGACATTGATATCTTTATCTTCATGTCGCAAACTCACAGTAAT
Organism: Gossypium bickii; assembly: GCA_025503065.1. Taxonomy (NCBI): domain Eukaryota; kingdom Viridiplantae; phylum Streptophyta; class Magnoliopsida; order Malvales; family Malvaceae; genus Gossypium; species Gossypium bickii. Next base: position 108,386,288 of record CP106710.1, on the reverse strand, counting down.
AATCTTGTACATTAATTATCTGTCTACCATATGAATGAAAATAAATTACATCTTTTTTGACTGAAAAAAAATGTTTATATTGCAGGACTTGCTGTGAAGCCTGGGGTGGTGAATCAAATTCAATGCTGTGTAATGGTACGTATAATTTCTTATATAATATCTATATTTCCTCTTCTTCTTTATTTTTTATTATTATTTTTTTTTTTTTTTGCATTATTTGTATCTAAGTTTTTATCTGAAACTTCTAGCAAACGATGACTAAATTGATGAACAAGTTTGGAATATCTTCCAACTTGCCCTTCAATGAAGGTGCTTTTCCTGCATCCTTTCAAAGTGGTTTGACCACAACAAATGAACCCTATTCAAGGCCCGCATGGAAAATTGAAGCAGGTGCTGCCAAATCTACCAGATACTACATCTCAAGGCTTGCCTGGACCTGGTAATACAAGCAGAGGTTCAGCTTATCAAAAATTTTCGTCAGAATCTCCAAATGAAACATCATTCGGGACTGGAACTGAAAAAGTTCTTAATAGCTTTTTGCAAAATCCATTGTTGAAGGAAGATGAGACTAGCCTAAGTGAACTGGTATGCAATGATACCTATATGCTTGTGCATTTGGCTTTGTAATTCATTGCTTGGGAGTTTTTCTTTCTCTTATCGGCATTCCAGCATTGAGTTTGCATGTGGAATGTCAATTTCATAAAATATTATGGGATGCCTGTAGGCTAAATTTGGGCAACATAAGGCTTGAGGTGAGATCAGTTCATTTTATACACTTAATGGGAAAGAAACATCATTTCACTCCAGCAATTGGAACGGTAGTTGGGGATGTTAAGATTTCAAAAGGAACATGCTTTAACGTGCAAACAGCAGTTATTTTTTTGCTCTTGTTTTGGTCACTGGTGATAGCAGTAAGCAGCAGAAATAATTCACTTGGGTTTGGTTGTTTTGTAGGCTGGACGGTTGCGCTCTGAAAACAACTTCAACTTGTAATGCTCCTTATTTATTTCATCACCCCGATCTGATGCCATTTTGTTTGCTGGTGTTTTTGCTAAGATGATTATTGATTATTTAGTGGGAGAACACATAAATATTGGCTGAAAGCAATTGTAATTAGATGTAAAATTTTCTGAATATCAGAGTTTATTGGTTGCCATATTTAAAATTTGTGTCAAAAAGATTTATTCATGATGAATGCTGCAAGGTTCTCGAGATAGATTTAATTCTTCTCATTTTATTAGGATTGCGTTACATTTGTACTGAAACTTATATTTCCATTTAGGTGTTGAAACATCAACGAATCATCGAGGAGCTTATGGAGGAGAATCTGAAGCTTCGTCAGATACTCATGGAAAACCTGAAAATACCCCCAAGCAAGCTCCAAGCTAGTTATTCCAGTAAAATTAAATCTCCATGTTCGGAATGCTTCTATTGCCGAAGGAAACAAAGGAGAATTAGATGATGACAAAGTATGATAAGTAAACCAAAAACCATGCATTCAAGTGTTATACCAAAGTTCTTATTCGATAACATTTCCGACTGGAACCGGATTTTAAGTTCTGACAAGGTGCTCCAACCTGATAATGCAGAAGTGGTGTTAATCATCATGACGTGTGAGCCAAAGGAGAAGGATACCAAAGTAAATCAAATTCGTCGATGACCAACTCAACGAGCTGATTATACAATAGACATGATTTTACCAAACAGATGATAGAGCTACTTAAACTAATATCCAGATGATAGAGCTACTTTCTACAGCAACAAGGAGACATTTCTTCGTGAGCTCATCAGCAATGCTTCTGATGTAAGTCCTGCTCTTCTCTGTTTTAACCTTTTTTTTTAGGTCGTCAATATGGAGATTTTTTTAATTATTTTATTATAATTTTAAGGTATGGTTAATTGGATCTAATCTTAAGATCCAAAATAATTACAGAAGATGCAAACAAGTGATCTGTGATTTTTTTACTTGTTGTTAACGTTTTATTTTGTGATTTGAGGTCATTGATTAACTGTGTTTATGTTCTCAGGCGTAACGTTTTAGTTTACTTATTGATATTTTTTTGTTGACTGTATTAATAATACTATTTTGTTGAAAAAAATAATTACAAGAGATTAGAATATTATTAATCCTTCTGTAGCTAAAGGGTGTGTTTGGATGGAGATTTTTAAAATATTTAGACTGCTAGAATTTTAAAATGTATTATTTTGAAATGTTAGTATTTGAGATTATTTGGTTTGGATAAATAATTCTGTAAGAAAAATTTAGGGTAATGAAATTTAATAAATTAAAAAATAATGATATTAAAAATAAACAATATAGAATACAATTGGATTTATAAAAAGTATAAATATATTTAATAAAATAAAAAAATATATATTGAAATAAAAACTACATTCTAAAGTTAATGCTTTTTTTTTTTACTGTGAAATCACATGTATTAAATGAAATAATTTTTTAAAACCATCTATTTAGTTGTAATTTTAATAGGGATTTTGAGTTCCTCAAAAACCCCTTTTGAAATTTCTTAAATTTTAAAATTTTTTCTATTGTGTTTATCTAAACAAATAAATTTATTTTTGAAATTTTAAAAACCTTAATAAAATTGAAAGTACTCCAAATATCTCACCCAAATACACTCTAAATATTTTTCTTTTCAATTATTTTAATTTTAATTTAAAATAGGTTACATTTTCTTAATGATTTCGAATTAAATTTAACAATTATTATACTTTTTAAGATAATGAAGTACTTGTTAGTACAAATTCATGTTGCATTAGATATTAGCAACAGTACACTCAACATGCCATGTATTGTTTAATCTTTTATTTCAATAGGAGCAAAAGTAGGTTATTATAAAAAGTATATTAGAAATCTGAGAGTTTAAGTATTGAGGGATTTGCAGTTTTCCTATTTAAAAGGTTTGGTGATCAATAAGACTAGGGATTTGAATCAGTTATCTTAACCCCATTTCTAGGAGATAGATCAATTGACGTTTGAAGTTGCATATGATGTTTTTATAAGAATTCATCATTCTCTTATATTTGATACATTGATAACAACACTATTCATTTTTTACCTTTTGATAACTTTATTTACCATTCTTAATGAGTTGAAGTGCCATTTGCCGTCTTGGGTGCATGTGTTGCTAAAATAATCCTTAACCTAACGCATTAATTCTCAGGTCTAGGAAATGAAAAATTGCAGAGTTTGTGAAAAGGTAATAAAGTAATATATGAATTTTAATTCTTATTCCCTGAAGCAAATTATTGCTTATTAGCAAATAACCTATATTTTTGTGAAGTTATTTGGTCCTCGCAACTATTATACTATTTCAACTCTTTGCATCCCACCTTTTCCTCTTTTCTCCTTTTTGTCAAAACTCCTCATTGCCTTAGGCATTATTTTAGTTATAATTCACCATTAATTAATGCCATTCGGCATTGAACTGTTGCTTTTCTAAACTATGATTTTATTATCTAGTAATCTCAAGGCTTGTGATTCTGCTTTTATCATTAGCATAAGATGTCTTCGTGCTCATTTACATGCAGAGGCGGAGAAAAGCTTAAAGGCAACTTGTGAAGAGTTTATTATGGCGATCACTAAGCAAGTAGTGGATCCTATGCTAGCGAAATAAGCGATAGATATTTCTTGCTAGCGAAATAAGTCCGATTCCCTTTGATTGGAAGCGACTTGAAAAAGTATTAAGTCCAGTTGAAATGTCAGAAATTTGAACTTGGATATGAATATTTACTTCAACTAGTGACGTGATATTTAACAGAATACCTTGTATTCATACTTCTGTGAATCAAAGCGTAAGTAATTTTTTTTTTTTTTTTTTGATATGAAGAAAAATATTTTTATTTTTTTATTTTACATGACAAAATTAGTGGCGTTTGTAAAAAAAGTGCAGCTAAAGACAATTACTTATAGCGGCGTTTTATAAAAAAGCGCCGCTAAAGACTATGATTTATAGCGGCGTCGCTAAAGACCAAGACTTATAGCGGCATTTTTTATAAAAGCGTCGCTAATGACCATGACTTTTAATGGTGTTTTCTACAAAAGCGCTACTAAAAGTTGTGGTCTTTAGCAGCGTTTTTCGTAAAAGTCATGACGTTTAGCGGCGTTTTCTATAAAAGTGCCGCTAAAAGTCATGATCTTTAGTGGCATTCTTTTAAATTAACGCATCAAATTTTAGCGGCATTATCTATAGCAGCGTTTTTTGCGGCGCTTGTGAAAGTGCCACAAATAGTTTTAGAGGCGCTTTAGGCAAAAAAAAAAACGCCGCAAAAAGTCTATTTTCCGGTAGTGTCTGATGGTATTTTCCAACCAGAACTTAGCCCTCTCTGAATCATCATCGGTAGTAGCCCTAAATTTCTCTGCCCCATACTTACAAATTTTATCTATAGGAGGCTTACCGATTCTAACAGGTTCAACACCTTGTGGAATCTCAAGAACCGATTGAGGAGCAGGTGGGGGAGGTTGTTGTACAGCAGGATTTGTTATCAAATATTCATTGAACCACTCATTCATCATGTTGATGCATTTGTTCCGCATTTTGTCTGTTTGTCTAATTGCAAGATTAACGGTATATAGATCGATGTGGTCAGTACTGATGGTTCTGTTTTGGTTGTAATGATTATTTGGATATCGGATTGCCATTGTGTTTTTTTAAATTGTAGCACTTAATTTTCATATTTCTGTCATTTCAAACTCACACTGAGCTCGTGTAGCTTACCCCTCGATTTCCCTTTTTGGTATTTTTAGATATCTTTGTATTTGGACTCGACACGCGTCGGAGGTCCGAGGCGTACCACGTTTAGAATCAACTTTAAAAGTATTTTTATAAATTCTGCATTTATAAATAAATGGTTTGAACTAAAAAAATTATTTAGAAAATTGTGGTATGAATTTTGGGTTTTACGCACGTAAACGTCTTTTGGACTGAATTTTTTGTAAAACCGGAATTTTACAACAGAGAGTTTTACGTAACTTAAATACTATTTGTTTTCTAGATGGTTAAACTAAAATTTTTCCTACGATCACTTCGGTGATCAATGTAACCTTCGAGATTCGGTCTAAACTTCTAGGCTGAGTTTTAAGGCGTTACAAATCAAATCCCCTTTCTTGAATGAGTGTTTTTCCTTGAAGCTCATTAAAATATTTTTCAACATTCGGATTTGGAAATTAGAGGGATTTTGAGCCATCGATGCTTCTATTTCCATAGTTCGCTTAAATTTTCTTGGAGGTGTGATGTTTTAATTTAACAAACTAATGAAGTACTAAGCAAATAAACTCAATGGAACAATAAAAGTTCACTTTAGGAACCCTTAACCTCAAATGTATGATCGGATTCCTCGTCACGCTCTGTTTCCTTGGATTGGTTTCATTCTTGCCCTTCACAAGTAATACCTTAAAACAACTAAAAAAGTAAAAGAAAAGGCTGAGTTGTTAGGGTTTTAAGGGTTTTGGGAGATTTAAGGGATTAAATTGGGTAAAGTGTGTTTAAATATGAGTTAAGTATATGTTTTTAGGTTAATAAATAGGTGCTTTGGATGTTAAAATTTGGGTAAATGAACGGTTAGTTCGTCGGGTTACACGAATGGGTCGGGTCAACCCAACAAAAAATTACAGCGATGTCGCGACCTAGGGGTTCAATGTCGCGACATCACTGGCAACTTACCATTGTCGCAAGACAGGGGTTTCGTGTCACGACACATTTTTTAGTTTAGCAAATTGGGAGACTACCCTCCATGTCGTGACATAGGAGTGTGGTGTCACGACGTCGAGTTGGTTTCTTCAGTTCCTATATTCTGTGCAAAGTGTCATGACATGGGGTTACCATGTCGTGACATCGACTCTATATTAGCCCAAATTTCCATCTTCGAGGATGTCTCATTCTTGAATGAACACGTAAAGTTAACATCTAAAGTCTACAGCTAGTTAAATATACAATAATTTACAACAGTTAGGCAATTCAAATGTTTTTTAAGTTTTACTGCCAGATTCATCTGATAGTATCATCAGTTCACCGATGGATGATTCTTCTATTCTATCAATATTAGTACATCGTGTCATTCCACTTGTGCGAACTTGTCCTTTTCCTTAAATACGTTTATTCTTTCTGAATGCATAAAAGGAAACATGTCCCTTGACTCGGGAATGTTAGAGATAAATATTTTTTTCATTGCTCCCTTAACTTTCTCCTATCTTCCTCGCTTGGTTGATGGCCGCATTTAAAAGTTCCAGTCTCACCATTGATTTTATAGTCGCTTCATTTTTTTCTAAACAAATGGTGGATCTAAAAGGGGCCAGGAAAGGTCTACATAATAAGATCGGTATGCTCACAATCTTCCTCAAAATCAAGTACCACAAAATCTGTCGGAATAATAAAACTGCGCACTTTGACTAACACATCCTCTAGTACACCTTTTGGATGGATTGAAGATCTTTTGGCCAACTATAGTGTTATATGCATATTTTTAAGATCCCCTAACCCGAGTTTCTGAAAGACAGATAAAGGCATCAAATTAATATTAGCTCCAAAGTCACATAAAGCTCTATTAAAAGAAATGCTCCCTATCTCTATGGGAAAATTAAAACTTCTCAAGGCTTTTAATTTTTAGGGAACCCGTATTGAGATAATAGCAATACAGGAAGCACTTATACTAACTTGTTCACCTACCTTTCTTCCTACGCCTAGATATAATACTTGGTGTACTTAGGAACTTTGTCTATTAACTCGATTAAAGGCAAGTTAATATTTAATGTTTTGAACAAGTTCAGGAAACTTACGAATTCATCCTCATCCTGCTTTTGTTTTTCCTCTAGTCTTGAAGGGAGTAGGATCTTTGCACCAGCAAAATCTTTAGTTTTTTCCTTCTCTGTTTTCGTTGTCAGTGTGCTTACCTCTTATTGTAACAGCATATTTTTAGTGATATCGAAATAGTGGTTTTGGGACCACAATTTTGACAAGTAAATTATTATTTTATTATTATTTTAATGTCTATGGGATTTTATTAAGGTCGTATTAAAATTTTGTTAAGGAATTTTGATTTTTGTTTGATTAATTAAGTGAAAAAGACTAAATCGCAAAAAGTGTAAAAGTGGAATTCTATTAGTTAAAAGGGCTAAAAGACTATGGAAATGAATCTAATGGACTTAAATGGTAATTATACCATTTGTATGAGATAGTGGATGTGCGTGGCAAGGTATTAATGAAATTTTGATAATAATTAAAGGTTAAAAAGGTAAATGTGTAATTAATAGTTATATTAAATAAAACAAAAGTTAACTTCATCTTCCTCAATCTTTTCTCTACCTAAACTTCAAAGGAAGGATAGCTATTTAGGTCTTCTTCCACAATTGAAAGAATTTGATGTGAATTTAACACAGTCATCTCATTAACAGTACTCTCACTCATGATACCCAAGGTGCCGGACATAGTGCATGCAATGTATGAATGCGTAGACCCTATATAAATCAGAGCAATGTAAGGTATATTATGAATTAAGAATGTACCAGTTATAACATCTAGAGCGTCACCATCCTCTCGGCGATGAGCAGCATACACCAGAGCTGCTGCCTCGCCTCAATGTTACTAGCACCTCTGCCTGGCGCTCCATGACCTCGTCCTATACTGTTTCCATCCCTGGCCTGCCCACGGCCTCTCGGTGCCTGCTGACCACCTCTCAACTGGATGAACATGACCCTGTCCTTCATCTTGCATCTAAACAGGCCTCTGAGGACAATTCTTAACCTGATTGGAGCCGTATCTGAAGCACGCCCCAATCCTCTTCTAGCACTCACCCTAGTGAGATCTCCCACAATCAACGCAAGGCTGCGGTCTAGCAATAGCAACAAAAACTCCGGACCGAACTGGCCCATCAAATCTGGCCTTCTTTACAGGCCTTCCAGAAGAACTTGAGGGCTAAAATCCCTTTTATTTCTGCCCCTATCTTTCTCGCAGTTCTGGCGCTCAGAGCCCTTCATATCCTGAACAATTTTTGCCTTTTCTACAAGGGTAGAAAAGTCTCGCTCCCTCTACGGAGCTATCAATACTTGTAACTCATCTCAAAAGTCGTCCTCAAAACACATCCAGCATTCATACTTAGTTGCTACTATCCCACGAGCATATAGACTCAACCGTAAGAACTCTGCCTCATATTCCGCCACTGTCTTATTCCCTTGGGTCAGGCTCAGGAATTCCCTTCTTCAGGCGTCCACATAACTTGCGCCTACATACTTCTCTTGAAAGCTTGCCTTAAAGAAATCCCATGTCAACCGGTTGGCCTGTGTACCCTCTCTCACGGGGAGCCACCACTGGTAGGCCTCGTCTCGCAGTAAGGACACTGCTCCTTTCAACTTTTGTTCCACAGTACAATCGAGGTCGTCCATTATTCTTTCAGTGGCTTTCAACTAGTATTCTGCCACATTCGGGGCTACTCTAGAAATAGCCCTAAAAATATTTGCTCCATTAGACCGAAGTCGCTCTGAAATTGACCCTTGGCCCACTGCACCAGTATTAGATCCAGCAACCCTCTCTAAAATGCGAAGCATAGCTTGGGACAGGGCATCATCCCCAGCCGCTCGATCGTAAGACCCCGTCTTGATCACTGGTGAAGCTGGCGCTTCCCTAGTAGGCATGTGACCCGATGCCTATTGTGCTTATTTCGATGTGCGCTTCCTCTATTTTAAAAGTATTATGCATCAAATTATAATTTCAGTAATTATTAACAAATTTGTTATGAAAGATAGTCATTAAGGGTTTGTTTTCGCAGATCGAGATCTCACTACAGTTTTCAGTCTTCTACAGTCTCAGTTTTTTCTATCTAGAGTTTCACAGTATAGTCCTACTATCCATAGTAGTTTCTCAATATAACGTCTCAATTTATAACAGTAAACAGTATTAGAGAACGTACAGATTTGGCGCCGGAGACAAGGTGTGCCACACTTGTGAATCTTCCAAAACGTTTCAAATCTTTAAAACCCACTTTCAAAAAAACTTTTCAAAAACCCATTCCACAACCGAGTTTTGCAACATTGCTCTAATACTACTAAATGTAACACCTCAAACCCGGCTTAGACGCTATGGCCAAATCTGGCGTGTCACAGTGAAATGTCTTTCGAAAGTTTAATTCAAAAGTTTGCGTTGTTGGTAAAATTTTCGTATTTAAGTTAAAAACCCATTTAGTTTTTATTGCTTGAGAAAATTCGGCAAATTAAGTTATTACAATCCGAAACCAGCTTATCAAAGCGATTGCCAAATTTATTACCACTGATTTCTTAAACTAAATAAAACCGCGAAAGCTTCTCTAACTAAAAACCTTGAAGTTTAAAATGTGTGTTTTTCTTAAAAACAGTTGTTATTTTGAAAACTATTTTGTATCCATTGAAATTCAAGCCCAATTAAAAATTAAATCCACCAATGGCCTTATTACATTACCAATAGCCCAATATGAAAATTAAAATTAAATAACTAAGTCTAAAGCAGGACATCAGCGATCATGTAGCCACCTTCGAGTCCCTCGCGGCTCCAAATCGTCTAAGGCTTGGGATTATCTGTACAGTTAAAAAGAAAGGGTGAGTTTGCAAAAACTCAATGTGTAATCCCCTATCAGTCAGTCAGTAACAATATAAGCAGTAACAGTTTAGGCTTGGGCCCTATTCAGTAACAGTGCAGTGTGGGCCTTATCCCATTAAGTAACAGTGTGGGCCTAAGCCCATTACAGTATTAATACGGTGCAAATATGCAACCCACCCCAATCCATCCAACATACCATCCGTACCAACCAGCATACCATGTGGGGATAAAATCGACCCACCCACACAGCACACCAATATCGTAGCATAGCTGCTAATAAAAATAACGCAGCAGAGCCGCCAAGATGTGATATATGTGGCGGTGCCACCGCAATGATGAATGTGGCAGAGCCACTGTCTGATACTTCCTCCATATTAGAATCCCAACCCCATGCAATGTGTCACGTCATAAATTAGTTCGTGTATGCAAAGTGTCCTACTCAGTACAGTCTTACAAATAACATACACTCATCAGTCAACCTACCTCTAGGGGCAACATTGTCATTTCCATCTATTAGGGGTATAATAGTAATTTTACCCTTTAAGGATATTTTGGTCATGTTACTTATTTTGGGGTTTTGGTGCAGATAACGACCTCACCGAAGGTCCACAATCGTCTCGAGCGACACGGATAATTTAAATGGTTATAATGGTGTAAATGGGCCCAAGGCCCATTATTCGGCCCAAGTGGGCCCACACGCTCGTGTGGCCCATTTACCTGTAATTCAGTCACGGTTATGCAAACCATATAGCCCAGTCCAGTATTTGCCACTTATCCTGGATTTTATCCGTGTGAGGCCCATGAGCCCATTGGGCCCATACGACCCATTTTAGCCAAATAAGGCCCATATCGGCCTAAGAGCACGAGAACGCTCGTAGTGGCCTCTACAGTCTATCGCCCACGATTTTTAGGCTCAGTTTAACACACGAGCAATCGCACGCTCGTAAGGCCTCAAATGCCGAAGTTTCGACTTTTCGGCTTTTCGACTTTCACCGATTCACGGTAGAGAGGGGTGTGACTATACACCTGTTTGCGCAACGAACAGATTACCCCACGCGCGATCAACCTACAATCATCCCCACACAATCAATCTTTCATCCTTTAGATAATTAACACTAGAACCCCAAACTGATATCACCACTTACCTTGACCGAAAATTATGCGATTATTACTTTTAGATCGCTGGTTGAAAACAATCGCACCTTTTTCTCTATTTACTGCGCATAAAACGGATTTTATTAGTAATAATCGTTTAATAAAAGGCTTGAATTGATACCCATTGTCTAAAGAATTAGAGTTAGAGCAGATTGAGTATTTGGTCAATACTACAAAACAGCCCTACTTACCCCATAGTATTCGGTCAGAGAGGTATTCAAAAAAGAAAGCAGAGATGTGTAGAGAAGCAAGGCAGTCAACGCTCCACCGATTGTCAAAGACTATCGTCGACATAGTTTTGAAATAGCAAGACAAGATTTATGTTATTCAGTATATATTGGAAAAGTAGAGAAACAAAAGAGAGGGGAAAAGAGATATAGGATTAGGCTTACCACAGTGTTATGAATAGAAGAAGAGACCGCCGCCTACTACCAAACCAACTGGCACAACAGAGAAATAAAAAGAAAGTCAGCCACTCAGTCAAAGAGGAAAAGAGAATGTTGAGAAGAAAAACAAGAAGGTTCGGCTATGAACCAAAAGCCAAGGAATGGAAAGGAGGAAAAGGGGATTCGGCAGCGGAGAAAAAGAAAAGTACAAAAGTGTGCAGAGAAAAGTGCCAAAAGAGCCTACCACATTTGGCCATAGAGAGAAAACAACCCAAAATGAGCAGTATACCTCCCCTGGCCGAATTTCTTGAGTGCCAGAGTCAAAATTTGGCACAATTTCCCCCCTCTCAGCTCTTTGATTTTCTCCTTGAGTCTCTCCATGACTAGTTCAAACTCCATCCAAATCCTATTCAAACTCCCCTTAGTTGTGTTTCAGTCCAACTATACTACCTACACAGCTCAAGCAGCAAAATAAATACCCCATTGCGCAACCTAGGACTTGAACCTCAGACCTCTTAGTTACACAATACGCCACCTTGCCACTAGACCACAAGCTCTTCTTGTGTCACAAAACATGCATTAATACTTATAAGACCTATATGCCAGTGTCCAGATTCATTTAAGAGAAAATTTTAAAAATTTTGCAGAAGCCAAGACTTGAACCCAGGCTTCTCAAACATTCCCATACACACCAAATCACTTAGCCATTAAAGCAAACAAGCAATTTGTGCCAGATAAATTAAAGACCCTATATTTTCGGGGCATTATAACTTTACCCCCTAAAACAAATTTCGGCCTCGAAATTTACCTGGTTAGAATAGGTGAGGGTATTGTTGTCGCATTGCCTTCATAGGTTTCCACGTGGCTTCCTCTAAACTGTGATTATACCAAAGCACTTTTACTAGCGGAATAGACTTCTTCCTCAGTATTTTAACCTCACGGTCCAATATCTACATTGGCTCCTCCTCAAAGGTCAGATCTGGCCTAACCTCGATCTCCTCGACCGGTACTATATGCTTGGGATCAGAGTGATAACGCCTTAGTATGGTGACGTGGAACAACATCGTGAATCCGGTCCAATTCTGGAGGCAACTCAAGCTGATAGGCAACCGATCCCACAGGCTTCAGTACACGATAAGGCCCAATGAACCTAGGGCTAAGCTTACCCTTCCGTCCAAATCTCAGAATTTTCTTCCACGGTGAGACCTTAAGGAAGACATAATCCCTTACAGAGTATTCAATCTCCTTACGCTTCAAGTCTGCATATGACTTCTGCCTATTAGACGCTTCCTTCAACCGGTCTCAAATCAGTTTTACCTTCTCTTCCGTATCAGAAACTAACTCTGGCCCCAGAACTCGCCGCTTGCCCAACTCAGTCCAACAGGTAGGAGTATGACACCTACGACCATACAACACTTTCTTCGGTGCCATTTGAATACTAGACTAATAGCTATTATTATACGCAAACTCTGCTAATGCCAAATAGTCTTCCCAGCTGCGTTGAAAATCCATTACACAACTTCTTTACATGTCCTCTAGTATCTGAATTAACCTCTCTGACTGACCATTTGTCTGAGGATGAAACGCAGTACTGAAGTCCAACCTTGTACCCAAAGCCTCATGTAACTTCTTCCAGAACCAAGATGTGAATCTAGGATCTCTGTCAGATATGATAGAAATCGGTACCCCATGAAGTCTCACAATCTCAGCCACTTACAACTTTGCCAGCTTCTACAACGAGTAATCAGTGCGGATTGGTATAAAATGGGCAGATTTAGTCAATCGGTCTACAATAACCCATATCGAATCCTTCTTAGTAGGCATAATCCAACCTTGCACGGTGTTTTACCATCCAATCCATCCCCAAGATCAGGTCGAATTCACCAAACGGTAGCTCCATCAAATCCACTGGAAATATAACTCCTTGAACCTCTAAGGGCATATCTCTGAACAACTTGTCTACTCTTACCGACTGTCCCAGTGGATTTAACACAGCCATTTCATTAACAGTACTCTCACTCATGATACCCAAGGTGCCAGACACAGTGCATGCAACGTATGAATGCCTAGACCCTATATCAATCAAAGCAGTGTAAGGTACATTATGAATTAGGAATGTACCGGTTATAACATCTGGAGCGTCACCATCCTCTCGGCTATGAGCAGCATACAACAGAGCTAGCTGCCTCCCCTCAATGTTACCAGTACCTCTACGTGTGCTCCACGACCTTGTTTCCACCTCTGGCCTGCCCACGGCCTCTCGGTGGCTACTGACCACCTCTCACTGGCTGAACATGACCCTATCTTTCAGCTTGCATCTAAACAGGCCTCTGAGAACAATTCTTAACCTAATGATCCATGGATCCGCATCTGAAGCACGCCCCAATCCTGTTCCAGCACTCACCCTGGTGAGATTTTTCACATCCAGAGCAAGGATTTTTCCACCAAACATGCATTTTCCACCATCAAACATCATAATACATACATGTTCAACATGGGTTAAATTTTAGACTTTGACATCTCTTCAAATTGGTGGTAAGAATAGATAGATCATGTTACAAGGATTTTAAAAACATAAAAATCATTAAAAACGGGGCTAGAACGGACTTACAATCGAGCTTGAAAGCTTGAAAAACCCTAGCCATGTCTTCTCCATGTAAAATTTAGCCAAGGAAGAAGAACTTGGACAAATTTGGCTTTATTTTGGCTTTTTAATTCATTTTAATTACCAAATTACTATAATGCCCTTAATGAATAACTTTAGAAACATACCAAACCATGTCCATTTTTGTCCACCAACTTAATCAATGGTCTAATTACCATTTAAGGACCTCTAATTTAAAATCTCATAGCAATTAGACACCTTTAACATAAAGAATTCAAGTTTTCCACTTTTTTCAATTTAGTCCTTTTGACTAAATTGTGTGCCCAAACGTCAAAATTTTCGAACGAAATTTTTACGAAATATTTCCATAAAACTGTAGACCATAAAAATATAATAAAAATTAATTGTACTGCGTCAGATTTGTTGTCTCGAAACCACTATTTCGACTAGGCCCAAAATCGGGTTGTTACACAGATATGATATTTACAGAAGATTAGCTGAAAATTCTTCCGAATTGACTCTTTCAATGAATTGAATAATGTAAGATTATTGATGACTTTATTAGTTAGTGGAATAATGATGAAATTGCAAAGATATTTGAATGCAGTTGTTATAATTTGGGGATATTACAGCAATATCTTTTGGGTACTCTATAAGTTCTGTTATTATCAAAGGCATATGAAATTGTGCATGTACAGACGCAATATTTATCGTATTGAAAGAGTAGTGAATTATGATAGATGAAATTACTGAAAGTCTGGTTGATTCATGAACAGTATTGCTCTATTTTACTTGGGTTGCTAATTCATCATGAATTATATAAGATTTGATGATAAGGTTCATATGATATCATCTTCTACTTCTACTGATTGAAGCCCTAAATTGTGAGTATGCAAATTATATTGTCTTTATCACAGTTATTTCTACCGATGTATGTGTGATATTACTCTTCTTAATTTTCTTTGAGATATCATCAGCCTCTCTATTATTTAAACATGGTTTATCTGTGAAAGATATTCATCGATCGGAGGTAATTACATTCATTACCATAATAAATATTGACTCAATCATGGGGTATGGTGATAGTGATTACATATTATAGAAACTGAATTAATACATTGGTTATTCTTAAGGCCACTTTCGGTTCTCCCTCTTCTAATTTGAGGTACACAATTGATATTAAAGTGTTGCTTTATCTATACCGTTGAAATGTCGGTCATGATATAACACTATGGTTTTGAATCTATTTGATGGTTCTAGCTTTGGAAAAACTCAAAGCTTCAATGTTAATAATTGAAATAGTTACATTGATGATCTAGTTATTACAGAAAAGAGGTAAGATTTGAATGGACTGATAAAATCAGTAAAGTTTTGACCAGTTAGAACTTTATTGACCGAAGTATTAATTTTGGTTCAACCTGAATCAGGTAAGGAATTTGTTATTATAGTGATATACTATTGAATGGGATTAGATTGTTGTTTTGATGCAGTAAGGCAAAGTAATAGACTGTGCTTTCAGACAGTTAAAAATTCACACGGAAAGAATTACTCGATACATGACCTAGAATTGACAGCCATTTTTTCTGTATTGACATCTGACAACATTTCTTGTTTGGTGAAAAATGTCATACATTCACCAATTATAAAAGTTTGAAGTATCTGATGTTGCTAAAAGATTTGAATCTGAGATAGTGTATGTGGTTTGAAAGGTTGAAAGATTTTGATTTGATAATTACATGTCACTAGGAAAGAACGAAGGTAGTTACAGATGTTCTGAGCAGAAAATCTCTATATACTTTCCAAGCTATGGATACCGATTATGATTGTCTTGTAACACCCTAAATCCGGCCTAGACGTTATGGCCAAATCTGGCGTGTCACATTGAAGTGTTTTTCGAAAACCATGTCTTCATTGAAAACTCTTCTTGAAATTTAAAACTTCTTGCCATTCAAAACTTGTACAAAACTTCAGTTTGCATTTGTTTATTTTCAATCATGGTTTATCAAAAAGTTATTCCCTTTTAAAACGTTATCACCTTTAAAACCTTATTGTTGCGGAAGCTTAATTTAAAACAAAATGATTTACGAAAACGTGATATTTAAAAATTGAGTTGCGGAAACGTAGCGTTTGAAAATAGTTATTGTTTTGGAAACCATGTTCTACTTCCAGTAGATACAAATCGCAATCAATAAATCCCAAATTTAAAATCTAAAAATTATAGAGGCCTTATTACAACAAAACCCAAATTAAAGAAACATAATTAAAAATAAAGTAAATTAAAAACATGGAAATACAACTGTTCGTAGTGTGGCCACCTCCGAGTCCCCCAGTACGTCAAACTGCCTCACTAGGGATTACCTGTAACACCCCAAACCCGGGGTAGAAGTTAGGCCCGAATCCAACATGTCACATTGAAGGCATAATTCAAACGATTTGGCTAATTAAAAAATTTAGGCCCAAAAGCCCAAAATCCTTGAGTCTTGTTAAGTAATAAAGAAAAGCCCATTTTATAATTTTAAGTATTTCAGAAACCAAGTTTAAACGTAGGAAATTTACTTAGGTTTAAGAATTAAGTAAACAATTGAAACAACAAAACCCAAAATCTATAGTCCAATCGGAGTACCAGGCTTTATTACATCCAATGAAAATAAGCAATTAAAACTATGTCTTTTGAAACAATTAAATAAAAGTTTAAACATCATGTAGTGTGGCCATCTTCGAGTCCTCTCCCACATCGAGCCATTTCCTGAGGATCACCTGAAACATTAAATAAAGGGTGTGAGTTTCAAAACTTAGTGTGTACAACCCTTGGCATTCAATTCAAAATACAATTATTACATTGGCCTGAGCCCTATCAAAATCAGTGGTCTTGGACCTTGGCCCACAATGACCTCATATCATATCATAACATAACATATCATATGCAAAACAAGGTAATGCAAAACCCTCCCCAAAAATCCATCCGTTACACACCATTTCCCTTCCAACCTTACACACCTGTGGGGATTTCTAAATCGACCCACCCATCCTCTACACACCACAGGTAGCACTCACAATGGCACTACTCAACGTTGCAGCAAGGCTGCTAATCATATAATGGGCTTAAAGCCACCGGTGGACCCATGGTCGTCGAGCGACTATGCGATCCTCAAATCTTCCTCCGTACCATAATTCCCACCCATATACATCCTACTCAGAATATCATATAAATGCAACATACATATGAGTAACATCCACAAAACTCATACTCATCACATAAGGGTATTTTCATCATTTCACAACCCAAGAGTATTTCCGTAAATCTACTCTACAGGGGGATTTAGGTAATTTTGCAAAATAGAGGTACTTTGGAAATTTTGTAAATCAGGGATGTTTTAGGTAATTCTGCAAACCAAGGGTATTCTGGTAATTTCACAATTCGGGGCTATTTTAGTGATTTTGCAAATCTAAGGATGTTTTGGTAATTTTCAAACTAAGAGTATTTTGGTTATTTTCAAATCAGGGGTATTTTATTGATTTTATAAATCTAGGGGTATTTGGTCCCTCTCGGGTTTTAGTTATGAACTTTGGCCCATTAACAAGTCCTTGCGGCTAAAGTGAACAGACATATGCACCAGGTATGATTTTAGAGAAGAGGAGGTGGGCCGCTAGGGCTGCTTAAGCACCAAGCTCTCCCTAGATCCAATCCTAGACATGCACATGCCCGTTACCACGCTCTAACCTAGCAACTTCTCCACAGACATGTTTAATTATTAGAAAGTCTTATGCGATTTAAGAGTTGTTCAGTACTAAGCCTAAAGTCCATAAAACCCTAGCATACTAGTCTACGTCCCTATAAAGCCCATCAACCCATTTCACTTTCATATAACCCATAATGGCCATATCACATTCTTATGGCCCACTAGGCCCAAATCTCAGTCATATGACCCATTAGGCCCAAAATAAATCCAGATCATGTAACATGCATGCCTGACCCAACTCATATAATCAAATTAATCCATTTCATCAAACTTAGCCTCAGGGCCCACCGGGCCTATTTAGCCACTTTCGGCTTTTCGACATTGCCGATTTCGTGTGTGCAGAGTGTTTGTACACACCTAGTTACAATGCGTGCTATAAACACCTTAATCACGAACCTACAATAGTCACCACTTAACGATTAATCTTGGCTTAATACACACTTTATAAAAAATCGAAACCTTATTATAACCTACCGTGTGCCACACGTTCTAGTAGCCCTTCCTTAGCTACTATTCGCGAATATTCCTAGATCTACACCCAAACATATATCATCAAAATCGAGTGACTCATTTTTCACATAAGTCACCCCTATAAGCCATACCTACATTCGGCCATCCATTAATCCATAACTGAGATGAGTACACTTACCACTTTGCTAACGATCCTTACCATGCTTGTAATCTCTGAACCCTACCCTTGTTAATACCAGGTTAACGACGATGAGAAGTTAGATAGCCCTTCGGCTTTTACAGAACATACTAAAGGAAAAATTGACTAAGTACTTACCCAAGGAGTAATCGGCCTAAGAAGCTTTCAGCTTTTGAGACTAGTATGGTGACAGAGACAATTCGGCACCAATAGGGAGAAGAAAAGGAGAAGTGATCAGCTAGAACTAAAAGTGAACAAGAGAAGGAATTTAAGAAGAGAAGGTATGGGGAATTTTTCTAGAGAGAAAACCCAAAATTTTAGCAAAGGAATGATGGGTTTTTTTGGGCAAATGGAAGAATTTAGCTAAGGGGGAGAAAAAGAAATGTAATGGAACCTTAGGAACCTCTCAAAGGAATTTAGCACCTCCTTTTATAGCCAATAGCCGAACCCTACCTTCCCCCACAGTCCAATTCAGCACCAACTCTTCCCACCTCTCAACTCCTAACTTTTCTGTATGATATCTCCCTTATCTCATCCAAAATTCCCTCCTTTATCAGCTCACAAGACCAATTCAAACACTTCAACAAAAGAGTCCAAATTCCACACAACTCTTGCCGTCCACTATGCAAAACAAACACTCCAAAACACCTTACCACTACTCGAACCTTAGACCTATTCACGCCACCTTGTAGCTCCCCTAGTGACGCGACCTTGCCACTGGACCACAAGCCCATTTGTGTCCTATTTTTCCCCTTAATCTGCTTAAGAGGCCTAATGCTTGAGACTAGGGTCCACTAAAGTAAGAAAAAATAATGTTTTCCTATGGTCATCCCTATCTCTAAGACTTCAAATAGTCCCGATAATACCTTAAAATTAATATTCTAAGTGCTACTCATACATACTAACCTCAGTGCACAAAAATTTAAAGCTTCGGGATTTTTGGGGCATTACAACCCAATAGGCCCAAATCTACTAGGCCCAAATTCGGGGTGTTACATTACCTGAAAAATTAAAAAAAAGGGGTAAGTTTGCGAAAAATCAGTGTGTACAACCCCAACAATCAAATAACATACATCACATCTATGTGTCCTAAGCCCACTACAGTAACGGTAGAAATTGGGCCTTAGCCCCCATCAGCCTCGGTTGGGCCTGAGCCCATATCAAAAGACACATATCACATATATCTGGGTCTAAGCCCATCTCAAAATCATAATTAGTATATGCAATGCATAAATACCCAAACCAACCCTGCATTCCGTTTCCTGTCCAACCTTACACTCTTATGGGGATTAAATCGACCCACCCATCCCTACACTCCTTATGTAGCACCAGTTGCGGCACTAACCAATATTGCAGTAAAGATGCCAATCACATAATCAGTTTCAAGCCATCGGTGGGTCCACAGTCGTCTCGCACGACCCGTGCGACCCTCACATATCAATCACTTCCTCCAATACAAGATCCCATCCCCATGCAGTATGTCATGTCATCAATATTTCGTGTATGCAATATATCCTACTCAGTACAGTCATACAGTACATACTTTCATCTGTCAACCTACCTCTAGGGGTAAAATGGTCATTTTCATGCAATGGGGGTAAAACGATAAATTTGCCCCTTAGGGGTATTTTGGTCATTTTACCTACCTTAGGGTCTCAATACAGTTAAGACCTTTCCGAAGGCCTACAGTTGCCTTGAGCGACACAAATAATCCATTTGGTCATAACAGTGTAAATGGGCTCAAAGCCCAATATTCGGCCCAAGTCGGGCCACACGAATTCAGTCACGGCTATGCGAACTACATAGCCGAGTACAGTTTCTGCCACCTTTCGTAAATTTTATCTGACTGAGGACCACGAGCCCATTGGGCCCATACAGCCTATTGTAACCCAACGAGGCCCATAACGGCCCAAGTGCATGAGAACACTCATGGTGGCCTCTTCAGTCTACCGCCCATGGTTGTGGGCTTAGTTTTACCACAAAAGCGATCGCACGCTTGTGAGGCCTCAAATGTTGAAGTTTCGGCTTTTCGGCTTTTGCCGATTCATAGCGGAGATGGTGTGATTACACACCTGTTTGCGAACACTTGCAAAAACTCTTGAGCACCAACCTACATTCATCATATTTCTCCATTAGTCCCCTTTTGAACAAGACCAATACTTAATAAATCTTTTCATTATTATACTAATTAAAGAGATTCTTAACCCCTACCTTGATCAATCAACAAAAGGCCACACTCCTATTCCGTTTCCAGAGATTATCCACTAGGCCTTAGGGAATCCCTACATAAGAATTGGATCTTATCAAACACCCATTCAAATGAATAGTTTAAACTAAATGAGTCCTCACTTACTGACAGCTCAAAGTTAATATTTGAAGAGAAAAGGTAATCGACCTAAACCCCCTTTAAGGGCCGAAATCGAAAGTACTAAGAATGATGGAGATAAAATTGGGCAACGGTACTCCTATTGAAAATGGCAGAAAACATATGATGTTAGAAGAAAAAAGGGCCCTTAACGTTAAAGAAACACCAGAAGAAAAACCACGAGCACTTACCCCTTTTTTCAGAAGACGTTTGCAAGCCGATATGGTAATACCACCAAGAGAACAAGAGAATATTTGGCCATGTATCACAAAAGAGAAGGACGAAGAACAAAGTTTAGTATTCGACAAGGGTTAGAGAAAAATGTAAGAAACTATTGAAAGGGGAGGAGAATGAGAATAGAGGAGACAAGAGTAGAAGAGTAAAGATTCGGTCAGAGAATGTGGAGAGGTTAAGAGCACTCAGAGAGTATACGATTATAGACAAAAAGAGGAGGAGCAAAGTTCAGCTTTGGCACATAAAGTAATTGAAACAAAGTAAGGCCAAGAATAAAAATGCTTATTCGGCCAAAGAAGAAAAATGACAAAAAAATCGACTAGAAGAGAAAAGAAGAGGCGAGAGACCACAATCCCGAAAAACCAACAGAATGCCGAATATGCATAAAGAGCAGTCGACAATTTGCCCACTCCGAAAATATCCCAACTTTCCTTTCAACCGAAACTAATGCAAGATTAGAGTTTCAATTCAGCTACACAACTTCCAACATCAAATCCCTTATTATCTCCCAAATTCTCTCTACCAAATCCACACCAACCACCATCCAAATCCCCCCCTTTTTCCTCCTTGAATTTCTCCATGACTCATTCAAATTCCAACTTGCTGAGTTCTAGTCAAAGTCCATTTCTCATGCAGCAAGGAAGTAAAATAAATACTCCCTTGCATAACAGGAGACTCGAACTCAAGCTCCCTTGCCACCTTAATCATGCCACTGCCACTAGACTACAAGCTCATATTGTGTCATAAATTCACCATAATTATTCTTAAGGCCTCCAGGCCAAAATCAAGGTTCACTTAAGAGAAAAACTAAATTTTTGCTAGAGCCTAGGTTTGAACTCAGGACTTCTCACACACTCCCAAGCACACCCAAATCACTTAGCCATTAAAGTAAACAAGTAATTTGTCATTTCCTTGCACACATAATTTTTTATGTGTTCCCACGCTCAAGATGTATCGATTATCACATTTGAGGCGTCTCTGTCCTCTCGGCGACAAGCAGCATAGACCAGGGCTGGCTGCCTCACCTCGATATGTTCTGCACCCCTACCCGGTGCACCATGGCCATGTCTCAAACCGTTTCCACCTCTGGCCTGACCACGGCCTCTAGGCAGCTGCACATTAACCCAACCAGTAGCTTACATCTAATCTGGTCTTCTGGGACATTCCTTGATACGGTGCTCAATGGAACCACAACTCAGATAGGCTCCCGTCCTCCTCTATCACTCACCCACATGGCCTTTTCCACAAACAGCACAAAGCGATAACCCAATGGTAGCAATAGGGGGCCCAGCTCTGATTGGCCCATCCATCATAGCCCTTTTCTTAGGCCTCTGCACGGAACCGGAAGGCTCTGGATCCCTTTTTATTTTTTCCCCTTTCTCTTTCCCAGTTTAGGCGCTCAATGCGCTACACATCCTCAGTGCTTTTTGCTTTCTCCATCAATGCTGTGAAATCTCGCTTCTTTTGTAAAGCTATCAATACGTGAAGACTATCTCTGAGGCCATTTTCAAACCGCACGCTACGCACATAATCTTTCGCCACCATCCCTGTAGCATATCGACTAAGTCTTAGGAACTCCGCTTCGTACTCTGCCACAGACCTATCCCCTTGAGTCAAATTCAAAAATTCTCACCTCCGGGCATCCACATAACTTGTGCCCACATATTTCCCTTGAAACGTAGATTTGAAGAATTCCCAAGTTACCCGGTCAGGTTGAGTACCCTCTTCCATGGTAAGCCACCACTGGTAGGTTTCCTCTCGCAGCAACGACACTGCACCTTTTAGTTTTTGTTCGAAAGTACAGTCAAGATAATCCATTATTCTTTCTGTGGCCTCCAACTAATATTCGGCCTCATTAAGAGCTCCTCCCGCAATGCCCTTAAAGATCTCAGCTCCAATCGATCGGAGTCGCTCAGAAATCAACCCTCGGCTCCCAATACCAGTGTTGGGCCCAGCGACCCTTTCTAGAATCCATAACATTACCTGGACAATGCGCCGTCCCTAACTGCTCGATCGTGTGACCCAGTCTCAATCACAGGTAAGGCCGGTGTCGCACTGGTTTCTAAATTAGGCAAATGATCAGATGTTGAGGACCCAGCCCTAGCACCTTTACGGCCTCTGCCGCGACCTCTTTTACCCCTTCATGTGTACCTCTAATGCTTATTTTCACTTTCCATATTATCTGAATTAAAAATTTTATGCAATTTAGTTACAATTTCAGTAATTAAAGCAGATGTTTTATGGGAGTAGTAGTTTAAGAGTTGTTTCCACAATCGTAAGCTTTCTACAGTTTTAATTTCCTACTGTTTTTTAGTTTACTCTAACTAAAGAGTCTAAGTATAGCCTGTTATCTAAAGTAATCCCAGTAATATCCACAGTATAACCATTTAAAACAGATTTCAGTATAGAATCCTTACTTGGTTCAACGTCGGAGACTCGGTGTGCCACACTTTTCAGAAGAAGTATCTCAAAACACTTCACATATTCGAAAACAACCTTTTGAAATCCAAAACTTTGAAAACCCATTCCCGGCCTAGACGTTATGGCCGAATCTGACATGTCACATTGAAGTGTTTTTCAAAAACCATGTTTTCATTGAAAACCCTTCTTGAAATTTAAAACTTTTTGCCATTTAAAACTTGTACAAAACCTCAGTTTGTGTTTGTTTATTTTCAATTGTGGTTTATTAAAAAGCTATTCCCTTTTAAAATTTTATCACCTTTAAAACCTTATTGTTGCGGAAGCTTAATTTAAAACAAAATTATTTACGAAAATGTGATATTTAAAAATTGAGTTGCGGAAACGTAGCGTTTGAAAATAGTTATGGTTTTGGAAACCGTGTTCTACTTCTAGTAGATACAAATCACCATCAATAAAATCCCAAATTTAAAATCCAAAAATTATAGAGGCCTTATTACAACAAAAACCAAATTAAAGAAACATAATTAAAAATGAAGTAAATTAAAAACACGGAAATATAACTGTTCGTAGTGTGGCCACCTCCGAGTCTCCAGTACGTCGAACCCCCTCACTAGGGATTACCTAAAAAATTAAAAAGAGGGGTGAGTTTGCGAAAACTCAGTGTGTACAACCCCAACAATCAAATAACATAGATCACATCTATCTGGCCTAAGCCTACTACAGTAACGGTGGCGATTGGCCTTAGCCCCCATCAGCCTCGGTTGGGCCTGATCCTATATCAAAAGACACATACCACATATATATGGGCCTAAGCCCATCTCAAAATCAGAATTAGTATATGCCATGCAAAAAACCCAAACCAACCCTGCACTTCATCTCCTGTCCAACCCTACACTCCTGTAGGGATTAAATCGACCCACCCATCCCTACACTCCTTATGTAGCATCGGTTGCGGCACTAACCAATATTGCAGCAGAGCTGCCAATCACATAATCGGCTTCAAGCAATCGGTGGGTCCACAGTCATCTCGCGCGACCCGTGCGACCCTCACATATCAATCACTTCCTCCAATACAAGATCCCATCCCCATGCAGTATGCCATGTCATCAATATTTCGTGTATGCAATATACCCTACTCAGTACAGTCATATAGTACATACTTTCATCTGGCAACCTACCTCTAGGGGTAAAATGGTCATTTTTATGTATTGAGGGTAAAACTGTAATTTTGTCCTTTAGGGGTATTTTGGTCATTTTACCTACCTTGGGGTCTCGGTACAGTTAACGAACTTTCTGAAAGCCTACAGTCGCCTCGAGCAACACAAATAACTCATTTGGTCAAAATAGTGTAAATCGGCTTAAAGCCCAATATTCGGCCCAAGTGGGCCTACACGCTCTGTCGCCCATTTAGCCCAAATTAAGTCACGGCTATACGAACTACATAGCCTGATCCTGTTTCTGCCACTTTCCGTAATTTTATCCAAGTGGGGCCCACAAGCCCATTGGACCCACACGGCCCATTGCGGCCCAATGAGGCCCATAACGGCCCAAGTGCACGAGAACACTCATGGTGGCCTCTTTAGTGTACCAACCATGGTTGTGGGCTCAGTTTTACCACACGAGCGATTGCACGCTCATGAGGCCTCAAATGCCGAAGTTTCGGCTTTTCGGCTTTTGCCGATTCATAGCGAAGATGGTGTGATTACACACCTATTTGCGAACACTTGCAAACACTCTTGAGCACCAACCTACATTCATCACATTTCTCCACCAGTCCCCTATTGAACAAGACCAATACTTAATAAATCTTTTCATTATTATACTAATCAAAGAGACTCTTAACCCCTACCTTTATCAATCAACAAAAGGCCACACTCCTATTCCGTTGCCAGAGATTATCCACTAGGCCTTAGGGAAACCCTGCATAAGAATCGGATCTTATCAAACACCCATTCAAATGAATAGTTCAAGCTAAATGAGTCCTCACTTACTGACATCGCAAATTCAATAGTTGAAGAGAAAAAGTAATCGGCCTACACCCCCTTTAAGGGCTGAAACCGAAAATACTAAGAATGATGGAGATAAAATGGGGCAACGATACTCCTATTGAAAATGGTAGAAAACATATGATGTTAGAAGCAGAAAGGGCCCTTAACGTTAAGGGAAACCAGAAGAAAAACCATGAGCACTTACCCGTTTTTTTTAGAAGACTTTTGTACGCTGATACGATAATACCACCAAGAGAACAAAAGAATATTTGGCCATGTATCACAAAAGAGAAGGACGAAGAACAAAGTTCAGTATTCAAAATGGGTTAGAGAAAAATGTAAGAAACTACTGAAAAGGGAGGAGAATGAGAATGGAGGAGAGGAGAAGAGAAGAGTAAAGATTCGGCCAGAAAATGTGGAGAGATTAAGAACACTTAGAGAGCATACGGTTATGGAAAAAAAGAGGAGGAGCGAAGTTCGGCTTTGGCACATAACGGGATTGAAACAAAGTAAAGCCAAGAATAAAAATGCCTATTTGGCCAAAGAAAGAAAATGACAACAAAAGCAACTAGAAGAGAAAACAAGAGGCAAGAGACCACAATCCTGAAAAACCAACAGAATGTCGAATATGCACAAAGACAGTCGACACTTTGCCCATTCCAAAAAGATCCTAACTTTCCCTTCAACTGAAACTAATGCAAGATTAGAATTTCAATTCGGCTACACAACTTCCAATATCAAATCCCTTATTATCTCCCAAATTCTCTCCACCAAATCCACACCAACCACCATCCAAATCCCCCCCTTTTTCCTCCTTGAATTTCTCCATGACCCATTCAAATTCCAACCTGCAGAGTTCTAGTCAAAGTCCACTTCTCATGCAGCAATGAAGTAAAATAAATACTCCCTTGCGTAACAGGAGACTCGAACTCAAGCTGCCTTGCCACCTTCATCACACCACTACCACTAGACTACAAGTTGTGTCATAAATTCCCCATAATTATTTTTAAGGCCTCTAGGCTAGAATCAAGGTTCACTTAAGAGAAAAACTAACATATTGCGAGAGCCTAGGTTTGAACTTAAGACTTCTCACACACTCTTAAGCACACCCAAATCACTTAGCCATTAAAGCAAACAAGCAATTTGTCATTTCCTTGCACATATAAATTTTTATGTGTTCCCACACTTAAGGCCTATTCCCTTCTAGGCCTAAATTCGGGGCGTTACATGTCTGATAATAGCTCAATTTTAACTGAGTGTGGAGCTAAATTGATGTTTTTACAATAGATTAATGAAACCCAGAAAAGTTACAATGGGTTATTGGTTAAATGAATACAGTGTGAAATAAATTCTGATTCAGAATTAAAGAATTTGGAACTTTTACAGAAAATTTTACTCGAATGATCATAGTGGTACTATGTCTATTTATCTGAGAAATGATACAATACACAACGATTTGAAAAAGATTTATTGGTAGCCGGAATGATATGTGGTATTTCTGAATTTATATTTAAATGCTAGATGTATCAGCAAGATAGAGATGATACTTTCAAGATGGTTATAGTCAGTGAAAATATCGAAATGGAAATGAGACAAAGTTACTATGAAATTTTATATCGGAATTGTCCCTGTCTATGAAAAAGAAAGATACAATTTGAGTAATTTTTGATTGTTCGACGAAGCCTATACATTTTATTCTAGCATGAATGGATTTCTCGATTGATAGATTGCTTGAATTATCTGTTTTTGAGATTGATAGATTGTACGATGTACTAGTTTCTGTTATTTCTGATAGAGATCCTCGGTTTACATCTTGATCTGGAACAAAGTACAAGAAACTCTGGACATACGGTTACATTTTAGTACCGTATTTCATTTTCAAACAGTTTATCAATCTGAATATATAATTCAGATTTTGGAAGATATACTTCGATGTTGTGTACTTGAATTTGAAGGTAATTGAGAAAAGTATTTGTCTTGGGTTGAATTTGCTTATTATAATAGTTGACAGTCAAGTACAAAATTGTACTGTATGAGGTTTTATATGGTCATAAATGTAAAACTCCGATGTCTTCGACGGAGTTCAGTGAGAAAGGATACATGTAGTAGGTTTGATTCTTTGAGAACGAAGAAAGATGAAAATGATCTGAAACAGTTTAAAAGCAGTATTTGATCGTCAGAAATCTGATCTTGATCTAAAATGAAAAGAAATAGAGTTTCTGATAGTAACAAAGTATTTCTAAAAATTTACCATGAAAGAAAGTTATTCAGATTGGCTGTTCAGGCAAAATTAAGGTTGTGGCTTACTGAGTCATATGAGATCATTGAAAAGAATTAGACTTGTTGCGTACTGATTAGTATTATTATCAGAGTTCTACAGAGTCCATAACGTTTTTATGAGTATATGTGTTACGACAGTATCGATCAGACCCATTATCTGTTATCTCTTTGATAGAGGTTGAAATTCAACCTGACACGACTTACAGTGAGAGATTGATTGAAATTCTGGCACTAAAAGAGAAAAACTGAGAAATGAAAAGGTAACCTTAGTAAAAGTTTCTGACAGTGACATGATATAGAGGGAGCTACCTAGGAACTGGAGGAAACTATGAGAGAAAGTAATGCCTGAATCTTCTTACTGGTAAAATTTTCGAGGACGAAAATTTCTTAAGGGGGGAGAGTTGTAATAGCCCAATTTTAGTAAAATCAGAACAGTGGTCTCGGGACCACAAATCCGAGCCGAAAAATAAAATTTATTTTTATTTTATTATATGATTCATATTATAATAGAAATGTCGTGTGAAAATTTTGATAAGAAAATTTTACCTATTATGTGCTTAATTACGAGAAGGACTAAATCGCATAAAATGTAAAGTTGAATTCCAATAAGTATAGGATCAAATAGCTATGGAATTCAAAACTAGAAGTCCTTATATGGTAATTAGGCCATTAATAAAAAGTATGTAGATATTTTTCGATGATTCATCCATGGAAAATGGGAAAAAGGCTAGGGACAAAATTGGAAAGTGAAAATATTAATTAATTAAAAAGATGAAAAGAAAATAAAAATCATATTTTCTCATCTTCTTCCCCAAAATAAACATGGAAACCCTAGGAGAGAGAGAAGAGACTTTCATGGCCAATTTAGGTAAGTTTCCTTATCCCGTTTTTAGTAATTTTGATATTTTTGGAATCGGGATAACTTAATCTCTCTATTTGGGGGATTAATTTGAAAAGTTATCAAAGTATGAAAATGGGCATGACGTATATGCTGGAAATTAGAAATTTATGGTACAAAATGAAAGATTATTGATAGATAAACAACTTTTACAAATTGATTTTGATGAAAACATGATTTAATGACTAAAATGTAAACTTGTGAAATTGAAGGAAATATTCTAAAATTTTATGAATACATGTGCTGTAAAATTTGTAATGGGGCTTTGGTTAGGCTTGGAATAGGGAGTAATTTGCACAAGTTTCATTTTCCGAGCCTAGGGACGAAAAGTTTATGGAAACGTTAGGGACAAAATGGTAATTTTGCCTAGGATGAAAATTGAGTCCACTTGAATGTGAAATGTGGTAAATTAATGTTAAATTTAATCATATAGATCCAGATAGACCAAATTTGGAACTAGAACGAGGAAAGAGGAAAATGTCAGATTAGTAGATTTATGTACACGAACATTTGTCGAGGTAAGTTCGTGTAACTAAATTGTATATATTTTTTATGCTTGAATTAAATGTTGTGTTTGTGAATTGTATAAATGCCTTAATTATGTGAAATAATCACATTTTTGTCAAAGCCCGATAAATGAAATGTGCCCGATCAACGATAATATCGATAAATGATAAATGATAAATGATAAAAATGTAAATTTTATGCTTGAGATGAATGTGAACACTTGAATTGTATGAATGTAAAAATGTATGAGATTGATCACATGCCCGATAATGCTTGAGAAAAATGTTTAAATCTCGATTGAATACGTGGAAAATCGATGGATAAATGTGATTTCCTTGATAAAACTACATGTGTTGCAGAATGGATTTAGTCCGAACAGGTAATCCGAAATGAGTCTCTCGAGTATATGTTTCAATTAGGATTTAGCCTGGACTGGTAATTCTAATTGACTGGATTTGACTTGGACTGGTAATCCAGAATGAACTCTATAGGGAATTCTTTTTCATATAAAGGATTTAGCCTGGAATGGTAATCCGACAAAGCCCTTAGAGTATATGCAACAGCTAGAATTTAGCCTAGATTGGTAATTCTGTTGTCTGATATGTGGCTCGAGAGTGTACCTATAAGGTACTACTAGATAATGGATTTGTACACCACAAGTGTACTAGCAATGTATCCATCGATATTCCAAATAAATTCAATGGGTAAAAACCTTGACATGAAAGGACATGAATAAGAAATGAGTTATTACATGTAGTTGCCTAAAATCCATGAAAATAATGCTACATGACAATTGATATAAGAAAACATGAGATAATGATACTTGTACATAGACTTCATTTGATGAATATGTCATCCTTGATTATATACTTGTTCACTTTGAGAGTACTACTACTCGTGTGACATTGATATTTCAAGTAAAGTTCTGATATGAAATAATCTGAACTCTAGATGAATTATATAGGAATATACTTGAGATATAACGATGTGATTTTTACATGTTAAATGAATACAAGTTGTGGAAAGTATATATGCATGGAAACTTGATTATTGGCGAGCCCACATATTGTAACACCTCTTACCCGTATTCAACTCCGAAATTGGGTACGAGGCATTACTGGACTTAACTTGCTTGAACTTACAACTTTGGGCTTTAAACTTTCATTTCCAGCTTCAGCTTCTTATTCATATGCATAACATTCTTGTTATGGGCCTACGATGCCTTAAACATACATTCAGAAGGTCTCGAAATTAAACCGAAAACTTTTACGTATTTAGAAATTTTTTTACCTAAACAGGGCCAAACGTCCGTGTGAAACGGAACACGCCCATGTGGGCAGGCCGTGGGGTCACACATGCCCATGTCCCTATCTTGTGTGGAATTTATTTTCTAATTCGAACCTACAGGGGTTTTCACACGGTAGGACACATGCCCGTGTCCCTAGCCCGTGTCCGTCACACGGCCTCGACACGCCCGTGTCTTAGCTCATTTTCTTAGCTCATTTTCCAAAACTATGGTATTATGTTTATGACGTCATCACCTCACCATGGTCACACGGCCAAGGCACACGCTTGTGTCCTTAGATCGTGTGTCGAATTAAATTCCAAATTTTAGGTGTAGACATCACACGACCTGGGCACACGCCCATATCCATAGCCGTGCCTCCCACACGGCTAAGACACACAGCCGTGTCTTTGACTGTGTGTTTACTATTGAACATACTGACTTGTAAACCTAGTTTACAAGGGGACACATGACCGAACAACATGCCCATGAGGCTAACCGTGTGTCACACACGGCCTAGACACACGCCGGTGTGTTTACTCGTGTGGACATTAAAAAGGCTATATTCCAAGCCAAATGCCACCCTACATAGCAACCATACTTATATCATCTCATTGCAACATAACTCGTGACTCTAAGGCACTTCCAAGAACTCAAGTCAAAGCATCCACACAAGCATAAACTTCATAATTCATCATCAATAAATATATATATACCTGTCAAGTATTGGCCCAATTCCAATGGCCACGTACAAAGTGAATTTGATGACATAAATAGCCAACTCTTTGGCAAACAAATACGACATAACAAAATACACAAGTCCTATACATTCCATACTCAAAATAAATCTAACTTTGTTATACCAAAGAGATGTCGATAGTGTGATTTTTGAACTCCGATGTCCCACGATCCTCGAGTTATCTTGGTAATACTACAAGGAAAAGGGAAATGAAAGGGGTAAGCATAAAGCTTAGTAAGTCTGCATGAAGATAAATAGCAACAATAAGCTCATAATGACATCAATCCATCGTATTAGATGACCACACAAAGTCATAAGCACTTTGCCATAACTTACTCGTACTTGTTCTTATCTAGAACATACCATGCCACATATCGTAAACATCCCTCATGAATTACTCACGGGTACCTGTATTCACTCATTCACATGGCTTTACTACTAAATATCATTTCTATTTCCAAGCTTGTCTATTTATCCCGCTAAATCACTAGGGATATTCAAAGATGCATATTTATCGTCATTACATCAACACGAAGCCAATGCCACATCCCATATGTGGCCTTACATGGGGTCACTTCTGGGTGTCGATGCCATATCCCGGATATGGTCTTATACGGAATCTAACATCAAGTACCGATGTCATATCCCAGATATGGTCTTATACGATTCTCATATTCAATACTGACGCCATATCCCAGATATGGTCTTATACAGGATTTCAATTAAGTGACGAGGCCATGTCCCCGACATGGTCTTACACGGGACCTTATCCATCTCATGTCTCGATGATAGTATTCTCACATTCGTTATAGTCTAACCGGGACTTCAACATCTCAACTTTCATCATCTTTCTCATTCAACACAAATACTCAATTTCATAAAATATCATGCATCATTAAAATATCAAACATTCCCAAACATACTAGCATAAATGTTGAATTTATCACATACAAACTTACCTCGATTTCAAAATAAGCTAGATCATTGATCGAGTCCGGTACTTTGTTCTTTCCCCGGTCGAGGTAAATTCTTGGTTCTTCTTGATCTATAATAGCAAATAAGTTCATTTAATTATCACATTAATAGATGCATTTCAATAATCATGCTTTAGCAAAATTACTACTTTGCCCTTAGCCTTCTGCAAACTGACCATTTTACCCCTAGGCTCAGGAATCAATTCTAATCAAATTTCTCTCTTTAACGAGCCTAAGTGAACATTTATTTCTTTTATGGTTACCATCAAAACTCAACATTTCACACATCTACTACATATTTTACAACCTTTATAAAAAGGTCATTTTAGGTGTTTTCTTGATAACACCTTTCACAAAGTTGTTCATCTAACAACTAGGACCCATTTTTTTCCATAAAAATGCAGCAAACAACATAAAAGCTTTCATGGCAAAATTCTAAACTTTTCACCGTTTAACAAAATAGTCCCCTCTTTAGAAAGCTTAAGCTTTAGAGGTTCCAAAAGTACAATTTTTATCAAGAAATGATCACTAAAACACTTACTTGTAAAGAGAAGAGTGTGCTGAAATTTTTGAAGCTTTCAAGCCCCTATTTGCTGCTAAATTTCAGTGGAGAAATGAAGAGGAAAAGATGATATATTTTCTTTCTTTATTTTAATATAAAATCCCAATTTAGTCCATCTAGTCCACCTACTTTACCAAATTTTAACCTCTATTGTCCCCTATGGCCGGCCAATCTTTAATTAAGGGGCTAATTGCCCTTTAAAGACCTTCAATTAATATTCTATGGCTATTAGGTACCTTTAGCTAGAAATTTTAAACTTTTGCACTTTATGCGATTTAGTCCTTTTTCGGGATTTAGCATGAAATTGCTAAAATTAAAGCACCAAAATTTTCATGTACTTATACAATCATACTCTAACTCATAAAATATCATAATTTTCTCTAACCTCGAATTAGTGGTTCTGAACCACTGTTTTGACTAGCCCCTAAATCGGGCTGTTACAATTCTCCTACCTTTAAGGATTTTCGTCCTCAAAAATCTTCCCGGTAAAAAGGTTGGGATACTGGTTTCTCATAGCCTCCTCGGGCTTCCATGTAGCCTCTTCTATTCCATATCTCTACCATAGTATTTTAACAAGGGCTATACTTTTGTTCCTCAATTGTTTGACCTCTCGCGCCAAAATTTTAATCGGCACTTCGCCATATGTCAAGTCCGGTTGAATTTCTACCTCTGTTGGTTCTATCACATGTGAAGGGTCCAAACGGTATCGTCGTAACATGGATACGTGGAAAACATCATGAATCTTTTCCAGCTCAGGCGGTAAGGCCAAACGATAAGCTACCAGTCCTATCCTCTCGGTAACTTCATAAGGTGTGATAAAGCGCAGACTCAACTTGCCTTTCCGGCCAAATCTGAGGACTTTTTTCCATGGTGATACTTTCAGAAACACTTTATCACCGATTTGGAACTCAATCTCTTTCCTTTTTAAATTTGGATAGGATTTTTTTCTATCTGAGGCCGCTTTCAGACATTCACGTATCACTTTTACTTTCTCTTCAGTTTCGCTGACCAAATCAACCCCGTGAATTTGGTTCTCTCTAAGTTCTGTCCAATACAAGGGCGTTCGGCACTTACACCTGTACAATGCCTCCTAAGGCGCCGTCTTCAAACTTGACTGAAAACTGTTGTTGCAGGCAAATTCTACCAACAGTAAGAATTTTTCCCAATTACCTTGGAATTCCAAAACACAACATCGAAACATGTCTTCCAGTATCTGTATTACTCTCTCCGACTACCCGTCGATTTGCGGATGGAAAGCTGTACTAAAACTCAATTTTGTGCCTAAAGCCTCTTGTAACTTTTTCTAAAATCGTAACGTAAATCTCGGATCTCCATCTGAAATAATCGAAAACGGTACTCCATGAAGTCTCACTATTTCTGAAACATACAAATCCGCCAACTTATCAAGAGAATAATCGACTCGTACTAGTATGAAATGGGTTGACTTCATAAGTCTATCGACTACAACCCATACATCATCTTTCTTTTTCGGCATTAACAGTAAACCTGTCACGAAGTCCATAGTAATACGGTCTCACTTCCACTCGGGAACCATAATAGGCTGAAGTAGACCTGAAGGTACTTGGTGTTCAGCCTTCACTTGTTGACAAATTAGGCATCTCGATACAAACTCAGAAATGTCTTTCTTCATATTTGGCCATCAATACCATTTCTTCAAGTCATTGAACATCTTCATACTGCTTGGGTGCACAATTAAACATCCACTATGTGCTTTATACAAAATCTTTCAAATAAGTTCATCATTTCTGGGTACACAAGCCCTATCTCGAAACATCAAACATCCGTCAAGACTTACCCAAAAGTCTGACTCAACATTTGACTCACATAGAACACTTTTGGCTTGTAAGTCAATGTCACCTTTCTGAGCTTCACCAATCTCTTGGAGAAATAATGGTTTAGCCCTCAACTCGGCTAGAATAGAACCATCATTTAACAAGGCCATCCGTGGATTCATAGCTCTCAGCGCAAACAAGGATTTTCTGCTCAAAGCATCGGTAACCACGTTTGCCTTTCCTGGATGGTAGTCAATCATTAACTCATAATCCTTGATCAACTCTAACAATCTTCGTTGTCTCAAATTCAATTCCTTTTGATTCATCAAGTATTTTAGGATTTTATAGTCGGTGAATATCCGGCACTTTTCACCATATAAATGGTGTCTCCATTTCTTTAATGCAAACACCATGGCAACTAATTCCAAATCATGAATCGGGTAATTCTTCTTATGCGGCTTTAATTGTCTAGAAGCACATGTTATCACCTTGCCTTCTTGCATAAGTACACAACCCAATCCATTCATGGATGCATCACTATAAACCACAAATTATCTTCCCAGTTCGAGTTGCACTAAAATAGGAGCCTCAGTCAACAACGCCTTTAGTTTCTCAAAACTCTGTTGGCACTTTTCTGCCCAATCAAACTTCATATCTTTTTGTAATAGTCTCGTCATCGGAGTAGCTATCATGGAAAATCCCTTGAAAAAATGCCTATAATAGCCGGCTAGGCCCAGAAAACTCCTTATTTCAATTATGCTCCTTGGCAGTTTCCATTCAACAATCGCTGAAACCTTTCTCAGGTCGACTCTAATTCCATCTCCCGAGACAATGTACCCCAAAAATCCCACTTCCTTAAGCCAAAATTCACTTTTACTAAACTTGGCATACAATTGTCTATCTTTCAAATTTTGCAGAACCTTTCTCAAATGCACATCATGTTCGTTCTCATCTTGCGAGTAGATCAGTATATCATCAATGAAGACTATGACAAATTTATCCAAATATGGCTGAAAAATGCGATTCATCAAATCCATGAAAACGGCTGAAGCATTTGTTAAGCCAAAAGGCATGACCAGAAATTCATAGTGGTCATACCTCGTCTAAAATGTAGTGCTAGGCACATCCAAGTTCTTGACTCTCAACTGATAGTACCCAGACATCAAGTCTATCTTGGAAAACACTGTGGCTCCCTTCAATTGGTTAAATAGATCATTAGTTCTTGGCAACGGGTACTTGTTCTTCATAGTTACCTTGTTGAGTTACCGATAATCTATGCATAACCTCGTAGAACCATCTTTCTTCTTCACAAATAATACGGGAGCTCCCCACGGAGAAACACTCGGTCTTGAAAAGCCTTTATCCGTTAGCTCTTTACTGTGCTTTCAATTCTTTTAGCTCGGTTAGAGCCATTCTATACGGAGCAACAGAAATAGGGGCAGTGCCCAGAGCTAACTCAATCCCAAATTCAATCTCTCTAACTGGAGGTAACCCTGGCAATTTCTCTGGGAAAACATTTGGATACTCGCATACTATGGATACCGACTCAATTTTCAACTCAGCCTCTTTAGCATTCATCACACAGGCAAGGTAAGCTTCGTACCCTTTTCTTAAATACTTCTGAGTCAATAAGGATGATATCACTACTGGTAATCTGTCTTGCTTATCTGATTCAACACGAATAATATCCCACTTTCACATTTTATCTCAATAAACTTCTTTCCACAATTTACAATCACATTATGAGTAACTAGCCAATTCATCCCAAGGATAACATCGAACTCATCAAATGGTAATAACATGAGATTAGTAGGAAAACAATGACCCCTAATCATCAAAGGGTAACTTTTGCATACTCGATCAACCAACACATATTTGCCTAGGGGATTTGACACTCTTATTACAAATTCAGTAGACTCTATAGGCATGTTCATGCTAGAGACTAATTTCATGCAAATATATAAATGGGTAGATCTCGGATCAATTAAAGTTATAACACGAGTATCATAGAGAGAAATGTACCCGTGATCATGTTAGGGGAGGACACCTCTTCGTGAGCATGAATGGCATATGTTCTCGCTGGTGCTCTACCCTCAGCTCTCGCAGTTTGCTTTCTAAATGAATTCTTGTCACTCATCTCGATTCCTGGGTTTCTCTGTGGTCTTGCTCTAGCAGTACTTCTCGGTCTTGCATTTTGAGGTTTTTTTTTCTCACCCGCCTCAGGGCAATCTCTGATAAAGTGGCCTAGAGATCCACACTTGAAACAAGCCTTCTCGTTTGCTCTGCACTCACCAAAATGACGTCTGCTACACTGCAGGCATTTCGGTCTACTCGGTCGAAATGCCAACACTAGCAACTGATGTGGTCTGAGCTCTAGACCCCGAGAACTGTTTACCTCTACTTCCACTTAACAATCCAGCTGAGGTGGCTGATCGGGCAGTGAAATCTCTTGACGTCTTGGATAAATATTGGAATGAATTGCCCATTTGTCTCTTCTTCAAGTCGAGGGACTCAATCTCAGCTTTCTTTTTCTCTTTGACCAACTCTTCAGCCTTACAGGCTCTATCTACTAACACCACGAATTCTTTTAGTTCGAGGACTCTAACATATAAACGGATATCTTTATTTAACCCATCCATGAACCTTTTGCACATAATAGCCTAGGTAGACACACACTCCCAGGAATATTTACTGAGCCTTACGAATTCACGTTCGTATTAGGTCACCGTCATTTGGCACTGCTTTAGCTCTAAAAACTCTTTTCGTTTCTGGTCGATAAACCTTTAGCTAATGTACTTCTTCTGGAATTCCTCTTGGAAGAATTCTCAGTTAATTCTTTCCCTTGGTACCACTGACACAAGGCTATTCCACCACTGATAGGCCGAATCTCTCAAGAGAAACACCACACATTTCATGCACTCATCAGGCATGCATGACAACTCATCTAATACCCTGATGGTATTCTAAAGCCAGAATTCTGCCTTTTTTTGGGTAATCGTCTTTACTGGCCTAAAATTCCTCTGCTCCTCCTTTCCAGATCTTATCGATCGGAGGCCTTTCTCTTCTTACTACCTCAACCATTTGAGGAGCTACAGGAGCGGGCTGAGGAATAGGTAGGGGTGGAGGGGGTTGAGCATTAGGGTTTGCTCTAATGTACTCAGTGTACCAATTGCTCATCATCTGAAGAAAGGCTTCTCGAGCCTCTTCACCCTGACCCATAGTCTTGGGTCTACTTTCCACGGGCGCAATCCCTTGCGCAGAAGCCAACGCATTACTTACAGCATCATCAGCTACAGGTCGATCAGGATCAGGATCCATTTACTATATAAAAACATAATTCGAATCGTCAGAAGTCGTCACACTATCATTACACACATATTCTTACATATGGCATGTATAGCTAGACTCATACTTACGCTATGTTAGTTCGAGAATCGACTAAATCGTCGCTCTGATACCACTAAATGTAACACCCCTTACCCGTATTCAACTCCGAAATCGGGTACGAGGCATTACCGGACTTAACTTGCTTGAACTTACAACTTTGGGCTTTAAACTTTCATTTCCAACTTCAACTTCCCATTCATATGCATAACATTCTAATTATGGGCCTACGAGGCCTTAAACATACATTCAAAAGGTCTCAGAATTAAATCGAAAACTTTTACATATTTAGAAAAATATTACCTAAACAGGGGCCACACGCCCGTGTGAAACGGAACACGCCCGTGTGGGCAGGCCGTGTGGTCACACACGCCCATGTCCCTAGCTTGTGTGGAATTTATTTTCTAATTCGAACCTACAGGGGTTTTCACACGGTTGAACACATGCCCGTGTCCCTAGCCCATGTCCCTCACACGGCCTCGACATGCTCATGTCTTAGCCCGTGTGCCAAAACTATGGTATTCTATTTATGACGTCATCACCTTACTATGGTCACACAGCCAAGGCACACGCCCATGTACGTAGACTGTGTGTCGAATTAAATTCCAAATTTTAGGTGCAGACTTCACATGGCCTGGGCACACGCACGTGTCCATGGCCGTGCCTCCCACACGGCTGAGACATATTGACTTGTAAACCTAGTTTACAATGGGACACACGGCCGAACAACACGCCCATGAGGCTGACCGTGTGTCACACACGGCCTAGACACACGCCTGTGTGTTTACCCATGTGAACATTAAAAGGCTATATTCCAAGCCAATTGCTACCGTACATAGCAACCATACTTATATCATCTCATTACAACATAACTCATGACTCTAAAGCAGTTCCATGAACTCAAGTCAAAGCATCCACACAAGCATAAACTTCATAATTAATCATCAATAAATATATATAAACTTGTCAAGTATTGGCTCAATTCCAATGGCAACTTACAAAGTGAATTTGATGACATAAATAGCCAACTCTTTGGCTAACAAATACGACATAACAAAATACGCAAGTCCTATACATGTCATACTCAAAATAAATCTAACTTTGTTATAATAAAGAGATGTCGATAGTATAATTTTCAAACTCCGACGTCCTACGATCCTCGAGTTATCTTGGCAATCTACAAGGAAAAGGGAAATGAGAGGGGTAAGCATAAAGCTAAGTAAGTTTGTATGAAGATAAATAGCAACAATAAGCTCATAATGACATCAATCCATCACATTAGATAACCATACAAAGTCATAAGCACTTTGCCATAACTTACTCTTACTTGTTCTTATACAGAACATACCATGCTACTTATCGTAAACATTCTTCGTAAATTACTCACGGGTACCTGTATTCACTCATTCACATGGCTTTAGTACTAAATCTCATTTCTATTTCCAAGCTTATTTATTTATCCCGCTAAATCACTAGGGACATTCAAAGATGCATATTCATTATCATTACATAAATACGAAGTCAATGCCACATCCCAGATGTGGTCTTACATTTGGTCACTTCTAAGTGCCGATGCCATATCCTGGATATGGTCTTATACGAAATCTCACATCAAGTATCGATGCCATATCCTGGATATGGTCGTATACGATTCTCATATTCAATACAAAAGCCATATCCCAGATATGGTCTTATACGGGAACTCAACTTGATGCTGAGGCCATGTCCCCGACATGGTTTTACACAGGACCTTCTCCATCTCATGTCTCGATAATAGTATTCTAACATTCATTATAGTCCAACCGGGACTTCAACCTCTCAACTTTTATCATCTTTCTCATTCAACACCAATACTCAATTTCATAGAATATCATGTATCATTATAATACAAACATTCTCAAACATACTAGCATAAATGTTGAATTTATCACATACAAACTTACCTCGATTTCAAAATAAGCTAGATCATTGATCTAGTCTGATAATTTATTCTTTCCCTGGTCGAGGTAAATTCTTGGTTCCTCTTGATCTATAATAGCAAATAAGTTCATTTAATTATCACATTAATAGATGCATTTCAATAATCATGTTTTGGCAAAATTACTATTTTTCCCTTAAACTTTTACAAAATGACCATTTTACCTCTAGGCTCGGAAATCAATTCTAATCAAATTTCTCTCTTTAACGAGCCTAGGTGAACATTTATTTCTTTTATGGTTACCATCAAAACTCAACATTTCACACATCTACTACATATTTTACAACCTTTATAAAAAGGTCCTTTTAGGTGTTTTCTTGATAACACCTTTCACAAAAGTTGTTCATCTAACAACTAGGACTCATTTTCTTCCATAAAAATGCAGCAAACAACTTAAAAGCTTTCATGGCAAAACTCTAAACTTTTCACCATTTAACAAAATAGTCCCCTCTTTAGAAAGCTTAAGCTTTAAAGGTTCCAAAAGTACAATTTTTATCAAGAAATTATCACTAGAACACTTAATTGTAAAGAGAAGAGTGTGCTGAAATTTTTGAAGCTTTCAAGCCCCTATTTTTTTGCTAATTTTGTAATGAAGAAGAAAAGATGATATATTTTCTTTCTTTATTTTAATATAAAATCTCAATTGAGTCCACCTAATCCACCTACTTAACCAAATTTTGACCTTTATTGTCCCCTATGGCCAGCCAACCTTTAATTAAGGGGCTAATTGTCCTTTTAAGACCTCCAATTAATATTTTATGGCTATTAGGTACCTTTAGCTAGAAATTTTGAACTTTCGCACTTTATGCGATTTAGTCATTTCTCGTGATTTAGCATGAAATCGCTAAAATTGAAGCACCAAAAATTTCATGTACTTATACAATCATACTCTAACTCATAAAATATCATGAAAATAATTTTATCTAACCTCGAATTAGTGGTTCCGAACCACTGTTCCGACTAGCCCCTAAATCGGGCTGTTACATATATGCTTGTGATGTTATTATGGATTATATGACTAACAAGGGCCATGAGGATATGTGTAGGGCTTGAGGTCAAATTGAATGAATGTGCCTTACATAGTTACCTCAAAATAGAATGAATGCTTACCCCATTTTATTTTCCCCTGTTTTGGAGTAAATCGAAAGCTCAGTGAATTGGAAGCTCGGTGAAGATCACTCACACTATCTATCGACCTATGTTGGTAAAATATGGTAAAACAATTATGGTTGTAATGGCATGTATAGGTTATATTGGCCATATCGACATGTAAGATGGTTTGATTTGATATATTTGTAATGTCATACTATGGTAGCTACACATGTTTTAAGTAGTTGATTAAATTATGCCTATCATATGGACTAAACCAAGACAAGATTATGAACATGTACACATGAAACTATATGCCATGATGAATGATGGAATTTACTTGATTTGAATGCTTGAAATGGTTAGTATTTGGATGTGTGATTTAAGTGCAAGTCAAGAGTGAGATTTTGGGTGAGAAATGAAGCTAGAAATGGCTTTATTTTGTCCACATGGGCAGACACA
The DNA here is from genome assembly GCA_025503065.1 of Gossypium bickii. Lineage (NCBI taxonomy): Eukaryota > Viridiplantae > Streptophyta > Magnoliopsida > Malvales > Malvaceae > Gossypium > Gossypium bickii. The sequence continues at coordinate 108,345,213 of CP106710.1, read as the reverse complement.
AGGGCGTGTGTCTAGACCGTGTGTGACACACGACCTATTCCATAGGCGTGTAGCCAGGCCGTGTATCCCCTGTACCTTAATTTTTAAAAACAGAATGTCTAGAATATAGCACACGGGCAGAGACACGGACGTGTGTCCTAGCCGTGTGTGCTACACTGCCTAGAACATGGGCGTGTGTCTCAGCCGTGTGAAACCTGGACCTAATTTGAATTGAATTAATTAACCATATGGCCTAGCACACAGGCGTGTGGCGTAAGTTAGAGAGCTACCTAGTTTTAAACACTGCCTACAGCACAGGCGTGTCCCAGGGTCACACAGGAGTGTCCCTTGGACCACATGGGCGTGTAAGCCCTACACCTTGGAAAATTTTAGAATTTCACGAAAATTCCCTGTGTTCCCGATTTAGTCCCGACTTGATTCTAATGCTCGTATTAGGCCTCAAGGGTCCATTTAAGGGACATTATGAATGACCTCAGTGAATGAATAATAACTTGCCTAAATTAATCGATAAATGTTCTAAATGTTTCAGTAATGCTCCGAAACCCTGTTTCGGTGACGGATACGGGTTAGGGGTGTTACATACTTCACTAAGGCAAGTGGAAGATTGTTGGATTTGGTGCCTTAAGTGTAGTATTTTCATCTAAGTACACTTGTAATTTTTTTGAACAGATTGATTGATAAAATTATTCATAAATTAAATTAATACATTGTATAATTATCTTCGCACGATTTTTGCACACAAAGCAAAATGGAAGCAAATGTTGCTCATTAGTTGTCTAAATGTTTAACCAATACTAAGCGATATTATGTGGCCGGATCATAGTACAAAAAGACAACTTGTATTAGTAAACGAACCTAAACATGTTCTAGTCTAATAAAAAATGAGCAAACTGATTAAAAGACTAATATGTCATCTATCAAGTCCAATTGGGGAGGTGCCTTGTCTTAGGCAACGGAGCAGAATATATCCTGAATTCGTTTATGGATTTATTCACTTGTAACTTTCATAGTGTGGCATAGCTAAATCCTGAGTGGATGGCAGACTATGTATGCGTGACTCAATTACTTTAATGTAAGTAAAAGCCTGAGTTCAAATAGATAAGGAACTGAAAGTTGGTGCGTTGGGTGTACGACCTCTATAGTACGTAGTATCATTCACAATAGTGGAATTCATAACCCAAAACATGGGTAAATGATATCCTTTAATTAACATTACATGGTTGATGAAAAGTAAACATGGTCACGGGTCATCCGTCTTTGTGATGGATGACTTAATCACCATATTATAGTGATTGATTTTTCATGAAGGAAGATGTAATGGTTACCATGAGATAAAATAGGATCATTTTTGGGAGAATGAATATTATTCCAAAGAGGTCAATGATATCCTATGAGGGTAACACACTTATGACAATGTCATTAGATGAGCACTGAGTAGTTGCTTTTGTAATAGTATGTCGTTCGGGAGAGCTCAGTCACGATACTATAGTGGAATGACTTCGTGAATAAATGAGTTTATAATTAATAGGCAAAAAAGTTAGAACTTAATTATAAATCATTTGAGCCTCAGCTACATATGTCCAATCAGTCCCTCTACTAGCTTGTTGAAACTAGAAATGAATTACATGTTTAGAATAGAAATGAATGGAATGAATAGAAAAAGAGAAATGGAAACATTCAAGAATGATTGTGGTTTTCTCTGAAATGGAGAAATGGAGAAATGGAATCATTTGGAAATGAGTGTAGGTTTCCAAAAATGGAAATTTTGCAATCCTATATGGATTACTTAAAAGTGACTTGAAGAATGAGATTATGTTTTTGGACTATTTTGAACTAGAAAATGAAAATATCCTTTCAACCATAGTGAACATATTGTGCTATGAAATATTTAACATATTTTCTCAAAATTTTACAAGGGAAAAAATCGTCAAAATTTTACCAGGGGTAAAATCATCAAAAATTTTACTGGTAGGGATGAGAAAATTGTTTTATATATAAATATTAAAGTTTATTTTGAAAAATAAAAAAATTGAACCGGGTTGGATCACATTACAAAGTACTAGGTCAAAAAGGTATAGGAAGTACTTGTAATTCGACCTGGTGTGTGAGAGGCCCAAAACCCCTCATGTAACATGAAGGGGGCGACAACCCTAGTAGGAATAAAGTCGCCACTTTAAATAGGATTAGATTAGAGTTCTAATCATACTAAAATATCCATGGAATAATCAGAGTCCAACTGGGAGAAGTAGTCCTGCTTGAAGTCTAAAAAATGATTGCATAACTTGGAGAAATAGTCATGACATCCCAAGCATGCTCGTTACGACATCGGGCCTATTTTGGCCCTTCTTTGATTGTTTATTGATTGTTGTCTTAAGCATCTGCAAAGTTTCCGATTAATGCGAGGCACACCCCTCAAATCTCGACCTTGACTCGTATTTATCATGCCTATGTTCATGCTCAGCCATGGGTCAAACCCGAATTTTGCAAAATGTCAACCAAGTATAAATCGAGTTTGGCCCATGACGGAGCATGGAAAATGAGGCATGACAAATATGAGTCAAGGTAAAGATTTGTGGGGTGTACCTCGTATTTATCGAAAACTTTGCTAGCACTTAAGACAAGAATCAACGAACAACCGAAAAAGGCCCAAACAGGCCCAACATCATGGCAAGCAAGTAGGGCTCGTCGCGATGACACGATAAAACCCTAAATGAACGTGGCAGGGATGTCGTGAGGAGCATGCATGGGACGTCACAACGATTTCTCCAAGTTATGCAGCCGCGTTTTAGACTCCAAGCAGAACTTCTTCTCCAAATCGGACTCTGGTTATTGCAAGGATATTTTAGTATAATTAGAACTCTAATCTAAGCATATTTAAAAGGGTCATTTTATCCCTGTTTTGAGATGCCAATCAGTAAGGGCTTTTCTTGAGGGCGACAAGATGTAGTTGCATATGACTTTTGGTGAGAGAATTTTCGTGATAACTATGGAGAGAATTTTGTTCTCGAGTTAGGGCTTTGTTTTCGGGTTTTGTGTAATATGCATTTAGGATTATTTTCTTCATATGTACTCTTGTTTTTTTACTCATTTAGTGAAAAGTCGATACATCATTTGCCCATGGTTTTTCTCTCTTTGAGAGCTTTTCACGTAAAATATTTGTATTCATTTATCTCCACTTTTACTATCTCATTGTTGATATGGGTAGATCCCCAACATTTTCTCTAATACTGTTAAAGACTTGCGGCTTAAAAATTCTTTTTGAACTCCAATCTGTTGTTTGTCTTCCAAACAACATCATTCTCAATCAGTTTCTTGTCCATTAAAATGCTTTTTGAAGTCTATGATTATTCACAAATCTTAATCATAGTTATGCAACATAAATTAAAGATTTTATGCTATCAGAAACGTCAAAACTTAATTTAATTTGGGCCTTAGAAAAGTTTCAAAACTGAAGCACTATTCAACTAACCTAATCGAAGGCAATAATTGCCATTATGTGCTTGTTGGCCTCGCAATCTAATCAAAGTTTAATCAAATACTTATTTATCTTTCAATTTAACCATTATTTTTTCAGAATATATTGTTAATTTGCCGCTTTATAAATATTGAAATTTGTTATTATACTTTATTTTTATTGATATTTATAATTATATTTTAAAAATATTAATAAATTTATCACTGGACTAAACTTAGAATTTTATTAAAATTTAATAGTAGATATTGATTATGATTATTTGAAAAATAATTAACAAAAAATATTATTCAAATATTTTATTTTAATAGTTAACAGTAAGTTAATTTATAAAATATTCAATTAATAAATTAATTTTGAATTTTTATTTATCAATGTTTTCAAAGTCAAGCTCATGGTTGAACTGATCATACTATCGATTAGTAGTGCAATCGATTTGACTGGTTCAACTGTCAATTCAATAATAAATAAATATTAAAAATATAAATTGGTTCAACTGATTTAACTCGTTGATTTTTTCTTTATTTTTTTTCTCAGTTCACAAATAGTTTGCTCTCTTTTTAGTTTTATCTATCTGATCGGACCACCAATTTCCATCCATCCAGTTAGTCCAATCTGATTTTTTTCATTTATTGTAAGAAATACTTCATAACTTAAAAACATAAAAAAGAAAAAATAATTTTATTTTATAAATAGCAATTCTTATTATTATCTTTAAATTTTTTAAAATTAAAATTGAATAGTAGAAATTAATAAAAAAATCATACTTTAGTTTCATAATTCAATCAAGTAAATGTGAAATTGAAAAATTCAATATAAATTTACTTTCAGTTCAAAAGGACAAAAACAAATACTAATTAAATTAAGATATAGTGACAATTTTTAATATTTATTAAAAATATAATGGAAAATTTAGTCATTAAATTTTTTTAATGCATTAATCATTTATCAACTTTCTAATTGATTATTGAAGAGGTTCTACAATAATTTAGTGTAAAAGCTTTTTTTTATGGTTATATCATTATTTTTCAAATTTTTAATAGAAAAAGAGTATTTTTAAAACTATATCAATGGCATTTTCTTTCTCCTATCAAATGCTCCATGTTGCCTCATTTTCTATTATTTCAAAGAAAGTCAGGAAAAAAAAGAATAAACAAATAATATTAATGACTGAAATTGAGATTCATTATGTTTTTTAAGAAAAAAATTAAAAATAGAATGAATTTTTAATTTAATTTTGCATGCTTTTCCCATAAAATTACATTTTCAATTTTATTTCATTAGTTTTCTGAAAAGAAAAGAAAAGCGAATGAGGCAGCAAGCAACATCTATTATCTCTAAAAATGTGACTGCCACTTGGGTTTTAAATTATTCATAAAACCCCCACTATGAGTACAATTTCCTAAAATGTTCATACATTTTTGTAAATATTTTTTTCCTTATAAATTTGTACTCTAACTATTGTGGATGTCCGTTAAAGGAGGATAATTATTATTTTTAAGAAAATATTTATTGATAAGGTAATTTTTGGATCATTTTATTAAGAAAGGCTCATTTCTTATTTTATTTACAGAAATGGGCTATTTTAAACTTTATTTATCGGAATGGGTTAAAATTACTAAAACGCTTTCACGTAAGCGCATTTTAAAGGGAAATTTTAGAAAAGCGCGTCTTTGAGGGAGCACTTTTGCCATGTCAGCTAAAAAACACGCTGATGTGGACGCGCTTTGCTGACATGGCAAAAACGCTCCCTCAAAGACGCGCTTTGCCCGTGTTTTTGGCCCCCAACGGTCATTTAAAAATTTGACCGTTGGCCAACGGTCATAAAAATAACTATAAAAAGCCCCCACCTATTTTTTTCACACAATTTCCTTTAACATTTCTTCCAAAATTCTCAAAAAAGCTCTCAAATTTCTCCCTAAATTTCTCAAAGCTTTCTTTAAATAACTATTTTCTTTAATTTTTTTTAAATCAGTATTTTTTTTTATAATTTCTAAGATATATGATCGTGTTAGCAATGGTCGGGGAATTAATTTGTTTCAATCATAAACATATCTCCGTCGAACAAATGAAAATGGTAAGGGTTAATTTCAATTTTTGAATATTATTTAATATTTTTTTCATTTATGTAATTTGAATTAATTTTTATTTTTATAATCTTTTATAATTGTCGGTAGATCGGGTGTTACAATGTTATATTCGTAATATGTCTAGTCCTCCATCACTGTTGATAGAAAATTACTTGAGGGAAGCGGGTTTTTGGGACGTGGCTAATATAGGCCGAGGGTGCAAGTTAGACCCAAAACTCATCAACGCGTTCATAGAGAGGTGGAGACCCGAGACACACACATTTCATCTTCCATGCGGGGAGTGTACCATCATTTTGGAGGACGTGTAGTTACAATTGGGATTGCCAGTGGATGGGTCCGTACTCATCTGGTCCACTCAATCTGCTGATTGAGGAGTCATATGCTACGATTTTTTGGGTGCGATTCTGAATAATATTTACAGAGGTCGAATCGAAATGGGTTGGTTACGAGACACATTCCCAAAGCTAGGGGATGATTCGACTGAAGTAGAAACAATACGATATGCTCGGGCATACATCCATGATATCATTAGAGGTTATCTAATGTTGGACTTGTCACGAAACCTCGTACATCTAAGGTGGCTGCTGAAACTCATTGATTTTAGAGCAGCTAGCGAACTCAGTTGGGGGTCTGTCGTGTTTTCAACATTATACCAAGAGATGTGCGAGGCGACGAAACCAAATAAAACCAAAATAGGAGGTTTCCTATCAATACTATAATCATGGGCTCGGTTTCGCTTTCCATTTTTATGCTATCGAGTGAACCACCCATATACATTCCTACTCTTAACGAAGTAAAATTTATATTAGATTTTACAATTATCACATAGATTTAAAATATAATTTTATGCTAAAAATTTATTTAATTAGGTGGAACCATTCGATGAGTTATGTTGGAATACCTATCGCTCTTGAAGATATGCGCCTTCCATTACACTAATGGTCGGAAGCGCATGTAAGTATTAAATAAAATATATATACATAACATAGTCGTCTCGTATTTAGTATTTAGTATTATGTATATAACTAATATTTTTTATCAAGTTCATATAGTTTCAATGGACACCATACGAGGATTCGACAATTTGGGCAGTAATTCTAGATGAATTCTTACAGAATCCGAACATTTGTCATGTTAGGGCCCCATTGATCAACTATGCTATTGTCGAGATGCACCAGACGGATAGAGTGTTGCACAATTTAGATCCTAACAACCGATTCCCGTGACACCTAAGGTGCTCGATGAAGAGCACAAAATCGACTTACGGCAACCAAAAATGCATTGGCTGCTATTCTTCTCGGAATATATCGAAATGTGGAAAAATCAATATGATCATATACCTACTTGCGATCATATCATCGTTCCAGAGTTAGCGTGCGAGCCGGATTACATTCCATAGTTTAGGATCCATGGAAAGCCATATTTGCTCTCAAAAGAGCAGAGGCATCGACAAATCCATGTCGAAAGGGAATGACGGGACACTTTAAATCCAAGGATAAGGGATGACGGGGCGAGCCTATCAACAAAACCCACACAATCACCTGGCCTAACGCCTCAAGCGACGACGCCCACACCATAGCCCCTTCAGATTATGCCAGGTGCGTATCTTAGTCCTTATATGTATCCTAACCATTATATGTTTCCTTTTCCCAGTCCTATGTTAGGTTGGAATGCATGGCCCGGTGCATCTCCTTTTTTGATGACTCTAACTCAACTGAAAATATATAGGCCATCGTCATAGGAGGGATCGTACGAGGCACCATCGGAGACCTCATCTCATTTCCAATCCCCATCGCCTTATGGAATTCAAACACCTTTGCCGTGGGTGATGCAAACACCTCCACATTCTTTGTTCTATCAAGGTGGGTCATCCTCCCAACACCCACAACTAGAACAACCACAACCCCCGTCAGAACAACCAAACCCCATCCAGAAGCTGAACCAAGAAGGAATCCAGGGCGTAACCGTCGACCACCAGATGTAACATTGATTTCGACCGACACATGCATTGATTTTTTTAAATATATGTGTACAAATTGTTTTTATATTGTTTATTTAATAAAATAAAAGTTGTTTTGAATATTTTAATAGTCAATTATTTTTTTACTTTGTCCTATTTAATAAAATAGAAGTTCTTTTGAACAAGGCAATAGAAATAATGCAACATAGTTTCATTTAAGCAATTATGAACAGTCTTTATTTGGACATGTTCGAATTGTATAACCTGGGTTCCTACACCATTCGCACAACTTCTGTTGGTTTGTTCTTTCTCGAATATCCATATTATCACGTATTCTACTCGAGCAAGGTCGACCTTTTGTTTCGCAATGCAATTCTCTATCCGGTAACAACTTAAATGAAGCAAGCAATACAGACAGCCACTTACGTTCATCTGGGATTGGTACGGATACGTGTCTCCACACATTGTACATGTATTCTAATCTGTACATTTCATCAACATAACTCATGGGATCCTTACGAAGATTTTGACAACCTGTAATTACATGAGTGCATAGATAGCAAAGTGCGTCAAACCTCCCACAGTCGCAAGTCCTATTTTTCAAGTGTACACAATATTTCCCACCCGTAATACCTTGGTTCGGTCTATCGAACTCTGTCACACGAAACCATAGGTTGTCGCAATCGTGACATATTGTGTGCATGGTGTTGGCCAGCGCCTTCGCCTTTGTCTTGTTAATTTCTTGTAATACCTTCTGGCACCATACATGACCTCCCTACATTTGGCCTTTATAACTCGTTGCTGGCTTTGGAAATAATGCCGCCAAATGGAAATATGTCTCCCGCACAATAGAGGTTATCGGTAAATAACACGTTTCTTTTAGAACAAAATTTATGCATTCAGCTAGGTTTGAGGTCATATTACCATATCGTAGGCCACCTTCGTATTCTTGTGTCCACTAATCGAAAGGTATGTTACAGAGGTAGTCTGTGCCTTGATTGTTAACTAACCGTAAAATAGCCAACATCTTATGAAAACAGTCCTTATTGATCTCATACCCTATCAATATAAGTTGATAGTAAAAATTACATACCACTCTTCCATTCAGAATAAATTGAATATTACAAACAAAATTATATTAGTGGAGATTAAATACCCATGTTGGTCACTTGTCGTCGTTCAGTGGTAAATCGATATTGGTTATAGTAGTTGGACGCAATGTGCCTTAGACAATACTGATGGTGTGTGCGATCCCATAGGCTTCCTTGTCGCTCAATTGCAGTTAGTATTCTAGTGTCCCGATCTGATATAATGCAAATATCAGATTGGGGGCAGACATGCCTCCTCAACCTAGAAAGAAAGAAATCCCAGTTGTCACCTGACTCCCCCAGTGTTATTGCAAATGCAATTGGAAAGATTCTCCCACCGTCATCTTATGCCATAGCTAGCAATAGTCAATAGGTATATCTACTATACATAAAGGCACCGCCATTTTGTACTAATGGCTTGTAGTACACAAATGCGTCCCAACATTGCTTAAAACTCCAGAACAGACGCTTGAACACTTGGCATCTACAAAGCAAGCAGTCGTTCTAGTATGCAGGGCCCGTTTTAAGGTCTGTTACGCAACTTGGGATGTACCTCTCCAGCACTTGACACTACTGCCACACCTTATTTATGAAGTGTTCCACCTACTATGCATCTTTTCCAACGCCTTCTACTTAGCTATCCAAGCCTTGCAGTAAGAAAGTGTGTACCTGAATTGGCTACGAATATTGGCAATTACAATCGACACAAAAGTCATGGGATCCACCTTCACTATCTGTAGTATTAAGCCAACTATCATATCTGAATCCCTCTTGGGATGATCTTGTGAAACATCTGTCAACGAAGTACGTTAAATAATGCAACATTAAATAATAACAGTAATATTCAAAAACCCTAAACACCTAGTGAAATTGTACCGGCAACATATGTATCGGCCATGATTTTCCATGAACATGTATTGTCTTGCACTGCATGCTTGGCCTCAAACTTCTCGGATTTGGATTTAACCACTTGGTAGTTAACCCCGTTTATGATGTTATATTGTTTCAATGCACCAAGAAAATTATCCTTCTTGGAAAGCTCCTTACCAACTTCCAATTCACTCGAATCTAATAACAAACTTGTATGGTCACGCCTTTTGTGTGGTAGATCTGGAAACTCCAACAAATCATCTGTTGATAGATCGACATTATGCATGTGGGCTAAAGGCAAGTATGCTGTGAATCGTAGATCTTCTTCTTCTTCATTTGAACCCCCTTCACCATCTTCAAGTTCGATTGGAACAGGCTTCAGTTCAGAAAACAATGCAACTTCTGCACCATCTAGGTCAGGCTATTGAGGTGGATCCACATTAGACTCATTATCCAACCCACCATTATCTATAACATATGAGGTCCCCTCGCTGGTAGACATCGTAGGAAGTACATCATCCCTTCTTGCGAATGTTTTGTAATGTCCCCAATCAGATGTGGATTGCCAACCACTAGAAGTTGATGTCATTCCCTAGTACGTATTTCCAGCATCAAACATTGACCCACCGAGGTTCATATCCCATTCACTAACCGAGTGTTGTGTAGGGGTTATGTATTCCATACTGCCACCAAACACGGGCGCTTATGTGTTCTGCCTCCCACTAACGGAGTGCCTAGGAGGGGTCTTGTATTCCTCTCGAATAGCAGTAGATGTTGAAGTCACAAGTGCTTTATTTGGCGATGAAAATTGTACATACAACTTAAGATAGGGTGATCCATTAGCAAGATGAGTATGCACCATAGCCTCCAAGCTACGCCCGTCTTTGATATCAAATGAGTCATATGTCACAAGATCAACAGAAGCACAAAATCGATACTTAATAGATGAAACTCTTATTGGCATCGTTTCGAAGATTTTACGCCTAATTCTTTTACGAAGTTTTGTCAAATCTATGTTCTAGTTAAAAACCAGTCGCGTTATGTTCTCCGATAAAAAAAACATCATTCTCGGTGTCACAGACCTCACCATCACAATAAATAACAGCACTAATACATTCACTCATCTTCAATTTATGTTCCTCTGAACTTCTCTAATTTTTCTTGCTATAACTTATGCAACACGAGAATGAAATTTGGCTCATTTATAACCTAAGGCCAAGCAGGAACTACTGTAAAAAAAGAGCGTCCACGTGGGAGCTTTTTTCAGTACTTTTGCTGATAGTGCATCCTGCTTGAAGCGTTTTTGACACTATTTTTTTAGAAACATCTTCTCAAAATTATTTTTTTAGAAACTACTGTAGAAAAAAAACGTCTACGTGGGAGCTTTTTTTAGTACTTTTACTGATAGTGCATCCTACTTGAAGCGTTTTTGACACTGTTTTTTCAGAACCGTCTTCTTAAAATTATTTTTTCAGAAACTACTGTAGAAAAAGAGTCTTCAATGTGAAAGCTTTTTTCAATACTTTTGCTAACAGTGCATCCTACTTGAAGCATCTTTTACACTATTTTTTCAAAACCATCTTCTCAAAATTATTTTTCCAGAAATTACTGAACAAAAAAAAACAAAATCCATCTTTTCAATATAAATTTTTCAAGACTTATCTCAGAAACTATTACAAAAACCCTAAAACCCTAAACACAAAATTATTTTTAAAAACCCTAAACCCTAATTTAATTTATTTTTTAAAAAAACCCTAAACTTTAATTTATTTAATTTTTAAAAACACTCTAAACCCTAATTTGTTTTTTAAAATCCCTAACCCATAACCCTATAAATAAATTCGTAATTTATTTTAACAAAACCTTAATCTTAAACCCTTAAAACCTTAGCACTAAACATGCAAATAGCCCTAACCCTAGAAAAAACACGGGCTAAAGTGCATCCTTGAGGGAGCGCTTTTGCCATGTCAGTAAAGTGCGTCTACGTTAGTGTGCTTTTTGCTGAGATGGCAAAAACGCTCCTTTAAGGACGCGCTTTTCTGAAATTTCCCCTTAAAATGCGCCTACACGGAAGCATTTTTGTAATTTTGGCTCATTACGGTAAATAAAGTTTAAAATGACTTATTTCCGTAAATAAAGTAGGAAATGAGCCTTTTTTTAGTAAAATGATCTAATTTTTGAGTAGTGTCAAGTATCAGTGTCAACAAGTATCTGGTAATGCTTATTTAGAAAAATTTTAAAATTTTTAGGGTTTTGAGTGCAGTTGATATTTTGAACAAGAGTTACTCAATTTTTATATCCAAATTATACATAGAAATATATTTTGGAGATTAGTTTAGATTTAAATCAGAATAATCGATTTCTCTATATTGATGAATTGAGTTTAGTACAATTTGAAATTATATCTTGAAGATTCAAAAATATCTGACCTTATTGAAGATATTCTTTTTGTTTGATATTCAAAAATTATCTTAAGATCTAGTCTCTATTCACTTGTCCCTTGAGACCACCAAGGATACCTTCAACAACTATAGTGCAATTAATCTCAATTATCACCTCTTTCCACTTAGCATCTCATGCTAGTTGAAGGCAATCATGAATAGCCCAAAGCTCAGCTTATTCAACACTACATTTTTCAATATTTCTGACAATCCCTCATAACCACCTACCATACTCATCCCTTGTGACGGTTGTTAAAGAAGTGAGTCCCAAAGACGGATTGAGAGCTCCATATGTAACACCCCTTACCCGTATTCAACGTTGGGATAGGGTACGAGGCATTACTAGGCTTTTACACAATCAATCATACAATTCTGAAACTTGACTTTCTCCCAAAATTTAAAACTTTTACTAACACCACCTAAACAAGCCTACGAGGCCTAAATTACCCTTTAAGAATAGTTCAAGATCAAATCGAACTCTTTAAGAGATCCCTAAAAAGACTTAGAAAAAGTTTCATTAAACAGTCCACACGTCAGTATGGAAAAAGGAAGACGCCCGTGTGGCATATCACACGCCCGTGTTCCATACCCGTGTGGAATTATTTCTCAATTTGAACCTACAAGGGTTTTCACATGGCCGAACACACGCCCATGTCCTTAGCCCGTGCCCCTCACACGACCTCTACATGCCCGTGTGCCAAAAACCTTGGCATTCTATTTCTGACGTCATCACCCCATAAATGTCACACAGCCTAGGCACACGCTCGTGTCCTTTGACCGTGTGGTGAATTAAATTCCCAATTTCAGGTGCAGACTTCGCACGGCCTGGGCAGATGCCTATGTCCATGGCCGTGCCTCCCACATGGCTGAGACACACGGTCGTGTCTCTGCCCGTGTGTTTACTAGTGAGTATACTGACTTATAAACCTAGCATACAAGGGGACACACGGCCTAGTCACACACCCATGAGGCTAACCATGTGTCACACACGGCCTAGACACACTCCAGTGTGCCTATCTGTGTGGGCAAGAATAAGGCTATTTGCCAAGCTCATTCTATCACCCCAACTCATACAAGTATAAATCACATTCAACTATCAACCCATTCATGCATAATTAAACCAAGTGAATCAACATGCTACTTGCACAATCATGAATAACCTCATCTTTTCATAGATTAATAAGAAAGAGCCACCAATTATGGCCTTATATAAAATAGTTCATCTTAGAATGAGCCAACACACATGGCCAAAACAAGATGACATTCAACTAAGTCTAGTCCCTATACATACCATACATAAAATACTAAGACTAACTATACCAAGATGAGCTGATAGTGTGGGTGATCTTCTGCTTATCTTCGTATCTCGAGCTGGCTCTTTGACACTATAAAACAAAGGAAAATAAAGGGAGTAAGCTTTAAGCTTAGTAAGTCCACATGTAAACAATAAGCATCATACTATATGCTAATCAATCATAAACATTATATACTATGTAAAAACAATTCACATTTTCATAATCATGTTTACTCATCTCAACTCTTACTGCATCCCAACCATATATCATACACATTGCTCACATTTATTTGTACTTATGCCCTGCACTTATCACCACAAAGCCACATGAAATATTTACATAAACAAGTTTCTCGATGAACCCTTCGGAATGATACAAAGTACTTGGTGGTTTTGCACACAAGCCACCATTAAACAATAATAGGGTGGTAACGCACATAGCCCACCAACAATGATAATTAAGGTGGTATCGCACATAGCCCACCAAATGATAATAAAAACAATGGTATCACACACAGCCCATCGTGAATATATCACAAGGTGGTATCATACACAGCCCACCAACAATTACATAATTACGAATATTTGACCGTATCCACATTTCTATTTCGAGGCTCATACGAGAATTATTCATTTTCTATCATTTTCAATCAATCTCACCCATAAGTATTTACATCCATACAATGCATCAATAGGTGACAACATATGTAGTAAAGATGTATCGTTTACATATAAACTTACCTCGGTGCAAAATATGTTAATTTACGGCTTAATCCATAACCTTGCCTTTTCCCCGGTCAAGGTTGTTTCCGCGTTCTTCTTGATCTAAAATAATAAAATTTACCCATTTAATCACTACATAAATCATGACACTTCCAAATTTCTACTTAGGCAAAAATGACCATTTTGCCCTTATACTTTGGCAAAAATTACAATTTTGCCCTTAGGCTCGTAAATCATTTTTCATCATATTTTCACATTAAAAAAGCCTAGTTGAACATTTATTACTCTTATAACCATTCACAATATCAATTATTTCATGCATTTACTACTAAATTTATAACATTTACAAATAGGCCCTTTTCAGGTGTTTTCATTGTAACACCTTTCACAAATGTTGTTTATCTAACAACCACAATTCATTTTTCTCCCTAAAAACTTAGAAAACAATATAAACACTCTCATGTAAAATCCATAAACTTTCAACCATTTTGCAAAATAGTCCCCTCTTTAGCTAGCTTAAGCTTTAGGGGTTCCAAAAGTACAAAAATTATCAAGAAAGACATCTAAAATCACTTACTTGCAAGAGGATTGCTTGGCTGAAACTTTGAGCTTCAAAAACCTCTATTTTTCCTTCAATTTTTGATGGAAGAAGAAATGGGAATAGTAAAAGATGACAACTCCTTTATTTTATCTTATTTTATTCATTTTAGTCACCTAATATCACCAAATTTTTAACCAATTTAATGCTCTTGTCCCCTTTGTCCCTATGGCCAGCCAACACTCTCTCATTGGCCTAATTGCACATTAAGGACCTCCAATTTAATATTCCATAGCTATTAGACACCTCTAGCTTGTAAAATAGAACTTTCGCACTTTATGCGATTTAGTCCTTTTTCACAATTAAGCATACAATCGCGAAAATTAAAGCACCAAAATTTTCATGCATCCTTATAATCACGCTATAACACATAAAATAATATTAAAATAATTTTCTTCAACCGGAGATTAGTGGTCCCGAAACCACTGTTCTGACTAGCCCCAAAATCGGGCTGTTACACCATCAACATTCAATTTAAAAGAACCAGTAGATGGTGGAATCCACCTACAATCCCTACTTCGATTACTAGAATTTCCCCTAAACCTTTCAAGATTCAGCTTAGTATATCTCACCCAACACCAAGAAGATTGGATAACATTAACAAAGTTGAAAGGAACGCCTTGGAAAACCGTAAGATTTCTTTATTTCCAAAGCCTGCAACAAACAATACCAAAGAAAAATTGCCAAATCACATCTTAAAATACAAAATCCAAATATGTTTCTCAAATTCACCAAAATCCAATCCTACAAAGAATAAGAGAAAAATTGAGTTAAGAGACTGGAATGGATAATATGTCTCTAAACTTCCCGTGCTTGACAAAAATCTCTTAAAACATGAATACAATATTCTTCAGCGCTCCCACAAATCGCGCAAGAATGGTCCGTCAAAACTCCTCTTATACATCGTTCTACATTAGTCATTAAGCGTTCCTTCAAGACCAACTAGAGAAATTGACGAATCCAATAAGGACCATCCAAAAATCAATCAAGCTTCCATTTATCTTACGAAGAATTAAAAGAATCCTTCAAAAGCATACTATAAGTATATTTGACTATAAAATCACCATCTGGGGACCATCTAGAGATAAGTGCATCCTGTCCAACCAGGCAATTCGACGTTGGGATTCCCACAATATAAGAGAGAATATTACTATCTAGAAAACGTCACAGATAACCACAATTCCAATTTCCATCCATAGATACAATCTCATTTAAAATTATAGAAGTGTTAATAAGAGATGGATACCGACAGAAATTAAGAAGCGGACCCATACCCGCTATCCAATTATCAGTCCAAAATTTCACAAGGTTGTCATCATCAATAGGCTAGATAATACTTTGGTGTAATAGATGCCAAATCTTTGTAAGTGGTTCCAAACAAAAAAGCATTCACTTCGAGAGATATCATCCGGAACAACCTCAGATACCTTGTATTTGGAACGGAGAACTCTAACCCATAAATCTTGCTTATTTGTAAGGAGATTAAAACCCAACTTGAGCATGAAAGAGTCATTTTGTTCTTAAGGCATTATAACCCAATACTTCCATTAGACAAATGTTGGTAACAATCCCCCCAGTTCACCATAGACATCTTCTTATTGGAATCTAAACTACCCTAAACAAAACCCCTTGCAATTTTTTCAATTTCTATGCAAATACCGTATAAAAAAACACATTAGCATTCCTTCCATAGAAAGCATTTTCATAGTTTTTATAAAGTAGTTAGGTATTGACAATAGTATAGACAAAACTAGAGTAACTCTTCCTGCCATAGAAAGCATATTAGCATTCCAGTTATCTAATTTACGCCTAAGTTTATCCAAAACAACCTTAAAGGTATTCTTTGTGACTCACTTGTGAAACAATGGCAGTCCCAAATATGTCCCCAAATCATCTGAATGACGAAACCCAAGAATACTACAAATATCGGTGACATTGTTGAAATTGGTATTTTTTGAAAAATATACAGTAGTTTTCTACCCATTGACTCTATGTCCCGAATATGCTCCAAAAGTATTAAAAACATCATTGATTCTATGCGCCTAATTAACCTCATCTTCAACAAATAATGATAAATCATCCATGAAGAAAACGTGTGGGTGGCCCATCCTTACCCAAAACGATTGGTTTCCAGGACTTATTCGTAACTTCCCTGTGAATTAATTGGCCTAATCTCTCCATATATAGTACAAGGTTGTACGAAGATAATGGGCAACCTTACCTAATACCCCTCTTAGGAACAAAATCATTCAAAAGTCTTTCGTTCCACACAATCTGTATGGAAATCGACGAAATACTTTCCATGATGACATTAACCAAAATTGAAGGAAAACCAACATCAGCTAAGGTATCTTCAATAAAATCCCAATAAATTTTATCATATGCTTTCTCTAAATCCACTTTTATAGCCATCTAGGATTTCTTCCTTTTTTTGGTTCGCATTGTGTGCACAATCTCTTGGGCGATAATAATGTTGTCTGTGATTTGCCTCCTTGCCACAAAACTCACTTGATTTTGAGCAAAAAGAGAAGGGAATATTGGCTTGAAATGGTTGGCTATAACTTTAGTAACAATTTTGTACAAAACGTTGCAGAGACTTATTGGGTGATAATGGAACAAAAAATAAAGACTCTTAATCTTCTGTATAAGAACCAAAAGTGTCTTATTAATAGAGGAATTGAGGAGTTTAAAGAAAAAAACATCACAAACCCAAGAACAAACATCTGATCCAACCGTATCCCATTAGCTTTGCTAAAAAGAGCATGAAGACCATCCTAGTCAGGGGCTTTTAGGGGACTAATGCTAAACAATGCATTTCGAACTTCCTCATCAGTGATACTTAGGGCTAAAAAATTTAGAGTGCTAGAATCAAGTTTCAGGAAAAGACCACGCATAGGGAACAAGTCACATGATAGATCATCCAAAGAGTAAAGAGAGGAGAAAAAAATGAATCGTTTTATTGTGAAGAATCTCATTATCATAGCACCGACTATCCCCAATTTTCAAAGCAAAAATTTTATTAGAATTCTGCCTTATAAGGGATTTATTTTAAAGAACTTTGTATTACGATCCCCAAAATGAATTCAATCTAATCTCATTATTTGCTTCCAAAGTAATTCTTCCTCATTAACAATTCCATCCATAACTCACTTTCAAGATTCAGAAGATAATTGCACCATCTATGATCTAAAGCAGCCTGAACCTTACCAATACGATGAGCAATCGACCGCTTCCTTCTAATGATGTGCCCATAAACCTTAGTATTCCATCTTTTAAGATCAGTAGTAAGAGAAGTAAAATTAACGTAAATTTTAAATCCATTTTTCCAATTATCACACAAACTGAGCAAAACCTGGGTGAGATATCCAAGAAGCTAGAAAGCGAAAAGGTCTAGGTTGAAATACTTGACTAGGAGAACTCATGGATAATAAAATGGTCTGTGATTAGATTTAAGTCGAGGAAGATGGAAAACTGTTATATAAGATTAAAGCCGACACCACTTACTATTTCCATTTTCCCGGTCAAGTCTTTCAAAAATTGCCCCTCTTCTCCAAGTAAATTGGGGACCTTTGAAGTCAAGATCCCTCAAGTCATTGCTATGAACAAATTTTTGGAATAACTGACATCTAGAGAAAATTGGTCAACCTCTTCTCTTTTCATTCGGGAAAAGCATCGAATTGAAATCCCCCAACAAAACCAAAGGCTCGTTAATAGAATGAACAGCTTGATCCAAGCGATCCCATAAAGGCTTACGTTTCTATTTGTCTAGATAACCATAAACAAAAGTCACTAGAAAATTTCTGGATCCCAGCTTCTTCCTCAAACGACAATGAACTAATTGTGCATCATTAAGGAGAATTTGGACATGGACACTATTTTTCTAACAAATCTATAAATCCCCTGCAAAACCCCGAGCTTCAATTCTATAGGAACAATCCAAACCAATTCTTATAATAATTTTGTTAGCCTTTAAACCACTAACTCGAGTCTAAAGGAATGCCACAACATCAACCTCAAAATCAACAAAGGATTGACTGTGGTCATTTCGGTCACCCAAAAAATATTTTTTAAAATATTGATTGTGGTAAAAAAATAATGATTAAAGTAAAAAAAAACGATAGAAACTAAAATAATAGCAAAAATTTTCAAATTGTACTTGTTTATCTCATTCTCGAAAATTCTAAATTTCTTTTTTCTTTTAATAATGAAATTTTAAAATTTAAAACATAAAAAAAAATTGAATAAATTGTTGAACATTTTTTATCCATTGATATGTCAACCAATTTTTTATTATAAAAAATTGCGAGTATCTTTTCCTTTTCTAGATTAGCATGGAAGATTCAAGATTATGTAATCAAAAGAAAATTTAAGTTTTGTAGACACTATCTTAATTTTAATATCATTGTAACAATTCGGTTGACATTATCAATAAATAATTGTTTTTCAATAATTTATTCATTTTATTTTGATGTTTTGAAATTTAAAATTTCAATATTAAAAAAAAATTAGAATTTTTGGGAATGAGATAATCAAGTACAATTTGAAAATTTTTGTATATTATTTTAATCATAAATACTTTAAAAAATATTTTTTCAATAATCAAAATGAAAGTAACCTAAAAATTGGGTGGCCAAAATGAAAGTGTAAACATGATGTGACATGTATAGTTACCTGTCGTTAGAGATTTAATACTTGGGTGACTAAAATGAAAGCATTCTAAAAGTTGGGTGACCAAATTGCAAGAATTTCATTTTGGGTGACCAAAATGGAAGCGCCTTAAAAGTTGAGTGACCAACTAGGTAATTTATCTTTTTTTTTAATTACCCTTCTATATTAAGGATAATGTTAATGTCAACTAAAATAAGACTTAATCGATATCTTGAATGTTAATGTTAATATGTTGCCTATTATGGACACCCAAACCCAACATTTATATTCAAATAATAGCACCGGTAAAACAACTCTACCCTTAATTAAGAGGATAAACATACTTTAGTGTGCTCGAACCCATAATCTCCTAAATTGACAATAATACTGATGCCAATATTTTTTTAATATCTGAAAACAGATTCTAAGGTTTTTTAGAGTATAAAAACATATAAAATTAACTTTTAATCGAAAAAATTTAGAAAATAATTATTGAAAAGATATAAAGCAGGCATGAAATTAGGTTTGAACATAGGTAATGAATGTTGATTTTTGTAAAACAACCGTTAAATGTAAGGACAAGCACTTGCTCAACTTTAGGACTAGATTCCAAAAATGTCATCACCATGCTTAAGTTATCAATTCAGAAGATAAGCCTAAGCCGCATTTATGATTTGCCTATTTTCGGTTACGTTTTCATTTTCTCAAATCACAACTTTTGCCTCCCAAAACTTACATTAAGCTTTATTAAATTATGAATTCCAGTTTTGTCAGCAACCGTTAGCCCACACTACCTTTCGCCCTCTTTTTTTTTTTCATTGCTGAAAAGAAACGTTTTTTTTTATGCTTACTCACCGCACACTATCTCGTTTAACGCCAAAAATCTTCTTGTTCATTGCCTGAATTTGTTTCCCAAAATCTTCATCTCAATCTCTGGTTTTCCACTTTCCTCTCCTTTCCATTGCCTACTTCTGCCTTTACTTGTCTTCTTAGCTTCTCCTCCTTTTATTCACACATATTTCTCTACCCCTTCTCATTCCCTTTACTCCTCTTAAGCTTTCTCACTGCAAACTGTTACTCTCATTCTTCTCCTCGTCTGTTTCTTTTTTCGTTACTGTTTTTGCGTTCTTCCTTGAGAAAAGGGTCTCTTCTTATAATGTAATCTTGATCAAATTGTCCTTCTTTTTTTTTTTTTGCTTCCTTTCTCTGTTTGATTAATGCTCATTTCTTTAAACTTGCTTTAAACTTGTGCTGGTATGTTTCCAGTTATGGATTCTCGTTAATATTGCTCCACTGCCACTTTTTTTTTTTTTTTTATCTTAAAGGTTTCTTCTTGAATTTTTATCAACGCCCATTTGCTTTAGATTGTTTTAAACGATCTGAAATGGAGTTTAGGATGATGGGTTTTCGTTAATTTTCTGGTATTCTGCTTTTAAACTCTTTAAAACTTCTAACTTATGTGAGATTCCTGTTTAGCTTTTTTAGCATGTAAGATTGTAGCATGTAATTTGTCAAAGATCTAACTGCCTTTGTGCTCGTTGGTTTAATTTTGGCGGGATTTAGTTGATATCAAGAAAGCTTCCGTTTTGTAAAAAAAAAGGGGGGGTAAATAAAGAAGGATTATGGATCTAAGTTTGGTTGAAGTTGATCATTAATTTCGATCTGAAGATATGGATAGCATTTTTTGGTTCCTTTCCGTTAACTAAGACCTTTATTAAATTCACTTATGGAATTTGCTCGCTAGCACTTAGCCCCCTTGACTTTTTTTGCAGACAAACTGAATTTCAGGTGTTTTGATTCGTATCTAATTTGATTCTTTTCATAGGAATATATCTAAATCATTCTTTACACATTCATTGAAATGTAAGTTTATTTTATTTTGAATATTTAGTTACTGCCCTTATCAAGGGTCAACTTACACATAGGAAAAATGATAAGCTCCATTTTTCTCCTACAATGACCAGCCAAATGTTACCTTTCTACCCATAATTTCACCAACTTAATTATCTTACCTTATGCAACTTTAGTTTCCATACTGGCCTCTCGAGTCCTTCAATCTTTTTCAGTGTGTTGTGTCTTGTATTCTGTCTTTCATTGAGTTCTGTCAACTGAGAAGGTGAAAGAAAAGTCAACATTGAGGTACCATGGAAGAAACTTTTGTTCCATTCCGTGGAATCAAGAATGATCTGAAAGGAAGGCTTTTATGCTACAAGCAAGACTGGACTGGTGGCTTAAGTGCAGGTATCAGGTTTGTAACATCCATTGCCCAGCTCCACTTGTGCAAAGGATACAATGAGCTCAACGAAGAATTATCTGAAGCTTGTGAACATCATTATTAAAAAGGCTACTATCATTTCAAAGTAATGCTTTTTAAAGATATAACATATTTAGCTTTTTATTGTTTAGGATTCTTGCTCCAACGACATATATATTCTTTGCTTCGGCAATTCCAGTTATATCTTTCGGAGAGCAGTTGGGAAGAAATACAGGTGGGGACTAGACAATTATACATGTATAACATGTTCTGCTATGTTTGTCATGATTTCTCAGTGATACTTTCTTCTTGTTTTAGATGGAAGTTTGACTGCAGTACAAACTCTTGCATCGACAGCACTTTGTGGAATCATTCATTCACTTGTTGGAGGACAGCCCTTGCTCATACTTGGAGTTGCAGAGCCAACAGTATTGATGTATACGTTTATGTTCAACTTTGCAAAGGACCGAAAAGATCTGGGGCATAAACTCTTCTTAGCCTGGGCTGGATGGTATTCTTTGATTCCAGCATACTTGAGTACTGAACCAGATAGGTTGTCTGATGGCACTGAGCTTTTTTCTTTACTTTGATGGACTATCAGGGTTTGTGTCTGGACGGCACTTTTGCTTTTCATATTGGCAATTTTAGGGGCATGTTCTTTAATAAATCGTTTTACACGTGTTGCCGGTGAACTATTTGGTCTACTAATTGCGATGCTTTTCATGCAGCAAGCTATTCGGGTGAGTACCCTTATATAGTTAACATTATTAAATGAAATGATCTATTCTTATGATCAGGATAACTGAAATTTTTATGTACAGGCTTTTTAGTGTCACTTACTTTTTTCTAGTGTTATTTTGTTGTTATTTAAAATTGAAATATACTGGTACTTTTCTCATACATTCCCTCCCAAGGATTTGCTAAATTTGAACATAATGAATTGAATTCTACAGGGAATTGTGGAGGAGTTTGGCATTCCTCACAGAGAAAATCCTGAGCAAACAGCATTGCAGGCTTCTTGGCGATTTGGGAATGGAATGTTTGCACTGGTTCTGTCCTTTGGGCTCCTCCTTACTGCACTAAAGAGCCGTAAAGCAAGATCCTGGCGCTATGGAACAGGTATTGGAGTGTATTTCCAATTTATTAGAGGCTGTTACATTCGTTTTTTCTACTTTAAGAATAGTTCCGTAACCCAATCTTTCTTTCATCATTAGGTTATCTCTTTGTTCAGTTCCCTGGTTAGAGAAAGCTCATACTTTTGTCTGCCTTACTTATTTCACTGACTTATGTATCTTGTTTTGATAGGCTGGCTTCGAGTTTTTGTAGCAGATTATGGGGTGCCACTTATGGTGCTTTTGTGGACTGCTGTTTCCTACATACCCGTTAATGATGTTCCAAGAGGTATTCCAAGGCGTCTTTTCAGTCCAAACCCATGGTCTCCCGGTGCATATTCTAATTGGACTGTTATCAAGGTGAATCCTTTTTTGGTTTTCAAATTTTTAGCATCAGTTTACTGCCTTCCCTTCGTGGGAGCTAATTTTTGTTGAATTTCCTTCAAAACCTGCCAAGAGACTCATTTATTTTTTGTGAGTTTGCAGGAAATGGTAAATGTGCCCCCTCTTTACATAGTTGGAGCATTTATTCCAGCAACCATGATTGCCGTCCTTTACTATTTTGACCACAGTGTAGCATCTCAACTTGCTCAACAGAAGGAGTTCAATCTGAAAAAGCCACCTTCATACCATTATGACCTTCTTCTTTTGGGTTTTCTGGTGCGCCATTATCATGCTTAATTTTTTTTTTAATTTTTTTAATGCTTTTATTTTATTTTTTTGTCTTAACTCTAAATATGATTTGACCAGGTTATATTATGCGGTCTTATTGGTATTCCACCATCTAATGGTGTTATTCCACAGTCCCCTATGCATACAAAAAGTTTAGCAACTCTGAAACATCAGGTATAGATGGTTTGCTAGTTGACAATATACAAATATATTATGTGTCAGGCTCAAACATAATTTAACTGAAATTTCTGTCATTCTGTATGTGGTTACAAGAATTGGCCACCCAACTCTTCTTTGTCTTTCCTTTTTCATTGTATTGTTTTGTAAACGTTTCACAAAGTAATTTCTAAAATTAGATTTATGTCTCCTGAGGGTAAGACACAGAAGCTCGAACAATTTTCTTACATATTGGGAGCAAAATTTCCTGTTTCCTATGATATTTTGTTGTCTTCTAACTATATTTCTGATTATTAATGCAGACAGTTCTGCTTTCATATGTGAATCATTGTGATTGGTTCTTTTGTTTTATTGGTAACAGCTTTTGCATAATAAGCTTGTATCAACTGCCCGGAAAAGTATTAGTAAAAATTCAAGCCTGAGTCAACTATATCAAAGTATGCAAGAGGCATACAATGAGATGCAGACTCCACTTGTCTATCAGCTTCCATCCACTCTGGTAGATTAATTTGTATTCATAATTTTGATTTGCACCATCTATTATGGTCCCCTGCCGCCCTTACCTTTTAGTTAAAATAGGGACTGAAAGAACTGAAAGAATCCACTGCCCAACTGGCTTCAAGTACTGGTAACATTGATGCACCTGTTGACGAGACCATTTTTGACGTTGATAAGGAAATCGATGAGCTTTTACCTGTAGAAGTCAAAGAACAACGTTTCAGTAACTTGCTTCAGGCATTGATGGTTGGTGGGTGTGTTGCTGCTATGCCTCTACTTAAGAAGATCCCCACTTCTGTTCTTTGGGGTTATTTTGCTTTCATGGCCATCGAAAGCTTGCCAGGAAATCAATTTTGGGAGAGAATATTGTTGCTTTTCACTGCTCCAGGTCGGCGGTACAAGTATGTTTCTGTTTCTTCCCCTCTTTTAACTTCCTTTTTCTTTTGAGTACCAGCTGTTGTAGTCGTTATGTAGCCAAAGTTACCACGTGCTCCTCTTCCTTGTACAGGGCTCTTGTATGTAGACAGTTGTATTCTAATGCTCATTTCGCATCATAGCTTGTCATAAAAACTGTCTTGTATTTAGACAGTCATTTCTCACATCAAGTAATGCTCATAAAGATGAATAATCTGAATAGTTCTGCTCTAATACTATGACTTACTTTTATTCTTTGAAGATTAGATATCTGAATTCCTGCATGATCTGTTGTGTCAGGGTGTTGGAGGATTCTCATGCAACCTCTGTTGAGACTGTACCTTTCAAAACTATTGCCACCTTTACGTTGTTCCAGACAGTTTACTTGCTAGTATGCTTTGGCATAACATGGATCCCAATAGCTGGGGTCCTTTTCCCACTTTTGATCATGCTTCTTGTGCCAGTGCGCCAATATTTGCTCCCCAAGTTTTTCAAAGGTGCCCATCTTCAGGACCTTGATGCCGCAGAATATGAGGAAGCTCCAGCCATTGCCTACAACATGACATTTGAAGTATGCTTTCTAAACCTTACTTTAGCTCATCACGGATTTGTTCGTAGCTCAGGCTGCTATTAGTGTTTGATTCACTTTGTCCTCTATAACCATAACTGGATTCAAAACTGCATTTGGCAACTGTATCTGCAACTGTATACACTGTTGCCGATATTTGAATGGCATAAAGAGAGCATATTTTCATTTTATGGATCAGACTGCTCTCTTAGATCTTTCCTGATACATCATGATGTTTGTATACTGGACAGGACCAAGAAAGGCAGGCGACAGCTACTAATATCGATGGTTTAGAAATTCTAGATGAAATTATGACAAGAAGCCGTGGAGAAATCCGGCGTACACAGAGTCCTAAAGTATCAAGTACAACTCCATCTTCAGTAGGGGACATAAAACCTTCTTACAGCCGAGGGGTCTTGCAAAATGCCTATAGTCCTCGGATTAGTCAAATGAGGGGAAAGACTGAAAAGGGACTTGAATTAAAGCAAACTCCCAGTCCTGGGCCATCTACACTTGGACAAAGTAGTCGTGCTTCATCATCAATCTAAAAGAAAAAATAATAATAAGTCCTCTTTTTTAATGTCTATTTAGTGGTGTGGTTTGATAAGTTTAAATGTCAGTGCAACTCGAGAGGTCCTTTGTTTCAGTGTGTTTTATTGACACTTCTTTTACTTTATTATTTTACCCTTTACTACCGAAGCATGGAATAACAGCAAATATGCCAATTGTTAACAAACTAATAAAAAAAACCTCAAGTACGGTAAATTTATATAAAATTAAAGCTAAGGTTTTAAATTGTGTAATCATGTCGCCTTTTTTTTAAGTTTTATTTGTTCTTACCATATTTTGTTGTGCAAAAGAGTTATTAAAAAATAAATTCTGATGATACAATAAAATCCAATGAGTGGCTGTGTTTTTCACAGATAAAAACAGTCCACTAAATATTGAGTAGAGCATAGCGAGAGTATTATATTCTATAAAAAATATCTATAGTATTTTTTTATAGAATAATATTTGAATATTAAATGATGAATGAGAAAAGGAAATTCTTCCAAAGAAATCCAAAGTATTATAATTTTTGATTACTTATAAAACTTTTGTTTGTTGGTTTACAAGTATTAGAACATTGTATATATTTTAAAAATGTTATAACAGAAAAAATATGAATCCTCAAAACCAAAACCCGTACCTCTCAAATTTCTGGTCTGCAGTGGATAGAAAGCAGAACAGTTTCCTCCCTCTGTGTGCTTATATCCTTTAATCGATATTTTCTTAGGTACAAAGTTTTACCATAAAAGTAGTCCTCACAATGCGTAGCGCACTGATAAATGCACACTTCAAATCTGTCAGGCTTCAAATTATAGCTATTTGATGCTGAGTGGGAATCTCTTTAGTCAGCAAAGGGAGTATATGCTTTATCTTTATTTTCTTCTACCTTAATGTTTACATTCTTACACATAAAAAATAGTGCAGGCAATTTTGGTACCATAGTCGTCGGGCATCACATGATAGTATAATGAAAATAGTTTCATGTCGCTTTTTTTAGTTTTATTATTTATTTATTATTATTGAGATTTTTTGGTAGAAAAAAGAAAGCCCTTTATAACATAAAACCAAGTTCAAAATCCTACAGAATACAACGCCAAACAGGAGGTCCCATGCCTCAGCTAAAACAGTCGACAAAATAGCTTCATGGGGCTGGTTACAAAATGACCTGTTCTCGAGATTAGTCAAAGCATCAACACTCCGATTCCCTTCTCTAAAAACATGTTTAACTCTAGTATTCGGGATAATAGTCCAAAGCATCCTGCAATCATCAATAAGAGAAGCCAACAAAGAGTTAACAGTTGATAAATTAGATAGGAAATTAATAATTACAGTTGCATCAACTTCAATCCCTAAGTACGATAGATTTAAGTCCACTGCTAATGTAAGTCCGTTCCTAAGCGTCCACAGTTCCACTTCGATGTTGTTCGCCTTGGGGATGAACCTGTAGCAACCCTTAACCCAAATATAGTCATGATCCCTAATTAAGGCACCCGCCCCTTGTAACACCCCTAACCCGTATCCATCATCAGAATAGGGTTATGGAGCATTACCGGAACTTTTCAGGACATTTTTAGATAAAACATGTAAATCACTATTCATTATCCGAGATCATTCATAACGTCCCTTAAATGAACCTTCGAGGCCCAATACGAGCATTAGAATCGATTCGGGACTTAATCGGGAACTCTAAAAATTTTTTGTGACATTTCAAAAATTTTCCAAAGTGCAGGGCTCACACGTCCATGTGGTTCAAGGGACATGCCCGTGTGACCCTTAGACACTGTAACACCCCTTGCCCGTATCCGAGCCGGAACAGGGTTCGAGGCATTACATAGCTAATCTTGCTTAAACATATAAAATAGGGTTATAAAATTTCGTTTAACCCTATCACTCGCACATATCCGGCCTAGGAGGCCCTAAATATACTTCCGAGAAGTATCGGAATTTATCCGGGAATTTTCACGAGTTCGATAATCTTTTTAATAAAACAGGGGCCACATGCCCGTGTAGGCCTAGGGACACGCCCGTGTGCCCCTAAGGCATGCCCGTGTCTCCCACCCATGGTCGACACTAGCTAATTTCACATGGCCTTGACAAGCCCGTGTCACTAACCCTTGTGCCAAACCTTGGCATTCTGACTTATCCACACGGCCTATACACACGCCCGTGTACCCCAGCCGTGTGGTGATTCAAATCCCAAGTGCAGGGTGCAGACTTCACACGGCCTGGGTGCATGCCCATGTGCTAGCCGTGCCTCCCACACGGTCTAGACCCACGCCCGTGTGTCTAGCTAAGTGGGCAATTAGCAGGCTATATACCAAGCCCTTGCCACCCTAGAATGCACACATACATATTTCTACTCAAAATAATACAATTCCTATCCCATAAGCAAGTCTAAGAACTCATTTCCAACATACAAGATAATTAAAGGGACATACACTTCATGAATTTCGTCTTCATTGAACAAAAGAGTTTGTCAAGTATTTGCCTAACTCATAAGGTCATTTACAAAATGACTTTTACTGACTTACATAGCCAACACTTTGACTAACAATTACAACTTAACAAAACACTCAAGTCCTATACATGCCATACTCAAAATAAGTCTAAAATTATTATACCAAAGTGCTACCGATAGTGTGATTTCCAAACTCCTACGGCCACGATCCTCGAGTTACCTTGGCAATACTACAAGGAAGAAGGGCAATGAAAAAGGGGTAAGCATAAAGCTTAGTAAGTTACATGGAAATAAATAGCAATAATAATGCTCAGAAAATAATCCATCCATGGTATTAGCTAACTGTACACAAGTCAAGGCTTCTTGACAATACTTACTTACAATTGCCCTTATCTAGCACATACCGTGCCACATATCGAACCTATTCTTTGTGACTTATTCACGAGTACCTGTATTCATCCATTTACATGACTTAACTATCATTCACATCTCTACTTCTAAATTCATCTACTTATCCCACCACTCACAAGGGATAGTCAAAGACGTGTGTTTATAGCCACTACTGTAAGTATAAAGCCAATGCCACAACCTCGAGGTGGTCTTTCATGGAGTCTCCTCTAGATGCCAATGCCATATCCCGGAGATGGTCTTACATGGGATTACCTCTAGGTGCCAATGTCATATCCCGGATATGGTCTTATATGGGATTACCCTTCATGTATCGATGCCATATCCCGGATATGATCTTATAGGATTTCCATGTTCATCACCGAAGCCATATCCCGGATATGGTCTTATACGGGATCTCAACTCGGTGCCGAGGCCATGTGCCGGACATGGTCTTATACGGGACCTTATTTATTTCATATTTCAATGATAGCATTTTTATAATCAATATAGCCCATTAGGACTTCAACATCTCATTCACATTAACTACTCAATTTAGTAATGCATCGTGCTTTAATATAATGCCAAGCGTTTCTCAACATGCTAATATGAATGTTGCATAAATAACATACAACTTACCTCGTTTTCAAAATGAGCTAGTTCTTCAGTTTAGTCCAAGACTTTATTCTTTCCCCGATCGAGGCGGATTCTCGACTCCTCTTGCTCTATAATAGAAAATTAGCTCATTTTAATCACTACATTAATATAAGCATTTCAATAATCATGCTTAAGCAAAATTACCATTTTACCCCTAAATTTTGGCAAAATGATCATTTTGCCCCTAGGCTCGGAAATAAATTCTAATCACATTTCTACCTTCAAAAAGCCTAGGTAAACATTTAATGCTCTTAAAGCTATCGTCAAAATCAATATTTCACATATTTACTACAAAATTTGTAACCTTTTCATCAAAGTCCTATTTGGTGTTTTCATGCTAACACCTTTCACAAAAGTTGTTCATCTAACAACTAAGACTCAATTTCTTCCATAAAAATGCAGCAAATAACAATGGAGGCTCTCATGACAAAACTCTAAACTCTTCACCATATTGCCCATTAGTCCCCTCATATGAAAGCTTAAGCTTTAGGTGTCTCAAAAGTACAATTATCTTCAAGAAAAGTTCACTAGAACACTTACTTGTGAAGGGATGAGTGTGCTGAAATTTTTGAAGCTTTCTACCCCCTATTTGCTGCTAATTTTCAGTGGAAGAGAAAAAGAGAAAAGATGATATTTTTTTCTCTCCTTATTTTATTAATACATGTCAAATAAGTCACCAACTATCACCAACTTTGACCAACATTGTCCATCTTTATCTCCTATGGCTGGCCATGCTATCTTTAGGGGTCTAATTTCCTTTTAAAGACCTCTAATTAAAAATCTATGGCTATTTGGCACCTTTAACTTATAGAATGGAACTTTCTCACTTTATGCGATTTAGTCTTTTTTCACGATTAAACACGAAATCGCTAAAATTAAAGCACCAAAATTTTCATGCATATGTGCTATCATGTTCTAACTCATAATATAACATGAAAATAAATTTCTCAAATCTCAGATTAATGATCCCGAGATCATTATTCCGACTAGCCCCTAAATCCGGTCGTTACAGACACGCCCGTGCCTCAGGCCGTGTTCGATTTAGGTTGCTCTCCGACTTGTTGATCTCTGACTTGCACCACACGGCCATACCACATGCCCGTGCGCTAGGCCTGTGGTTATTTAATTCAATTCGAATTAGGTGCATGTTTGACACGACTAAGAGACACGCCCGTGTTCAAGGCCGTGTCTCCCACACGGCTGAGACACACGCCCATGTCTCTGCCCGTGTGCTCAATTCTAAGCATTCCATTTTTCTCAAATTTAAGGTGTAGGGGATACATGGCCAGGCTACACGTCCATGGGGTAGACCGTGTGGACAAAATAAAGCCATTCCTAGTTTTATTTCTCTCCCAAAATCACACCCATGACCTGCACTTGAATCACACAACCAAATAACAACCATTTCAAGCATTCAAGTTAAGCAAACTCTATCATTCAACATAGCATACCATTACATGCATACATGTTCATAATCTTACCTTGGTTTATTCCATATGTTAGGCATGATTTGATCAACTACTTAACACATATGTAGCTACCATAGTATGACATTACAAGTATATCAAAACAACTATTACTAGTCCTTCTAATGGCTAGATCACAAGCATCATTTACATTTACATGCTATTGTGGCCAATATAACCTATACATGCCATTACAACCATAATTGATTTACCATATTGTACTGACATGGGCTGATGGATAATGTGAGTGATCTCGCCGAGCTTCCAATCCAACGAACTTCTGATTTACTCTAAAATAGGGAAAATAAAATGGGGTAAGCATTTTATGCTTAGTAAGTTCGTATAACATGGTACTTAACTTACCATTCATTCTATTTTGAGGTAACTATGTAAGGCATATTCATTCAATTTGACCTCAAGCCCTACACATATCCTTATTGCCCTTGTTAGTCATTTATTCCATAATAACTTCAATAACATGTATGAGCTCAATAACAATCAAGTTTCCATGCACATATGGTTTCTACATGTATTCATTCAACATACATAATTTATCTCATTATTACAAGTATAATTTCATAATAGTTTACTTCAAGTTCAAATCATTTCATATCAGAACTTTACTCATATTACTCGTAATATCAAAGTCACGATTAGTACACTTAAGGTGTACAAGTCTATAATCAAGAATGCACATATATTCATCAAATAAGTCCAGGTACAAATAACATCATCTCATGTTTTCATATATCATTTGTCATGTATCACCCTTTTCTTGTATTTCAGACGGATACATATAATAACACATTTCTTATACATATCTTCTCATATCAAAATTTCTACCCGTTAGATTTATCTAAAATATCGATGGTTACACATATAGTACACTCGAGGTGTACAAATCAGGATTCGTCAATTCATATTCAATGGTACCCATAAGGTACTATCTCATAGAGTACATTCTCCAGCCACACATGTATACAACAGGATTACTAGTCCAGGCCAAATCCTTTTATGACAAATGCTCTAAGGAGCTTGATCTTGATTACCCGTCTGGCTAAATCAAATTCATAATATATGCTCGAGAGGACTCACATCAGGATTACCCGTCCAGTCTAAATCCTTTCTGTAATGAAGTCATTAGGATTGCTCGTTCGAGCCTAATCCATTCTGCAACAAATGCAGGACCTCATTCATTTCAGCAATTACATTTATCCATCGATATTCATTTATTCAAATGGGACTAAATTTTTTTTAAACTTTAATGGGAATTTGATTATTTCATACCTCCGTAACATTTATGTAATTCAAGTAAAACACATTCCACATTCATGTCATGTAACAGTCTGAATTTGACCCTAGTCGAAACAGTGGTTTCAAGACCACGAATCCGAGTCTAAAAAATATTTAAATATTATTTTCTGTGTTTATTATATATGAATTTTTATATGTGAAAGTTTCGTATGAAAATTCTATTGTTTGAGTACCAAATTATTAAAATGGGCTTAATCGCGTAAAGTTAAAATTTGATGGTTTAATGTATTAGGACCGAATTATAGATGGCTTTCTAATTGGAAGCATTAAAAGAGATATTAGTCAACTTTTTAGTAAGTGGCCGAACATGGACAAAACTAACCTTGAATTATAAAAGTTGGTTATGTTTTAATAATGGCTATATTGGTAATTTAGTAAAATAATGAAATATATGTTATTTGTAATAAAATAAGAAAGCCATAGTTCATCTTTTTGGAGGATAGCCTAAAGTTAGCAAGGGAGAAAGAAAGAAAAAGCCTAAACATTTTCGACATTGTTCAAGCTTGATTTAGATATGAATTTAGCTCGGTTTTTGTTAATTTTTACGTTTTAGAGATCGTTGCTTCGAGTATTAGCTGACCCATGCTAAAATTTTGTTCATTAACTCATGAATGATGTTCAGCCATTGACACATTCTTGTGATTATTGATGTTTGATGATTTAATTTTAAAGATATGTTTTAGATTAACATATGTTATCTTGGAAATTTTGGCAATTTTGAATAGGTTAGGCTAAATTGCAAAATTGAATTTTTGTGGGGTTAAAATGCAAAATAAATGAAAGAAATGGACTTGTATGGTCCCTATGAATATTCGGCCCTTAGGTTGTGAAATGAAATTTTGTGTATTTTGTGTTTTGTGCAAATAGGACTAAATTGTAAAAATGTGAAATATTAGGGGCAAAATGGTAATTTGCCTATTTAGGTGTTTTTGGATTAAATTGAAATGAAATGTACTTGAATGAGCTTATTTTAAATATGTTTAGATCAAGAACAAAGAAAATCGGATTTTTGGATCGAGGAAAGGCGAAGGTTATCGAATAGCCGGTCTACGTTGTCCGTCGATAGTCGAGGTAAGTCCTTAAGCAAATATATGTCAAAGAATTATTTATGAATCCAATAAAGGTTGAAATTTGAAAATTTTAAGCATAAATATATGAGATTGCCGAATGTGGAAGTATAATATAAGATTGAATTTATTTTGTTTAATGTAATGTGATTAAGCATGTTCGATTTTGATATATGAAATATATGTGATGTTGGTGATTTTAGTATTGAGTAATGTGTATGGAATAGTTAATTATGTTGATATTCGGGCTTCGAGCCTAGCAGGCCTTGTGCCAGTGATCTATATTCGGGCTTCGAGCCTAGCAGGCCTTGTGTCGGTGACCTATATTCGGGCTTCGAGCCTAGCAGGCCTTGTGCCGGTGAATTAATTCAGGCTTATTGCCTAGCAGGCTAAATGCTGGTGTTTAAAATCTCAGACTTTGAGTCTAGCAGGCCTAGTGCCGGTGCGTGTGAATCGGGCTAATGCCTAGTTAGTTCTATACCGGTGAGTTTTAAATTCCGAACTTCGATTTTGTAGTAATAAAGTTATGAAACAAATCAAAGAAGCTTAAGTTTTCCTTTGAAAGTAAATTTGTTGATTCGGCTACAAGGTATGTATCATCATACTTAAAATGTTATGCATATATATGTTATGATGATAAGTAAATGAAATGAGGAAAGAAAGGTGATATACATATGGTAGATGGAAATTGTATATAAGCTTTACTATGAGGAAATTTGTTATATGAAAGCATGAAAGTGACAAGGTATTCGGATAGGTATAACTAGATGTATAAATGTGTGGTTATATAGTTTCGGTAAATGGTGTACTTTGGTAAAGCAATGAAAGTTGATATATTAAGTGAGGTAGGATATTCGGCTATGGTAAATTTATAAGTTAAGTCATGAATATTCAATGCCATGAATTAATTGTTTAAAATGCTTGGATGATTGAATGATATATATATATAAATTGCTTGAGACTTACTAAGCTAGTAAGCTTACTCTGTGGGTGTTCAATGTTTTGTTTTATAGATTTGATCAAGCTTCGGGCTCGGGAAATCGTCAGCAAAGTCAACCACACTATCATCTTTTTGGTACTCCTTTGGTTCGGTTTATTTTGGATAAAGGCATGTATAGGTTGGATAATGTCCATGTTTGAGTTGGAAACTTTGTCTTTATATGTATTATAGCCATATGAATATGGCTTATATTTTGTGTTAGTTTGATGTGGAGACATATGGTTTCTTTTTAATGATCAAATGGTGTATATGGTTATGTTATTATGATGCAAGGATTGTATGGATTCATTTAGCTTACATTCAGCTATGGGTAGGCTCATATAATAAGTATAATTTGGTTTTGTAGATAAGGGTATTATGGGATAAGATAATGCTGTAATAATGTAAAACTAGTCACAGAAAATAAGTGTGATGTGTTGGTTATATTTATGTTTTGTATTCAATTATGTTTGATGAGGACTTAAATTCATTCTTGGAAAATGCGAAATGACACATGCTATTGATAAATGTGAATCATTTGGTGTATATATATATATATATGAGTTTTGGTATTATTATTTGGTTGAAATAATAGGTATAGGCCAAATAGGTACTTAAATTGTTTGATAATATGATTTGTTAGAAATGATAAAAACGCATGAGTTGAGAAGATCTTATTCATTTATAGTATAAATGCCTGTAAATGAATTCATGAAATCATTGATTTGATTGATTATTTGGTTCCTTCTGAACTTTGGTAGGAGCTAGGTACATATATTTGCATATATGAAACCTTGTATATTTGAATATATGATGTATATTGAGCCCGTAAATTGGACATTTGCTAATGTCTTTTATGCTGGTATATTCGGCCTTAAAGTGAGTTCGTATATGATGATAATTGCATCATGTTTTTCGATCATAGATACGGTTGAGTTATTTGCTTGAATGTTCCCTAAGTAACTAAAGATATTGTAAATGAGGCTTACGATACTTGCAGTATTTCGAAATTTTAACAAAATGTATTTTGTATGTTCAGCTTATGTTTGTCAATGCTTGTACTGTGTATGATTTGGTTTTTAATGGAATAAGTATGTTAAATGTATATGTATTTGTTTGCTTATATGTTTATCATTATTTAAGTTTAATTAGATATGATTTAAAGTGATTGAATAAAAATTATGATCTATCTGATAATGCCCGTGACCCTAAATCAGTGACAGATACGGGTTAGGGGTGTTACATTTGATTTGTATCAGAGCTTACGGTTTAGTTGATTCTAGGACTACCGTAGCACGTGAGAGTCTAGCTATACATGCCTTTATTATATATACGATAGTGTGGTGACTTATGACATTTCAAATTGTGTTCTTTATAGTAAATGGATCCTGACCGAGCCGTAGCGGATGATGTAGAGAGTGTAGGGCCTGATCGCGCACGTGGGTTAGCGCCGGTAGACTCTCAACCTATCTCGTGTAGCCATGAGGGGGAGGCTAAACAAGCCTTCTACTAGATGATGAATGAATGGTTTACCCAATTTATTCAGACTAACCCGGCTGTACAACAACTTCCACCCCCGAATAATCCAACTCCGATACCTTCAGCACCTCCGATGATAGATTCGATGAGATCTAGTAGGCCTCACGTTGATAAAATCAGGAAATATGGGGCCGAGGAATTTAAAGCCAATGATGACAACGATACGGAACGAGCTCAGATGTGGCTTGATAACACTATCCGAGTACTCGATGAGCTGTCATGTACTCCAGATGAATGCTTGAAGTGTGCCATATCTTTACTACGGGACACTGCATATCACTGGTGGAACACACTAGTATCGGTGGTTCTGAAAGAAAAAGTGACTTAGGATTTCTTCCAGATCGAGTTCTGAAAGAAATATATTAGTCAGAGATTCGTCGATCAGAAACGAAAAGAATTTCTAGAATGAAACAGGGTCGCATGACCGTGACTGAGTATAAGCGGAAGTTTGTCAGATTGAGCCGATATGCCCGAGAGTGTGTATCAACTGAAGCCATTATGTGCAAAAGATTTGAAGATGGACTGAATGAGGACATAAAGTTGCTAGTTGGCATACTTGAAATCAAAGAGTTCGTGGTACTTGTCGAGCGAGCTTGCAAAGCTGAAGAGCTTGGGAAAGAGAAAAGAAAGGCTGAAATGGAAGCTAGATACATCCATAAAAGATTATCGAGTAAGACTTTCCATTCAGTATCTAAGAAGTTCAAAGATGACTTCGGCCGACATAAAGCTACTTCAGACGTGTCTAGACGAGATAGACCTCCTATGGGTTCCCGGGCTACTTCAATGGCCAGTGTTGGTAATGTTCAGCAAAATCGGGTAAAATGCAAGCATTGTGGTAAATGGCATTCTGGGAGTTGTAGATTCCGTGATCAGTCCTGCTTTAAATGGGGATCGTGGGATCATTTTATTCGAGAGTGCCCGATGTTAGCCGAGCAAAATACGGCTCAGAATACAAGACCGAGCAACGCGTCAGCACGAGGCAGACCACCCAGACATTCGGGCAATGTAGGTGGCAGTCAGAAAAGAACAAAAGACACTGCAGTACGATCAGAGGCTCGAGCACCTGCTAGAGCATATGCTATACGTGCCAGAAAGGATGCTTCTTCCCCCCGGTACTTTCACTCTTTATGATACTACTGTGATTGCATTGATTGATCTGGATTTGACTCATTCATTTGTGTGTGAAACTTTAGTATCCAGTAAGACTCTGCCTGTTGAGTCTACTGAGTTTGTGATTCGTGTATCAAACCCCTTGGGTCAGTGTGTTCTAGTCGGCAAAGTGTGTAAAGGTTGCCCGTTGATGATTCGGGATTTATGCTTCCCACTGATCTAATGTTGTTGCCTTTTTACGAGTTCGATATAGTTTTGGGTATGGATTAGTTAACTTTGCACGATGCTGTGGTAAATTGCAAAAGAAAGACCATTGATTTGAGATGTCAGAACGGTGAAATTATCCGGATTGAATCTAATGACCTGAATGGGTTACCGGTAGTAATATCTTCGATGTTAGCTCATAAGTATGTGAGAAAAGGGTGTGAAGCTTACCTAGCTTATGTGTTGGATAGTAAAGTTACTGAGAAGAAGATTCAATCCGTACTAGTTGTGTGCGAGTATCCTGATGTGTTTCTTGAAGAACTACTGGGGTTACCACCTGTTCAAGAAATAGAGTTTGGCATTGAATTAGTACCGGGGACGACTCCGATTTCAATAGCTCCCTATCGGATGGCACCTACAAAATTAAAAGAGTTGAAATCACAGTTGCAAGAATTAATAGATAGGGGCTTTGCACAACCAAGCTTCTCTTCTTGGGGTGCACCAGTCTTATTTGTGAAAAAGAAAGATGGGACTATGCGAATGTGTATTGATTATCGGCAGCTGAACAAGGTGACTATAAAGAATAAATACACGTTACCTCGGATTGATGATTTGTTTGATCAGTTGAAAGGGGCTTTAGTGTTTTCGAAGATAGATTTGAGATCGGGGTATTATCAGTTGAGAGTTAGAGATTCCGATGTGCCAAAGACTGCCTTTCGAACGAGATATGGACACTATGAGTTTTTGGTTATACTTTTGGACTCACTAATGCACTTGCTATTTTTATGGATCTGATGAATCAGATTTTCAGTCAGTATTTAGATCGGTTTGTGGTAGTGTTTATAGATGATATTATGATCTACTCCAGAGATGAAACGAGCATGCTGAACACCTGAGACTTATGCTACAACTTTGCGAGATAAACAGTTGTACGCAAAGTTTAGTAAGTGTGAATTTTGGTTCAATGAAGTCAGTTTTCTAGGTCATGTCGTTTCTGCATCTGGCATTCGGGTTGATCCGAATAAAATATCGGTTATACTTGATTGGAAACCACCAAAGAATATTTTTAAAATTCGAAGTTTCTTGAGACTTGCTGGTTATTACAGATGATTCGTGAAGGGTTTTTCTATAATAGCTACCCCGTTGACAAAGCTATTACAGAAAGATGTTAAGTTCGAATGGTCAGAAAAGTGTCAGAAAAGTTTCGAATAGTTGAAAGCTTTTTTGATCGAAGCTCCAGTGTTAGTCCAACCTGAACTGGGTAAAGAATTTGTTGTTTATAGTGATGCTTCTTTGAATGGTTTGGGTTGCGTTTTGATGCAGGAAGACAAAGTCATAGCCTACGCTTCGAGACAGTTGAAGCCGCATGAAAGAAATTACCCGACGCATGATTTAGAGCTTGCAGCCATTGTATTCGCGTTAAAGATATGGCACCATTATCTGTTTGGAAAAAAATGTCATGTTTATTCAAATCACAAGAGTTTAAAGTATTTAATGACACAAAGAGATTTGAATCTGAGACAGTGTAGATGGTTAGAGTTGTTGAAAGATTACGAGCTTGTAATTGACTATCATCCGGGAAAGGCTAACATTGTTGCAGATGCTTTAAGTCTGAAGTCATTATTTGCTCTTCGTGCGTTGAACGCACATATGGCTATGTTTGGTGATGGTTCGGTAGTAGCCGAATTAAAAGCAAGACCGTTGTTTATTCAACAAATTTGTGATGCTCAGAAAGTTGACGAAGATTTGACAGTAAGACGGGTTCAGTATGAAAGTAATGCAGAGTCAGAGTTTCAAATTGATGAAAATGATTGTTTGAACTTCAAAGGCTGAATATGTGTTCCGAGGAATGTGGATTTGATTCAAATAGTATTGAACGAGGCTCGTAATAGTCAATTGTCGGTACATCCGGGTAGCACGAAAATGTATAATGACTTGAAACAGTTCTATTGGTGGCCTGGTATGAAACGGGACATATCTGAATTTGTCTCGAAGTGCTTAATTTGTCAACAAGTAAAAGCTAAACATCAGGTGCCTTCTGGGTTACTTCAGCCGATCATGATACCTGAATGGAAATGGGACAGAATTGCTATGGATTTTGTATCCGGTTTGCCTACGACCCCGAGCAAGAAAGATGCAATTTGGGTTATAGTGGATAGACTAATCAAATTATCTCATTTTATTCCAGTTCGTACGGACTATTCGTTTGATAAGCTTGCTGAGTTGTATGTAGCTCAAATTGTAAGATTACATGGTGTGCCAATTTCCATTGTTTCAGACAAAGACCTGAGATTCACGTCACGGTTTTGGAAGAAGTTACAAGATGCTTTAGATACTAAACTCCACTTTAGTACAGCCTTCCATCCGCAGACAGACGGTCAGTCTAAATAAACCATTCTGATTCTTGAGGATATGTTGTGATGTTGCATCCTCGAGTTTGAAGGTACGTGGGAAAGATACTTACCTTTGATTGAATTTGCTTATAATAACAGTTTTCAATCTAGTATCAAAATGGCACCTTACGAAGCTCTATATGGCCGCAAGTTTCGTACACCGTTGTATTAGACTGAGCTCAGTGATAACAAGATACACGGGGTTAATTTGAATAAGGAGACTGAACTGAAAGTGGCTATAATCAGGGATAGTTTGAAAGCTGCCTCGGATCGCCAAAAGTCCTACGCGGATTTGAAGCGTAAAGACATTGAATTTCAAGTCGGAGATCGGGTGTTTTTGAAAGTTTCACTGTGGAAGAAAGTACTCCGATTTGGTCGAAAAGGCAAATTGAGTCCGAGATTTCTCGGGCTGTATGAGATCATCGAACGTATCGGGCCTGTTGCTTATAGATTGAAGTTGCCTTCTGAATTAAAAAAGATACACAATGTATTTCACATTTCGATGCTTCGTAGATATAGATCAGATCCGTCACATGTGATTTCTCCATCTGAAATTGAAATCCAATCCGATATGACGTACGAGGAGGAATCGATCCGTATTTTAGCCCGTGATATGAAAGAGTTAAGAAATAAGAAAATTTTGTTAGTTAAAGTACTATGGAATCGACACGGAGTGGAAGAGGCTACGTGGGAGCCTGAAGATTCAATGAGGAAGCAATATCCGACTTTGTTTAATGGTAAGATTTTTAGGGACGAAAATCCCTAAGGGGGGAGAGTTGTAACAGTCCGAATTTGACCCTAGTTTGAACAGTGGTCTCGGGACCACGAATCTGAGTCCAAAAAATATTTAAATATTATTTTCTGTGTTTATTATATATGAATTTTTATGTGTGAAAGTTTCGTAAAATTCTATTGTTTGAGTACCGAATTATTAAAATGGGCTTAATCGCGTAAAGTTAAAATTTGATGGTTTAATGTATTAGGACCGAATTATAGATGGCTTTCTAATTGGAAGCATTAAAAGAGAAATTAGTCAACTTTTTAGTAAGTGGCCGAACATGGACAAAACTAACCTTGAATTATAAAAGTTGGTTATGTTTTAATAATGGCTATATTGGTAATTTAGTAAAATAATGAAATATATGTTATTTGTAATAAAATAAGAAAGCCATAGTTCATCTTTTTGGAGGATAGTAGAAAGTTAGCAAGGGAGAAAGAAAGAAAAAGCTTAGCTTTTTTCGGCATTGCTCAAGCTTGATTTGGGTATGAATTTAGCTTGGTTTTTATTAATTTTTACGTTTTAGAGATCGTTGCTTTGAGTATTAGCTGACCCATGCTAAAATTTTGTTAATTAACTCATGAATGATGTTCGGCCATTGCATTCTTGTGATTATTGATGTTTGATGATTTAATTTTAAAGATATGTTTTAGATTATCATATGTTATCTTGGAAATTTTAGTAATTTTGAATAGGTTGGGCTAAATTGCAAAAATGAATTTTTGAGGGGTTAAAATGCAAAATAAATGAAAGAAATGGACTTGTATAGTCCCTATGAATATTCGGCCCTTAGGTTGTGAAATGAAATTTTGTGTATTTTGTGTTTTGTGCAAATAGGACTAAATTGTAAAAATGTGAAATACTAGGGGCAAAATGGTAATTTGCCTATTTAGGTGTTTTTGGATTAAATTGAAATGAAATGTACTTGAATGAGCTTATTTTAAATATGTTTAGATCAAGAACAAAGAAAATCGGATTTTTGGATCGAGGAAAGGCGAAGGTTATCGAACAGCCGGTCTACGTTGTCCGTTGATAGTCGAGGTAAGTCCTTAAGCAAATATATGTCAAAGAATTATTTATGAATCCAATAAAGGTTGAAATTTGAAAATTTTAAGCATAAATATATGAGATTGCCGAATGTGGTAGTATAATATAAGATTGAATTTATTTTGTTTAATGTAATGTGATTAAGCATGTTCGGTTTTGATATATGAAATATATGTGATGTTGGTGATTTTAGTATTGAGTAATGTGTATGGAATAGTTAATTATGTTGATATTCGGGCTTCGAGCCTAGCAGGCCTTGTGCCGGTGAATTAATTCGGGCTTATTGCCTAGCAGGCTAAATGCCAGTGTTTAAAATCTCGGACTTTGAGTCTAGCAGGCCTAGTGCCGGTGCGTGTGAATCGGGCTAATGCCTAATTAGTTCTATACCGGTGACTTTTAAATTTCGAACTTCGATTTTGTAGTAACAAAGTTATGAAACAAATCAAGGAAGCTTAAGTTTTCCTTTGAAAGTAAATTTGTTGATTCGGCTACAAGGTATGTATCATCATACTTAAAATGTTATGCATATATATGTTATGATGATAAGTAAATGAAATGAGGAAAGGAAGGTGATATACATATGGTAGATGGAAATTGTATATAAGCTTTACTATGAGGAAATTTGTTATATGAAAGCATGAAACTGAAAAGGTATTCGTATAGGTATAATTAGATGCATAAATGTGTGGTTATATAGTTTCGGTAAATGGTGTACTTTGGGAA
This sequence comes from Gossypium bickii, assembly GCA_025503065.1. Lineage (NCBI taxonomy): Eukaryota > Viridiplantae > Streptophyta > Magnoliopsida > Malvales > Malvaceae > Gossypium > Gossypium bickii. The sequence goes on along the minus strand of CP106710.1, from coordinate 108,303,664 downwards.
AGCAATGAAAGTTGATATATTAAGTGAGGTAGGATATTCGGCTATGGTAAATTTATAAGTTAAGTCATGAATATTCAATACCATGAATTAATTGTTTAAAATGCTTGGATGATTGAATGATATATATATAAATTGCTTAAGACTTACTAAGCTAGTAAGCTTACTCTGTGGGTGTTCAATGTTCTGTTTTATAGATTTGATCAAACTTCGGGCTCGGGAAATCGTCACAAAGTCAACCACACTATCATCTTTTTGGTACTCCTTTGGTTCGGTTTATTTTGGATAAAGGCATGTATAGGTTGGATAATGTCCATGTTTGAGTTGGAAACTTTGTCTTTATATGTATTATAACCATACGAATATGGCTTATATTTTGTGTTAGTTTGATGTGGAGACATATGGTTTCTTTTTAATGATCAAATGGTGTATATGGTTATGTTATTATGATGCAGGGATTGTATGGATTCATTTAGCTTACATTCGGCTATGGGTAGGCGCATATAATAAGTATAATTTGGTTTTGTAGATAAGGGTATTATGGGATAAGATAATGTTTTAATAATGTAAAATTAGTCATAGAAAATAAGTTTGATGTGTTGGTTATATTTATGTTTTGTATTCAATTATGTTTGATGAGGACTTAAATTCATTCTTGGCAAAATGCGAAATGACACATGCTATTGATAAATGTGAATCTTTTGGTATATATATATATATATATGAGTTTTGGCATGATCATTTGGTTGAAATAATAGGTATAGGCCGAATAGGTACTTAAATTGTTTGATAATATGATTTGTTAGAAATGATAAAAATGCAAGAGTTTAGAAGATCTATACATTTACAGTATAAATGTCTGTAAATGAATTCATGAAATCATTGATTTGATTGATTATTTGGTTCCTTCTAAACTTTGGTAAGAGCTAGGTACATATATTTGCATATATGAAACCTTGTATATTTGAATAAATAAATATGTGTTCATATGACGTATATTGAGCAGTAAATTGGACATTTGCTAATGTCTTTATATCTTTAGTATATTCGGCCTTAAAGTGAGTTCAGTATATGATGATAATTGCATCAAGTTTTTTGGTCATAGATACGGTTGAGTTATTTGCTTGAATGTTCCATAAGTAACTAAAGATATTGTAAATGAGGCCTACGATACTTGCAGTATTTCAAAATTTTAACAAAATGTATTTTGTATGTTCAGCTTATGTTTGTCAATGCTTGTACCGTATATGATTTGGTTTTTAGTGGAATAAGTATGTTAAATGTATATGTAATTGTTTGCATATATGCATATCATTATTTAAGTTTAATTAGATATGATTTAAAGTGATTGAATAAAAATTATGATCTATCTGATAATGCCCGTGACCCTAATTCCGCGACGGATACAGGTTAGGGGTGTTAAATGTCAAGCATACAAGTAACATTTTATTCATTTACCATTTTATCGGGCATTTTTGTTTATGGGGCTATATCGAGTAGGTGATCATTTCACATATTTATGACATTGATAAAATTCACAAACACATTTAAATCAAGCATAAAAACATATACAATTTGGTTACACGAACTTACCTCTACAAAGGTTCGTGTACCTAAAATCTACTAATCCGACATTTTCCTCATTCCTCGTTCTAACTCTTAATTTGGTTTATCTGGATCTATACGTGTAAATTTAATGTCAATACATTCATGTGGACTAAATTTTTATCCTAGGCAAAATTACTATTTTGCCCCTAACTTTTCCATAAATTCCATTTTCGTCCCTGGGCTCGGAAAATGAAACTTGTGCAAATTACTCCCTATTCCAAGCCTAACCAGAGCCCCATTACAAATTTTACAGCATATGTATTCATAAAATTTTAGAATTTTTCATCAAATCTTACAACTTTTCATTTTAGTCCCTAAATCATGTTTTCATCAAAAATCACTTTGTAAAAGTTATTTATCTATCAATAATCTTTCATTTTCTACCATAAATTTCTAATTTCCAGCATATACATCCATGACCCATTTTCATACTTTGATAAAGTTTCAAATTAATACCCCAAATAGAGAGATTAAGCTATCCCGATTCCAAAAATATCAAAATTACTAAAAACGGGACAAGGAAACTTACTCGAATTGGCCATGAAAGTCTCTTCTCTCTCTCCTAGGGTTTCCATGTTTATTTTGGGGAAAAAGATGAGAAAATATTATTTTTATTTTATTTTCATCTTTTTAATTAATTAATATTTTCACTTTCCAATTTAGTCCCTCGCCTTTTTCTCATTTTCTATGGATGAATCATCCAAAAATATCTACATACTTTTTATTAATGGTTTAATTACCATATAAGGACCTTAAGTTTTGAATTCAATAGCTATTTAATCCTTATAGCTACTAGAATTCAACTATTGCGTTTTATGTGATTTGGTCATTCTCGTAATTAATCATTAAATCGATAATTTTTTTGTATCAAAAATTTCACATGAATTGTCTAACATAATACGGTCCATATAATAATATAAAAATAAATTATACTTTCGGCTCAGATTTGTGGTCCCGAAACCATTGTTTCGATTTCACCAAAATTTGGGCTGTTACACCCTTGCTCTCCCTGGATTCCCAATGGCAGACCCATCAGTGTTCAATTTCTTCCATCCGATGCTCGACGGCTGCCACTTGACTGCTATAGAGGAAGGCGGGTAACAAATATGAATGGAAGAATTGGTGGCTAAAATTTCACAAGCCTTGGCCACCACATTATATTTAAATTCTCCTTATACTGATATTCTACTAAAAACCAATGATTTTCTACTAAGCCAAAGTTCCCATAAAGTGAATGAGAAAACAAGATACCATGGGAGTTTAGGACTAGCAATCCAAAGTTTCGACGAAAGATTAGCGAATAACCATTCCATCTAATCACCGCTAGCAGATAGCAAGTAAATGTTGTGGTCATGAAGTAATGAGAACTATAGAAGTGAATCAAGAGAAGTAAACTGATTAAATAATCTTAATTTTTAGAGTACATTGCAGAACATTTATAACACAATGTATTAATAGTTAACTAACTATAACAACCATAACTACTAAGCTCTAACTACTAACTACTAACTGCCATAACCGTTTCCATTCCTTAAGCCTCTATCTTCTTGATTTCTGCTGATTTGTCAAACTTTCACAACCACTTTAAGACACGATCTGAATTTTGTAAACAAGGGGGATAACAAGGGTTTGGTAAAGACATCTCTAACTTGCTCCTATGCTGGAATATGCCCCACACTAAGCTTTCCAACTGCAATCTTTTCTCAAACAAAGAACAAGTCTAACTCAAAGTGCTTAAACTTTGAGTGCAACACTAGATTTGCAGATACAACAACGGCACCTAAGTTATCACATCGTACTGTGGCCTTTCTTGAGGTTGAAACATGCAGTTCAGACAAAAGAGACTCAAGCCAAGCCACCTTTGTAACTGTATGAGCTAACCCTCTATATTCAGCTTCTACTTTTGACTTGGAGACAATCTGTTGCTTCTTTAATCCCCAAGCTATAGGATTACCCCCAAGGAACACATACCCCCAAGGAACACATAAAACCCTGTAGTAGACCTTCGATCATCAACATCAGTTCCCCAATTTGCATCCAAATAGCCAACCAAGTCCAAGTTGGCAACTGTAGTAAAGTGAAGACCAATTCCATAGTACTTTAAAGATACCTAAGGATGCGTTTGACAGCCTTGAAATGCTGATCAAGAGGTCGATGCATGAACTGACACACTTTATTCACAACAAAGGTAATATCTGGTCTGGTGATGACCACATACTGCAGAGCTCCTACAATGCTTCTATACTCGGACTCATTCTCAATCGCACAGCCAATATGCTGAGACAAGTTGGATGAAATGACCATGGGTGTAGGAGAACCATTTGCCTGATCCATTCGAGCCTTTCTTAGAAGATCAAGAACATATTTGCGCTGGCTTAAAAATAATCCATCAGTAGTGGAAGTTACTTCAATACCAAGGAAGTAACTGAGAGGCTCCAAATTCTTGAAGGAAAACTGAGTATCCAAGGTTGAAACAAAGCTATCGATGTTGTCTTGATGATTTCCAGTGATAATTATGTCATCTACATATACTAGAACATACAAAAGCACCCCATCAGTCTTCCTAACAAAGAGAGAACCATCTGAATTAGCCAAAACAAAGTGGAAGAAAGCAAAAAATCTCGCAGCTTAGAGAACCAGGCGCTAAGAGCCTGTTTAAGACCATACAGTGCTTCTTTCAACCTGCACACCAGCGATCGGTCACCATGGTTATGCTCAAAGCCAGAAGGTTGATCCATATAAATATCCTCAGACAAGTCACCATTGAGGAACGTGTTATTGATATCCACCTACCTTAGCTACCAGCCAAACTTGACTGCCAATGTCAAAACAACTCAAATTGTTATTAGCTTCACAACTGGACTAAAAGTGTCTTGAAAGTCAATACCTGCCTCTTGAAGATAACCCTTAACTACCAGGCGACCTTTGTAGTAAGCAATAGTGCCATCTGAACGACGTTTGAGTTTGAACACCCACTTATAGCCTACAGCTCTTTGGTTTGCAGGTAAAGGAACCAAATCCCATGTGTTGTTTTTCAACAGAGCGTCATACTCTTGCTGAGCTGTTAGTGTCAACTCTTTGCTAGTAAAGGCTTTTTGAATTGTGACAGACTCAATCTCACTTAACTCAGCAGAGAATACCTTAGGCTTAAAAATGCCACTTTTGGACCTGGTTTGCATAGGATGAAAGTTGACAAGTAAGCTTGAGGAAGGATCTAGACTTAAAGGTACTAGTGGAATTACAACAAGAGGATATGGAGTTGAAGGATGAGCAGAATGGCTCCTACAAGTTTCCTTCCCTAGTGAGAGGCTATCATTTGGCCTTAATCTGAATTCAGTAGACTCCAAGGAAAGAGGACCAAAAAGATGAGTAACAGACCTTGACACAGCTCCTAGAATTTACTAAGCTGAAGTAACAGTCAAATTTGGAGAACCAAATCAAGGTTGATCCACAGAAGACACCAAAATTGGAACCTGAGACTGCTGATGCTGGAACTTAGGCTAAGTGCAAGAAGTGACAGAACCATCACTTGAGCCAGCAGAATTGGCAAAAAGAAAGTAGGCTTCATCAAACACCACATGCTTAGAGACAAAAATCCTACTAGTATCATCAAGACATTTGTATCATTTGTGAATAGGACTGTAGCCAAGGAACACACTAGGCTTGGAACGATATTGGAGCTTATGAGTATTAAAAGGTCTAAGATAAGGGTAGCACCTACAGCCAAACACTTTTAAATGCATGTAGCTAGGCACAGTCTTATGCAACACCTCATAGGGTGACCTATAAGTGAGGACTGATGTGGGAAGTCTGTTGATAATATACACAATACTAATGAAAGTATGAGCCCAAAGATGCATAGGAATATTAGCTTGAGACAGTAAAGTCAGACTAGTATAAACTATATGCCTATGTTTCCTCTCCACCAAGCCATTTTGTTCAGAGGTATAAGGACAAGAGAGTCGATGATGAATCCCCAACTGAGATAGGGCTTTTGGAAAAGAATGAAATCTTTCACCCCAATCAGTTTGAAGAACCTTTATTTTACATCCAAATCGAACTTCAACAAATTTCTGTAGATGAAAAAACTTGTCCAATGCCTCAGACTTGCTTTTGATAAGATACATCCAAGTGTACCTAGAATAAGCATAAACAAAGGAGACATAATAAAAGTGGCCTTTAGATGCCACAGGAGCAGGACCCCATAGATTAGATACAATGAGTTCAAAAGGAGCGATATAAACAGTAGTTGAGGGAGAATATGGAAGTTTATGAAACTTGCCAAGTTGACATGCTAAACAAACCGAATTCAACCTACAATTCTTTGAAATAACATTACACTTTTGAAGAACTTTCATAACAATTTTATTACAAGGATGAACAAGGCGTTTGTGCCACAAATCAAATATCGAACTACTAGAAACAAAAGACTCCAGATGAGTGGTGTGAGTAGCAGCTGAAGAATTTGAAGCAGTGTTGAAACTCTGAGTGCCTGGCAGATTGAAGTGGTACAAGCCATCATGAAGGTGACCCACTAACAAGATGGTCCCTATCTTAATATCCTTCAGAAAGCATGGAAAGGATGACATTCAAAATAAACTTGATTATCATTAGCAAATTGGGAAACATATATTAAGTTTTTGCAGATTCGTGGAACATGCAACACATTTTTCAAATGCAAAACTCTGTTTGAACTAGCAAATAAGGAAGATCCAATGCGAGCCACTGGTACAAATTCACCATTTCCCATGAAAAGCTTGTTGTTACTTGTATATTGTGTTGCCTCCTGTAGATTATCTAAGTCATTAGTAACATAGGTGGACACTTTTGAGTCTGGATACTAGACTTTTGTGTTGAGAGAGCTTGTGGGAAATTGTCTTTTGGTGGAGGCAGCATTAGTTTACAAACCAGGATGTTGCACAGTGTTCCTTTGAGAAAAAAATAAGAGCCTTCACATGGTGATCTTGAAGAATCTTGAAATTGATAACAGTTTACTTTCATTGTCAAATTAGAAACACCTTCAAAGGACTCATCAAATTGATAGTAACATTTCTAGATTGTGTGACCAATTCGACCACACAACTGGCATTAAGGTTTGTTATGAGCAAACCTCCTCCCTCGGCCTCTGCCTTGAAATGTCTTAGAACCACTGCCCTTGTAGGGTGGTTTAAAACCTCTGTCAAACTGTCCAGCATTTCTATCATCAGTACCACATTGCTGAGCAACATTAACCTGCAAGGGCATAATCGAGACAAAGTCTTGTTGTCGAGCCTCACAATCAATAGGCATCTCAACAAGAAGATCAAGAGGAACACTCATTGCTAAAGCCAAAACACGAATTGACTCATATTCTACTAACAGACCAGCAAGAATGATGCTAATCTATTCCTTCTTAGAAATAGCATTGCCTGCAGCCATCAAGGTATCACAAAAACCTTTGATCTTGGCCAAGTACTCTTTAATGGTTAACTACCCTTTCTTTTGGGAATACAAAGAATGCCTTAGAGTAGAAATTGTCATAGTGGATTTGGTAGCAAAGCATCGAACAACTGTGTTCCATACATCAAAGCTCGATCGAGCACCAATAAGATGCACCAAGATATCATCACAGATAGTTGACAATAACCAGGAAGCTAATAACTTATCTTGTTGCTTATGAAATAAGAAGTCAGGGTTAGCACCAAGGTTGCCATCTTTGTCAAAAATAGACTGTGGATGAACATTGATAGTTTTAAGAACAAACTCATGCAGCCCATACCCTTCAAGAATTAACAAAACCTATTGTTTCCATAAAAGAAAGTTGTGTTCACCTAGTTTCACCATATCATGTTTGGGAAATTGTTGAATCTTTCTCATGGAATCACAACCAGGATCGAGAGAGGATCCAGCTACAGGTGTAGTCGTGCTGATTGATTGACGATTATCATAACCATTGCCAGAAATCATTTCTGTCGCCATGGTAGAAGCACAAAGAAGAAACACAAAAAAAAAACTTAAGGCTCAGATACCATAATGAGAATTATAGAAACTGTAACAACTCTTTTTTCAGTGAAATCGGAACAGTGGTTTCGGGACCACAGATCCGACCCGAAACATAAATTATTTTTATTTTATTATATGGCCCGTAATATGGTAGATGTGACATGTGAAAATTTTGACATGAAAATTTTATCGATTTAGTACCTAATTACGAGAAGGACTAAATCGCATAAAATGTGAAAGTTGAATTCTAGTAGCTATAAGGATCAAATAGCTATGGAATTCAAAACTAGAGGTCCTTATATGGTAATTAGACTATTAAAAAAAGCATGTAGATTTTTCATGGTGACTCATCCATGGAATTATAGAAAAAGGTCAATGACTAAATTGGTAATAGCAAAAATTAAATTAATTAAAAGATGATAAAAGAAAATATTATCTTATTATTGTCATCTTCAACCTAAAAACACATGGAAACCCTAGGAGAGAGAAAAGAATCTTTCAAGGCCTAATTGGGTAAGTTCTTTTGTCCCGTTTTTAGTAATTTTAATATTTTTGAAACCGAGATAGCTTAAATTTCTCTATTTAGGGGATTAATTTGAAAAGTTATCAAGGTTTGGAAAATGGTTCATGGATGTATATGCTGGAAATTAGAAATTTATGATACAAAATGAAAGATTGTTGTTAGGTAAACAACCTTTGCAAAGTGATTTTTGATGGAAACTTGATTTAGGGACTAAAATGTAAACTTGTGAAATTGAAGGAAAAATTCTAAAATTTTATGTATACATGTGCTGTAAATTTTGTAATGGGGCTTTGGTTAGGCTTGGAATAGGGAGTAATATGCACAAGTTTCATTTTCCGGGCCTAGGGACGAAATTGAATTTTATGTAAAAGTTAGGGCAAAATGGTAATTTTGCCTAGGACGTAAATTGAGTCCCTATGAGTATGAAAAATGTGAAATTGATGATTAAAGCTATTTATATAGATCCGAAAAACACAAACTCGAGGCTAGATTGAGGAAAATAAAAGATTTCAGATTAGTAGATTTAACGCGAACATGTGTCGAGGTAAGTTCGTGTAACCTAAACTAGTATGTAATTATGTTAATTGAGTGTTGTATTGTTTGTAATGTAATTTATATTGATGTGTATTATTTAATTTCCACATGAAAAATTAAATACATGCTTGAAATGGTGAAAAGAGGTTAAGTCCCGATTGAATATTGAGTTCCGATGGGTGGATGTGCTTTCTTGAAATGAATGGGGTCCTGCATTTTTTGCGAACGAGATTTAGCTCAGACAAGTAATCCTATTGATGTAACAGCCCAATTTTGAGGCCAGTCAGAATAGTGGTCTCATGACTACTAATTCGAGGTAGAAGAAAATTATTTTGATATTATTTTATGTGTTATAGCATGTTTATAAGGATGTATGAAAATTTTGGTATATTAATTTTAGCAATTGAATGCTTAATTGTGAAAAAGCACTAAATCGCATAAAGTGCGAAAGTTCTTTTATACAAGGTAGAGGTGTCTAATAGCCATAGAATATTAAATTGGAGGTCCCTAATGTGCAATTAGGCCATTGAGGAAGTGATGGCCGGCCATAGGGACAAGGATAGTAAATGAGTCAATTAGTTAGGTAGAATTTGGTGACTAAATTGTTTTTTAAGCATAAAATAAAGAAAAGAGTGATATCATCTTTTCTTCACCACCTTCATCACCGAAAATTCTAGCAAAGAGGGGGGTTTTGAAAGCTTTGAAATTTCAATAAATTATCCTCTTACAAGTAAGTGATTTTGGTGGTTTTATTTGATAATTTTTGTACTTTTAGAACCCCCAAAGCTTAAGCTAGCTAATGAGGGGACTATTTTGCAAAATGGTTGAAAGTTTAGGGACTTACCATGAGAGTGTTCATGTTGTTTTCTGAGTTTTTATGGAAGAAAATGAATGTTAGTGAGTTAAGGAACAACTTTTGTGAAAGGTGTTACCAAGAAAACACCTAAATGGGACCTATTAGTAAAGGTTGAATTTGTGTAATAAATGCATGAAATAATTGGTTTTGTGAGTTGTTATAAGAGAAATAAATGTTCAACTAGGCTTGTTTAATGAGAAAATATGATGAAAAACGATTTACGAGCCTAGGGGCAAAATCATAATTTTGCCAAAATAGAAGGGCAAAATGGTTATTTTTGCCTACGTAGAAATTTTGATATATCATGAATTATAAAGTGATTGAATGAGTAAATTTAATTATTATAGATCAAGAAGAGTGCAGAAACAACCTTGACAGAAGAAAATACAAGGTTACATACTAAACGGTCGACTAATACATTTTGCACCAAGGTAAGTTTATGTGTAAATGATATATCTTTAATACATGTTATTACTTATTAGTGCATTGTATGAATGAGATCGATTATGATTCAGATTGATTGAAATTGATAGATGGTGTGTAGATCTCGTATGAACCTCGGAATAGATATGTAAGTGCGAAAAAATATCTGTAATGATTAATTGATGAGCTGTGTGCGATACCACCATTGTAACACCCCTAACTCGTATCCGTCGTTCGATTAGGGTTAAAGGCTTTATCGGACAGATCAGAAACTTTTACAGTAAATTCATACAACCATTAATCAATCATAATCAAGGAGTCCCTTATATTGGTCATTGAAACCTTAATCATGCTTTAGAGTATGGCCGAACGAAACCGAACACAAACAGAAATTCTCGAAAATTTAAAACTTTTTCAAAACTGTCAGGGTCACATGCCCATGTAGACAGGCCGTGTACCTCACACGACCACCAGACACCCCCATGTGTCTAGGCCATGCCAAAACAGAGCATGTATACTGACTTTTTCACACGGCCACTAGACACGCCCGTGTACTATGGCCGTGTGCTCTTAGGCTATATACTGACTTAATCACACGGCTACCAGGCACGTCTGTGTACCAAGGCCGTGCACTCTTAACTAGATACTGACTTATTCACACGGCTACTAGGCATGCCCGTGTGCCACAATCGTGCAGGCAAAACAGGCTATTATCAAGCATAATGCCACCCACAATAGGGTCATACCTACAAGCAATATACCAATTCATATCATACTCAATTGACAAACAAAGCCATGCCTAATACTCAACAGAGCTTTGCATCCAAACTCATTTTCAAATATACCAATTTGCCCAACTAAAACACATATACTTTCAAGTATAAATCATCTATAATTACTTTTCATATAATCATTTCTTTAATCATACATCAATACTTAAAATTTCATTCATATGCATACCATAAACTTGTCCCTTTTATAAACATGAGATCATACCAAAACCATCATCAAATACCATATTCATAATGCATAGTTTCAATAAATAACTAGCCACATCACATGGCTAAGTTCATAACTCAAACTTATACCAAATAACTAGCCTATACATGCCATATCTAGCTATATACATTTTCAAAAGATACCAAAATGAGCTTAGGTAATGTGATGATGATCCTCAACAGTCCTGAGCCTTCAGTAGCTTTGACGATCTAAAAAAATAGAGAAAATACACACACAGAGTAAGCTTTCAAAAGCTTAGTAAGCCATATACAAATAAACCTAACATAAAATGGACATATCATATTTATACAATGAAAATAATGGCTCTCTTAGAATATACATTTTATATAGCATTTGGCTCATTTGTTTAACCACATCTTACCATGTTTTTCAACTCAAGTATCACATATACACATAGCTCATTAGAGCATATCATCACATATTATTCCACCCTTTCAATACACATATTCAAATGACTAAGTTCATATAGATACTTACCTTTCATACACACTTAGTGTACACAACAACGTACCTAAAACGGATATTCAAATCACATAGTCATTCATATCTCGGACTTGCTCGTTGAACTGTTCGGAATCTAATAGGATATGCAGAGTACTCGGAATAATTGTACAATGCCAATGTCCCAGACGTGGTCTTACATGATATAACAGAACAGACACCTATGTCATGACATATACTATCCTATCGATTCCTAGGTTCAAACGGGACTTATCGTATAATAGCAATATGTCGATCTTATCTCAGATTTCATATATATATTCCACATCTCATATGCATTCATCATTATCAATAATCATATGAACATTCATAATTCAATACCAGTACATTTATTTGTATATCGACTTACTTCGGATTCAGATATTCATTTGGACTCAGTTATTCGACTACCTTCGCTTTCCCGCGATCTAAGTCTGTTTTCTTTGGTTCTTGATCTATACATATTCAAATTTAACCCTTTTATTTACCAACACATTCAATTCAATCCAGAAACACACATTTCGGGCAATTTACACATTAGCCCTCACATTTTCACATTTGGACATTTTAGTCCCTAATTCACAAAATCATAAAATACACCAAATTTGCTTTTATTCATGCTTAGCCAAATGCACACTATACTCATATCAATCCATTCATTTAATTAAATTTACAATTTAGTCCTTCAAATTGCTATTTTAACAATTTAGCCCTAATTAGCTAAATCCATCAAAAATTCAAGAACAAAATATGTTCATTTAACACATATCTTTCATTAAACACCTAAACTCATCACAATGCTCACCATTTCATTAATGGAACATTTCATAAAAATCATCAATACACAAAATTGAGAAATGGATTTTGAAGTATACAAAGCAACGATTGCAAAAACGTAGAAATTATCAAGAACCGATTAAAAACATACCTTGAATCAAGGCTTGAAATGGCCGAATATAACCAAGCTAAACCTTTTTCTTTTCTTACAAAATTCAGTGGATGAACACTCACATAATGGCTAATTTCAAGCTTTGTTTTTATTATAATTAACATAATTATTAATGTACAAAACCAACCTTTCATAATAATATATATAACATATGCACACAAGGTCATTTGTGACCATTATCACCCACTTACTTCATTAATGGGCTTATTGCCTATTAAGGACTTCACATTATAAAAACATCAACAATTTGATACTTTTAAATTCAACTATCAAACTTTCCTTTTATGCGATTAAGCCTTTTTCTCTAATTAAGCATACAAACAAACAAATTAACTCACGAAACTTTAACACATGTTAATCACATATCAAGTGCACAGAAAATAATATTTAAATATTTCACTGACTCAGATTTGTGGTCTCAAAACCACTATTCTGACTAGGGTCTAAACCGGACTGTTACAACCATAATTATCCTTTTTGGTGGGCTGTGTACGATACCATTGTTTATATTATCATTTAGTGGGCTATGTGCGAAACCACCGTAAATATTCTTTTTGGTGGGCTATGTGCGATACCACCCTATTATCGATTAACGGTGGGCTATGTGCGAAACCACCAGGTACATAGTATTATTCCGAGCGGTTCATCGAGAAATGGTATAGGTAAATGTTTCATGTTGCCTTGTGGTGATGAGTGCAGGAAATGTGTACTAGAAATTGTGAGCAATATAATTATTATGTGATTGGAATGTGGTAGGAGATGAGATGAGTAAGCATGATTATGGAAATGTGAATTGTTCTTGCTTAGTATGTGAGGTTATTGATTGATTAGCATATGTGATGATGCTTATTGTTTACATGTAAACTTATTAAGCTTAAAGCTTACTCCCTTTCTTTTTCCCTTGTTTTATAGTGTCAAAGAGCCGATTCGAGATACGAAGATAATCGAAAGATCACTCACACTATTAGCTCATCTCGGTATATTAGTTTTAGCATTTTGAGTATGGCATGTATAATGTTTAGACATAGTGAATGTTTTGTTGTTTTGGCCATGTGTGTTGGCTCCTTTAAAGATGAACACTTTTGTAAATGGCCATATTTAATGGCTCATTATCATTATATATATGAAAAGAAGAGGTTATTCATGAATGTGTATGATATATGATTGAGTTGCTTGGTAAATGATTGAATGTGATTGACGTTGTATGAGTTAGGGTGATAAAAACAACTTGGCAAGTAGCCTTGTTCCTGTCCACATGGGTAGGCACATGGGCGTGTGTCTAGGTCGTGTGTGATGCACGGTCAGTCCCATGGGTGTAATAACCAGGTCGTGTGTCCCCTACATGCTAGTGTTGCAAGTCAGTGTCGACCACGGGCTAGATACACGAGCGTGTGCCTAGGCCGTGGGCCCCTTATTTAGTTGCTAACGTCACAAACAGGATACCCAGGTTTTCACACACAGGTGAGGACACAGGCGTGTCTAGGTTGTGTGAAGGACACGGGCCAAGGACACAGGTGTGTGTCCGGCCATGTGAAAACCCCTGTAGGTTCGAATTGAAAAATAAATTCCACACGGGCTAGGGACATGGGCGCGTGTGACCACACGGCCTGCCCACATGAGCGTGTCCCATTTTACACGAGCGTGTGGCCCTGTTAAGGCAAAATTTTCCTAAGTTACAAAAGATCCCGGTTTGATTTAGAGGCCCTCCGTTCGTATGTGTAAGGTCTCGTAGGCCCATAATAAGAATGTTATGAATGTGAATGAAAGATTTTATATTGGAATGAAATTTGATAGCCCAAAGTTGTATGTTCAAGCGAGATAAGTCTGGTAATGCCTCATACCCGATTCTGGCATTGAATACAGGTAAGGGGTGTTACAATTGATCTTGTCATATAGAGGATTTAGCCCGACAGATAATCCTGACACGAAACCTATCGAGTAAACATTATGATTTGGGTTTAGCCTGGACTGGTAACCAAAATTAAGCTTTTATGAGCACACATTATATAAAGGATTTAGCCTGGACTGGTAATCCTGTTACACGATATGTGACTAGAGCGTGTGTCCCATGACTAAGTGCCCTAAGGGGTATCCTTGAATGAGAATTGACGGATTAATGAATTGTACACCTCGAGTGTAATACTTGAGCATCCATCATAATTTCAATAATTCAATGGACATAGAACTCTTGACATGGTATGGAAATTGTGTGATCAAATGGTAATGACTTAAAAGAATATTGCATGATGAGCTCATCTATGTTTACTTGATTGATATGAAGATTTTGATGACTAACATGTTTGATTGAGTGCATGTGCTTAGGCCATATTGCTAGTGGATGGAAATCATGTTATTGTGTGCTTATATTTAATAAACAATATTGGTAAGTTTAGTTTTCGTTATATGAACTTACTAAGCATGTAATGCTTACCCCCTTTATTTTTCCCCTGTCTTATAGTGCTCGGAAGCTCGCTAAGGTTGGAAGATCATTGGAGCATCGTCAACTACCAACTAGCATTTTGGGTATATTTAGTAAAAATCATTTTGATATAATGGCATGAATAGGACTACTTGGCCAATAGTGGCTTGAAAATGATGTTTTGTAATCTGGCCATTAGAATGGCTAGTAATGGTTCATTTTGGTATGACTTAGTAGATTGTTTTGATACATAAATACACATGTGTTATGTTGAGTATATGTGGTATAATGTTGTTATTGCATAAGTTAAACCAAGTTAAGTTTATAAACACTTGTGCTTGAAATGATATGCCATGTTGTATGGAATTGCTTATTTTGAATGCTTGAATTTGTTGGTATTGGGTGTGTGTTTTAAGTGCAGGTTTTGGGTGAAATTGTGGGTGAGAAATGAAGCTAGAAATGGCTTCATTTGTTCACACGGGTAGACACACGAGCGTGTGTCTAGACCGTGTGTGACACATGGCCTGGTAACACGGGCATGTAGTTAGGCCGTGTGTCCTTTGCACCTAAATTTTGAGAAACAGAATGCTCAGAATTGAGCACACGAGTGTGTGCATAACCCCCATTACCCATGTCCGACGCTAGTATAGGGTACGAGGCATTACCAAACTTATTCACAAGCAAACATTCAAAATCGAGACATGAATTTCCACTAAAATTTAAAACTTTTCAAAAACATTCATATCGTCCCTAAAATGAACCTATGAGGCCCAAAACATGCATCGGAAGTGGTTCGAGGCTAAGCCGAGAAATTTAGAAACTTTTGGAAAACTTAGAAAATTTTTCATGAAAAAGGCGTGTGACCCTAAGATACGCCCGTGCTTCAGGCCGTGTTCAAATTAGGGAGCATTCTGTTTATTACATCATCATCAATTTAAGGTCACACGGCCAAGTCACACGCCTGTGTGCTTAGGCCGTGTGATCGATTAAATTTTCATAATTTTTCATAAAATATGTGCAGACTTCACACGGCCAGGGCACACGCCAGTGTTCGAGGCCATACCGTCCACACGGCTGAGACACACGCCCGTGTCTCTGCCCGTGTGCTCATTAATGAGCATTCTGTTTTGCAATTATTTAGGGTGCAGGGGACACACGGTAGGATCACATGCCCGTGGGGAAGACCGTGTGTCACACACGGCCTAGACACGCCCGTGTGTCTACTGTGTGGACAATAAAAAGGCTATTTACCAAGCCATTTGTCACCCTTATTCACACATACACTCACATCAATTCAAAGGCACATAACATTACATACTTAGGCAACCAAAGCATCCACATTCATGGTTGAAACATATCAACTTTATATGTTTATCTAACATACTCACTACATTTATTAAGCCCTAAATCAACATACAAATCCCACATTTATTAGGCTTCACTCAATTTTTATCCAGTTACCAAATTATACTCAAATTCCTCATCTCATTAATAGGTCACAATTCCCACATCACACAATCATGCCATAAATCACATTTCCAAATATTTGTCATTCACTAAGCATACTATGATCATATCACCATAGGCATTGAAACATATATGAATATACTTAGGCTTTCAACCATGTTGCCAACATAAGCCAACTTACATGGGCAAATAGCATACAAGCCTTTGACGATTACAAGCCAACATATTGGCTACAATCATAAAGACACATATAACCAATTGACTTAGTCCCTATACATGCCATAACTCAAAAGACTTGAATTTATATATACTCAAAATGGTAGCTTGATAGTGTGATAGAATCTCCGACGATCTCCAACTCAAGCTAGCTTAATAACCCTATAAGATATAGGAAAGGAAGGGGGTAAGCTAAATAGCTTAGTAAGTTCATATGCAAATAATACAAAACATTATTCATACACTTGACATACAAATAACTTAACAAATATTAACATAAATGTCATTAAAAATTCATAAACACCACTTACTCAATCCCAATCTTACCAACAGCTCATCATATAAGTAACATAACATATTGCCACATGAATATCATTAAACTTCATGAGTATAGTTTACTCAATCACATTCTTGCCTATAGCTCATCATATGAATAACATAACATACATCAATATAAATGTCATTAAACTTCATAAATGTCATATGAACATAAATGTCATTTAATATTAACATGACACATGTCAACATAATTGTCATATACTAATGGCTTATCACATGAATCTCATAACACATGTCGAAATAATTGTCATATACCAATAGCTCATCTTATGAATAACATCACACATATCAACGTAATTGTCATTTAAGCTTCATAAGTACAACTTGCTCAATCATAATTTTACCAATTGTTCATCATATACTGAGTTCATTTTCTTTAAGTTTTTTGTACATACTTGTACCAACTCATAAAATAATCACATACTTTCTCGTCTTTGACATTCCCATTGAATTTCCCATTGAACCATTTGGAGTACTAAAGGATACTCAGGAACCTAGTACATACAGTACTGTACCAATGCCATATCCCAAATATAGTCTTACATGTAATCTTGTATCGATGCCAATAGCCCAGCTATGGTCTTACACGAAGTCTCACATCAATGCCATATCCCATATATGGTCTTACACGAAGTCTCAAATTGATGCCATATCCCAGATATGGTCTTACACGTAATCTTAGTGACCCTCATGCCATGACATTTGTATCCTATCTATTCCTATGGTTCAACCGGGATTTTCTCGCTTATCGAACTTTGTCAGTTACGTTCAAGGAGTCGGTCATAATTCATATAATATTAAAGCATTTAAAACATAAATTAAACAATGCGTTATCTACATACGAACTTACCTCGGCATCAAAATGGCAAAAAGGACTAAATTATCAAATACTCATTTTTCCCCCGTTTTAGGTCCAAACCTAGTTTTTTCTTGATCTATAATATCACATTTAACTTATTCAATCATTATACAATTCAAATTAGCACATGGAAAAAATTACATTTTTGCCCTTAAACTTTGACATATTTACAATTTTTCCCCTAGGCTCGAAAAATGAAATCTATTCAATTTCTTCGATTCTCAAGCCTAGCCGATCCTTTTTCATAACTATAAAAGCCCAAAATTTCCATTAAAACACACTTTTACTACATATTTTACAACTTTTACAAATAAGTCCTTTTAGGCATTTTTACTAAAAATCACTTAGTAAAAGTTATTTATCACTCTTTAAACAATTAATATCTTCCATCAAACATCAAATACATGCATGTCACACATGGGTAAATTTTTAAACATGAATCCTACTTCAAAATAATGGTAGAAATAGGTAAACCAGGTTACGAGGACTTCGAAAATGTTAAGAGCATTAAAAACGGGGCTAGGATGCACTTACTATCAAGCTTGAAAAGTGGAAAAACCCTAGCTATGGAGCCCTTATGAAATTTGGCCAAGGTAGAAGAAAGATGAGTCAATTTCGACTTTATTTTCCCTTTTTTTCTTTTATTAACCAAATGACCAAAATGCCCCTAAAGCCTTTCTTTGAAATTTTTCCTAACCATGTCCATTTTTGTCCATAAAAATAGAAATTGGTCACATTGCTATTTAAGGACCTCTAATTAAGAACCCATAACTATTTCATACTTAAAGCTTCTAGAACACACATTTTATAACTTTTGTAATTTAGTCCTAAAAGTCAAATTTGACACTTTACCAACAAAATTTCTCAACGAAACTTTCACACAATCAAGAAATCATATCATGAAACTTAAAACAATCATAAAATAAATATTTCTACTTTATATTTATGGTCTCAAAACCACTATTCTGACTAGACCCTAATTCAGGCTGTTACAGTGTGTCTCAACCGTATGTGCCACACGGCCTAGAACAAGGGCGTGTGTCTTGGTCGTGTGAAACCTGCACCTAATTTGAATTAATTTAATTAACCACACGGCCTAGCACACGGGCGTGTGGCATGGCTTTGTGGTGCAAGTCAGAGAGCACCCTAAATCAGACACGGGTTGAGGCACAGGCGTGTCTAAAGATCACAAAGGCGTGTTTCTTGGACCACACGGGCGTGTGAGTCCTACACCTTAGAAATTTTTTTTTAATTTTCCAAACAATTCTTAGAGGTTCCGATTAAGTCCCGAATCAATTTTAATGCTCGTATTGTGTAACAGCCCGATTTTGGGGCTAGTCAGAATAGTCGTTTTGGAAACACTAATCTGAGGTCAGAGAAAATTATTTAATATTAGTTTATGTGTTATATAATGATTATATGAGTACATGAAAATTTTGGTGAATTAATTTTAGTGATTGCATGCTTAATTTTGAAAAAGGACTAAATCGCATCAAGCGCGAAAGTTTTGTTTTACAAGGTAAAGGTGTCAAATAGCTATAGAACCTTAAATTGGAGGTCTTTAATGTGTAATTAGGCCTTTTAAAGGGTGATGGTCGGCTATAGGGGACAAGAAAATTCAAAATTGGTCAAAGTTGGTGGATTAGGTGACTTAATTGAAGAAATAAAATAAGATAAAGAGAAGAAAAGATATCATCTTTTAAATTTCTTCTCTCCACCGATTTTTACACTCAAGAAAGGGCCACAGAAGCTTGAAAATTTTAGCAACCTCTAATCCTTGCAGGTAAGTGATTTTAATAGTCATATTTGATGATTTTTGTGTTTTTGGAACCCTTGTAGCTTAAGCTAACTAATGAAAGGACTATTTTGCAAAAATGGTTGAAAGTATAGGGTTTTGCCATGATAAAATTAGTGGTGTTTGCTTAATTTTTATGAAATAAAATGAAACTTGGTTGTTAAATAAACAACTTTTGTGAAAAGGAGTTTCCATGAAAACACCTAAAAGGGACCTTTTTATAAAGGTTGTAAAATAGGTGGTAAATGTGTGAAATAATTGGATTTTTGAGTTGCTATAAGCTTAAAATAGATTCGGCTAGGCTTGGTTAATGAGGAAATTTGATAAAAAAATGATATATGAGCCTAGGGGCAAAATCATAATTATGTGAAAGTCTAGGGGCAAAAAGGTAATTTTTCCAAAGTAGGAATTTTGAAATGTCTTGATTAATGTGGTGATTATATGAGTGAATTGTATCATCATAGATCAAGAAAAACGGAGTCCGGACCTAGACCGGGGGAAAACCAAGCGAGTGGACTAAGATCAAATTAGTCGCCCATATTTTGTATATCGAGGTAAGTTGTACGTAAATGATACAATTTTATCATATTTATGCATTAAAAATTTGATATTGCATCAAATGTTTGATTATTGTTATGAAAATGCATGACGAGAGTTGATGTGATATACTCTAGGTTGAACCCTAGGAATTGATTGGATACCCAAGCCATGACAATTGAGCGATATGTGTGCTAGTGTAAGACCATGTCTGGGACATGGCATTGGCAATGATAGGTGTGCTAGTGTAAGACCATGTATGGGACATGGCGTCGGCCACAATATGAGAGCCAGTGTAAGACCATGTTTGGGACATGGCATCGGTATCTTACCCTCTTGTGTGAGGCTTGTCGGGTACCCTTTGGTATTCTAATTGGTTCAACGAGTAATTTAGAGCTTATGCCAAAAGTGAGAAAATTTACGCTCATGTTGTAAGTAATACAGGTACCTATATGAATTTCATGAGAAATGAACTCGAATTATGTTGTATGATTAGTAAGGGTGAAAATGAGTAAGTTATGCCTTTATTCATTCAAGAATTATATGCAAGCCTATAATATGTTATGAGTATGATAATGCATGGCAATTGTTGTTAATTATTTACATGTGACTTACTAAGCTTTACGCTTACTCTCTCTCCTTTCTATTTTCTTATAGTACCACCGAGCTAGCTCAGGGATCAAAGAACATTGGAGGCTCGATCACACTATCAAACCGAACATTTGGTATAGCTAGATTTATCCCTTTTGGGTATGGCATGTATAGGGACTTAGTCTTTTGTTAAGTGTCATATTGATTTGGCCAAATGTGTTGGCTTGTCCTAAAAATGAAGTCATTTTGTATAAGGCCATGGATGTTGGCTACTATTTGTTATTGATATATGAAATGATGGCGTTCCTCATGTGCAAAATGCATGGTTGAGTATTGGGTATTAATGCATGAATGAGTAGGTTACTTGATGTGGCTTATACTGGTGCAAGTAAGGGTGGCAAAAAGGGCTTGGTAAATAGCCTTGAATTTGTCCACATAGGTAGACACACTGGCATGTGTCTAAGCCATGTGTGACACACGGTCTACCACTTGGGCATGTAGTCCGGCCATGTGTCCCCCTACACCTTAGGTTGGCGAAACAGAATGCCCAGTAGTAACCACACGAGTTGAGGCATAACTGTGTGTCTCAACCGTGTGGAAGACACGGCCATAGGAAATGGGCATGTGCCTAGGCCATGTGAAGCCTGCACTTAAATTTAGGAATTTAATTCGCCACACTGCCTAGGAACACGAGTGTGTGCCTTGGCCGTGTGACCTTATTGAGTTGCTGACGTCAGAAATAGAATGTCAAGGTTTTTACACACGATGGAGACATGGGCGTGTCATGGCCGTGTGAGTGACACGTGTCATGGACACAGGCGTGTGCCAGGCCATGTGAAAACCCCTGTAGGTTCGAATTGAAAGATAATTTCACACGGCTAGGGACAAGGGGCGTGTGTGACCACACGTGCGTGTCTCCTGCCGTATGGGCATATGCCCCTGGTTTTTAGTAAAATTTTCCAAAATTTTCCAAAGAGTCTAATTTAGTATCAAGCCATTTCTAAAGTATGATTTGGACCTCGTAGACCAATATTAAGGTCGTTGAGAGGAAGTTTGAAAAGTTTTAAATTTGAACGGACTTTTATGACCCAAAAATGCATGGTAGTATGTGTTTTGAGCTAGGTAACGCATCGTAGCCTGTTTCGGCGCTAAACACGGGTAAGGGTGTTACATATTGGGCCTCGAGGGCCTGATCAATGGATGATATGAATGATCTCGGTAAATGAATTGTATGAATTATCTAAAAAATGTTCTGAATATTTTGGTAATTCCTTGAAACCCTATTTCTACGAAGGGTACAGGTTTAGGGTGTTACATTTAGTGGTATCAGAGCTACGGTTTAGTCGATTCTCAGATTTGACGTAGCAAACACGAGTTTAGCTATACATGCCATTATATATAAATTGTGATAGTGTGATGACTCTTGATCATTTTAAATGTGTTTTCCATATAGTAATGTCATCCAACCGAGCTAGAGTTGAATTTGAGGAAGCTGAGAGGAATGCTTCAGCTTCAGTACAAAGAGTTGCATCTACGTCTCGTAGTGAAAGGCTCGTGCCTGAGGGCCGAAGTGAGGAGGAAAACAAGCCATCTATACAATGACCTCCCCCACTTGCTCCTCAACCGGTTCCTGAGGTACCACAGGGTGTTGAACCTATTAGAATCGGTCAGCCTCTGATAAATAAAATCTATAAACATGGGGTGGAAGAATTTAGAGCTACCGCAGATGATGATCCAGAAAGGGCTGAGTTTTGGCTAGAAAATACAATCCGGGTTTTTGATGAATTATCATGTACTCATGCTGAATTTCTGAAATGTGCAGTCTCTCTGCTAAAGGATATAGCTTATCATTGGTGGAACACCATAACTTTGGTAGTACCGAGGGAGAGTATCACATGAGAATTCTTCCAAGCTGAATTCAGAAAGAAGTGTGTGAGCCAGAGATTTATGGATGAGAAAAAGAAAGAATTTCTAAAGCTCAAACAAGAGAATATGACAGTGTCTGAATATGAACTAGAATTTGTTCAGCTAAGTAAATATGCCTGAGAATGGGTCCAGTCTGAGGCTGAGATGTGCAAACGCTTTGAAGAGGGTTTAAATGATGATATCAAGTTGTTGATCGGAATCCTTGAAATAAGGGAATTTGCGGTGTTAGCCGATCGAGCCCAGAAAGCTGAGGAACTGAGTAAGGAAAAGAAACAAGCAGAAAAAGAGGCTCAGGTTTTAGGAAAAAGAACTATGAGTAAGTCACAATCATTTGCTTCTAAGAAACTAAAGAGGTATTATGATCGTGTTACTACCTCTACGGGGAATTCTGGAAGAGAGAGGGGCTCTCAACGTTCTAACCCGAGGTCTTCATCTCCATCTGTGACCAGTGTGAGTAGTGTTGACAATCCTAAACCGAAATGTAAACATTGTAACAAATTCCATCATGGGGAATGTCGATCTAGAAGTGGAGCTTGTTTTGGATGTGGTTCACTTGAGCATTTTCTCAGAGATTGTCTTGAAAGAGTTGAAAAAGAAATAGAACCAGCTCCAAAGCCGAGTAATCCTGTTGCGAGAGGCAGACCACCCCGTCACCCTAGTAATGTTAGTGGTAGCCGAGGTATTACAAAGGATACGACAGTTAGATCTGAGGCACGAACACCTATAAGGACCTATACTATTCGTGCTTGAGAAGATGCCTTTGCACCAGACATCATTACTGGTACATTTTTCTCTACTTGATACTGATAATACAGCATTGATTGATCCTACTCATACATATGCACGAACTTAGTGACTGTTAAAAATTTACCTGCTGAATCCACTGAATTTGTGGTTAAAGTTTCAAACCCCCTAGACTAGTGTGTTATGGTGGATAAAGTCTATAAAAACTATCCGTTGATGGTAAAAGGTATTTGCTTTCTGGCTAACTTGATGTTATTGCCATTTGATGAATTTGATGTGATCTTGGGAATGGATTGGTTAACTCGATATGATGCAGTAGTGAATTGTAAATAGAAATATATTGTGTTGAAATGTGAGAATAATGAATTGTTGCATGTTGAATCTGATAAACTGGATGGATTACCTAATGTGATTTCAGCAATAACGGCATAGAAATATGTCCGAAAGGGTTATGATGCTTACCTTGCATATGTGTTGGATACTAAGGTACCTGAGTCAAAGATTCAATCAGTACCAGTTGTATTTGAATTTCCTGATGTATTCCTAGAAGAATTACCTAGTTTAGCACCAGATAGAGAACTGGAAATCTCTATAGATCTCGTTCCGGGAACTACACCGATATCTACAGCACCTTACAGAATGGCTCCTACAGAATTGAAAGAGCTGAAAGTACAGTTATAGGAGTTGATTGAAAAAGGCTTTGCTCGACCTATTTTCTCTAGCCAACTCAACAAAGTCACAATAAAGAACAAGTATCTATTGCCTCGTATTGATGACTTATTTGACCAGCTGAAATGTGCCACTGTATTTTCAAAGATTGATCTCCATTCTGGTTATTATCAATTACGGGTAAAAAAATTTGATGTGCCTAAGAGAACTTTTAGAACCAGGTATAGACACTATGAGTTTCTTGTGATGCCATCCGGCTTGACAAATGCACCTGCAGTGTTTATGGATTTGATGAACAGAATTTCCAATCTGTATTTGGACAGTTTTATGGTGGTATTTATAGATGATATTTTGGTTTACTCTAAAGATGAAAATGAACACGCTGAGCATTTGAGAATAGTGTTGCAAACCCTGAGAGAGAAACAATTGTATGCCAAGTTCAGTAAATGTGAATTTTGGCTATGGGAAGTTAGTTTTCTTGGGCATATAGTATCTATTGAAGGTGTCAGAGTAGACTCGAATAAAATTTCAGTCATTGTTAATTGGAAGCCACCGAAGAATGTGCCTGAAGTCCGAAGTTTTCTTGGACTAGCTGGCTACTATCAGAGATTTGTAAAAAGTTTTTCAATGATAGCTTCTCCGATGACTTGTTTACTGCAAAAAGATGTGAAATTTAAGTGGACAGATAAATGTCAGCAGATTTTCGATAGATTGAAAACTTTATAATAGAGGCACTCGTATTAGTTTAGCCTGAATCGAGTAAGGAATTTGTAATTTACAGTGATGCATCGTTGAATGGTTTAGGCTATATTTTGATGTAGGATGGTAAAGTAGTAGCTTATGCTTCACGACAGCTAAAGCCACATGAAAAGAACTACCCGACACACGACCTTGAATTAGTAGCCATAGTGTTTGCATTGAAAATCTAGCGACATTACTTGTTCGGTGAAAAATGTCATATATTCACTGATCATAAAAGTCTAAAATATTTGATGTCACAGAAAGATTTGAATTTGAGACAGTGTAGATGGCTTGAACTACTAAAAGATTATGTTGTTGACTACCATCCGGGAAAGGCCAATGTAATGGCAGATGCTTTGTCCAGAAAATCCCTATATGCTTTGCGAGCAATGAATACTCTATTGTCGCTATTTGAATCATGGCTGAGTTAAAAAGCTAAACCAATGTTTTTTACGACAAATTTTTGAAGCCCAGAAAAATGATAGCAAGTTGCAAGAAAGATGCATACAAAGTGAATCAACTCCTGACTCAGAATTTCAGATTGGGACTAATGGGTGTTTGTTATTTAGAGGCAGAGTATGTGTACCGAAAGGTTCTAAACTAGTACAAAGGATTTTGAATGAAGCTCATAATGGTAACATGCCTATTCATCCCGGTAGTAATAAAATGTATAATGATCTGAAAAAGATGTACCAGTGGCTAGGAATGAAACGAGATATTTCTGAGTTTGTAGCAAAATGTTTGATATGTCAGCAAGTAAAAGCTGAACATCAGTTGCATTCTGGACTTTTACAGCTAGTTACGATACAGGAATGGAAATGGGAAAGAATTACCATGGACTTTGTAACGGGATTACCCCTGTCTCCAAAGAAGAAAGATGTCATTTGGGTAGTCGTTGATCGGTTCACGAAGTCTGCACACTTTATTCCAGTACGTATGGATTATTCCATGAATAAATTGGCTGAGTTATATATTTCTGAGATTTTTAGATTGCATGGAGTGCCTACCTCTATTATTTCAGATAGAGATCCTCAATTTACATCTAGATTATGGAGCAAATTGCAAGCAGCTCTAGGTACTCAGTTTCACTTTAGTATTGCATTTCTGTAACACCCTTAACCCGTATCCATCGCCGGACTAGGGTTACGAGGTATTATCGGTCGAATCATAACATTTAAAGCACCATGGCTCACACAACAGTAAATCATAGTCAATCAATAACACAAAGTCCCTTTAGCAGGTCTACGAGGCCTTAAACATGCTTTAGAGAAGGTTCGATACTAAACTGATCTCGTAGGAAACTTTGCAGTACTTAGAATTTTTTTTCCAAAACAGGGCACACACCCGTGTGGCTAGGCCGTGTGGCTCACATGGCCATGCCTTAGACCATGCCTCACCCCGTGTGCAACACTGACTATGGTCAAACAACCTGTCACACGCCCGTGTGTCTGGCCCATGTGTAAGACTGACTTGCTTCGAATTGGGACAGTGAAGGATACGGTCGAGACACACGCCCGTGTGCTCACCCATGTGGACAATTATAGGCCATTTACAAGGCCAAATTGCCACCCTACATGTTCAATTCCAATACAAGAAAACATACAAATCATTCACCATATCAAATACCAAATCAAGTATAAAACATACCATTTCTATTTTACCAAAGCATACCAAAATGGCCATTCACACAAGACCATATATACACATCACATACACCATTTTCACATAGAAAAATATATACCAAAATCAATCCATTATCAAGCCATATCACATGGGAAGATTTATACATCCCAAAACATTCCACAACCTCACTAGCCTATACATGCCATATACCATAAATACAACTTCCAAAAGGTAACCAAATTAGGTGTCTGATAGTGTGATTGAGTCGCTAACGATCCCCAGATCCAAGCTAGCTTTAATGACACTATAAAATAGAGAAAGATTTCACACAGTAAGCTTTAAAGCTTAGTAAATTCATAATATAACACAATTAACTCGAAAAATCAAATTCAATATGCCAAATTAACTAACACTTAGTTCAATTCACATCACTACTCAATTTTACCCATGGCTATTACTCACTCTCATACCATATCTATAGATTCATGTACAAGCATTTATAATGCTACTCAATTCAACCCTTTTCATCATTCAATCACATAATCTTCGCTCTATCTCATACACGATATCATCAACCACATAGGTTTTGTACATACCTCTACCCACATATTTATCTATCATATTGACCACTTCAATACTCGATGCCATATTTCATTTGATCCTCTTTAAGCATTTGATGAACTCGCACACTTAGTGCGAACTAATTAGCCAAAGCTATAATTATATCGCGCACTTAGTGCCATCACATTAAACCAAAGTTGTCTCGATATCGCACACGTAGTGCCAAATAATATAGTCGATGCTTTCTTATTCTCGCACACTTAGTGCCATTCATCACTATAACTATTCTATTTACGCACACTTAGTGTCACATATCTTCTAACTCACATTTCATATTTCCAAACTCCACAATCACATTTGCATTCATTTCATCACATATAAACATTGTTTAAACAATCCGTATTATACACGAACTTACCTCCGATCTAGAAACAACGGTACTAGTCGATCAATCGAGCACTTTGTTCTTGCCTCGATCTAGGTCTGAATTTCTCTTTTCTTGATCTATATAATATATCAAGTTCAACTCATTCAATCTCATCTTCATTCAAAACAATCCACAAACATATAGTTAGGGCATTTTACACTTTATCCCTCACAATTACACATTTTGACATTTTAATCCCTATTTCACAATTACACAAAATACACATAATTTACTCACAGCTAATCTTGGTCGAATTTCATATTAGTTCCTGGCAACCCATTTTCACATTTATTTAACATTTTAGCCCCTCAATTTCTCATTTTTATAATTTAGCCCATAATACTCAAATTCAACAAAAATCCAAATACAAAACATGTTAACCCAACATATATCTTTAATTTTTCATAAACTAACATCACAAAGCTCACAATTTCATCAATAGTATAACTCAAAATCTTCATCAAATTCAGAAATTAAGGCATGGGCTTGATAGAACACAAAACAACGATCACAAAAACATAAAAATTATCGAAAACGGATCAAAACACATATCTTATTCAAGCAAAATTCTAGCCGAACCCTAGCTAGCTTTCTTTTCTTTTCTTTCTTTGTATTGTCTGCAAGATGAACACAAAAATGGCCACTAATTCATGTTTTGTTTTAATTTAATTAACATTAAAACATCAATTACTATTTTATCCTTAATGAATTAACATGAAAGCCATTTAATACAAGCCCATTTATGACCATTAAACTTATTAAAGGTATAATATCATCATAAGGACCTTTGGTTTAATAAACCATAGCCATTAAACACTTTTAACTACTAGCACACAACTTTTGCATTTTTTGCGATTAAGTCCTTTTTCACAAATCGACACACAAATGATAAAATTTTCACACAGGACTTTCACACATACTTTATCACATGCCATAAACATAAAAAAATAATATTAAATTATTTCTCTAACCTCAGATTTGTGGTCCCGAAACCACTATTCCAACTAGGGTCTAAACCGGGCTGTTATAACTCTCCCTCCTTTGGGATTTTCGTCCTCAAAAATCTTACGAGTGAATAGATTCGGATATTGTTCCGTCATAGCTTCCTCAGGCTCCCACGTAGCCTCTTAAATCTCGTGTCTATGCCACAACACTTTCATTAAAGCGAATTTCTTATTTCTCAATTCTTTGATCTTACGAGCTAGAATTTGAATTGGTTCTTCGCTATACGATAGATCAGACTGAATCTCAATTTTAGTAGAGGCAATCACGTGCGATGGGTCAAATCTGTATCGTCAAAGCATTGATAAGTGAAACACATTATGAATCTTCTCTAGCTCAGGCGGCAACAACAATCTATAAGCATATGGCCCGATACGTTCGATAATCTCATACGGCCTAATGAATCTTGGACTCAACTTTCTTTTTCTACCGAAACAAAGTACTTTCTTCCATGGAGACACTATCAAAAACACTTTATCACCGATCTCAAATTCAATATCTTTTTGTTTCAAATTGGCGTAAGACTTCTGACGATCTGATGCCGCTTTCAAACTGTTTCGAATCACTTTCACTTTTTGCTCAGTCTCTCTGATCAAATCTACACCACAGATCTTATTCCCACTAAGCTCAGTCCAATACAATGGAGTTCTGCATTTATGACCGTAAAGAGCCTCAAATGATGCCATTTTATTGCTTGATTGAAAGCTATTATTATACGCAAATTCAATCAATGGCAGGTACTTTTCCCACGCACCTTCAAACTCTAGAATACAACATCTCAACGTATCCTCGAGAATCTGAATGGTCCGCTGGGATTGACCATCCGTTTGTGAATGAAAAGCAATACTGAAGTGCAATTTCGTACCTAAAGCCTCTTGCAGTTTTTTCTAAAACCGCGAAGTAAACCTCGGATCTTTGTCAGACACAATAGAATTAGGCACCCCGTGCAATCATACAACCTCAGAAACATACAATTCAGCTAACTTATCAAGCGAGTAATCCATTTTTTATCGAAATAAAATGAGTTAATTTCGTTAATCTGTCAACTATCACCCAGATTGCATTTTTTTTTTTAGAGATAGGGGCAATCCCGACACAAAGTCCATCGTGATTCTCTCCCATTTCCACTCAGGAGTCATGATCGGCTGTAATAAGCCCGAAGGTACCTGATGTTTAGCTTTGACTTGCTGACAGACTAAACATCTTAAAACAAACTCTAAGATATCCCGTTTCATACTAGGCCACCAATAAAATTGTTTTAGATAATTGCACATTTTCGTACTTCCTGGATGAACTGATAAACGACTATTATGAGCTTCGTTCAAAATCAACTGAATCAACTCTGAATTTCTCGAAACACCAATTCGATCTAGTAATCTCAGACAATCATCATTATCAACTCAAAATTCTGAATCAAAATTCAAACCACACTGAGCTCGTTTCGGTAGCATTTCATTGTCAACTTTTTGAACATCACAAATCTTCTGTAAAAACAACGGTCTTGCTTTCAATTCGGCTAAAAACGAACCATCATCACACAAATCTATCTGAGTATTCATTGCTCGTAAAGGGAATAAAGACTTTCGGCTCAAAGCGTCAGCAATAACATTAGCTTTTCCCAGATGATAGTCAATTACTAATTCATAATCTTTTAACAATTCTAATTGATAAACCATAATTTATACATATTTTTACCTCATGCTTGGCTTATTTTTTGGATGAATTTTCATTAGATTTAATGAATTCGACGCTCCTAATCCTTTAATTTCATGTTTTATACTCAGGAGAGCTTAGGAGTCGAAAAGATCGAGAAACAGGCCAAAAAGGAACTAAATGGGCCTACACAGCCTGGACTGTCGCACACGGGCAGACAACACGGTCATGTGTGGTGACCAGAAGCGAGCACGGGTTGAGCAATAGAACACGGGTGTGTCACATGAGCGTGTCCCTGCCGTATTTTATTAAGAATATGTTACTTGTGGGCCAAAAAAGGCGTTCCAAAGCCTATATAAACACCCTAGGGGCAACCTAAAGAGGGACGCCGAATAGAAGATAGAAAATACTCGAAGATAGCCGTCAGGAACCGCTTAGGAGAAGGATCTCCATTAAGACTGAAGATCTTCTATCAAGTTCTTTAGAAGTTTTTGGGTTTTCTTATGTTTTGTTGTTTACCCTATTTTAAGATGTTTCTGATAAACCGTAATATGTTCATATTTTAATCCCACATTTAGCATACTTTTGGATGATTTATTCCCTGAATTATGGAATTTGGTGCTCATAATCCTTTAATTTCATGTTTTATACTTAGGGAAGCATCGGAGGATGAAAAGAACAAGAAACGGGCCAAAAATGAAAAAAAAAAGGGCCAAAATACGAAATCAACATGGCCTGGGCCCAAGCCACACGGCCGTGCCTCCTTAACAGACCTGACCATGGCCTGGCCCCGATTCACACGGGCGTGTCCCTGCCGTGACTTGTTTTAATTTCACTCAGAATAGGATACTTAGGGGCGAAGAAAGACATTCCGAAAGCCTATATAAACACCCTAAGTATGACCTAAAAGGGGGCGGTTCAGGTAGGCCAATAAGCCAGGCCAGAGAGGCTAGAATTGTGGGATTTACTCAAAGAAAGCCAATTGATTCATCTCAAGAAGCCGAAGTTATACTCAAGACGGAGGATCTTCCCTTCAAATTCCTTCAGGGGGTTTTAGGGATTTTCTTATGTTTTGTTTTATATTTTCTTCTGAGATGTATTCTTTTATCTTTATGAACTAAACCCCTCAAATACCTGAGGGGGATGAAACCTAAGATGGATCTTGTTATTGTTTTCTGAACTATATGATAAATACTTGATTTGTTCTTAATTATGTGTTCTTAATTCTTGCTTTGATATTTCAGGATATTGATTCAAGTATTGATGTGCTTAGGCAGTGGAGCAAAAGTCCCTGTTTAAGAGTAGATCTAACATAATTAAGCAAAGTTGATCGCAACCCTAGAAATAGGATGACAAAAATCTATCGGATTAAGGTCAAACCTAATATGGGAGTCCATAGATCGAGTTAATGCAATTCTAGGGGTTTTAATTAGAAAGAAATTTCAATTAATCAACCTAGGGTTAGACATTAGTAGTCTCGAAAGAGGTATTAATATAAATTAGAGAATCCTACGGATCAAGTCAAGTGAATAAATCGTCTGGTTCAAAGTTAAATAACATGTGAAGTCTAGGTGGATTCTTCCTCGGGTATTATCTTAATCAATTGGTTTTTCCTAAAAGTATTTTCCCCAATTAATTCTCTGTGTCTTAGCATCTTTAGCTTAGTAGTTAGTTAATTTTAGATTAAACAATAATTCCCTTAATTTTTAGGCTAATTAATAAAAAGAAAGTTAGTATTAGTACTTTTGGTTCCCTTGGGTTCGACAATCCGGTCTTGCCACTAAACTATACTATTGTTCGATAAGTGCGCTTGCCTCAATCGTTGTCATAGTTAGTTTTTAGGCTCAGTCATTCATTATATAAATTTTTAAGACTCTGACATACGATCAGTTTCCCTCTATCAGTATGAACTAAACCTCTTAAATACCTAAGGGGATGAAACCTAAGACAGATCTTATTGTTATTTTATTTATAAGATAAATATTTGTTCTTATTCTTAATTGTGAGTCCTTAATCTTGTTTCGATAATTTAGGTTATTGATTCAAGTCGAATGTGCTTATTCAGTGGAGCAAAAGTCTTTGTTTAAGAGAAGATCAACACAATTAAGCGGAGTTGATTGCAGCCCTAGAAATAGGGCGACGACAATCTACCGGATTAGAGTCAAATCTAATAAGGGAATCCATAGATCTAGTTAATGAGACAATAAGGGTTTTAATTAGAAAGAGATTTCAATTAATCAACCTAGAGTTAGTTGTTTTTAGTCTTGAAAGAGATATTAACATAAATCAGAGATTTCTACATGAATCAAAAGTAATAAGTGAAGTCTAGGTGGATTCTTCCTTAGGTATTGCCTT
Organism: Gossypium bickii; assembly: GCA_025503065.1. NCBI lineage: Eukaryota > Viridiplantae > Streptophyta > Magnoliopsida > Malvales > Malvaceae > Gossypium > Gossypium bickii. The sequence continues at coordinate 108,271,368 of CP106710.1, read as the reverse complement.
TATCATATAAGGTCTTAAAGTATTTTCCTAATTCTTTCGTTGTCGTGTTTAATTAGTTTTAGTTTAAAAGAAATCACTCCAATGCTTAGGCTAAATAATAAAAAGATAGTAATTATTAGTACTCTTGGTCCTTATGGATACGATATTACCGGTCTTACCAGAACTATACTATAAATGATAGGTGAGCTTGCCTTTATTGTGATCATAGTTAGTTTTAGACACATGAAGTTGTTGGTGTCGTTGCCAGGGACTAAGATATTAGGAACACTAAATTTTTATTACTTTTTCCAATTTATTTCTTTGCAATTTATTTTTATTTTATTTTAACTTTACTAACTCTTTCTCTTATTTGCTTCTGGCAGGTAATTTTAGTTGATGGCTAGAAGAAACTCGTCAGGACCCTTGATTTTTGACAATGAGGTAGAACATACCGCTCACAAAAACTGAAGAGAAATAAGGCGAAGCTTACAATACATAGAAGAAGAGCAAGAAGCCGAAACCAGTACTACTGAAAAGATGGCTGATAATAATCCACTACCTCCTATGGTTGCCGCAAATCCGGCGAATCAAAATCTTGCTCCTCGTACTATGTATGATTATGCTAAACCTAATTTAACAGGAACTGAATCAAGTATTTTTAGACCTACTATTGCTGCAAATTATTTTGAACTGAAACCTAACACTATTAAGATGATTCAGCAGTTTACTCAATTTGATGGTTTGCAGGATGAGGATTCAAACAATCACTTGGCAAATTTTCTGGAATTATGCGAAACTTTCAAAATTAATGGTGTTTTTGATGATACCATTCACCTTCAGTTGTTTCCCTTCTCATTGAGAAATAAAACCAAACAATGGTTGAACTTGTTACCACGAGAATCAATCACTACATAGGACCAAATGACCGAAAAATTTTTACTTAAATATTTTCTGCCGGCTAAAATGGCTAAGTTGAGGAATGATATTTCTTCTTTTGTGTAGATGGATTTAAAAACACTCTATGATGCATGGGAGAGATACAAAGATCTATTAAAAAGATGCCCCCACCATGGGTTACCTTTGTGGTTACAGGTTCAAACCTTTTACAATGGTGTGAACCCCTCAAATAGGTAGATGATTGATACATCCGCCGGCGATACAATTAACAACAAGACCCCTGAAGCGGCTTATGAGTTTATAGAGGAGATGGCACTGAATAACTATCAGTGACAAGTTATGAGGACAAAGCCAACAAAAGACGCCAGTGTTTTCAACCTCGACGCAATGACCATGCTATCAAACCAGGTAGAACTGTTAAATAAAAAGATTGATGTTCTGTATGGTTCTTCATAGGTACATCTAGTGATGCAATGTGATACAAATGGAGGAGGGACGAATAATACAGAATACCCGCCCTACAACCCTGGCATAGAAAATGAACAGATGAACTATACGGGTAACAATTCTATACCTCAAAGTAACCCTTATAGTAACACTTACAATCCAGGTTGGAGGAACCACCTAAACATCTCATAGGGTGGTCAAGGAAATCAGAGACAACAACCCCCTCCAAGCTTTCAACAGCAACCCTACCCACAAGAGAAAGAGCCGAACCTTGAGGAGATGCTAACAAAATTTATCACGGTGTCAGAAACCCATTTCCAAAACACCGAAACATCACTCAAAAATTAGCAAGCATCGATTCAAGGGCTCGAGAACCAATTAGGACAACTTGCTAAGCTCATATCCGAACGACCACAAGGCAGCCTGCCAAGCAACACTGAAACTAACCCAAATGAGCAACTTTATGCCATTACTATTCAGGATAGTGAAGGGTTAAATGAACCAAAACTGAGGCAAGAGAATGTGGTAGAAGAAGGTAAGGTTGAGATAAGCCATGATAAACCAAAACTGGTAAGTACAGAATACCAACCTCGTGTGCCATATCCCAATGTGACAAAGAAAAACCGCACAGATGAACAAATATGTAAATTTCTTGAACTCTTAAAAAAATTACATATTAACTTACCGTTTATTGAAGCTCTTTCGCAGATGCCCAATTCAAAAAAAAAATTAAAAGAGCTTTTGACAAACAAACAGAAGTTAGACGAGGCGTCGCATGTGTAACTAAATGCAGTGTGCTCAACAATCTTACAAAATAGACTACCACAAAAGTTAAAAGATCTAGGGAGTTTTATGATTCCTTGCTTAATTGGTAGTTTATCTGTTAATAATGCTTTAGCAGATTTAGGGGCAAGCATAAATGTTATACCTTATAAAATGTTTAAACAGCTAGGTCTTGGGAAACCCAAATAAACTAGGATGAGCATTCAATTGGCTGATAAAACTATTAGAGTTCTTAGGGGTATAATCAAAGATGTACTAGTAAAAATTGATAAATTTATGTAATTTTTAGACATGGATGAGGACAATAATGTTCCTTTAATTTTAGGAAGACCATTTTTAGCAACTGGGAAAACTAAAATTGATGTTGGTACAGGTGAACTCACACTTCGTGTAGGTGACGAAACGATCACCCTTCAGGCTCTTGACTCGGCTAGGACATCGAGTAATAAAGGTGAGAACACAAATTCTATTAATTACTATTTGTTTCAACCTTCTTTTTAGGAAGCACCACGAAATTACACAACTGAGCCATTTACTAGACCTCGTGCCAACAAAGAAATAACTCATAAGGAGCGAAGGCTTCAGATTGATGAACTAGACGAGTGGAAGACGCATATTAAGGAGAAACCAAGAACACACGAAGCAAAACTGAGGCAACTCCATAACGAACTTAAAGATGAAGCGAACTACTTCAAGGTTGGAGATCGAGTTCCAATGGATAATACAGATCCTCGTATTGCGACTTCTGAACCTAATGGAATAACTCCTTTCACGATACTTAATACTTTTCTATACGGTACAGTCGAGGTAACTCATTCTCAATTTGGCACCTTCAAGGTAAATCGTACTCGTCTAAAACCTTATCTTAATACAATTGATAGCAGGAATGAGGAGTTTCAACTCTTCAAACCACCATGATATTGCAAATGAAAGGTAAGTCTAGCTTAAGACTTTAAACGAGCGCTCCTTGGGAGGCAACCCGAGCACTAACCCCATTAATTTTCATATTTTTTATTTTTAGCACCTAACTAAAAACTAACAAAATTAATGAAGTGCAGGTTTCCCTACCACACGGCCTTGCACACGGGCGTGGCCTTGGCCGTGTAGACACCACGAATAGGCACATCGGCGTGGCAGAAACCGTACGAACCAAGGATGAAAAATCCCCAAACCACGGGCGGCGATAAAATGCCACGGCTGTGCGATACGATCGTGGTTGACACTGAGAAAGTAACACAGGTGTGCGACACGCCCGTGTCCCTAGGCCGTGGTCGACACTGATTAATCAACATGGGCGTGGAAACCTCTACACTGGCGTGGGAGAAACGAACGAAGCACCACACGGCTGTGCGATACGGTCATGTGACCTAACACGCCCATGGCACACAGGCGTGGGCCACGACCATATGCCCTGATTCCTATTTAAAACCCCTTTCTTCTCACTTTCTCCTCAAATTTTTCTTCTCCCAAACTCTAGCCACCACACCCCTTTCTTTTTTATTATCTTTCTCCTTTCATTTTTCTTTCCCCATTTCCTCCATTCTTTCTTTACACCACCATCCCCATGTCGAAGAAGCGAAAGGACCCCAGCACGGTCTCCCCGTGCGCGATAACTCTACAAAAGTTCATGCCGGCCGCTTCATTTACTCGACAAGACAAGAACCTTTGAGTCCATATATTTTTTATTTTTCTTTTATTTTCAGTTTTCACTTCTTTTCCTTTATTTTTCTTGTCTTTAATTTATATTATTATATTTTGATTTCTTTAATTTAGGTTTAAAGGGCTATCAAGGAACGGCCACACCTCCACCGGAGTATCCACCTCTGCCCAACTTTACCGTTTCTTTTCCTTGACTCCATCCAAAATTCAGGAAGTTCACTTCTCTCCCTATCTTATGATATTCTATATTGTCAATATCTATTTTTGTACATTGAGGACAATGTACATCTTAAGTGTGGGGAGGTGTCAACAATACTGAATTATGCCTTGTTCTTAAGTAATTTTCTCATATTACTATTAGAATGAAACTTCTATTAATTTATGATTTTCATTGATATGTTTCAGATTAAGTTATAGATAATTGTGCATTAATGGTTTAAACTTTAAGATATTAGAGAATCAAGCATGATAAGTCTATTTTCAGAATTAAAAAAAATTTATTAGGTTGTTTCCCTAATCTTAAATATTATTTTGAAGTTTGAAATTTGCAAGATTGACATCAAGAACCATAATTTCTGTGAGATTTTGAGCCTTTTAGAGCATATATATTTCTTGCTCTCTTTATTGATTATGAGTGTCAATATTGATTTGTTATTCTAGAACTTGCTTTGATTATATATGTCGAGACCACACTTTTGATTTGATATACTGAGATGATAAATGCACCTAGGTTTTAACCCACTTACTCCATAAGAAGCCTACCTTCATAATTAACCCCTAGTGAACTCCTTTGATCCAATTAAACCATTTCTTGATTCACCTTTAATATTAACCCAAGACCCATTCTTTTTGATTCATTGAGAATTTTCCCTCTTGTTTTAACTTTTTTTGTCGAGATTTGATTTGAGCAGTTGCCTAACTATGTTCTCTATTTAAGTTGTTAAAGTTTTTTCTTATTATTTGGATGTTCTTATTCTTAAAAAAATAATAATAATAATTAGGAAATTTATCTATTATTAGTTCGATATTGTTGAGCTTAAGCAATTAATTATACATTTTGAGAAGAAGCTCGTATTATGTAATATAATTATTAATTATTAGTTCATTGTTTCTAGTTTGGTAAATTGTCAATTCGACCTCGATTCTAACCCTCTAATTCAGCCTTTATCCACACCTTTAACCCAAGCCCCGTTATCTTTTAATTTGTGTATCATCTCATTTCATAGTAGTGGATACTTGATTTTCATGCAAGCATATGGGATTAACTTTTCATGTTTGACTTTTGAGTGCTTAATTTGAACCTTAAACACCTTGAGTGATTTGAGTGAATCTTTAGTGAGGATGCCAATTCTTGTCAGGTTTTGAATCAGAGGTAATTATTTAGGTAAGGGGAAACACCTATGTTTTCATGCTATAAAAATTTATGTCTTAGATTGTTTAAAACTTTAGGATTCGTTTAGTTAAATTATTAATGTATGAATTATCTATGAATTATGATGAAACATTATTGATAAGAATTGTAAATTGAAGAAGTTAATTTTAATTGTGAGTTGAGAATTTTGCTTGAGGACAAGCAAAGGTTTAAGTGTGGGGATATTTGATAAACCATAATTTATACATATTTTTACCCCAAGCTTGGCTTATTTTTGGATGAATTTTTATTAGATTTAATGAATTCGATGCTCCTAATCCTTTAATTTCATGTTTTAAACTCAGGAGAGCTTAGAAGTCGAAAAGATCGAGAAACGGGCCAAAAAGGGACTAAATGGGCCTACACGGCTTGGACTGTCGCACACGGGCAGACCACATGATCGTGTGTGGCGAGTAGAAGCGAGCACGGGTTGAGAAATCAAACACGGGCGTGTCCCTACCGTATTTTATTCGGAATAGGTTACTTGTGGGCTAAGAAAGACGTTCCAAAACCTATATAAACACCCTAGGGGGCAACCTAAAGAGGGACGCCGAGTAGAAGGCAGAAAATACTCGAAGACAGCCATCGGGAATAGCTTAGGAGAAGGATCTCCATCAAGACTGAAGATCTCCCATCAAGTTCTTTAGAAGTTTTTGGGTTTTCTTATGTTTTTTTGTTTTCCCTATTTTAAGATGTTTCCCTCTATCAGTATGAACTAAACCTTTTAAATACCTAAGGGGATGAAACCTAAGACAGATCTTATTATTATTTGATTGATAAGATAGATACTTGTTATTCTTAATTGTGAGTTCTTATTCTTATTTTGATAATTCAGGTTATTGATTCAAGTCGAATGTGCTTATTCAGTGGAGCAAAAGTCCTTGTTTAAGAGAACATCAACACAATTAAGCGGAGTTGATTGCAACCCTAGAAATAGGGCGACGAAGATCTACCAGAATAGAGTCAAATCTAATAAGGGAATCCATAGATCGAGATAATGGGATAATAAGGGTTTTAATTAGAAAGAGATTCCAATTAATCAACCTAGAGTCAGTTGTTTTTAGTCTTGAAAGAGATATTAACATAAATCAGGGATTTCTACGGATTAAGTCAAGTGAATAAATCGTATGAATCAAAAGTAATAAGTAAAGTTTAGGTGGATTCTTCCTTAGGTATTGCCTTTATCATATAAGTTATCTTAAAGTATTTTCCTAATTCTTTCGTTGTCGTGTTTAATTAGTTTTAGTTTAAAAGAAATCACTCCAATGCTTAGGTTAAATAATAAAAAGATAGTAATTACTAGTACTCTTGGTCCTTGTGGATACGATATTACCGGTCTTACTAGAATTATACTATAAACGATAAGTGCGCTTACCTTTATTGTGATCATAGTTAGTTTTAAACACATCATTAACCATCTCCGCTGTCGCAAATTCAATTATTTCTGAGTCATCAGATATTTCAAGCTCTTATGATCATTATAAATGTGACACTTCTCACCAAATAAATAGTGACATCAAATCTTCAATGCAAATACAATAGCTGCTAATTCAAGATCGTGCGTCAGGTAGTTCTTTTCATGTGGTTTTAACTGTCTCGAAGCATAGGATATAACTTTGCCTTCTTGTATCAACACACAGTCTAAACCATTCAACGATGCATCACTGTAAACTATAAATTCTTTACCCGATTTAGGTTGAACTAACATTGGTGCCTCTGTCAACGATGCTTTCAACTATTCAAAACTCTACTGACACTTTTCTGACCACTCAAATTTAACATCTTTCTGTAGCAATTTCGTCAACGGAGTTGCAATCATCGAGAAGTCTTTCACAAACCGTTTATAATATCCTGCTAGTCCTAGAAAACTGCAGACTTCAAACACATTTCTCAGAGGTTTCCATTCTAAAATTGCTGAAATCTTACTCGGATCAACTCGTATCCCTGCAGCTGACACTATATGTCCCATAAAACCAACCTCGTGCAACCAGAACTCACATTCACTACATTAAAATAGGTTTTTAGCGGCGTTTAGACAAAAAACACCGTTATAGATGGAGCAGGTCGAGCATTAGCGCTTTTTAAAAAACGCCGCTATAGATCGAGCATTAGCGGCGCTTTTCAAAAAACGCCGCTATAGGTCGAGCATTAGCGGCGCTTTTTCAAAAAAATCGCCGCTATAGGTCGAGCATTAGCGGCGCTTTTCAAAAAAACGCCGCTATAGGTCGAACATTAGCGGCGCTTTTCAAAACAGCCGCAAAAAAATTGAAAAAAATTTGGGTATATGACTGTTTATTTTTTAATTTATATATTAAATAATTTCTTATATAATCGTAAAAGAAATAGTATTAATTTTAAAATATTGAATTAATTATTATTATAATTTAGGATTTATAGTTTATGGTATATATGGTTTAGGGTATAAGGTTTAGGAGTTAATGTTTTAATGTTTAGGGATTATGGTTTATGGTTTAATGTTTAGGGTTTAAGGTTTAAGGGTTAATGGTTAGGGGTTGTAACACCCCTTACCCGTATTCGACGCTGGAATAGGGTACGAGGCATTACCGAGGAGCATGAAACACTTACAAATGATTTAAACCATTTATCGCTCAAATATCAAAATTGATTATAAAAGTTCCTTTAACGGACCCTTGAAGTCCAAATCATGCATTGGGATTAGGTCGGGACTAAATCAGAATCGTATGAAATTTTTCGCAAAATCCCTAAGTTTATCTCATTTACAAGGGTCCCACACCCGTGTGGCTCACATGGCCGTGCCTCTGGGGTGTATAACTCTCTGACTTGCATCTACGAAGGAAATTGGGTCACACAGCCTTAGTACACGCCCGTGTTGCTAGGCCGTATGGTAAAGTTAATTTTCACAAATTAGGCTATTTTCTAAGCCATATTTCTCACTCATTTGATCCTTATTCTTCACCCATATTTAATACATACAGAAACCAATTTAAGATATTCAACTGAGCCTTATACTTAATACCATTTGTTAGTCGTACACTTCATATAAATAACAAGAAACATATATGAGCTCAATTCTCATTAAATTTCTCTTGTACTTATACTTTTTCACACTATGTATTCATATAACATATAACAATCACACCTCTGTATTTCATATACATTTTTATAACAAATTGTCTTGGTTTCAAACTATTTCATATTTGAGTTTTACTTATCAAATCATTTGAAACATCATCTTTACACATATAGTGCACTTGAGATGCACAATTCTATAATTATGAATGAACACATTTATCAAACATATTCCATGTTTTTATATATTATAGTCTCATATTTCCATTTATCAATTACCATCATTTCCTTGTATTTTGACAAATACATGTAACAATTCATAAACATGCAATTCACTAACTCTTCCTGCCAATCACCATTTAAATTGACAAATCACTTATTGAGCCCAATTTCAATGTTCACTAAAATCTGTTAGGATGTACGTATCCACCAATAACTTCCATGTACAGGTATCATCACCTCATATTTTCACATACATTTACTTTCCATATTATGAACTCAAATAACATATACAAGACATACCAATGTATTCCAAGTACATTTTCATAATATTTCATTTCAAATTTAGATTATGTCATATTGGAACTCTTCTCATTAACTCATTTGGAATACCAATTCATACGGATAATACACTCAAGGGTGTACAGATATATAATCACAAATAAACTCATTCATCAACCAAGTTCTATGTTCATGTCTCATCAACTCATACTTCCTTATATCACATAATTCTATGTAACACTTACCAACTTCGTCAAATTAGTGAACGTCTTACTTTAATTGTTACGCCAAGTATGCATTGAATTTCACTGATAATCACTGATGCCATTACATAGCTATGGTCTTTTCACTAGAATGCCATAGCTCAGCCATGTTCTTACATCTTCACTATCATTATGCCATGGTGAAACCATGGACTTATCCGTCAATTCATCACTTTTCACTAGAATGCCATAGCCCAGTTATGGTCTTACATCTTAAACACGTATAACACCGATGTCATATCTCAGATATGGTCTTACACGGAAATCACTTGTCACTTGTAGCCGAAGCTACCACTATTCACTGATCAGGTAGCTGGAGCTACCATTTTCTACTTTTCACTGATCAGGTAGCCGGAGCTACCACTTTCCACTTTTCATTGATCAGGTAACCGGAGCTACCACTTTTCACTTTCACTTGTCCTTGATCAGATAAGTGTAGCCGAAGCTATCACTTATCACTTTCACTTGTCCTTGATCAGATAAGTGTAGCCGAAGCTATCACTTATCACTTATCAGTTGTTGCCATGGTTCAACCATGGTCTTTTCCGTCAATTCATCTTGTCACTGAACTGAAGTGCTCAATTTTATCATTTATTCAATTTTCATGCTTTTACATTATTCACGATTTTATTATCAGTACATATGAAATAACACATCATGAAGTTAATAAGATTAACAAATGATCACTAAAATTTAGCCATATAAACTCTCAAGTTTAATTTTTGTATTATAACGATAATTATAATTTCATAATAACTATTCCAAATAAAACATTATATCATTTCTAATTCAATTTATCAATTATAATCAAGCATATAATTATTTTATACACAAGTCGTTCATATATTATTTTTCCTCCTCCTCTCCATCCACATCCTTAGTATAAACAACAGACTTGTAAGTAACATTACCTATAATTTTCACTAATTGCTTATGAGAATATTCAAGCTGTCCATCCGTGTCATAGTCACTAAATTATTTTTATCTTGAGCTACAGAACTCTAAATTAAGATTCGTTAATTTTATTTGAAAATAGACACACATATATTCTTACTATAATTTTTCCAGAATTTTTGGTGTGGCCAATTAGTACAGTTTATTAGTTAAGTTCTCCCCTGTTACATAGTCCGACAGCTCTGACCTCTCTTCACTTAAAATCAATTCTCTCATAGTACGATTTTCATATAGTGTTTCCGATTATTTCTAATGAAAATAGTCTCACTAAGGAATACAAACATATAAATTATAACTCATAATTATTTTTATACAATTTTTAGTGATTTTCTAAAGTAAGAACAGGGGATCACGAAGTTATTCTAAACCAGTCTTACAAAAGTTTAAATATCTCAAAATATAGACTTCCTTTTCTTGCTCTGTTTCTTTTATATGAAAATATACTCAACAAGCTTTAATTCTATATTTCACTCAACTTTTAATTCAATTTATACTATTTTTGGTGATTTTTCAAAGTTAGGCAACTGCTGCTGTCCAAAACTGCTTTAGTATAACATGTTGATTTCTATTTTGTCCCAAATTCCACATTTCATACAATTCAATCCTTTCTCAATTAAACCCTCAATTGAGCTAATTTTCTTATTTAATACTATTCTCTATCATTTTAAACTACTTCATAACCTTTGAAAATCAGACTTTTAACTCTAGGCCTTAATTTCAACTCTTTTACAATTAGGTCCTAAAACTAATTTCCATCAATTTTACTTGATAAAATCATCATATAACAAAATTAAAGCTTCAATTCAATATTTATTCATCATATTATTCCAGCACTAATCCACATCAACTTTAAAAATTAGCCATAGAATCAAAAACTAATGAATTAATAAGTTGGACCCAATTGTAAAAGTCCAAAAACATAGAAATTTTAAGGAGAAAGCAAGAATTAAACTTACATGAAGCTTGAGTATGAAAACCAGCTTGAACTCTCTCCCATGGCTGTTTTTCAGCTGAAGAAAATGAAGAGAAATGAAGAGAATTCTAGATATTCCAATTTGGTCCCATATTTATTTAACTAATTTTGACAATTTTCCAATTTTACCCTTATTTCACCCATTTCCTGATTTTTCTCAGCTATTGCCACCCAAAATATCTCCTTTGGGCTTATTTACACTTTAGGTCCTTCCTCATTTGAAAATTAAGCTATTTAATCCTTCTAGCAACTTTTTTACCTTTTTCAATTTAGTCCTTTTTATTTAATTAACCACCCAAACGTCAAAATTTTCTAACTAAATTTTTATACTACCTTATTGACATTCCGTAAATATTCATAAAAATATTTATGACTCGGTTAATAATATCGAGATCTCGATACCTCTTTTTCTCGATTTCTTGACCAAATAAATCTTTATAAAGCACAATTTACTATTTCAAAAATCTTTTAAAAGCTACATTTGGCTCGTAAATATTAAATAATACAATCTACGAGTTCATTTGTCAGATTTGATGGCCTCAAACCACTATTTCTAATATCACTGAAATTTGAGTTATTACAGGGGTTTAAGGGTTAATGGTTAGGGGTTTAAAGTTTAAAGGCTAGTGATTAAGGGTTCAGGGGTTACGTGTTTAAAGGTTAGTGATTAGGGGGTTATGTGAAATGGTTTAGGGTTTAAGGGATATGGGTTAAGGGTTTAAATTGACTAATGTCTTTTAATTTTTATATTAAATAATTTATTATATAATTGTAAAAAGAGATATTATTAATTTTAATATATTAAAATTATGTTTATAGTTTAAATTATTTAATAGATAAATAGATAAACTTTATATATATTAAATGGTTTAGGATTTAAGGTTTACTTGAGATTTGTTAAATGATGAAATTTTATACAATTAATTAATACTTTTATATTTAAAAATATTTAATCTAAACCATTTGATATATTTAAATATTAGATTAAAAAAAAACATTGATAAAAAAAAGTAACAAAATGATATGGATAGGTAACTATCTATTTTGTATAGGACCAAATTATAACAAATAAAAATGAAATACAAAATCTAAAATCATTCCACATCGAATATTTAGCAAAATAGTTATATTTTAGTTAGGAAGAAATATCTCTAATGAAATAGAGATTAGATCGGAAAAGAATAATATAAAATCATGATTAACATCTTAATCTTTAATAAAAATTTGATATGTGAGAGATTAATTGCTTACATTGAATAATTCTAACTTAATAATTAATTACAGTAATTTAATCATTTGTTTTCTTATTAAAATATATGATATTTATTTTAAGAGTACTTGATTTTTCTTTTATAAAAATCCAATTTATAAAAAATAACTAAAAGGAAATAATTTTTTGCCGTAAAATTTTCCCGTAAAACCAAATTTCCCCCTTGAAACCCTAAATTTTCCCCTAAAATTGGTATCCTCAAAACACCCTTTAGGTGTTTCTCTCCGCCACCACCGTCTTCATCATCATCGTTCCCCTACTTTTGCTACTTTAAGCTCCTCTTCTTCTCAACCACCCTCATCAACAGCAGTAACTTTTCCTTTACTTCAGCATTACTATTTTTTTTCCATTTTATTATTATTATCAACTTTGTAATTTGAAATGTTGGATTTTTAGGCATCATCTTTGCTCTCCACACATAATAAGGAAATTTTTTCTCTCCATCTCATCGCGTTCGTCTTCGCCGTCGGCGCCGAACGACGCCGTAGCTTCGTACCCACTCTCACTCTCGCTCACTCTCACTCTCACTCTCACTCTCACTCTTACATGTGAAACGGTGCTCTGCTAAATATAATACACATAATTTCTGCATGCGTCATAGTATGCCTACATCTAAGGTTGGTTCTCTCCAGCCTTTTTTTTTTTTGTTGAGTTTTTGTTCTTTTGTTTCTTTGGTAGAGAATAATCTAGTGTTTTTGCTTTGAAATGTTAAAATTTTTTTTTATCACATTTTGGGTTAATTTCATATAGCATTTTGTGGAAATTTTAATATAATGCTCTTGAATCTTCAGAGTTTAGATGGTAGAGTACAATCTCTTTTTTTTCTTATTAACAAAAAAAGGAAATAGATAAAAGTCAAATTTGAGTAATTTTATTTATTTGTTGCTTTTGCTAAAGTAGATTATGTTTCCGGCACCCCTAACTTGTATTAGCTCTACAATCTGTTGTGTTTGCTTTCAAGTTTCTTACATGTGGTTGAATGCATTTGTTAGCTCTAAAATCCATTGTTGTTTGCTTTCAAGTTTCCCAGATGCTGCCTTGTTGGTCCATTGACCAAAACTTCGGTAACCATTCTCTTGTAGATATCAGACATGGTGGCTGTGGCACACATAATGAATGCGACCTTAGTCATTCCCCAGCTGGATAGACGATCCTTCTGGCAAGACTCAAGGTATTCTCATTTGTTTCTCCCTTAACTCCAACAAGTCTGTAATTGTTTTGATCTTAATTAGTTTCCAGTTATTACTTAAGGTATCTTATATTGAATTCTATGAAACAGTACATTTTCTGATATATTTGATGAGCTTCATTTCATCACAACTTTACAAGGAGATGTGAGGATTGTTAGGGAGCTCCCAAAGGAACTGGAACTTGTTCCTCGAGCACGAAAGCACTTTACTTCCTGGTCTAGCATGGGATACTACAAAGAAATGATGCAGATATGGAATGATCATCAGGTTTGTAAACCATTTTCTTTGCTATACTTGTTGGCTTATTGTTTTTGGTTGTGGCTTCTTTTAGATACCTTCTTATAGAGACATTCATGATGTGATTAATCTACATTGATACATTGCAATCTGTCTGAGTTAACATTTTTCATAGTATAATTCACTGTTGCTTTTTGTTTAATGCAGTTATAACAAGTAGAAAGGAATTCATTCTTTTTACTAAAGAATTTCTAGGTAGTTCAATATTAAGGCAAAGTTCTCCAGATTGTAGTAATAAAATTTAAAACTGCATGCTCTTTCCCCAAATTATGTAGGATGTGAAAAAAAATGGAAAATTATATTGATGGTGTTATTATCTTGAATGATTGTTGCTTGTGAAGTGTGCAGATTAATAAAGCTGTTTTTCCTTATGGTTTTCTGTTTCTTCTTTTCTTTTCTATGTCTTTTAATGTTAATGTACTTGGTATTTTCGTTTCCAATGATCAGGCACTCGATTAACTTTTTCTTTTCCCATTTATGTCACTCCTAGGCTGAACTAAGGGCAAGTGTCTTTGAGGTAATAGAAGAGGAAGATCGAGTAATTTAAATATTAGAGTGTTTACCTCCTGCATTATTGGGAAGTTGCAATGATCGTGCTAAACGACTTCATGCTTCTCCTTCTGGTCAGTATATTAATTTTAGCCTCGCTATATATCATTACATGAAGTTATTGAACAACATGCTTTTTCTGCTGGCCCTCTTTTTTTTTTTTTTTTTTTTAAAAAGAGATTAAGCTAGCATCTCTTATTTGTTTATACGGAAATGATGTTTGTGCAACAGTTTCTGTTTTCTGCTTTGTTCTGATTGTCTTTGCATTTTATGTAAAATGGGGATTCAATTTAACTGAGTTTGCATAATTATTAATTTGTTAATAATAAAAGTTCAGTAATGTAATTTGATAAAATAAAAGTGTGTAACTCACACTTTTATACAAATTTGTTAACTGAGATTGCTGTAATTTTTAGTTGAACTTTTTTAACTCAGTAAATATACAAATAGTACAAATATTAAATACAACAGAAAAATTGAAACCAATCTGTCTGTGTTTGATGCAGTACCCATTTTAGCCTAGGTAAGATATTGCTTGTGAAAGTACCAATGCTTAAATAACACACGTGTTATTTAACTGTTTTAATAACAGAAAGACCTAGTTGATATAACATCAACAATTGGAGAATGTAATTAGAACGTTTTAAAGTTCGAAAATTTATTTAGAATGAAAATCATATTTTAAGGATATCCGGTGTAACTAATTTTTCAAAGACATGAATATAACGGTGATTGTGGTTAATATAATGTTTTTGGATGGGATATTTTAAGGAGAAAATTTGGTGGCTATTCTTAATAAGCAGGAATAGCCATTGTGGTAGCCTAGAATGATTATTAAGAATAAAGTTGTAATACTATCCTGGTTCAAGTCATTCAGGGATGGAAACGTTGACTTACATTGAAGAAGGCAGAAACATAACGTAAGCTATATTCTCCTTTGCATTTCACTGTCTGCCTTTCCAAATTCTTCTAATATAGTATAGTATACAACAGCAGCTCCCATGTGATAGCCTGCTACACCATATATCCATAACGCCACATCTCCAAAACCATGCCATGTGGTGGTGTACGTCTTTACATATTATAACCAACAAATGGCAGGTGTGTTCCGTTTCTAAAGCTACAACCAAATGCCAATCTTACTTTTTCCAGGTAAATTTTGGTCATCGCCATTTCTACAACTACAGAAACATGATAAACCAATAATACCCAAGTTGCATTCCTTTTTCCTTCTATTTTTAGAGACTGAGGGGGTCAACAGTTATTGCAGAACCACCCATATTCTCCTAGTTGACACATATATATATATTATAACGTAATTACAATGTCTTTGGAAAATTCAAATTATCAGATGTTTTCAAAAGTAGTATATTATTATGTTATCATTATTATAATTTAAACTCTAAACAAGAAGCTGCCTGTTTGGTGGGTGGGAGACTGAAGTGTGAGGAAGAATGGGGGAGGGGGGTTTGCCAGCACATACTGGCCAAGTGGTTTATTTAATTGAACCTTGGTTCAAGTTACTATATCTGCTCCCTCAACCTGAAGCTGTTAGGAGCCAAAGCCATTCATTATTAGCCAAAGCCAAAGTCACTATCTATGTGCATTGGCAAGAGATTTAGGTGTTTTTAGTTTGGGTAAAAAAATTTTAGATAACATCTGAGAATTTGGATTTTAAAAATATTGTTGGAGTGTTAACACAATTCGAAACATAGTATTCATGATTATTAGTATATATTTGTTAGATGTCTATTTAATAGTAAAATACAATAATTTATTTATTTGTATGCATTTTATTTTTACAATTTATAACAACAAATGATATCAAAATTTAAATTTCTAATTTCATGTTCTCAAACATAACATTAAGTAGTTAGTGAAGTTAGATTAAAAATTTAGTTTCAATTACTGTGATGTGATATATATATGCTTTGTATATGCGATCTAAATTTAACTTTTAAGGTACCAATGTTAAATCGAGTGATAAGAAGTTTGCTGTCATTTAAATAAGTTTTGGATTTAAATTTTATGATTAAAGAAAATAATATAGGAAGAGTTCATCTTTCATTTAAATTCCAATTCAACCCGATTCCAATTTAACTATATTTCATAGAAAAAAAAAAAAAAAAACAAAGCTTATTTGTTTCTCTTTCTTTTAATAGAAAGAAGTAAGTAATTGATCAGTACCAGAAAACCTTGGGGATCGATATCTGGAACACCCACTATGAGGTCTATCTCTCTCTCTCTCTCTCTTTTCCTTTTTGTTTATTTTTTGTTTGATTTTCATTAAAACGCCATAAATCTCTGTTTCATATTGAATTTTTTTGGAATTTTTTATATGTAGAAAATGCAAGAGCATTTGAAGCAGCTGAAAGAGGCTAACAGGAAACTGCGCAAAGAGATTAGGTAAATAATAATTATTTATTTTTATGAAATTCCATTATAAATATATTTATATATGATGAAATCAATGTTAGGAATGGAGAGCTCTGTCACTCTTATTCGTGATAGAAAGGTTTGGGCTTTTTTATAACCAAATTTAGGAACTTTTCAACTAGGGTTTTCTTTCTTTAATCTTCCTTATTTGGCATTTTCTAAGTTAGTTTCTTAACTCTTTCTCTCTTTTTTAGTCAAAGAAAAAAAGGTTAGATTTATTTTTCTTTACTAAGTTCATATCTCAAGATTTTTTTTCTTTTTCATTTGCTTTCTAAAAAATTACGTATCAGAGAGCTATAAAAAATAAGAAGCTAGTCTAAAAGATACACACACACAAAAATATATGACAGAGAATTTGGTCACCATCAACAGAGGTTTTAGAAAGGTAACAAATTCTTAGTTTCATTTATGATATTAAAAAAGAATTCATATATGGATGATCATTTCATATTTTGTTCTTATTCTTTACTTGTATTTGGAAAGAAACGTTTGCATGAAAAAAAAAAAGACTTGGATGGAATTCCTTTTTCATCAAAATCTAAATTTTTATGTTTATAATGTATGACAGTATCCTAAATTGAAAAGCAAAACGTCAGCGGACCAAGATTTAGGTCAAAGAAAATTCTATAAATTTTGCATTTTTTTAATTGTACTCTTTAGTGGATCTCTGAATGGAATCCTCTCTAATCTTGTCTTTTCCAGGTAAGAAAATTAGGAAACAGCACCAATCTTGTAGTTAAAGTATTTCGATATCTTCATTTTTATTTATTTGTGAAATCATCACAGTGATATTATGTGCTATTACAATTGATATGTATATTTGCTTTGCATTGCTTGAATCAATTTTGTAAACTTTATTATTTAAATTTTGTAAATGCTGAAAGCCTGGTTTTGTTGCTCTGCAGATGATTGAATAATCCATTATGATTGTCTTAACATTTGATAAATTAAGACTGATGGATTGATTGTTGTTTGTTTTCGTTTTGTCAGGTAGCTACCTGCCTATGGATAATAGGCTATCACATATAAGACTAAATTAGTTTTGCATGTAAGTTTTATATTTGTTTAATAGGCTATTTTATTTATCTAGAAACCCTAATGAAGCATTTTCTATATAATAATGTCGTTACGCGCCACTTATTGTCTCCGTAATTTCTCTTTAGAACTCTATACACCTGAATATAATCTTTTTCTTACGGTTTTTCCTGCGTGCTTTTGAGTTGGGGTTTTGAGTTATTCATCAATGGTGGACACAGAGACGTTTGCTTTTCAAGCTGAGATTAACCAGCTTCTTAGTTTAATTATCAACACTTTCTATAGCAACAAGGAGATCTTTCTTCGTGAGCTCATCAGCAATGCTTCTGATGTAAGTCCTGCTCTTCTCTGTTTTAACTTTTTTCTTTTTTTGGTCGTCAATATGGAGATGTTCTTTTAATTACTTTATTATAATTTTAAGGTATGGTTAATTGGATCTAATCTTTTTTGCTTTAATGCTTGTTGGTTTTGTTTGCTTTTTTGTATGGAAACAGAACTTGGGTTTTTATTTTCTCTTTGTTTTTAATTTATAGGCAGTGCCCTGTTAGTTGTTTATTTCAATTGAAAATTACATTTGTTAATAAAAGCTGTCATTTTGTCATTTGATTTGTTTATTATAATTTTAGGAATTTATGGTATGAAAGTTTAAGATTGAAATGCAAATGGTAGTCTTTGAATCTATGGTTTTCGAAGTTTGGTTAAACCTGCAAATCGTTAGCATAGAAGTGGGTTTTAATTTTAGGTTTTATGATAAATTTAAAGCTAGTATCATTTAATTTAATTATTAAAAATTGTGGTTTTAGGCATTGGACAAGATTAGATTCGAGAGTTTGACGGACAAGAGCAAACTTGATGCTCAACCCGAGTTGTTTATCCACATTGTCCCCGATAAGACAAACAATACTCTATCGATCATTGATAGCGGTATTGGCATGAAAGACCGGTAAGTTTTGTTTTTGCTTCTTGTTTATTCGGTTATTCATTGAATTTTAATCGAGAGAGAGGTTCTAATGAGATTGTCTTTTTATTTAGATTTGGTGAACAATCTTGGTACCATTGCTAGGTCTGGGACTAAGGAATTCATGGAGGCATTGGCTGCTGGTGCTGATGTTAGCATGATTGGACAATTCGGAGTTGGATTTTACTCAGCTTAATTGTTTAATAAGCTATTTGTTTAATTGTGCTGGTGTTGGATTTGACACCACCTATTTTCAGTGGCAGGAGCCTGATTTTTCTTGTGAGTTGGATAAACTCATAACATAATATAGAGTTATGAAATTTCTTGTGTATTGGTTGAGTTTCTATTTGTTTGTTAAATAGATTTGTGCCCCTGGAACATAAATGGATTTGTATAGGAGCTGTTATCAAAATAATGTTAAAGGATTTGTATAGGAATGGATTTGTATGTAAACTGTTATCCAATTAAAGCTTATTTGCGTGCTGTGATAATAGTGTAGCTCTTTTATATAATTTTTAATTTTATTTATTTTTCATAACTTTTAGTGGCGTTTTTGGAAAAAAGTGTCGCTAAAGGTCATGACGTTTAGCTCCGTGGGAGAAGCGCTGCTAAAAGTCATGACCTTTAGCGGCATTTGTGGGTAAAATGCCGCTAAAAGTCATGACCTTTAGCAGCGCTTTTTTCTCATAAATGCCGTTAAAGTTTGTGGCTTTATTTTTAGCGGCATTTTTTGCAGCGTAAATACTATTAGTGGCGCTTATGAATGCCGTTAAAAGCCTAAAAAAACTTTGCTAAAAGTTTGTTTTGCTATAGTGATTTACTAAACTTTGCATACAATTGCTTATCACGCAGAGTTTGTAGCACAATTCTCAAATTCTCGGCATGTTTTGTCTTATCACAAGAATAAATCAAAATATCGTCAATAAACACAACGACAAATTGATCCAAATACGACTTGAATATTCGGTTCATCAAATCTATAAAGATAGCAGGAGCATTTGTTAGTCCAAAAGGCATAACTAAAAATTTATACTGCTCGTACCTCATTCCGAAAGCAGTTTTTGGCATAACCTGATCTCAAGTCTATTTTCGAAAATACTGTAGCTCCTTTCAACTAATCAAGCAAATCATCAATTCACAGTAGAGGGTACTTATTCTTTATCGTTACTTTGTTTAACTGAAGGTAATCAATGCACATTCTCATCGTACCATCTTTCTTTTTCACAAACAGATCAGGAGCTCCCCAAGGAGAAAAAATCGATCGTACAAAACCTCTGTCTATCAATTCTTGCAACTGAGACTTCTATTCTTTCAATTCTGTTGGAGCCATTCTATACGGAGCTATTGAGATAGGGGTCATCCTCGGCACTAACTCAATACCAAACTCAACTTCTCATATAGGAGGTAATCCCGATAATTCTTCAGGAAACACATCAGGAAACTCACAAACCACAGGCATAGGTTCAACTTTCTTTTCTGTCACTTTCGTATCAATCACATGTGCAAGATAAGCTTCACATCCCTTTTTCACATAATTTAGAGCTTTCACTGAAGATATTACGGTCGATAGCCCATTCAAATCACTTGATTCAATTCGAACTATCTCACCATTTTGACTTCTCAAATCAATAGTCTTCCGTTTGCAATTCACAATAGCATTATGCAAAGTTAGCCAATCCATACCCAGAACTATATCAAATTCATCAAAAGGTGGTAGCATCAGATTAGCTGGGAAATAGATGTCTCAAAACATCAACGGACAATTTTTGCACACTTTGTCAACCAGAACACACTTGCCTAAGGGGTTCGATACTCTAATTACGAATTCAGTAGACTCAACAGGCAGAGTTTTACTAGATATTAAGTTCACACACACATATGAATGGGTTGATCATGGGTCTATCAATGCAATCACATCAATATCATAAAGAGTGAAAGTACCAATAATGATGTCGGGAGATGATGCTTCTTCGCGAGCGCGAATAGCGTAGGCTTTGGCAGGTGCTCTCGCTTCGGATCTCACAGCTGTATCCATTGTTCCTCTCTGACTACCACTCACAATTCCTGTGTTTTTGGGTGGTCTACCCCTAGCTGCCGTGTTACTCGGCCTCGCACTTTGAACATTATCTTTTTCATCCAACTCCGGGCAATCCCGAATGAAGTGATCTCGTGAGCCACATTTATAACAAATTCTATTTTTATACTTGCCCCAGCATTCACCAATATGACATCTCCCACACTTTCTACACTCAGGCTTATTGTTTCTGACACTGCCAACACTTGATTCCATTGGAATTGATCTTTAGGACTCGTATATTGTTTCACACGATCTCTACTCGAATGTCCAATCGAAGCATTTGAGCAACTGGTTGCATCTCCAAATCTCTTTGACGAAGAGTGATATGACTTACTCATCGACCTTTTTCTTTCATCTCTAGCTTCTATGTCTGCTTTCTTCTTTTCTTTACTAAGCTCCTCGGCTTTACAACCTCTTTTAACCAATACCACAAATTCAGTTAAGTCAAGAATTCTGACCAGAAGTTTAATATCTTCATTCAACCCTTCAATAAATCTTTTACACATAGTAGTTTCTGTCGAAACACATTCTCGTGCATACTGGCTCAATCTCACAAATTCTCGCTCGTATTCCGTAACAAACATACGACCCTATTTCAGCTCAATGAACTCTTTGGGTTCCTAATCTATAAGCTTGGTTTGGAAGAAATCCCAAGTGATTCGTTCTTTCAGAACCACAGATATCAATGTTTTCCACCAATGATATGCCATATCTATCAACAGTGAAACAACACACTTAAGGCATTCATTAGGAGTACATGATAATTCATCAAACATTCTAGTAGTAATCTCAAGCCAGAATTCAGCTCGCTCAGCATCATCATCAACTATGGCCCTAAACTCTTCGGCCCCATACTTTCGAATCTTATCAACTGGAGGTTTACTCAATCAAATTAGGTCTATAACTTGTGGAGCTATAGGAACTTGCGAGGGTGGAGGTTGTTGAGCAGCCGGATTCGTTCTAACGTACTCCGTGAATCACTCGTTCATCATTTGGAAGAAGGCTTGCTTTGTCTATCCCTCGTGACTACTAGAAATTGGCCTAGATCCAACTGGCGCTGTCCTTTGAGTGGAAACAGGTGCATTACTCTCAACATCATCAGCTACAGCTCAATCAGGAACCATTTCCTATACGAAAACACATTTTTAACTGTCAGGAATCATCACACTATCATAGATATATATATGACATATATAGCTAGACTCTCACACGCTACGTTAGTCCTAGAATTGACTAAACTATAGCTCTGATACCAATAAAATGTAACACCTTTAACCCGTATCCATCGTCTGACTAGGGTTACGAGGTATTACCGGTCGAATCATAACATTTAAAACACCATGGCTCACACAACAACAAATCATAGTTAATCAATAACACAAAGTCCCTTTAGCAGGTCTACGAGGCCTTAAACATGCTTTAGAGAAGGTACAGGACTAAACCGATCTCGTACTAGAACTTTGCAGTACTTAGAATTTTTTTTTCAAAACAAGGCACACGCCCGTGTGGCTAGGCCGTGTGCCTCACACGGTCATGCCTTAGACCATGTCTTACCCTGTGTGCAACACTGACTCTAATCACACGACCTGTCACATGCCCATGTTCAAGACTGACTTTCTTTGAATTGGGATACTGAAGGACACAGTCAAGACACACGCCCGTGTGTTCACCCCTGTAGACAATTATAAGCCATTTACAAAGCTAAATTGCCACCCAATTTGGGTCATCTCTACATGTTCAATTCCAATATCAAATAACATACAAATCATTTACCATCTCAAATACCAAATCAAGTATAAAACATACCATTTCTATTTCACCAAAGCATACCATAATGGCCTTTCACACAAGACCATATATACACATCACATACACCATTTTCACATAGCAAAATATATAACAAAATCAATCCATTATCAAGCCATATCACATAGAAAGATTTATGCATCTCAAAACATTGCACAACCTCACTAGCCTATACATGCCATATACCATAAATACAACTTCCAAAAGGTACCAAAATAGGTGTCCGATAGTGTGATTGAGTCGCTGATGATCCCCAGATTCGAGCAAGCTTTAATGACACTATAAAACAGAGAAAGATTTTACACAGTAAGCTTTAAAGCTTTGTAAGTTCGTAATATAACACAATTAACTCGACAAATCAAATTCAATATGCCAAATTAACTAACACTTAGTTCAATTCACATCACTACTCAATCTCACCCGTGGCTATTACTCACTCTCATACCATATCTATAGATTCATGTACAAGGATTTATAATGCTACTCAATTCAACCATTTTCATCATTCATTCACATAATCTTCCCTCTATCTCATACACGATATCATCAACCGCATAGGTTTTGTACATACCTGTACCATCACATATTTATCTATCACATTGACAACTTCAATACTCGATGCCTTATTTCATTCGATCCTCTTTAAACGTTCGATGAACTCGCACACTTAGTGCGAATTAATTAACCGGAGCTATAAAAATATCGCACACTTAGTGCCATCACATTAAACCGAAGTTGTCTTGATATCGCACACATAGTGCCAAATAATATAGTTGATGCTTTCTTATTCTCGCACACTTAGTGCCATTCATCACTGTAACTATTCTAGTTACGCACATTAGTGCCACATATATTCTAACTCACATTTCATATTTCCAAACTCCACAATCACATTTCCATTCATTTCATCACATATAAACATTGTTTAAACAATCTGTATTGTACACGAACTTACCTCCGATGTAGAAACAACGATACTAGTCGATCAATCGAGTACTTTGTTCTTACCTCGATCTAGGTCCAAATTTCTCTTTTCTTGATCTATATAATATATCAAATTCAACTCATTCAATCTCATCTTCATCCAAAAAAATCCACAAACATATAGTTAGGGCATTTTACACTTTAGCCCTCACAATTACACATTTTGA
Source organism: Gossypium bickii (assembly GCA_025503065.1). Lineage (NCBI taxonomy): Eukaryota > Viridiplantae > Streptophyta > Magnoliopsida > Malvales > Malvaceae > Gossypium > Gossypium bickii. The sequence continues at coordinate 108,247,681 of CP106710.1, read as the reverse complement.
CATTTTAATCCCTATTTCACAATTACACAAAATACACATAATTTACTCACACCCAAGCTTGGCCGAATTTCATATTAGTTCCTAGCAACCCATTTTCCATATTTATTCCAGATTTTAGCCCCTCAATTTCTCATTTTCATAATTTAGCCCATAATACTCAAATTCAACAAAAATATAAATACAAAACATGTTAACCCAACACATATCTTTCATTTTTCATCAACTAACATCACAAAGCTCACAATTTCATCAATAGTATAACTCAAAATTTTCATCAAATTCAGAAATTGAGGCATGGGCTTGATAGAACACAAAACAACGATCACCAAAACGTAAAAATTATCGAAAACGGTTCAAAACACATACCTTAATCAAGCAAAATTCTAGCTGAAGCCTAGCTAGCTTTATTTTCTTTTCTTTCTTTGTATTTTCCACAAGATGAACACAAAAATGACCACTAATCCATGTTTTTTTTAATTTAACTAACATTAAAACATCAAATACTATTTTATCCTTAATGAATTAACATGAAAACCATTTAATACAAGCTCATTTATGACCATTAAACTTATTAAAGGTATAATATCATCATAAGGACCTTTGGTTTAATAAACCATAGCCATTAAACACTTTTAACTACTAGCACACAACTTTTGCATTTTTCGCGATTAAGTCCTTTTTCACAAATCGAAACACAAACGATAAAATTTTCACACAGAACTTTCACACCTACTTTATCACATGCCATAAACATCAAAAATAATATTAGATTATTTCTCCAACCTCAAATTTGTGGTCCCCAAACCACTGGTCTGACTAGGGTCTAAACAGGGCTGTTACAATTTCACCCCCAAACAGATGGCAAATCTGAACGGGTAATACAGATCTTGGAAGATATGCTTCGTTGTTGTGTACTTGAGTTTGAAGGTAACTGGGAAATGTATTTTTCTTTAGTTGAATTTTCTTAGAATAACAGTTATCAGTCAAGTATTAAAATGGCACCATATGAAGCCTTGTATGGGCGCAAATGTAGAACTCTATTATATTGGACTGAACTCAGTGAGAAAAAGTTGCACGGAGTTGACTTGGTCTGAGAGACCGAGGAAAAAGTGAAGGTAATTAGAGACAATTTGGAAGCAGCCTCCGATCGACAAAAGTCTTATGCTGATTTGAATAGAAAAGAGATAGAATTTTAGGTTGATGACAAAGTATTCTTGAAAGTGTCGCTTTAGAAGAAAGTACTTTGGTTTGGTCGTAAAGTGAAATCGAGTCCACAGTTCATTGGACCATATGAGATTACAGAATGAATTAGACAGGTTGCATATCGATTAGCTTTACCACTAGAGCTTGATTGGATTCATAATGTTTTTCATATGTCTATGCTACGACGGTATCGATCCGACCCTTCACATGTTATCTCTCCGACAGAGGTAGAGATTCAGCCAGATATGACATATGGTGAGGAACCAATCAAAATCTTAGCTCGGGAAACAAAAGAGTTAAGAAATAAAAAGGTAGCTTTGGTAAAAGTTCTTTGGCAACGACATGGTATAGAAGAGGCTACTTGGGAGCCAGAGGAAACTATGAGGAAGTAATACCTGAATCTTTTTACTTGTAAGATTTTCGAGGGCAAAAATCCCTAAAAGGGGAGAGTTGTAACAGCCCATTTTTAGTGAAATCAGAACAGTGGTTTCGGGACCACAGATCCGACCCGAAACATAAATTATTTTTATTTTATTATATGGTTCGTAATATGGTAGACGTGACATGTGAAAATTTTGACATGAAAATTTTATCGATTTAGTGCCTAATTACGAGAAGGACTAAATCGCATAAAATGTGAAAGTTAAATTCTAGTAGCTATAAGGATCAAATAGCTATGGAATTCAAAAATAGAGGTCCTTATATGGTAATTAGACCATTAAGAATAAGTATGTAGATTTTTCATGGTGACTCATCCATGGAATTATAGAAAGAGGTCAAGGACTACATTGAAAATAGCAAAAATTAAATTAATTAAAAGATGATAAAAGAAAATATCATCTTATTATTGTCATATTCAACCTAAAAACACATGGAAACCCTAGGAGAGAGAAAAAAAGCTTTCAAGGCCTAATTGGGTAAGTTCCTTTGTCCCGTTTTTAATAATTTTTTATATATTTGAAACTGGATAGCTTAATCTCTCTATTTAAGGGATTAATTTGAAAAGTTATTAAGGTTTGGAAAATGGGTCATGGATGTATATGCTGGAAAGTAGAAATTTATGGTAGAAAATGAAAGATTATTGATAGATAAACAACTTTTACAAAGTGGTTTTTGATGGAAACTTGATTGAAGTACTAAAATGTAAACTTATGAAATTAAAGGAAAAATTTTGAAATTTTATGTATACATATGGTGTAAATTTTGTAATGGGGCTTTGGTTAGGCTTGGAATAGGGAGTAATTTGCAAAAGTTTCATTTTCCGGGCCCAGGGACGAAATCAAAATTTATGTAAAAGTTAGGGGCAAATGGTAATTTTGCCTAGGACGTAAATTGATTCCCTATGAGTTTGAAAAATGAGAAATTGATGACTAAAGCTATTTATATAGATCCAAAAAACACAAACTTGATGCTAGATCGAGGAAAAGAAAAGATTTTGGATTAGTAGATTTAACGCGAACATGTGTCGAGGTAAGTTCGTGTAACCTAAACGAGCATGTAATTATGTTAATTGAGTGTTGTATTGTATGTAATATAATTTATATTGATGTGTATTATTTAATTTTTACATGAAAAATTAAATACATGCTTGAAATGGTGAAAAGAGGTTAAGTCTCGATTGAATATTGAGTTCCGATGGATGGATGTGTTTTCTCGAAATGAATGGTGTCCTGCATTTGTTGCGGACAGGATTTATCTCAGACGAGTAATCCTATTGATCTTGTCATATATAGGATTTAGCTCGGACGGGTAATCCTAACACAAACCTCTCGAGTAAACGTTATGATTTGGGTTTAGCCTGGACTGGTAACCCAAATTAAGCTCTTATAAGCACATGTTATATAAAGGATTTATCCTAGACTGGTAATCCTGTTACACGATATGTGACTCGAGGGTGTGTCCCATGACTAAGTGCCCTAAGGGGTATCCTTGAATGAGAATTGACGGATTAATGAATCGTACACCTCGAGTGTACTACTTGAACATCCATCGAAATTTCAATAATTCAATGGACATAGAACTCTTGACATGGTATGGAAATTTGTGATCAAATGGTAATGAATTGAAAGAATATTGCATGATGAGCTCATCTATGTTTACTTTATTGATATGAAGATTTTGATGACTAACATGTTTGATTGAGTGCATGTGCTTAGGCCGTATTGCTATTGGATGGAAATCATGTTATTGTATGCTTATATTTAATAAACAAAGTTCGTAAGTTTAGTTTCCGTTATACGAACTTACTAAGCATGTAATGCTTACCCCCTGTTATTTTCCCCTGTTTTATAGTGCTCAGAAGCTCACTAAGGTTGGAAGATCATTGGAGCATCATCACACTATCAACTAGAATTTTGGGTATACTTAGTAAAAATCATTTTGGTATAATGGCATGTATAAGACAACTTGGCCAATAGTGGCTTGAAAATGATGTTTTGCAATCTAGCCATTGGAATGGCTAGTAATGATTCATTTTGGATGCTTGAATTGGTTGGTATTGGGTGTGTGTTTCAAGTGCAGGTTTTGGGTGATATTTTGGGTGAGAAATAAAGCTAGAAATGGCTTCATTTTGTCCACACGGGCGTGTGTCTATATCGTGTGTGACATATGGCATGGTAACACAGGCATATAGTTAGACTGTGTGTCCCCTGCACCTAAATTTTAAGAAACAAAATGCTCAGAATTAAGCACACGGGTAGAGACACAGGCGTGTGTCCCAGCCGTGTGTGCCACAAGGCCTAGAACACGAGCGTGTGTCTTGGCCGTGTGAAACCTGCACATAATTCGAATTAATTTAATTAACCACATGGCCTAGCACACGGGCGTGTGACGTAAGTCAGATAGCACCCTAAATCGGACACGGCCTGAGGCACGGGCGTGTCTAAGGGTCACATGGGCGTGTCACTTAGACCACACGGGCATGTGACTCCTGCACCTTAGAAAATTTTTGTAATTTTGTGAAAAATTCTTAGAGGTTCCGATTAAGTCCCGATTCGATTTTAATGCTCGTATTGGGCCTCGAGGGCCTGATCAAGGGGCGATATCGATGATCTCGGTAAATGAATAGTAATTTTATGAATTATCTGAAAAATGTTCTGAATGTTCTGGTAATGCTTCGAAACCCTGTTTTAATGATGGGTACGGGTTAGGGGTGTTACAGAAACGAATAAAGAGAAGTAAACTGATTGAATAAGTACATTGCACAACATTTATAACATAACATATTAATAGTTAACTAACTGTAACAACCATAACTACTAATCTCTAACTACTAACTACTAACTGCCATAACCGTTTCCATTCCTTAACATGAAGCAATGCCCACCAACTTCTAACAATGTCACAATCCCTTAACACATGGGATAAAGTTTCAGGGCTATTATTGCAAGAATGGCATATGTTAAGAACATTTAGTCCCCTTCGGTTCAAGAAATTAATAATAGGTAGAATATTGCTAGCACATTTCCAGAGGAAACATTTGATCTTTGGTGGGATTTTTAGCTTTCCGAAGTGCTCACTACTTCCCTCCATTCTCAAACGATTGTGTTCTCACGTTACGGGCTGTCACCTCATACGCACTAGAAATGGAGAAACTACCATCATGAGTATGTTTCCAGCAAATCCCATCTCGTGGGTTCTCGTTGAAAGAAGTAGGAACACTCATCACGGCTTCCAGATTTTCACTGGGGAGTTGTAAAGAAAAGTTGTTACTACCATGTCTCTCTACACGATTCTAAGCTATAGGCTTTGTTTAGCATTGCTTCTCAAAAGTGTTTTTGGGGGTCAAAAGCACTTTTAAAGTCAGAAGAAATGCTAAACAAACAACTTTTCTAGCCAAAAGTAAAAGTATTTTTTTTAGCTTTATTTATATGGTATATGTAATTATTTTCTTATTAAAATTTATTTTAGATATAATATTATATATTTAAAAATTGTTATTGATCATATTTTATTATTTAAAATATAGTTTATATGTTCGAATTAAGTTTTATGAATAATTAATATTAATTGCTTAAAAAATATTTAAAATTTATATTTTATATATTAAAATATTAACAACAAATTATAATAAATTATTTTTTATATTCTTACTAAGAGTTCATAATATTAACTAATTTGAACATTATTTAAATGCATATTTATTACTTTATAACACAATGTCTAAAATAGACATTTTATTTATCAAAAGCACTTTTTGACAACAATACTAATGTAACGCCCCGAATTTAGGCCTAGAAGAATTGGGCCTATTGGGATTTGGGTCTCATAAAATTTTTAAGTGAACAAGAAAATGACAAATGACATGACGGCTTTAAAGGTTTAATGAATTTGGAGTGTCTAGGTGTGTTGGAGAACCTCTGCGTTCGAGTTTTGTGGTGGAGGATTCTTAATTTATTAATTAAGGAATCAGGGTTGCGAGTAGTGGGTTTTTAAATAAAAATAAGTGAAAAATGACAAAACGAAGCCTGTGGTGAAGTGGTTAAGTGACGCCACTAGGGTGTAGAGAGGTGGCGACATATGCATGCAGGGAGGTCTGAGGTTCGAGTGTTAGCTTAGTTTTATTTTGGAGATAAATTTTAGGCTTCTAAAAGGCTGGAAGTGGCGTCTAGAGGGACTCTAAGGAGAAGTGATCAGTAGAGAGAATTTAGGAGAAGGATAAGGGAGATGTCATGGAGAAAAATTAGGAGATGAGAAGTGGATGAACTGGTGCCGAATTGGACTTTAGAGGTGGCTAAGTTTCGGCTATAGGCTATATAAATGTATGTGTGCCGAATATGGAGTCCTAGGTAATGCCAATTTTTCTGTTCTCTTTCTTTTCCTTGCTGAAACCTTATTTTTCCACAACCGAAAATAACATGCCTTGTTGCCGAAATCTCCTATAACCGAATCCCTTTTTGCCGATTTCTCTCATAGCCAAACTCTTTTATTGCCGAAGTAGCATCATCTTCTCTTGCCAAAATCCCTATTAGTGTTGAATCTTTATTATTTTCCTCCATCAAAAATCGATTGTTATCTACTATCATTCAAGGTTAAAAGTCGAATCTCGTTCAGTAGCTATGTAGGCCGCAAGATCAAAAGTGGATTCGGTAAGTATTCAGTTAACCCCTTAGTGCATTTTGCTAAAAGCTGAAGGGCTATCTAACTTCTCATTGTAGTTAATCTTGTATTAACAAGGGTAAGGTTCAGAGATCGCAAGCGTGGTAAGGATCGTTAGCGAAGTGTAAGTGTACTCAACTCGATTATGGTTTAAGTAAATGGCCGAATATGAGTATGATCTATAGGGGTGACTTGTGTAGATTATGAGTCACTCGAAGTTTGATGGTGTATGTGTGAATGCAAATCTAGGGGATACTCGTGATTAGTAGCTAAGGAAGGGCTATTAGAACCCGGTGGCACACGATAAGTTACGGAAAGGTTTCGGGCCTTATGGGCCATAAGGATGTGATTTGGGCATAATGGGCTATATGAATGTGAAATGGGCTTGATGGGCTTTATGGGGACGTAGATAAGTATTCTAGGGTTTAATGGACTTTTGGCCTAGTTCTGAACAATTCTTAAACCGCATAAGACTTAATTTAATAATCAACATGTCCGGGGACAAGTGCTGGGTTAGAGTGTGGCAATGGACATATGCATGTCTAGGATTGGATCTAGGGAGAGCTTGGTACTTAAGCGGTTCTAACGACCCACCTCCTCTTCTCTGGAATCCTACCTAGTACGTAGTGTCTGTTCACTTTAGCCGCAAGGACTTGTTAATGGGCCAAAGTTCATAACTAAAACCCGAGAGGGACCAAAATACCCCTGATTTGAAAATTACCAAAATACCCTTAGTTTGAAAATTTCCAAAATATCCTTAGATTTGCAAAAGTACTAAAATACCCCTAATTTGTAAAATTACCAAAATACCATTGATTTGAAGAATTACCAAAATATCCCTGATTTACAAAATTTCCAAAATACCCCTATTTTTCAAAATTACCTAAATACCCCTGTATGGTAGAATTACGAAAATACCCTTGAGTAGTGAAATGACTAAAATACCCCTAAGTGCTTAATGTGTGAAATTGTGTATGTTGCATTCATGAAATATATGTTGCACTTGGGTGGGTTTTGATGATAGGGAGGAAGATTTGAGGATCGCATAGTCGCTTGACGATCGTGGATCCACCGGTGGCTTTAAGCCCATTATATACTTAGCAGCCTTGCTGCAACGTTTGAGTAGTGCCGCTGTTGGTGCTACGTTTGGAGTGTAGGGATGGGTAGGTTGATATTTATATCCCCACAGGAGTGTAGGGTTGGAAGGGAAATGGAATGCAGGGTTGGATATGGGATGGGTGCATTGCATTCATGTGATACTGATGTGATATGAGGTCATTCTGGGATAAGCCCAAGACCACCGTTTTTGATAGGGCTTAGGCCCAATGTAATAATTGTATGTTGATTGGATTACCAAGGGTCGTACACACTAAGTTTCGAAACTCACACCCTTTTTATTAAATGTTTCAGGTGATCCTCAATAAACGACTCGACGTGGGAGAGGACTCGGAGATGGCCACACTACAAGATACTTAGAAGTTTTATTTATTTGTCTCAAAAGACATGATTTCAATTACTTTAATTTCGTTGGAGGTAATAAGGCCTTGTACTCCGATTTGACTTTGGATTTTGAGTTTTGTTGTTTCAACTGTTTACTTAATTATTAAACCTGAGTAAATTTCTTATGTTTAAACATGGTTTTCGAAATACTTAAAATAATGAAATGGGCTTTTATCATTACTTAACAAGACTCAAGGATTTTGGGCTTTTAGGCCTTAAATTTTAACTTAGCAAAATCGTTTTGAATTATGCCTTTGATGTGACATTTCTGGATTCGGTCATAACGTCTGGGCTGGGTCTGGGGGTGTTACAACTAAACAAAGTACTTCTCAAAATCACTTTTCCACGACATTTTTTAAAAGCACTTCTCAATAGCAATGCTAAGCTGGCCCATAGTGAAGTTCAAATTCTCTTATTCACTATTAAGCGGGCCTAAAACAAAATTTTTTAGGTCCTAATCCTGATCAAATAATCATATCAAAACTTGACCATGGTCTCGCTACCAACCAACCAACCATCTAAGCTCACTTCGGAACAATAGGCTAACACTTCTAAGCATAGCCCGTGTAGTTGAAACACGTTTCCTCCCTATCTCATTTCCATTGCTTTGAAGATATTTGGAGAGAAAAACTTTGACCAATAACTTATCCGGTTCACGTAGAAATTGCCAAACTAATTTCATGATATGAAATTGATTCCTATATCTCAAGACTTGGATTCTAAGGCCATCATTTTCTTTGGGTTGGGTTAGCTTCTTCCAAGACCCTCCTCAGAAGAAATTACGATTTATACGATCAAGTCTCTCTAGAATACTGATGGGTAATGATCTACACCACATGTAATAAATTCAGATTGTTTTCATAGTAGCTTGGATAACCACAAGCTTCCTAATTGGTGAAAGTAAGTTAACTAAGTTGGCCCCACACCTTGTTAATGATAAATTCATAGTCTTTCTTTATGGTCCTTGATGAGAGAATAGGGAACCCCAAATAATGTCCCAAATGAGGGGTCTCCTTCATTTTGAAGGTATTAAGGGTTTTGGCTTTCCTTAGCCCTTCAACTTGAGGAGAGAAGAAGATCTAAGATTTTAGGAAATTAATGCTCTATTCGAATTGCACCATGAAAATTTCAAGAATGGATTTGATTGTTGCAACATATTTTCTGTCCACTCTAGAAAATAAGATGAGTCATCAAAAAAAAAAAAGATGGGACAACGTCGATGTAACATGCCAAAATTCCTTATCAAACACGTGGCATTATTTCGATAGAGGATATAGTAAATTTTAAAAATAATTGGAATACAAATTAGTTTAAGAAATCATTATGAAAATAAAGAGATTTTAGATATGAAAATTTATGAAGATAATTTTAAAACTAAAAACTTGAGGAAAGGACCAAATCATAAATTTTAAAAAGTTTGAAGATTAAAATGAAAATTTGACCAAAATGGGAAAAGTGAGTCATTTGTGATGAATTTCCATAATTATAAGTTGGAATATGTATTGTTGTCATTAAAATTACTTTTATGATTCAATTGGAAAGATTGAAAAGTGTAGGGACTAAATTGTAAAATTTTTATTTCTAACCAAAACGAGGGTAAAAACATAATTTAAGTCAACTATGAGATTCGAGATTAACAATTTCTTATTATTGAAAAGAAATTGTACACAGAGTGAAAAATAGGTAAAATGATATTTTTTCCGTAAAAGGTTCATTTGGTTAGTTCTCAAGTATTTTATTATTAAAATATTATTTAGATGACATATTGGACAATTAAAAATTTTATGGACCATTTCGATCTTGTTATAAGAAAAATGGATTTAATTGGTGATTTGGACTTGAAATACGATATGTGGGTTTGAAGGGTCCATTTGTGTGATTTTTAAAAGAGAGAAAGAAGAGAAATCAGCCCCCATCAGCCTCCCCCAAGCTGTTGCCAACCAGCTCCTTTCTCCAAGGGGTTCTCTTCATTTTTCTTTAATTTTTGTGCTTCTTTCTTCGAGGTTTTTTTAATAATTTCAAAATCCAACCTTGAGTTTTGTCGAAATCACTTATAAATCAACCTTTTTGCATGGATTCTACGATCATTTTTATCATTTTCAGCTTAAGGTTTATGTGAATTTAGTGAGAGAATTTGAAGTTAGAGAATGAAAGCTTCATTAAGGTAATTAATGGCAACTTCCACCTCTACTAGCTTATTGATTGAATTTAGTTACTTTGAAAAAGCTTAGAAAATTTATATGTTTATTTTGAATTATATTTTTGTATATAGTAAATAAGGAAATGATGAGAAAAGGAGTTTCCAAGCTTAGTTGGGAATGGTTCAAGTTCATGGAAGCATAGTTTTGTGTTGTAAAGCATCCAAGAAGTAAGTACCCTTAGACACTCTTACTTTTTCCTACGTTAAAATGTTTAAGAAAACAATTCAAATTATGTGTTAATTATGAAATTCATATTGAGATAAATAAGTATAAGATCCATGGCTTGATCATGTGAGAACAAGTAAATAGTATGTTGTGGTAAAAATACTTAATTATGAGATATCATGTTAACTACTATTGTTTCATGAAAATTTTGGATGGCCATAAGAAAATTAATAAATAAAGCATGTAAAGAACAAAATTGAATCGAAAGAGAAAAGATATTAGGAAAATCATGATTTTGATGTCGAGTAGAGCATAGAGTAATGAATCTCTCGATTGGAATAATCAACTATCATCGCTTGTAAAGAAGAATTAAATTGAAATACTTCAATAATATAAAAAATCTCTTGGATCAAAATCTATTCCAAGATGAAAAACAAAGAGTTCATGAAACCCCTAAACTATTAGGGTTTTTGAGTGCTTCTAAGATGACATAGTTACATCAAACCCCTAAGGTTTTGTTTATAGGAGTGTTGGCAGCCCGAATTAGGTCTTCGGCATGTCCTAGGTTTTCGTGTAAAGTCGATTGTACGGACGAAAATAGCCCTAGAAGACTTGGGTAGCACGTCAACCTATGTTGCGCAATACAAGGTCTATGGAATGACACGACATGTGATTCAAGCCTTGTATGGTTTGTTTCATGCTTTAACAGCTTGAGAAGCTTGTGCATCACTCGTCCTTTGCTCCCACGTCAATTAAGCCTATAATTTATCATCCTACACATTAAATTCAACATATTAGCCTTACCTAAGGCCTGTGTCGGCCTAATAGGTCTCAACACTCACAAATTGTGTTAAAAACACTTATTTTTACTAATATTTAATCCTAACTACTAAATACCTTAAATACTAAATTGCCTAGTGTAACACCCAGTTATCCTTATTAACCTGAAATTTAAGAATAGTTAGGATTAAATTGAAATGATTAGTAAATTTTTGGACTCCACCAGAGATTCAAAATTTTAGTAGCCACATTGTGATTAGTTGGATCTGAATTCTGGTTTGGTTAGGATGGAATTGAATGGTTCTATAGTGGGAGACAAATTGATTAAGGATAGAGGGTTGAGATGGTTGGTGAAGAGCTTGCTTAAATAAGTATATATATAGGTGTGTGTGGAGACAACTTTCTCAATTCTGTTTACAATTATTATTCTTTTCATAGCATCATCTTCTTCAGTTGCTCTAAAGAAGAAGAGGATGTAGCTAAAGGAAGCTTTGCATGTCGCAGCAGTCGTAAGAATTGAAGTCTGATAGTGGAGAAATTTAGGAATTGATAAGCTTCTTTACCTCTCTGTAATTGTGGATTGAAGAAAGGGGTGAAGTAGTAACTCTTAAAAGCTCCTACATAATTATGGATTTTGGGTTTTTAGGGGTTGAGCACCTTTAGTTTAATCAATAAATGGTTGTCATGCTTAGCTGCCAGGACGAAGAAGGCTTTGGTTTTTGGACAAAGCTAAGCCGGCAAGGATAGAGAAGCAATGTGAGTTTCTATATACCACTTTTTGGGTGAACTAAGATGTTGTGCTTCTAGACCAAAATACCTTCTTGCCTGTTACGTAGTGTGCCTAGAAATTTGATTGTGAATTTGTAAGAATGATTGTTGTTTGTCTATGTATTCTTCTCTATGCTTGAATGTTTGGCATACTTTGTATGGATAGATAGTGTCTTAAAGTGTGTTGAAATGCATGATTTCCATGTTTATAATGGTGAAGTATTGAGGGGAAATTTGTAACACCCATTACCTATATTCGAGGCCGGAATAGGGTACGAGGCATTACTGGAACACATACACTTGTAAACGTATTAAATCGAGTCATAAAATTTCATCCAAATAAAAAATTTTCAAATTTTTATCTTTGAGTCCCTAAATAGGGCCTACGAGGCCCAATACATACTTTGGAAGTGGTCCGGGACTAAACTGAGAACTTTGGAAAACATTAGAAAATTTCTTGAAAAACAGGGGCACACGCCCCTGTGCTAGGTCGTGTGGCATTCTGTATTTTTGAAAATCAAGTGCAAAATTCACAAACTCTGGGTACATAACCGTGTGGCTGCTTGTGTGGCCACAAGTAAGGCTATTTACCAAGCCTTTGCCACCCCAAAACACTTATACATTTATAAAAATTTATCATCACACAACATGGTATTATTAAGCATTCAAACATCCACACTAAGACATCCACATACCATTTACAAACCACATTCATCATGCATAATCACACACACACACTTAACCATTCACATGCAAGCATACACATCCCTGAAATGCATCATCATAGACTTATAACATAACAAATATTGGCCACATTAAATGGCCTTATACAACAATAACCATCAAATAGCATAGGCCAACATTCTAGGCCAACTCATAATAACATATACACATAATCAAGTCCCTATACATGCCATAGACTTAAAAATACTTGAAGACCGTTGATACAATACCAATCAATAACTTGTTAGTGTGAGAGAATCTCCGACGACCTCCAACTCGAGCTAACATCTGTGACACTGTAGGAAAAAGGAAAGGAAGGGGGTAAGCATTATAGCTTAGTAAGTAGGTATGTAAATAATAAGTGATTTATTAACAGGCTTTTATAAATCTTCACAATATGTTCTCAAGATAATACAATCATAATTACACATAGTTCCACCATTTACTCATGTTTATCTCAAGCTGTCTACTCGAGTCACAGTCACTAAATTATTTATATCTTGAACTACAGAACTCAAAATTAAGATCCGCTAATTTTCTCTCAAACTAAACTCATATATCTTCTTACCATAAAATTTTCAGAATTTTTGGTTGAGCCAATAAGTACAGTTTATTCTTTAAAGTCTCTCTTGTTCTGCTGTCTGACAGTTTCGACCCTCCTTCACTAAAAATTAATTATCTCATCATATAGGATTCAGATGATGTTCCTGTTTGCTTCTATTGAAAGTATACTCATTAAGAAATTTAAGTATATAAATTATAAACCATAATTATTTTTATACAAATTTTTAGTGATTTTCCAAATTCGGAACAAAGGATTCTGAAATCATTTTGACCCTGTCTCACAAAAATTCAAATATATTAGAATATGAAATTCTTTCGCTTAAACCATTTATTTTATGTGAAAATATACTAAATAAGATTCAGTTTAATATCTTATTAAACTTCTAATTCAATTTCCACCATTTTTGGTGATTTTTCAAAGACACATAACTGCTGCTGTCCCAAAACTATTTTATTGCAAATTTTACTCTATCATGTTTTCTTTGTATTAATTCTCATTTACACACATATAACACTAAAGTATATCCATCGTTAGCCATGCCAATAGCTAGTCATCATCAAATATTTACAAGTCTTCATTGTAACACTTACTCCATATCAACCTTACCAAAGTTTGATCACATATCAAGCACATTGCTCATGTACCTGCACTTGATCATCACATAATCACATTCAATTACACTTAGTTATTTTTCGATTGAACACATCGGAATATTATTAGATACATCGTAATTTTGCACATAAGTGCTACACTTGTAGCCAAAGCTACTTTGTAACAGTCCGGTTTTGACCCTAGTCGAAATAGTGGTCTGGAAACCACAAATCTGAGTCAGAAAAATACTTTAATATTATCTTCTGTGTTTGCAATACGTGATTAAGCATGTGTGAAATTTCTGTGAATTAATTTATCCGTTTGTGTGCTTAATTTGATAAAAGGACCTAATTGTGAAAGGTGATAAATTAACATGTCATATGTTAAAAGCACTTATGTGTCATGTCTTTATAAATGTGAGGTCCTTATAATGCAATTAAAGCATTTGAATTATGGATGGACAAAAATGCCATGTTAGTGGAAAATGAATGATAATACAAAGGCTAAATTTGGAATTTGATAATTAAGTTTAATTTAATGAAACAAAAGCATGAAATTAGCCATAATTGTCATCTTTTAGCCGAAAAAAAAAAAAGAAGCCATGGATGAGTTTTAGGGTTTGGCCATTGTTGGATTCAATTAGGTAAGCTTTTGAACTCGGTTTCTGATAATTTCTACGTCTTTGTAACCATTGCTTCGTGCTCTACAAAACCCATGCTTAAATTCTGTGAATTGATGATGAATTTAAAATGTGCCATGGATGAATTCATGAGCTTTGTGAAGTTTGGTGATGAAATATAAAATATATGTGTTAGATTAACATGTTTTGTCTTTGGATTTTTGATGAATTTGAGTAAATTGGACTTAATTGAGAAAATAATATTTTGAAGGATTAAATTGTGAAATAAATGAAATGTATGGATTGGTATGATCATAGTGAACATTCAGCTAAGCATGGGTGATATGAAATTATGTGTATTTTGTGATTTTATGAAATAAGGACTAAAATGTCAAAATGTGAAAATGTGGGGGCTAATTTGTAAATTGCCCTAAATATGTGTTTTTGGTTTGAATTGAACGATTTGGTGAATAAATGGGTCAAATTTGAATATGTATAAATCGAGAACCGAAGAAAATGGATTTAGATCGAGGAAAGCCAAAAGTAATTGAATAGTCAAATCCGTTTGTTTACTCAAATCCGAGATAAGTCGATATATATATAAATAAATGCATTTGAATTGAGTTATTTATGCGTACTATGAAATTTAGATTGCGATGAATATGCTCAAGATGTTATGTACATGAAACCCGAGGAAGTATCGACAAGGTATCAACGTCTGAGAAGTCTCGTACGAACCTAGGAATAGATAGGATTACATATGTCATGACACAGGTTTCTGATATGTGATATCGTGTAAGACCACTTTTGGGACGTTGGTATCGATTTGAGATTTACGTGTAAGACCATGTCTGGGACATTAGCATTGTATTTGATTCGTGTAAGACCCTGTCTGGGACAGTGGCATCTATATCTGAGTACATGTAAGACCACATCTGGGGCGTTGGCATTGTACGACTATTTCGAGCATTCTGAGTATCCTATTTGGTTCCGAATGGTTCAACGGGCAAGTCTGAGAAATGGATAACTATGTGAAATGTATAATTGTTTCAGGTACGTTTGATGTGTATGCTTTGTATATGCATGAAAGGTGAGTAAATATGTACATTGATACATTGAATAAAATATGATATATGTATGTTTGAGTTATGAGCAAAAGAGTTGTTCGAGATATGATATGTTGGTAAGCAATGACAAATTGATTGAGCCAAAGAGAAGTTTATGAGTTTGAAATGAAGATATGTTAATGAACTTGATTTGTTATGCATATAAATAATTATTTGATAAATTTATTTGTGTATGGCTTACTAAGCTTTTGAAAGCTTACTTTGTGTGTGTTTGCTTTGTTTTATAGATCGTCGAAGCTACAAAAGGCTCGGGAATCGTCGAGGATCATCACCACACTATCAATCTCTACTTTGGTACTTTTGAATGTGTATATAGTTAAATATGGCATGTATAGGCTAGTTGTTTTGGAATATGTTTGAGATATGTACATAGCCATGTGATATGGCTAGATAAATGGTTATGTTATGAATGAGTGCCATGTTATATGATGCCTTGTTTGGTAAAGTTTGATGGTTAGTGAATTGGTCATAATAATGTTAAGCTTGTTGATGCAAAGTAAGTATATATTTGATGAATGGTTGTTATATAGATAAAATAGATTTGTGATGAATTATACTTGGAAATGTATGTGATTGGATTGAACCAAATGGCTTATAAGTTGGTGTGATTGTTAAGGTCATAAGTGGTTAGAAATGATGTACATTTTGGTATGTTTTGGTTGCCTTTGATGCTTGGATTGATGCTTAATTGTGCTTCTAGGAATGACCCAAAGTGTGGGTGGCATTTTGGCATTGCAAATGGCCTATATTTGCCCACACGTTTGAGCACACGGGCATGTAGCTCGATCGTGTCCCTCATGGTTGCATTACGAAAACAAGTCAGACTCAACCACGGGCTAGACACACGGGTGTGTGACTGGCCGTGTGGTGCAAGTCAGTAGCGACCACAGGTGAGGCACACAGGCACGTCCACGCCGTGTGGACAAGTTAGTATGTATGCCCTATTTTGACATGGCTTAGACACACGGGCGTGTCTGAGGCCATGGGAGGCACACGGCTTGCCCACACGGGCGTGTGACCTCTGTAACTTAGAAAATTTTTTAAATTTTTGAGAATTCCTGTATGTGTTTGGTTTAGTTCCGGCCCTATTCTAAAGCATGTTTAAGGTCTCGTTGACCTACTCCAGGGACACTTTGATTTGATTCGTTGAATAATATTATGAAATGTCCGTAAAAGGTTCTGTTTTGTCTGGTAATGCCTATAACCTTAAATCGGCGATGGTTACGGGTTAGGGGTGTTACATACTTCACATCACTTTTCACATAGAGGCTCGTTCTCGAGCTATTCACTTTTACAGGTCTGCTCACACAAGTTATCAGTCATTCGTTACTACTCAGTGCTGCTCACACAAGCTATTAGGTCGTAACACATGTCGGCATACCCAGCCACTGGTAGAACTTAAGACCAGCACCCGGATTCACTTAGTCACAATTTCACATAGATATCACATAGGTCCCTAGTGACATGTCACTTGTATCCTATTCTATTCCTAATGTTCAACCGAGAAACTTCTCACATTTTGATACTTTGTCAATTTCGTTCAATATTCAGCCACATCTCATAAAATATATCAAAACATAAAAACGTAAGTAAAAACGATGCATTTTTTACATACAAACTTACCTCGAAAGCAAAATCGGTGAAAAGTACTTATTCGTCAATTACTTGTTTTTCCCTGATCTAGATCTGAACCTTATTTTTCTTGATCTAAAAAGTCACATTTAAATTATTTAATCATTATCCTAATCAACTCAGCCAAAAAATCATATTTGGAAAATTACATTTTGCCCTTAAACTTTATCATATTTACACTTTTGCCCCTAGGCTCGTAAAATTATTTTCATTCAATTTCTTTGTACTTTAAGCCTATCCGAACCATTTTCGTAACTATAAAAACCCACAATTTCCATTAAAATACACTTTTATGACATATTTTATAACTTTTACAAATTAGTCCTTTTAGGCATTTTCACCGAAACACAAAGTAAAAGTCATTTCTCTAACCATAAACATGCATTTTCTACCATTAAACATCAAAATACACACATATTCATCATGGGTCAAAACCCTAGACTTTAACCATATCTCAAATTAGTGGTAGAAATAGATAGATCTTGTTACGAGGATTTCAAAAATGTAAAAATCATTAAAAACAAGGCTAGAACAGACTTACAATTGAGTTTGAAAGCTTAAAAAACCCTAGACATGGTTTCTCCATGCAAGTTTCAGCCAAGGGGTTGAAGATGGACAAAAATTGGCTTTTAATTTTGTTTTAATTCATTTTAATAACTAAATGACCAAAATGCCCTTAATGAAAAAACTTTGGAAACATGCCTAACCATATCCATTTTTGTCCACCAACTTAAAAAATGGTCTAATTACCATATAAGGACTTCCAATTTAAAATTTCATTACAATTGGACACCTCTAGCATGTAGAACTCAAATTTTGCACTTTTTACAATTTAGTCCTTTTGACTAAATTGAGTGCCCAAACGTCAAAATTTTCGAACGAAATTTTCACGAAATAAATTTGAAATCGTAGACCATAAAAGTATGATAAAAATAAATTTGCTTATGTCGAATTTGTGGTCCCGAAACCATTGTTCCAACTAGGCCCAAAATCAGGCTGTTACAAAATTATTGACAAGTTAGAAAAAGTTAGGAATTGGGAAATGAGATTTTTGTTTATCACCATACGGTGTTGCTGGGTGCAAATCGTGATGTGCGAAGTTTTCGGGCTTTGAGAAGGAGACATTGTGGTGTTCGAGCATCAATGTTAGAAATGGAAAAATGGAGAAATAGATGGATAAATAGAGAAATGGAATTCCATTAAGATACCGCCATACGGGGTTGCTGGGTGCAAACCCTGATGTGCGAAGCTCTAGACCTTGCGAAAGGGACACTTCGGTGTTCGAGCATCAAGGTTAATTAAGAAATGAAATTGTAACAACTCATTTTCCAGTGGTATCAGAAACAATGGTTTTGATACCTCAAATCCAACGAGAGAGTCCGTAAATATTATTATTTAATATTTACGAGTCAAGTATAATATTATAGTAAATTTTGAATTGATAATTTTAGTTAATTGAATGATTAGTTAAGTTCAAGTGGTTTTAAAAAATGAGGCAATGGGATCTCGTTTCTATAAATCAACCTGTAAATATTTTTATTAAATATTTACGGAGTGATTATATAGGTTTATTAAAATTTGGTGAAGAAATTTTAACGTATAGATAGTTAATTAAAGAATAAGGACTAAATCATAAAAGAGTTTAAAAGTCAATTGTTATTAGTGTTTTAGTGCCAACTGAATATTTAAATAATTTAGGATGGTTTATTATGGCAATTAAACCATTTTCATATGTAATGGACGATAGGTGGATGAAAAATTGATTAAAAAACAAAATTAAAATATGAAATAATGGCAAACTTGTAAGTAATGTAAAATTAAGTAAAATAAATTTTAAAGAATATTGTTGTCTTCTCCATTTTTCTTTTATGTTGGTTGAACCTCCATTGAAAGACTTGGGGAAGCTTTGGTTATTCAAGCTTGCATGTAAATGTTTCTTCGTTAATTTTCATGAATTTTTATGTTTTTGAGATCGTTACAATTAGGTCTAGCTAAATCGTACCTCTATTTTCGAAATTTTTATATGTTTTAGAATGTACCATGAATGAGTTTGAGGTATTTGTGAAAGACTTTGATAGATTATGAAGCTTGGTTGTTAAATAGGACTATTTTGTAAAGTAGTATTGTTGGTTTTAATGCCTAAGGACTAAATTATTGGAATGGTGAAATCTCAAGGTTTTATTGTGAAATTATAGAGTTTAGAGGGTTGTATGGAGGCCTTTGATAATTTTCTAGCAAGGATTTTGTAATAATATGGTTAAATTGTATGTTTTGGGTTTAAGGATTAAATTGAATTAAATGAAAAAGTTTGGAGCAATTGTGTAAATTTGTAAATAATAAGTCATAGGTATTAAATTGAACAATATATGTGAAATTGGGGCTAATAATTGAAATAAAGTTATATTATAGATCGAGAACAAGTTGACAACCATGGAAAAATGAAGATTTCAAAATAGTCCCCGAACTTTTGTCATTACTGCAATTTAGCCCTAGTAAGTTCGTGGTCCTTGAACTCAAACTTTACTTATAACTTTAATTAATTTAATTATTACTTTGATGTCTAATCATATTTACATATAATTGATTAGTAGTTAAATGAAGACTTATGGAGTTATAGATATGAATATGGAATAGATCAAAGGATTAATCATAGTAATTGATGCAATGGTTGAATCGTGAAATAAAGAATTGTGGAATTATGTAATTACATATGTATTTGTTGATTTTATCGATTAGTTCTAGGTACACCGAAACACTGAAATGTTGGTATATCCAACTAGTGTTGGGCACACAGTTGATATCGTTGGTTCATCCGACTAGCGCTGGGAGCAAAACATTGTTGGTTTACCCGACCAATGCTAGACACGCCTATTTTCAGTTTATCCAACTAGCGTTGGGCGCAAAACATTGTTACGGTTTATCCGTCAGGCACGGGTGCCAATAACAGGTTGATCCATAATCGATCCATTGGAGAAGGTTGGTAAATGAATTATATCATGAAATATGTATGGAATGTTCACGATGAACATTATGGTAAACTATGTGATAATAAACATTACATGTTATGGATTCTGAAATTATGGTTGTTAAGTGTATGTGTAGTTCTTGGTGCTTACTGAAATTTATTCAATTTGTGTGCAAGTTAGATATCTATCTTTGATTGTTGACTCAGCATCCAATGATAATCTCGAGCTCAATTTTGGCGATGTTCTCTTTTATGTTTGGCATGTACCTAGGATGTTTACGTTATAAGAAATGGTCTTTTGATGTATAGTTGTTCTTAATGAAGTTACTATGTAAACTTTTGAATTATGTTTTGGCATAATGCAAATGCTTGTATGTATATGTTTTGGGTGATTATAGGTATGTTTTATGAGTTTGGCACTTTTGGATGTGTATTTTATAAGTTATATAGTTTGGATTGAACTATGGTATGATGTGGTAATTAAGATTGATGATTATTGATGTTTGAATGTATGCTATGTGTACTTTGGTGAAGGATTTTGCATATTATTACATGTATGGAATGTGGTGTCAATGAGGACACATTGGTTAGTCATTTAGGTTGCTATATTTTGGTATGTTTTGACTTGTTTTGAGGTACATTTGGTGATATTTTAAAGTTGGTTAGGGGTTTGGATTGATGGTCAAGTTAAGTGTAAAATTTACCTTATTTTTAAGCCAAATTGGGGTACACACGGCCTAGAGCACGGGCTACCACACGACCATGTATCACACATGGCCTATCCAAATGGTCGTGTGTCTTATTGTCTTCAAGTGCAGGTTTCACACAGTCTGGCACACGGACGGTGACACGGCCTTGTGTCCTAAAACAATTTGTCACATGGTCTAAGACACGACCGTGTGACCCAACGTTGAATGCACTCACGGGCAGGTACATGACCCACGACATGATCGTGTGACCTTAATTCGAATGTGCACACGGTCTGGGCTGTGTCATACGACTTGGCCACACGGTCGTGTGACCCTTATTTCTAGAATTTTAAACTTTTTCCTAATTTTTTTGAATTGATTCAAATTGATCCCACAATGTCTCAAAACTATTTCTGTAACATCCCAAACCCAGCCTAGACGTTACGACCGGATCTAACATGTCACATCGAAGTGCTGATTTGAAAATCGGTCTTGTTGATGCAAATTCGTGACTAAAGTTTTAAATCCTTTTTGAAACTAATTACTATTGAAAACGTTTGGGTTGTAAAATCAAAACTTGTTATTCACCTATTGGTCATATCATTTATTACAAGTTTATTAATCAAGATTAAATATCGTGGAAGCTTTTCCAATTGTAAACTCTAAAATTTGAAAATGCGTGATTTTCTTTGGAAACAGTTATTATTTTGAAAACTCGTGTTTCCTAATCTAACAAGTTAACGTAAAAAGTTAAAACCAAATAAAAGTTAAAAACCTCAAATGGCCTTATTACATAAATATTTCCCCAAAATAAATAACTTTAAAAAAAACTAGGTATAAATCAAAATACTTGCGAACATGTGGCCACCTCCGAGTCCCTCGCAGCTCCAAATCCTCTAAGGCTGGGGACTACTTGTACAGTTAAAAGAAAAGGGTGAGTTACAAGAACTTAGTGTGTAATCCCCTATCATGCAGTAACAGTCTGGGCCTAAGCCTTATCCAATAACAGTATAGTGTGGGCCTTGGTCCAATACAGTAACAGTGTGGGTAAAAGCCCAAATAATAATAGAACAGAACACTGATGCAACCCAACCCAAACCAGCCAACACACCACCCGTACCAACCAACACACCATGTGGGGACTAAGTCGACCCACTCAGCCAACACACTAATATTGCAGCATAGCTACTAATAGTAACGCAGCAAAGCTAGTAATAACAGTAAACGTTGCCAAGCCACTAAAATGAGAATACATTGCGAAGCCACTAGAATAGTAAAAACGTAGCAACGCCACTAGTACAGTACTTCCTCCAAATCAGAATCCCAACCGCAATGCAGAATGTCGTGTCATAAATATTACGTGTATGCAATATGTCATATTCATACCAGTCATATAGATATCATACACACATCAACATAACCTACCACTAGGGGTATAATGGTTATCTCGTCAGTTAGGGGTAAAACGGTAATTTTACCCCTCAGGGGTATTTCGATAATTCTACTCCACAAGGGTATTTCGGTAATTCTACCCTACGAGGATATTTTGGTAATTCTATCCTACGAAGGTATTTCGGTAATTCTACCTTTCGAGGGTTTTTCGGTAATTTAACTCATTAGGGGCATGTCGGTACAGTTTACGACCTTTCCAAACGCCTACCATCGTCTCAAACGACTCGGATAACTTATATGGCCAAAACAGTGTAATTGGGCCCAAGGCCCGTTACCTGGCCCAAGTTGGCCCACACGCTCGTGTGGTCCGTTCAACCCACATTCATCACGGCTACATGAACCACGCAACCCAATCCCTTATTAGTCACTTACTGTGGATTTTGTCCTTGTGGGGCCCGTTGGGCCCACATGGCCCATTTCGGCCTTATGAGGCCTATTACTGTAACAGTCCGGTTTAAACCCTAGTCAGAATAGTGGTTTCGGGACCATGAATCCAAGTCTGAAAAATAATTTAATATTATTTTTTGCGTTTACTGTGTGTGATTTGGCATGTGCTAAAGTTTCGTGAATTAATTCGTCTGTTTGTGTGCTTAATTTGGCATAAGGATTAAATTGCATTGAATGCAAAATTAGCATGCTTCATGAAAACATACATATTTGATATGTCTTTATAAGTATGGAGGCTTTATGTGGCAATTAAGCCAATGTTAAGGTTAGTGGATGGGTAAATGAAAAAAAATCTTAATGTTTATTTTGTTTTATATGTTTATTAAAAGGCTAAATGGGTAAATTGATAAATCAAAGATAATTAAAGGAAACAAAAAATTGATAAATCAAAGATAATTAAAGGAAACAAAAGCATGAAAATGGGATAGTTATCATATTTTGTGCCAAAAAATTAGCAAAGAAAAAGAGGAAAGGATAAGCTAGGTTTCGGCTAGCTTTGGATTCAAATTAAGGTATGTTTTGACTTTGGTTTTTGATGATTTTTATGTTTTTGAGATTGTTGCTTAGTCTACTATCAAGCCCATGTTGTAATTTGAAGAATTGATGATGTTTATGAGATGTGCCATTGATGAAATGGGGAGCTTTGTGATGAGTATTGGTGTTAAATGAAAGATATTTGTTTAATGAACATGTTTTGTTCTTGAATTTTTGATAAATTTAGCTAGTTAGGGAAAAATTGTGAAAATAGTATTTTGGAGGACTAATTTGTAAAATAAACAAAATGTATGGATTGATATGAACATAGTGTGTATTCGGCTAAGCATGGGTATATGATAATTTTGTGTATTTTATGATTTTGTGATTTAGGGGCTAAATTATCGAAATGTGAAAATGTGAGGGCTAAATTGCAATTGCCCTAAATATATGTATTTGGGTTCAATTGAATGTGTTGGTAAATAAAAGGGTTAAATTTGAATATGTATAGATCAAGAATCGAAGAAATCAGACTTAGATCGTGGGAAAGCGAAAGTAATTGATTAATCAAATCTGATCGAATATCTGAATCTGAGGTAAGTCAATATACAAATAAATGTATTGGTATTAAATTATTTATGTTCATGTGACTCTTGTTAATGATGAATACATATGAGAACTTGTATACATGAATTCCGAGATAGACTTGACATAGTGTCAACTTCCAAAAAGTCCCATTTGAACCTAGGAATAGATAGGATAGTATATGTCATGACATAGGTGTCCGTTATGTGATATCATGTAAGACCACGTCTAGGACGTTGGCATTGATTTGAGATTCGTGTAAGACCACGTCTGGGACGTTGGCATCTGATAAACCGTAAAAGTAGCATATTTTAATCCCACATTTAGTATGCTTTTGGATGATTTATCCCTCTATTTATGTAAAAAAGGTGCTTTTAATCCTTTTGTTTTCATGTCTTATACCCAGGAAAGCACCCGAGGATGCAAAGAACGAGAAACAGGCTCAAAACAGAGTAAATGGGCCATATCATGAAATTGACATGGCCTGGGCCCAAGACCAAACGATCGTGCCTCACCTTTCATCTAGAACACGGCCTAACCCCTGATTTACACGCCCGTGCCTAATTAAAGAAGTTCAAGCACGACCTGACCACAATCTACACGGGCGTGTGCCACGGTCGGGTCCCTGGCGCTGGAAAGTGCAAATTCATTCGGGAAAGGATGCTTGGAGGCAAAGAAACACATTCCAGAGCCTATTCAAACACCCTAGTAGGAATTCTACTTAAATTAGGATACTTAGGGGCCAAGTAAGGCATCACAAAGTCTATATAAACACCCAAAGGGGCAACTTGAAAAGGGGAGTTCGGTAGAAGCCTTCTGCCAGGGCTTTTGTCGGGGCGGTTAGCTTGGCCAAAGAGCCAAGCCGAAAAGGTCAAAATTGTGGGAATCACTTGAAGATAGCCAGTTGATCCATTTCAAGAAGCCGGAGTTCTACTCAAGACGGCGGATTTCTCCTTCAATTCCTTCAGGGAGTTTTAAGGATTTCTTATGTTTTGTTTTATCTTTTCTCTTGAGATGTTTTCTTTATTTGTTATGAACTAAACCTTTCAGATACCTGAAGGGGATGAAACCTATGATGGATCTTGTTATTATTTTCTGAATTATATGATAAATACTTAGTTTGTTCTTAATTATGCATGCTTAATCCAAATTTGATGTGCTTAGGTGGAGGAGGAATAGACCCTGCCTAAGAGTAGATCTAGCATAGTTAAGCGGAGTTGATTGAACGCCTAGCGATAGGGTGACGAGATTTTTTCGGATTAGGGTGAAACCTAATTGTGAGTCCATAGATTAATTTACTGCTATTCTAGGGGGTTATTATAAGAGAATGAGAGTTCCACTAATTAACCTAGGGTTAGACGTTATTCGCCTCGAGAGAGGGTTTAATATATGTTAGGGAGTCTTTCGGATCAAACTAAGTAAATAAATCATATGGTTCAGGGTTTAATAGCAAGTGAAGTCTAGGTGGATTCTTCCTGAGGGTATCGTTTTTATCAACTGAGTTTTTCCTAAAGTTATTTTCCCAATTCGTTCTTTTTGTCTTTGTGCCTTTAGCTTAGTTATTCATAAATTTTAGATTAAACAACTTTACTTATTTTAGGCTAAATAATAAAAAGAAAGTTAGTATTAGTACTTTTAGTTCCTTTGGGTTCGACAATCCGGTCTTGCCTTAGCTATACTACTGTTCGATAGGTACACTTGCCTTTAATCGTTCTCAGAGTTAGTTTCTAGGTTCGATCATTCTTTTTATAAATTTTAAAGCTCTGATTTTAGCGATCAAGATTTTGGCGCCGTTGCCGAGGATCTAAAATATTAAGAAAGCTCTATTTTTATTAATTTAGCCATTATTTTTTTATGTACTTTTATTTTTATTATTAGGTTAAATTTTGATTTTGCTAAATTTTCTTTCTTTCTTTTCCTAGCAGGTACCTCTAGTTTATGACTAGAAGGAACCCGAGAGGACCTTTAGTATACGATAGCGATATTGAAGCTACCGCTTGAAGGAATCGCCGAGAAATCAGGCGAGCTCTAAACTATACAGAAAGAGAGGAAGAAGACAGATCCAATCCTACTGAAGGGATGGACGAGAATATTCCACAACCCCATGATGTGGGGGAACACAATGCTCCACGTACTATGTTTAATTATGCTAAACCACATTTAACAGGAGCTGAATCAAGTATTGTTAGGCCCGCTATAGCTGCAAATAATTTTGAATTAAAGCCCAATACAATACAAATGATTCAACAGTTTGTTCAATTTGATGGTTTGCAGGACGAAGATCCAAACACTCATATTGCTAACTTTTTAGAGTTCTGTGATACCTTCAAAATAAATGGCATTTCTGATGATGCCATACGTCTTTGGTTATTTCCCTTTTCATTAAGGACTAAAGCCAAACAGTGGTTAAACTCATTACCATGAGGGTCAATCACTACATGGGACCAAATGACTGAAAAATTCTTATTAAAATATTAAAACGGCCAAATTACGGAATGGTATCTCTTCTTTTGTGCAGATGGATTTAGAGACATTATACGACACATGGGAGAGATACAAGGATCTCTTGAGAAGGTGTCCACACCATGGTTTACCATTATGGCTCCAAGTCCAAACTTTTTATAACGGTGTAAACCCCTCAACAAGGCAATTAATCGATTCAGCCGCCGGTGGAACTCTGAACAACAAAACTCCTAAAGCAGCCTACGATTTTATTGAAAAGATGTCACTAAACAACTATCAGTGGCAAGTTACAAGGACAAAGCCGACAAAGTCGGCTGGAGCTTTCAATATAGACACAATAACCATGCTATCAACACAAATGGAGATGATGAATAAAAAGGTTGATAGTTTGTGTTCTTCGCAGGTACACCCAGTAATGCTGTGAGATGAAAGGGGAACTGTGGCGAATCCTGAGTACCCACCCTACCAACCAGACGCAGAGAGCGAACAGATGAACTATATAGGTAATAATTTCAGATCTAATAATAATCCTTATAGTAATACTTACAATCCAGGTTGGAGAAACCACCCAAAGTTTTCATGGGAAGGTCAAGGAAATCAAGGAAATCAAAGACAACAACCTCCTCAAAACTTCCAAAATCAGCCATATCCGTAAGAAAAGAAGCCAGCTCTCGAAGAGATGTTGACAAAATTCATGGAAAACATAGAAAACCATTTCCAAGATACTGAGGGAACCCTTAAAGATCAACAAACGTCAGTTGAAAAACTTACTGAGTCATTTGGGGAGCTCACTAAGTCGATTGGACTACTTACTGAGATGATTTGTGAAATACGGACATAAAATTTTTCTAAAGGAACAGAACAAGTAAAAGCAGTTACATTAAGAAGTGGAAAGGAATTAGTCGAACCAAAGAAACAAATCTCACATGAAGATAATAAAGCAAGAGATGAGGGAGTTGAGGATGTAAATCCAGTACGCAAAGAAAGTAAACCACCAATCCCATATCCAGCAAAATTAAAGAAGGAACGATTAGATGCCTAATACGGTAAGTTTCTTGAACTTTTTAAACAAATACATATTAACTTACCTTTTGTTGAAGCCATTTCACAGATGCCGAAGTACGCAAAATTCCTAAAGGAACTCCTGACGAATAAAAGGAAGCTTGAAGAAGTGTCGACGGTGGAACTTAATGAAAAATGTTTAGCTATCCTCCAAAACAAGTTACCAACCAAATTAAAAGACCCTGGAAGTTTTACTATCCCTTATTTAATTGGTAGCTTAAATATTAAGAAAGCATTAGCTGATCTAGGTGCCAGTATTAATTTAATACCTTACAAAATGTTTAAAAAACTAGATCTTAAGGAACCAAAACCCACTAGGATGAGTATTTAGTTAGCTGTAGATCCATTAAATATCCCAGAGGAGTTATCGAAGATGTCTTGTTGAAAATTGATAAATTCATTTTCCCTGTTGATTTTGTTGTGTTAGACATGGATGAAGACATTAATGTTCCTTTAATTCTAGGGCGTCCTTTTTTAGCCACTGCTAGAGCTGTTATTGATGTAGGTGATGACAAACTCGCATTTAGGATAGGCGATGAAGAGATTATTTTTCAAATTTATGATGCCATGCAATATTCTAAAGAGCAAGATAATTCCTATTATTTTGTTGATGCTACTGATCATATCATTCAAAATTCATTACAGGAAATCATACATGACGACATGATGGAACTGTGCCTGACTCAAGAAGAGGGGGAAGAAGATGAAGGAGATGATATAAATTTAAATACATCGTCATTCAGACAAATGAAAGAAGAAAACATTGAAAATAATGACGAAATAAAATAGAAATCCTCCATCGATGAGCCACCCAAATTGGAATTAAAGCTGTTGCCAAAACACTTAGAATATGCATTCCTCGGCGACAATTCTACGCTACCGGTAATTATCTCTTCAGAACTAGAACCCAAGGAAAAAGAGGAGCTGATACAGGTACTAAGAGAACATAAAAGGGCCATAGCTTGGAAAATTTCTGACATCAAGGGTATAAGCCCCTCGTTCTGTACCCACAAAATCCTAATGGAAGAAGAATACAAGCCGTGTGTGTAGCCCCAGAGACGGCTAAACCCCAACATGAAAGAAGTGGTCAAAATCGAGGTAATTAAACTTCTAGATGCAGGAATAATTTATCCTATTTCTGACAGCACTTGGGTAAGTCCTGTGCAGGTAGTTCCAAAGAAAGGAGGTATGACGGTGGTGCCCAATGAAAGGAATGAGTTAATCCCGACGAGAACAGTTACAGGTTGGAGAGTCTGTATAAACTATAGAAAGCTGAATGATGCCACCAGAAAAGATCACTTCCCTCTACCCTTCATAGATCAAATGTTAGAAAGACTATCTGGGCATATGTACTACTGCTTCTTGGATGGACTCTCCGGCTACTTCCAAATCCCCATAGCTCCTGAAGACCAAGAGAAGACAACATTTACATGCCCATACGGTATGTTTTCTTATCATAGGATGCCTTTTGGATTATGTAATGCTCATGCTACTTTTCAGCGTTGCATGTTGGCAATCTTTGACGAACTCGTGGAAGACATCATGGAGGTATTTATGGATGATTTCTCGATATTCGGTAATTCTTTCCATCTTTGCCTTAAAAATCTAAAACGAGTTCTAATGAGATGTGAGGAAACAAACCTTATTTTGAATTGGGAAAAATGTCACTTTATGGTTAGAGAAGGAATTGTGTTAGAACATAAGATTTCTAGTAAAGGGATTGAGGTAGATAAAGCAAAGGTTGAAACCATAGAAAAATTACCTCCCCCTAGTTCAGTTAAGGCTATTAGAAGCTTTTTAGGACATGCAGGGTTCTATAGAAGATTTATTAAAGACTTTTCTAAAATAGCTAAGCCTTTAACAAAATTACTAGAAAAAGATGTTCCTATCAACTTCAATCAGGAATGTTTAGATGCGTTTAATATCCTTAAGGATAAATTAATAAATGCTCCAATTATAATTGCACCTGATTGGAACTTACCCTTTGAACTAATGTGTGATGCAAGTGATTTTGCAGTAGGTGCAGTTCTGGGACAACGAAGAGACAAGCATTTTCAGCCAATTTACTACGCTAGCAGAACATTAACACCCGTGCAAGAAAACTACACCACCACAGAGAAAGAATTGCTAGATGTAGTTTTTTCTTTTGATAAATTTAGGCAGT
The DNA here is from genome assembly GCA_025503065.1 of Gossypium bickii. Lineage (NCBI taxonomy): Eukaryota > Viridiplantae > Streptophyta > Magnoliopsida > Malvales > Malvaceae > Gossypium > Gossypium bickii. The sequence goes on along the minus strand of CP106710.1, from coordinate 108,218,409 downwards.
ATTTAATATTGTCCAAAGTTGTTGTTTACACTGACCATTCAGCTCTCCATTATCTTTTACACAAACCCGATGCAAAACCTCGACTCGTACGATGGATTCTACTCTTATAGGAATTTGACTTAGAGATACAAGATAAGAAGGGAGCTAAGAATCTTGCAGCGGATCACCTCTCTCGACTTGAAAATCCACATACCAAAGAGCTCAATGAAAGTGAGATAAACGACTCATTTCCTGAAGAACAACTCTTTTCTATAACACATTCTGAAGTACCATGGTTTGCAAATATTGCGAATTATTTAGCCGCTAACATCTTGCCAAAAAGACTAACACATCACCAAAAGAAGCGATTCTTTGCTGATGTGAAAAATTATTTTTGGGAAGATCCTTTTCTTTTCCGAATATGTGCAGATTAGTTCATTCGAAGATGCGTTACAAAGGAAGAAGCAAGCAAAATCCTGGGACATCACCATGCAGGACCTTTAGGAGGACACTACAGTGGCATTAAGACAGCACACAAAATACTTGAATCAGATTTCTATTGGCCCACTCTATTTAAAGATGCCAACAGGTATGTTACCTTGTGTGATAAATGCCAAAGAACAGGTAATATTTCTAAACGCGATGAAATGTCTCAAACATATATGTTGTCATGTGAAATATTTGATGTATGGGGTATTAATTTTATGGGACCATTTCCGAGTTCATTTAGAAATAAATACATCTTGGTGGCAGTTGATTACATGTCAAAATAGGTAGAAGCGGAAGCTTTGCCTACCAATGATGCTAGGGTAGTAGTTAGATTTCTCAAGAAATTGTTTTATCGATTTGGGACACCTAGAGCCGTCATTAGTGATAGGGGTGCTCAATTTTGTAATACTCAATTTGAAAAAGTTTTAAAGAAATATGGAGTTTACCACAGGACAGCTACCCCATATCACCCTCAGACCAGTAGGCAAGTTGAAGTAGCAAACCGAGAACTTAAGCGCATCCTAGAAAAGACGGTTGAATCGAATAGAAAAGATTGGGCATTAAAAGTAGATGATGCTTTATGGGCCTATAGAACAGCATTTAAAACACCTCTAGGGACATCCCTATAAAAACTTGTGTACGGGAAAAGTTGTCATCTACCATTCGAATTAGAACACAAAGCTTTTTGGGCAATAAAGTTTTTGAATATTGATCTTAAAGTTGCAGAAAAGAAAAGAATAATGCAGATGAACGAGTTAGACGAATGGAGAGTTGAAACCTACGAAAACTCGAAACTATACAAGGAAACAACAAAGTGACGCCACGATGCTCGTTTAAAGAAGTCGAAACAATTCAAAGTAGGGGACTTCGTCCTGCTATACAACTCAAGGCTTAAACTATTCCCTGGGAAGCTAAAATCAAGATGGACAGGCCCATTCATGATCAAAACAGTTTTTCTATACGGTACAATCGAGGTAACTCATCCCACTAAGGGCACATTCAAGGTAAATGGTCACTGACTCAAAATTTATAATGGTGCAGATTTTGGAGATATGAGAGAGGAGCTTCTACTCCATGAACCTTCTTTTAGAACCGAAAAAAGGGAAAGTATAGCTTAAGACTATAAACGAGCGCTTCTCGGGAGGCAACTCAAGCACTAATCTACTAAAATTTTAATTTTAAAAATCTGACTCCATACTAATTAAACCAATGAAGTGTAGGTTAGGGTCACACGACACAACACATGGGCATGCCTGTGGTCGTGTGAAAACCAGGGGACGATCCATGGGCGTGCCAGTAGCCGTGCACGAATAGAGAAGAATTTGTTTTCCCAACACGGCCTACAATAAAATACCATGACCATGCTCACCTTCCGTGTGAGGTTACTGACTTGTTAAGCACAGGAAAAACAAGCCCTTGCCTGATGACCGTGTGCAGATACTGACTTGCCACACACGGGCTAAACACGCCCCTGCCTGATGACTGTGTGGACATACTGACTTGTCCAACACGGGGGTGCCCATTTGACCCACGACAGTGCCAATAACCCTAAACGTGCCCAATTTTTAAAACTCGTGAAAAGCACGGGCTCTTTAAAAATCCACACGGGTGTGGCAATTACCCGTACCCCCACTACTATTTAAACAAATTTAACCACTCACCCCCTCACATCAACCCTATTCAGATTTCTCAGCCTCTTTCCTCCCTAATCCAGCCACACCCACATCCTCAACCCCTCTCAAAACTCCTCCCCTTGCCATTCTCTCCAAAACCCTTACAAAAACCACCCGCACGCCCTTGCCACCGCCGTGCTGCAGCAAATCACGCCCTCTCCACAACTGTGCACCTGCAAAAATCGCCACAGCACCACCGTGCTCCATCCGTGCTTGATCGTTTCACACCATCACAACCCCTGGTTCCTTCATTACTTCAATTTCTTGACCTAAATCTTGATAATTTTTTTTGTTATTTTGCTTTATTTTTTACTTTTGTTTAGTATTAAGCATGATTTATATTTAGGAACTTGTCTCAAAAACTCATTTCCCATGAATATTTAGTAAAAATTGTGATGAATTGGTTGCTGTTTACCGATTGACTTCATTTTAGGAATAAACTCTTGCATTTTTGATACATTTCTTTGCTTGAAATAATCACTGCCGTCAAATAATTTCTGATGATTCTAACTCTTCAAATTTTACTTGATTTAGTACGGAATATTCTGGTTATTATTGAGGTTTGATCAAAAGAACTTGCTTTCTATTTGATTATTTTTCTCAGGAACCATGTCATCATCACGACCAAAACGATCCTCAGCCGCCCCTAGCAAGAAAAGAAAAGGGGCCCGATCATCCTCAGCAAGTTCTTCTTCCGAGCTACGACACCAATTCCTCCGATTCTCTCAAGCCGCTCAGAAAGAGCGTTACAAAATAATCTGAGACAGATATCTCGGCACCGATAGGTGCATCGATTGGAACGCAGTAGAACAAGTAGGGCTAGCACCCGATATTCGAGCCCTCATCTCTATCGACCCATGGGAGCAGTTCTTCTCAATCATTGAGCCCACATACTTGGAGCTCACACTAGAGTTCTGCTCAACTTTCACCTTGCAGACAGTGATGACATAGTTCGACGACCCGGGTACAATCCAATTCCGATTAAGGGGCATGGTACATCGACTGAGCATACCGCAATTCGGCTCGGCACTCGGACTTTATACACCAGAATTCATAGAAGCTAACCCATTCTCCGAGTTGAACCGTGAGCTCCATTGTACCCCCTCAACTACTGGCGTAGGTTAGCACCCATCACGAATGTCTACGACCCCAGTCGCTCGAAGGCGACAGCCCTTCTCCCACCCCTACGGTATGTCCATGCCATCCTCGCTCATACCATCACAGGTTGCCAAGAGAGCACTGGCGTGGTAAACAAACACGATGTTTACTACCTATCTGCATGTCTGAAGGGCACGTTCTCGACCTGGCATACTTTATCGCCTGTGCAATTCAACACCAGACAGAGCCGCACAGGAAGGGGATTTTATCCATGGGGCCGTACATCACAAGGTTAACTCGATACTTTGGCCTCCTCCACACTGAGGCTCAGATCACCTCCCTCACACTGATCGGCAACATGGTACCTCAAGGCATGCAGACGATGCTACACATGAGGATGATTAAACACCATCGAGGGATCGACCCCCTCAATACCGATTAGTGACCGCCACAGACGAGGAGGAACCCGAGGACATTACTGATGATGTCCCACCACCATCACGGGAGGCATCGATTCTGAGCCAACGGCCTTTCTATGCGGCAACCTCAATGGCAGATATCTCTACACGACTGGACCAGTTTGAGCAATATTTCATTGACAACACTCGACGTTTTGATGGGATAGAGGCTACCCTTCAACAGATATACCAGCACCTCCATATCTCATTAGCAGAACCACCGCAGAACCCGGCCGATGATGAGGACCTTTGAGTCGTTTTATCTAGATTTTTTTTCTTATTTTTAATTTTTAATTTTTATTTATTTTCTCGTTATTTTAATTTCAATTTGTCTTAAGTTTGAACATTTTCATCATACATTGACAACTTTTATCACGATTATCATCAACATCTAACCTTCGAATATTCTTAACATTTATTTAATTACGCCCCCAAAAGACTTCTAACTGATGACTTAGCAATTTCAAAAACATCACTAGGAGCAATTCACTACTAGACAAGTCATCAGACAACACGACCTCTACCATCCTCCAAGGAAATCATTCGTTACTTTAGGCAGTGTCACTTTCTCCCCTCTCTTTTGATTTTGCATATTAAACTATCATTTTTTATCTTTGTACATTGAGGGCAATGTACATCTTAAGTGTGGGGGGTAAAAGTGTCTAACTTTTTGCATTATTCTCAAATCCCTGAATGATATCTTGTCCTGAAGTAATTTCCTCATATTACTAATTAGGATGAAATTATTGATGATTTATGATTTTTATTGACATGTTTTAGAGTAAGTCATTGATAATTGTGCATTGATGATTAAATTTGAAGAATACTAGGGAATCAAGCATGATAAGTCTAATTTTCAAAAATTTAAAATTTTTAGGTTATGTACCTGAATCCGAGTATTATCTTAAAGTTCAAAATTTATGAGGTTGATGTCAAAAACACCCATAATTTTTGTGAGATTTTGAGCCTTATAGAGCATACATTCTTTTTCATTCTCACTTTATTGATTATGAGTGTGTGAACTATGAACTGTTATTCTAGAACTTGCTTGGATTATAAATGATGAGACCAAAGTTATGATTTGATATACAGAGATGATAAAGGCACCTAGGTTTTAACCCACTTACTCCACTAAAAAGCCTGCCTTCACAATTAACCCCTGGTGAACCCCGTTGAGCTTAACAACCCTTTTTATCGACTAACCCACTAATATAACCCAAAACCCTTTGTATTTGTTATTACCATCCTTCAGATTACCCTTTTTGTCGAGATTTGATTTTGAGCAGTTACCTAACTATGTTCTATATTTCAGTTGTTAAAGTCATTTATAGTTTGTTCTTAAAAAAAATAATATCAAAGTATATTTAGTATTAGTATTATGAAGAGTGAGCTTATACGGTTAAAGTCAAATTATCAAAAGAAAAAGCTCGTATTATTAGTATTGTAAATTTTCAATTGATGTAATTATCAGTTTAATTTTTCTAGATAGGTAACTTTTCAACTCAATCTCGATTCTAACCTTCTAATTCAACCTATATCCACACCTTTAACCCTAGCCCCATTAGAACCCTGACAAAGACCTTTTGATCTATTTTTCATCTCATTTTACAGTGGTGGAGATTTGATTTCCAAGCAAGCCTATGGGATTAAATTTTCATGTTTGACTTATGAGTGATTATTTTTACTTTGAACCTTAAACACTTTTTGAGTGATTTGAGTGAATCTTTTGTGAGGATGTCAATCCTTGTAGGTTTTGAATTAAAGGTAATTGTTTAGATAAAGGGAAACACCTATGTTTTCGTGCTACAAATGTATGACTTATCTTGTTTGAATCTTTAGGACTCTTTGGGTTGAATTATCCATGAATAAATTATCTATGAATTATGATGAGACATTGTTGATAGGAATTATGAAATATGGGAAGTTCGTTTTAATTGTAAGTTGAGAATTTTGCTTGAGGACAAGGAAAAGCTTAAGTGTGGGGGTATTTGATAAACCGTAAAAGTACCATATTTTAATCCCACATTTAGTATGATTTTGGATGATTTATCCCTCTATTTATGTAAAAAGATGCTTTTAATCCTTTCTTTTCATGTCTTATACCCAGGAACGCACCCGAGGATGCAAAGAACGAGAAACGGGCTCAAAACAGAGTAAATGGGCCATATCACGAAATCGACACGGCCTAGGCCCAAGACCACACGGTCGTGCCTCACCATTCATCTAGAACACAGCCTAACCCCCGATTTACACGCCCGTGCCCCATTAAAGAAGTCCGAGCACGGCCTGACCACGATCCACACGGGCGTGTGCCAAAACCGTGTCCCTGGTGCTGGAAAGAGTAAATTCATTTGGGAAAGGATGCTTGGAGGCAAAGAAACACATTCCAAAGCCTATTCAAACACCCTAGTAGGAATTCTATTTACATTGGGATACTTAGGGGCCAAGTAAGGCATTAAAAAGTCTATATAAACACCCAATGGGGCAACTTGAAAAGGGGAGTTCGGCAGAAGCCTTCTGCCAGGGCTTTTGTCGGGGCGGTTAGCTAGGCCAAAGAGCCAAGCCAAAAAGTTCAGAATTATGGGAATCACTCGAAGATAGCCAGTTGATCCATCTCAAGAAGCCGGAGTTCTACTCAAGACGGCGGATTTCTCCTTCAATTCCTTCAGGGAGTTTTAGAGATTTCTTATGTTTTGTTTTATCTTTTCTCTTGAGATGTTTTCTTTATTTGTGATGAAATAAACCCTTCAGATACCTGAAGGGGATGAAACCTATGATGGATCTTGTTATTATCTTCTGAATTATATGATAAATACTTAGTTTGTTCTTAATTATGCATGCTTAATCCAAATTTGATGTGCTTAGGTGGAGGAGGAATAGACCCTGCCTAAGAGTAGATCTAACATAGTTAAGCGGAGTTGATCGCACGCCTAGAGATAGGGTGACGAGATTTTTTCGGATTAGGGTGAAACCTAATATGTGAGTCTATAGATCGATTTACTGCTATTCTAGGGGGTTATTATAAGAGAATGAGAGTTCCACTAATTAACCTAGGGTTAGACGTTATTCACCTCGAGAGAGGGTTTAATATACATTAGGGAGTCTTACGGATCAAACTAAGTAAATAAATCATATGGTTCAGGGCTTAATAGCAAGTGAAGTCTAGGTGGATTCTTCTTGAGGGTATCGTCTTGATCAACTGAGTTTTTCCTAAAGTTATTTTCCCAATTCGTTCTTTTTGTCTTTGTGTCTTTAGCTTATTTATTCGTAAATTTTAGATTAAACAACTTCACTTATTTTAGGCTAAATAATAAAAAGAAAGTTAGTAGTAGTACTTTTAGTTCCTTTGGGTTCGACAATCTGGTCTTGCCTTAGCTATACTACTGTTCGATAGGTACACTTGCCTTTAACCATTGTCAGAGTTAGTTTCTAAGTTCGATCATTCTTTTTATAAATTTTAAAGCTCTGATTTTAGCAATCAGCATCGATATGAGTTTTATGTGTAAGACCATGTCTGGGACATTGGTATCATTTGTGATTCGTGTAAGACCCTGTCTGGGGCAGTGACATTGAATCTGGTTACATGTAAGACCACGTTTGGGATGTTGGCATTGTACGACTATTCTGAGCTCTTTGAATATCCTATTAGTTTCGAACGGTTCAACGAGCAAGTTCGAGAAACAAACGACCATGTGATTTGTATATTCGTTTTAGGTACGTTTGATATATACACTAAGTGTGTATGAAAGGTAAGTGTCTATATGAACTTACTAAGATGAATATGTGTATTGAAATGATGAGACAATATGTGAAGAGATGCTTGAATGAACCATGTGTATATGTGATATTTGAGTTGAAGAATGTGGTAAGATATGGCTAAGCATATGAGCCAAAGAATATGTGATGAATTTGTTATGAGAACTATAAATGTCATTGTATCAATATGGTTATATGCATTTTATACTAAGTTTATTTGTACATGGCTTACTAAGCTTTTGAAAGCCTACTCTGTGTGTGTTTGCTCTGTTTTATAGATCGTCAAAGCTACTGAAGGCTCAGGGACCGTCGAGGATTGTCATCACACTACTCAAACTCATTTTGGTACTTTGAAATGTGTATATAGCTAAGTATGGCATGTATAGATTAGTCATTTTGAATGTATAGATTAGTCATTTTGAAACATGCTTGAAATGTGTAAATAGCCATGAGATGTGGCTAGATAAATGTTGGTAATATGCATGAGTAAATATGATATTTGATGCATGTGTAGGTGTGACTTGATAGCAAATTAAATGGTCAAGTTTATGGCAAACATATGGATAAAATTTTGTATGTTTATTTGATTAAAGAAATGGTTATATGAAAGGTAAATGTGGATAAATCATGCTTGAATATATTTATGTTTTGGTTGCACAAATTGGTATGATTGGAAATGAGATTGAATGTGGAGATTTGTTGATTATTTGAAATGCCTTTGGTTGCCAATTTTATATGAAATGAATTGAAATTTTGCTTGTAGGGTTGACCCTTGTGTGGGTGGCATTTTGGCCTTGCAAGTGGCCTGTTTTGCTTACACGGCCATGACACACGGGCGTGTCCATTGGCCGTGTAAATAAGTCAGTAGCTGGCCTGATTTTACATGGCCATGGCACATGGGCGTGTCTAGTGGTCGTGTGAGTAAGTCAGTAAATTGCCTATTATAGACGGCCATGGCACACGGGCGTGTCTGGTGGCTGTGTGAATAAGCCAGTATACATGCTCAGTTTTGGCACGACTAGGACACATAGGTGTGTCTAGTAGTCGTGGGAGGCACACGGCCTACCCACACGGGCGTGTGGTCTCTATAGCTTAGGAAAGTTTTAAATTTCCGAGAATTTTAGTATGTGTTTGGTTTAGTCTCGACCCTATTCTAAAGCATGATTAAGGTCTCGTTGACCTATAAAAGGGACTCTTAAATTGTGTTTAATGAATTGTTTTATGAAATGTTTGTAAAATTTTCTGATCTGTCCGGTAATGCCTTTAACCCTAATCGGATGACTGATACGGGTTAGGGGTGTTACAATTACGACCTAAGCGCACGAGAACTTTTGTGGCAGCCTCTACAGTCCATCACTAATAATTGTGGTTGGATTTATCCCTACGAGCGTTCACACGCTCGTGAGCCCTCAAATGCCAAATTTTTTGCTTTTCGGCTTTTGCCGATTCACAATTAAACAGGGGTGTGAATACACACCTTCATCCATCGTTTTGACAGAACAACATTGGGTGTACGATTAGACACCGGTTATGGGTTGTAGTTTGAAGAGCTTCCAAGATTAAACACCTATGATAACAACAACCTCATCAATTAGTCTCAAACCCTTGTTAATCCATCACCATAATATTGAAAATGCTTTAATCAAACTAACGCTACTTAACAATCAACAACCGCAATCTCCTCTAGTTCCAAAACCACGTATTCCTTTCAATGCTATTCCATTCACAAGAACTGTTAACCAATTCATAAGAATCTACCATCCCATAAGAATATATTTATACTATGCTTAAATCACTTACCACAAATCAAAAGATCTCTTGCAGGGGAAAAGTAATCGGCCTACCCTTCGGTTAAGGAAAACGAGTCCCTAGCAACATTCGAATGAAAAAGAAGGTGTTAGATAAACTTATCTCCACGGAAAACAAGGGGGAAACAGCCTTTCGGCCCAAGAGATACAAAACCGAGCATGGAGAAAGAAGCCAACCAAGATTCCGCTAGAGTCACCACTTACCAATAAATTAAAGAGATTAAGAAACGGTTAGGAACAAAGAGAAGAAGATGTTTAAGCCTTAACATATTTGGTCAACACAAGAAGAAAAAAGGTTTTGAAAGAGAAATATTCAGTTATCTTGAAAAGAAAAGAAACAATGAGAGGGAAAAGAAGAAGTGGAGTTTGGCCAAAGGAGAAACCAAAAGAAGAAAAAAATAATTCGGAAAAGAGTGGGCAGCAATTGAGAAATAACGATGAAAGGGAAAAGACCCGAATGGTATAAAAATGTTGCACGAGATGCCACAAAAGAAGTTAATCTCGAAATGCACAAAAAGAAAACCCGAAATGGCAAAAAGGATTTTCAATTTCTACCCTCTTACAAAGTTGCCGAAAATGCACAAATGAGATTCCCCTTAGTCAAAATCCCCTACTCAAGCTTCCCCATTTGGCCATGACTCCCTTCTCATTCAAATTCCTTAAAAATCTCCAATGATTGCTCTTTGATTCACTCCACACACACCCCCTATTCAAACTTATTCAAACTTGATGACCAAGTCTCCAACCACCTCTGCAGAGTTTGAATCAAACTCTACCTCTCACACCATAGAGACATAAAATAAAACCTCCTTATTGCATGCCATGGGATTCGAACCTCAGACCACTAGAACACTCCACACGCCACTTGCCACCTCTACCAGTAGACTCATTGTGTCACAAGTCAAGCACACTTAATATATATGTCCTTTAAGCTAACATCTAGGTTCCAAATGAGCAAAAATAAAAATTTTGCCAAAGGCCATACTTGAACCTAGGCTTCCTAAAATCCCCAAAACATTTAGCCATTGAAGCAAACAAGCAATTTGGTCAAAACATGAAAAATTAAAGACCTTATATTTTGGGGCGTTAAAATTTCTATGCCCCCGTAGACTTAATTTAAGGCTCGTATGGGTATTTTGAATATCAATTGAATTTTATTTGATTAATTGTTATTATGCTTGAATGTTTGTTTGTAAGCTATGTAAATGTTTAATATTTTATTGTAATACTCTGTGACCTTAATCCGACGACAGAAACGGGTTAGGGGTATTACATATTCTGTTAGGTAGACCATTTTTAGCAACGTTGAGGTCTACCATTGACCTAGAAAACAATGGGTTAATTATGAAAATCAATGGTGAGACTAAAATTTTCAAATGTGGTCACCAACATAATGAGGGAATTTGGGAACAATTAGAAAAACAATGCTTTGAAATATATGTAAAAATCCCTAATTACCTTAAGTTAGAAAAGGCTTTTTCTATGATAAGTACAGGTCGAAAGAGCATATTTAAGGAGCGGGATAAACAAAGCAAGGTGAAGTGGCATGACAGATGTTGGACTAATACGGACAGAAAAACAACCAAAAGCACATCCATGTACAAGCTGACGGAGTTGACGAACGAATCCGATAACAATACTTGATACTTTTAGATTGAGATAAAGTTTTGTATATTATTGTATTTTAATAGCCTCATAAGTAGTTTAAGATTTAATTTTGTTTAAACTGTTTAAGAATTTAATTCGAACACTTTGAAATTCGAGAAGAGGGGTCGAAACAGAGCCAATGTCGCAACATAGAACGTCCATGTCACGGCACTAGTCACAGGTTCAAGAAATTGAGCAATTCAGCTCGATGTCGAGACACAACACCTCTCTGTCATGATAAAGAAGTCAGTATACCCCAAATTTTGAAATTTCAAGGTCTGTCGCGACATCGAACCTCGATGTTGTGAAAACGATATCCTGCCAGGGCTATCGTGACATGGAACCTCTATGTCGTGACATCGCTACAGCTTTCTGTAGGGTTGACCCAACCCATCGCGCAACCCACTAGGTTTAACTCTTATTTTATTTGAACTTTAACATAAAAACACCAAAATTTTAATCTAAGAACACTTCCAACTTTATTTTAAATACCTCCTAACTCTAAACTCTCTTTAAACCCCCTAAAACCAACCACTTTTAAAACCCCTCTTATCCCTTTTATGTTGCTGCAAAATTTTCTTTTGTTTCACTTCTCGTAACAAAATTTTATGAGGAATCCTGAGCAATCAATCAAGGTTAAGGGTTCCTATTTTGTTTTTACTATTCTATTGTAGATTGCTTGACTTCAATTAGTTATTTTAGCCATAAGTATATTGAGAATGCCTCCTAAAGGGTATAGAAAAACTAATGTGCAAAAGACACCGGTGGTCTCGAATCCCTCTTTTTAAATGCAAATATGGAAAAAAAATTCTTAGAACTTCAAGGAAAAACATTTATACAAGAGAGGGGATTTGAGCCATCAATGGTATTGTGCAAGGAAATTCGATCCTTAGTTCAATACTATAGGTGGGAACACTTTTGTGTAACCCCAAAAGAAAATGCAGTTATCCCAATTATTCAAGAATTTTATGTTGCATTAAGGGATCAAGAGGCTAGAAGACCTTATAAGGCCATTTGGGAAACCGTAATGCTAAGAGGTAAGAAGGTACGCGTTACTCCTCGGGAAATTTGTTAGTTTTACAATGTTCCATACTATGAAAATGATTTTCTTGATAATACAAATTTAGACACTTTTAGGGGCATTAATGTGGATGACATTGTAAAATACTTAACTGAATGGAGTGGTGCATGGAACCGCCTACTGGATACCAAATTACCAACCAAATTTAATCAAGCAATCATGTTTCCTATAGCTAAGATGTGGATGCAATTTCTTTGCATTAGAATTACGCATGCTATGAATGTTTCTAACGTAAACACTTTTTGAGCTATTTTGTTGTATGTAATTTTACAAAGAAAGCATATATGTGCTAAAAGATGAATTTATCATAGTATGAAGCAATTGTATAAGCGACTAGAAGGTTAGATTTTTCTTTTCGCACCTTGTGACGACACTATGCAAAAAGGTTGGGGTTCCAATGAAAGAAAATGACCAATTTATGAGACCGACGAAGAGCTTAATAGGCGATTCTATGTATACATAGTACATTGAGTTGAACCGAAAACAAATCAAAGATTGGAACCAAAGGAGAAAATAAAATATGAATTTCTTGACATCTCTAAAAGGAAAATAAGCAACAAAAACTCAAAAAGGAAGTGAAATCTCAAACAAAGAACGAATGATAAGGTGGATGCAAAACACGAGCCCAATCATGCAAGAGTTTGCACAACAAAAAAATATTAGAATACCAAATTATCCACTAAACTCATACGAGTCCAGATCATCCCATACTATATCCAAGGAGCAAGGGAGTGAAGGACAGGAAGAAATTGAGGAAGAAGAAGAAGAGGAGGATGACGTTTCGGGATGAGATTTTCAAGAGGAGGAGGATGTGGACTATGAGGCGGCATTTTAATTACAACGATCAACACAGAAAAGGCCTGTCATCCGTAGCCTACCCTGACATCCACATTTGTCATGTGGAGGCTCCTCTTGAGGCCATATCTCAGATCGAGGGAAAGCATCAACAGAGGGGGGCAATTGCCCCATTTTGACGGTTTTGAGGATTAACAAACTTTTTAATTATTTTTTGGATTGTAAAACAATTAATTAGGATTTTTTTTAAGAGCAGGATTAACAATAGATTTAAATATATATTTTTTTGAATTTTCTATGTAGGAACCTCACATTAAGATAGCATTACATATATGAGCTTTCAACGAACAAGGAAGGAAGCTCTCACTAAAAGACTACGACAATGTCACCATCAATCGGGTAAACTTTTTTCTTTATCTATTCAAGGGTTGCACATTAGGGACAATGTGCTATCTAAAGTGTGAGGGGTAACATAGGAAATTTTGTTTTCATGCTTTTTCTTTTACTTTTATTTCAAAAGTATACTTGAGCTTGTATAAATACAAGTGATTGATTAGGATCATGTATATAGGTTGATTGTACTTACTATAAATTTGACATGAAAATGAATGATTTTAAATTTTTAGTTAACAGGCAAATAAGTTCTATATATTACACTGTAAATAAACATTAAGGAATTGACTATACCAAACGACAATGAAAATATAGGGAAACAAGCATGCTAGTATGTATGATAAGCTGTTAAAGTTGTGAACTTGATTGATTAAATTTGTGAATATTGAGATACTTAGGGATGAACTAAGGCATTGATTGGTATAACACAGAGCCAAAAAGCTAACCTTATTTATCAATCCTTAGTACCTATTTTGAGCGAAAGAACACTTTTTGACGAAAATTCATACAATACCCAAGCCAAAATTTAAATTTTTACTTACCCTTTTTATTTGGTACCTAAAATGCACGAATTTAGACGTCTGGCCATATGTATTGAAGGATAAGTAGATATATCATGGGAATTTTGTAAAAACCAAAGTGAAATAGGATGAAACTGTGTGATATAGTAATTATAGGTTTAGCCAAAATGTGCAAAATAAGAGAAAAATTCAGAAAAATTAAAAACAAGTAGAAAAAGTACTTGAGCAATGAAAACCAAAAACATGGTGAGTGAGATGTGTTGAAAAAGTCCAATGTGACAAAATTAGAAAGTTAGAAAACTCATTCATTAGTGCAAAAAAACTCGTGAGCGAGCCATAGTTACTTTATCATGCTTTGACTTCGTACATGGAGAAATAAGAAAGGTGTCAGAAGGAGAAAGAAGGTTGTGGAGGCATGGGTTATTAAGGGGGAGAATAGGGAGCAATGTGATGTGTCAAACTACTTTCATGCTTGAAACTATTTTGATGCTCCTTATTTTTTAATTCCAAACCAGTCCTAAGCCTCAGAACGTTACAAGTTGAAAAGCCCTATGTGACTTAGGTAGATCTATTCATGAATTGACATTATATTGAGTAAGCACAATAATGATTGCTTGTATTTTGCTAGGATAATCAAATTACTTGTATGATTTATTGATGGATCCATATATTTGAGGACTTTACTATTTGTATACTTTGAAATATATTGAACTTAGGTGTTTGAAACTAAAAATTGTAAGTTGTTTCTATATCATGCCGAAAGTATGCGTAGATATGATTATTCCTAGTTATGTGTTACAAAAAGAGTCTGTAACACCCCTAACCCGCATTCGTCCCCAGAATAGGGTTACAAAGCATTATCGTATAAACATAACATAAAAACTTACATTTCCAAAAACATAGCATAATCCATTCATATACATGCATATCACCCCTTAGTCGAGCCCTCGAGGCCTTAGAAACACTTTATAAACCATTCAAGACTAAATCAGAAATAATCAGAACATTTAAGAAGAAGTTAGAAAATTTGAATTGCAGGGGTCACACGTTCGTGTGGACAGGCCGTCTGCCTCACATGACTGGGACACACGCCCGTGTCTCAGGCCATGTAACAATCAAAATAGGGACACATGGTTGTGTCCCAACACATGTCCGTGCCCGTGCAACTCTCGAAGTTGGGTCACACGGCAAAGTCACATGCCCGTGTGCCAGGTCGTGTAACTTTCAAAATGGCCTTACACGCCTATGTGCCAGGCCGTGTGCTAGGTCGTGTAACTGCCTGGCTTGTAACCTTTAAAACCTACAGGGGACACATGGACATGTCGCTTGGCCGTGTGTCACACACGACTGTGTTTTAGGCCATGTGGACATGAATTTGGCCAAAATCAAGCCATTTCCATCACCTATTTCAAGCATGTACCTACAAGCCATTTGCACCCTTGACCAAGGCATTAAAACATACCGGAACATGCACAAAATAACCAATTCATTAGACCAAATCCCATTCAACAACTATGCTATATAGGCACCTCAATCACAATCAAAATAATATACCTAAACATAAGCATATTTGATCACATTGCTACCATTTCAAAACATACCATACTTGAACTATACCATGTCAATATAAACTTACCATTTGGACCATTACTCACATGCAACAAAATCATATAAGTGATACAAACAAACCATTTCCAAATGGTACCAAACAACCAACATATATATATACATACCAAAATCAACACTTAGCATTCAACTCAACTTTAAACATAAGTCCACCTATACATGCCATTATAACATTGACCAAAACATCAAAAACTACCGATATGTTCGTTGGATAGTGTGATAGGTATCTGACGAGCTTCTAGACCGATCGAGCTTCCGATAATCGATAAACATAGGAAAGAAAACTACGTAAGCATATAATGCTTTGTAAGTTCATAAATCATGAATGCAACTTACCATTTCAATGCAAAACCTTATAATTTAAACATGATTCAATCCAACATAAGTTTGGCACAAGCTAAGCATCATTAACAACATATGTTAGTGCTTTAACACATAACTCAATTGAATTATCACATGGTAAGGTAGATTTACATGAACGTAATGCCATTGAATTCATATTTTTCATAAACATAGATATGCATTCATTGATCATTATCATTTCATACCTTTCCATAGGTTCATAACTTAGTCGATTGGAACACTTACCACTCCTTCCTTTTTGATGCCCGTTGAACAATTTAGAATAACATCGGATACGCAGGAAAGCTCACACAAAGTGTGCTAAACATTTGGTCGTAACCATTCCTTTCCTTTTCCTTTACATCGTAGCTCACACAAGCTGTAAAATGGGTCCGCTCACAGAAGCTGATGGTCGAAATGTAAGCTACACAATGCCACTCACACAAGTTGATGAGCATTCGCAACAAATGCAGGACCTCATCCATCGATAGGACATTCAAGACTAGCTCCCAAAACATGGTAACCCTAATGACATGTCATTTGTATCCTATAAATTCCTAAGGTTCAAATGAGGATCAATAATCGTCATAACATCGTTGGATTCCATAATTTCTTTACATGATAAATAGCATAATAAAACATATATCAAAATAACATTAAAATGTTAATTAAACACACGAACTTACCTCGATTACAAAGACGTCGAAACAAGATCAACTAATCCGAAGCTTTAAGTTTTTCTCGATCTAGATCCGTACGAGGTTTATCTTGATCTAAATAAGAAAATTCAATCCATTTAACATTTATACTATTCAATTTAATACGAAATTCATACTTTTGAAAATTATACTTTTGCCCTTAATATTTTAACTTCTTTACAATTTAGTCTTTAAGCTCGTAAATTGAAATTTATGCAATTTCATCCACATTTCATGCTAGCCAAATTGCCTAGGGACTTATATCAATCCATACAAATCATCATTTCATAATTTTACCATGGCATTTTACTACATTTACAAATAAGTCCCTAAATGATAATTTCATCAAAAATCACTTTACAAAACTTGTTTATTTAACAACAAGGACTCATAATCTTTCATTCAAGAATCATGCAAACATGCCCATGGAAAAATCCTAAACCTTTAACAAATTTTCAAATTAGTCCTTAGGCTAGCTAGATTAAGCTACAACAACTTCAAAAACATAAAAATCATTAAAACGGGATAAAATTACACTTACATACAAGAGGATTTAGCCGAATGTTCAAGGTGCAACAATGGATGGTTTTTTCTTCCTAATTTTGATGGAGCATCTCACTAAAGAAGATGATATATTCATTTTAGGCTATTTTACCTTAGCTATTTATTAAATTACGTTATTAACCTTTAGTTAAAACTAATTAAGAAATTAATTCCTTGCTCATCTTTGTCCACTAACAATAATTATGGTCTAATTACCATCTACGTCCTTTCACATTAAAGTTTCATAGCTATTTGATACCTTTAGCTACTAAAACTCCACTTTTACACCTTTTACGATTTAGTCCTTTTCACTTAATTAAGCATGCAAACATCAAAATTCCGTACCGAAATTTTTAAATGACCCTACTAACATACCGTAGATATTAAAATAATAATAAAATAAATATTTACTCGTCAGATTTGAGGTCCTGAAACCACTGTTCTGATTTCACTAAAAACGGGCTGTTATAGAGTCTTTGTTTCATACTTGTTCAAGAGTCGCCTTTTATTTTTCT
The DNA here is from genome assembly GCA_025503065.1 of Gossypium bickii. Taxonomy (NCBI): domain Eukaryota; kingdom Viridiplantae; phylum Streptophyta; class Magnoliopsida; order Malvales; family Malvaceae; genus Gossypium; species Gossypium bickii. The sequence goes on along the minus strand of CP106710.1, from coordinate 108,200,987 downwards.
TTTTTTATCCTTATTTGCTTGAGGACAAGCAATGAATTATGTGTGGGGGAGTTTAGGAATAGGTAGGGAATAATTTGAAACAATTCTTGAAGTTTAGGAAATAATTACAAAAATTTTGATTTTAGGGGTCACACACCCGTGTGGCCAGGCCGTGTGCACCCAAAAGTACCTTAAAACTCAAGTTTATCATTTCCTATTTAGTTGGACACTAAGCAACTCAATTACCAATCACTTAACCTATTCAAAACATAATTAAACATGCCCAAAATACGCCAAATTCATCACCTAATATGCCTAATGTAACATCCTAGTTTAGACCCTATCGGAACAGTGGTTTTAGGACCACAAATCCGAGTTCAGAGAAATAATTTAATATTATTTTTTATGTTTATGGAATGTGATAAAGTATGTGTGAAAGTTCTGTGTGAAAATTCTATCATTTGTATACCGATTTGTGAAAAAGGAACTAATTGCGTAAAATGCAAAAGTTGTGTGCTAGTAGTTAAAAGTGCTTAATTGCCATAGCTTATTAAATTAAAGGTTCTTATGTTGTTATTAGACCATTGATAGTGGGAATGGTTATAAGTGGCATTTATTAAGATGTTTAAATGGTTTAATATTAAGGTTAAATTTGTAAATTGGTTATTAAGGTATATTCAATAAAACCAAAACCAAAACCAAAATTATGTGTTATCATCATTCTCATAACCGAATATTAAGATAAAAAGAAGAGGAGAATGTGGTTTTAGGGTTCGACCATTGTTGTCCTTGATTAAGGTATGTTTTGAGCTCAGTTTTTGATGATTTTTATATTTTTGTGATTGTTGCTTAGTGTTCTCTTAAGCCCATGCCTTAATTTATGAAATTGATAATGATTTTGAGATGTTCCATTGATGAATATATGAGCTTTGTGTTGATAGTTGGTGAAATAAGAAAGCTTGATGAATGATAAATATGTTTTGTATTTGGAAATTTTGATGAAATTGATTATTAAGGGATAATTTATAAAAATGAAACTTTGAAGGGTTAGAATGTGAAATAACTGAAAGACATGTGCTGCTAGGGACTAGTATGAAATTCGGCCAAGCTTGGGTGTGAGTACATTATGTGTATTTTGTGTAATTGTGAAATAGGGATTAAAATGTTAAAATGTGAAATTATAAGGATTAATTTGTAAAATGCTCTAACTATGTGCTTATGAATTGTTTTGGATGAAGATGAGATTGAATGAGTTGAATTTGATATTATATAGATCAAGAAAAGAGAAATTCAGACCTAGATTGAGGCAAGAACAAAGTGCTTGATTGATTGGCTAGTATCGTTGTTTCTACGTCCGAGGTAAGTTCATGTATAACACATATTGTTTAAACAATGTACATATGTGATGAAATGAATGGAAATATGATTATGGTTTGGTAATGTGAAATGTGAGTTCGAAGATATGTGACACTAAATGTGTGTAAATAGAATCGTTACAGTGATGAATGGCACTAATTGTTCGAGATAAAGAAAGAATCTGTTGTATTATTTGGCACTACGTGTGCGATACCTAGACAAATTTGGTTATATGTGATGGCACTAAGTGTGCGATATTATTATAGCTTTGGGTAATTAATTGGCACTAAGTGTGCGAGTTCATCGAACGTTTAAAGAGGACTGAATGAAGTATGGCATCGAGTATTGACGTGGTAAATGTGTTAGATAAATACGTGATGGTACAGGTATGTACAGAACCTAAGTGGTCGATGATATTGTGTATGAGATAGATGAAAGATTAAGTGAATGAATGATGAGAAAATTTGGATTGTGTAGCATTAAAAATGCTTGTATATGAACATATAGATATGGTATGAAATTGAGCAAAAGCCATAGATGAGATTATGGTATGAAAATGAGCAAAAGCCATAGATGAGATTATGTAGTTGTTACACCCTTAACCCGTACCCGTCGCTGGGCTAGGGTTAAGAGGCATTACTAATCAATTTCGAACATTTCATATCATTTTCAACACAAAGTCATTCAAACAACATAATTTACAATCATATAGTCCCTTGATGAGGTCTACAAGACCTTAAACATGTGTTAGAAAGAGGTCGGGATTAAACTGAACTCATACGAAAATTTCTAAAATTTTAACATTTTTTTAAGTTACAGAGGTCACATGCCCGTGTGGGTAGGTCGTGTGCCTCACAAGGCCTCGGACATGCCTGTGCGTCCAAGCCATGGCAAAATAGGGCATACATACTGACCTGTTCACACGGCCTGAGACATGCCCGTGTGCCTCACCCGTGGTCGACACTGACTTACCCCACACGGCCAGTCACACGCCTATGTGTCTTGCCCATGGTTGAGTCTGACTTGTTTTAAAACACAACCTCTAAAGACACAGTTGAGCCACAAGCCCGTGTGCTCAACCGTGTGGGCAATTATAGGCCATTTTCAAGGCCAAACTTGCCACCCACACTTTGAATCTCCTACAAGCCCCAAATCATATGCATTTATACCATAAATGGAAACCAAAACATACAAATATATGCACCATTTAATGATTATCTAGATCATTTACTTCCACACTCAATTCCTACTCAAATAAATCCATCCAAAACACCATTTTTCACAACTCAAATCATATAAGCCAAGCATCATGTAATTCATACTACAAGTTCACATTTATCCATCATTCTCATCAACCAATTCAGGTATATAAAACATACCATTTCCTTTTTCACTATTTCATAACTCTTTCATCATTTTCATAGCCTACATATATATACCATCAACATTCAACCATCTAGCCATATCACATGGAAAGGTCTAACATTACCAAAACATACCATAACTTCTAGCCTATACATGCAATATACTAAATATGTACATCTTTCAACAGTACTAAAATAGATAGCCGATAGTGTGATCAAGTCGCTGACAATCCCCAGATCCGAGCTAGCTCTACTGAAACTGTAAAACAGAGAAACACATCACACAGTAAGATTTAAAGCTTAGTAAGTTCGTAATATAATACATACTACTAAATAATGCAACATCAATACATAATTAAATCATCAAATAGATAGATGCACTATTAGGTACATTATCATCCTCAACAATATGCTCAAATATCCATTTATTCAACCATTAAAACTATCATCAACCACATAGGTTCAAACATACCTTTGCCAACACATAGTTAATAAATGTTCTTGCTATTCGATGCTCGATACCATATCTCATTCACTGCTCGATATCTTTTCAACTCAATCGCACACTTAGTGCCTAAATCATAGCCGAAGCTTAATTAACATCGCACACTTAGTGCTTAGATACAAAACCGAACTTAATTCGACATCACACACAGAGTGCCAATCAGTAAAGCCGAAGCTTCCATTACTTCGCACACACAGTGCTATTCATCTCAGTCTCGATTTTAGTTACGCACACTTAGTGCCACATTTCTCAATCTCATATTTAACATTTCTAATTCAATAATTATACATTTATTCAATTCACACCACATAGATATAATTTAACAACTAGTATTATATCCGAACTTACCTCGGATGTCGAAATACCGAAACTAGCCGATTAATCGAGTACTTTGTCTTTGCCTCGATCTCGATCCGAATTTCTCCTTTCTTGGTCTATACATATTAAAATTTAACTTATTCAATCACCAATTCATTCAATTTAGTCCACACACACGTATTTAAGGCATTTTACAAAATAGCCCTCATATTTTCACATTTCGACATTTTAGTCCCTATTTCACAAAATCAGAAAATACACAAAATTTCTCTTTTCACTTACGCCTAGCCGAATTTTCCCCATGCTAATACAAGCCAAAATATTTTATTTCACATTTTAGTCCCTCAAAATATTATTTTCACAATTTAGTCCAATTTACTCAATTTCATCAAAAATTCAAATACAAAACATGTTCATCCTTCACATATCTTCCATATTTCATCATCAACTATCACAAAGCTCAAAAATTCATCAATGGCATATCTCAAAATCACCATCAGATTCTAAAATTAAAGCATGGGTTTGCTAGAACAGTAAGCAACGATCACAAAAACGTAGAATTTATCAAAAAACAAGCTCAAAACATACCTTGATTAAACCAATTGCTAGCCGAATTCTAACAAGCTTTCTTTCTTTCTTTTTCTTCAAATTTCGGTAAGAAAATATGATAAAATGGCTTTAATGTTTGTTTTGTTTAATTAATATTAACATTAATAACTATTTTACACTTTTAACCTTAATGAATTTTAATAATAACACCTTATGCCATGCTATTATCATCCATTTACTTTCAAATGGTTTAATCACAACATAAGGACTTCTCTTTTAAGAAGCCATACCAATTAGACACTTTAACAATCAGTACACAGCTTTTACATTTTACGCGATTAAGTCCTTTTTTCATAATTCGGCACACAATTGATAAAATTTTCACATAGGATTTTCACACATGCTCAATCACATACTGTAAACACAGAAAATAATATTAAAATATGTTTTTGAACTTAGATTTGTGGTCTCGAAACCACTATTCCGACTAGAGTCTAAACCTGGGCTATTACAGTAGTGATGTGAGTTTAACTATGTGTTAGTTAATTTTGTTAATTTTGTATATTGAATTTGAATTGTTGATTTAATTGTTATATTATGAACTTACTAAGCTTAAAGCTTACTGTGTGAAGTCTTTCTCTATTTTACAGTGTCAATAAAGCTAGCTCGGATCCGAGGATCGTCAGCGACTCAATCACACTATCGGACAACTATTTTGGTACCTTTTGGAAGTTTTATTTATGGTATACGGCATGTATAGGCTAGTGAGGTTGGGGAATGTTTTGAGATGTATAAATCTTTCCATGTGATATGGCTTGATAATGGGTGAGACTTTGGAATGATTTTGGTACATGTTTTGGCTATGTGAAAATGGTGTATGTGATGTGTATATATGGTCTTGTGTGAATGGCCATTATGGTATGCTTTGGTGAAATAGAAATGGTATATTTCATACTTGATTTGGTATTCGAGATGGTGAATGATTTGTATGTTATTTGATGTTGGAATTGAACATTTAGGGATGACCCAAATTGGGTGGCAATTTGGCCTTATAAGTGGCTATAATTGCCCACACAGGTGAGCACACAGGCGTGTGTCTCGATTGTGTCCTTCACTATCCTTATTCGAAGCAGGCTAGACCTGCACACAGGCCAAACACATGAGCATGTATCAGGCAATGTGACCCAAGTCAGTGTTGCATACGGGCCAGACACACGGGCGTGTGACAGGCCGTGTGACCATAGTCAGAGTTGCACATGGGGTAAGACATGGTCTAAGGCATGCTTGTGTGAGGCACACGGCCTAGCCACACGGGCGTGTGCCCTGTTTTGAAAGAAAAATTTTCTAAGTTCTGCAAAGTTTTCATATGAGATCAGTTTAGTCCCAAACCTTCTCTAAAGCATATTTAAGGCATTGTAGACCTTCTAAAGGGACTTTGTGTTATTGATTAACTATGATATGCTGATGTGTGAGTCATGGTGGTTTAAATTTTATGATTCGACGGGTAATACCTCTTAACTCGAGCCTAGAGATGGATACGGGTTAAGGGTGTTACATATTATTGGTATCAAAGCTACAGTTTAGTCGATTCTAGGACTAACATAGCGTGTGAGAGTCTAGCTATACATTCTATATATATATTTGCAATAGTGTGATGATTCCTGACGGTGAAAAATGTGTTTTCATATAGCAAATAGATCCCGATCGAGCTGTAGCTAATGATGTTGAGAATAATGCGTCTGCTCCCGGTCAAGGGACATCGCCAGCTGAATCTAGGCCGATGACTAGTAGTCATGAGGGAGAGGCAAAGCAAGCCTTCTTCCAAATGATGAGTGAGTGGTCCACTGAGTTCGTTCGAATGAATCTAGCTGCTCAACAACCTCCACCCCCGCAAGTTCCCATAGTGCTACAAGTTATAGACCCAATTTGATTGAGTAAACCTCCAATTGATAAGATTCGTTAGTATGGGGCTGAAGAGTACAGGGCCACAGTTGATGATGATACCGAGCCAGCTGGATTCTGGCTTGAGAATACCATTAGAGTGTTTGATGAATTATCATGTACTCCTAATGAATGTCTTAAGTGTGTTGTTTCACTATTGAAAGATACGGCGTATCATTGGTGGAAAATATTGATATCCGTGGTTTCGAGAGAACGAATTATCTAGGATTTCTTCCAAACTGAATTTTGAAAGAAATATATTTGTCAACGGTTTATAGATCAGAAACACAAAGAGTTCCTTGAGTTGAAATAGGGTCGAATGTCTGTTACGGAATACGAGCGAGAATTTGTGAGATTGATCTAGTATGCACGAGAATATGTTTCGATAGAAACTATTATGTGTAAACGATTCATTGAAGGGTTGAATGAATATATTAAACTTCTGGTCGGGATTCTTAACTTGAATGAATTTGTGGTATTGGTTGAAAGAGCTTGTAAAGCTGAGGAGCTTAGTAAAGAAAAGAAGAAAGCAGACTCAGAAGCTAGAGACGAGAGAAAAAGGTTGATGAGTAAGTCGTATCACTCTTCGTCAAAGAGATTCAGAGATGTAACCAATCACTCAAATGCTTCGTTTGGACATTTGAATAGAGATCGTGTGAAACAATATACAAGTTTTAAAGCTCAAATTCCAGTAGAATCAAGTGTTGGCAGTACCAAAAATAATAAGCCTGAGTGTAGATAGTGTGGGAGACGTCATATTGGTGAATGTTGGGGCAAGTACAATAATAGAGTTTGTTATAAATGTGGATCACGAGATCACTTCATTCGGGATTGCCCGGAGTTGGCTAAAAAAGATAATGCTCAGAGTGCAAGGCCCAGTAACACGGCAGCTAGGGGTAGACCACCCAGAAGCACAGGAATTGTGAGTGGTAGTTAGAGAGGAACAACGGATACAGCTGTGAGATCTGAGGCGAGAGCACTTTCCAGAGCCTATGCTATTCGCACTCGCAAAGAAGCGTCATCTCCAGACGTCATTACTGGTACTTTCACTCTTTTTGATGTTGATGTGATTTCATTGATAGATGTAGGATCTACTCATTCATATGTGTGTGTGAACTTAGTATCTAGTAAGAATCTGCCTGTTGAGTCTACTAAATTTGTAATTTGAGTATCGAACCCCTTAGGCAAGTGTGTTCTGGTTGACAAAATGTGCAAGAATTGTCCATTGATGTTTTGATATATTTGTTTTCCGACTAATATAATGCTACTACCCTTTGATGAATTTGATATAATTTTGGGTATGGATTGGCTAACTTTGCATAATGCTATTGTGAATTGCAAACAGAAGACTATCGATTTGAGAAGTCAGAATGACGAGATGGTCCAAATTGAATCCAGTGATTTGAATAGACTACCGACCGTTATATCTTCGATGAAAGCTCTGAATTATGTGAAAAAGGGATGTGAAGCTTATCTTGCGTATGTGATTGATATGAAAGTGACAGAAAAGAAAGTTGAATCTGTGCCTATGGTTTGTGAGCTCCTTGATGTGTTTCCTGAAGAATTATTAGGATTGCCTCCGATACGGGAAGTTAAGTTTGGCATTGAGTTAGCGTCGGGGATGTCTTTTATCTCAATAGCTCTGTATAGAATGGCTCCAACAGAATTGAAAGAATTGAAGTCTCAATTGCAAGAATTGACAGACAGAGGTTTTGCACGACCGAGCTTTTCTCCTTGGAACGCTCTTGTTCTGTTTGTGAAAAAGAAAGATGGTACGATGAGAATGTGTATTGATTCCCGTCAGTTAAACAAAGTGACGATAAAGAATAAGTACCCTCTACCGCGAATTTATGATTTGTTTGATCAATTGAAAGGGGCTACAGTGGTTTTGAAAATAGACTTGAGATCAGGTTATTATCAATTGAGAGTCAAAGAATCAGATGTGTCGAAAACTGGTTTCAGAATGAGGTACGGACGTTATGAATATTTAGTTATGCCTTTCGGACTAACAAATGCTCTTACTGTCTTTATGGACTTGATGAACCGAATATTCAGGCTGCATTTGGATCAATTTGTCGTTGTGTTTATTGACGATATTTTGATTTATTCTTGTGATGAGACGGAACATGCCGAGCATTTGAGAATTGTGCTACCAACTCTGCATGATAAGAAATTATATACAAAGTTTAGTAAATGTGAGTTTTGGTTGCGCGAGGTTGGTTTTCTGGGACATATAGTGTCAGCTGCGTGGATACGAGTTGATCCGAGCAAGATTTTAGCAATTTTAGAATGGAAATATCTGAAAAATGTGTCTAAATTCTATAGTTTTTTGGGACTAGTAAGATATTATAGACGATTTGTGAAAGGCTTCTCGATTATTGCAACTCTGTTGACGAAATTGGTACAGAAATATGTTAAATTTGAGTGGTCAGAAAGGTGTCAGTAGAGTTTTGAACAGTTGAAAGAATTGTTAACAGAGGCACCAGTGTTGATAGTGATGCATCATTGAATGGTTTAGGCTGTGTGTTGGTGCAAGAAGGCAAAGTTATAGCCTATGCTTCGAGACAATTAAAACTACGTGAAAAGAACTACCCGATGCACGATCTTGAATTAGCAGCTATTGTATTTGCATTGAAGATTTGGCGTCACTATTTATTTGGTGAGAAGTGTCACATTTATACTGATCACAAGAGCTTAAAATATCTGATGACTCAGAAAGAATTAAATTTTCGACAGCGGAGATGGTTAGAATTGCTAAAAGACTATGAATTAGTAATTGACTATCATCCGGGAAAAGCTAATGTTGTTGCTGACGCATTGAGCCTAAAGTCTTTATTCGCTTTACGAGCAATGAATACTCAGATAGATTTGTGTGATGACGGTGCGATTGTAGCTGAGATGAAATTGAGGTCGCTGTTTTTACGGCAGATTTGTGATGCCCAGAAAATTGATGCCGAGATGGTGGCAAAACGAGCTCAATGTGATTTGAATCCTGATTCAAAATTTTAAGTTGATGATGATGATTGTTTGAGATTCTAAGACAGAATTTGTATTCTGAGAAATCCAGAGTTAATTCAGATGATTTTGAAAGAAGCACATATCAGTCGCTTATCAGTTCACCCTGGAAGTACAAAAAGTATAATGAATTGAAACAACTTTACTGGTGGCCTGGATTGGAAAGAGATATCTCTGATTTTGTTTCAAAATGTTTGATTTGTTAGCAAGTTACAGTTGAACACCAGGTGCCATCCGGTTTGTTACAACCGATCATGATTATTAAGTGGAAATGGGAGAGAATCACGATGGACTTTGTGTCAGAATGGCCCCAATCTTCAAGAAAGAAAGATGCAATCTGGGTGATAGTTGACAGATTAACAAAATCAGCTCGTTTTATTCTGGTAAGAACGGATTACTCGCTTAATAAGTTAGGTGAACTGTATGTTTCTGATATTGTGCGATTGCACGAGGTACCATTATCTATTGTGTCTAACAGAGATCCGAGGTTTACTTTGCGGTTTTAGAAGAAACTGCAAGAGGCTTTAGGTACAAAGTTGCACTTCAGTTCTACTTTTCATCCGCAAACGGATTGTCAATCCTAGCGGACCATTCAGATTCTCGAGGATATGTTGAGATGTTGTATTCTTGAGTTTGAAGGTACATGGGAAAAGTACTTATCGTTGATTGAATTTGCATATAATAATAGCTTTCAAACAAGCATTAAAATGGCACCATATGAGGCTCTTTACAGTCATAAATGCAGAACACCATTGTACTGGACTGAGCTTAGTGAGAATAAGATTCACGACGTAGATTTGGTCAGAGAGATTGAGCAAAAAGTGAAAGTGATTCAAAATAGTTTACAAGTGGCATCAGAGTGTCAGAAGTGTCATGCAAAATTGTAATGAAAAGATATTGAATTTGAGATCGGTGATAAAGTGTTTTTGAAAGTGTCTCCGTGGAAGAAAATACTATGTTTCAGTAGAAAAGGCAAGTTGAGTCCGAGGTTTATCAGACCGTATGAGATTTCTGAGCGTATTGAGTCGGTTGCTTATAGATTGTTATTGTGTAACACCCCTTACCCGGATTCTATGCCGGAATCGAGCACGAGGCATTACCGAACTTGACTCGCATGATCATTCCACTTTAGTCTATAAAAATTCTCCCTAATTTAAAACTTTTCATTCACCATCGTAACATCCCTATCATGAGTCAACGAGACCCTTTGCACCCGTTCGGGATGTCGTGAAACCAATCCAAAACTTTTCAAACACTTGTAAAATTTTCACCTAAACAAGGGCCATACGACCGTGGGGGAAATGACACACCCGTGTGTCATCTCACAGGCCCATGTTCGACACCCGTGGTTGACATTGACTTGAATTACACGGCCTGGGCACACGCCCATATGGCTGGCCCGTGGTCATCTTTGGTTAATCCACACGGCCTGTCCCACGCCTGTGTGCTTCAATCGTGTGACGATTTAAATTCCAAATTCAAGGTGTAGACTGCACACAGCCTAGACACACGCCCGTGTGCCTACTCGTGTGGACAAGAACAAGGCTATTTCTCAAGCTCTTGTCACCCTCGCTTGCATACATTCATACACCATCACCTAAACTTCACATATTATCAATTATAACCCTTGAATTATCACATTAAACAATAAAATGAAGTCTTCATCCCATACACGAGGGAGTACTATTTCTGGTATAATGACAATCGACTTAAGCCATCATCTATGGCTATACACGACCGAACCATAGACTCTCTTACGCCAACACATTTGGCTATATCAACTAAGACTTAATAAACTTTTAAAAAAATAAGATTCCTATACATGCGATAACTCAAGAGGACTCGAAACCTCATACCCATATGACTGATAGATAGTGTGAAAGCATCTTTGGTGGTTTCCAACCCGAGCTAGTCAAGTTAACCTATAATAGATGGGAAAGGAAGATGAGTAAGCAATGATGCTTAGTAAGCTCATATGTATATAATAAACAACTATTGATATTCATTGATTATACACAACCACAAGTTATTATAATAAGTTTTGCTTCTTAAACTCATGGTTACCTACACAATCATTCTCGAAGCTTACTCATTCTGGCTCTTGCCACATTCTAACCATGCCACAAGCCAAATGCTCATGTTAATTAGCATACATCCCTACACTTGTTACCACATGATCACATAAAACAACACAACAAACATTTTCAATAACCCACTCATACTACCAATCACTCGGTGGTTTAGCACTTAGCCCACCCTCAATGTCTAATAGGGTGGTATTGCACATAGCTCACCCATCATTTATAATTATGCTGGTATCGCATTTAGCCCACCAATCATTCATAATTACGGTGGTATCACACACAGCCCATCATTTAATAATTAATAAGGTGGTAACTCATACAGCCTATCGTTTAATATTATTGTTGATGGTATCGCACACAACCCATCACTAACAATTAAAAAGGTGGTATCGTACTTAGCCCACTGTTATTATACATTCATGGATAGTTATCAACATGCAATTCTCTATTTCAATTGTTCATCCAGGAACATCCTCACACACTACCTTTCTTACTTAGCCTTCTACGATAATCGTTTGCATTCACACCATGCATTAATAATTATAATTTATGCAACCAAGGTGGATCATTTACACGTATCCCATTGTGGGATCCTCATGTACCGAATTCATCTCAATTCAGTTCTAACACATACTTGTACCTCTCGTGGTACAACTACATTCATTCTCATTTTTAACATACTTGTTGAATCACTTAATTTGTTAAATAACACCCTCGAGTCTCAGACACATAATGTCACATTGACATCCTACCCCGATAGGGTCTTACATGAATTAACATATCGATGCCAGGTCCCCGAAATGGTCTTACACAGAATCCCAGACCGAGGCCATATTCTAAATATGGTCTTACGCGGAACCTTAATTACCATCGTGTCATGATATTTGCATTTCCACTATTCATGGTTTAAATCAAGGCTTTCATTTCTTGACATCAAATCAAAACGTATTTAACGTATATATGGAGGTAATAATCAATTTATACAACATCGAGATAATAAATTACTTCACTTAGAGTTGTATAATTTAACACATGAACTTATCTCGATACAGAAAAGGGTAGAAAGGGACCTTTTTGCCCACATTTCTCTTTTCTCCCGTTCTAGGTCTGGCTCTCATTTTTTTTGGTCTAGAACAATAAAATTTACTCTTTTAATCACCACACTAATCATAATACTTCATAATTTACACTTAGGTAAAAATGACTATTTTGCCCTTACATTTGGGTAAAATTACGATTTTACCCCTAGGCTCGTAAATCACTTTTCATCACATTTTCTTATTAAACAAGCCTAGCTGAACATTTAATCCTCTTACAACTACTCACAATTCCAACTATTTCATGCGTTAAGGAATAAACTACAACTTTTGCATTTTAGTCCCAATTAGGTGTTTTCATGACAACACCTTTCACAAAAGTTGTTTCTCATCTCCCTAACATTCATTTTCTTCCATAAAAATGTAGCAAACAACTTAAAAGCTCACATGGAAAATCCCTAAACTTTTTACCATAATGAAAAATAGTCCCCTCTTTAGAAAGCTTAAGCTTTAGGGGTCTCAAAAGTATAATTATCTTCAAGAAATACCACCAAAGTCACTTACTTGAGTGGAGAAAAGCTTGCTGAAATTTTGAGCTTTCAAACACCCCTGGCTTGCTGAAAATTTACGTGGAGGAGAGAAGAAAATAAAAAGATGATAGCTTTTTGCTTATTTCATCTTATTTTATTCATTTAGTCAACAAAAGTCACCAACTCTTGTCAAACTTTTAATTCCTTGTCCCCTTGACCATCCATCTCTCTTAGGTAGGTGTAATTGCACTTTAAAGACCTCCAATTTACATTTCATGGCTATTTTACACCTTTAGCCTATAGAATGGAACTTTTGCACTTTATGCGATTTAGTCCTTTTTCGCGATTAAGAATGAAATCGCTAAAATTAAAGCACTAAAATTTTCATCACCCTTATAAACATGTTATAACACATAAAATAACATGAAAATATTTTCTCTAACCTCGGATTAGTGATCCCGAGATCACTGTTCTGACTAGCCCCTAAATCGGGCTGTTACAATTCTCCCCCTTAGGGATTTTCGTCCCTGAAAATCTTACCAAGAGAAGTTGCTCTTAACATTCCTGAAACGTTTCCACCAACTCTTCAAAATCACAAATCGACTTATCCTCACGTTTCTCTCCCCAACAACCCTTAAGCTGTAGTACACAAGGTTAAAGCACAACTTAAGACCTAGATTACTCGGCACAACTGTGAACTCGGCACATGCCAAAATGATCATTCAGATCTTTATCGCATACTTCACTAAAATTTGGATGACATCCCCTTCCTTGGAAAACAAGTCACTTCAAATTTGAAATCTATTGTATTTTATCTCACTTTATCACTAGGATATTCACTGACTGTAATAGTCCTAACTTGAACACTCTAAAAATTCAGCTTTTATCAGTCGACTACTTCTGATTATAAACTCAATCATATCATGAAATGTACTCAATTATCAAAACATTTATGCATATAACTGCACTTTTTCTTATTCTTGTATGAGTGGACATGCCATTACTAAGTCTCACACCAAAACTTCTGCATAAGTTTTGAATTCATCCACATACAATTTCTACCTCAAGCTAACATCAACAACGGAAATCTTATTCGACCCAAATTTTAACATCTTAGTCAAACTCACTCAGAGCTTATTTAAAATACCATCCATGGCATTAACTAACCATACACAAGTCATAGGCTTCTTGCCATACTTACTTAAATTGCCCTTATTTAGCACATACTGTGCCACACATCGTACTCGTTTCTTCGTGATTCATTCACGAGTACCTTTATTCACTCATTCACATGACTTAGTACAATTCTCATTTCTACTTCTAAACTCGCCTACTTATCCCATTAATCACTAGGGATAGTTAGAGATGCATATTCGTCGTTATTAGTGTAGGTACAAAGCCATTGCCACATCCCTGAGGTGGTCTTACATGAAGTCACTTCTAAATGCTAATGCCATATCTCAGATAAGGTCTTATAAGGGCTTTCACATCAAGTATCGATGCCATATCCCGAATATGGCCATATATGATTCTCATATTCATTACTAAAGCCATATCCCAGATATGGTCTTATACGGGATCTCAACTCGATGCCGAGGCCATGTCTCGGACATGGTCTTATACGGGACTTTATCTATTTCATATCTCGATGATAGCCTTTTTCATATTCATTGTAGTCCACTAAGACTTAAACATCATATTCAATATCAATTACTCCATTTAATAGAGTATCATGCTTCAATATAATATCAAGCATCCTCAATTATGCTAACATGAATGTTGCATTAATCACATACAAACTTACAAACTCTTTTTCTCGATTTATACTAAACTCAATACTAAAACTTTCAGTTAATAGTACCTTTAATGACTTTCAACTTAACCATCACGGTTAACGTATTTCATTGAGCATACCTCTGTATCATGCTCCCTACTCATGTACACATAGAATTTTATTTTCCTTATTGATTCATGCATAAATATACACATAACTCGAATCATATCTCAAGATAGCAGGGACATCTCAACGGAATGTATTAACTCTATTCGGTTTACCCAAAAACTCATCGCATAACGTGAAACTTGTGATTTCACTTCTTATACTAGAATTATCACCTTTCTATGATCAAATCAAAAGTGCAATCATACTAGATATAACTATCACAACTCAAAGAACACGCACACTTTAAAGATAATTATGATCAGCGGAAATATAAGAGGAATCTCACATAAAGTTTATCACCAACTTCCTCCTTATAGTACCAGAATAAGGTTACGAAGAAATAAAAGAATGTCGATTTCAATTAACCAAATCGACAATCGTTTTGTCTGATTTTACGGTCAGCTAATATTCTCACACGATCACAATTTCAAGAAAAGAACAACCACATCACCCCTAAAGGGAAACAGATATTAATACATAATACTCAAAGAGATCATTATAATCCATTCAACTATGGTTGTCATGATCAAACACTTTTGCAGTTCGAATATTCTTTCTCCAACCATTTTCGTCATCATAAACTCCCTGACTATTCCTTTCATTAGTGAACATCGATTCGGGAAGATCTCGATAAATGCACACCTCAGGTTTCCTACTCAATTGAGTCAAATAGTCGAGGCCAACTTCCTCTTTGCTTGTAACTTTGCCTAAGCAGTACGATCTTTAAAACATTCAAGTCCTCTTCCCAAAATTGTTCTCACCTTTTGACTATCTTTATCTCTATATACATTACTAATTGTTTCACCACTGAACTCTTTCATTCCATACTCATGAACTTACTCAACTTGACTCTCGTGACTACATACATATGATTTAACATTCATCATTAATCAAATATCATCGTAGACACACAACTCGCTCCAAGTGAGTTTTCACGTTTACTAATGCTACAATTGTTTCTATCACCCATAATTTCGAACAGTGACTTCACTTATTCAAGTTCCACATTAATGTCTACTCAAGTACTCAACACTAAACTATAATTTCTCTTACTATTGCTTATCAATTTTAGAGAATGTCTTACGGATTTGAGAACGTCGTTTACTAGATTGCCATAGTCCAATTATGGTCTTACTCGTATCACGACATCATAGCCCAGCTATAATCTTACATGTCGTCACGATGCCATAGCCCCGCTATGGTCTTACACGAAATTTCACCTCGACACTAATGCCATATCCCAGATATGGTCTTACATGGTAACACATGTCTATGCCAATGTCGTATCCTAGATATGGTCTTTCATGGAATCTTATATCGATATCGATGCCATATCCTAGATATGGTCTTACACGATTTTTATACCGAAGCCAGGTCCCAGACATGGTCTTACACTGAATAACGTTTCGTTACCAATGCCATGTCCCATACATGGTCTTATATGGGATCACATGTACCGCCATGGTCCACCCATGGTCTTATTCATCATTTTTCATTGAACGACCATACTCATCTCCTGCATTCTACTTAATCAAACTTTCCAGTTTAACTCCCACACTATAATACGGGTGGCTTCATACAGAGTCACGAAATACAACATTATACATCCTTTACTATAACTGTCGCACATGAGATTCAACTATGTGGACAGTTTTATCATACATCATTCAAATAGTTGTTCATACACACATATCCCGTTCTCTGGGTAAATTTACTCACTTTATAGGCACCTAACCCAATAAGGTGAGTATATAACACCGTATGCATATCAAACCAATATAGATAAGCTTATCACTTTATAACTCTCCTTTTAATCCTCAACTTAGAATTATCTCATTTCATACCTTATGAAACACATGTCATAAACTTCTATTCATACCTCTCTGAATTTCCTCAATTATAAGCACATTTCAATTACCTCATTATCACTTACAACATTATTGAAATTAGCTCGGTTGGGAATCATCTTTGTCTTAACAAAATAATTTTGTTAGAGCCGGGAGATATCACACTATCACGGTCCACCTATGGCATGTATAGCCAGACTCTTACTCACGCTAGGTTACTCTAAGAACCGACTAAACCATAGCTCTGATACCACTAAATGTAACACCTCTTACCCGGATTCTATGCCGGAATCAGGCACGAGGCATTACCGAACTTGACTTGCTTGATCATTCCACTTTAGGCTATAAAAATTCTCTCCAATTTAAAACTTTTCATTCACCATCATAACATCCCAATCATGAGTCAACGAGACCCTTTACACCTGTTCGGGATGTCGCGGAACCAATCCGGAACCTTTCAAACACTTAGAAAATTTTCACCTAAACAAGGGCCATACGCCCGTGGGGGAAACGGCACGTCCTTAGGGGAAATGACACGCCCGTGTGTCATCTCACATGCCCGTGTTTGACGCCTGTGGTCGACACTGACTTGAATCACACGGCCTGGGCACAAACTGTAACACCCCAAACCCGGCCCATACGCCACGGCCGAATTTAGAATGCCACTGCGGAAAACGTTTGAAAAATATTTTGACTTAGAGTGAAAACATAAAAATTTATTGTCTTTACTAAAATATTGTATAATTAAAATTCTAAATAAAATTAAGTTGTTACAATATTTCCGACTTGAAAATTTTAATATAGATTTTTAAAACATAAGTTGCTAAAAATAAAACATTTTCAAATAGTAATATAATCGACAATCCAACTTAAAACATAATAAAAATCCTTAAATACTTAAAGTGGCCCTTATTATAATAAATAACCTTTCATAAATAAAATTTGTAAAACAAATAAAATATCTTCTGCATGGGCCACCTCGTATCCACTCCAACCCGGTCCAAGCTTTATGCATCACTGTGTAAGGTTTGAGAAAAATTTGGGTGAGTCATGGACTCGGTGCATAGTTATTTCACATGTCCCCACATATGGGCTTGGCCCATATCCACACAGTCCACATACAAAATTATGCAACTATGAAGCCCAACCCAACCTAGTGTCCATCCATTACACCTACCTCGACACACCTGCTACCCAAGGCCGTGGCTAATCCACCGATCACCTAAGTGATCCCACATATCTCACCTTGGCAGACTTGCCGCCCAAGGCCGTGGCTAAGCCACTGATCACATAATTGATCCCACATATCAATTAATCCACGATGATGCACACAGCTATCAACCGCCGAGATGGGCACCTAGCCAACACCTCCCTTGATGAAGCACATAGCTAACATCAAGCGCTAATGTAGCACAAGGCTAACATTAGACCACGTACATAAATATGTACACCCTTTCCTTCGATTTTCACATCCCAAGTCCCATACATATATGTGTACCATGTCAGATTAACATTTAGAGTAAATATTCATCACATGCTCACCACAAATATCACACATATATCATAGGCAAAATAGAGCACTGACCTGACTAATTGATTACCCACTACGGGTATCCACCTTCTTAGCCATTATTTTCAGCTAACATACACACACACACACACACACACACACATATATATATATATCAATATACACAAATAACAGGAAAATAGTGCGATAACTATGCACCTACTTTGGCACAATCAATCAAATCCTGAAGCCCACGTCTAACGATTTGCACTCCTACGATTGTTGAACTCCTTCCTACACAACCTAAGTTAGAATCGGCTTTAAGTAATAATCCATAAGAATGGCCCTTGGCCGAATGCTACACTTACTTACCTTGAAGAATCGAATCCAAAAGACTCCTCTATGCGAGCACTTCACACTTTAAAACGAAACTAAGAGCAAGAGATCGATGGTATCACCCTCAGAGAATCGACTTCAAGTCCCAAAGAGAAAGATTTCGGCACTTGAATGGTGAAGAGAGAGAGATCACGCCAAAGTGGAGGGAGTTGAATGCTAAGAAGATTCGGCTATGGTGTTTCTTAAAATTTCAAGCAAAGACAAGAGAGAAAGAGGCTATAGGGTTCGGCCAAGCCTTACCAATGGTGATGACATACTCAGCTATCAAAAGGAAACGAAGGAGTTTGGGAAAGGAGATAGATTCGGCCAAACTAGCAAATAGAGAGAAGAAGAAAACGCTAGTGACCTTAATGATCTTTGAAGTTTCGAACACAAAACAAAGAGAAGGGAAGCCGAAACTAAATGGCTTATGCACAAAAACGGCACTTTGATGGCATTAGGATTTCAGTACCACACTAGAGAAAGAAGAATAAACCCAAAAGAAAACATCTAAACTCCTTAAGAGAAATTCGGCTACTCCCCTCTACTCACAAAATCGAAATGGTCATCAAAGAAATCCCCCTTGGCCATCCAACTCACATATTCATCACAAATCCCACAATTTCCTCTTTATTTCCTCCTAATCCTATTCCTTCCAAAAATTCAGCCAACTCCCCCCTAGTCCATGAAACCATCCATGTTCATGGACAAAATGCCATAGAAGAGTTTCCAAAACAACACTCCATAATCCATGCCTTTTGTCCCCTCATTATACCATAATTCATTGATACCATACCATAAATAAGTACTTGCCTTATTCCTTAGTCTACTATCCATAAATAACAAAGTCCATCCTTACCATAAGTAAAATTTGACCAACACATGCCATACAAAAATTAAAAGTCACCTTAATGTCATCCATGGGATTCGAACCTAAGACCATTAATACACTCCAAACTCCACTTGCCACTTTACCAATTGACTCATTGTGATTAAAACCTCAAACTAATTTTCTTAAGGCCAATTTTGCTTAGCTCCCCTTCTAAGAATAAAAATCTAATATTTTTCTAAGGCATTCCTTACATTCTAAAATTCTAAAACCCTTAAAACATATCCAAACACACACTAAGCCCACTATCACTTGAATTATGCATAAACGCATAACCCCTAAATCTAGGATATTACAGTTCTACCCTTCTTAAAAATAATTTCGTCCTCGAAATTACTTACTAACGAACAATCGTACATCCTAACTCACCACACTACGCCATCATGCGCAACTCTGATCTTAATAAAACTAACATACTTTCTACTAAATCTTGGAATCACGACTGGACTCCAACTGGTTCCGTCACGACCATTACGCCTCTACCACGTCCTCTAGAACTCATATCTACGATCGCGCTTTAATCTGATTAGAAAGTTTTATGCATTAGTACTTTTGGTTCCACTGTTTATCCGCGAACAGTTTTATGAAAAGAAGTTTAATAGTGGTTCTTTCGATCAATCAAAGTTTTCATCTCAAGTTCACTATTCTAATTCAGAGAATCACATCCATTTACAACATTCAACACACTATTATGGGCATCTTTGTCCATTCCCAACCCAGGGGTAATTTTGTCATTTTTTCTATAGGGGTATTTTGGTAATAAATCGGGGTCAATTTGAAAATCTTTACAAATCAAAGCCATTCCAAAATATACAAATCTCGAAGTTATTTTGAAAATTCTACCAAATCAATGGTATTGCAGAAATTTCAGAAATCGGGGTTATTTTGGTAATTTTTGAAAGTCAAGGGCATTTTAGTAAATTTCCCAAATCAAGGTATCTTACTATTTCACAAAAATAGGGGTTTTGGTATTTTTGTAAAGTAAGAATATTTTCATAAAAGTCGAGGGTAATATGGTAATTTTATAAACCAAGGGTATTTTTGTAATTTTTCAACCAAGGGTATTTTAGTAATTTTGTGAAAAAAATTTAGAAAAATTTTCAAAGTCGAAAATGGTTTTTTTTTTTTCAAATCAAGGGGTAATTCAGTGATTTTAAAACTGAGATTTTTATAAAAATATGGCTAGTCCCTTTCGGGTTTTAGTTATCGGGTTTAGCAGTGAATAAGTCTTCTTGGTTAGGGTGAACACGTTTACTACGCACGGGTAGGATTCCAGTCAAGAGGAGGTGAGTCACGAGGATTTGCTTAAATACCAAGCTCTTCTTGAATCCAATCCTAGACATGCGCACAATGGTTGCCACACCCTAACTCGGCGACTTAGTTCACAGGTTTGTTCGGTTGTTCTTAAGTCTTATGAATCTTGTGTTGGAGTAAGCTAATCCTAAAGTTCAGTAACTTAATTTACTAATCTACGTTCCCATCATACCCACATACCAATCATATAATAATTCACACAACAATTAAAGGTACTTACCTGGTGGACTTCGGGTCGAAGATACAGGTGCCATGCCAAAATATACCTGAAAAATTTATGAAAGCCCAAAGCTTTGAAAAGCCCATCTTAAAAAATGTTTTTGGACCCAAAACCCTCAAAGCCGACTTTTGAACCTTGCTCTGATACCAAACTGTAACACCCCCAACCCAGCCCACACGCCACGGTCGAATTTAGAATGCCACTGCGGAAAACGTTTGAAAAATATTTTGACTTAGAGTGAAAACATAAAAATTTATTGTCTTTACTAAAACATTGTATAATTAAAATTCTAAATAAAATTAAGTTGTTACAATATTTCTAACTTGAAAATTTTAATATAGATTTTTAAAACATAAGTTGCTAAAAATAAAACATTTTCAAATAATAATACAATCGACAATCCAACTTAAAACATAATAAAAATCTAATATTTTTCTAAGGCATTCCCTTACATTCTAAAATTCTAAAAACCTTTAAAACATATCCAAACACACACTAAGCCCACTATCACTTGAATTATGCATAAACGCATAACCCCTAAATCTAGGATATTACACAAACCCATATAGCTGGCCCGTGGTCACCTCTAGTTAATCAACACGGCCTATCGCACGCCCGTGTGCTTCAATCGTGTGACGATTTAAATTCCAAATTCAAGGTGCAGACTTCACACGGCCTAGACACACGCCTGTGTGCCTACTCGTGTGGACAAGAACAAGGCTATTTGCCAAGCTCTTGTCACCCTCACTTGCATACATTCATACACCATCACCTAAACTTCACATATTATCAATTATAACCCTTGAATTATTACATTAAACTATAAAATGAAGTCTTGATCCCATACACGAGGGAGTACTATTTCTGGTATAATTGCAATCAACTTAAGCCATCATCTATGGCTATACACGACCGAACCATAGACTCTCTTAGGCCAACACATTTGGCTATATCAACTATGACTTAATAAACTTTAAAAAAAATAAGATTCCTATACATGCGATAACTCAAGAGGACTCGAAACCTCATACCCATATGACTGATAGATAGTGTGAAAGCATCTTCGGTGGTTTCCAACCCGAGCTAGTCAAGTTAACCTATAATAGATGGGAAAGGAAGATGAGTAAGCAATGATGCTTAGTAAGCTCATATGTATATAATAAACAACTATTGATATTCATTGATTATACACAAACACAAGGTATTATAATAAGTTTTGCATCTTAAACTCATGGTTACCTACACAATCATTCTCGAAGCTTCCTTATTCTGTCTTTTACCATATTCTAACCATGCCACAAGCCAAATGCTCATGTTAATTAGCATACATCCCTGCACTTGGCACCACATGATTACATAAAATAGCACATCAAACATTTTCAATAACCCACTCATACTACCAATCACTCGGTGGTTTCGCACTTAGCCCACCCTCAATCTCTAATAGGGTGGTATCGCACATAGCTCACCAATCATTTATAATTATGGTGGTATCGCACTTAGCCCACCAATCATTTATAATTACGGTGGTATCGCACTTAGCCCACCAAATGATAACATAGGTGATGGTATCGCTCACAGCTTATCATTTAATAATTAATAAGGTGCTAACGCACACAGCCCATTGTTAATATTATTGTTGATGGTATCGCACTTAGCCCACCGTTATTATACATTCATGGATAGTTATCCACATGTAATTCTCTATTTCAATTGTTCATCCTGGAACATTCTCACACACTACCATTCTTACTTAGCTTTCTACGATAATCGTTCGCATTCACACCATGCATTAATAATTATAATTTATGCAACCAAGGTGCACCATTTACACATATCCCATTATGGGATCCTCATGTAACGAATTCATCTCAATTCAGTACTAACACATATCTGTACCTCTCGTGGTACAACTACATTCATTCTCATTTTTAACATACTTGTTGAATCACTTAATTTGTTAAATAACACCCTCGAGTCTCATACAAATAATGTCACATTGACATCCTACCCCGATAGGGTCTTACATGAATTAACATATCGATGCCATGTCCCCAACATGGTCTTACATGAAATCCCACACCGAGGCCATATTCTAAATAAGGTCTTATGCGGAACCTTAATTACCATCGTATCATGATATTTGCATTTCCACTATTCATGTTTTAAATCAAGGCTTTTATTTCTTGACATCACATAAAAACGTATTTAAAGTATACATGGAGGCAATAATCAATTTATACAACATTGTGATAATAAATTACTTCACTTAGAGTTGTATAATTTAACACATGAACTTACCTCGATACCAAAAAGGGTAGAAATAGACCTTTTTGCCCATATTTCTCTTTTCTCTTGTTCTAGGTCTGAATTTCATTTCCTTTGATCCAGAACAATAAAATTTACTCTTTTAATCACCACACTAATCATAATACTTCATAATTTACACTTAGGCAAAAAGGACTATTTTGCCAATGCCCTTACACTTTGGCAAATTTATGATTTTGCCCTTAGGCTCGTAAATCACTTTTCATCACATTTTCTTATTAAACAAGCCAAGATGAACATTTAATTCTCTTACAACTACTCACAATTCCAACTATTTCATGCCTTAAAGAACAAACTACAACTTTTGCATTTTAATCCCAATTAGGTGTTTTCATGACAACACCTTTCACAAAAGTTGTTTCTCATCTCCCTAACATTCATTTTCTTCCATAAAAATGCAGCAAACAACTTAAAAGCTCACATGGAAAATCCCTAAACTTTTTACCATAATGCAAAATGGTCCCCTCTTTAGAAAGCTTAAGCTTTAGTGGTCTCAAAAGTATAACTATCTTCAAGAAATACCACCAAAGTCACTTACTTGAGTGGAGAAAAGCTTGGTGAAATTTTGAGCTTTCAAACACCCCTGGCTTGCTAAAAATTTCGGTGGAGAAGAGAAGAAAATAAAAAAATGATAGCTTTTTGCTTATTTCATCTTATTTTATTCATTTAGTCAACAAAAGTCACCAACTCTTGTCAAACTTTTAATTCCTTGTCCCCTTGACTGTCCATCTCTCTTAAGTAGGTGTAATTGCACTTTAAAGACCTCCAATTTACATTTCATGGCTATTTTATACCTTTAGCCTATAGAATGGAACTTTCGCACTTTATGCGATTTAGTCTTTTTTCGCGATTAAGCATGAAGTCGCTAAAATTAAAGACCAAAATTTTCATGCACCCTTATAAGCATGTTATAACACATAAAATAACATGAAAATAATTTCTCTAACCTTGGATTAGTGATCCTGAGATCACTGTTCCGACTAGCCCCTAAATCGGGCTGTTACAATTCTCCCCCATTAGGGATTTTCATCCCTGAAAATCTTACCAGGAGAAGTTGCTCTGAACATTCCTCAAACATTTCCACCAACTCTTAAAAATCACAAATCAACTTATCCTCACATTTTTCCCGCCAACAACCCTTAAGCTATAGTACACAAGGTCAAAGCACAACTTGAGACCTAGATTACTCTTCCTCCCGGGCACATATACTCAGTAATCTTACAACTGTGAACTCGGCACTGTGATTTAATCCTTTTTCGCGATTAAGCATGAAATCACTAAAATTAAAGCACCAAAATTTTCATGAACCCTTATAAACATGTTATAACACATAAAATAACATGAAAATAACTTCTCTAACCTCGGATTAGTGATCCCGAGATCACTATTTTGACTAGCCCCTAAATCGGGTTGTTATATATTGCCCCCTGAATTAGAGAAGAATCATAATGTGTTTCACGTTTTGATGCTTTGACGATATAGATCTGAACCATCACACGTGATTGCCCCTACTGAAGTTGAGATTCAGTCAGGTCTATCGTATAGCGAAGAGCCGATTAGAATTCTGGCTCGTGAGATCACAGAGTTGAGAAATAAGAAAATTACTTTAGTGAAAGTGTTGTGGCATAGACACGGGGTTGAAGAGGCTACGTGGGAGCCTGAGGATGCTATGAGAGAGCAATACCCGAATCTATTCACTAGTAAGATTTTCGGGGATGAAAATCCATAAGGGGGAGAGTTGTAACAGCCCGATTTAGACCCTAGTAGGAACAGTGGTTTCGGGACCACAAATCTGAGGTGAGAGAAATAATTTTATATTATTTTTTATGTTTATGGCATGTGATAAAGTATGTGTGAAAGTTCTGTGTTAAAATTCTATCGTTTGTGTACCGATTCGTGAAAAAGGACCTAATCGCGTAAAATGCAAAAGTTGTGTGCTAGTAGTTAAAAGTGCTTAATTACCATGGCTTATTAAATGAAAGTTCCTTATGTTTTTATTAGACCATTGATAGTGGGAATGGTCATAAATGGACATTTATTAAGATGTTTAAGTGGTTTAATATTAAGGTTAAATTTGTAAATTGGTTATTAAGGTATATTAATTAAAACCAAAACCAAAACCAAAATTATGTGTTATCATCATTCTCATAACCGAATATTAAGAGAAAAAGAAGAGGAGAATGTGGTTTTAGGGTTCGACCATTGTTGTTCTTGATTAAGGTATGTTTTGAGCTCGGTTTTTTATGATTTTTATGTTTTTGTGATCGTTGCTTAGTGTTCTCTTAAGCCCATGCCTTAATTTATGAAATTGATAATGATTTTGAGATGATCCATTGATGAATATATGAGCTTTGTGTTGATAGTTGGTGAAATAAGAAAGCTTGATGAATGATAAATATGTTTTGTATTTGGAAATTTTGATGAAATTGATTATTATGGGCTAATTTGTGAAAATGAAACTTTGATGGGTTAGAATGTGAAATAACTGAAAGACATGGGCTGCTAGGGACTAGTATGAAATTCGGCCAAGCTTGGGTGTGAGTAAATTATGTGTATTTTGTGTAATTGTGAAATAGGGATTAAAATGTTAAAATGTGAAATTATAAGGGCTAAAGTGTAAAATGCCCTAACTATGTGTTTATGAATTGTTTTGGATGAAGATGAGATTGAATGAGTTGAATTTGATATTATATAAATTAAGAAAACAGAAATTCAGACCTAGATCGAGGCAAGAACACAATGCTCGATTGATCGACTAGTATCGTTGTTTCTATGTCCGAAGTAAGTTCGTGTATAATACATATTGTTTAAACAATGTACATATGTGATGAAATGAATGGAAATATGATTATGGAGTTTGGTAATGTGAAATGTGAGTTCGAAGATATGTGACACTAACTGTACGTAAATAGAATTCATACAGTGATGAATGGCACTAAGTGTTTGAGATAAAGAAAGCATAAGCTGTATTATTTGGCACTACGTGTGCGATATCGAGACAAATTCAGTTATATGTGATGGCACTAAGTGTGCAATATTATTATAGCTTTGGCTAATTAATTGGCACTAAGTGTGCGAGTTCATCGAACATTTAAAGAGGACCGAATGAATTATGGCATCGAGTATTGATGTGGTAAATGTGTTAGATAAATACGTGACGGTACAGGTTTGTACAGAACCTAAGTGGTTGATGATATTGTATATGAGATAGATGAAATATTATGTGAATGAATGATGAGAAAATTTGGATTGAGTAGCATTAAGAATGCTTGTATATGAACCTATAGATATGGTATGAAAATGAGCACAAGCCATAGATGAGATTATGTAGTGATGTGAATTGAACTATGTGTTAGTTAATTTTGTATATTGAATTTGAATTGTTGGTTAATTGTGTTATATTACGAACTTACTAAGCTTTAAAGCTTACATTGTGAAGTCTTTCTCTATTTTACAGTGTCAATAAAGCTAGCTCGGATCCGAGGATCGTCAGCTACTCAATCACACTATCGGACAACTA
The DNA here is from genome assembly GCA_025503065.1 of Gossypium bickii. Taxonomy (NCBI): domain Eukaryota; kingdom Viridiplantae; phylum Streptophyta; class Magnoliopsida; order Malvales; family Malvaceae; genus Gossypium; species Gossypium bickii. The sequence goes on along the minus strand of CP106710.1, from coordinate 108,174,364 downwards.
TTTTTGTACCTTTTGGAAGTTTTATTTATGGTATATGGCATGTATAAGCTAGTGAGGTTGGGGAATGTTTTGAGATGTATAAATCTTTCCATGTGATATGGCTTGATAATGGATGAGACTTTGGAATGATTTTGGTACATGTTTTGGCTATGTGAAAATGGTGTATGTGATGTGTATATATGGTCTTGTGTGAATGGCCATTATGGTATGCTTTGGTGAAATAGAAATGGTGTGTTTCATACTTGATTTGGTATTTGAGATGGTGAATGATTTGTATGTTATTTGATGTTGGAATTGAACATTTAGGGATGACCCAAATTGGGTGGCAATTTGGCCTTGTAAATGGCCTATAATTGCCCACATGGGTGAGCACAATGGCGTGTGTCTCGATTGTGTCCTTCACTGTCCTTATTCGAAGCAGGTTAGACTTGCACACAGGCCAGACACATGAGCATGTATCAGGCCGTGTGACCCAAGTCAGTGTTGCACACGGGCGTGTGACAGGCCGTGTGACCATAGTCAGAGTTGCAAATGGGGTAAGACATGGTCTAAGGCATGGCCCTGTGAGGCACACGGCCTAGCCACATGGGCATGTGCCCTGTTTTGAAAGAAAAATTTTCTAAGTTCTGCAAAGTTTCCGTATGAGATCGGTTTAGTCCTGAACCTTCTCTAAAGCATATTTAAGGCATCGTAGACCTTCTAAAGGGACTTTGTGTTATGGATTAATTATGATATGCTGATGTGTGAGTCACGGTGGTTTAAATTTTCTAACTCGGCGGTTAATACCTCTTAACCCGAGTCCGGCGATGGATACGGGTTAAGGGTGTTACACCTAACCAATGTACCCTCATTGGTACCACATTTTATATGTTCATATACATCAACAACACATCAAACATTCAAGACTTTCATTCATATCACACTTACCATATTTGAACTAACTTCCAAACTTCTAAAGTTACCAAATATAAAGCTAAGCACATACCAAGCATTATGTTAAGCTACCAAACTTTAAACTATCACATACCAAAATATAAACTAGGCTAGCATGCTAACATGGCCTCAACCACAACCATATACACATTTAACCATCATTTCACTAGCAACTAAGTTAACAACATCTTATAAACGATATCAACAAAAGACTCCCTAGGTACATGCCATTACAAAATGAAATATCACCACACTTGAGCTTGGGATTTGTGATTTGTTGTTAAGTCGGCAATAATTCAAACAGTACCTAGCCTGTGCACGGAAAACAAAATCACACGCTGAGTAAAACTCAGTGGTATTTTTATAATCCAAATAACATAACTTGATGTAAGTATTTAAAATGAAAATGCAACAAGTAAGCTATGTTCATGTGTTTCAATTCAATAGTATAATTTTTGCTTATTCCTTATCCACATCTATTAAGATTTTCACATGTTCAAATGTATAAGTACATATATCAATGGCATTCCATTTAACATTTGAATACACCATCTTATGCAATGGCATGATTCATATCTTTGATCAATACTTGAATTCATTCAAGTTTCACATCTCAATTTATCATTTCATATTTCACTTCTCATTTCATAATCATTTCTCATATTTTCCATTTCAATATTTTCTCATCTCATAAATTATTATTTTACTTTCCCCTATTAACACGACACGGACACGGATGGATACACGGATCCAACCAACACACCAGTTTGGCACCTAGTGCCTCATCGGATAAATCTGAAGTAATAAATTCATCAGTTAAATCTAAAGTAATAACTTCATCGGTTAAACTGACACTCAGTGTCTTATCGGTTAAACCGAAGCAAATTGGCACCCAGTGCCTCATCGACTCGAGGTCGAAGTAATCCTTGAACTCTTCCTATCCTATGGCATGCCATCTATATTCAATTCAGCCTGATATAGTTAATAGGGATTCATTTCACTTTTCAATACAACCAATGTCTCAATTTCATAAATATATATAATCACATATATGCATATATTCAATTTGATAATAATCACATTTTTCTCAATACACATATATTCATAATCAATATATTTCATAATATACCAAATCAATCCATTTCATTTCACTTATGAATTTAATTCAATTCCCAAGTAACAAAGTACTCACCTCAATTGCTTACCATATGCAAAGAATTATATATGCAATAATCTAAGATTTAATTCAGATTATAGAAACACAAACCGTAATTTCTGAGCTATTCGATGTCGATTTTATCATTCCCCTTTTTACTCAAGGATTCCGGTACGACGTTAGCTACAAAATGAAACAATTAAATCACATTAATATTACACATTTCAACTTTACATTAAATTTCAATTTTCACACTATATTTTGCTTATTCTTCAATTTAGTCCATAAACTGAGACTAATTTTAACCTTCACAATTAACTTCATACTTTTATACTAATTTCACTCTAGACTACATTTAGCTTCCTCTTTTCTAATTCAACCCCATAATTTCAATTTTTTCACAATTTAGTCCCTATTGTTCAAAATCAACAATTAATTCCACAATTTAGTCCTTTTCCATTTCTAACTTAAAAATCTATCTATTTAATCCCTAATACTTAAACTATTCAACAATGTCAACATCTAAAATCTTAAAGAATACTAAAAATTACAATATGGGTCGAGTAGCCCTAAGTACTGGGATTACAAAAATATAAAAATTACAAATGTAGGGACTAAATTGCACTAACCAATTTGGATTTGAACTTCAAACCACCAAGTGCCATGAGCTTCTTCTCCTTTTTCTTTCTTTCTTTTGTTTTTCTTTCTTTTCTAATTTGCATGCATTTCATCTCTTTCCTTCCACTTTCTCTCTATTTCATTTAATTTGTTTTCATTTATTTTATTATTATTATCATTATTAACTTTATAATATAACATATATAAAATATACATACATGCATTTACACTTAACCATATTCGGCCACCTACACACAACCATTTATTAAATGGTTTAATTGCTACTTTAACCTCTTTAGTTTATTTCAATCTATAATTCAACTTTTAACCCTTACGCAATTTAGTCTCTGTACATTAATAACTCCTAATTTCACAAAATTCATTATTCCAAAAATTAACTAGATACTAAGCTAGCCTTGTAAATATTTTTATCCAATTTATGAAAATAAAGTCTCGAAAATACGTTTTTCGACACCCCTGACTATCGGGTCGTTACAAACCTTGTCACGACACATCCCTGAAGTTGAGCCTAAGTCATGCAAACTGCCTTCATTGTTGTGACATCAGTAGTGGATGACATGACACTGGCCCTATAGGTGAAGCATTAACGAGCTGAAGGAGTTTTTGTCCACACAATGTATTTTAACATAAAATGTTAGTTGAACTAGGGCTAAGGACGACAACCAACCCTAATATTATAAATATGCTCATTAAACACTTGAGAGATCATCTCTACGATAACATAGAATTTTCCTTTCATTTTAGTTTTTAATTTTTAGTTTCGTTTGTACTTAATACTTCTTTTGAGTTTATTTTTATTCTTGTTCTACTAAGAATCTAACTTGTGTATTCAACAAACTATTTGAGAATTTTTACATTTCAATCGTTCAAATACAAATCAGAATTTCTCCTTAATTTTACTTTTGATCTATTTCTCATGTTTATTTTATTCATCGAGTTTTATTATTTATGGGATCCATGAGTAACTAATCCTCTTATGGGGAATTAGCGAGTGGACGTGGGGAATAATTAATTTCTATGTAGGGTTTCTTAGCGGATTAGCTATTTAGGATAGGAAGAACTTAAACCCTAGGCCTAACAACCTTAGGAAGTCATTTAGGTGGGAATTAACCCAAAATTGGTATTGCTTATTTGTGAACTCCTTACCCTAATCCAATTTGGACTATAAGGTCGAGAGATAAGTAGTTCTTATCGACTCGTTAGTTCAATGGAAGATCTAGAGATCTTGCTAGATTAGCGCCTAGATCCCAAAATAAAAGTTAGTTATGACCAGCGAAGTGAGTTAGTCTCCTATGCATAGATTTGATTGAGTCAGCATATCAGTTCTTTAGCTTTATTATTTTCTGTAACTTTATTTATTTTCTTCTAGAAACAAATACTTTTTGCTTTATGTTCATCGTACTATAATTTAATTTAATTGCTAATTAGATCTATTTACATTTAGGTTAATACTAATTTAGTACTCGCCTCCCTTGGGTACGATCCTCGGAGTACTCACCTCCTTCGCTGTAAAACTATATTACAACTTAACCTATATACTTGCGGACACCACCTCAATTCCATATTTTTAGTAGCAATATTCATACTCTCAATGTTAGTATGTCGAGAGGTGGTCACCTTTCTTACTGTAAAAATTGCATTTAGACTTTGATAAGTCTTTAGGCTTTTTGGTTTTCTTCCTTTCCACTTGTGGTGGCTTAGAGACCTTACCCTTGCCTTTCTTAGCGCACTTTCCCTTCCCTTTTGAGGAAAAAGAGACAACTATATTTGCTTTTGCTCTTCAGACCGGCTGACCATCATTCAACATCAACTCATTAGATTGTAACTCCTTCATGAGTTGTGTAAGTGTCATTTTTTGTTGCTAAGGTTATATGCGGCCCAAAATCTTGCAAGGTCCTTGGACAAAATCTTGAAGATCAATTCAATTTGACTGTCCTTGTCCAAATTGGCCTCATTATACATGAACTAGGCAAAATATCCTGTAACACCCCTCACCTGTATTCACTATCAGAATAGGGTTATGAGGTATTACCAATCAATACACATTATTTATCAAACACAACTTATACATTTAAGCATTCATTCTCAAACACCATTCAATCATATTCACTATGTCCTTTATACGGGCCTACAAGGCCTTAAATATGCTTTAGAAATGGTTCGGGACTAAACCGATAACTTATATAAATTTTGGAAACTTAGAAAAATTTCAAACATATAAGGGTCATGTGAGAACAGGGCATACATACTGACTTGGGTCACACGGCTGACCACATGTCCGTGTGTCTAGCCCATGTGTAACACCCCAAACCCAGCCTAAACGCTCTGACTGGATCTGGTTTGTCATAGGGAAAGGTTGTAGTAAAAAGAAACTTGGAGATTTCAAAAACTTCGCATTATGTTATCATTTCGAAATCCACGTTCAGTTTTAAGATTGTCTTAAAGACTTTTATCAATAACTCTAAGGTCGTAAACAGATTTGTTTTACAAAAGCCAAAATTAAGAAGTTGCATAAACGTGAAATTTTGAAAACAATGTTTGCGGTTTTAAGAAAAATTCCCCGAACTAACTAATTATTCGTTTGACATCTTTTGTTAACACTTTTGAAAAATGATTGTGTATATCTTTATTTTGGAAAAACTTCGTACTTGACAGTTCATTAAATATGTGATAACTGAATTAAATCAAAACCCAAATCAAAGTTATGGAGGCCTTATTACACAACAAAAACCCAAAGTAAAAGTCAGTTTAAATAAGGAAACGAAAATTTACGGAAGTAAGTAAAGCATGGCCACCCCAAAGTCCACCTCAGCTCCAACTCCGCATCTAGGTGTTACCTGCAAAATTAAGCAGAGTGGTGAGTCACCGAGATTCAGTGTGTAATTCCCCTTACGAATGTAATTTGGGCCTAAGCCCTAATAACATGGCATATCAACAGTGTATGCAATACAACCCCGCCCAACCTAGTTTTTCATCCTCTACATCACCTGAATCAGCCAAACACCCGTGGCATCAAGCCACTGTGGTTCCAAACCACTGTGGTCCCAGACCATTGTGACCGTAGTCACTGATAAGTATATGTGGGGCCAACCCACTGTGGTCCAAGACCACTGTGACAATCACTGATAAATATATGTGGGGCCAACCTTGCTGTGGTAACAAACCACTTTGTGACGATCCATCGATAAATATATGTACACGTGGTTTCCAAACCATCTGTGGTCCTGCATCATCGTGATGAAGTCACTGATCACACTTCCCCTTTCAGTCATATCCCAAAGCCCATGCAACATATCAACAACATACAGTAGATAATCAAATCATACATAATCATGTTAGACAAACGACAATCATAACGGTACCTACCTGGTGTCTCCAACCTTACCCACAAGGGTATCTCGACTGTCTATACAGTCGTTCTGGCTTTCAGCCAACACAGTTAACAACACAAAATAATAAAGAAAAGTGTGATCATTACACACCTGATTACACGTAAAACTAAACACTCTAGATCATCGACACTTTCACTAGAAGAAACAACTGCGATTTGTCTATCCCAGGCAGATGTCGGCTCTCTACCACAACCCGGCGGAAAGTCTCGAACCGCCGACACAGCATGCCTTTTAAACTTAGGAGCAGAGACCACGGGTCCACTCCCCTCCTTAGTTTGACTGGCACTCGCATCCATGAAGACAATCTTTGATCAGGAGACTGGGTTAAGGCAACGAAAGAGAAAAAAGGAATAGGTACCAAAATCAAGAGAACCTTCTTACCTTGGTCAAAGAATGAGTCTAACACAGATAGGCTTGGCGAAGGATTCTAATCCGACGCGAACATGCCACGTTAAGAGGAGACAAGAAGAGATTAGCCATGAACCAACATCAAGAACACAATAGCCATTCGGCTATGACTACGCAGAACCGAAAAAAAATAGAGAAAGACTCGAAAGAGTCTCCCTTACCTTGCACAAACTGAAACTGATTGAAGAGGAGACCTTCGGCCACCAACTAGCCCTTTGGTTCTTGGGGTTCGGCTAACCAGCAAATGATGAAAGAAACTGGTTACAAGGGATGGAGTAACCTACTTCGGAAAAGAAACAAATTCGGTTTATGATCAACAAATAAGTGATCGGTTTCCCTTGAAGAAGTAAGGAAATAAGAAGAATAAGGGAGGGTTCTTTACCTTCAACAAAGAGAAGCCGAATGGAGTCCAAGAAGATTCAGCACAAGCAGCAACTGTCAATAGGGTTTCGACTTAAAACACTAGAATAAGAAGAAATGAAAAGAAAAGAGAATGAGCAACTGAGGTTCGGCTAAAGAAGAGATGAGATTAGGAGAGGATTCGGCTAGAGGAGAAAGTAGTGGAGGAGAAGAGATAAAGAAGAGGGTTTCGGCTTTGGGGAAAAAGAGTGTAGAAAAGAGAAGAAGAAAATTAAACGAAACAACAAGGAAATGGTTTGGTTAGGGAGAGAACATGAATGATAAGAAATGGGAAATAGAGGTTCAGTTATGGTGTTTAAGAGAAAAGAGCAAAGAAGAAGAGGAGGAGAAAGAGTTACTAGAGTGCTTAAGATTCGACAAGATGAAATGGGAGCAACACAAAACTTGAAAGAAATGCTCTCAGCCAAAAAGCAAAAAGGTTAAATTCTCCCAAATGAATACCTGAAGGAACGACACTCTCCCCCTCACTTATGATTGAATATGCTAAACAAATTTGTCTAAGAAACAAAAGGGACTTTTGGCACAACACTCTAATGGCTCGTTTTTTTGCTATCACACCCACAAATGCCGAAATTCCTAGCCAACTATACACATAGCTGAAATTCTCCCCTCCAAGACCCCCACATTCGGCCAATACCTCCACCATACTACAAATTCCTTTATTTGCTCCACCAACTCCTCACCATCACCCTTTCAAATTGGTTTGACCAATTCAAACTCCTGCAAGCTCTCTTGTCCATCCATTTTGAACTACAACCACCTTGAAGAGTCCCAGCCGAATGCCACCACTCTTCCACCTTCGACACAAAAATAAAGTTCCACATACTGCAGACGAGACTTGAACTCCTTCCCCTTCATGCTCCCTTGTGACGCCACTCCCTTGCTCCTTAAGTGGCGTCTTCTTGCCATCACACCACACTCTTTTTTTGTGTCAACAACCACCAGTAAATATTATTAAGGCCTGCTTCTACAAGCTCTCCCCCCTAAAGTGCCCAAAAAGAAAAATTTACCCAAAGCTCTGGCTTGAATCCGAGCCTTCCCAGGACCCCCAATCACACCAAAATGACATGCTAAACAAGCCAAACACATAGAATAGCATAAAATGCAGAACCCCTAATTCTAGGATGTTACACCGTGTGCCCTTCGAAGTGGCCACACACGCACGTGTGCTAGGCTGTGTGCTAGGCCTTGTCGATCCTGTAGGGTATATTGACTTATGCAACACGGCCAAGTCACACGCCCGTGTGCCATTTGAGGGTAAACTGACTTGTGCCACACGGCCGGCCACAAGCCCGTGTGTGAGGCCATGTGGAGAATACTGACTTCAATTCAATTCCAACACCAAGGGACCTGGGTGTCGCACATGGCCATGTATCATGACCGTGTGTCGTACACGACTGAGACACACGCCCGTGTCTCTGCCCGTGTGGACAAGAATAGGCCATTTGCAAGGCCAATTTGCCACCCTTTCTCATGCTCACCTAAACAACCAAAATAATACCATTTTAACACATTTATAGGTACCAAAACATGCTATTTCATATACAAATCATGCTATTTAAAATCCATCCATTTCACTACTCAAATCATAATCCAAAGGATACTAAAACAATATGCCATTACCAAAAATTTCACCTATCTTCTCTATGTATTTTTCTCATAATCTTATCAACCAATTCATGGCATAAAATATACTAAATCATCATCTTAAAATCAAACCACAACATGCCATTTTTCAAGAAATAATACAGCAATTGATAACTAGCTAATTGAGCAACCATATAACCATCACAACAACCATCCCAAACATGCCAAAACACAAGATAATATATACATCATATATCACTTATCAAACTTAACTTAAGCCAACTTAAATGGCCAAATACACATCAACATTTACATCATTCATGAGCATCTCATGGCTAATATCGTATCTCAAAACACATCATCATATCACTAGCCTATACATGCCATATACCATATTTACAAAACATCAAAAGTACCAACAAGTTGATCGATAGTGTGACGATATTCCTGATAATCCCCAAATCTGAGCTAGCTTTGATTATCTATAAAACAGGGGAAGAACATACAAAGTAAGCTTTAAAAGCTTAGTAAGCCATATACATATAAAATTACCACATGAATCAACATTATTTCCATCAATAGGTAAACTATGAGTAAACACATATAAGCTCACAAACCTCTTCCAATGTTTACATATTCAACATCATAAGTGAATTTATCAAATACTTCCATTTTCAACACTTGTATGAATCTTATACATACCTGAGTCACTTAACTCATTCACACGTTCTTTCTCGACTTGACTTTGTCCGTTGAACCTTTCAGATTCGTTAAGGATACTCAGAAATCACATATAGCTCGTACAATGCCATATCCTAGATATAGTCTTACATGTTATTACATATCGATGCCGATAGCCCATCTATGTTCTTACACGAAATCAAATAACGATGCCAATGTCCCAAACATGGTCTTACACGTAATCACATATGATGCCAATGTCCCAGACATGGTCTTACACATAATCACGTATCGTTACTCCTAATGTCATGACATTCGTATCCTATACTATTCCTAAGGTTCGTACGGGACTTTTGAATATTGTAAGCCTGTCGATTCTTGCTCGTATTTAATCATTCAACATTCATAGCAGTTCAATGACAATTAAACATATATAATTCAATTCAATGACATTTATTTGCATATGAACTTACCTTATATTCGGGATAAACGGACTAGATCGACTATTCAATAACCTTTGATTTTCCCTGATCTAAATCTGATTTCTTTCGTTCTTGATCTATATACATTCAAAATTAACTCATTTATTCATCAAATCATTCAATTCAGTTTACAAACACATATTTGGGCATTTTTACATTTTAGCCCCTAAAGTTCCACATTTTTACAATTTAGTCCCCATTTTACAAATACACAAATTTCACATAATTTCACCCCAATTTAAACTAGCCGAATTTCACATGGGTTCTAAACAGCCCATATTTATCATTTATTTCACATTTCAACCACCCTATTTACAAAATTCACAATTTAATCCCTAACTTGTATTTTCTTCAAAAAATCACTTGATAAAATATGAAAATCTATCATTTATCTAACATTTTTCATCATCAATTATCACAAAAATCATGGATTCATCAATGGCATTTTACAAAATCACCAACAAACTCAAAAATTAGGGCACGGGCTAGCTAGTATCCAAAGCAACGATCACAAAAACGTAAAAATCATCAAAAACGGATCAAAAATCATACCTTAATCAAGGATTAAAGGTGTCAAACCTTAGAATGCTTTAAAGCTCTCTTTTCTTCTTTATTTTCGATTGAAAATGGAAAAGATAAACATAATTTTAGCTTTGGTTTTGTTAAATTATGATTTATTTAGCTAATTACTAAAATGACCTCATTTAATATCATTTAAAAACACATAATGGATGGATATTCATGTCAATTTCCACTATCCATGGTCTATTCACAACATAAGGACTGCACATTTAATTATTCATAGCAAATAAGCACTTAAACAATTACATTGGTCACGCTTGCCAGCATATAGCAACGAGCTATCTCATCAGACTTTGACATGTTGTCAAATGTAAAAGTTAATTCGGGTCAATTCCACACTTGAGGAGCTTGTTTTCTATGCAATTTAGGATTTTATATTACATTTCCAGTATTTGGGACTGAGAATTAAATATTAGTAAATTAATGCTTTTAACAAATTTTATAAGTGTTGTGACCCAATAAGCCGACATGGGCCTTAGGTTGTACCTATTGGCATAAGTTGAGTATGTAGGACCTAAGGCCTTAATTAAGTGTGTAGGATGAAGACTTATAGGCCCAATTGATGTGGGAGCAAGGTACTAATGATGCACAAGATTCCCGGGATGTTAAAAAACAAAATGAACGACACAAGGCATAAATTGTTTGTCATGGCACGCCATAGACATGGTGTGGCGCGACATAGGTCAACTTCCTACCCAAGTATGCTGGGGTTATTTTTTTCTGTGCAATCAACCTTATATAAGGACCTATGACGTGCTGAAGACCTAATTTAGGCTGCCAACACATTTACAAATAATATATTAGGGGTTTGATGTAACTAAGTTGTCACACCCGGATTCCACAAATTCTGGAAATTAAGAGACAATTGAAGGACGCAACTGGAAGAAGCCAAGAGTTGGTGGTCTTTATCAGAAAATCAGGAAAAGATAGAGACAAAATTGGATATAGTTGGAATCCAATTTTGGTTCGGTTAGGTTAGAACTAGTCAGTCCCTTAATGGGGGACAAAATAATTGTGAATGGGTGGATGTTGCACAGTTGAGGGTTGTGTGGGAAGGGATATAAATAGCTACGAAATGACTTCCCGAGAGACTTCCTCTTCACTCTGTTTCGTTTTTCTTATTCATCTTCCATGGTTTCTCTAAGGAAGAAATGGTATTGGAAAGCTCTACATGGAGCAATGAACGTAAGGTTTAAGTCAGAAAAGTAGAGAAACTAGTAAGCTGGTGACTGCCTGAGTGTGAATACTGTAATAAAATATACAAGTACGAGGCGGTACATCCTCACTAAGGATCACTCAAAGCACTCAAAGTGTTTAAGGTTCAAGTAATATGCATTCAATAGTCTAATAAGAAATGCTATTATCATAGGCTTGCTTGGAAATCAAATCTCCACCACTATATAAATGAGATGACACACTAATCAAGAGGTTTTTACAATGTTGTAATGAGGCTTGGGTTGAGGGTATGGAAAATGTTAGAAAAGTTGGTTACAATTGAGAGTCGAGCTAATAAGTTACCAAACTATAAAAAAGCAGTTGCTGAATTAAAAAAAATTACATCAACAAGAAATAAAGAATGAAAACGAGCTTTTCAACATAATATGGAACTAATGATTCAAGCTCAATTCAATTTTTTTATTTTTAATTATTTTTTTAGAGTAAAGTAAAATTCAGCTATGCAATAAGGAAACATTAACGATTTAGAAAAAAAATGTGTTAGGATCAATAGGGTTTACTACGGGTTAATACAATAGGTAAGTTATTTAAAGGTTAGGTTAAATCCTAAGTGTCTCTATTATCTCAATATATCACATCAATAATGTGGTCTCAACATGTATAATCGAAGAAAATTCTAGAATAACAAATCAAGTTGGCATACTCACAACCAAAAATAAAATGAGCACGAAAAAAATGCTCTATACGCTCAAAAGCTCACAAAAAATTGTGGTTTTGATGTCAAACTTGCAAATTTAAAATTTCAAGATAATTTTTCAGTTCAAGGAGACAACCTAAAATATTTATTTCTGAAAAACAATTTATCATGCTTGACTCATTTATGTCTCAAAGTATAAATCATACAATGCACAAAATTCCACAAATATTCCAAAACTAAATCAATAAAAAATCCAAATTAAAAAATTTTAACTTTAATAATAGATTTGAGAAAATTATTTAAACACAAAAAACAATTCAGGGAATAAATCACATAACTTATAAACATCCTCCCTACACTTAAGATGTACATTGTCTTTGTAACAGCCCAATTTTGGGTCTAGCCAGAACAGTGGTTTCGGGATCACAAATCTGATGCAGTAAAATTTATTTTTATTATATTTTTATGGACTACAGTTTTATGGAATGATTTTTTGAAAATTCCATTCGAAAATTTTGACGTTTGGGCACTCAATTTAGTCAAAAGGACTAAATTGCAAAAAGTGCAAAACTTGAATTCTACATGTTAGAGGTGTCCAATTGCTATGAGATTTTAAATTATTGGTCCTTATATGGTAATTATACCATTGGTTAAGTTAGTGGACAAAAATGGATATGGTTTGGTATGTTTTCAAAGTTTTTCATTAAGGGCATTTTGGTAATTTGGTTATTAAAATGAATAAAAAAGCCAAAATAAAGCCAATTTTTGTCCATCTTCCTCGCATGGCCGAAATTCATAAGGGGAAACCATGGCTAGGGTTTTTCAAGCTTCCAAGCTCGATTGTAAGTCCGTTCTAGCCCCATTTTTAATGCTCTTTACATTTTTGAAGTCATTGTAACTCGATCTTTCTATTTCTACCATCAATTTGAGGAGATGTCAAGATCTAAAATTTTACCTATGGTGGATGTTTGTGTATTTTTATGTCTAAAGGTATAAAATGCATGTTTGGTGTATGATAGACAACTTTTGCTAAGTAATTTTCGGTGAAAATGCCTAAAAGGACTTATTTGTAAAAGTTATAAAATATGGTTTAAAATGTGAATAAATGAAAATTGTGGGATTTTATAAGCATGTATAAGGTTTGGCTAGGCATGGGTATTGAAGAAATTGGGTACATTTCATTTTACGAGCCTAGGGACTAAATTGTAAAAATGTCAAACTTTAGGGGCAAAAATGTAATTTTTTCCATAATGTGATTTTGGGCTAATTTGAATTGTTTAATGACTTAATAAGTTAAATGTGATATTATAGATCAAGAAAAACAAGGTTCAGACCTAGAACAGGGGAAAAACGAGTATTTGAAGATTTAGTCCTTTTTACCATTTCTATGCCGAGGTAAGTTCGTATGTAAATAATGCATTGCTTTATTTATGTTTTAAATGCTTTAATATTGTATGAATTATGATTGACTCTTTGGATATAATCGATAAAGTCTGACAAGTGAGAAATCCCGGTTGAACCTTAGAAATAGGTAGGATACTAATGTCATGACATTAGGATTACTGAGATTATGTGTAAGACCATATCTGGGATATGGCATCAATATGAGACTTCGTGTAAGATCATATCTGGATATGGCATCAATATGAGACTTCGTGTAAAACCATAGCTGGGCTATTGGCATCGATAAGATATCCCATGTAAGACCATATCTGGGATATAGCATTGGTATGGTATTGTGTGTGCGAGATTCCCGAGTGTCCTTTAGTATTCCAAGTGGTTCAATAGGAAATTCAATGGGTATGTCAAAGATGAGAAAGCATGTGAATATGTTATGTAATGGTACAGGTATGTACATAAAACTCAAAGAAAATGAGCTCAGTATATGATGAACAAGTGGTAAGATTGTGATGGAGTAAGTTGTGCTTATGAAGCTTAAATGACATTTATGTTGAAATGTGCTATGTAGTTCATATGATGAGCTATTAGTATATGACAATTATGTTGATATGTGTTATGTTGATATTAAATGACATTTATGTTCATATGACATTTATGAAGTTTTAATGACATTTATATTGATATATGTTATGTTATTCATATGATGAGCTAAGGGCAAGAATGTGATTGAGTAAATTATACTCAAGAGGTTTAATGACATTTATGTTGAAAAATGTTCTGTTATTTATATGAGGAGCTGTTGGTAAGATTAGGATTGAGTAAGTTGTGTTTATGATTTTTTAATGACATTTATGTTAATATTTGTTAAGTTATTTGTATGTCAAGTGTATGAATAATGTTTTTTATTATTTGCATATGAACTTACTAAGCAATATAACTTACCCCCTTCATTTCCCATGTCTTTTAGGGTTATTAAGCTAGCTAGGGTTGGAGTTCGCCGGAGATCCTATCACACTATTAAGCTGTCATTTTGGGTATAAATGAATTCAAATATTATAAGTCTATGGCATGTATAGGGACTTATTCATTTTGTTAAATGTGTCGTTGTGATTGTAGCCAATGTGTTAGTTTGTGATTGTCAAAGGTTTGTTTTGCTATTTGGCCATGTAAGTTGGCTCATATTGGCTAACATGGTTATAAGCCTAAGTATATTCATATATGTGTCAATGTCTATGGTGATATGATCATGGTATGCTTGGTGAATGTGAAATGTTTAGAAATGTTATTTATGACATGAATGTGAGATGTTTGAAAATGTGGTCTATTTATGAAATGATAAAGTGGTGTACAATTAGGTATTTTGAAAGTAGTCAATTGTGAGTTAATAAATGTTGTGAGAATGATAGATGTAGATATTGTGTTGGTCATAATTGTGGATGATTTGGTTACCTAAGTATGTTATGTGTGTGCCTTGAATTGGTGTAAGTGTATGTGTGTACAAGGATGGCAAATGGCTTGGTAAATAGCCTTTAATTTGTCCATATGGGCAGACACACGGGCATGTGTCTAAGCCGTGTGTGACACACGGTCTGCCCCACGGACATGGTTTCCAGCCGTGTGTCCCCTGCACCTTAATTGTTGCAAAGCAGAATGTCCAGAATTGAGCACACGGGCAGTGACACGGGTATGTGTCTCAACCGTGTGTGCTACACGGCCTAGCACAAAGGTGTATGGCACGGGCATGTGGCACAAGTCAGAGAGCACCCTAATTTGAACACGGCCTGCAGCACGGGCGTGTCCCTTGGACCACACGGACGTGTGAGCCCTATAACATGGAAAATTTCTAAGTTTTGTAAAAATTTCTAAAGTTTTCAATTTAGTCCCGAACCACTTCCAATACATGTTTTGGGTCTCGTAGCCTCATATAAGGAACTTTATGATCAAATATGAATGGTTTTAATTTGGACGCAAATTTTATGACTTGGAAATGTATGTTTGTTTGTGTTTAAGTCCGGTCATGCCTCGTACCCTGTTCCGACGTCGAATACGAGTAATGGGTGTTACAATCCTCAATGTACAAACAAATATAAATAAAATAAAAAAAGAGAGAGAGAGAGAGAGCTGAAATTGCTCTGAATTTGGATGATTTCGCCAGAATAGTGAAATTGAGAATCGTAGGCAAGCCTAAATTAAGTAAATTGTTTCGAGAACACTAATAAGAAGATATACAAAAATAAAATAAGATAAAGAGATAACAAAATAGAAAAACAATCAATAAAACAATAACAGTAAAAACAAAATAGGAAATATAAGTCTAAAAAATAAAATAAAAATAACAAGAAAAATAAAAATAGAAATAGAAATAAAAAGAAAAAAAAATCTAAATAATTCAAAAGAAAATAACAAAAAAAATCTAATACTATTTTATTAACCAACCTAGCAGAATAAAAATGGAAATAGTAATACTAAAAATAAATAAATAAATAAAGAGAGGATGATTGGTTTGGTGAGTACCCATGGTGGTGTTGGGGGAAGGAAGAAAGAAAAAAGAAATGAAAATTCGCCAGCATTAAAAGAGGGTACATGACCATGTGCTAAGCCATATGAGCCACACAATTGTGTATCGCCTATTAGAAAATTTTAAAAATTTTCTCTAGTGTTCACACAATCTGTGACACGCCTGTGTGTCCAGGTTGTGTGCCTCTATTCAGACCGTGTGAGTCAATTTTTTTAAACAAAATTGGCTCCTTGTCTCCATACCATTACCCATACGCTTGAGCTTGTAAGACTCTACCTTATTTGGCTTTATACCACCTAGATTAATCAATGACTTAAACACAACCATGTCTTTGGTAAAATCCTATGAACCTCTCCTTTGCAACATTTTCTTTAACAAGTCCATCTATAAAAGAGAAAAAATGTATATTTCTCATCCAAACTAGAAAAGTGTAGCATGGATTTTGTAAACTCTTGCACATACTTCTGTAAAGTGCTTTGTTGTGTAAGCCATCATGGTTTGGCACAAGTGTCTTCCTTAGCATGCTAGAGCTAAATTGTTGCCTAAATTTTATTTGACATTCTGCTTGAGTCCTAGTTGTAGAATTTTCGTGTTTCAATCTATTCACCTATAACATAAACACAAAAAAGCAACATTAGTAAAATGTATAAAGGTGATAGTTACCTTAATAATTTTTAAATATTTTATTATTATTTTATAATTTTAACAATTATTTAAAAAATCGTGTTCACAATAAACTTGAAAGAATAGTTTAAATTTGGACAATAAATTTTCTAAACTTATTCAACCCTTATAGTTTTTAATAATTTTTAAAATCAATATGGTCAACCAAAAGCTTAAATATTACAGTTAATCTTTTTTTTTTTTTCAAAAATCACTTTTCAAACTTAATATATTTGTTCAAACTCCTCTTTACATGGTTTCAAACTTGAAATAGAAAGTATATTTTGGACGGAGAAAATGAACCCCGTTAGTTTACGGAACCTTACCGTTGATTGTTGACAATGTTAGTTTGCAATTTTATGATTACTATAATACATTTTGTTTTCTAATTATTCTTTTCTTTAAAAAAGAAAAAAAAAAAAAGGGGTCACCGAATGACCGAATCAGTTAAGTCCGGCTTTTAGGAACTTTTAATCTGATCTTCTCTTGGCTTCAAGCCCTTAGTCTTGTCCTTTCTTAGTTTTTTCTCCATTCATCGCATTTTATTCATAGTGAATAATAACTTATTTGTTGTTTCAATCTTATAATTTATTTTAATCTTTAATTTAATTTTAAATTGTTTTAACTTTTAAATATGTATTTTTTTAAAACATCTTGAAGAAAAAAATTAATTTCTTTTTAATTTTGATGGCATTGTATATACATATGACACATCAACATTTAATTAATTTTTAAAAATTTTAAAATTCAAAAAAATATAAAATATATTTTTAAAAATAAAAATTATTTAAAAATATTTTAATTTATAACCGTATTCTAAAATTTAAAATATAAATTAAATGTTGACTTGTTATTTACATCACAATCTACATGTATGTCTAGTCAATAAAAGTAACAAACGTTTTTACTCTTCTTCTTTTTTTATCTATTTTAAGGTGATTTGATAAAAAATTATAAGTTTAAAAAATTTAAAAAATAAAAAAAAAGACTAAAATAAATTTTTTTACTAAAATTGAAGGGAAAAAGAAAAATCTTTTATGTATTGATAAAAGGCAGAAGCCGTAAGTTCTTACAAGAAATGCGTGGTAGGAACACACCAGGAAAACAAAAACATAGACTGCCTATCCAATTTAACATTGGATGCCACATCAGTACAATGATGAATGGATTTTAAGAACGAATTTCTTAATTCTATCAAACGTACTTTGTTGGGGATAAACTTTCCCAATTCATTTAGTAACAATAAAATTCGATTTATTGGAACATAATTTTTTTTTAAACTTATATATATAGTTGTAGATAAATAAAACTATAGGCTAATAGGAAGGTCAATTTTATTCGATAGCTAGTGATCATTGTTTTAGAACGTGGGTTCCAATTTGAAATCGCTAGGGAAATATCGAATTAGGTAACAAAAAATTATACAGTTCAGCAAATTCTCATGGACGGAAGGACAGATTGTAGACTACAGGATAGCCACCATCGAATCCGACTGAACAATCAAACCCTTCTAGTCACCTAATTCGATTTGATAAAATTCTCCGAACCCTTTTAGTTCTGTAAAATTGGAGATCCCCCTCCAACGGTAAGCAAAGTACAAATAGCAGACCAAATGAAACCACATCTTCGTATTAATAACTCTTAATCAGTTCTTGCAGTCTCTGACACACCCTTGTAGTCTCTACACCAACTCTAGAAAGTTTAGCCTGCAATTTAACAAAATTAAACCATATTAGAGAGAGAGAGAGTAAATAATTAAAGCAGAATCAATTGGATTAAGTGGTCGCCTCACCTGAGCATGAAGGGTATGAAAAATCTTGCCACCCACAGTGGAAAAGCTGGCACTTACAACTTCAGCCCCTTCTTGTTCAAAAATGCTAATAACTTCATATAGCATGAAGTTTTTATTCAATCCGGTTATCAAAACCAATTCAATGCTTGACCCCGAATCTCTTAATTCAAGCACAGGCGAAGTTAAACCAACCGATGCTGTCCTCTCCATCATGCTACTGCTTGCTTCCATGGATCTCATTGCGTCTTTCAACCTCTTTAATTTCTCTATCCTTTCTCTCAAATGTTTTATATAGACAGCTGCAAGATCAAGCTGGTCTTGTTGTGATGCAATTTCCTGCAAAACCCCCATAATTTGTTCATTATTAACAGTCTAAAACCCTGGTTGATTCAGTGATCACAGGAGAAAGATATTATCATGAGTAAGACAAGGGCAATTTGTCTTTTGCTTTGTCCCTACTGAAAATTTCGAATCACCAATATTACCAGCAACAATTTTGCATTGGAAGATCTAGAAGACTAAAGGTTGTCCACAGAAATGCACTCGTAATCTAATCAACGGATAGAATTAAAAGACATCAATTATTTGATGATAAATAACAATTCCTGATAAGGATAATATTGTATATTATTGTACTTACCTGTAACAATCTCTATGGTTTTAGAGGTAAAGAAAAGTGAGGTTAAGATAAGCCCTTTGATTTGACATTTTAGGATGGGAATTAAAATGGGTACTTACTGAAATATTATGAGTACAAGTCCAAAGAAAATAATCCCTCCATTTAGTTTATATACAAAATAGCCCATAAAAGATTGAGAAGTCGTACGTATAGGATTTTCAATTTTCATATATATATATATATATATATATACATTTTTTTTATATATGCTGAATGAAAGATAAAAAAAGGTGTACTTAGTTGGGGTTCAACAAAGCTTGACACCTCCAATACGACACTTAAATGAAAATCTAAATGCAACAACCTTTTAAGTTGATGATTAGAAAGGTTGATCTTTAATCATTAGTGAGAGAATACATCAACTCCGTGTACTCGCCAATAAATTATTTATTAATAATACATAAATATGCCCTTCGAATGACTCAAAGCTCTTCCATTACCACAAAACATGACTGATGAAAAAGTAACATGTAAAATAAAAGAAAAAGTACCTTGGAGGGTTTGAAGTTGTGGTGAGGAATAAGAGAGGCAAGCTTAAAACACAAATTTTTCATGTCATTTCTGCGCTTCTTCTCGATGGCTTTCCTATCAGGTTTAGAGTTCGACTGACCGCCGCAGCTGTTCTTCTTCATCTCTTACCGCTCGAAGCAAAAGCAAGTATTCCCTTAGATATTATTGACTGACTGAAAAGAAAGGAAATTTTTTTTATCACTGATATAACATATTTTGGGGATAAAGGCTTTGAGGTCATAACGCGGAGCTAATATATATATAGTGATTAGCTATGACCTACCTACCTTTGGGTATTAATGCACAAAAAGATCAGGATAAAGGAAACAACACAGAAGAAGATCAGGTGAGAGCTTTGTTTTGTGGAGGGCGGGAGACTAGTATATATATGTTGAAGCTGGGTGAGGACCCACTACGCAAATATACTCTTCAAATTCTTAATCAGCAGTTATGTGAAATAAACAAGAGTCTAAGTTTTTGAGCTGAAGCTGACCATTTGACCGTTTGACTACCTCGATCCTTTTAACTGACCCCCGCGCTTTCACCGACCACTCTTTCTCTGGTAACTTTTCTATTTCATTTTTGTTGTTACCTCGTTTTTTCAACCCTCGGATTTTCTATCTCCATTTGTTTTTAGTTAATTCTGTGTTTAATATTATCTCATAAACCGTGAATGAGAACTTCATAGCACTAACGTTTTGAAAAATAGATTATCTCTCGGGTAATAGTTTTAGGTAAACATAACTTTTTAGTACAATTTTAATATTCAGCAAATGGGTCTCTCAAAAAAATATTGGAATAATTTAATTTCTTTCAATTTTAAAAATGAGTAATTGAGGACAATTAATTGCAATGTTAATGTTTTTTTATTAATTTTACATAAATTTTGTTGGTATAATAATAAATTTAGCTCTCATAATTTATACATTCTATCAATTTGGTCATGATTTAACAAATTTAGCTCACAATATATTTACAAATATGTAAATATTAAGGCTAAATTTGTTAATTTTTTTCAGAACCAAAGCCAACTTAACAAATATGTAAACATCAAGGGCTAAATTTATTATTATACCAATCAAAATAATGCATAATTAACGAAAGATACTAACGTTGTGATTAATTGTCCTTAACTGCTCACTTTCAAAATTAATAAGGATTAAATTACTTTAATTTTTTTGAGTGAGACTAATTTATTCGATTTCATATTTGAGAGGGCTTGGAGAGGTGTTTTTTTTACCTAATTTTTATCAACTTAAATCATAGTTTTGGTTAACTTACTCAAAATAGTTTTGTTATTTGTTTTATGTTTTGAAGATTTTATAATAAAATTTTAAATGAGACTTTGATAAATTATTGAAAAAAATAAATCATTGAAAATATTATGTGTGATAATCTAAAATAAAAATAATCTGATAGAATTTTCTATAAAAAGTTTGGAAAATAATAAATAAATAACACTTAATGGAAAATATTTTCAATTAATTTTATTTAATTTTATTTATTTTAATATCATATTATCCTATAAAATTTTATGTTTAAAATTTGATTTTTTGCTTAGAACAAGGTGAAATCTTAAAAATTAAGAATAAAATGTATTTTGTTTTATAATATAAAATCTATATTTATAAAATAATCTAGATATATTTCATAATTAATTTTAAGTAATATATCAAACAAAATTATAATTTCAATTTCAATTTCAATTTATCAAACAATACCTTATATTTTTTAAATAAACTCTTTTCTTATTTTATATCACACTTATAGGTATATTTATTTTGAAACTTTTTTTATTTGTAAATTATTAACTAATATTATAAGGTGGTGTAACAAGTGTTCGGTAAATTAAAAAATTAATGTCTGAAAATTTAAATATTGAAAAAGTAAATACTAAATTTAAGTTATAAAATATTAAATATAAAATTTACACTATATATTTTTTATTTTGCATTTTTTTCTAATTTTTGAATTCATTTAAAAAAAAATTTAAAAACTCAATGTGCTTAAAACATAATAATGCTAAAAGAAATAAATTTAATTGAAAATAAATTCCATTAGATGATAAGTAACTTCTTAATTTACTTTTTTTTTTCAATTTTTATTAGGAAAAATCTATGGGATGGTTTTTACTATGGATTATACGTTTAAAAATTAAAACTAAGAGTCATTGAAAATATTTGTGTTTAATTTATTTATTTTTTTTAAATGAGTTATTTTGCTTACCAAAGATGAGGTTACGGAGCATTACTGAAATTTACAAAATAAAAAACAAACATTTCATAATTCTTTAACATTTATATCAGGTTCCAATCAAATTTCATCATATAGTCCCTTACATGAGCCCTCGAGGCCCAAATTGTGCATTAGAATCAGGTTGGGACTAAACTGGGTACTTAGAAATTTTTTCGTGAAATTTTAAAAATTTTCCTAAATGCAGGGGTCACATGCTCGTATGGACAGGCCGTGTGGCTCACACGGCCATGGACATGTCCGTGTTTTAGGCTGTGTAACTTTCTGACTTGGGTCACACGGCTAAGTCACACGCCTGTGTGCTAAGCCATGTGTAAATGCAAGGGTCACATGGCCTGTATGATTAATTCTGAGCATTTTGTTTTGACATTTAAAGATGCAGGGGACAGACGGCTAGATCACACACTCATGTGCTAGGTCGTGTGTCACACACGGTTGAGACACACGCCCGTGTGGACAAAAATAGGCTACTTTCCAAGCCACATTTCCCACCCCAGATTGTCATCGACCTATACCAACACTTTAACATATTGACAAGTCAATATAGGTCATTTAAACCAACTTGAAGTCCAAGTATACAAATTACTTAAATTACCATGTTCACTTATATGCATATTTTATCAAATATGCTAACTTAATTCGATCATCAATATGCCAATATAATTTTTATCAATCAACCATTTCAAGTATATACCATACACGTCCATCACTAGCCATTGGAATGGCTAGTTATAACCCAAATATTTACATGCCAACATTGGCTAATTAACCTATACATGCCATTTTAACCAAAATTAATTTACCATATATATATACCAAGATGGGCCGATGGACAGTGTGAGTGATCTCCGCCAATACTTCTAATCCAACGAGCTTTCGAACTACTATAGAACAGAGGAAAATAAAACAGAGTAAGCATATTATGCTTAGTAAGTTCGTATAACATGGTAATAAACTTACCATTCATTTAAATTCAATATAACATACAAGGCATATTCAATCAACTGAATCACGAGTCTTAACACATATCCTCATCACCTGTGTTAGTTATACATTCCACTATAACATCAAGAAACATATATGAGCTAAACAATAATCAAATTTCTATATTCATATGCTTTTCACATCATGTATTCATGTAACATGTACAAATCATATCCCTATATTTCAAGTTCAATTTTATAACAATTTATCTCGAGCTCAAATTATTCCTATGTCAGAACTTTATTCATTAAATCATTCGAAATATCAATGTCACACAAATAGTACACTCAAGGTGTACAAATCCATAATCATGGATGAACAACTTCATCAAACAAGTTCCATGTTCATATATCATCCTATCGTATTTTCCGTATATTATGTATCATCATTTTCATGTATTTAAGCAGATACATGTAATAATTCATTTTGTATTCATATTTTCTCATGTTAGGATTTTTACCCGTTGAATTTATTCAAAATATCGATGGATACACAGGTAGTAACTTATGTAACAGCCCGATTTTGGGTCTAGTCGGAATAGTGGTTTTGGGACCACAAATCTGACGCAGTAAAATTTATTTTTATTATATTTATTAGGTTTACAATTTTACAAATTGATTTTGTGAAAATTTCGCTCGAAAATTTTGGCGTTTCGACACTTAATTTAGTAAAAAGGATTAAATTGTAAAAAGTGCAAAAGTTGAGTTCTACTTGTTAAAGGTGTCCAAATGCTATGAGATTTTAAATTAGAGGTCCTTAGTTGGTAATTAGACCATTGGATAAGTTAGTGGACAAAAATGGACATGAATAGGTGAAATTTCAAAGTTATGCATTTAGGGCATTTTGGTCATTTGGTAAATAAATGAATAAAAAGAGAAAATAAAGCCAAAATTTTTGTCCATTTTCTTCTCCATGTGCCTAAATTTAGAAGGTCAGCATAGCTAGAGTTTGTTCAACTTCCAAGCTTGATTGTAAGTACATCCTAGCCCCGTTTTTAATACTCTTTACATTTTTGAAGTCATTATCATCCTATCTATCTATTTCTACCATTAATTTGAGTTATTGTTGATGTCTAGGGTTTGGCCCATGTTAGAAATTTATGTGTTTTGATGTTTAATGGTAGATTTTATAAGTTTAATGTTAGATAAACAACTTTTGCTAGTGATTTTTGATGAAAATGTCAAAATGACCTATTTGTAAAAAGATTTCAAAATGTACGTAAAAGTGTGATTAGATGAAAAATGTGGGCTATTATAAGCATGAAAAAGGTTTGGCTAGGCTTGGGTCTTGAATAAATCGAATAGATTTCATTTTACGAGCCTAGTGGCCAATATATAAAAATGTCAAAGTTTAAGGGCAAAAATGTAATTTTCCATATTGTGATTTTTGGATTGAATTGTGAAATGTGGATAATAAATGAGTTAAATTTGCTATTAGATCAAGAGAAATGAGGTTCGGACCTAGATCGGGGGAAAAATAAGGTGTTTGACGATTAGGTCCATTTCTACTATTTTTGTACCAAGGTAAGTTCGTATGTAAATAATGCATTGTTATATTTATGTTTTAAATTATTTAATATTGTATGAATTGTAATTGAATCCTTGGACGTATTCAACAAATTTTCGTCAAGCGAGAAATCTCGATTGAACCTTAGGGTTATTTGAGATTACGTGTAAGACCATATCTGGGATATGGCATCAATATGATACTTCGTGTAAGACCATAGCTGGAATATTGAAATCGATAAGAGATCCCATGTAAGACCATATCTAGGATATGCATTGGTATGGTATTGTGTGTGTGAGATTTCCGAGTATCCTTTAGTATTCCAAGTGGTTCAACGGGAAATTCAACGAGTATATCAAAGTTGTGAAAGGTTATGATTATGTTGCGAGTTGGTACAGGTACGTACATAAAACTCATTTACTAATGAGCTCGATATGTGATGAATCCCTCGGTAAGGTTATGAATGAGTAAGTTATGATTAGAAGATCTTGATACTATTTATGCCAAGTTCATCATGTTTATTTGTATAATACATGTGAGATTATAATGCTTATTATTTGCATAGGAACTTACTAAGCTATATAGCTTACTCCCCTTTCTTTTCCCTTGTCTTATAGTGTCGCTAAGCTAGCTCGGGATTCGGAGATCGTCGGAGATCCACTCACACTATCAACAATTATTTTGGTACCAATGAACTAACATTTTGAGTTATGGTATGTATAAGGACTTGGTCATTTTGTTGTGTGTCATAATTGATTTAGCCAAATGTGTTGACTTATATTAGCTGATAATTCATTTTGTAAATGGCCATTGAAATTGGCTAATATTGGTTTAAGTATATACATGCATATGATGATGCTTTTCATGGACGTGGGAAATCGCATGATTTGAGTTGAGATATATGTGATATTCATTTATGATAAATGATAACATGTGAATGGGGTGTTAATGCCTTGGTTGTGGCTGATTTGGTTGATGGTATATGCTTGGAATAGTTCTATGTTTGTTGTGTAGGTTTGTGTATGGAAGGGTGACAAAATGGCTTGTTAAATAGCCTTATTTGTTTCCATATGGGTAGACACACGGGCGTGTGTCTACACCGTGTGTGACACACTACTTGTCCCATGGGTGTGTGTTCCAGCCGTGTGTCCCCTGCACTTTAATTGTTGCAAAACAAAATGCTCAGTATCAAGCACACGGGCAGAGACATGAGCGTGTGTCTCAACTGTATGGACGACACGGCCTCAAACACGGGCATGTGCCCTGGTTGTTTAAAGTCTGCACCTATTTTATGAAAAATTATAGAAATTAAATCGACCACACGGCCTAGCACATGGGCGTGTGGCACGACTGTGTGTCACAAGTCAGAGAGATCTCTATTTTGAACACGGGCATGTCCCTTGGGCTATACGGGCGTGTGAGCCCTATAATATGAAAAAAATTCTAAAGTTCTTAGTTTAGTCCTAAACCACTTCTAAAGCATGTATTGAGCCTCGTAGGCTCTTTTTAGGGATGATATGAAAAGTTTTTAATTTGAATAGAAATTTATGACTCAAAAATGTATGTTTGTTTGTGTTTAAGTCCGGTAATGCCTCGTACCTTGTTCTGGCGTCGAATACGGGTAAGGGGTGTTACATTTAGTGGTATCAGAGCTACAGTTTAGTCGATTCTCGGACTAACATAGCGTGTATAAGAGTCTAGCTATACATGCCATATATGAACTGTGATAGTGTGATGACTTTGGATAAATTTAAACTATGTTTCCATATAGTAAATGGATCCCAACTGAGCTGTAGCTAATGTAATAGAAAGCAATGTGCCGGTTCCTGCTCAAGGTGCAGCGCCATCTGAAAGTAGACCTCCCACAGTTAGTAAGGGAGGAGGAGAATGGGCTAGGGAAGCCTTCCTCTCCATATGATGAACCAATGGTATTCAGAGTTTGTTCGAACAAATCTGAATGGTCAATCCTCCACCCCCTCCTTATCCTCAACTGAATCTCGTAGCTCCTCAGGGTATGGATTTGGTAAGACAGAATAAGCCTTCGGTCGATAAGATTCGAAAGCATAGGGCTAAGGAATTCAAGGCTAATATAGATGATGACTTCGAGAAAGTCAAGTTCTAGCTTGAGAATACTGTCATGGTATTCGATGAGTTATCATGTACACCCGAAGAATGCTTGAAATATGCTATATCACTCCTGAGAGATTCTGCATATCACTGGTGGAATACACTGGTATCAGTGGTACCAAGAGAGAGGGTTACATGAGAATTCTTTCAAGAGTATTTCCGTAAGAAATATATTATTTAGCGGTTCATCAATCAGAAACATAAGGAATTTCTTGAGCTAAAATAGGGTAGTATGACAGTGACAGAGTATGAGCGAGAATTTGTCAGACTTAGTAAATATGCTCGAGAGTGTGTTTCCACCGAGGCTATCATGTGCAAGAGATTTGAAGATGGATTGAATGAGGATATTCGTGTGTTAGTTGGGATCTTAGAGCTGAAAGAATTTATGGTGTTGGTTGAACGGGCTTGTAAGGCCGAAGAGTTGAATAAAGAGAAGAGGAAAGCTGATCTTGAAGCTAGAGATTCGAGGAAAAGACCAATTAGTAAGTCATTTCCATCTCAGTCAAAGAAATCTAAAGCAAATGTATTCCCATCCGAATGTTTCAACGGGGTATTCACGCAGAGATCGTGGGAAGGAACATTTGAGTTTTAAATCTCAAGCTACTTCAATGGCAAGTGTAGGTAATGTAAAGTCTAATAGACCCAAATGTCAGCATTTTGGAAGAAGACATCCCAACGAGTGTCGAATGAATGATCAGGCTTTCTTTAAGTGTGGTTCTCAATAGCATTTTATCCGAGATTGTCCTGAAATGGCTGAGAAAGAAAAATTTCAGAGTGCGAGGTATAGTAATACTATTAATTGGGTAGACCACCGAGAAATACCAAAAATGGAGCTAGTAGTAAAGGTGTGATGAAAGATACAGCTGTGAGATCTAAAGCTCGGGCACCTACTATAGAGCCTATGCCATCTGTGCCCTCGAAGAAGCGACATCTCCCGATGTTATCACTGGTACTTTTTCTTTCTATAATACTAATGTAGTTGCATTGATTGATCTTGGATCGACTCATTCTTATGTTTGTGTGAAATTAGTAGCTAGTAAGAGCTTGCCAGTTGAGTTTACTGAGTTTGTGGTTAGAGTGTCAAACCCCTTAGGCAAAACATGTATTAGTTGATAGAGTTTGCAAGAATTGTCCCTTAATGATTCAAGGTCACTGTTTTCCAGCTGATTTAATGTTGTTGCCATTTGATGAATTCGATATTATTTTGGGTATGGATTGGTTGACACTGCATGATGTCGTAGTAAACTGTAAAAGAAAGATTATTGAACTAAAATGTGAAAATGGTGAAATTATTCGGATTGATTCAGATGAGTCAAGTGAGTTACCTGTTGTGATTTGTTCGATGTCTTCCCAGAGGTGTGTAAGGAAAGGTTGTGAAACTTAACTTGCTTCTGTGTTAAATACAAAAGTGTCTGAGTTGAAAATTGAATCAGTGCCGATAGTTTGTGAATATCCGGATGTGTTCTCGAAAAAGTTGCTAGGGTTGCCACCGGTTAGAGAAGTTGAGTTTGGTATTGACTTAGTACCAAGGACCTCGCCGATATCTATTGCTCCGTATAGAATGGCTCCGACTAAATTGAAGGAATTAAAAGTTCAGTTGTAAGAGTTGACAGATAAGGGTTTTGCAAGACCGAGTTTCTCACCACCGGTGTTATTTGTCAGGAAGAAAGATGGATCCATGGGACTTTGTGTTGATTACCGACAACTCAACAAGGTGACTATAAAGAACAAGTACCCTTTGCCAAGAATTAATGACTTGTTTGATCAGTCGAAAGGGGAAACAGTATTTTCGAAGATTGATTTGAGATCTGGCTATTATCAGTTGAGAGTTAAAGAGTCGGATGTGCCAAAAACTGTTTTCAGGACAAGGTACGGGCATTATGAATTCTTGTTATTCCTTTTGGATTAACTAATGCCCTACTATTTTTATGGACTTGATGAATCAAATTTTCTAACCGTACTTAGATAAGTTTGTGGTTGTATTCATCGATGACATTTTGATTTATTCTCGGGATGAGTCTGAACATGCCGAACATTTAAGAATTGTGTTGCAGACCTTGAGAGATAAGAAATTGTTTGCTAAGTTCAACAAAAGTGAGTTTTGGATCCAAAAAGTTAGATTTTTGGGACACATTGTTTTTGGAGATGGTATTCGGGTAGATCCGAGTAAGATTTCAGCAATTGTTAATTGGAAACCGCCGAGAAATGTATCGGAGGTTCGAAGCTTTTTGGGCTTAGTCGGTTATTATCGACGTTTTGTCAAAGGATTTTCGATGATTGCTACTCCTATTACTAAGTTGTTACAAAAAGATGTTAAGTTTTAATGGTCAGAAAAATGTCAGCAAAGTTTTGAAAAGTTGAAAACATTATTGACTGAGGCGCCGATTTTAGTGCAACCTGAACTGGGAAAAGAGTTCGTAATTTATAGTGACGCATCACTGAATAGATTAGGATGTGTGTTGATGCAAGAGGGCAAAGCGATAGCTTATGCCACGAGACAGTTGAAACTGCACGAGAAAAATTATCCGACGCACGATTTGGAATTGGCTGCCATTGTTTATGCTTTAAAATTTGGCGTCATCACTTGTACGGTGAGAAATGTCACATCTATACCGATCATAAAAGTTTAAAGTATTTGATGACTTAGAAAGATCTGAACTTGCGGCAATGGAAATGGCTCGAGGTACTAAAAGATTATGAGCTAGTGATTGACTACCATCCCGGAAAGGCGAATGTAGTCGCAGATGCTTTGAGCAAAAAGTCCTTATTTGCTTTGAGAGCTATGAGTACGAGATTGACTTTGTCTAATGATGGTTCAATTTTGGTCGAGTTGAGAGCTAGACCGATATTTTTTTAGTAGATTTGTGAAGCTTAGATAAGTGATAGTGAATTACAAGCTAAAAGAATTCAGTATGAATCGAGAAGTGATTCAGATTTTCATATCGGATCCAATGATTGTTTGATGTTCCAAGGTAGAATTTGTGTACCAAAAAATGATGAACTTATTCATAAAATTCTTCATGAGGCACATAATGGTTGTTTATCTGTGCATCCAGGTAGTACAAAAATGTATAATGATTTGAAGAAATTGTATTGGTAGTCAGGTATGAAACGAGATATTTCAGAGTTTGTTTCGAGATGTTTGATTTGTCAACAAGTAAAGGCCGAACACCAAGAACCTTCAGGTTTACTTCAACCAGTGATGGTACTCGAGTGGAAATGGGACAAAATTACGATGGATTTCATAACGGGTTTGCCTTTGACTCCGCAAAAGAAAAATGTCATTTGGGTTGTTGTCAATAGGTTGACGAAATCGGCTCATTTTATACCGGTACGTATCGATTACTCACTTGACAAGCTAGCTAAATTGTACATTGCTGAAATTGTGAGATTGCATAAGGTGCCTATTTCTATTATTTCGGATAGAGATCCGAGGTTTACGTCTCGATTTTGGAAAAAGTTGCAAGAAGCTTTGGGTACAAAGTTGAACTTTAGTACTGCATTTCATTCACAAACTGACGACCAATCAGAGAGAATGATGCAGGTTCTCGAAGATATGCTTCGTTGTTGTGCTTTAGAATTTGAAGGTAGTTGGGAAAAATATCTACCTTTAGTCGAATTTGCTTATAAAAACAGTTTTCAGTCGAGTATAAAGATGGCACCGTATGAGGCATTGTATGACTGCAAGTGTCGAATTCCGTTGTATTAGATAGAGCTTAGTGAGAAACAGATTCATGGGGTTGATTTGGTTAAGAAGACTGAAGAGAAAGTGAAAGTAATCCGTGACTGTTTGAAAGCAGCTTCAGATCGACAAAAGTCGTACGCAGATTTGAAAAGAAAAGAGATCGAATTTCAGATTGGTAATAAAGTATTTCTAAAAGTATCTCTATGGAAGAAGATTCTGAGATTTGGCCGTAAAGGCAAGTTGAGTCCATGTTTCATCTGGCCGTATTAAGTTATTGAAAGAATCGGTTAGCTTTATCGACAGAGTTGGAAGAATTCATAATGTGTTTCATGTGTCGATGTTGCGACGATATCGTTCCAATCTTTCACATATGATTTCTCCATCATAGGTTGAGATTCGACCAGATATGACTTATAGTGAAGAACCGATCAAGATTTTGGCTCGGGAAGTTAAACAGTTGAAAAATAAGAGTATTTTAACACCCCTTACCCGTATTCGACGCTAGAACAGGGTATGAGGCGTTATCGGACTTATATGCAAGCAATCATAGAAAACCGAGACATGACTTTCCATTAAAATTTAGAACTTTTCATAAACATTCATATAACCCCTTAACCGAGCCTATGAGGCCCAAAGCATACATAAGGAGTGGTTCGGGACTAAATCGAGAAACTTCAGAAACTTCTGGGAGAACTTAGAAAATTTTCATCAAAAAGATCCACACGCCCGTGTGGGTGAAGAGACACGTCCGTGTGGCATATCACATGCCCGTGCTTCAGGCCATGTAAAAAATAGGGGACATTTTGCTTATGACATCATCAACCAAATAAGGTCACACTGCCAAGACACACACCCGTGTCCTTAGGCTGTATGGCGAATTAAATTCCTAAAATCAAGTGCAGACTTTACACGGCCTGGGCACATGCCCATGTCCCATGGCCGTGTCTCTCACACGGACGAGACACACGGTAGTGTCTCGTGCTCGTGTGTTTTCTACTGGCATTCTGTTTTGCATTAATTAGGGTACAGGGGACACACGGCCATAACACACGCCTATGGACAAGCCGTGTGTCACACACGCCCGTGTGTCTACCCGTGTGGACAATAAGGCTATTTACCAAGCCTTTTTGCCATCCATACTTGTACCAACCTACACAACATCAAAACCACACCAATCCAAATATATATACATATATATATAAATTCAAGGACTTAATATAGCATAACTAAGTGCTTCACCATCATCAAACATCCATAATCACATGCAACATCTCATCATTCAACCATCAATAACTATAGGCAATACCATAATAGCATAAGCACATACATGCATATATAAATAAGTTTACATCCAAATAATGATTATGAGCCACATCTCATGGCCTTATACAAAATGAATCAAATATCATCATAAGCCAACACATTTGGCTAAACCAATATGACATATAACTAAAAAGACCAAGTCCCTATACATGCCATAATTCAATGTAAATCTCAATATACCAAAATGTGTGGATAGTGTGAGTGATCCTTCGACGGTCTCCGTATCCCGAGCTAGCTTGTCGACACTATAAAATAAGGGAAAAGAGAAGGGAGTAAGCTTTAAGCTTAGTAAGTCTATATGTAAACAATGTACATCATACCATATACTTATCCATTAAGAACATTACATACAAATCAAGAACCAGTCAGAACCTTATAGTTGTACTTACTCATTTCAAATCTTACCACATTCCAAATACATATCATAAACATTACTCACATTTACATGCGCTTATACCCTGCACTTGTCATCACATAGTCATATGTAATTTCACTTAGTCAAAGTTTCTTGATGAACACTTCGGAATAATACTGGATACATGGTGGTTTCGCACACAACCCACCATTAATAAATAACACGGTGGTATCAGACACAGCCCACCAATAATCACATATCCCCGGTGGTATCGTACATAGCCCACCAATAATAATAAATACGGTGGTATCGCACACAGCCCACAATTAATCACTTATTCACGGTGTTTACTCGTATCATTTTCTTATTTTGAAAGTTCATCTGGGAATTTCCTCACTTTCTATCATTTTAATAGATATCAATAATATTCATTCACATTTCACATAATACATTAATATGTAAAATCATAAGTAAAAAGGATGTATCATTTACATATAAACTTACCTCGATACAAAATATGTCAACTTGCAATTTAGTCCGAAACATTGCCTTTTCCTCAGTCAAGGTTGATTCCACGTTCTTCTTGATCTATAATGACATATTTAGCTTATTAAATAACCACATTAATCAAATCACTCCAAAAATTCGTATTTTGGCAAAATTACCATTTTACCCCTAGGCTCGTAAAATGAAATGTGTTCATTTTTCTCACACCCAAGCCTAGCCGATTCATATTCTCTTTTATAGCAACTCACAATTCCAATTATTTCACACATTTACTATCCATTTTATGACTTTTACAAAAAAGTCCTATTAGGTGTTTTCATGAAAAATCCTTTCACAAAAGTTGTTTATTAAACAACCAAGATTCATTTTCTTCCATAAAATTTCAGCAAACACATGAATACTCGCATGGAAAAACCCTAAGCTCTCAACCATTTTGCAAAATAGTCCCCCCATTAGCTAGATTATGCTACAAGGGTCCCAAAAGTGCAAAAATTATCAAGAATGACCATCACTTACTTGCAAGGAGTGTAAGTTGCTGAAAATTTCAAGCTTCCAAACCCCTATTCTTGTTGATATTTTCGGTGAAAGAAGAAGAAGATGGAAAAGATGATAGCTTTACTTTGTTTTTATTTTATTTTATTCATTTAGTCATCTAGTGCCACCAAACCTTGGCCAAATTCATTTCTTTGTCTCTATGGCCGACCATCACCCTAATAAAGGCCTATTTGCACATTAAGGACCTTTTATTTAATGTTCTCTAGCTATATGACACTTCAAGTTAGTAGAACACACATTTTGCCTTTTATGCGATTTAGTCATTTTTTGAAATTAAGCAACTAATCACTACAATAATTCACCAAAATTTTCATGCACTCATATAATCATGATATAACAAATAAAATAATATTAAAAATAATTTCTCTGGCCTCAGATTAGTGGTTCCAAAATCACTATTCTGACTAGCCCTAAAATCGAGCTGTTACAAGTATAGCCCTAGTGAAAGTTTTATGGCAACGACATGGGGTCGAAGAGGCTAAGTGGGAACCTGAGTAAGCTATAAGAAAACAGTACCCAAACCTATTTTCTAGTAAGATTTTTGGGGACGAAAATCCCTAAAGGGGGAGAGTTGTAACAACCCGACTTTGGGTCTAGTCGGAACAGTGGTTTTGGGACCACAAATCCGACACAGTAAAATTTATTTTTATTATATTTCTATGATCTACAATTTTACAAAATGATTTCGTGAAAATTTAGTCGAAAAAATTTAACGTTTGGACACTTAATTTAGTAAAAAGGACTAAATTGTAAAAAGTGAAAAAGGTGAGTTCTACTTGTTAAAGGTGTCCAAATGCTATGAGATTTTAAATTAGAGGTCCTTAGTTGATAATTATACTATTGGATAAGTTAGTGGACAAAAATGGACATGAATAGGTGAAATTTCAAAGTTATGCATTAAGGGCATTTTGGTCATTCGGTAAATAAGTGAATAAAAAGGGAAAATAAAGCCAAAATTTTTGTCCATCTTCTTCTCCATTGCCAAAATTTAAAAGGTCACCATAGCAAGGTTTTTTCAACTTTTAATCTTGATTGTAATTACATCCTAGCCCCGTTTTTAATGCTCTTTACATTTTTGAAGTCGTTACCATCGATCTATCTATTTCTACCATTAATTTGAGTTATGGCTGATGTCTAGGGTTTGACCCTGTTATACATTTATGTGTTTTGATGTTTAATGGTAGATTTTGCAAGTTTAATCTTAGATAAACAACTTTTGCTTAGTGATTTTTGATGAAAATGTCAAAAGGACCTATTTGTAAAAAGATTTCAAAATGTGTGTAAAAGTGTGATTAGATGAAAAATGTGGGCTATTATAAGCATGAAAGAGGTTTGACTAGGCTTGGGTCTTGAAGAAATCGAATAGATTTCAATTTACGAGTTTAGGGGCCAATATATAAAAATGTCAAAGTTTAAGGGCAAAAATGTAATTTTTCTGTAATGTGATTTTTGGGCTGAATTGAGAAACGTGGATAATAAATGAGTGAAATTTACTATTATAGATTAAGAGAAACGAGGTTCGGACCTAGATCGGGGGAAAAATAAGGTGTTTGACGATTAAGTCCATTTCTAATATTTTTGTACCGAGGTAAGTTCGTATGTAAATAATGCATTTTTATATTTATATTTTAAATGCTTTAATATTGTATGAATTGTGATTGACTCCTTGGACGTATTCGACAAAGTTTCGTCAAGCGAGAAATCCCGGTTGAACCTTAGGAATAGATAGGATACAAATGTCATGACATTATGGTTATTTGAGATTATGTGTAAGACCATAGCTGGGCTATTGGCATCGATAAGAGATCCCATGTAAGACCATATCTGGGATATGGAATTGGTATGGTATTGAGTGTGA
This sequence comes from Gossypium bickii, assembly GCA_025503065.1. NCBI lineage: Eukaryota > Viridiplantae > Streptophyta > Magnoliopsida > Malvales > Malvaceae > Gossypium > Gossypium bickii. The sequence continues at coordinate 108,139,495 of CP106710.1, read as the reverse complement.
GAGATTCCCGAGTATCCTTTAGTATTTCAAGTGGTTCAATGGGAAATTCAACGAGTATGTCAAAGTGATGAAAGGTTATGATTAAGTTGCGAGTTGGTACAGGTACGTACGTAAAACTCATTTACTAATGAGCTCGATATGTGATGAATCCCTCGGTAAGGTTATGAATGAGTAAGTTATGATTAGAAGATCTTGATACTATTTATGCCAAGTTCATTATGTTTATTTGTATGATACATGTGTGATTATAATGCTTACTATTTGCATAGGAACTTACTAACCTATATAGCTTACTCCCCTTTCTTTTCCCTTGTCTTATAGTGTCACCAAGCTAGCTTGGGGTTCGGATATCGTCGGAGATTCACTCACACTATCAACAATTATTTTGGTACCAATGAACTAACATTTTGAGTTATGGCATGTATAGGGACTTGGTCATTTTTTTTATATTTTGTAATTGATTTAGCAAAATATGTTGGCTTATGTTGGCTGATAATTCATTTTGTAAATGGCCATTGAAATTGGCTAATATTGGTTTAAGTATATACATGCATATGATGATGCTTTTCATGGATGTGGGAAATCGCATGATTTGAGTTGAGATATATGTGATGTTTGTGTATGATAAATGATAACATGTGAATGGGGTGGTGATGCCTTGGTTGTGGCTGATTTGGTTGATGGAATATGCTTGGAATAGTTCTATGTTTGTTGTGTAGGTTTGTGCATGGAAGGTGACAAAATGGCTTGGTAAATAGCCTTATTCTTGTCCACACGGGTAGACACATGGGCGTGTGTCTACGCTATGTGTGACACACGGCTTGCCCCATGGGCGTGTATTACGACCGCGTGTCCCTTGCACCTTAATTGTTCCAAAACAGAATGCTTAGTATCAAGCAAACGGGTAGAGACATGGGCGTGTGTCTTAGCCTGTGGACGGCACGGCCTTGAACATGGCCGTATGCCCTTGCCGTGTGAAGTCTGCACCTATTTTATGAAAAATTATGGAAATTAAATCGACCACACGACCTAGCACATGGACGTGTGGCACGGCCGTGTGGCACAAGTCAGAGAGCTCCTTATTTTTAACATGGACGTGTCCAAGGGTCACACGGGTGTGCCCTTGGGCCACACGGGCGTGTAAGCCTTGTAATATGATTTTTTTTCTCAGTTTTACAAAACTTTCTAAGGTTCTCAGTTTAGTCCCGAACCACTTCCAAAGCATGTATCGAGTCTCGTAGGCTCGTTTTAGGGACGATATGAAAAGTTTTTAATTTGAATGGAAATTTATGACTCGAAAATGTATGTTTGTTTGTGTTTAAGTCAGATAATGCCTCATACCCTATTCCAGCATCAAACACAGGTAAGGGGTGTTAGACTCGAGGTGTACAAATCAAGATTCGTAAATTCATATTCAGGGGTGCCCCTTAGGGCACATAACAAGGGGGCACACTCTCAAGCCACATATTAGGATGCTTAGATGAGCCATGTAACCATGCAACAGGACACTTATCTAGGTTAATCAAGAAACACATAAGAGTTTTACTCAGGAAGCTCACAGAGCTTATCAGATATATCTAAAGAGATACTATCAGGAAGCACTGGATAAGATAGCAGAGAGTTCAAGTGAGCTTAACAAGACGCTCATGAAGAGTTGCATTTGTGTCTGCATTATATGCAGGACCACAATCGATAGCATATCAGGACGCTCACAAAGAGCTGCTGTAGTGCGCAACATATGCTAAATCACAACTGATCAGGATGCTCGCAGGAACTATATAACAGGATGCTCGAGAGGACTTTTATGAGGATTACTCGTCCGAGCTAAATCCCGTTCACAAAATATGCAGGACCCTAATATTAATATGGGAAAATAATATATCCATCGAGTTTCATTTATTCAAACAAGATCTAACATTTTTCAGGTATTATCAAGCATGTGATTATTTCATACATTTATAATATTCACAATAATTAAATAAACACATTTACATTCATTTCAAGCATAAAAGTAACAATTTTAATCATTTATAATTTATCGGGCATTATCTTTTATCGGGTTTTGTCAGATATGTTTTCAAAGTCATGCATATATGATATTTATACACTTCACATACACAACATTAATTGAAGCATATAAATATACACAATTTAGTTACACGAACTTACCTCGACAAATGTTTATATACGTAACATCTACTAATCCGACATTTTCCTCTTTTTGGTCTATTCGGATCTATACTAGTAAATTTAATATCAATTTAATACAATTTAAACTCAATTCAGTCCAATTCACATCTTAGGCAAAATTACCATTTTGCCCCTACACTTTTAATTAATGACGATTTCGTCCGTAGGCTCGGAAAATGAAATTCATGCAATTTAATCCTTATTCGAACCCTAGCTAATTTTGATATGTAAAATTTACAGCCCATGTATTTCATAAAATTCAAAATTTTCAGTGATTTTTACAATTTTTCAATTTAGTCCCTAAATCATGTTTTCATCAAAATTCACTTTGTGAAAGTTGTTTATCTATCAACAACCTTTCATATTCTATCATAAATTTCAAAATTTCAGCATATTCATCCATGGAAAAATTTTCATACTTTGATAAATTTACAAATTAGTCCCTAAAATAGCTAAATTAAGTTGTCCCGATCTCAAAAATATAAAAATTACTAAAAACGGGACTTGAATACTTACCTAATTTGGCCAAGAAAGCTTGCTTTCTCTTTCCTAGGGTTTCCATGCAAAATATTTGGGGAAGATGATGATAAATGATGATATTTTTATCTTTTTATTATTTATCATATTTATTTATCATATTTATTTATCATCTTTCTAATTTTGTTATTTTTTTTAATTTTATTTTCCATGGATGAATCATAATCCTTAAGAACTAAGTATTTTTAATAGTCTAGTTACCATATAAGGACCTCCAATTTAAAGTTCTATACCTATTTAATCCCTTTAGCTATTTAATCCCTTTAGTAATTAGAACTCAACTTTTGCACTTTGTGCAATTTGGTCTTTTATCAAATTAAACATGTAATCGATAAAATTTCTTTACGAAATTTTCACACAATATTATTATCATATTGTAGATCATAAAATAGTAATAAAATAATTTTTCTTTTCGGATTGGATCTGTGGTCCCGAAACCACTGTTCCAATTTTATCAAAAATGGGCTGTTATAACTTTTCCCCTTTAAAGAATTTTCATCATCAAAAATTTTACCAGTGAAGAGATTCAGAAATTGCTTTCTCATAATGTCAAAATTTCAATCAATTCCTCACTATAAGTCATGTCAAGTTGAATTTAACATTTATCAAAGTAATAACAGATGATGGATCCCATCGATACTGTTGTAACATATACACATGAAAAACATTATAAATTTTGTCGAGCTCTAGTAATAATGCTAATCAATGTCCAACAGGTCCGATTCTTTTCAATGATCTTATATGGCCTGATAAACCGCAGACTTATTTTGCCTTTATAGCCAAATCGAAAAACTTTCTTCCATGGCGAAACATTCAAAAAATATTTTATTGCCAATTTGAAATTCTATAACATAGTAGTGAAGCATATCTTTCAAAAAAAATCTGAATCATATGTTCAGATTGACCATCTTCTGAGAATGAAATGCGGTACTAAAATGTAATCGTATACCCAGAGATTCGTGTAACTTGTTTTAGAATTGGAATATGAACTTTAGATCTTTATAAAAAATAACAGAAACTGGCACATCATGTAATCAGACAATCTCAAAAACAGATAATTCAAACAATCTATTAAGTGAAGAATTCATTCATAACAGGATAAAATGTGCAGGCTTCGTCAAAAAATCAACAATTACTCAAGTAGTATCTTCATTTTTCTATAACGCCCCGAATTTGGGCCTAGTAGAATTGGGCCTATTGGTCTTTGGGCTTTGGGTCTAAGAAAAATTTTAAGTAAGCAAGAAAATGACAAATTACATGACGACTTTAAAGGTTTAATGAATTTGGAGTGTCTAGGTGTGTTGGAGAAGCTCTGGGTTCGTGTTTTATGGTGGAGGATTCTTAATTTAATTAATTAAGGAATTAGGGTTGTGAGTAGTGGGCTTTTAAATAAAAATAAGTGAAAAATGGCACAAAGAAGCCTATGGTGAAGTGGCTAAGTGACGCCACTAGGGTGTAGAGAGGTGGCGACATATGCATGCAGGGAGGTCTGAGGTTCGAATGCTAGCTTAGCTTTATTTTGGAGTTTAATTTTAGGCTTCTAGAAGGTTGGAAGTGGCGTGTAGAGGGACTCTAAGGAGATGAGCAGTGGATGAAGTGGTGCCGAATTGGACTTTAGGGGCGGCTAAGTTCCGGCTATAGGCTATATAAATTTGTGTGTGCCGAATTTGGGGTCCTAGGTAATGCCGAATTTTCCATTCTTTTTCTTTTCCTTGCCGAAACCTTATTTTTCCAAAACCGAAAATACCTTGCCTTGTTACCAAAATCTCCTATAGCCGAATCCCTTTTTGCCGAATTCTCTCATAGCCAAACTCTTTTATTGCCGAAGTATCATCATCTTCTCTTACCGAAATCCCTATTAGTGCCGAATCTTTGTTGTCTTCCTCCATCACATATCGATTGTTATCTACTATCAGTCAAGGTTAAAAGCTGAATCTCGTTCAGTAGCTATCTAGGCTGGAGGATCAAAAGTGGATTCGGTAAGTATCCAGTTAACCCCTTTGTGTGTTTTGTTAAAAGCTGAAGGGCTATCTAACTTCTCATTGTCGTTAATCTTGTATTAACAAGGGTAAGGTTCAGAGATCGCAAGCGTGGTAAGGATCGTTAGCAAAGTGTAAGTGTACTCAACTCGATTATGGCCGAATGTGAGTATGACCTATAGGGGTGACTTGTGTGGATTATGAGTCACTCGGAGTTTGATGGTGTATGTGTGAGTGCAGATCTAGGGGATACTCGTGATTAGTAGCTAAGGAAGGGCTATTAGAACTGGTGGCACCTTTGTGTAAGGTTCTGATGAAGGCTTCGACTTTTGGTAAATATTTTGATTAAGTATGGGTGATTGATTGAAGGTTGGTTGGTTGTAGGTTCAAGACCAAGGATAGTATAGCATGTCCCAGTAACCAGGTGTGTACAAACACTACATACACATGATATCGGCAATGTCGAAAAGCCGAAAGTGGCTAAATGGGCCCGGTGGGCCCTGAGGCTAAGTTTAATGAAATTGATTGATTTGGTTATATGAATTGAGTTAGTCATGCATGCTACATGATCTGGAATTGTTTTGGGCCTAATAGGCCAAATGAATGAGATCTGGGCCTAATAGGCCATAAGGATGTGATTTGGGTTTAATGGGCTATATGAAAGTGAAATGGGCTTGATGGGCTTTATGGGGACGTAGACAAGTATGCTAGGGTTTAATGGACTTTAGGCCTAGTTCTGAACAACACTTAAACCGCATAATACTTAATCTAATAATTAAACATGTCTGTGGACAAGTCGCTGGGTTAGAGTGTGGCAACGGACATATGCATGTCTAGGACTGGATCTAGGGAGAGCTTGGTACTTAAGTGGTCCTAGTGGCCCACCTCCTCTTCTCTGGAATCCTACCTGGTGTATAGCGTCTGTTCATTTTAGCCGAAAGGACTTATTAATGGGCCAAAGTTCATAACTAAAACCCGAGAGGGACCAAATACCCCTGATTTGAAAATTACCAAAATATCCTTATATTTCTAAAATTACTTAAATACCCCTGATTTGTAAAATTACCAGAATACCCTTGATTTGAAAATTACCAAAATATCCTTAGATTTGCAAAATTACTAAAATACCCCTAATTTGTAAAATTACAAGAATACCCTTGATTTGCAGAATTACCAAAATATCCCTGATTTACAAAATTTCCAAATACCCTTGTTTTGCAAAATTACCTAAATACCCGTGTAGGGTAGAATTACGAAAATATCCCTGTGTAGTGAAATGACTAAAATACCCTTAAGTGCTTAATGTGTGAAATTGTGTATGTTGCATTCATAAATATATGTTGCATTTGGGTGGGTTTGATGATACAGAGGAAGGTATGTGAAGATCGCATAGTCGCTTGACGACCGTGGATCCACCGGTGGTTTTAAGCCCATTATATGTTTAGCAGCCTAGCTGCAACGTTGAGTAGTGCCGCTGTTGGTGCTACCTTTGAAGTGTAGGGATGGGTGGGTTGATATTTATATCACTACAGGAGTGTAGGGTTGGAAGGGAAATGGAGTGCAGGGTTGGATTTGGGATGGGTGCATTGCATTCATGTGATACTGATGTGATATGAGGTCATTGTGGGCTAAGGCCCAAGACCACCGTTTTTGATAGGGCTTAAGCCCAATGTAATAATTGTATATTGATTGGATTACCAAGGGTCGTACACACTGAGTTTTGAAACTCACCCCCTTTTTATTAAACATTTCAGGTGATCCTCCGTAGACGGCTCAACGTGGAAGAGGACTCAGAGGTGGCCACACTGCAAGTAGTTTTTAATCAGTTTGAAAGACTTAATTTTAATTACTTTGTTTCTGTTGGATTGTAATAAGGCCATGTACTTTGATTTGACTTTAGACTTTGTGTTTTGTTTTCATTGTTCAACTGTTTACTTAATTGTTAAACTTAAATAAATTTTCTTAAACATGGTTTTCGAAATACCTAAAAATATGGGGTTTTTATCATGACTTAACAAGATTCAAGGATTTTGGGCTTTTAGGCCTTAAATTTTAACTTAGCAAAATCTTTTTGAATTATGCGTTTGATGTGACATCACCGGATTCGGCCATAACGTCTAGGCTGGGTCTGGAGGTGTTACATTTTCATAGACAGGGATAATCTCGATATAAAATTCATAGAATTTTTGTCCCATTTCCATTTCGGTATCGTTGCTGGCTGTAACCATCCTAAAAGTATCATCTTTAACTTCCTGATATATCCAGCATTTAAATACAAATTTAGAAATATCACATTACATTCCGGGACACTAGCACATCTTTTTCAAATCATTGTACATTTCTTTTATTCTCCGGATGATAGATATATTACTATTATAAGCTTTGTGCAAAAATTTCTGTTCAATCTCTGAACTTTTCAATACACAGGCTTTGCCTCTGAATAACAGACAATTATCAAATCCATCCTGAAATTCTAAATCAGAAGTTGACTCACTCTGTACCCATTTAACTTGCAACTCATTATCACTTTTCTAAGCTCCACATATCTGTTGTAGAAATTTCGGTTTAGCTTTAAGCTCAGCTAAAATTGAGTCATTATCAAACAATTACAATTGGGTTTTCACTGCTCATAAGACAAACAAAAACTTCCTATTTAAAGTATCCACAACTATATTTGCTTTTCCTGGATGATAATCAATTACTGAATCAAAATCTTTTAGTAATTCGAGTCATCTATACTGTCTCAGATTCAAATCTTTTTGCAACATCAGACAATTTAAACTTTTATAATCAATACATATATGGCATTTTCATCAAACAAATAGTGTCGCCATATTTTCAGTGCAAACACAATAGCTGTCAATTTTAGATCATATATCGAGTAATTCTTTTCATACAGTTTTAACTGTTTAGAAGTATAGGCTATTACTTTGCCTTTTTGCATCAAAGTAAAGTCTAAACCATTTAATGATGAATCATTGTAAATCACAAATTTCTTACCCGATTCAAGGTGAACCAGAACTGATGCTTCAGTTAATAGGGCTTCCAACTGGTCTAAACTTTATTGACATGTATCGATCCATTCAAATTTTATATCTTTTCTGTAATAACCGTGTCATCAATGTAGCTATTTCAATTATTATCATCAAAACTTTGAATTTTTTTTAAACCACACCTATCAGATAGATTAAAACCATAGTGCTATAATATGACCGACATTTCAGCCGTAAAGATAAAACAATACCTCAACATCAATAGTGCACCTCAAATTAGAAGAGGAAAACTGAAAGTGGCCCCAATAATAACCAATGCAATAATACAATTTCTATAATCTGTGATTCCCTATCACCAAACTTTATGATCGATTCAATATTTAAAACAGTGATAAATGTAATTACCTTCGGCTGATGAATATCTTTCACAGATAATACATGTTTGAATAATAAAGAAATTAATGATATCTCAAAGAAAATCCAGAAGAGTAAATATCACACATACGGAGTGGAAACAATTGTAATACGGACAATATAAATTGCATATTCGTAATTCAGGGCTTTAACCAATAGAAGTAGAAAATAGAATCATATGAATCTTATCATCAAATCTTCTATCAAACTTAATAGTTTTAGAAGACCAAAAGAAGATAGAGCAATGTCAATCATAAATCAACCAGACTAACAATAATTCTATCTAATATCATGATTCGCCAATCTTTCTATATGATATATATGGTATCTGAACATGAACAATTTCATATGCCTCTGAAAATAACAGAACATGTAGAATACCCAAAAGAGATTGTTGTAATATACTCGAATATAACAACTGCATTCAAATATCTTTGCAATTTCATCACTATTCCACTAACTAATAAAGTCATCAATAATCTTACATTATTCAGTTCTCTAAAGGAGCCAATTCGGAAGAAATTTTAAGTTAATCCGTTCTATAGATACCATACCTGAATAAGTCGATTATCATGAATAATTTCTTCCTTAACAGTGACATCGCGTATCCCGAATAATGTTCAGAAAGATTTAATATCTCTTTTACAACGGTCTTTACTTACTAACCCATTCTTAACTCTGACTGCATTATTAAACTCTTCAGTTTCATACTTGTGAACTTAATCAATATAAATCTTATGAATTTCATTATATAAAACTGCACTGGTGAAGGGGTGGAGGTCAAAAAGCCTTAAAATTTGACTTTCATAAATACATACATATAATATAACATTTATCATCAACATGTTCACTATAAAACATTTATTTCATACCTTTATGAGTCTCATTTCATCATAAGCAACATTTTTACTCAGACATGTGAGTATAACTTTCAGCATTATCAAAATTATCTCGGTTGGAAAATATCTCTGTCTATTTGTAAAACAATTTCTCATCAGAGTCGGGAGATATCATACTATCACAAGTTATATAATGGCATGTATAGCTTATCTCATGTACGCTACGTTATTCCGAGAATCGGCTAAATCGTAGCTCTGATACTAATAAATGTAACACCCTAACCTGAATTTGTCGCTGAAATAGGGTTACGGAGCATTAACGAAATTTGCAGAACAAATAACATACATTTCATAATTCTTTAGTATTCATATCAAATTCCAATCAAATTTCATCATATAGTCCCTTACATGAGCCCTCGAGGCCCAAATCGTGTATTAGAACCAGGTCAGGACTAAACCGGATACTAAAAAATTTTTTCATGAAATTTTAAACTTTTTTCTAAGTGCAGGGGTCGCACACCTGTGTGGAAAGGCCATGTGGCTCACACGGCCAAGGACACGTCCGTGTCTTAAGTCGTGTAACTCTCTGACATGGGTCACACGGCTAAGTCACACGCCTATGTGCTAAGCTGTGTATAGATACAGGGGTCACACGGCCAAGCCACATGCCCCCGTGTGATCAATTCTGAGCATTTTGTTTTGACATTTTAAAGATGTAGGGGACAGGCGACCAGATCACACGCCCATATGCTCGGTCATGTGTCACACACTGCTGAGACACATGCCCATGTCTCTGCCCGTGTGGACAAAAATAGGCTATTTTCCAAACCACATTTCTCACCCCAAATTGTCATCCACCTGTACCAACACTTTGACATATTCATAAGTCAATATAGGTCATTTAAACCAACTTAAAATCCAAGTATACAAATTTACTTAAATTACCGTGTTCACTTATATACATATTTTATCAAATATGCTAACTTAATTCGATCATCAATGTGCCAATATAATTTTTATCAATCAACCATTTCAAGTATATACCATACATGTCCATCACTAGCCATTGGAATGGCTAGTTATAACCCAAATATTTACATGCCAACATTGGCTAATTAACCTATACATGCCATTATAACCATAATTAATTTACCATATATATATATACCAAGATGGGCCGATGGATAGTGTGAGTGATCTCTGCCAATACTTCCAATCCAATGAACTTCCAATCCAACGAGCTTCCAATCCAACGAGCTTCTGAATTACTATAAAACAGGGGAAAATAAAACAGAGTAAGTATATTATGCTTAGTAAGTTCGTACAACATGGTAATAAACTTACCATTCATTTAAAATTCAATATAAACATACAAGGCATATTCAGTCAACTAATCACGAGTTTTAACACATATCCTCATCACCCGTGTTGGTTATACATTCCACTATAACATCAAGAAACATATATGAGCTCAACAATAATCAAATTTCCATATTAATATGCTTTTCACATAATGTATTCATGTAACATGTACAAATCGTGTCCCTGTATTTCAAGTTCAATTTCATAATAATTCATCTCAATCTCAAATTATTCCATGTCGAAACTTTATTCATTAAATCATTCGAAATATCAATGTCACACAAATAGTACACTCAATGTGTAAAAATCCATAATCATGGATGAACAAATTCATCAAAGAAGTTCCATGTTCATATATCATCCTCTTGTATTTTCGTATATCATGTATCATCATTTTCATGTATTTCAAGCAGATATATGTAATAATTCATTTCATACTCATATTTTCTCATGTAAGGATTTTTACTCGTTGAATTTATTCGAAATATCGATGGATACACAGGTAGTACACTCGAGGTGTACAAATCAGGATTCGTCAATTCATATCCAGGGGTACCCATTAGGGCACATAACCAGGGGGAACACTCTCGAGCCACATATCAGGATGCTCAGATGAGCCATGTAACCATGTAATAGGACACTTATCCAAGCTAATCAGGAAACTCATAAAAGTTTTACTTAGGAAGTTCGTAGAGCTTATCAGATATCTCTGAAGAGATACTATCAGGAAGCACCGAAAAAGGTAGTAGAGAGTTCAAGCGAGCTTAACAGGACGCTCATGAAGAGCTGCATTTGTGTCCACATTATATGCAGGATCACAACCGATCGCATATCAGGACGCTCACAAAGAGCTGCGGTAGTGCACAACACATGCTAAATCACTACCGATCAGGATGCTCATAGGAACTATATAACAGGATGCTCAAGAGTGCTTTTATCAGGATTACTCGTTCGAGCTAAATCCCGTCCGCAACATATGCAGAACCTTAATATAAATATGAAAAAATAATGTATCCGTTGACTTTCATTTATTCAAACGGGATTTAACATTTTTCAAGCATTATCAGGCATGTAATTATTTCATACATTTATAATATTCACAATACTTAAATAAACACAATTCACATTCATTTCAAGCAGAAAAGTAACATTTTTAATCATTTATCATTATTGGGCATTATTTTTTATCGGGTTTTGTCGGATGTGTTTTCAATGTCATACATATATGCTATTTATACAATTCACATACACAGCATTTAATTGAAGCATATAGATATACACAATTTAGTTACACGAACTTACCTCGAAAAAGATCCATGTACGTAAAATCTACTAATCCGACATTTTCCTCTTTTCCTCGTTCTAACTCTGAATTTGGTTTATCCAGATCTATTTAAACTCAATTCAATACAATTTAAACTCAATTCAATCCAATTCACATCTTAGGCAAAATTATCATTTTCCCCCTAAACTTTTAATTAATAACGATTTCGTCCTTAGGCTCGGAAAATGAAATTCATGAAATTTAATCCTTGTTTCAAGCCTAACCAATTTTTATATGTAAAAATTACAGCCCATGTATTTCATAAAATTCAAAATTTTTCCATTATTTTTACAACTTTTTAATTTAGTCCCTAAATCATGTTTTCATCAAAATTCACTTTGTAAAAGTTGTTTATCTATCAACAACCTTTCATATTCTACCATAAATTCCAAAATTTCAGCATATTCATCCATGGAAAAATTTTCATACTTTGATAACTTTACAAATTAATCCCCAAAATAGCTAAATTAAATTGTCTCAATCTCAAAAATGTAAAAATTACTAAAACGGGACTTGAATACTTACCTAATTTGGCCAAGAAAGCTTGCTTTCTCTTTCCTAGGGTTTCATGCAAAATATTTGGGGAAGATGATAATAAATGATGATATTTTCATATTTTTATTATTTATCATCTTTATTTATCATCTTTCCAATTTTGTGCTTTTCTTTAATTTTATTTTCCATGGATGAATCATAGTCCTTAAATACTAAGTATTTTTAATGGTCTAATTACCATATAAGGACCTCCAATTTAAAGTTCTATAGCTATTTAATCCCTTTAGCTATTAGAACTCAATTTTTGCACTTTGAGCAATTTAGTCCTTTATCAAATTAAACATGTAATCGATAAAATTTCTTTACTAAATTTTCACACAATATTATTAACATAATGTAGATCATAAAATAGTATTAAAATAATTTTTCTTTTCGGACTCGGATCTGTGGTCCCAAAACCACATTTCCGATTTTATCAAAAATGGGCTATTACATATGTTGTTGCTTATGCTTGCTTTGCTTATATTTTGTTGTTGTTACTCTTCATGGTTATTTTTTTTTTCTTTTTGGAAGTTATTTTGAGCTCATATTGGTTTTGTTTTAATCTTTGTTTAAACAACTCTTTTAACTGTTTGTTCATTCATATTTAAATATCTCTCCAAATAAACCTTTGGACTATAGTCTGGATAGGGCTTTAGGACAACTTAGATGGAATTGGATGTTTGCATTATTGACTTGAACCTTTATGATTGTTTTCTCCATAAGCAAATGAATCCTAGAATGTGTTTTATTTCGTCTTAAACCATGGTGAACGAATTTGACTGATTGAGGAAGACGTGAGATCGACATGCCTTATCTGTTAATGCTATCCTTATCCTTTAAGCCTTACCTTATGGACTAAGTTGATGATTTTACTAGGATGATAAGGCTGTGGTTTGGGATATATTTTTGGAGGATTTTATTCTCGATTATCCTGCACTAAATTTAAGTATTTATCTCTACAAAATTTGATTTAGAAGGCTGTCTCATTAAGCCTATAAATAGGCAACAATTCACATGTTGAAGATGCATATTTAGAGAGTGCTTATGCTGATTTTGTTGATTTATTTTCTGTCATCTTTCCTTATATTCTTACACTCGTTTCATAGGCATTATTTGAGAGCTTTGGATTTGTTTTTAAGTGAGGCATTTGGTGAGTGGTTATAACAAGTTGGGGTTATCTACTAGAGCTACAATTGCTTCCTATGTAACGGTAGATTGGGCTTTAGCCAATAGGTGGTTAGATTAAGTTTTGAATGAACCATTTGCTGAGTAAGGCTCTGTAGTAGGATTATTTTCAAACTATGGTAACAAACGTTGTGTGCTTTTTCTCTTATCTGTATTTTTTTTTATTTACTACATTGTTCGAACTCATTTCTGGACATCAATTTGAACAAAAAGCAAATTTACTGATTATTTTCCTTTTCATTAATTTCACTTAATCAATGTGTTGTTACTTAATGATATGAACATATATATAATCAATGTTTTGTTGGAGGTGTCTATACGAACTTTAAATATTTACAATAAATACATTTATATTTTTATGAGAATATTATATTAATTAAAGACAAATATACCAACAACTAACCCTTTTATAGGAATGTTAATAAAATTACTATCACATTAAGGTAAGGTTCATCATGTAAGCAATATTATCCAAGCAAACAACGTTTTTTATTAAAATATTTAATGTAAAGCACATTATAAAAATTCATAATACATTCTAACATATTAATTAGGATTATATTTTTTACTTTTGAATAAGAGAGAAACCATAGGGTGTAAAAGGAAGCAATGATAATGATGAAAACCATATCCAAGCCTGTATTTATAGAAGTAGGTAATAACAATTTACTTCGTCAATATGAAATTGGGTCACCCTATAAAGTGTCTATAGAATGCTAAAGCCCAAAACCCCTTACCTGAATGTCTTGACTAGATCAGAGTTTACTAATAGATTGAGATATATATGATCAATCTTATTTCCAGACTTGTTAGGCAACAACATTGCTTCAATCATGTAGAACATCCAAGCTCTAGCATATTGATCAATCTAATTGGAACTCATAATAGCATATGACCTAAGGCAGGTTTTTTTTTTCAGCTATATGCATTCACTTAAACGCCTTCAAAATCGATCTCTTTCTTGAAAATCACACCCAATACTTCTTAGAGTAACGAGAGAAACTCAATTGCACTATATCTCACTATTGTGTTTCTATCGACTGGAATGCCTGTTAAGAGACTACATCTTCTAATGTTATAGTAGCTTCACCACATGGAAAGTGAAAAATATGTATCTCTAGACTCCATCTTTCAAATCAGGTAGCAGGCAACTTCGACACAAGTATATAAACCATCTCTATGTAATTGGTTTTTCTCGTTTGGATTTAGTTGTCCAAAATTAAGATATGAAGGATCTGAAAAGTTTAATTTTTAATATGTCAAAAATTGCACGAATATTAATATCTAATTTATTACGTCTAAACAAAATAAAATTTAATTGTAACAAAACCTTATAATTACAAATCTAATAATGTAATTTTACCATATTCATGACTAGGGGAGCAATATTATCATCTTGTAACCTTAGTCAAGTCATTTTACCAACAAATTAAAGGAATTGGTGTTAAATTTGAAAACGAGGAAGGAGGGAATTTAGGATTTTTTGGTAGGGTTTTGGATTTTGTGTGAAGATAAAAAAGAAAAAGAGAAAAAAAAGGAGTGGAGCATTTATAAGTTGCCTATACATTTTGAAGTCCCCTTAAATTAAATGGGATGATTGGGGGAATAGGCAAATGCATGAACCAATGTTTTTGGATAGACCTCGACACCATGGTTACTCACAAACATTGATTTAGGTAATTAGTGTGCCTAAATTAAATTAAAAGTGACTTCAACTCTCATGGATTTCAGGATCCAACTAGTGTATTTGACTATATGTCATTTGTAGTTTCTATAGATAAAGAGACACGAAACTTTAGAAAAATTAAAATCCATAGATTTCGATGGATGTCGAGGTAATCCTCTAAAAAGTAAAATACATTTTGAGAAATCCCAAAAAAAATTAATTATAGAATTAGTTTAAAAATTCAAACAAAACCCATCTAAAGTTTATTGGATTATTTATTCCAGTAATCCTCTTATTAATTGAATATTATCTTTATTTGGCTAAATACTTTAATGTTTCATCTTATTATAGGAATTTTGTTTTATCAAACTATATATCTATATTCTATAGCTATATATTAGAAGGGAATACATGGGTTACTATTGAAGTTTGGGTGTTAATTGTTGACACTTGTCTTTCATCTTATATGGATTTTGGTTAGAGATGATGCGAGAGCTTTTTCCCCTAAATAATATAAAAAAATAAAATTAATAACTGCAATGAGATGCCCATAAAATTATTTACCAAAATGGTATGGTTTTATTGATGCCACCTATCAAATTGGCGGCACCGGACTGAAATGTAATGATATAAAGTATTCAGGGACCTCATATGCAAATTTACCATGTTGGGTGATTGCTGAAAAAGAAAGTGAAAGGGTGCCACCAGACAGTGTGGCTGCACCAAAACTTAAATTTGGCTAATTGCCTTCTAAGCTCTCCTTATTTATTATTTTATTTTTATTCCCCTTTATCTCACTACATTGTGTTTAAACAAGCCCTTAAATAAGCTCTTAACCTATGATTTTTACTTAAATAAGCTCTTAACCTATGATTTTTACTCATAAAAGCCCTTTATTTTAATATTAAAGTAAACTTTTTGTAGCTAAACTAATTCACATTTTATATTTATGTGAATTTGATGAGAATAGTTTATTAAATAAATAAAATAAAATTTTAAATTTTCTTGAGAGTGCTTAAATACATGATATTCTTAACTACTCTTTTGAAATTTTTCATTACTTTTTTAGATTTTATGTTGATGTTAAAGTGTAAATAATTTTTATTCCATCAACAAAAAATTAAGATAAGAGCTTGAAATTCAAAATATATTGATGGCTTTCAATTCCACCAATATAAACCTACACTTAATTTGCAAATATAAGCAGTATAGGGAGTAAGGTTGATCCCACAGAGATTGGGTTTACTGAAAATTGTTTCTTTCTCGACCAGATTTGTGTTTGGCAGTTGTCGTGCCCACGAAGTATGGGGGAATAAAATATGAAACCTGAAATAAACACAGAAAAAAAATGTAAAAAGTAAAAGATGAAATAAAAAAAACAATGAAGTAATCTAAAGAATACACAATTAAATTTAGCTCAGCCTTAAGCACGGGTTTTTCCATCTTTGAACTGATTCTCGAAATTAGATGAACTCCTCTTTATAATAAGCTAGTTATATCTACCAAGGACGCCTCGGACACCAAATCTTCCTTGTGTAAATTAGTTATGGAACGTCCTATAACTAACCCTTACCGATCGAACAACCTACGAAACGTTCGTGATTTAGAACTCCGGCAGCTTTGCGTTATAGAAGAGTCTAGCTCGAAACAATGCCCTCAAACTCGTGAGAAATTCTATTCTAAATTGAAATAGGAAAAGACAAAGAGAGAAATAAAACTCCAAATAGGAATAGGAAAGAACTTATTGATTGATGATTTTCTAAGAACAAAAAGCCCCTATTTATATACATGGGGTTTACTAAAAATAGCCTAATTTAATTTAATATAAAATCTAAAATAATAAAAATAAATATAAATAAATATAATATAAACTAAAATAGGATTTTCTATTTTTGGCTTTTTACAAAGTCAAATTATTTGATGTGCCCTTGGCTCCCTCCATCTTTTTTATTTGGCCTCATTTCCATGATTTTCTTTCAATTTGGCCCTTTTTAGCTTGCTTTTGATCAATTGCACCCCTGACAAGAATTAAATCATAAAAATACTAATTTACCAGGAATTGATTCATAAATAAACCTAATTAAACACATGAAACCATGCAAAATAATCATGTTATCAAATCCCCTTACTTAGCTCATGCTTGCCCTCAAGCATGTTGTTCTTTCAAACATTGGAATTAATTCTACAATTTATTAAAAATCGAGCCTCTTTTCTGCATCCATACTCAATGTAAACAACATAGGCAAAAATAACTAGATAAATGCTCAGAACAAATAGTTTATTCAACGAGTGTCATAAAATTTGAAATATGTGAACTAGATAATTAAATTGAGTTTGAATCCAATAATTTACAAGGCATTATTAATTAACTATGCTTTAGAAAATTTTAGACATGATCAAACCTTTTTACGCGAACTAGGATGACAACCCAAGCACCCTATCCCAGTTACTCAGTTCAAATAGTCTTTATTGTTATCATTAGGCTCTGTTAGCGGAATGTTATTAAGTTATCGACTTGTCACTCGAACCTTTTTATGCGAGATGAGATGACAACCCAAGCACCTCACCCCGATTACTCAATCTGGTCACGTTTTCAAAACTTTCACTCATAACTTGAGCCTTTATTTATTTATTTCTTTTTTCTTTTCTTCTTCTTTTTTTTCTGAATTTTTTCATGCACAAGCAAATATATGTTTTTTCAAACAATCAATTAAAAAAAATCTAGCTACATATATCAACCTTAAAACACAAGTGTCGATTAATCTATATACTTGAACATTTAAATTCAAAAAATTGCCCAATTGTCCAAATTGACTAAGTATGATATTAAAGGCTCAATGTCAAATAAACTATCGAATGAATTCAACGTAAGATTGAACATATGCAAAAGAGAAACATGCAGCCGAAATCAATTAACCATCTATGCATACTAAGCCAAAATCAACCATCCATGCATACTACCATTTTTATCCCTCCCACTTAATCTATGCTTGTCCTCAAGCATGTGTCATATAATAGAAAAGAAAAACAGCAGCTCAAATAAAAAATAATAAGAAAAGTTTAGAGTACTCCCCATGTGTCCTTAATGATTTTGTCGGTGTTGGGGGTAATGACTTTGCCGGATATCAAGGATTTTGGATACTTGAGTTTCCATTGTTCCAAGTCTCGCCTCGATTTGGCCTAAATGTGCCTCCACAGATAGAAGTTGTTCCTCTTGCTCTCTAGTATTGATGTGTGGATGTTGGCGAAAAACCATATTTTCGCGAGAAGTCCGCGTACCTGGAGGAACAAAATAACACGAAGTAGGGGTGCCGGCAAGCAATCCCATAGAATCCAAACAATATTTATCTAGGCTGTCTATACTATATGCACATGTGAAGTTGAGAAATCAATTCCAGTTTGAAAAAGTAGAGAGGTTAAATATGAAATATATATGACCCAAGCATTAATGGACAATTGTAACGTAAAACGACATTAAAATTTCGTGCAAACCAATATCCTAAATTAACTTTAAAATCTGAATGCATGCACCACAAAAAGAACAGTTCAGTCTTAGTCAGAACAGATGATGAGTCATTTCTACTAAAAGCTAAAAATCGATGAATATATCTTAAAGTAGGTTCATGCACCAATAAGTCTTTTGTGGTCTTCAGATTATAAAGATGATCAGAATGAGTTAAAACACGATAAACATGTTGAGCATCAAAGTTGCTCAGAATATCTAACAGAGCAGAATGATAGGAATCGAATTGAATATCATCAGGGTCGATGAAACCCATGACAATGTTAAAATCAGAAATTGACATCCGAAAGTCCCTCCCAAGTAAACGAAAACATACAATGTTCTGTGTTTCAACAGTTCGCAACGCATTTATATCGAAGATAAATGTGGTCTAGAATTCATAAACTAATTCATAATATGCATTACAAGTAATATTAGCAAATAAATTCCAACCAATAGCATCAAAATAATGAAGCATAGCATCATGAATATTTAAAAGATCAAGAGTGGGAAAATCGATTTGCTTATAAACCGGGAGTGAGCGTTGTCGGATGGCGTCGTATCGTATTCGATGCTCCGATGTCGAAAAGTCTAGAAATCCTCACAAACAACTTTCTGTAGGAATAGTGTTTGCACGACTATGTCTGTTGTGTTGACTGTCTTGGGATGGTCGAACACGTTCATTAGGCGAGTCGGGTGGGCTTGCACCTTCAGCAGTGTCAGTACTAGTGTTATTTGTCACCAAATTAGCATGTCGTGCCCGCGCCATCACTATTATCTGACTTTCGAAAAAAAATCATGATCTTCATTATGTTCCTGGAAACATCAAATCAACTGAAAAATTTATTTATTTACACCCTAAATCTTACTAAAACTTAAAATTAAATAAATGAAAAGAAATTTGTGTTGCCTCTCAAAAAGCGCTTTTGTTTAACGTTGTTAGCTCGGTGACCTTAAATGTTATCCGTTTGGCTTATTGAAAATTAATTTCTCCATCTTGTGCACTTGGATGTCCTTGTAGAAAGGTTTCGACCTTTTTCCACTATCATTGAAGCCCTTCCCGGGTTCCTCTATCATTAGTAGATTGAGGAGTCTTTGAGCTTCTTCATTCAAGTTTGCATTTTTCTCTGTAGGAATGCTTGTATGTTCTAAAAATGATTTCAGCTCTAATTTCAAGGCTTTCATGATAGCTTCACGTTTTGGCTTTTGGATTATCAATAATTCCTCTTGCTTAACATGAAGATCAACATTCCTGCAAGGCATAGTTTGTAACTTATCATTGGGATGTCCTATATCCTCATAAACATTAAACCTAATCACTTCACCATCAAATTCCATGGTAAGTGTACGTCAATTTTCGTTCACGCGGTACTCAAGAATGGTCTCCCAAGAAGTATCTCAGACGAATTGGCCGAGTTGTCATCCTCCATATCGATAATGTAGAAGTCTATAGGAAATAGCAGCTCATTTACTTTAACAAGAACATCCTCCAGTACTCCTTCCGGATGCACTATGGATCTATCTGCAAGCTGAATAATTACACCTGTTTCCTTTAAAGGACCCGCATTAAGTAGTTTATAAATTGACTAAGGCATAACATTAATTGATGTGCCTAAGTCACACATGGCTTTTTTAATACTGACACTACCTATTTTGCAAGATATGGAAAACATACCTTGGTCCTTACATTTAGGTGGTATTTTCCTTTGTAAAACAACGGAGATATTTTCTCCGACACTCACCTTTTCATTGCCCAAGAGCTTCCTCTTACTTGTGCATAATTCTTTTAAGAATTTTGCATATCGTGGAATTTGTTTAATCGCATCAAGAAGAGGTATGTTGATTTCTACCTTTCGAAAGGTGTCGAGGATCTCCTTCTCTTCTCACTCTTTCTTGCATTGGACTAGTCTTCCAGGAAACGGAGGTGGTACTACAAATGATTTTTGTGGTATTGACTCTACAGGAGTCTTTTTGTCAAGTTTCTTCTCATCTCAACCAACGTCGCGAGCACGACTCATGCCAGGTACGGGCTCCAAAACCTTTCAATTCCTTAATGTCATAGCACTTACATTGTGTCAAGGATTATGCTCAGCTTAGGACGTCAGCTTACCTTGGGACTCCAAACGATTAACTGCCATTGAGAGTTTACTAACTTGATTAGTTAACTCCTGTATTAATGCATTTGTCCTCGGTTGATATTTTGTAGCATCGGCGTCAAGTCTTTCCACAAAAGCTTCTAGATATGTGCTCGACTTGTGTTGTTGTTGTGGTGGTTGCAGAGGTCTCGGTTGGTATGAGGGATTATATCAGGGATTATCTCTGTAACTCAAGTTGGGATGATCCTTCCATCCGGGATTGTAGGTGTTGGAGAAAGGATCATAGCGTCTTTGCGGAGGTCTCGAAAAACCTCCGACAGCATCAACATGTGCCGTTGAATTGTCATTAAGGAATAGGCACGAATCCGTCGGATGTTCAGACGTAGTACAAATTCCACACAGATGAGTCAGATTCTTCTTCTCTGTAAGCAAAGATTGAACAACATTAGTAAGCTTATCCAATTTATCTTCTAAGAATGAAATTTTTACTCCATTAACCCGTCTTGTGGGTTCCGAAGTCGACCGATACTGTTGAGAATTTGCCGCCATGGTGGATATCAGTTTTTTTGCCCTTTGAGGAGTTATATTGACAAGCGCCCCTCCACTAGCAACATCAATCATCTTCATTTCCTTAGGGAGCAAACCCTCGTAGAAATATTGAAGAAGTGATTGTTTGGTCAACTCGTGTTGAGGACAACTTGCACACAGTTTTTTGTACCGCTCCCAATAGTCGTAGAGTGATTCACTCTCCACTTGGCGAATTCCTACTATGTCCCTCCTAAATTCAGCTGCTCGCGATGCTGGAAAGAACCTGTCAAGAAATACACGAGATAAGTCATCCCATGTTATGATAGAATCGGGGTTAAGTAAAATAACCATTCTCTTGCTATATCAACTAAAGAAAAAGGAAAGGCCTGAAGTTTGATTTCATCTTCGGTTACTCCCTGAGGCTTCATGCTTGAGCAGACCATATGGAATTCTCTCAAGTGAATGTGTGGATTTTCGTGTTTCAAGCCTCGAAAAGTGGGAAAAGGTGAATCAAGCCTAATTTCAACTCGAAAAGGGTTCCTACGGATAGATAGTTAATGCATAACGGTGTTTGCTCATTGGGAGCAGCGGCTAGTTGACGAATGGCTCTGTTTGCCATCCTTTCTGGTTCACCAAGGTTGCTTTTTGTTTCAAAAAGTGGTTCGGTCTCAGGTTCAACCACTTCGACTTGTTTCCCACGTCGAATTGCCTCTGCATGAATTGATTCGCTCAACTTTTCAACGTCAGATTCTAGGATCACTTTTCCTAGCTCAACTCCTGCTTTACTTGCACGTTTAAGAGCTTCTATCTCTTTTCGTAGCGTTCGTGCTGATTTCTTGATCTCTGGGTTGTATTCGAGATCTCCTGATGAAGATCTAGTCATAAGGCGATTTAAACAATTATAAGTGTTGCCAGTCCCTGGCAACGGCGCCAAAACTGATGGCTGTCAATTCCACTAATATAAACCTACACCTAATTTGTAAATTTAAGCAGTATAGGGAGTAGGGTCGATCCCACAGAGACTGGGTTTATTGAAAATTGTTTCTCTCTCGACCAGATTTATGTCTGGGCAGTTGTCCTGCCCACGAAGTATGGGGGGAATAAAATATGAAACCTGAAATAAACACAGAAAAAAAACGTAAAAAGTAAAAGATGAAATAAAAAAAACAATGAAGTAGTCTGAAGAAAAATCAATTAAATTTAGCTCAGCCTTAAGCACGGGTTTTTTCGTCTTTGAACCGATCCTCGAAATTAGATAAACTCCTCTTTTCAATAAGCTAGTTATAGCTACCAAGGACGCCTCGGACACCAACTCTTCCTTGTGTAAATTAGTTATGGAACGTCCTATAACTAACCCTTACCGATCGAACAACCTACGAAACGTTCGTGATTTAGAACTCTGGCAGCTTTGCGTTCTAGAAGAGCCTAGCTCTAATCAATGCCCTTAACCACGTGGGACATTTAAATCCGGTTACTACTTCTCTTGACGGAACCAAACAGCAATCCCTACTTGGCATGCCAATGTGTTCACGAAAAACCAATTAGACAATCGATTCTTTCAGAATCCCAACTGTACATCTAACCACACTAACTCAAACGGCGTTTTTTTGACTTAGTGTTGATTTGACTTTGTGAGTTGACGAAGTCATACTCTTAATCCGGAGAAATAATAAATATTAGAAAGTAGGGGTTAAATAGCTCGGGTTCGTAACTCACGGGTCTTTGATGGGGTTAACACCGGCTTAAAGCTGAAAGGGGTTTAGTGTGGCATGAATTTAATCATGCTTGAAAGTTGTGGAATGTAATTTGGCTTTGTGTAAATGATAATGGAAATTGGAAAGGAAATGTGCTGGAAGGCAATTAAACCAATTTTGGAAAAACAAACAATTGGAATGGAAATAGGGAGAATACTTTACGCCAACTTGAAGGGAAAAAAAAAGAAATTCTATTCTAAATTGAAATAGGAAAAGATAAAGAGAGAAATAAAACTCCAAATAGGAATAGGAAAGAACTTATTGATTGATGATTTTCTAAGAATAAAAAGCCCCTATTTATATACATAGGGTTTACTAAAAAAAGCCTAATTTAATTTAATATAAAATCTAAAATAATAAAAATAAAAATAAATAAATATAATATAAACTAAAATAGGATTTTCTATTTTTGGCTTTTTACAAAGTCAAATTATTTGATGTGTCCTTGGCTCCCTCCATCTTTTTTATTTGGCCCCATTTCCATGATTTTCTTTCAATTCGGCCCTTTTCAGCTTGCTTTTAATCAATTGCACCCCTGACAAGAATTAAATCATAAAAATACTAATTTAGCAGGGATTGATTCATAAATAAACCTAATTAAACACCAGAAACCATGTAAAATAATCATGTTATCATATATTTTCTATAATATTAAATTAAAAGGCTTTTATGAGTAAAAATTATAGGTTAAGAGCTTATTTAACTATAAAAATAGGTTGATGCCTTGTTTAAACACAATGTACTGAATTGAAAGGGAAATAAAAACAAAATAATAAATAAGGAGGGCTTAGAAAGCAATTAGCCAAATTTAAGCTTTGGTGCCGCCACGCTGTTAGGCGACACCCTTTCACTTTTTTTTTCAGCAATCATTTAACATGGTAAATTTGCATATCATGTCCCTGAATATTTTAAATCATTACATTTCAGTCCGGTGCCTCCAATTTGACAGGTGACACCAATAAAACCATACTATTTTGGTAAATAATCTTATGGACATCTCATTTCAGTTATTAATTTTATTTTTATATTATTTAGGTGAAATAGCCGAGAAAAAGGTAGAAGAAAAGGAAAGAAGAGAGGGGAAAAGGAGGAGAGAAAAAAATAAAATGAAAAGAAATTGTATTTTTTAATGATGAAATTATTATATATTTATTAAAAACAATTTATTTTTTTAACAGTCAATAATTCGTTTAGATTTTTTTTACATAATCCATTTTTTGTGCAGTGTTTATTTATTTATCATGTATATATTGAAATTTCTATTTTTTATTTGTATTTTATTGTTTTTATCGTATTTGAATTTATAGAAAATTTGTATTTATGTGTGTAATCCATAATAATTTGATTAGGAAATAGTTAAATAAATACTCATAGAATTTCGAGAAAAAAATTATTTAATTATCAATTTAAAATTTTTATTTATAAATTTGATCCACGTTGAATGTAAAAGGAAGTAAAAATAATAAAATTATTTAAATATTTGTCATTTTAATTTTAAAATATTTACTTGAAAGATTAGTTTATTAATTCGCTTTCAAGTCAATACATACCCAATTTCTTTGTAACTTTTTTATTTCACATTTAAACAAGTTGGTCCATACAAAACTTTTGCATCAATTAAATTATTATTTTGAAGAATTGGTCTATGTTATTTAAAGCTAGGGCAAATTATATATATTTTTTCTTTTCATATTATATTAATATTTGATGTGTATGATTGCATGAAAATCATTGTATAAAATTACATATTCAATAAAATTTTATATACAAGTTTGAGTTTCATCTCTTTAGTATTTTACATGCTTCATCATAATTTTTTAATTTTAATTTTAAATATATTTATATAAGAATTATTCAAATATATTTATTTAATATAATTAGATTTAAAATTATTCCCCTCGGATAAAATGTAGTAATGAATACTTTCGAAAACATATTTCTATTTTTAATCTTGTTTATGTATTTACTATCTTAATATTATTTTTTATATTATATCTTATTTTAAATATTTTATCGTATCATTTCTTTTTTGAACTTTTCTCGTATCATTGTTGTACTCCAGATTCATTGGCGTTTCTTCCACGTCGCATCAATGCATGCACGATAAAGCATTGGTGGGGACATTTCTCCTGAGACAATTCACCCTAGAATTTCCTTCTCTAAGGATACATTAAATGTCTAAATAAATTATCTAAGTTATCATTGAAATATTTGAAATAATTTTGACCACCGTCCAATTAAATTAATATATTATGTGTTCATACAATTTTAGTTGCAGGAAATCGACTTTGTCAAGAATCAAACTAGGTTATAGAAACTGCATCCAAGTACTTTCTTTGTCATCATTAAGATTAAAAAATAATATACAAGACGGCATCAACTGAAAGAGAAAACTGTAAACGCTAGATTTGATTTGTCTACCAATATTTTTAGGAAATTACGTTTTTAAAATTCAGTGGTTTTTTAGGTAATAGAAGAGCAGTTACAGAAGCAGTACCAAGTCTAAGTGGAACCATGAAACAACAAAGATGAACACGATGGATTCTTTTTTATATATTTATTGGTATCATATCACATATCCATATAGCAATTTATTTTTGCACGCAAGATAAAGATCGTCCTCCTCTAAGTTCTTCTTGAAAATTTAGTGCGTAAGCTAAGTGGCTTATTTATTTACTTACAAAAGTACACTTACAAAAGTAATTTGTTACAAAGCAAGTTAAGTGTTCAACTTTCTTCCTCATCTAATTTACACAAGCCTTTAATATATACGAGTTTAAGGCTTGTTAACATATCAGTCAATTACAAAATAATCTCCACCAAAATAGATAATAAAATAAATTTAAAAATATCCTAATAAAGTTTGAGATATTTCAAAAAAGAAAAAAAAAAGAAGAATCTAAGATAAGTCTTCAAGGCAGATAAGTCAATCTCCACAAAATAGAAGATTTGATTTGCATGACCTAATTTCATCGAATTCGGAAAGATTTATGGCTCCAAGAGTTCGGTCTTCAAAGATAGGCCAATAAACGTACATAATATCAATTAAGTCATGACCCAACCGTTTTGGTTCAAAGAATGATAAATTTTTAATAATGCGTATTATGTGACTTGCGCGGTGCTAGGTGCAATTTGCACTGTTCAACAATCTCTTCTAGCAAGGCTTCCATATATGGAGCTATAATCCAACTTCACTATTAAACCTCAATCATTCTTTAGCTACTCAAATCTCATCAAATAAGTTACTCTTTATATAAAGATACAAAGAATTGAAACAAATCTTTATAAAGTCAACCCATATCTTTTTGGATTGTATATCTTAATATACAAGGTAAGTAGATCACATAAAGATATTTGAAAAGTAATATTGTTTTGTCCAACTCCTTCCCCAATTATAATAACAAAATTGACTTCACAACATCCTCAAAAGATGCATGCAAATAACCAAAATATTTTGGTCAAACGTGGCAACAAATAAAGCATGTTATGAAACCTGCACAGTTCCAAGAATAGTTGGAATTGTTCATGGCACTACCCTTATAACTGTTTTCAGCAATGCTCCTCTGGCATTTTTGACTAAAAACCTTGTAACCAATTTTATCAAGCAAGGAATGTAACACTAGCATTAGTAGCATCAAGAACCAACTCCCTTTTAAACTTTGTTTTTGTCCCCCTTTTCCAGATAAAAATACAAAGTAACTCTGTGCAATTTCAATTGGAGAAACATTTTTATATGATAAAGTCTCATCCACAACACAAAGTAGTGACAGATAGCTAGCATCATGAATAAATAGAACAATTAACAACAACAAACAAGGAAAAAGTCAACTCTTCCTTAGTAATAGCATCAATGCACTCCCTCTTTGTAGTAGCATCAATACACTTCCCCTCGATAAGATGTTTTAGTAAGGTGCAAAAGATGCTAACTCATCATCAATTCTATAGGTGGGAGTTGTAGCTCATGGAAAAACAAAGATCTTTACGACATGATCTTGAGGGAGTTGAAATATCTTCATGTTGGTTTCTAAATGTTGTTGCATTAATTCCCACTTCACATTTCACTCGTGCAACAATTAATCGTTGATATTTTCTCACTCATATTTATTTCTGGTTGTATCTTGGATGAGTTGCAATCGATATTGTAATAGTATCCCATCTTAGGTGTAACACCCCTTTTTTGGAAAAATCT
The DNA here is from genome assembly GCA_025503065.1 of Gossypium bickii. Taxonomy (NCBI): domain Eukaryota; kingdom Viridiplantae; phylum Streptophyta; class Magnoliopsida; order Malvales; family Malvaceae; genus Gossypium; species Gossypium bickii. The sequence continues at coordinate 108,112,400 of CP106710.1, read as the reverse complement.
GATTTTAAAAAAATGATTTTCTGTAACAACGAAAAATTTAAATTTGAAAACTGAGCTAGGTTTTTATATTCATAGAAATAAACTTTTCCCGAAAAGTACCTGTGCTTTGAGCAAGATGGATCCTAAACATTTCCATCTTTCAACTGGACGAGCTTATGCGCTATTCCTAAACCAAGAATTGCTTCAAGTGTAGGCTTGAACAATCACAAACCAAACACAAAATCAGAAATGATTTATTACTTTCAGTAGGAAAGTAATCTCTCTTAATAGAAACCAGTAGTATTGTGATTCCCCAAAAAATAAAATTTACACTTATGGTGTATTTGTTTACCTATAAATTTTTTTATGGAAAACATTTTCACTGTTTTCCGCTATTTGTTTGGTGGTAAACAAAATCCCATTGTATTTTTTTTTTCCAAAACATGGGAAAAACACACCTTAATTTGAGGAATATGTCTTATCGTTTTCATTTCGATAAGACATTTTCCAAACCTTTTCTCCCGAAGCCCTTTCCCCCTTTCCATTTCTCCTTTCCCCTCCCTTTTGCCACACCTTAAACCTTAGGTTCACAGTCTCTAGGTTTAACTTCTGCTAGCATCAAGATATGTTTTTATTCTTTCTTTTTATCAGTTTAAGATGCTTCAATTTCTTTTCAATCCATGCATGTTTGGGACCAAATTATGTTCTTTAAATTCATTTTTTCTTGCTTTCATTTAGGGCAATAGTATGACTGCTAAATCAGTCATTATTACTCTCCTTTGTTTCTCAAGGGAAATTAATACAATTCAACGAAGAGCATAGAAACATTGATGTTTTGCTTTGTTGTTTTAAAGGGTTTGTTGTATATCTCTTAGTTTTAAAGTTAAGTGACAGAAGAGAATTTTTTTTGGGGGGGGGGAGGGCGGGAGAGGGTTGAAGAAGATGGGAAATGGGGTTTTTTTTCTATAGTGAACGTGGTTTCTATTCTTTTCTGTGGTTTTTGGCTTTTGAATTGCTTCATTGACTTTGAATCAAATGCTCAACTGTTGACTGAAATTGAAGGTATGCAAATAACCCACCAACTTCTTTTAAAACTCTCCATAATTTTTTTTTTGGTGTTTCTCATTTTTGTTGTAACTGTTAAACTTACTATTACTCTGTTTGGTTCTTGAGAAAAGACATGAACATAAATTTTAAGGATTTGGGTGTTGTTCCTTTTTGAATGATCTTGCTCTATTTGGTCATAGAGGATTTTGAGAGAAAAAGAATTCTTTAGTTTCTCATCATGTTTCTAGTCTTTGTGTACCACCTTTTTTATTATGTTAGATGTGATGCTTTGTATAACGCTTGTTTAGTTTCATGCTTTTGGTTTCTAAGAATTTTAGCCAAAGAAAATAAGTGGGATTAAAATTTTGGGACTTAAAATTTTTATTATCTTCCTCTTTATATTTAGTTTGAAGTTTTGGTTGGTTGATGGATAAACAGGGGTAACATAAAGAAGAAGAAACTCTTGGAAGAGTTAAAAAGAGTTCATCAAAGTTGGGGACTTTATTTTTAATTTATTTTGCTACTATGTTCTTTCCACCTAAAATTTCCAACTTTTTTTTAAAAAAAAAATTTTAAATTAATTTCACTCTTTTTTACTTTTCTCATATTGATGCATTTTCTATTTTAAAGGATTGGCTCTATTCTATTTGGTTACTGGAAAATTGGAAGAATGTCAAACACGCAATGTTTTATCCTTATCCATATTTTTTATGTTATTGTTTCTAGTTTAAGCATAATTCTAAAGATGTATTTAAACAATAACATTTTCTCCACAAGCAAACAAATAATTATCATAATTATTGATATTGTTTATTAGTAGAATTGCTTATTTTCTTGGACTATCTGTTCAACTGGCTCTCTCCATGGTTTTTTTTTCTTTTGTTATATATATTATTCTACATATGTTGCTTTCATTGCATCGACATGTTTGATGAAATAGTAAGGAAAATGATTGAATTATTTTGAGAATTCCCATTGATTCTCTTCTTTTGCTTTTGATATGCTCCTAGTATGATCTCCTTGCTATAATGATTTATGTCTCTTGCTTTTATTGTACTTCTGTTAGAGTTTGATGCCACCTTTGCCTCTTAAACCTTGGACTATTGATTCCTTTTGTAGCATAGAAAGTGTCATTGATGAACAAATTAAATTTGTAGGTGAACAACTTGGTAAGATTGCTAATGCATTGGAACAATTTACTGTGGATAAGACACCATATCTTTACAAAGAAGTGATGTCGATGGAGGTGGAAGGATTTGATGACGACTTCCTTTGTAGTGTGTCTGATTATCTTGTGGGTCGTGAATCCGAGGCCAAACTTTTCTTAGCCAAAAGTACGAAGCATAGAAAAATTTGGCTTCAAAAATTTCTCAAGGTTGCAGATATTGACACTTTAATGTGGTGTAATACTAGTTATGCACTTGGACAATATTGTAGTTATCATGTGGTGTACTACTGATTCTGTAATTGGCTAATATTATTAATTTGTAATATTAATTTTGGTTTGGAAACTAATTTATTATTATTCAATTTTTTTATTTTTTTATAACACAATTAGGAATCATCTAATTCTCTTTGGTTGTTTTCAGTTTAATACTGTTAATATATTTAATTTGATGTATTTATTTATAAATAAATCATTGCAATATATCTAAAAATAATGTAAAATATAAATTTGATAGATATAAATAAACTCAATTAAACAATGAAAAAAATAATAAATTATTAAATGTATGTTTGTTTCATTTAAAACAATTTTTATGAAATATTTTCAGGAAATTTGCCAAACAACAAAAAATATTTTTCGAAGATTCATCTAAACACCAAAAAATATTAACTTTTCCAGAAAAGGAAGTCATTTTCCAGAAAAGTAAGTCATATTCTAGAAATCATTTTTCTAAAACCATTTTCAGTCAAACAAACGGGCCATTAGAAAATAAATTCGCTTTACCATAGGAGAATCATCGAATTAGTAAAACACAAATAATATTTACTTAATAGAAAAATCAGTCTTCTAGTCTAACTAGAAGAGGGGGGTGACACAACCTAGTTAAATACACTAGGGTTTCCGCCCCTCAAGTGTAATATGAGGGGAATTGAGCCTCTTTTGTATTGAGTCCAATTATATGTGCTTCTTGGACTTTTAACCTAACACTTTATAATTTAACCCAACCCAATACATGTTTTTCTATTTTCCAAAATAAATATTATTAATTAATTAATTAAATTAGATATATTAATTTTTCCAATTAAATAAGTGTTTTCAATCTAATTCCAATTCTGTTAAAGTAATGTCAACTTTACCAAAAAAACAATATAACACCCCTTACTAGTATCCGAACGTTGGGATAAGGTATGAGGCATTACCGGACTTATTCACAAGCAAACATTCGAAACCGAGATAGAATTTCCACTCAAAGTTAAAACTTTTCAAAAACATTCATATTGTTCCTAAAACGAGCCTACGAGGCCAAAAACATGCATCGAAAGTGGTTCGGGACTAAACTGAGAACTTTGGAAACTTTTGGAAAACATAGAAAATTTTCCATGTAAAAGGGGTCACACGCTCGTGTGGGTTTGGGACACGTCCTTGTGACCCTAAGACAGGTCCATGCTTCAGGCCGTGTTCAAATTAGGGAGTTTTCTGTTTATGACGTCATCATCAAATTGAGGTCACACGGTCAAGTCACACGCCCATATGATCGATTTTATTTTCATATTTTTTCATAAAATAGGTGTAAACTTCACATGGCCAGGGCACACGCCTATGTTCGAGGTTATGTCGTCCACACAGCTGAGACACACGCCCGTGTCTCTGCCCGTGTGCTCATTACTAAGCATTCTATTTTGTAACAATTAAGGTGCAGGGGACACACGGCCGAAACACATGCTTGTGGGGTAGACCGTGCGTCGCACATGGCCTAAACACACGCCCGTGTGTCTACCTGTGTGGACAAATATAAGACTATTTACCAAGCCATTTTACCACCCTTCCATGCATCAACCTACTCAAAAAAACATAACACCAATCCAAGCATATACTTTCAACCCAATCAACCATACACAAGGCATCCACATATCATTTCCATGCTATCATTTATCACATACACACATCACATACTTAGCATCTCAAACCATGCAATTTCCCACATTCATGAAAACATCATCATATGTATATATACTTAACCAATATTAGCCAATATCAAATGGCAGTTTACAAAATGAATTATCAACTATTGAAGCCAACACATATGGCCAAATCAATTATGACACATAACAAAAAGACCAAGTCACTATACATGCAATAACTCAAAATGTTGTAATCATAAGTACCCAAAATGATAATCCGATAGTGTGAATGGAACTCCAACAGTCTCCAATCCCCGAGCTAGCTTGTTGACACTATAAGACAAAGTAAAAGAAAAAGGGAGTAAGCTTTAAAGCTTAGTAAGTTCCTATGCAAATAATAGGCATCATAAACACACATTTTTCATGTAACTAACATGAAAGGAATTTACATAGATGTCAATATAAATCTCATAGTCCAACTTGGCATGGATAGTATTAGAAACCGTATCATTATATCTTGCACAATCATAACCTTACAGAGAGATTCTTCACATATTGAGCTCATTAGGCATAAGTTTTACGTACATACTTTTACCAATTAGCAACATACCATGGCCTTTCGCAATGTTAACATTTTCGTTACTTTCCCGTTGAACCGCTTGGAATACTAAAGGATACTCGGGAAATCTCACACATATAGTACCATACCAATGCCATATCCCAGATATGGTCTTACATGGGATCTCATATCGGTGCCAATAGCCCAGCTATGGTCTTACACAAAATCTCATATCGATGCCATATCCCAGGTATGGTCTTACATGTAATCTTAAATAACCCTAATGTAATGACATTTGTATCCTACATATTCCTAAGGTTCAACTGGGATTTCTCGTTTGTCGAACTTTGTCGATTTTATTCAAGAGTAAATAACAATTCATATAATAATAAAGTAACTAAAGCATAAATAACAATGCATTATTTACATACGAACTTACCTCGGTACAACAATAGTAGGAATGAGACCTAATCGTCAAATACTGTTTTTCCCCCGATCTAGGTCTGAACCTCGTTTCTCTTAATCTATAATAGCAAATTTAACTCATTTATTATTCACATTATTCAATTCAGTCCAAAAATCACATTATGGAAAAATTACATTTTTGCCCCTAAACTTTGATATATTTACATTTTTCTCCTAGGCTCGAAAAATGAAATTCATTCAATTTCTTCAATTCCCAAGCCTAGCCAATCCTCTTTTATACTTATACCAGTCCATATTTTTTATTTAATCACACTTTTACACACATTTTATAATCTTTTTACAAATAGGTCCTTTTGACATTTTCATCAAAAACCACCTAGCAAAAGTTGTTTATCACACATCAAACATGCATAATCTACCATTAGCATCAAAATACACAAATATTCATCATGGGTCAAACCCTAGACCTTGATCTTTTCTTCAATTAATGGTAGAAATAGGTAGATCGAGTGATAACGACTTCAAAAACATAAAGAGCATTAAAAACGGGGCTAGGATGTACTTACAATCAAGCTTGAAAGATGAAAAAAACCCTATCTATGGTGCTCTCCAAAGTTTCAGCCAAGGTTGAAGAAAGATCAGCAAATTTTGGCTTTAATTTCCCTTTTTATTCTTTTATTTACCAAATGACCAAAATGCCCTTCACTTAAAACTTTGAAAATTTATCTCATTATGTCCATTTTTGTCCACTAACTTAACAAATGTTCTAATTACCATCTAAGGACCTTCAATTTAAAATTTCATAAAAATTAGACACCTCTAGCATGTAGAACTCAACTTTTTCACTTTTTACAATTTAGTCCTTTTTATTAAATTGAGTGCCCAAATGTCAAAGTTTTTGAACGAAATCTTCGTGAAATCATTTTGTAAAACTGTAGACCATAGAAATGTAATAAAAAAGAATTTTACTACGTCAGATTTCTGGTCCTGAAACTACTGTTCCGACTAGGTCCAAAATTGGGTTGTTACAAAGAATCTATGAGGAAATATATTAAATTTTCATATTCAATGGATTCACAATAATAAATTAATTTAATTCCATTTTTTAAGTTCAATTATTCAATTAAATAATAATTCATAAACATTATATTAGTTCTCAAGTCATTTCTATACTCAATGAGAAAACACATTCATTTGCGAATGTGACCCATTTCTCTAACTTCATCATTTCCATACATTTCTATTCATTTGATTCTACAAGCAATTCATTTCTAGTTTCAACGAGATACCAAAGAGACCGAATGAACATATGTAATTAGGACTAAAAAATTTATAGTTAAGTTCCAACTTTTTTCCTATTAATTATAAACTTATTTACTCATGAAATCATTCTACTATAGTATTGTAACTAAGCTATCCCTTATTACATACCATTACAAAAGCTACTTCATCAGTACTCATCCAATGACCTTGTAATAAGTGTGTTACATTCATAGGATATCCTTAATCACTTTCCGGTAAATCTGTTCTCCTAACATGATTCTATTTTATCTCATGGTAATCATTACATCTTCTTTCCTGAAAAGTAAATTACTATCAAATAGTAATTAAGTTGTTTGTCTCTGTTGACCACATGTACTTTTCAACTATCATAAAATGTCGATGAGAGGATATCATTTGTCTATTAGTTAGGATATGAATTCCACTATTATAAATGATGTTATATACTGAAGAAGTAGTATACCCAACGCACCAGCTTTTTGTTCCTTATCTATTTAAACTCAAGCTTTTACTTTCATCAAAGTGTTCAAGTCGCACATGCATAGTCTAACATATACTCAAGATTGAGTTATGCCACACTATGAAAGTCACAAATGAATAAATCCATAAACAAATATAGGATCTATTGTAACACAACAAACCCGTCCTAGAAGTTAGGCCGGAATCCGGCGTGCCACATGGGAGTGTTTTTCAAAACCATCTTTGCAATTGTTAAAAACTTGTTTGAGAATTACAGCCTCTTTGTTAAAACCCAAAACACTTAAGCAATTGTGTCTACATGAAAACATAATTATCTTTAATAAACCTTTTCGGTTACGAAGGCATATTTGAAATAAACGATTTACGAAAATGTGACGTTTGAAATAGAGTTGCAAAAGTATTTTGAAACATTGCGGAAACATAGATAAAATAGAAGTATTTTTGAGAGATTGATTGATGAATCACAAATCAAGGAATTGAACTTTAAATCCGTGACTTTTGAAAATGTCGTTAATAATTTGAAAGAAAGTTCGAGTTAAATCAAATTTGTAAAAGTTTATTTTGAAATCCATTTGTTAATCGATTTTGGAAAACCTTTATTTACGTTTTTAGAAAAATTCTCGTTTTAAACAATTTAAGCAATATAATAAGTATATCAACCATTTAAACCAAAATAGCAAAATAATAAAATAAACGGAAATGGAAAATTTAAAATTTGATAACACCATTTCGAAAGTATAGCCTCCACCGAGTCATCCATGGGCCCAAGTCCTCACTACGGAGCATTACCTACAAGGATTAAGAAAGAAAGGGGGTGACTTACAAGAACTCAGTGTGTAACCCACTTACCGTTGTCCACTAGGCCAAAATCCATTAAGCCATTATTTGGGCCAAAGCCCGTTTACAATAATATGAATGTATCATATATATATAATATGCAAATGATATGCAATTCCCAAACCAAACCTAGTTTTCCATCCGCTACACACCACCCTACCAACCAACACACCTGTGGGAGATCTTTAGTCATCCCACCCCGCCAACACACCAAACATAGGCATTAAGCCATTTATATCAAATTTGTGGACAAGCCACCAGATTAACAGAATTTACATGGCATTGCCATTTTTCAGATTTGTGGCAGAGCCACCAGATTTATGTAGCAGAGCTACCGGAACTTCTCTTCATCATTATTCCATCCCATGCAAAACATGTATATAATGCATAACAATTTACAATAATGTATTCAAATATTTCTTACAAAATCGATGGCCCATTATAACAAATTATCAAGTTGGCCCACATAGTCAAATATCAATTGGCCCATATAGCAAATTATCATTTGGCCCACATAGTCAAATATCAATCGGCCCATATAGCAACATATTTCAATTTGGCCCATAAAGGGTATTTTCGTAATTTTCATAATTTTACCCACTAAGGGTAATTCGGTAATCCCGCAACCCAGGGGTATTTCGATAATTTACCCTCTAAGGGTATTATGGTAATTTCGCAACCTAGGCTTAACTACTAATTTGGGGCATAAAATCGAAACTGTCCATCTGCGTCATACTGACTAAATTGACCATAACTCGAGTTAGAAAGCTCAAAATCTAAATACGTAAATTTTTCTTAAAACTAGGCTCATATATCTTTCTCCTATAATTTTTCCAGAATTTTTAGCTTAATCATTTAGTACAGTTTATTCCTTAAAGTTTCCCTTGTTTCACTGTCCAATGATTCTGACCTCTCTTACTTAATCTCAAATATCTTACAGTGTGCTTTTCATAAACTGCTCATACTTCTTTCTATTGAAAATAGGTTCACTAAGAAATCCATACATATTAATTATAACTCTTAATTCACTTTGTACAATTTTATATAATTTTTCAAAGATAGAACAGAATAGCCCGAAGTCATTCAAAATCAGTCTCACTAAAATTATGATATCTCAGAATATAAAATTCGTTTTCCTTATCCATTTCTTCCATATTAAAATAGACACAGTAAGATTTGATTTGATATCTTATTCGCTTTCTAATTCCTTTTCTCCTATTTTTCATGATTTTTCAAAAACACATAACTGCTCCTAACCGAAACTGCTTTATTACAAAATACGATTACCACTACGATCATACGCACGCTTGAGTGATCACGGATGCTGGGTTTTCGGTTTTCTTCGGTATTCTGACCGAATCACAGAATATTTCATGCCAACATTCAAAGGGATGTGAGATTACACACCATTTCAAATATGTATACGGAAGGTACGGGATTACACACCTTGATTAGGATTCCTTAAAGAACCACTCTTCGTTGACCCTATAACAATACCAACCAAAAGTTAGCCTCGAATTTCCAAAAGATTTCATACCCAACGTATTACTTACAATTGAACCACTTACCACAATCCGAGTCTCTTATTACGAGGGATAGGTGATCGAGCGATTTAATCTCTATAGATAAACTCAATTAGTCACAACCACTAACCCGCTTAGCAAAATCACCGATCAATGAAAAAGATCCAAAAGAACCATGATGAATCCCTTACCTTAATGATTATAAAACCGATTCCCAATGATTGTACAATGGCTACGGATGAGTCAAAGATTCGGCCTTCCACTATAATTCGATTGATCAAAGGAAAGAGTGTCAACCCGAATGAGAAAGAAATTGCAAAGGAGAGATTTTGGTTAGAAAGGTTCGACTATGGAGGAATGGATTTGAGAAGAAGATGAACAAGAGGTGAATGTCTTGACCAAACGTAAGAGAAGAGAAATGCACAATTGTGCTAGGAGGATTCGGCAAAGAGGAGACAATAGAAGAAAAACCAAAACTCACAAAAACTAGCAATTTTTGAGAAAAAGACACAATTGATGCAAAAGGTATTTTTGACCAAAACAACACTTTAGTCTCACCAAAGCACCAAGAAAAATTTGGCTATCTCTCTTTAGCCCCAAAACCATCCACGTTCATGCCCCTAATAGTCAAAAGTTTGGCTACCCAAGCTTTCCAAAACAATCTCCATGAAATAAGCCACATGTTCCCCTTACTTGCCCTTTTCTTTTGATTCCTTACCTTACCATCACCCTTTCCTTATTTCCTTAGCTACCTTGCCAAAATTAAAAAGTCCAACCTGCCGTCAGCTGGGGAGAACCGACAAATAGTAGTTGTTCGAGTTTCCGAGGGTAAAAATCTAGACCACTTACTTTAGCATAGATTTATTTTAAGTGTTAGTGTTCTAATCGAGCGTTATAACGTATTTAGGTATCGACAATCAGGAAAGTATAGTCCTCACCGTAATCAAGTGTGTATTCTCACACTGTATCTCATGGGTTAGATGACTATACCGTAGTAAATATTGGATTAAAAATCGCAAAGTTGGTGAAATCGAAAAATATGGTATAATTAACACTTTAGTGTTAAGATTGTGAAATCGGTATTAAGAATGTGGTAAATTACGAAATTTCCCTTAAAGGGGCTAAAATGATAAAATGTGATATTTTGGGCCATATATGATAAATGGGCCATATGTGTTATTTGATAAATTGGCCAAGTGTGATATGAGATGAAATGGGCCAAATTGTGAAATAGGCCAAAATGTGATATAGGCCAGATTGCAAAATTTTTTATAATAGGCCTTATGTTGGAATAATTATATTAATGAATTATTATACATGTTGTATACATGATTTCATGGGTTGGGATATTTGACGAAGAGAAGTTCTGGTAGCTTTGCTACAAAATTTTGGTGGCTTGTCCACAAATTGATATATGGCTTGGCTTAATGCCCAGTTTGGTGTGTTGGCGGGGTGGGTGACTAAAGCTCCCTACAGGTGTGCTGGTTGGTACGGGTGGTGTGTAGCGGATGGAAATTTAGGCTTGGTTTGGGAATTGCATACCACTTGCATTCTATACATGATAAATTGTTATACTTGAAATGGGCTCAGGCCCAACTAAATGCTTAGATGGTTTTGGCCCAGTGGACTATGGTAAGTGAATTACACACTGAGTTCTAAAGTAACTCACCTTGTTTCCTTTACCCTTCTCAGGTAATGATCAATAATGGAGACTTGGGCCGGGATGATGACTCGATGGAGGCCAAACTACTTAATAATGGTTTATTTAAACTTTGAATTTCTTTTAAGTACTTTTATTTAATTACTATTTAAGTTGTGATGTAATAAGGCCTCTGGTTAAATTTTATGGATGTTTTACTTGTGGATGGATTTTATATCATGATTTAAAAACTTAAGCGGGATTATTTTATTAAATGTTTTCCTCAAATTTAAGTGCAATAAGGGTTTTATTCTTAAATATTATTAATTCGTAAATTTTCTTCAAAAGAAAAAAAATTCTTTTAAAAATCTTGTTTTCAAAATTTCTTTTGAACTCTTTTAAATTTCTCGGAATATCAAGTCAGTTATTTTTTTTCTAAGTTTCAATTTATAATCTTTTACATCTTAAATCATAGATTTTAAATCAACCTCGTTTTTTTTATAAACTCCATTCCAAAATATTTTTTTATGATCTGTTTTCTTTAAATCTTTAAAGGATTAGATGTATGTTCGGTTTGTGTGACATGTCAAATCTGGTCTTAACGCATGGACCGGGTTTGGGGTGTTACATCTATTCTACTTGAGTCTTGCCCGATGTACTATTAGTCTAATCAGCCACAATTATGTTTCTATCTTCTGGGAGTCATTCGCTCCGATGCTCAAGACAAAGTATCTCCACAATTAGGCTTGATGGACGTCATATTAGTCTTTCAATTGGTATTCTAATTTTTGATTAGACTAAGGACATGTTTAGCTTTATCTACTAATACAATTTTTCTTTTCGTATTACAATTCGACCATGTAATACTGTTTGGTATTAGTTAAACATTAGGTAACCATTGAGTGTAACACCCTACACTCGACCTGATCACTGAATCCAGGTATGGAGTGTCACAATTTAAAAAAAAAATGGACTAGAAAACTAAACAAAAATATAACAACTTAAGTTCAGTCGACTACTTTAACATTTCTATCCCGTCTATGTTATCAAATTGGGGTTACAAAGTGTTATCAAGCAAAACAAAACAGTTAACTTCATAATAGAAACGATTTTATAATTAAATGCTAACATATAACAAAGAAATCAATTTATGGCATAATTAAATGCTAACATAGTTAAATGCTAACATTTAACCCTTTGAAAACTACAAGGGACAAACGGCCGTGTGTCACACACGGCTGAAACACACGCCCGTGTGGACGAAAATAAGCTATTTTACAAGCCATTTTTCTCACCCATTTTGGTATGTACCTACACCCAAAATTTCATATATATACAAGCTATAACAAGGCACCAAAATCATGAAAAATGAAGCTATATACATATGGTATATTAACATACAACCAATATGCCCATAGGCACCTCAAATGCCAACATATAAACATGTAACTATGTACTTAATTTGGCCAAATAATATTCATTAACTTCTAAACTAAATTTACTTCAACATATGCCACTTAAATTACCTAACAACCAAACACCAAAAAGGTACCATTTGTATCATTTACTAGTAGCACCAATAGACTTATATGCCATTAAAAGCAAAGATACCAGATCCACATTTAAAACATAAAACATAACCTTTATAACATGAATTTTCAAACTAGTCTTTCATCTTTACTTATTCAAACAGCTATTCAAATACAAATGCTAGCATAACAACTTAAATTCATCAATATTAAACCATTCATAAGTGATTTCATCCATACCAATTTATCAAGTCAAAAGATGTAACACCCTAAACCCGGCCTAAACGTTATGACCGTGTAATATCCCGGGTCAGGGGTTATTTTTGTTGTTGCATGATATTGCATGTGTTTAGTGTGCTGTGTTGCTATTTTTGTGTTTTAGGGGCTTAATTGTAAGCTAGGAGTATGCCTGAGTGAATGGGAAAAATTTAGTTTTTGGGCTTAGGTGAGAGGAGCTGAAAGAGCTGGGGTTTAAGAATTTTATTTGTGGTTTTGTTGCACAAAAGAGGAGCTGGCAAGGTGGCAAGGCATGCGCTGCTTGGGAGCTAGTGTGGCGTCAATTGCATGAGGTGGTGGTCTTGTGTTCAAGCCGCAAAGACCTCACATTTTGGTTCATTTTGGACGGCATAGGAGGGAAGAGTTGGATGAAGTTTAAATTCCTCCTTGGACTTGGTCAAATGGTGGCTTGGTGGGTGGAGAGTGATTGTAGGAGGGAGACTTGGTAAACACATTTGAAATGTGTGGCTTGGAGTAATTGGAGGGATATGGCCGAATTTGAGGAGTGTGGAGTGGGGAAGTGACGGCTTAGTGTGGGAAAGGGGAGGCCGAATGTACCTTGGCATTTTGGTGCATATTTCTGGTCACTTTTGGTAAGCTAGAGTTCTCTCATTTTTTTTTCTCACTTCTTGAAACCAAACACCTAGTCCCTTAGTTGCCGAAATTGTTTTGCTTCATTTGGTTTGTGTGTAGCCGAATGCATGATTGCATTTTTCCTTCTTTTTCTTCACTTGGGTAAGCCAGAAAGTAAAAGTCTTTTCTTGTCATATTTTCTTCCTTGTTGAACCTTGATAGCCTAACCTAGCACTCCATCTTTATTTCATTTCTTTTGGAACCTTGTGTCAAACCCCATCTCTCCAAAACATAATTTTTCTTTCTCTCATTTCTTCTCTCGACTAGCCAAACTCAAGCACTAAAAGCACATCTTCATTTTCTTTCTTTGACAAACCGAAACTACCTTCATTCCATTCACTTCTCTTTTCTCAATTGTCATTGCCGAAACTACATTTTGTCTCACCCTTCTTTCTTTCTCTTCCACTCAAGCCGAACATTAGAGGTGATAAACACTTAGGCCGAATCTCTTCTCTCCTAGAAGTCCTATTATTTTGGCCGAATTTTGGGTGTTGGGTCATTGGAGTGTGGAAACAAGCAAGGGAACCGTCGTTCTTTTGTTACTCGGTTGGTAAGTAAGGGGTAAGTGTTTGGTATTGGAGTTGTTGGTTCAATCTGTGGGTTCGATTAAGTCAGGGGTGACAAAGGTTTAATTGTTCTCTTATGAAGGTGTAGCCGATTGTTGGAAGGAGAACCATTGTGGTTCGGGTTTGATAAGAAATCAAACCAATAACAAGGTGGGGGATCAGCATTAACCCTTTGGTTAATTAATCTTTGGCCGAATAGTCTTAGTGCCTAACCCCTATGTTTTGGCCGATTGTAGGAGCTAGTAATCAAGGTGCCTTAGATCGTTTCGTTGGGATCTTTAGACTCGTATTTACCAGGTGTGTAAACTAACACACTGATTCTTAGTAATATGTTAATAACCTGTGTTGTAATAAGTGAAACAGTGGTGATTGATATGATACCCTATTGGGTATGATTGCGGACTCGGGTAAGTCAGTATGATTATGAGCTTACTGATGATCTATATGATACCATGATTATGAATGTATGTGATATAAGATATGATGTTCAACATATTGGTATGAGGGCATGACTTACATGATACGCATTAGTATGGCATGTATGGGTGATATGAGTGGAGGGGATGATGATATCCCCTGCTTTGGGACATCGTGTGTCTTTGGGACACCGAGAGGTTTGGCACCTCCAAAGTGGTTTGGTACCACAGCTGATATTTTGTGACTTTGGGTCACAGAGGTTTGGCACCTCGCGCTCGTCCCCAGTGGCTTAGCACCACGTGGGTTGGCCCCACGCTAATTATACGGATTGACGCCAAAGTGATTTGGTATCACGCGATGGGTTGGCCCCATCATCGGATTTGTGACTGCGGTCACCAGTGGTTTGGTACCACATTTGTGTCTTTGGGACACCAGAGGTTTGGCACCTCATTACGACTCGTCCCTGTGGTTTGACACCACCGTGGGTTGGCCTCACACAGGAGATACGGGATTGTCGCTAGTGATTTGGTATCACGCGATGGGTTGGCCCCATCTTTGGATTATTCGTGACTTTGGGTCACCAGTGGTTTGGCACCACACTTATGGATATCGTGACTTTGGGTCACCAGTGGTTTGGCACCACCAGTGGTTTGGTACCACACGGGGTAGAAAAGGCGATACGGATGGTTAGGATCGGGTTGCATTAATTATGTTGCTATGTATGATGTGTGTTAGCATGTTGTTTTATCGGGAGCGGGATTTATGCACTGAGTCATTCGACTCACCCTCTCCTTTGACTTTTCAGGTGACTCGTAGATGCGGACTTGGGGCCGGGATGGACTCGGGGTGCTCATGCCATGCTTAATAAAGTGTTGCTCAGACTTTATATTTTGGGTACTTAGTTTATTTACTGTTATTTGGGTTTTAAATTGGATTTGTGAAAGGCCTTTAGATTATGTTTTATGATGTTTATGCTTTAAAGTAGATTTAATATGCTTTAACAAAAATAATTTGAGCTAAAAGGTGCTAAAATGTGGAAAGGCAATGATTTCAAAACTATAACGCAATGTGTTTCAACTATACCATCGGGTATCACACAATGTTTTGATATTAAGTAAACTCAAACGATTTTCAAATCAAAATCGATTTTCTACTAAGTTCAAAAATGTTTTAAGTAACATTAAGGAACTGCTTGAATCATTAAATGAAATCAACCCGTTTCTAACTACACGTATTGGATAAGTTTTCGAAATTTCTGAGTTTTCAAAATAACATAGAAAGTTTTCAACAATCATATCCAAGATTTCTACAAGTCTAAACTTTCCAAAGAATTTTTATCAAGCTTTTAAACGAAAAATCTAACCTCTCAAATACGTTTTCCCCGTAACATACCAGATTCGGACGTGGTGTCTTGTCCGGGTTTGGGGTGTTACAATTGTGGTATCAGAGCTAAGTTCAAAGGCTCGGCTGTGGGCCCAAGGCCCAAAATGTTTTTAGAAATTGCTTTTAAGTTTTTGGTTTGGAAACACATGGTTTGAAAGGCATGGCACCGAGTCTCCTGCACTGGTTCGCTTGTGTAAGTACCCTTACTATTGCTTGTAATTTGATGTATTGTGACGTGATGAGTAGCAATAGTAGGATTACTTTAGAAACTGAAACTGATAGGATTCTGTGAACTCGCGAGAATAAATCCCCTTAAATATTCATAAGATTTGCCTTAAAATAGTGGAATAAATACTGATGCATAAAATTTTAAATCGATACGTGGTCGTAATACTCGCGGTAGAGGTAGGGGTAGGATGACGGTTTTCGAGCCCGTAGGATCCGGTCGGGGATCGAAAATGAGATACTGGTTCCGCCACCACCGAGGTGGTGAGTTCCAAGATCGATCGGGGATGGCGCAGTTGTCGCAGCGCGAGCTTCGCGAGTGTTGGAAAGCGGTAGCAGTGGTAGGTGGTGGCGCAGAGTTAGGAAATTCGGCTCGAGCGACTTTCGCAAATGGGGCCGAATTCTTTCGAGGTGTTTCGGTGTTGCTCAAAGATCGCCGAGTATTGGTTGGAGGCGACGGAGTGGATCATGGATGATCCGACTTGATCGCCAAGAGAAGTCGAAGGGCATCGATCGCTTCC
The DNA here is from genome assembly GCA_025503065.1 of Gossypium bickii. NCBI lineage: Eukaryota > Viridiplantae > Streptophyta > Magnoliopsida > Malvales > Malvaceae > Gossypium > Gossypium bickii. The sequence continues at coordinate 108,096,010 of CP106710.1, read as the reverse complement.
TTCGGGATGAGTCATACCAGTGGTGGCTCACGGTTCGAGACGAGTTGTGGCAAAGCAGAGGATCCGACATGGGATTATTTTGTGGTCGCATATCAAAAGAAGTACATTGGAGCTAGTTATATTGACTCAAATGAAAAGGCATTTCGAGGCTTGTTCAGGGAGTAAATCTGTTTTCGAGTACGAGGTCGAGTTCTTGAAGCTGAGTAGGTATGCCAGAGGCATTGTGGCCACAGAGCATGAGAGGTGTGTTTGTTTCGAGGATGGTCTGAGAGACGAGTTGAGACTGCTGATTGCTCCACAGCAGGAGCGCTAGTTTGCTGTCTTAGTTGAGAAGGCTAAGATAGCCGAGGTGTTAAGGAATCGATGGCGAGGCAGGTATGGGACGTAAATAGGCATAAGAGGAGCTTGGGTCTTCTCGGATCGTCGGGTAATCCGCAGAAGAGGCTAGACCGAGTGGGTCGAATCACCGCTAGGTTTGTTGTCGCTAAGCGTGGACCGCCGCAGCGGCAATCGATGTGGGAAATCTCATTGGGGTGGTGGCTGGATGGAGGAAAAGGTTGCTTCGAGTGTGGTTCTCTCGAGCACCGTGTGAGGACTCGCCCGCGTAAGTTGGCCGTGATTCGCCCGTGAGTCGTGGTAATCGCTCAGAGGTAATGGACCGCCACCGCAGAGGGTCGTGGTAATGGCAGAGGTGTTAATGGTTCAGTGGGGCCGTGGAACACCGCGAGGTGCGGTAGTTTCGAGGCCGCATACCGGGTTAGTGTATGTCGCGAGGCGCCGAGAGGAGGGCGATGCACCGGACGTCATAACCGATACGTTTTGATCTTTGGTTCTCCATTTATCGCTTTGATTGATGTGCGTCCGACGCATTCTTACGCTGCTAGTAGTAGTATAGTAGAGACCATGGACTTAGACTCGAGATATCTTCAGCGCGGATGACCGTAATTAGCCCTCAGGTCACTCTGTAGTTGTAGATAAACTATTTAGAGATGTACCCCTAGAACTCCAAGGGGTAGTGTTTGCTACTGATCTGATGGAACTGCCGTTTGGGGAGTTCGATCTGATTCTTGGGATGGACTGGTTGGTCAAGTACCAGGTGAGGTTGGATTGCGCGGCCAAGCGCATGGTTCTTAAGACGGTTGAGGGTGATGAGGTGGCTATGATAGGTAATAGGAGAGATTACTTATCTAATGTGGTATCTCGCCTAAAGGCGCAGAAGATGGTCGAAAGAGGTCGTGAAGCGTATGTGGTTCATGTGTATGCCTTAGAGGCTAAGGAATCACTGTGGAGAAGGTTCGAACTGTTAGGGAGTTTGCTGATGTGTTTCCTGAGGAGCTTCCAGGTTTGCCGCCAGATCACGAGGTAGAGTTCGGGATAGATCTGTTACCCGGGACTGCGCCAGTGTCTATTGCTCCGTATAGGATGGCGCCAAAGGAATTAATGGAACTTAAGGCTCAGACCCAGGAGTTGTTGGATCGAGGTTTTATCAGGCCAAGTGTTTCGCCGTGGGGTGCGCCGGTACTCTTTGTTAAGAAGAAAGATGGGACGATGCGGATGTGTATAGACTACCGCCAGTTGAACAAGCTGACGATTAAAAACAAGTATCCGTTGCCACGGATAGATGATCTGTTTGATCAGCTGAAGGGTGCGTCTGTGTTTTCGAAGATTGATTTGAGGTCTGGGTACCATTAATTGAAGGTGAAGGAGGCGGATATTCACAAGACAGCGTTTCGTACTAGGTATGGGCACTACGAATTTCTGGTAATGCCGTTCGGGTTGACTAATGCTCCGGCAGCTTTCATGGATATGATGAATAGGGTGTTTCAACAGTATCTGGATCGATTCGTCGTGGTTTTTATTGATGACATCTTGGTGTACTCAAGGTCGGAAGAAGAGCATGATGCGCACTTGAGAGAGGTGTTGCAGATTTTGAGGGAAAAGCAGCTTTATGCTAAGTTCAGTAAGTGCGAGTTCTGGCTTAGAGAAGTGACTTTCTTGGGTCATGTAGTGTCGGCTGAGGGGATTCGAGTAGATCCTCGTAAGATTGAGGCAGTTTTGGATTGGAAGCCGCCTAAGTCAGTGGCTGAGATTCGGAGTTTCCTAGGTTTGGTGGGGTACTACCGAAGGTTTGTGGAAGGGTTCTCGTTGATAGCAGCGCCAATGACCAAGTTGTTAAGAAAAGAGGTTCCTTTTGTTTGGACTGAGAAACAGCAGGAGAGTTTCGACAAGCTTAAGAAGATTTTGACTGAGGCTCCGGTTCTAATTCAACCTGAGGCTGGTAAGGAATTCACGATTGCATCGCGATGCATCACATACGGGCTTGGGTTGTGTCTGTGTCGATGCAGAAGGAAAGGTTGTGGCTTACGATCTCGGCAAATTGAGGCCACATGAGGTTAACTATCCGACGACGATCTCGAAAGTTAGCACCGTAGTCTTCGCCTTGAAGATCCGGAGGCACTACTTGTACGGAGAGAGATCAATAGTCTACTACGTGATCATAAGAGTCCAAGTATCTCCCGACTCGGAAGGATTTGAATTTGAGGCAGCGTAGATGGGTTGAGTTGCTGAAAGATTACGACTGTTCGATTGAGTATCATCCGGGCAAGGCTAACGTGGTGGCAGACGCGTTGAGCCGTAAGGTTGTTTCGGACTTAAGAGCTTTGTTTGCCCATTTGAGCTTGTATGACGACGGAAGTATTCTGGCAGAGTTGCAGGTTAAGCCTACTTGGGTTGAGCAGATCAGAGAGAAACAGTTAGAGGATGAGGTTCTGAGTGCGCGAAGGTTACAAGTGCAGGATGGTGGTTTGGAGGGTTACAGCCTGTCTAGTGATGAGGTTCTGTGTTTCCAAGGTAAGGCTTGTATGCCTAAAGATGTTGAGCTAAGGCAGAAGATTCTCCAGGACGCACATAGCAGTCCTTATGCTATGCATCCTGGAGGTAGCAAGATGTATAAGGATCTTAGAGAGCAGTTTTGGTGGCCTGGTTTGAAGAAAGAGGTGACAGAGTTTGTTGGGAAGTGTCTGACTTGTCAGCAGGTCAAGGTCGAACATCGATTCTGCGTCGGGTTTGCTTCACCTATATGAAGATTTCTCGCTGGAAGTGGGAAAGGATAACCATGGATTTTCGGTGGATTACCGCCACGCCACGCCAAGCAAGAAGGATTCAGTTTGGGTAGTGGTGGATCGTCTGACTAAATCAGCTCACTTCATTCCAGTGAGAGTGGATTATTCACTTCAGAGGTTGGCAAAGCTGTATGTGTCTGAGATTGTGAGGTTGCACGGTGTGCCAGTTTCGATCATCTCGGATCGGGATCCCAGGTTTACGTCAAGGTTCTGGAAAGCATTGCATCAAGCTCTGGGTACTCGTTTGGATTTCAGCACGGCTTTTCACCCGCAGTCTGACGGGCAGTCGGAAAGAGTTATTCAGATATTAGAGGATATGCTGAGAGGTTGTGTTCTGGATTTCAGAGGTAGTTGGGAGGAGTTTCTGCCGTTAGCTGAGTTCGCCTATAACAACAGTTACCAAGCAAGCATCAAGATGGCACCGTATGAGGCATTGTATGGTAGGAAGTGTCGCTCACCTACGTGTTGGACGGAGTTGGGTGAACGCCGCTTGTTGGGACCCGAGTTGGTTGTCGAGACGTAAGACAAGGTTAAGTTGATTCGCACTTCGGTTGAAGGAAGCTTGGGTGGCGTAAGTCTTATGTCGATCTTAAGCGGAGAGACATAGAGTTTCTCGTGTGGGGATCAAGTTTTTCCAAGGTCTCGCCGTGGAAGAAGGTGCCGAGGTTGGGAAGAAAGGCAAGCTAAGTCCGAGGTTTATTGGGCCGTATAAGGTTACGAGACGAGTGGGACCGAGTGAGCGCATCGGCTTGAGTTGCCGCCAGAGCTTAGTCGATTCACGACGCTTTTTCGCGTTTCGATGCTTCGCGTTATCGGTCGGACCTGGCCGCATGTTGTAGCAAAGAGAAGAGATCGAGGTGAATCCGGATATGACCATAGAGGAAGAACCAAGCGCGATTCTTGATCGGGATGTGAAGGTTCTGCGTAGGAAGGGTGTGCCTTTGGTTAAGGTACTTTGGCGAAATCATGGCGTAGAAGAAGCTACGTGGGAACCCGAGGATATGATGAGACAAAGAATACCCGCAACTCTTCGATCGTGTAATTTCGAGGTCGAAATTATTTTTAAGGGGGTAGAAGCGTAATATCCCGGTCGTGGGTTATTTTTGTTGTTGCATGATATTGCATGTGTTTAGTGTGTTTGTGTTGCTATTTTTGTGTTTTAGGGGCTTAATTGTAGGCTAGGAGTATGCTCGAGTGAATGGAAAAATTTAGTTTTGGGCTTAGGTGAGAGGAGTCTGAAAGAGTGGGGTTTAAGAATTTTATTTGTGGTTTTGTTGCACAAAAGAGAGTCGGCAAGGTGGCAAGGCATGCGCCGCTTGGGAGCTAGTGTGGCGTCAATTGCATGAGGTGGTGGTCTTGTGTTCAAGCCGCAAAGACCTTACATTTTGGTTCATTTTGGGAATGATAGAGAGGGAAGAGTTGGATGAAGTTTAAATTCCTCCTTGGACTTGGTCAAATGGTGGCTTAAGTGGGTGGAGAGTGATTGTAGGAGGGAGACTTGGTAAACACATTTGAAATGTGTGGCTTGGAGTAATTGGAGGGATATGGCCGAATTTGAGGGAGTGTGGAGTGGGGGAAGTGACGGCTTAGTGTGGGAAAGGGGGGAGGCCGAATGTACCTTGGCATTTTGGTGCATATTTCGGTCACTTTTTGGTAAGCTAGAGTTCTCTCATTTTTTCTTTTTCTCACCTCTTGAAACCGAAACACCTATTCCCTTAGTTGCCGAAATTGTTTTGCTTCATTTGGTTTGTGTGTAGCCGAATGCATGATTGCATTTTTCCTTCTTTCTTCACTTGGGTAAGCCGAAAGTAAAAGTCTTTTCTTGTCATATTTTCTTCCTTGTTGAACCTTGATAGCCGAACCTAGCACTCCATCTTTATTTCATTTCTTTTTGGAACCTTGTAAGCCGAAACCCCATCTCTCCAAAACATAATTTTTCTTTCTCTCATTTCTTCTCTGACTAGCCGAAACTCAAGCACTAAAAGCACATCTTCATTTTCTTTCTTTGACAAACCGAAACTACCTTCATTCCATTCACTTCTCTTTTCTCAATTGTCATTGCCGAAACTACATTTTGTCTCACCCTTCTTTTCTTTCTCTTCCACTCAAGCCGAACATTAGAGGTGATAAACACTTAGGCCGAATCTCTTCTCTCCTAGAAGTCCTATTATTTTGGCCGAATTTTGGGTGTTGGGTCATTGGAGTGTGGAAACAAGCAAGGGAACCGTCGTTCTTTTGTTACTCGGTTGGTAAGTAAGGGGTAAGTGTTTGGTATTGGAGTTGTTGGTTCAATCTGTGGGTTCGATTAAGTCAGGGGTGACAAAGGTTTAATTGTTCTCTTATGAAGGTGTAGCCGATTGTTGGAAGGAGAACCATTGTGGTTCGGGTTTGATAAGAAATCAAACCAATAACAAGGTGGGGGATCAGCATTAACCCTTTGGTTAATTAATCTTTGGCCGAAGCTAGTAATCAAGGTGCCTTAGATCGTTTCGTTGGGATCTTTAGACTCGTATTTACCAGGTGTGTAAACTAACACACTGATTCTTAGTAATATGTTAATAACCTGTGTTGTAATAAGTGAAACAGTGGTGATTGATATGATACCCTATTGGGTATGATTGCGCACTCGGGTAAGTCAAGATTATTATGAGCTTCATCGATGATCTATATGATACCATGATTATGAATGTATGTGATATGAGATATGATGTTCAACATATTGGTATGAGGGCATGACTTACATGATACGCATTAGTATGGCATGTATGGGTGATATGAGTGGAGGGGGATGATGATATCCGTGTCTTTGGGACACTGTGTGTCTTTGGGACACCAGAGGTTTGGCACCTCCAAAGTGGTTTGGTACCACGTTGATATTTTGTGACTTTGGGTCACCAGAGGTTTGGCACCTCAAAGCGCCTCGCCCCGCTGGCTTAGCACCACGGTGGGTTGGCCCCACGATTGATTATACTGGGATTGACGCCAGTGATTTGGTATCACGCGATGGGTTGGCCCCATCATCGGATTTGTGATCGCGTCACCAAAGTGGTTTGGTACCACATTTGTGTCTTTGGGACAAAGCAGAGGTTTGGCACCTCATTGCGCGACTCGCCCCCGTGGTTTGACACCACCGTGGGTTGGCCCCACACACAGAGATACGGGATTGTCGCTAGTGATTTGGTATCACGCGATGGGTTGGCCCCATCTTTAGATTATTCGTGACTTTGGGTCACCAGTGGTTTGGCACCACACTTATGGATATCGTGACTTTGGGTCACCAGTGGTTTGGCACCACCAGTGGTTTGGTACCACACGGGGTAGAAAAGGCGATACGGATGGTTAGGATCGGGTTGCATTAATTATGTTGCTATGTATGATGTGTGTTAGCATGTTGTTTTATCGGGAGCGGGATTTATGCACTGAGTCATTCAACTCACCCTCTCCTTTGACTTTTCAGGTGACTCGTAGATGCAGCACTTGGGGCGGGATGGACTCGGGGTGCTCATGCCATGCTTAATAAAGTGTTGCTCAGACTTTATATTTTGGGTACTTAGTTTATTTACTGTTATTTGGGTTTTAAATTGGATTTGTGAAAGGCCTTTAGATTATGTTTTATGATGTTTATGCTTTAAAGTAGATTTAATATGCTTTAACAAAAATAATTTGAGCTAAAAGGTGCTAAAATGTGGAAAGGCAATGATTTCAAAACTATAACGCAATGTTTCAACTATACCATCGGGTATCACACAATGTTTTGATATTAAGTAAACTCAAACGATTTTCAAATCAAAATCGATTTTCTACTAAGTTCAAAAATGTTTTAAGTAACATTAAGGAACTGCTTGAATCATTAAATGAAATCAACCCGTTTTTAACTACACGTATTGGATAAGTTTTCGAAATTTCTAAGTTTTCAAAATAACATAGAAAGTTTTCAACAATCATATCCAAGATTTCTACAAGCCTAAACTTTCCAAAGAATTTTTATCGAGCTTTTAAACGAAAAATCTAACCTCTCAAATACGTTTTCCCCGTAACATACCAGATTCGGACGTGGTGTCTTGTCCGGGTTTGGTGTGTTACAGACCGGATCTAGCATGTCACATAAAAGGGTTGTTTAAAAGCTACGCGTTCGTTGAAAATGTTGCATCTCTTTTGAAAACCCCGAGTTTGTTGTTTGTAAAAAAAAAACAAGATTTGCTTAAGAGTTTTCTTGAAAAGTTGTCGTTATTTTCAAAAAAACTTTGTTCGTTGCAGAAGTTTAATTAGGGGATTTTGGAAACGTGATATTTTGAAAACGGTTATTAACGTTTTAAGAAAACCAGTGTTTAATCATTTTAACAATTTAATAATAGCAGCTATGAAAGTTCAAAAGGAAAATAAAATCCAATGGCCTTGCTACAAAACATTAAACCCAAAATAATTTAACAAGAAATAAAATAAAAACTGGATTTACTAAGTTTCGTGAGAAGTAACTCCGATGTATGGCCACCACCGAGTCCTCCGTCACTCCAAATCCTCCAACGCTGGTGATCACTTGCAAGATTAAAGCAGAGGGGTGAGTTACGAGAACTCAGTGTGTAATCCCCTAAACGGTCACTGATTGGGCCCGAGCCCATAAGACATCAATCTGGGCCTAACCCCTACAATCATGAAAGTGCAGATAATGTAATGCAACCCAACCCAATCCAACCAATCACACCCCCGTACCAACCAATCGTCACCTATGGGGATCAAGTCAACCCACCCCGCCAAACACACCAATATCGCAGACAAGCTGCTAATCACAATATTTGTGGCTGAGCCATCAGAGTAATAGTATATAAATATGTGGCATAGCCACTAAAATTGTATGTGGTAGAGCCACCAGGCTACACTTCTCTTCAGTCATTAAACCCGCTCCATGCAACATGATAAAATGCAATGTATCAATGTATAAAAGTGTAAATAAAACCATACACACGATATTCAACCACAATCAAGGATATAACGGTCATTTTCACCCATTTGGGGGTATTTTAGTAATTTTACCCATCGAGGGTATTTTGGTAATTTTGCAACCCAGGGGTATTTTGGTAATTTACCCTCTAAGGGTATTTTGGTAATTTCACAACCCAGGGGTATTTCGATAATTTACCCTCCAAGGGTATTTTGGTAATTTCGCAACCTAGGGATATATTGGTAATTTACCCTCTAGGGGTATTTTGGTAATTTTACAAATCGGGGTACTTCGGTAATTTCGTAAACTAAGGGTTTTTCAGTAATTTTGTAAACCAATGGTATTTCAGTAATTTTGTAAACTAAAGGTATTCCAGTAATTTTGTAAACCGAGGTATTTTAAGCAGAGATAATGATATGAATGGGCCTAGGGCCCATTCTCGGACCAAATGGGCCCACACGCTCATGTGGCCCATTTAGCCCAAATCTAGCCACAGATATGAGATTCACACAGACCAGTTCACTATCTACTGCACAATCATACAATTTATTCATATGGGCCCACGGCGGCCTAGACTCATGAGAACACTCATGAGGGCTCAACTATCGCGTCGAAGCTCCCACACGTGCGCTCGCACGCACGTGTGGCTACCATCACCGTGTGAACGACTTCTCGGCATTTGCCGCTCTATAACTAGAGTAGGGCGAAATACACACCTGACAGGATTCTAGAGTTGATTCGCACTCCGAACACTCCTATGCCCAAATGCCAACCAAGGTGTGCTTACTCTCCTCATAAATTGCTCTATTTAAAGCCAGCTTCTCACCTTCCCTCTTGCTAGCTTCCCGATGTGGGATCCCTCCTTTAGCAGAGTTTAATTCCAACACAAACTCTGGCCGTCCCAACTTAGCAAAATAAATATCCCTTATTCCTTGCGATGGGATTCGAACTTAGGCTCCCCTGTAACTTAATCCACGCCGCTAGCCACTTGGCTACAAGCTCCTCTTGTATCTAAAATCATGCGCAACTAAATATAAGTCTATGGGCCAAAGTCTAAGTTCACTTAAAAATAAATCAAAATGAAATGCAAGCGCCAAGACTTGAACCTTCGACCCATTGCTTCCTCTATTACGTCATTCCATTGTCTCCTATGTGGCGCCATTTTCCACTAGACAACAACTCTTTTGTGTCATTTTTCTCCATATTTTATTCTTAAATCCTACTTACTAACTCCCAAGGTTTTACTCACCTAAAACCAAAATTTTTCTTAAAGCCCAAGTTTGATCCCGAGACTTCATAGAAGCCCCCTAACCTTCCAAAATCACTCACTGAATAGGACCAACTTGCATTAGTGCCGTTCTCTTGTTCACAAAAAATGTTAAATGCTCCCCTGGTCAAGGCCCAATAAGCCCAATTCTACTAGGCCCAAATTCGGGTCGTTACAAAAGATAATATGTACAACCTAGAAACAAAGTGTCCAAACACACAACCTAATAATTCATTTTTATACCAAAATGAACTAGAAACATATACATGGCACAATCCCAAAAGAGTTCAAAAGCTACTAACGATGATGGATAGTTTGAGCTGTAGTTTCGATCTGTCCCCAGTCAGCAAAAGTAATCTACCAAACGGCACACAAACACGTATAAGCTTTTAAAGCTTAGTAAATAGATAGCAATTTAATTAACTTAACATTAAATGCATGAATTTTTATTCTATTTACTTAATGTTACCAAAATGTAACCAAGGCAAAAAAGTGCTATTAGGAGTATAGAAGTACAATAGAGGGGTAAGTGCGATTAGGGGTACCGAAGTAAAATAGGGTCATGTAAGTGCAATCAGGGGTATCGAAGTACAATAAGGGCACGTAAGTGCGATCAGGGGTACCGATGTACAACAGGGGCACATAAGTGGGATCAAGGGTATAATTATATAATAATTAACTACTTGATTATAAAATACAAATACATAAGTATATCAAATGATATAATTTAATTACTATGAACTTACATCGACAACTATCACGTTGGAGTACGATTGGTTAATCCGCTATTTTTGCCTTTCCACAATTTAGATCCGGTTGAGATTTATCTTGATGTAAATAAATAAATTCAACCAATTTAATAAATTTTCTATTCAATTTAATTCAGTCCAAATTCACATGTTTGCAAAATTACTCTTTTGACCCTAAACTTTTGAATTTCTTTTCAATTTAGTCCCTAGCTCATAAAAATGAAAATTCATAAAATTCAACCACAACCCATTAGAGCTGAATATCAATTAGGTTCCTAACAAGCCCTATATTTCATTTATCTCACAATTTCACCATGTATAGTTTTCTATTTTTCAATTAAATCACTTTGCCAATTTCTTAAAAAATCACTTAACAAAAGTTGTTTATCTATCCACAACTAACCATTTTCTTCCATAGAACATCAAAAATCTTACACGAAAAACCCTAATAGTTTGACAGTTTCACAAATTAGTCCCCGGGCTAGCTAGATTAAGCTACAACAATCCAAAAAACATAAAAATCATTAGAAACAGGACAAAGTACATACCAATCTAGCAAGGAATTTGTTGCCGCAAGCTCAAGCTCAACAATGGCTTCCACAAACCCTAATTGTTTTTTTAATTGAAGAAATAAAGATGATACTTGATTTGTTTTATTTAATTCTCATTTATTTACCATTTACCTTTATAACCTTTTAATTTATTACAAATTTGAAAAATACAAAGCCATCATATTCCACTATTAATATTTATGGTCTAATCACCACATAAGGACCTATATTTTAAAGTTCCATAGCTATTTAATACCTTTAGCCACTAGATCTCAAATTTTTTACTTTACACGATTTTGTCCTTTTTATCAAATTGAACACGGTAAAATTTCTTAATGAGATTTTTATATGACGCTACTATCATGCTTTAATCATTAAAATATTAGTAAAATAAATATTTCAACATCGAATTTGTGGTCCTGAAACCACTGTTCTGATTTCACTGGAAACGGTTGTTACAATCCCCCTAAAGAAATTTTCGTCCTAAAAAATTCTTATCAGAAAAGAGGTTCAGATATTGCTTTCTCATAGCTTTGTCAGGTTCCCAGGTAGCTTCTTCTATTTTGTGTCGTTGCTAGAGAAATTTTACTAAAGCTATGTTCTTATTTCTCAATTCTTTCACCTCTCTTGTCAGAATTCTGATCGGTTCCTCACTGTAGGACATATAAAGCTGAATCTCGACATCTATCAGGGAGATAACATGTAAAGGGTTAGATCAGTACCGTCGTAACATAGACACATGAAAGACACTATGAATCATTTCTAATTCTAACAGTAAATCTAATCGATGCACAAAAGGTCCGATTCTCAGTAATCTCATACGGCCTGATAAATCACAGACTTAAATTCCTTTGCGATCAAATCGAAGAACTTTTTTCTAGGGCAACACTTTCAGGAATAGTCAGTCATCAATTTGAAATTCAATATATTTACGCTTAAGATCCGCATATGATTTCTGTCGATCTGAAGCTTCTTTCAAACTATCTCGGATCATTTTTACTTTTTCTTTAGTCTCACGAATTAAATCAACCTCGTGTATCTTTTTCTCATTGAGCTCAGTCCAATATAACGGAGTTCGACATTTATGACCATACAATGCTTCATACGGTGCTATCTTTATTCTTAATTGAAAACTATTGTTGTACCCAAATTCAACTAATGGTAAATATTTCTCCCCATTGTATTCAAACTCTAATATGTATTACTCAGACTGACCATTGGTCTGATGATGAATTGTAGTGCTAAAATGCAACCGTGTACCTAGAGCTTCCTGTAACCTTCTCTAGAATCATAATGTAAATCGCGAATCTCTATTCGAGATGATGGAAACTGGCACTTCGTGTAATCTGACAATCTTATAAACGTAGAACTCAAACTAATTTCTGAAGGGAGTAATCTATACGTACCAGAATAAATTATGCTGACTTCGTCAAACGATCAACGACAACCCAAATGACATCTTTCTTTCTCGGAGATAAGGGTAAACCCAATACGCAATCCATAGTAACTCGATCCCATTTCCACTCCAATATCATCATTGGCTGCAATAAACCAGAAGGTACCTAATGTTCAGCTTTAACTTGCTGACATACTAAACATCTCGATACAAAGTCAGAAATCTCACGTTTCATTCCCGACCACCATTACATCTGTTTCAAATCACTATACATCTTAGTACTTCTCAGATGAATAGACAACTTACCACTATGAACTTCATGCAAGATCCTCCGAATGAGCTCTGGATCCTCTAAATAATTTGAAGTCAGAAGTTGAATCACTTTGTTCTCGTTTAGCTTATAATACGTTATCATACTTCTGAGCCTCGCAGATCTACTCTAAAAACATTAGTCTAGCTTCCAACTCGACTAAGATTGAACCATTATCAAATAATGTCAGTCACGTATTCATCGCTCGTAAAGTAAATAAAGATTTTCTACTCAGAGCATCAGCAGCTACATTCGCTTTACTCGGATGATAATCAATGATCAAATCATAATCTTTCAATAGTTCGAGCCACTTGCATTGTCTCATGTTCAAATCTTTCTGTGACATCAGATACTTCAAACTCTTATGATCGGTAAATATATGACATTTTTTGCCATACAAATGGTGTCGCCAAATTTTCAATGCAAACACTATAGTTGCCAACTCTAAGTCATGTGTCGGGTAATTTTTTTCATGTGGCTTTAATTGTCTGGAAGCATAAGCTATTACTTTTCCTTCCTGCATTAAAACATAGCCTACACCATGTAAAGATGCATCACTGAAAACAAAAAATTCTTTACCTGATTTAGACTGAACTAGAACGGGTGCCTCGGTCAATAGTGCTTTCAATTGATCAAAACTTTGCTGACACTTCTCAGACCATTTGTATTTCACATCTTTTTGTAATAGTCGTGTCATCGGTGTAGCTATCATCGAGAATCCTTTGACGAATCTTCTACAATATCCAGTTAGTCCTAGAAAACTTCTAATCTTAGATATATTTCTTGGAGGCTTCCAATCAATAATAGCTAAAATTTTGCTTGGATCTACTCTGATGCCATATGCCAACACAACATGTCTTAGAAAACAAACTTCTAGCAGCCAGAATTCACATTTGCTAAACTTAGCGGATAATTGTTTTTCGTGTAAAGTTTGGAAAACAATTCGCAGATGTTCAGCATGCTCGGATTCATTCTGTGAATATACCAAAATATCATCGATGAAAACCATAACAAATCGATCTAGATATTGTTTGAAAATTTTGTTCATCAGGTCCATAAACATTGCAGAAGCATTGGTTAAACCAAATGGCATCATTAAAAATTCATAATGTCTTTAACTTCGAGTCTTTAACTTTCAACTAATAGTAGCCAGAACGAATATTAATCTTCGAAAATACTGTTGCACTTTTTAACTGGTCAAACAGATCATTAATACACGGCAATGGGTATTTGTTCTTTATTGTCACTTTGTTGAGTTGTCGGCAATCGATACATAACCGAATAGATCCATCTTTCTTCCTAAAGAATAAAATAGAAGCACCCTAAGGAGAAAAGCTGGGCCAAGCAAAGCCTTTATCTGTCAACTCCTACAACTGTGCTTTCAACTCTTTCAATTTTGTAGGTGCCGTTCTGTATGGTGCTATAGATATCGGGGATATTCCCGGCATCAACTCAATTCCAAACTCAAACTCCCAAGTCAGAGGTAGCCCAGGTAACTCTTCTAGAAACACATTCGAGAATTCACACACCACTGGAATCGATGCTAGTTTTGTTTCAGAGATTCTGGAGTCAACTACATAAGCGAAATATGCTTCACAACCCTTTTTAACATATTCCTATGACGTCATAACAGATATTATACTAGGTGTATTGTAACACCCTTAACCCGTATCTATCGCCGGATTAGGGCTACAGGGCATTACTAGACTTAGCACAGATCATAGCAAATAATTACAATTTAAGTAGCCATAACCGAATACATTGTAAATAATGATATACTTTCAAAGAATGCATAAACATATTTGCACTTAGCTTAAATCTATTCAACCAAATACACACACATATATATAAGTATTTTTCAACAATTAGCAAAGGTCACTATTCAATTGGTCATTTAAATTTTCATTAATCGAATATGCTCATGTTTATAATCACTTTGCTAAACGATTTCTCAATTATTAAAGACCAAATATACCTACATACCAAGACCTTACCTAACCGAAACTAGGATGTACCCAAAATCATACCAATTGCCAAAAACATTCAACTATACTATAGATCATATTTCTTATAATTATCATAGCCAAATTATGAAATTCGTACATATCTTACAATAACCTAAACATATAAAATCAAGCTCCATACATAATCATATACATATCATGTCTGAATATGCACAACTTAGGGACATGACCTATAATGCCATTCATACCAATCATGAAAATATATTTACTATATCATACAAATGCCATGACCGAATATTCACAACTATGATTTAACTCAATTCATTCAAACCTCATAACCAAATACCAAACATAAACACATTAGGATTTATACTCCAAAATAAGTTAATACCATGGCCGAATCTATATAAAACCATAATACCACAATTTAGCGATTTTCGCATGGCATTTATACATATACACACCATTCAAAATCAACTCTAAAGTAACATAGCCTATACATGCCATAGTTTCAAAAGAAGTAGAGCTTATGAAATACCAAAATCTATTGATAGTGTGACAGACTTGATGATGATCCTCGAGCACGAACTTTGACTCCAAAATCTAATAAACAATACAACAACCACATAAAGTAAGCTATCATAGCTTAGTAAGTTATAAGCAATTACAAAACAATGTATCAAACATTATAATAGACAACTTTCACATTTCTTAATCCTTAATGCCGAATATCCCAACATTTAATAATAACATTCATCTAGATCTATAATCCTCTTCTCACCTCAAAACAAATACACATATATATGCTACTGAAGTTCATACTCACATTTCAATCTATATAAATCACATATTAATATGTATAATACGGAATTATCATTTCAACAACTAAACTTACTTATCATCCAAACGATGATTTATCATTGCATACCTGGTCATTATATTCTGTTTAGTACATTCGATAACTATTACAATTAAAAGATAGGCAAACCTGCACACTCCATGCAAAAATCTATTAACGTATCACATGCTTAATGTCGTCATATTAATACCTTGCACACTTAGTGCCAAATTCTTGTAACGTATCGCACACTTAGTGTCATTACCTTTAACTTCTTGCACACTTAGTGCTAAACAACCGATTTCATACACTTAGTGCTCGGTATTTAATTTTGCACACTTAGTACTCATTGACCGATTTC
Source organism: Gossypium bickii (assembly GCA_025503065.1). Taxonomy (NCBI): domain Eukaryota; kingdom Viridiplantae; phylum Streptophyta; class Magnoliopsida; order Malvales; family Malvaceae; genus Gossypium; species Gossypium bickii. The sequence continues at coordinate 108,080,513 of CP106710.1, read as the reverse complement.
ACACACTTAGTGCTCGGTATTTTAATTTCATACATTCTTGCATTTCCCCCACTTACTCCTCATTTATATATACAAATTAGCTTATTTCATCTTCAAATCAATAATACATTTGGCTAAGTCATTTTTTTTATAAGCATGCCTCACATTCGACTATATCTATTTCTCAATTCAATAATACATATAGTTATACCATTAACATATATGTTTACATTACATTCAACTCTAATCGTCTCCAAACTAATAATCCATTCGGCAATAACAACATTGTACAAATTTACCACCGTTAAATACATATGCATCATTATAGAAAAATTTAATTCAACTCAATTGCTTAAAAACTTACCTCGAGTATCGACGGACTACGTTTTCCGACTATTTGATTAACTTCTCCTTTCCCCAATCCAATCCCGATCCTTTTTGTTCTTGATCTAAATAATTTCAAATTAAGCTCATTCAAACATATTATCAGTCAATTTAGTCCAAAAACGCATAAATGAGCAATTTACATTTTTACCCTTAATATTTCACATTTTTACAATTTAGTCCCTATTGCATAAAACACAAAATATTCAAAATTTGACCACACTTCTTTAGGGCCAAATATTCATAGTCCTAATACAAGCTCATACATTTAATTTATTTTGCATTTTAGTCCCTCAAAAATTTATTTTTGCAATTTAATCCAAATTACTCAGTTCCATCAAAAATTCAAGAACAAAACTTTTTAACCTAACACATATAATCCATATTTCATCATCAAACCACAAAAACAACAAGCTTTCTTCAATGGCAATTCACGAAATACACAACCAATTCAAAGATTCAAGCATGGGCTAGCTAAATCACATAGCAACGATCTCAAAAACGTAAAAATTATAAAAAATCGAGCTAAACACATACCTCAATCAAGCTTAGACAAGGTCGAATGTAGCTGGGTTTTCTTTCTTTTTCTTTTGCTAAGTTTCGGCTATGGCTTAAAAAAAAAGATGATAACCATGGCTTTGTTTTATTATAAATAACATATATATTAAAATTTTATTTATTTACCTATTTAACCTTTATTATAAAATAACTAAACATTATAACATAAGGTTAATTTTGTCCATGGCCGGCCACTATCTAAAAATTTGGGCTATTTACTCTTTTAATATATCTAATTAAAAAGAAATCATCAATTAAGCCCTTTTTACTAATAATCACCAAATTTTTAACTTACGCGATTAAGCCCATTTATTAAATCGAACCTCCAAATGATTAAATTTTTAAAAAATTTAATATAGACAAATTCACACATTATAAACACCAAAATATTTTTAAAAAAATATTTTTTAGACTCAGATTCGTGGTCCCGAAACCATCGTTCTGATTAGGGCCAAAATCGGACTGTTACATGTATCGTCCAGTCTGTCTAATTCAATTCAGACCCATTTACCATTCGAACATTTAAGCATAATATATTTTCTTCTACAATTCATAATGGCATCATGCTGAGTTAACCAGTCTATTCCCAGAATCACATCAAATTCATCAAAAGGTAACAACATCAAACTAGAGGGAAAGTCATAACCCCTAATTTTCAGTGGGCAAGACCTACATAACTGATTGGCTGGAACATACCGACCCAAAGGATTTGTAACTTTAAAAATATATTTAGTAAATTCAATAGATATTTTCTTTTTTTCTACTAATGTAGTGCATATATACGAATGAGTTGATCTAGGATCAATTAATGCATATAATCCTTAATAAAATCTAGAGCTATAGCTTTTTCCCGAGCTCAGATTGCATATGCTCTAGTCGGTGTTCTTGCTTCTGACTGTTCATTCATCTTACTATAGTTTCCTCAACCAGGAGTAGTATTTCTAGCATTTCCAGATCTTATACCCTATGAGAGGTTGCTTCGAGCTTAATTAATTGATTCCTGAAATCGCTTTGCTTCTTGGGACAATTACGGAGAAAGTGGTCAGTAGCTCCACAACGGAAACAAGCTCCTAATTTTGATAGACACTCACCAAAATGTCTTTTATTACAGTCATCACACATCGGGATGGTTCTCTCCACATTCCTTACACTTCCAACACTCGCTGCTGGAGCATTAACTGACTAGAAATTACTTTGTCTGGGTTTCTCTCGATTAACAAATTCTGAAAGAGCAACTGAATGACTAGTGTCGTTTCTAAATTTCTTTGAGGGAGATGACTAAGTAGGCTTGAACGACCCTATCTTAATATTGTCTCTGAATCTTGAATCTGACTGTCATTTACTTTTACAAATCTCTTCAATCTTCTATGCTCGCCCAGAAAGTTCTACCAATTCTCGTAACTTTAGTGCTGTTACAGCCAACGGATCTCATCATTTAACCCATCTTCAAATCTGATACACATTTCCTCCTCATTCGATACAATGTTACGAGTATATTTGCTTAATTGCACAAATTCTCATTCATACTCAACTACAGTCCAGTTTTCTTGCTTTAATTCGAGAAATTCTTTCTTTTTCGATCGATAAACAATCGACTAACATAATTTTTCTTGAATTCACTCTGTAAAAAGTCCCAATTAATTCAATCATTCGATACCATCATGCTTAAGGTATCCCACCATAAATATGCCTCGTCTTTAAGCAAAGACATCGCGCATCTCAAGTAATTTTTAGGGGTACACAATAATTCTATAAAAACTCTATTTGTATTTAATAGCCAATACTCGACTTTTGACGGAACATCATCTACCGTACCTCTAAACTCTTCCACACCACATTTCTAAACCTTATCTACGGATACCCGAGTAGCCAACACCGATATAGGGGTGGTAGTATTCAAGGGTGCCGGAGGAGGCACACAGGGGGTGGAGGAGGCGGAGTAGCCATATTTTATTGTTTAAACTCATTGAACCATTGGTTCATCATTCCCATAAACATATGTTTTATTTCATCACCAACTGATTGAGGAATAGGAGCACTATTACTTGCCTCTGGATTCGAAGCTTGAACATTACTTTTAGCTTCATTAACTATAGCTCGATTAGGTTCTGCTGACATCTTGAATCTATAAGAAACAATTTGTTAGAATAGATCAAATGCATCACACTATCACAGGGTATATGTAGCATGTATATACTAATTCATATTTTGCTACGTTAGTCCTATAATAAACTAAACCGTAACTCTGATACCAATAAATGTAACACCTCTAACCCATATCTGTCGCCAGAACAGGGTTATAGAGCATTACCGGAGTTTTCAAACCAAATGACCATAATTTCAAAAGAATACAAATCATATCAATACTCATGTTAAAATCAATTCAATTCATACATATCATCCCTTATACAAGCCCTCGAGGCCCTAAAAACACATTAGAAACAAGTCAAGACTAAATAAAAAACTCAGATAATTATTCAGAAAATAGTGAAAATTTTCTATATTACAGGGTCACAGGACCGTGTGGACATTCGAAATAAGGACACACGGCCGTGTCCTAGCTCGTGTCTGTGCCAGTGTAACTCACTAACTTGGGTCACATGACCAAGTCATACGCCCGTATGCCAAGCTGTGTACCCTTCGAAGTAACCTCACATGCCCGTGTGCTAGGTCGTGTAACAGCCTGACTTAAACCTTTTGAAAATTACAGGGGACACACGGCCATGTGACCTGGCCGTGTGTCACACACGGCTGAGACACACGCCTATGTGGACAAAAATAAGCTATTTTACAAGCCATTTTTCTCACCCATTTTGGCTTGTACCTACACCCAAAATTTCATATATATACAAGCTATAACAAGGCACCAAAATCATGAAAAATGAAGCTATATACATATGGTATATTAACATATAACCAATATGCTAATAGGCACCTCAAATGTCAACATATAAACATGTAACTATGTACTTAATTTGGACAAATAATATTCATTAACATTTAAACTAAATTTACTTCAACATATGCCACTTAAATTACTTATAAACCAAACACCAAAAAGGTACCGTTTGTATCATTTCACTAGTAGCACCAATAGACTTATATTCCACTAAAAGCAAAGATACCAAATCCATATTTAAAACATAAAACATAACCTTTATAACATACATTTTCAAACTAGTCTTTCATCTTTGCTTATTCAAACATCTATTCAAATACAAATGCTATGACAACAACTTAAATTCATCAACATTAAACCATTCATAAGTGATTTCATTTATACCAATTTATCAAGTCAAAAGATACATATGTACAACCTAGAAACAATGTGACCAAACACACAACTTAATAATTCATTTTTATACCAAAATGAAACATATACATATATACTTATAGCCACATGTGCATGCCATAATCCCAAAAGAGTTCAAAAGCTACTAACGATGATGGATAGTGTGAGCCGTAGTTTTGATCCGTCCCAGTCAGCAAAAGTAGTCTACAAAATGACACACAAACACGCATAAGCTTATAAAGCTTAGTAAGTAGATATCAATTTAATTAACTTAACAAAAAATATATGAACTTTTATTCTATCTAATTAATGTTATCGAAATGTAACCATAGAAAAAAGTGCTATCAGGAGTACCAAAGTACAATAGGGCCATAATTGCGATTAGGGGTACCGAAGTACAACAGGGGCACGTAAGTGCGATTAGGGGTACTGAATTACAACAGGGGCATATACGTGCGATCAGGGTACTGAAGTACAATTGGGGCACATAAGTGCAATTAGGGGTACCGAAGTACAACAGGGGCACATAAGTGCGATAAGGGTAATTATATAATATTTAACTACTTGGTTATAAAATACAAATACATTGGTAAATCAAATGATATAATTTAATTACTTTGAACTTACATTGACAACTATTGCGTAGGTGTACGATTGGTTAACCTGCGATTTTCGCCTTTCCACAATTTAGATCCGATTGAGATTTATCTTGATCTAAATAAATTCAACCAAATTAATAACTATTCTATTCAATTCAATACAAATTCACATGTTTGAAAATTTACTCTTTTGACCCTAAACTTTTGATTTCTTTTCACTTTAGTCCCTTGTTCATAAAAATGAAAATTCATGAAATTCAACCACAACCCATCATAGCCAAATATCAGTTAGGTCCCTAACAAGCCCTATGTTTCATTTATCTCACAATTTCACCATGTATAGTTTTCTATTTTTCAATTAAATCCCTATTTGCCAATTTCATAAAAATTCACTTAACAAAAGCTGTTTATCTATCCACAACTAACCATTTTCTTCCATAAAACGTCAAAACTCTTACACATTCATCAGTGGAAAAACCCTAATAGTTTGACAGTTTCACAAATTAGTTCTCGGGCTAGCTAGATTAAGCTACAACGACCCCGAAAACATAAAAATCATTAAAAATGGGATAAAATGCATACCAATCTATTAAGGAATTTGTTGCCGCAAGCCCAAGCTCAACAATAGCTTCCACAAGCCCTAATTTTCGGTTCTTAATTGAAGAAATAAAGATGATACTTGATTTGTTTTATTTAATTGTAATTTATTTACCATTTACCTTTATAACCTTTTAATTTATTACAAATTTGAAACATACCAGGCTCATATTCCACTATCAATATTTATGGTCTAATCACCACATAAGGACCTATATTTTAAGGTTCCATAGCTATTTAATACCTTTAGCCACTAGAACTCAACTTTTGTACTTTACGCGATTTAGTCCTTTTTATCAAATTGAACACGTAAACGGTAAAATTTCTTAACGAAATTGTTATATGACGCTACTATCATGCTGTAATCATTAAAATATTAATAAAATAAATATTTTAGTGTCAGATTTGTGGTCACAAAGCCACTGTTCTGATTTCACTGAAAATGGCTGTTACATGGATATTGTAAGCTCTAAGCTGATTCGCCCAGTCAGATTGCAAAATGACAACTTCATTAAGAAAACAAACAAAAAGATAATTTCTAATTCGTGATAACTAAATACAGGTTCACACCATATTAGTATTTATTCTTGTATAACATAATAACTTTCCAAGAGTTTACCAGTTCCATCAATAAAAATATATCAATGTAACCATCCATATACATAAGTAAAAGTTTCAAAGCAACATTTATTACGTAATAACATCATAAATATACAAATGCATTAAGTAAGTAATTAAGTTGTAAATCAATTAACACTTAGCTCGATGAACTACAGTAACTTAACTCGGATACTCGGGTAACTACACCACACTAGAGGCATCATAGATGCGTAACAGAGGCACCGAAGTGCATACAGAGGCATGATTGTGCAATCAAAGGCATCAAAGTGTAATAATGGCTCCGAAGTGTGAATAGAGGCATCGAAGTGCAAACTCGTACAAGTGCATGTTCAAACCCTATTGGCATGCCAATCATATCCTAAGTGTTTACTACTTTCAACCGAGCACTATACGTAATTTCATTGGATCCATACATATCCATCATTCAAAGGCACTTCATTATTTCTGTCCACATACTATAAAAAACTATTCATTCATTTCAATAATATGCAATGATGGTGGTGTGAAAGTCTTAAAATTTATATAATGAATGATCGAGCCTAGAAACTAACTATCACCACGATTGAGGCAAGCGCACCTATCGAACAGTAAGTATAGTTTAGTGGCAAGACCGGATTGTCGAACCCAAGGGAACCAAAAGTACTAATCTGACTTTCTTTTTATTATTTAGCCTAAGAATTAAGGGAATTGTTGTTTAACCTAAAATTAACTAACTACTAAGCTGAAGATGCTAAAACACAGAGAAGGAATTTGGGAAAATAATTTTGGGAAAAACCAATTGATTAAGATAATACTCGAGGAAGAATCCACCTAGACTTCACTTGTTATTTAACTCTGAACCAGACGATTTATTCACTTGACTTGATCCGTAAGATTCTCTAATTTATATTAATACCTCTCTCAAGACTACTAACGTCTAGCCCTAGGTTGATTAATTGAAATCTATTTCTAATTAAAACCCCTAGTGTCGCATTAACTCGATCTATGGACTCTCATATTAGGTTTGACCCTAATTCGGCAGATTTTCGTCATCCTATCTCTAGGGTTGCGATCAACTCCACTTAATTATGCTAGATCTACTCTTAAATAGGGAATATTCCTCCACTGCTTAAGGGCATCAATACTTGAATCAATATCCTGAAATATCAAAACAAGAATTAAGAACACATAATTAAGAACAAATCAAGTATTTATCATATAGTTCAGAAAATAATAACAAGATCCGTCTTAGGTTTCATCCCCCTCAGGTATTTGAGGGGTTTAGTTCATAATTATAAAAGAATACATCTCAAAAGAAAGTATAAAACAAAACATAAGAAAAACCCTAAAACCCCCTAAAGGAATTGAAAGGAAGATCTTCCGTCTTGAGTATGATTCCGGCTTCTTGAGATGAATCAACTGGCCTTCTTCGAGTAAATCCCACAATTTTGACCTCTTTGGCTTGGCTCCTTGGCCTACTTGAACCCCCTCTTGAAGGTTGGCCTCTAGGGTGTTTATATAGGCTTTTGAAATGTCTTTCTTTGCCTCTAAGTACCCTATTCCGAATAGAATTAAAACAGGTCACGTTAGGGACACGCTCGTGTGGCACGACCATGTGAATCGAATTCAGGCCGTGGTCGGGTCTGCTAAAGAGGCACGGCCGTGTGACTTGGGCCTAGGCCGTGTGGATTTCACACCTTGGCCCATTTTCTCTGTTTTTGGCCCATTTCTCATTCTTTTCATCCTTTGGTGCTCTCTTAAGTATAAAACATGAAATTAAAGGATTAGGAGCACCAAATTCCACAATTCAGGGAATAAATCATCCAAAAGTATGCTAAATGTGAGATTAAAATATGTACATTATATGGTTTATCAAATACCCCCACACTTAAGCATTCGCTTGTCCTCAAGCAAAATTCTCAACTCACAATTAAAATGAACTTCTTCAATTCATAATATTCATCAATAGTGTTTCATCATAATTCATAGATAATTTATACATGGATAATTTTAACTCAAAGAGTCTTAAAGATTCAAACAATCTAAGTCATACATTTATAGCCCGAAAACATTAGGTGTTTCTCCTTATCTAAATCATCATTTTTAATTCAAAATCGACAAGAGTTGACATCCTCACTAAAGATTCACTCAAATCACTCAAAGTGTTTAAGGTTCAAAATTAAGCTCTCAAAAATCGAACATGAAAAGTTAATCCCATAGGCTTCCATGAAAATCAAATCTCCACCACCATAAAATGAAATGATACATAGATTAAAAGGTCTTTAAAAGGGTTGTAACGGGGCTATGGTTAAAGGTGTGGATAAAGGCTAAATTAAGGGGTTAGAATCGAGATTGAATTGACAATTTACCTAACTAGAAAAATGAACTAATCATGAATAATTACATTAATTGAAAACTTGTAATACTAATAATACGAGCTTCTTTTTCAAGATGTAGAATTTAAACTTATAAGCTCACTTAATTACAGAACTAATAATGAATATACTTTGATTTTTTTTAAGAATCTACAATAATAGGAAAGAACTTTAACAACTGAAATATAGAACATAGTTAGGCAACTGCTCAAAATCAAATCTCGACAAAAAGGGTAGTCAAGAGAAACGGTGATAACAAATACAAGATGGGTTTTGGTTTAATATTAGTGGGTGAGTCAATAAAAGAGTTGTTAGGATCAAAGGGGTTCACTAAGGGTTAATTGTGAGGGTAGGCTTTTTAGTGGAGTAAGTGGGTTAAATCCTAAGTGCCTTTATCATTTCTGTATATCAATTCAATGATGTGGTCTTGACATGTATAATCGAAGCAAGTTCTAGAATAACAAATCAATGTTGACACACTCATAATCAATAAAGTGAGCAAGAAAAGAATGTATACCCTAAAAGGCTCAAAATCTCACAAAAATTATGAGTTTTTGATATCAACTTTGTAAATTTCAAACTTCAAGGTAATAATTAGATTCAGGTAGTCAACCTAACAAAATTTTAATTTTTTTTTTCAAAATAGACTCATCATGCTTGATTCTCTAGTCTCCTAAAGTTTAAATCATCACTGCACAAATAACTATGACTTAATCTAAAACATATCAATAAAAATTATGAATCAAAGGAAGTTTCATTCTAATAGTAAAAAAGGAGGAAATTTACTTAAGAACAAGACATAATTCAGGGATTTGAGAATAATGCAAAAAGTTAGGAACTTTTTCAAAATAATATTCACCTCCCACCTTAAGATGTACATTGCCCTCAATGTACAGAGATATATAAGAAATCATAAGACATAGGGAGAGGTGAAACTTCCTGAATTTTGGATGTTTCCTTGAGTTGGCAGTGGTCGTGGTGTGGTGGCCGCCAATAATCTCTACGCTAGATGAAGAAATTGGGAAGCTCGTGAAGAATTAGCCAGGAAATAATAAGAATAATTCAAAATATACTAATTATATATTTAAAGAAAACAAAAATAAAAAGAAAGAATGTAAAAAGTAAAATAAAATTAAAAGAAAAGATTAATGAACTGAAAAGTTCTTATTGTTAGATGGTCTACAAAGTGGTGTGATTTCTAAGGCCTTGGTGTGGTGATTCTCAAGCAGCCTTTAGAACCTAAGTCAAAGAAAACAAAATAAAATAGATTAAATTAAGTAAAAGAGAAATAAAGAAAAGGAAAATAAAGGAGAAGAGAAAAGAAAAAGAAGAATGAAATGGACTCAAAGGTCTTTGTCTTGTCGAGTTAATGAAGCGGCTGGCATGAACTTATATAGATCGGTCTTGCAGAGGGAGACTGTGCTAGGATCCTTTCATTTCTTTGACGTGGATAAGGTGTAGACCAAGAGTTTGGAGAATGAAGAAGGGTGAAAATGAAAAGGGAGGGGAGTGTAAAGGGTATGGAAGAAGGGAAATAGGTAGTAGGTGAGAAAGGGAGAGGGGTGTTTTAAATAGAAATCTCAGATTTAGTACAACCCCACATCCATGTATCATGGGCGTGTTGAGTCACACGGTCATATTGTACGGTCGTGTTGTGCTTCGTTCGTTTCTCCCACGCCTGTGTGCAGGTTGCCCCGCCCGTGTTGATAAAACAGTGTCGACCACGGCTATATCGCACGGCCGTGGTGTTTAGTCAGAGCCCGTGGCTTGAAGATATTTTTCGTCCTGATTCGTACTATCGCTGCTACATCGATACGAAAATTTTTGGTGTCCACATGCCACGGCCACGGCCACGGCGACAACCGTGTGGTATGGAAATCAGTACTTTAGTTAGTTTATAGTTAGGTGCTAAAAAGGAAAAATAAAAGTAAAAATAAAAATGTAAAAATTAATGGGGTTAGTGCCCGAGAAGCGCTCGTTTAAAGTCTTAAGCTAGACTTACCTCTCATTCGCATAATCATGGTGGTTTGAGGAGCTGAAAATCCTTTTTCATGCTATCAGTTTTATTATCAGTATATAGTTCGAGTCGAGTAGCGTTTACTTTAAAAGTGCCGAATATAGGATTACTTACCTCGACTGTTCTGTATGGGAAGACATTGAGTACCTTAAAAGGGATTTATTCTTTTGTATTAAGGTCGGGAGGAGATATTCGAGGGTCTGTCTTATCTAACAATACTTGATCTCCGATCTTAAATTTATTTGTTCCACGGAAGGTGTTGGGTTTGCTTTGTGTATTCCTAATTTGTCCTTGAAATGTGTCTTCCACTCGTCTAGTTCATCGATCTGAAACCGTCGTTCCTCGTGAGTTGTTTCTTTGTTGTCATGAGGTATAGGATCTGGCTCAGTTGTGTAGTTTCGTGGTGCTTCCTGCAAAGAAGGTTTAATCGAATGGTTAGTAAAATTAATTTTCTCACCTTGATTAGTTGATGTCCTAGACGAGTCAAGAGCCTGAAGACTGATTGATTCATCACCTACACGAAGTATGAGTTCTCCAGTACCAACATCAATTTTAGTCCTAGCAGTTGCTAAAAAGGGTCTTCCTAAAATTAAGGGGATACTATTGTCCTCATCCATGTCTAAAACGACAAAGTCTACCGGGAATTTGAATTTGTCAATTTTGACTAGTACATCTTCAATTATACCCCCAGGAATTCGAATAGTTTTATCAGCTAATTGAATGCTCATCCTAGTTTGTTTGTTTTCCCTAGACCTAGCTGTTTAAACATTTTATAAGGCATAATATTTATGCTTGCCCCTAAATCAGCTAAAGCATTATCAACAGATAAACTACCAATTAAGCACGGAATTGTAAAAATCCTTGGATCTTTTAATTTCCGTGGTAGTTTATTTTGCAACATTGCTGAGCACATTACATTTAATTCCACATGCGACTCTTCGTCTAACTTCCGTTTATTTGTTAGAAGCTCTTTTAAAAATTTCCTTGAATCTGGCATCTACGAAAGAGCTTCAAGAAATGGTAAGTTGGTATGTAACTTCTTTAAAAGTTTAAGAAATTTACCGAATTGTTCATCTGTGTTGTCTTTCTTCATCGCATTGGGATATCGTAAACGAGGTTGGTACTTTTTAGTTACCGGTTTTGGTTTGTCATGGCTTACCTCAACCTTACCTTCCTCTACCACATTCCCTTGCCTTAATTTGAGCTCATCTAACCCTTCACTAACATGAGCTGTTATGGCTTGAAGTTGCTCCTTTGGGTTTGTTTCAGTGTTACTTGGCAAGCTACCTTGTGGTCGTTCGGAGATCAGCTTAGCAAGTTGCCCTAATTGGTTTTCGATCCTTTGAGTCTATGCTTGTTGATTTTTAAGTGTTGTTTCAGTCTTTTGTAAACGTGTTTCTGACACCGCTATGAATTTTGTCAGCATCTCCTTAAGGTTCGACTTCGTTTCCTATAGATAGGGCTTTTGTTGGAAGTTTGGAGAGGGTTGTTGTCTCTGATTTCCTTGACCACCCCATGAAAAATTGGGGTGGTTTGTCCGACCTGGATTATAAGTATTACTATAATGGTTATTTTGAGGTCTAAAATTGTTACCCATATAGTGAACTTGCTCATTTACAGCACTCGGGTTGTAAGGTGGATATTCTGTGTTGCTCATCCCTCCTCCATTCATATCGCATTGAATTGCTGGATGTACCTGTGAAGAACCACATAAACCATCAATTTTCTTAGTTAAAAGTTCTACCTGGTTTGATAGCATGGTTACTACATCGAGGTTGAAAACACTAGTGGATTTTGTTGGCCTTGTCCTCGTGACTTGCCACTGATAATTATTCAGTGACATCTCTTCAATGAATTCGTAGGTAGCCTCAGGTGTTTTGTTATTCAAGGTTCTGTCGGCGGCTGAATCAATCAACTGCCTGGTTGAGAGGTTCACACCGTTATAAAAATTTTGGACTTGTAGCCACAAGGGTAATCCATGGTGTGGACACCTTCTCAATAGATCTTTGTATCTCTCCCATGCATCGTAAAGTCTTTCTAAATCCATCTGCATAAAAGAAGAGATATCATTTCTCAACTTAGCCGTTTTAGCCAGTGGAAAATATTTCAATAAAAAATTTTCGGTCATTTGTTCCCATGTTGTGATTGATCCTCGTGGTAACGAGTTCAACCACTGTTTAGCTTTATTCCTCAAAGAAAAGGAAAATAACCAAAGACGGATGGCATTATCAGAAACGCCATTTATTTTGAAAGTATCGCAAAATTCTAGGAAATTCGCCAAGTGATTATTTGGATCTTCATCCTGCAAATCATCAAATTGAACAAATTGATGTATCATCTAAATTGTGTTATGTTTCAGTTCAAAATTATTTGCAGCAATAGCAGGTCTAACAATACTTGACTCAATTCCTGTTAAATTAGGTTTAGCATAATCATACATAGTTCAAGGAGCATGATTTTTGGCCACCTCTAGAGGTAACGGATTATTTTCAGCCATCTCTTCAGTAGTATTAATTTCGTTTTCTTGCTCTTCTTGTATGTACTGTAGGCTTCTCCTTATTTCTCTTCGGTTTCTGCGAACTATGCTTTCAATTTTGCACCTTGGCCCATCTTCTCCCTTTTTGGCCCGTTTCTCGTTCTTTTCATCCTCCGGTGCTCTCCTAAGTATAAAACATGAAATTAAAGGATTAGGAGCACCAAATTCCACAATTCAGGGAATAAATCATCCAAAAATATGCTAAATGTGGGATTAAAATATGTATAGTATATGGTTTATCATGCAATCACAAGAATTGCAACCACCAATTATTCATTTTCATATATACTTATTTGCAACATTTAATAGTAAATAGGTAACTAATGAAATTTCACATATATATGCAATTTACTAGTAAACAATGATATAATCATAAAGAAATCTGCATCAACATATCATTTCACTATGAACTTATCTACGATCCACTTTTAGTTAAAATGCAAAGACTACTTCACAATTTTCTCCTTTCCTCGGTTATTGTCTTTTTGACTCGGTTCTTGATCTATATAGTAACAAAGTTCAATTTATTAAATTCACATACATTTCAAACTCAATTCAATGCATGAGACCCTTAAAATTTTCCTTATTTACACATTTTCCCTGAACTTTTACATTTTTTAAAATTTAGTTCCTAAACCCGAAATTCTAAATTTAATAATTTTTTTACAACTTCTCATGCTAACTGAATTTTCACCTGTTCATCTACAGCCCACAATTATTCTAAATTCTCAAGAATTCTATATAAATTTTACTATTCAATCACTTTAGTCCTTTAACCAAAAACTAACAAAATTACTTTACAAACTAGTCATAATCAACACCAATACTTCAAATCCATCATTTAACATCATGAACAACAAGAATCCATCAATGATAAAATCCAAAATCCTTAACAGTTTCAAAAATGAAGGTACAGGTAAGTTGGATCTAGTTGCAACGATCTCAAAAACATAAAAATTACTAAAAAGGGGTAACAAATTCTTATCATGCAAGTGTTACAAGCTGGCCGAACTGCCAAACCCTTCAATGGTGTTTTGAACCTTTAATTTTCGAAGGAAAAGTCCACTAAGGAAGAAGATGAATGTTTTATTTTTTTCTTAAATTTAAAATTGTTAAATTACATAATTACCCTTAAACTAATTAAACAATAAATCAGCTAACCAAATCTTAAAACGACAATCAGATAATCCTAAAAATATTAAATACCTACAAATTATGGATTCATTAGTTAGAATTGTGGTCTTAAAACCATTGCTTCTGACACCATTGAAAAATGGTATATTACAACTACTTTACGAACTATGGCGATAACCCAAAATATCAAATGACATATGGGCTTTAAGAGAGGTCTTTATGTGGTAATACACTATATACAAATAAACAATGTCTAATCAAACATTTGGTGGAAGCCCTTTAACCCTTGACATATATATAAAGAGCATAAAATATGCTAACTCTCATTTAGAAGTTCAAAATTCATTATTGACTGACTGCCACCATTTAAATAATTTGGCAGAGTGCCCCAGTAATACTTCTCATAAGAACCCAAGAGTACAAAATCAGTTGCTTAGATACAAGTTTTTAAATTAGAAACTGGCAGAATCAAACATTTATCTTATCTCCAACCAATACATGTTACAAGTGTAAATAAATGATGTCTTACGAAAGAGGCTACGGTTCTGGCATCAAGGTTCATAAGAAACTAAGTGAGTTCCATAGATGTTTCATAAGAACCTAAACACTTGAAAAAAAAAAGAAAAAAAGAAACTAAGTAAGTTCATAAGAACTTAGTGAGTTCTGTAGAAGTACAACCTCGCATCAAGGTTCAACCAACACTACATGACCAAATTACTTAAACCATTTAAAGGACACAACATTGTAGGTGGATACAATTTTCCCTTTTCAAATTATTTGTTGGTGGATACCATCCGCAAATGGATACAGTTAATTGGCGGATATTATCCGCTACCAAATACCAATATTTGGCGGGCCCATTCCAAGATGACTCTACTAGCATGCCACCATTTTGAAATAACTTTTATAACCATTTCAACATACTATTTTCACTTCATGAAAATATCCACACATCATCTAAACACATTTATTGTAACACCCCTAACCTATATCCGCCACAGAAACGTGTTACGGAGCATTACCTGAGTTTACAATTCAAACGGACAGAAATTTCAAACATTTCATATCATATCAATGAACATACTAGAACCAAGTCAAATCATACATATTGTCCCTTATACGAGCCCTCGAGGCCTTAAATATGCATTAGAAACAAGTCGAGACTAAATCGGAAACTCAAAGATTTTTTTAGGAAACAAGGGAAGTTTTCAACACTATAGGGGTCACACGGCCATGTGGGCATTCGAAGTAGGGACACACGGCCGTGTCCTAGCCTGTGTCTGTGACCGTGTCACTCACTAACTTGCACGGCCAAGCCACACGCCCGTGTGCCAGGCCGTGTACCCTTCGAAGAAACCCCACACACCCGTGTACCAGGCCGTATGCTAGGCCATGTAACAGCCTGACTTGCAACCCTTTGAAAGCTATAGGGGACACGCGGCCATGTCACCTAACCGTGTGTCAGACACGGATGAGACACACGCCCGTGTCTTTACTCGTGTGGAAAGAAATATGCCATTTTACAAGCCATTTTCTCACCCAATTTGGCATGCACGTACACTCAACATTGCACATACTTACAAGCCATAACAAGGCATCTAAATCAAGCATAAAAAAAATTCATATACATATGATATAATATCATACAACCAATATGCCCTTAGGCACATCAAATGACAATATGCAAATATTAGTCAAAATGATTAACTAATTTTCAACTAGATTTGCATCAATTCATGCCATTTAGTTGCCTACCAAAACTTCTCAATTGGTACCAAATATGACATTATAGACTAACACCAAATCACCATATAAGTCATAACACAAAACACATTTAACTATCATTTTACCTTTCATTGTTCAACACAAAACAAGCCACACATCAACCATGTTAATGCTACTTATATACATACCAAAATATGCCAAACACAAGCCAAATCAAATGTCCATATTTACAACAAAACATATAGGCCAACATTAGCTAAAATACCTATACATTCCATTATAACCAAAATTAAACAACTGAATGTACCAAAAGAGCCGATGGTTAGTGTGATATAGCTCCGACAAGCTTTCAACCCAAACGAGTTTTCGATTCACTATAAAACACGAAAAAATAACACAGGGTAAGTATTTAAGCTTAGTAATTCGTATAATATAGAATTTAACTTACCATATAGTCATATAATAGGTAAGTAAACAAACATATCCCAATAAAATTTGGCCAAATGCCTAAGCACATATACACCAACCATGTTAGCCATGTAATTACATATATAAGCCAATAGACATAGATGAACATAACCATTGATCAAATTCCTTATACATGTATCATCCATTTCATTTTTCCATATATCATGTAACCATATTTTTCATGTAAAATCACATGTGTTCCTGTAATAGTCCGTATCAAACTCTTAACATTTCGTATCAGAATATTGCCCGTTGAACTGTTTAGAATACCATTGGATACCCGGGATAGCTCACACATAGTGTGATAGCTTATATAACTGTAATCTGTCAATTTATGTACATGTATGCTTATACGAGCTGTGAACTAGTATGCTCACTTGAGTTGTAGATCGGTATGCTCTCACGAGCTATAAATCAGTATGCTCACATGAGCTGGGGTCGAAACTTAGCTACAATATGCTGCTCACACGAGATGTGGAGTATCCACAACAAATACAGGGCCTCAGCCATCGATAGGACATTCAAGACCAGTACTCATATCATGTAAACCCTAATAACATGTCATTTTTATACTACGGATTCTTGAGGTTTAAACGGGACTTGGTATTTGTCGAACTTCGTTGGATATGTAACCATGTATATTTGTAGTAATTCAAAATTCATAAATAATTCAATATAAAACATATAAACACAATTTAGTCACACAAACTTACCTCGACGAGTATATGTAGATACAGAGGCGATTAATCCGAGACTTTCTCTTTGCCTCGATCTAAAGTCGTACAAGGTCTGTCTTGATCTATACAGATAAATTTGACTCAAATAATATATAATTCATTAAATTTAACCCAAAATCATATTTTGGAAAAATTACCATTTTACCCCTATTCTTTTTTATTCTTTGCAATTTAATCCCTAACTCATAAAAATGGAAATTTATGCAATTTCACCACAACCCACTATGGCCGAATATCAATTAGGTCCCTAACTAGCCCTATATTTTCTTTATTTCACAATTTCACCATGTATAATTTTCTATTTTTTAATTTAGTCCCTATTTGACAATTTCACCAAAAATTCGTTTACAAAAGTTGTTTATCTAACAACAACCATCCATTTTCTAACATCAAACTTCAAAATTCATGTACATGCATAAATGGTAAAACCCTAATAGTTTAATAGTTTCACGAATTAGTCCCTAGGCTAGCTAGATTAAGCTACAACTATCCCGAAAACGTAGAAATCATTAAAAACGAGACAAAAATCACTTACATAAGAGCAAATGAAGCTTGTACAAACCATAGTTATGGCTTCCTTAGCAAAATCGGTTGAAAACTAAAAATGAAGATGGATAAAATTTTATTTAAGTTATTTTGTCATTATTAATTAATTTACTTATTTAACCTTTATAAACTTTAAAAATTACTCAAATGCCAAGCCATGTATATCCACTATCACTATTTATGGTCTAATTACCATATAAGGAATTCCACTTTAAATTTCTATAGCTATTTAATACCTTTAGCAATTAGAACTCAAGTTTTGCACTTTACGCGAATTAGTCCTTTTATTAAATTGAGCATGTAAACGTAAAATTTCTTAACAAAATTTTTATATGGTATTACTATCTATTGTAGGAAATAAAATTACCATATTTTAGGAAACAAAAGTTTTTGACTTGGAATTTGTGGTCCCAAAATCATTGTTTCGATTTCACTGAAAACGGGCTGTTACATTTATTCACCTTTATACTAGTACACCCCTATCCTTGTGCTAGCTTCTGATCCTTGTTCTAAAGAGCCAATATTCCATTTCCATCATGTCATTCTATGGAGCCAGTGGACCAACTATACCAACTAAACCTCCACAAATCCTCCTTGTTAATTCGAACACTTAAGTGTTCCACCGTAAGGTTGGGTATTCACCAGTCACGGCTTGTATCAATGTGCCATTCCAAAGGTGAAACATGTAACACCCCTTACTCGTGTTCGACGCCGAAATAGGGTACGAGGCATTACCAGACATAAACACAAGCAATCATACATTTTCGAGTCATAAATTTCCATCCAAATTCAAAACTTTTCATACACATTCATATCGTTCCAAAAACGAGCCTACGAGGCCCAAAACAAAACATTGGAAGTAGTTCGAGACTAAACTGAGAACTTTAGAAAATCACATAACACTTAGAAAATTTTCACTAAAACAGGGCTCACACGCCCGTGTGACCCTTAGACCCGCTCGTGCTATAGGCCGTGTGTAAAAATGAGAGCTCTCTAACTTGTGCTGCATGGTCGTGCCACACGCCCATGAGCTAGGCTGTGTGGTCGATTTAATTTTCATGATTTTTCATAAAATAGGTGTAGACTTCACACAGCCAGGGCGCACACTTGTGCTCGAGACCGTGCCGTCCACATGGTCGAGACACACACTCGTGTCTCTACCCGTGTGCTCGATATTGAGCATTCTGTTTTACAACAATTAAGGTGTAGGGGACATACAGCTGAAACACATGCCCGTGGGGCAGATCGTGTATCACACACGGCCTAGACACACGCCCGTATGTCTACCCGTGTGGACAAACATAAGGTTATTTACAAAGCCATTTTGCCACCCTTACTTGCACCAACCTACATTACAATAAGCAACACCAATCTAAGCATATACATACAACCAAACCAGCCACAACTAAGGCAACAACACACCATTCACATGCTATCATTTATCATACACAAACATTTCATACTAATCAACTCATATCATGCAATTTCCCACATCTATGAAAAGCATCATCATATGCATATATATATTTAAACCAATATTAGCAAATTTTAATGGCCATTTACAAAATGAATTATCAACCAACATAAGCCAACACATTTGGCTAAATCAATTATGACACAAAACAAAATGACCAAGTCCTTATACATGGCATAACTCAAGATATTAAAATCAATGGTACCCAAAATATTAAGTTGATAGTGTCAACGAATCTCCGAAATTTTTCGATCCCTAAGCTGGCTTGGTGACACTATAAGATAAGGGAAAAGAAAGGGGAGTAAGCTATATAGCCTAGTAAGTTCCTATGCAAATAATAAGCATTATAATCACACACGTATCACACAAATAAACATGATAAACTTGGTATCAAGATCTTTTAATCGTAACTTATTCATTCATAACCTTACCGAGGGATTCATCACATATTGAGCTCATTAGTAAATGAATTTTACGTATGTACCTGTACCATCTCGCAACATAATCATAACCTTTCACAACTTTGACATACTCATTGAATTTCTCGTTGAACCACTTGGAATACTAAAGGATACTCAAGAATCTCGCACACACAATACTATACCAAGGCCATATCCTAGATATGATCTTACATGAGATCTCTTATCGATGCCAATAGCCCAGCTATGGTCTTACACGAAATATCATATCGATGTCATATCCCAGATATGGTCTTACAGGAAATGTCAATTAACCCTAATGTCATGACATTCGTATCTTACCTATTCTTAAGGTTCAACCGGGATTTATCTGTAAAACCCTAATTTTGGGTGTAACACCCCAAACCCAGTCAAAACGCTATGACCAAATCCGGCATGTCACAGGGAAGAAAATATTTTTGAAAATCGATTTATCGTCTCGAGTTCAAAAGGAAACCGTTGATTTATAAAAACCCGAATTGTTTTAAGCAGATTGTTAAAATCATTTTGAAACTTAGTTTTAAAGAAGATAGTGTTGCCTTGTTATTATTACGTGATTGCTAAATACCTGATGGTAAAATTTTGGAAAATCTCGAAAGTTTGTAAAAGTTTTAAAACGTTCATTTTAAGAATTTATTTGGCATGCCACTCATGTTTAAACATATTTTAAGGAAACTTAAGCAAATGAATAATCCCAAAATAAAATCTAGTGGCCTTATTACATAATCAAAAACCAAACTTAAAATAAAATATATCTAAAAATAACCATTGAAGCAAAAACCAAACTACTGAGCATGGCCACCTCGAGTCCATCTCGGCTCCGCATCCGCAATCCAGGAATTATCTGCAAAATGTAATGGAAAGGGGTGAGTCACCGAGACTCAGTGCATAAATCCCCATCCTGAAGATGTTAAGCCCTTACACAGTTTCATATGCGAATATGTATGCCATGCAACCCATCCAACCTATCCATCCGAACTCCCAATTCTACCCCTTGTGGCACCTAGCCACTGGTGGTACCTAACCACTGGTGGTTCCAAACCACTGGTGACCAAAGTCACAAATAATCGTTTGTGGGGCCAACCCACATTGTGGTACCTAACCACTGGTGACGATCCCTTATCTCGATATGTGGTACCAAACCACTGGGACGAGTCACAGAAATATATATGTGGTACCTAACCACTGGTGGTTCCAAACCACTGAGAATTGGTCAAAATATGATCGTATGTGGGGCCAACCCACTGTGTGGTACCTAACCACTGGTGACAGTCTAATAGATCATTCCTTCCTCTTCCTCTCATGAAACCAATTTTCATGAACATGCTTTCTGATATAATATAATCATGCTTAACATGTAGAAATAATAAGACATAGCATATGCAGATTTAACAGAGGCAATTAACGTTAGCCACCAAGATGGACTACCCAAAGTCCTCGCTTTTACCCATAAGGGTAACATATCGATTTCAACAGTTATTCCGGCTTTTGACAAATCTTAATTAACAGTATAATAAACATATGAAGTGTGTAAGAGTTACACACCTGATTACTCGTAATACCACGCTCTCTACGTTGACACTGTAGTTAACCGACACCACCGCTATTCGCCTACTACTTTGCTCAGATGCTGGCCCATACCCAGGTGGCCAATCGCGAACCGTAGACACAGCCCTCTTCTTGAACTTAGGGGCTGGGTTCACCGATCCAACCTCTCCTAACGATTGGCTAGCCTTCGAGTCCATGAACACACCTTAGTCACTAACTCAAATTAAAGCAACAAAATCGAATCTAAGAGGTTAACACAACATGTAAAGCGAAAGCCCTTACCTAGATCGACAAATCCCGAAGCTCAAGATCTAATCCACAAGCCTAACAAATCCCGAGAATCCAAATGAATGCGCAACCCCCTTCCTACATTCGGCCAAACATCATACCATTAGGCCAAGTAGCCATTCGGCTTTGGCATGGAAACCCGAAAGAGATAACACAAATAAAAGAAATCGCCCCCTTACCTTAACCTGACAGATTCGACCACCCACTATCAAGACTTGGAACCATAACACCCTAGAGATGATTCGGTAATGGCTAAAACAAGAGGAAATCCAATAAGAAAACCGCAAATAGAATTAAAGATCTTTAACAAGATGTTTGGGGGTTTCGGCTTTTAGAGAAGAAGGGAATAGAGAGAGAGAGATTGAGGTTTTGGTATTGGAGAGTACACAAATAAAGAAGAAAAGAATGAGAACTAAGTTTTGGCTCACATAGAATGAGAGAGATGAAATAAGGGGATGAAAAATGAGATTTCGGCACTTGCTGAATCAATTGAAAGAAAAAAAAAAGAAATAGTAAGATACTAGGAGGATTCGGCTATGGATTTTGAGAGAAAAAAAATAAGGAATGATGTTTCAATAGAGGTATGGCTACAGAGGGTTTTCGGCTTTGAAGAAAAATGGCAAAAAGATTGGGACACAATTAATGAATGGACAGCAAGGTAGGTTCGGCCAAACAACCAAAATAGAAAAGACTTAAGAGAGCATTCGACTTTGAGTAATGAGAGAAAAGAAAACGCAAAATATGAAATGTGAGTGTGGTTCAGTTTCGACACAAAAGAAATGAGAAAAAAGAACTCTAAGGCTCCCTATCTAGCCGAATATTCACACTCCACCAAGGCCTACACCCACATTCGGCCACCCACCTAAGCTACACCCAAACTGAATGCCTAACCCCTCCTAGCTCCTCTCAAATTCGGCTAACACCTATCCCAACTCAAACCCTTTTTTTCCTCCTTGCTTTTCTCCTATACACATATTCAAACAAGTTTGAATACTTCAAACTCCTAAATTTTCTCTCCTCCGCCCATTCAAATCTGTTGACTCCTTCAACACTGATCCACCAAAGTCCATCCTGAGTGCAACTCCTCTTGGTCTTGGCGTCAAAAAGATATGCACAAAAGGGGATTTCCACAGCTCGAACCAAGGCCCTCCAACTTACATGAGGCATCACTCCCTTGCCTTCTAAGTGGTGCCTCTTTGCCACTCCACCACTTGGATTCTTGTGTCAAAACTTACCACCAACCACCCTTAATTCCTACTCCACTCAGCTTCCCCTTCTAAGTACCCAAAAAGAAAATTTTTGCTAAGGCCCAGGCCTACCCCTAGCTCATGCCTAGACCCTAAAATACCCTAGACTAGCAGGACAACCACATTGTCTACATGCAACCAGATCAAATGCAAAGGCCCCGATTTAGGATGTTACATTGGGCCTAGTCAAAATAATAGTTTTGAGACCACAAATTCGACGATGAAAAAATTATTTTTATTACATTTTTATGGTCTACGATTTCATAAAATGATTTCGTGAAAATTTCGTTCAAAAATTTCGACGTTTGGGCACTCAATTTAGTCAAAAGGACTAAATTGTAAAAAGTGCAAAAGTTGAGTTCTACATGTTAGAGGTATCCAATTGTTATGAAATTTTAAAATTGAGGTCTTTAAATGATAATTAGACCAATGGATAATTTTTTGGACAAAAATGGACATGAAGTAGGTGAAATAGAATATTTTTAAGTTAGGGGGATTTTGGTCATTTAGTAATTAAAATGAATTAAAAACAAAATTAAAAGCCAATTTTTGTCCATCTTCAACCCCATGGCCGAATTTCACAAGGGGAAACCATGGCTAGGATTTTTCAAGCTACCAAGGTCGATTGTAAGTCCGTTCTAGCCTCGTTTTTAATGATTTTTACTTTTTTGAAATCCTCCTAACACAATCTCTCTATTTCTACCATTTATTTGAGCTAGGGTTGATGTTTAAAAATTTACCCATATGAGAAATTCTTGTGATTTGATGTTTAATGGTAAAATATGAATGCTCGGTGTGTAATAAACGACTTTTACTAAGTGATTTTCGGTGAAATTGTCAAAAAGGACTAGTTTGTAAAGAGTTGTAAACTGTGTGTAAGTGTGTGAATAAATGGAAATTGTGGACTGCTATAGTTACGAAAATGGTTCGTCCAGGCTTAAAATACAAGGAATTGAATAAAAATCATTTTACGAGCCTAGGGGTAAAAGTGCAAATATGATAAAATTTAGGGGCAAAATTATAATTTTGAAAAATGTGAATTTAGGCTAATTTGAGTAGCACAATGAATAAATGAGTTAAATGTGTTGTTATAGATCAAGGAAAATGAGATGCAGACTTAGAACGGGGAAAAAAACGAAGAATATGACAAATAAGTCATTTTCACCGATTGTGCTACCGAGGTAAGTTTGTATGTAAATAATGCATCATTTTTACTTACGTTTTCATATTGTGATAAATGGTATGAATTGTGGCTGAATATTTGATGTAATTGACAAAATATCGACAAGTGAGAAATTTCCCGGTTGAACCTTAGGAATAGAATAGGATACAAGTGACATGTCACTAGGGACCTATGTGAAATCTATGTGAAATTGTGACTAAATGAATTCAGGTGCTGGTCTTAAGTTCTACCAGTGGCTGGGTATACTAACATGTGTTGCAGATACCTGACAGCTTGTGTGAGCAGCACTGAGTAGTAACGAATGACCGACAGCTTGTGTGAGCAGACCCGTGAAAGTGAATAGCTCGAGAACGAGCCTCTATGTGAAAGTGATGTGAAGTAGCATTGGCTTCAAGTGTTGCACTTATATGCAAACTTCCGATGTATCCAATAATATTCCGATGTGTTCGATGGGAAAATGACTAAGTGTAACTGAATGTGATTATGTGATGAACAAGTGCAGGTACATGTGTATATATATTAATGAGCAACGTGCTCGATATGTGAACGAACTTTGGTAAGGTTGATATGGAGTAAGTGTCACAATGAAGACTTGTAAATATTTGATGATGACTAGCTATTGGCATGTCTAACTACGGATATACTTTAGTGTTATATGTGTGTAAATGAGAATTAATACAAAGAAAACATGATAGAGTAAAATTTGCAATAAAACAGTTTTGGGACAACAGCAGTTATGTGTCTTTGAGAAATCACCAAAAAATGGTGGAAATTGAATTAGAAGTTTAATAAGATATGTAATTAAAGCTTATTGTGTCTATTTTCGTATAAAAGAAATGATGTAAGCGAAAGTTTCATATTCTGAGATATTTGAATTTTTTGGAGACAGGGTTAGAATGATTTTGGAATCCCCTGGTTTGACTTTGGAATATCACTAAAAATTGTATACAAATAATTATGGTTTATAATTTATATACTTAAATTTCTTAATGAGTCTAACTTTAATACAAACAAATAGAAACATCATCCAAATCATGTACGATGAGATAATCATTTTTTAGTGAAGAAGGGTCGAAACTGTCAGACAGCAAAACAGAGGAGAATTTAAAGAATAAAATGTACTTATTGGCTAAACCAAAAGTTCTAAAAAAATTAAGCTATGAAGATATTTGAGTCTAGGTTCAGGGAAAATTAGTAGATCTTAATTTGGAGTTCAGTAGTTCAAGATGTAAATAATTTAGTGATTGTGACTCGAGTAGACAGCTTGAGATGAACATGAGTAAATTGTGGAACTATGTGTAATTATGATTGTATTATCTTGAGAACATATTGTGAAGATTTATAAAAGCCTGTTAATAAATCACTTATTATTTACATACCTCATTACTAAGCTATAATGCTTACCCCCCTTTCTTTCCTTTTTCCTATAGTGTCACAGATGCTAGCTCGAGTTGGAGGTCATCGGAGACTCTATCACACTAACAAGTTTTTGATTGGTATTGTATCAATGATCTTTAAGTGTTTTTAAGTCTATGGCATGTATAGGGACTTGATTATGTGTATATGTTATTTTGAGCTGGCCTAGAATGTTGGCCTATGCTATTTGATGGTTATTGATGAGCTCGAAACTAACTAATATTTCGACAAAGGCAAGCACACCTATCGAACAGTGGTATAGCTATGATGAGTCCGGAATATCATATCCACAAGGACTAAAATTACTAGTAATAACTATTTTTTTTATTATTTAGCCTTATAATTAAGGGGATTTGTTTTAATCTAAAATTTAACTAACTAATTTACTATGAACGCGGCAAAAAGTGAAGAAAGTAATCGAATAAACCAATGAATAAAAATAATACCCAAGGAAGAATCCACCTAGACTTCACTTATTATTCTGACTCTGAATTAAATGATTTATTCACTTATCTTGATCCTTAGAAATCCCTAAATTATGTTAATATCTCTTTCGAGACTAAGAATAACTGACTTTAGGTTGATTAATTGATTTCTAATTAAAACCCCTATTGTTGCATTAACTCGATCTATGGATTCCCTTATTCGATTTGACTCTAATCCGACATATTTATGTCATCCTATTTCTAGGGTTGCAATCAACTCCGCTTAATTATGCTAGATCTACTCTTAAACAGGAACTTTTGCTCCACTGAATAAGCACATCAAACTTGGATGAATATCCAGAAAATATTAAAGCAAGGGTTAAGAACACATATTTAAGAATAAGAACAAGTATTTATCATGTAATTCAGATAATTAAATAATAAGATTCATCATAGGTTTCATCCTACCTAGGTATTTTGGGAGTTTAGTTCATAACGTAAAAGGAAAACATCTCAGAATAAAGAAAACAATAAGACATAAAGAACCTATAAACTTCTAAGGAACTTGATGGAGATCTTCAATCTTGGAGTGGATTTGTTTCCGAGATGATTCCGGTGACTTCTTTCGAGTACTTTCTTCGTTCTACTCTGCGTGCTCTCTTAGGTCTTCTTCTGGTGTGTATTTATAAACTTTAGAATACCCAAAAACCCTAAAAGTTGGCTTTTTCTACGTGAAAACGAAGCAGGGTGAGACAGGGACACGGGCATGTGATCAACCTGTGTGAGGAGGCCCAGGCCGTGTGCAAATTTGCATGGCTCTTGATTGACACAGGCTGGAACACGGGCGTGTGTCCAGCCCGTGTGGTTTACACGGGCATGTGCTTAGCCTGTGTGTTATGGGCTGGGCCGTGTGGATCTTTAAGATGGCCCGTTTTATCTAATTTTGGCCCGTTTTCCATTCCTTTCTCTTATCTATGCTTTCCTAAGTATAGAATCATGAATTTAAAGGATTAGGAGTATCGAATTCACAAAATTGTATAATAAAACATCCAAAAACACGCTAAGCATGGGATTAAAATCTGTTTCTTTTATGGTTAATCGGTTATTGTTGTATAAGGTCGTTTAATGTGGCTAATAATTGTTATGTCAAAAGTCTATGATGATGCATTTCAAGGATGTGTATGCTTGCATGTGTTGGGTGAGTAAATGTGTGATAATTATGAGTGGTAAATGTGATTGGTTGTGTAAGTTGAATGATGTGAATGGTTAAGTGTGTGTGTGATTATGCATGAATGTGGTTTGTAAATGGTATGTAGATGTCTTAGTGTGGATGTTTTAATGCTTAATAATACCATGTTGTGTGATGATAAATTTGTATAAGTGTATAAGTGTTTTGAGGTGGCAAAGGGCTTGGTAAATAGCCTTACTTGTGGTCACACAGGCAGCCACACGGCCATCTGACTAGGGTGTGTGAAGTCTGCACTTGATTTTTGGAAATTCGGAACGCCACATGGCCTAACACACGGGCGTGTGCCCATGTTTTTCAAGAAATTTTCTAACGTTTTCCAAAATTCTCAGTTTAGTCCTAGACCACTTCCAAAGTATGTATTGGGCCTCGTAGGCCCTATTTAGGGACTTAATGATAAAATATTGAAAAGTTTTAATTTGGATGAAATTTTATGACTCAGTTTAATACGTTTACAAGTGTATGTGTTCTGGTAATGCCTCGTACCCTATTCTAGCGTCGAATACGGGTAAGGGGTATTATATTTAGTGGTATCAGAGCTATGGTTTAGTCGATTCTCAGACTAACATAACGTATGCGAGTCTAACTATACATGCCATAAGTGAACTGTGATAGTGTGATATCTCCCAACTTCGATGAGATTTGTTTTGGTTAAAGCAGGGATGCTTTCCAACCGACCTACCATCGATAATGCTGAGAAGGGTTAAGTAAGTTCGTGTAACTTAGTGAATATATTGATTTGCCTGAATTGATTGTCTATGATTTGCGATGATATGTATGTGTTAATGGATACAATGGCTTAACCATAAGTTGAAGAATATGGATAAAATGTTATCGTTCCGATTGATCATTGCATTTTGATATATCAGAGTGACTTTTTGCAGTGAATAACATGAAAAATTTATTTTGAGATGAGCTTATTACGATTGGTTGATATTTATATGTGATAATGCTGAGTGTGTTACTAAGATATTTGAAGATGTGTTCATGATTAGTAGAAACCTAGAGATGTGTAATCAAAGTACATGATATTGTTTTGGTATTAAATGCTATATTGTATGTGTGTGTGTATGAGAGTCAAAACTTTAAAGGCTTTGCAATCTTCACCCCTTTACTGGTATAGTGTCATATGATGAATTTCACGAGATTTATATTGAATAAGCTCACAAGTGGGGAAACTAAAGAGTTCAGTGGTGGAATAATTAATGATGTGATTAGAGATGGGAATGATTTAGCGAACAAAGACGTTTATGAGAGAGATATCAGATTATTCTAAAGACTATTTAGAATGCACAAAGCCACAGCTAGAGAAGCTATTAATTTCGGTTAAATCGAATCATTCATGTATGATTTTTAAAGATTGTATTTACCGGGAATTCTTCTAAGTTGATTTTGTTAATGAATGAAATATTATGAGATTAGTGATGACAGAATTAGTCAGAAGAATAATGTTTGAAATGTAAAGATGTTTGAGTATGACAATTACAGTTGAGCAATTTACGACTATCTCTTTTGGGTATTCTATGTGTTTATATATTCTCAGAGGCATTTGTAATTTCTCGTTTTCTAATGAAAGTATCATTGGTCTGATTGATCTATGATCGGCATTCCACTATCTTCTATTGATATTCTATTCCGTTACGTCTGAGATAAAAAGTTGATAGTGAATTCATATGAAACTGTTCTTCTGTTTCTTCTGGTTGTTGTCCTATTTACATTTATATGGAAAATGTATTATCTCTATTACAATTGACTTCGGAATGTATGAATAGTGTTTCTTTCTCTTCTGGTTTTCTCTGAGGAATCGTTAGGATCTCTATTATTTCATATGAGTGGTGTTCTCAGACATTCAAAATGGTCTTATATCTCAGATTTCATCATCTCAGTTTTCTTATCATCCTTATTGTTTAATTTATCAAGTATGGCTTATCTTTGAAGTTGATATCGGTAAAAGTGTGGATTATGACAGTCAAGTTCAAATTGTATATTGATTTTCTTCCCTCGGATAATTTTGATTGTTATCAGTGAGTGCAAACAAGATGTTATGTTTCGTCTGAGTTAATACAGTTAGTAAATATCTGTGACTGGCATGTTGAAAGAACTATAAAGATTGTATGTTTGATCAAAAGAGCTCACAAATGGGTTGGTAAGTGGTAAGTTAAATGAATACAGTATAAACCGACTTTTGATTCTGAATTTTTAGATCAGATCTTATTATTGATATTAATATTCTGAGATAGAATTCATGTACTGAGGAACTCAGGGCTTATGCAGAGAGTTTTCATTCAGAACTCACCGTAGTATCTTGTCTGTTCATCCAAAGAAAGATAAAAGTATAGTGATTTGAAGTAAATGTTCTGGTATGCGGATATGAAACTCGGTATTTCTGATATTTTTTTGTGTGTCCAGATGTTGTTTTGTCATCAGGGAAAGACGGAATAACAAATACAATCAGGATTGTTACAGTCAACAATGATATTGGCGTGATATTGAGATAAAGATACTATGGGTACTGTATCAGTATTTCTCTTATCCTCGGAGAAAGAGAAATGCTATTTAGATTGTGTTTGATCAATGATGAAAATTCATATGATTATTTAGCATCCGAGAGTTATATTATCGATTATGAAAAAAAAAGCTACAGGAAACTCTGAGCACGAAAATAAATTAAATTGTGATTATGATAAAAATTTGAAAGCAACTTCATCTGGTAAGATTTTCGAGGACGAAAATCCCTAAGGGGGAGAGTTATAATAGCCCGATTTTGGGCCTAGTTGGAACAGTGGTTTCGGGACCACAAATCTGACGAGAAAAAATTATTTTATTAAATTTTTATGGTCTACGATTTCACGAAATGATTTCGTGAAAATTTCATTCGAAAATTTCGACGGTTGGGCACTCAATTTAGTCAAAAGGACTAAATTGTAAAAAGTAAAAAATTTGAGTTCTAGATGTTAGAGGTATCCAATTGTTATGAAATTTTAAATTTGTGGTGCTTAAAAGATAATTAGACCATTGATTACTTTGTTGGACAAAAATGGACATGAAGTAGGTGAAATAGAATATTTTTAAGTTAGGGGCATTTTGGTCATTTAGTAATTAAAATGAATTAAAAACAAATTTAAATGTCAAATTTTCTCCATCTTCAACCCCATGGCCGAATTTCACAAGGGGAAACCATGGTTAGGGTTTTTCAAGCTTCCAAGCTCGATTGTAAGTTCGTTCTAACCCTGTTTGTAATGATTTTTACTTTTTTAAAATCCTCATAACACGATCTCTATATTTCTACCATTTATTTGAGCTAGGGTTGATGTTTGAAAATAGACCCATATGAGAAATGTTTGTGATTTGATGTTTAATGGTAGAATATGAATGCTCAGTGTGTAATAAACGACTTTTACTAAGTGATTTTCGGTGAAATTGTCAAAAAGGACTAGTTTGTAAAAAGTTGTAAAATGTGTGTAAGTGTGTGAATAAATGAAAATTGTGGACTGCTATAGTTATGAAAATGGTTTTTCTAGCCTTAAAATACAAGGAAATTGAATAAAAATCATTTTACGAGCCTAGGGGAAAATTGTAAATATGACAAAGTTTAAGGGCAAAATTGTAATTTTGCCAAAATGTGAATTTAGGCTAACTTGAGTAGTAGGATGAATTAATGAGTTAAATGTGTTGTTATAGATCCAGGAAAATGAGATTTAGACTTAGAACTGGGAAAAAACAAAGAATATGACGAATAAGTCTTTTTCACCGATTATGCTACTGAGGTAAGTTTGTATGTAAATAATGCATCGTTTTTACTTACATTTTCATATTTTGATAAATGGTATGAATTGTGGCTGAATATTTTATGTAATTGACAAAATATCGACAAGTGAGAAATGTCCCAGTTGAACCTTAGGAATAGAATAGGATACAAGTGACATGTCACTAGGGACCTATGTGCAATCTATGTGAAATTGTGACTAAATGAATCCGGGTGCTGGTCTTAATTTCTACTAGTGGCTGGGTATACCAACATGTGTCACGGATACCTGACAGCTTGTGTGTGTAGCACTGAGTAGTAACGAATAACCGACAGCTTATGTGAGCAGACCCATGAAAGTGAATAGCTCTAAAATCGAGCCTCAATATGAAAAGTGATGTGAAGTAGCTTTGGCTACAAGTGTGGCACTTATGTGCGAACTTTCAATGTATCCAATAATATTCCGATGTGTTCGACGGGAAAATGACTAAGTGTAATTAAAGGTGATTATGTGATGAACAATTGCAGGTACATGTGTATATATATTCAAGAGCAATGTGCTCGATATGTGAACGAACTTTGGTAAGGTTGATATGGAGTAAGTGTTACAATGAAGACTTGTAAATATTTGATGATGACTAGCTATTGGCATGGCTAACTATGGATATACTTTAGTGTTATATGTGTGCAAATGAGAATTAATACAAAGAAAACATGATAGAGTAAAATTTGCAATAAAACAGTTTTGGGATAGCAACAGTTATGTGTTTTTGAAAAATCACCAAAAAATGGTGGAAATTGAATTAGAAGTTTAATAAGATATGAAATTAAAGCTTATTAAGTCTGTTTACGTATAAAAGAAACGGTGTAAGCAAAAGAATTTCATATTCTAAGATATTTGAATTTTTGGGAGACAGGGTTAGAATGATTTCGGAATCCCCTGTTTTGACTTTGGAAAATCACTAAAAATTGTATACAAACAATTATGGTTTATAATTTATATGCTTAAATTTCTTAATCACTCTACCTTTACTAAAAACAAATAAAAAAATCATCCAAATCCCGTATGATGAGATAATCAATTTTTAGTGAAGAAGGGTCGAAATTGCCAAATAGCAGAATAGGGAAGACTTTAAAGAATAAAATATGCTTATTGGCTGAACCAAAAACTCTGAAAATTTTACGATAAGAATATATATGAGTCTAATGTTATGGAAAATTAACAGATCTTAATTTGGAGTTCGGTAGTTTAAGATATAAATAATTTAGTGACTGTGACTCGAGTAGACAGCTTGAGATGAACATGAGTAAATTGTTGAACTATGTGTAATTATGATTGTATTATCTTGAGAACATATTATGAAGATTTATAAAAGTCTGTTAATAAATCACTTGTTATTTACATACCTACTTACTAAGCTATAATGCTTACCCCCCTTCCTTTCCTTTTCCCTATAGTGTCACAGATGCTAGCTCGAGTTGGAGGTCGTCGGAGATTCTATCGCACTAACAAGTTATTGATTGGTATTGTATCAACGATCTTCAAGTATTTTTAAGTCTATGGAATGTATAGGGACTTTATTATGTGTGTATGTGTTATTATGAGTTGGCCTATGCTATTTGATTGTTATTGTTGTATAAGGCCATTTAATGTGGCTAATAATTGTTATGTTATAAGTCTATGATGATGCATTTCAAGGATGTGTATGCTTGCATGTGTTGGATGAGTAAATGTGTGATAATTATGAGTGGTAAATGTGATTGGTTGTGTAAGTTGCATGATGTGAATGGCTAAGTGTGTGTGTGATTATGCATGATGAATATGGTTTATAAATGGTATGTGGATGTCTTAGTGTGGATGTTTGAATGCTTAATAATACCATGTTGTGTGATGATAAATTTGTATAAGTGTTTTGGGGTGGAAAACCGCTTGGTAAATAGCCTTACTTGTGTTCACACGGGTAGCCACACGACTATATGCCTAGGGTGTGTGAATTCTGTACTTGATTTCTGGAAATTCAGAACGCCACACGGTCTAACACACGGGCGTGTGCCCCTATTTTTCAAGAAATTTTCTAATGTTTTCTAAAGTTCTCAGCTTAGTCCTGGACCACTTCCAATGTATGTATTGGGCCTTATTGGCCCTATTTAGGGACTCAAAGATAAAAATTTGAAAAGATTTAATTTGGATGAAATTTTATGATTTGGTTTAATGCGTTTACAAGTGTATGTGTTCTGGTAATGCCTCGTACCATATTCCGGCATCGAATACAGGTAAGGGATGTTACATTCTCACTTGTCAAACTTTATCAATTACATCCAAGGACTCAATCATAATTCATACAATACTAAAATATTTAAAACATAAATAAAGCAATGCATTATTTAGGTACGAACTTACATAGGTATAAAAAATAGTAGAAATGGACCTAATTGTCAAACACCTTGTTTTTCCCCCGAACTAGGTCCGAACCTCGTTTCTCTTGATCTATAATAGCAAATTTAACTCATTTATTATCCACATTTCTCAATCCAGTCCAAAAATTACATTATGGCAAAATTACATTTTTGCCCCTAAACTTTGACATTTTTTACATTTTGGACCTGAGGCTCGTAAAATGAAATCTATTCAATTTCTTCATGACCCAAGCCTAGCCGAACCTCTTTAATGCTTATAACAACCCACATTTTTCATTAAATCAGGTTTTTACTACCTATTTTACAACTTTTTACAAATAAGTCTTTTTTTACGTATTTTCATGGAAAATCACTTAGTAAAAGTTGCCTATCACACATCAAACATGCTTAATCTACCATTAACCATACAAACACATACATGTATAACATGGGTCAAACCCTAGACATCAACCTTAACTCAAATTAATGGTAGAAATAGATAGATCGGATGATAACGACTTTAAAAATGTAAAGAGCACTAAAAACGGGACTAGGATGTACTTACAATAAAGTTGAAAAAACCCTAGCTATGGTGACCTTCTAAATTTCGGCACTTGGAGGAGAAGATGGACAAGAATTTTGGCTTTATTTTCCCTTTTTATTCATTTATTTACCAAATGACCAAAATGTCCTTAATGCATAACTTTGAAATATTATCTCACCATGTCCATTTTTGTCCACTAACTTAACAAATGGGCTAATTACCATCAAAGGACCTCCAGTTTAAATTTTCATAGCAATTGGACACCTCTAGCATGTAGAATTCAACTTTTGCACTTTTTACAATTTAGTTCTTTTTACTAAATTGAGTGCCTAAACGTCAAAATTTTCGAGCAAAATTTTCATAAAATCATTTCATAAAATTGTAGACCATAAAAATATAATAAAAAATTTTTTACTGTGACGGATTTGTGGTCTCGAAACCACTGTTCCGACTAGACCCAAAATCGGGCTGTTACAACTCTCCACCCTTAGGGATTTTCATCCCCGGAAATCTTACCAGAAAATAGGTTTGGGTACTGTTTTTGCGTAGCTTTCTCAGGTTCCCACGTAGCCTCTTCGACCTCATGTCGTTTCCATAAAACTTTCACTAGGGTTATACTCTTACTTATCAACTGTTTAACTTCCCAAGCGAAAATCTTGATCTGTTCTTCACCATAAGTCATATCGGGTCGAATCTCGACCTCTGTTGGAAAAATCACATGTAAAGGGTCTGATCGGTAATGGCGTAACATAGACACGTGAAACACGTTGTGGATCCTTTCCAACTCTGTCAGTAAAGCTAACTGATATGCCACTAGCCCTATTCTCTCAATAACTTCATACGGCCCGATGAAACATGGACTCAACTTGCCTTTATGGCCAAATCTTAGAATCTTCTTCCATAAAGATACTTTTAGAAATACTTTATCACCAATCTGAAATTCGATATCTTTTCTTTTCAAATCCGCGTAGGATTTCTGCCAATCTGAAGTTGCTTTCAAATAGTCACGGATTACTTTCACTTTCTCTTTGGTCTCCTTAACCAAATCAACCCCATGAATCTGTTTCTTACTAAGCTCTGTCCAATACAACGAAGTTCGACACTTGCGGCCATACAATGCCTCATACAGTGCCATATTTATACTTGACTGAAAACTGTTGTTATAGGCAAATTCGACCAATGCTAGATATTTTTCTCAACTACCCTCGAATTCTAAAATAAAACAACGAAGCATATCTTCGAGAACCTGAATTGTTCTCTCTGATTGGCCGTCGGTTTATGGATGAAATACGGTACTAAAGTTCAACTTTGTACCCAAAGCTTCTTGTAACGTTTTCCAAAATCGAGACGTAAACCTCAAATCTCTATCTGAAATAATAGAAATAGGCACTCTGTGCAATCTCACGGTCTCAGAAATGTACAATTCAACTAGCTTATCAAGTAAATAATCAGTACGTACCAGTATAAAATGAGTCGATTTTGTCAATCTATCAACAATAACCCAAACGAAATCTTTCTTTTTCAGAGTCAAAGGTAAACCCGTTACGAAATCCATTATAATCATATCCCATTTCCATTAGGGCACCATCACCAGCTTAGGTAAACCCGAAGGCACTTGGTATTCTGGTTTCACTTATTGACAAATCAAACATCTCAAAACAAACTCTGAAATATCTCGTTTCATACCTGACCACCAATGCAATTTCTTTAAATCATTATACATTTTTGTACTACTCGGATGCACAGATAAATTACCATTATGCGCCTCGTGAAGAATTTTCTGAATAAGTTCATCATTTTCCGGTACACAAATTCTACCTTGGAACATCAAACAATCATTGGATCCGATATGAAAATCTAAATCACTACTCGATTCACAATAAACTCTTACGGTTTGCAAATCACTGTCAAATTTCTGAGCTTCACAAATTTGTTGAAGGAATAACGATCTAGCTCTCAACTCGGCTAGAATCGAACCATTATCGAAAAAAGTCAACCGTGTATTCATCACTCTCAAAGCAAACAAAGTCTTTCTACTCAACGCATCTACGACTACATTTGCCTTACCCGGGTGATAATCAATCACTAGCTCATAATCCTTCAATAACTCGAGCCATCTCCGTTGCCACAAGTTTAAATCTTTCTGAGTCATCAAGTATTTTAAACCCTTGTGATCGATATAGATGTGGCACTTCTCACCGTATAAATGATGATACGCCAGAATTTCAAAGCAAAAACAATGGCGGCCAATTCCAAATCATGCGTCAAATAATTCTTCTTGTGCGGTTTCAATTGTCTCGAGGCATAAGCTATCACCTTGCCCTCTTGCATCAACACACATCCAAATCCATTCAGTGACGCGTCACTATAAATCGAAAATTCTTTTCCTGGTTCAGGTTGTACTAAAACCGGCGCCTCAGTCAATAATGCCTTTAACTTCTCAAAACTTTGCTGACATTTTTTGGTCCATTCAAATTTGACATCTTGTTGCAACAACATTTTCATAGGAGTAGCAATTATCGAAAATCCTTTAACATATCGTTGGTAATATCCGGCTAAACCCAAAAAGCTTCGAACCTCCGATATATTTCTTGGCTGTTTCTAATCAACAATTGCAAAAATGTTACTGGGATTAACCCGAATACCATCACCTGAAATGATATGTCCCAAAAATCTGACTTCTCGGAGCCAAAACTCACTTTTTCTAAACTTAGCAAACAATTTCTTTTCTTTCAAAGTCTACAACACAATTCTTAAATATTTGGCATGCTTAGACTCATCCGGAGAATAAATCAGAATGTCATCGGTAAAGACAACCACAAATTTTTCCAAATACGGTAGGAAAATTCTATTCATCAAGTCCATAAAAATAGCATGGGCATCAGTTAATCCAAAAGGCATAACAAGAAATTCATAATGGTCGTACCTTGTCCTGAAAGCAGTTTTCGGCACATCCGACTTTTTAACTCTCAACTGATAGTAGCTAGATCTCAAATCAATCTTCGAGAATATCATTGCCCCTTTCAACTGATCAAACAAGTCGTCTATCCTCGAAAGAGGATACTTGTTCTTTATAGTCACCTTGTTGAGCTGTCAGTAATCAATGCAAAGTCTCATGGCTCCATCTTTCTTCTTGACAAGTAACACCGGTGCACCCCATTGTGAAAAACTCGGTCTCAAAAAACCCTTGTCTGTCAAACTCTTGCAACTGAGCTTTCAATTCTTACAATTCAGTTGGAGCCATCCTATATGGAGTGATCGATATTGGTGAAGTCTGTGGTACTAAATCAATACCAAACTCAACCTCTCAGATCGAAGGTAACCCAGGTAACTCCTCCGGTAACATATCCGGATATTCAAAAACTATTGGCACTGATTCAATTTTCAACTCAGACACTTTTGTATTCAACACATAAGCAAGATAAGCTTCACAACCTTTCCTTACACACCTCTGGGCAGACATCGAAGAAATCACAACAGGTAACTCACTCGACTCAACTGAATCAATCCGAATAATTTCACCATTTTCACATTTCAGTTCAATAATCATTCTTTTACAGTTTACTACGGGATCATGTAATGTTAACCGATCCATACCCAAAATAACATCGAATTCATCAAATGGCAACAACATTAAATCAATCGGAAAAGAGTGACCTTCAATCATCAAGGGACAAATCTTGCAAACTCTATAAACTAATACATATTTGCCTAAGGGGTTTGACACTCTAACCACAAACTCAGTAAACTCAATCGACAAGCTCTTACTAGCTACTAATTTCACACAAACATAAGAATGAGTCAATCTAGGATCAATCAATGAAATTACATTAGTATTATAGAGAGAAAAAGTACCAGTGATAACATCGGGAGATGTCCCTTCTTCGCGAGCACGGATGGAATAGGCTCTAGCAGGTGTTCAAGCTTCGGATCTCACAATTGTATCTTTTGTCACACCTTTACTACTAGCTCCATTTCCGGTATTTCTCGGTGGTCTACCCCTATTAATAGTATTACTCAGCCTCGCACTCTGAAATTTTTCTTTCTCAATCATTTCAAGACAATCTCGGATAAAATGCTCCTGAGAACCACACTTAAAGCAAGCCTAGTCATTAATTCTACACTCGCTGGGATGTCTTCTTCCACAATGTTTACATTCGAGTCTATTAGACTTTACATTACCCACACTTGCCATTGAAGTAGCTTGAGATTTAAAACTCGAGTGTTGCTTCCCACGATCTCTGTGTTAATACCCTTTTGAAACATTCGAACGGGAATACATTTATTTACATTTCTTTGTCTGAGATGGAAATGACTCACTTATCGGTCTTTTCCTCGAATCTCTAGCTTCAAGATCAACTTTCCTCTTTTCTTTGTTCAACTCTTCGACCTTACAAGTCTGTTCAACCAATACCCCAAATGCTTTCAACTCTAAGATCCCAACTAACACATGAATATCCTCATTTAATCCATCCTCAAACCTCTAGCACATAATAGCCTCTGTGGAAACACACTCTTGAGCATATTTACTAAGTCTGAAAAATTCTCACTCATACTGTGTCACTGTCATACGACCCTGTTTCAGCTCAAGAAATTGTTTACGTTTCTGATTGATGAACTGCTGACTAATATATTTCTTTTGCAACTCATCTTGAAAGAATTCCCATGTAACCCTCTCTCTTGGTACCACCGATACCAGTGTATTCCACTAGTGATATGCAAAATCTCTTAGAAGTGAGATGGCACACTTTAAACACTCATCCGATGTGCATGACAACTCATCAAATACCCTGATGGAGTTTTCGAGCCAAAACTCGGCTCTCTCAGTATCATCATCCACATTAGCTCTGAAATCTTCAGCCCCGTGCTTTCGGATCTTATCAATTGGGGGCTTGTTCATTCTTACAAATTCCATACCTTGTGGAGCTACGGGAACTGGTTGAGGAATAGGTGGGGGTAAAGGAGGTTGGGAATTTGGATTTGTTCGAACAAATTCTGTATACCACTCATTTATCACGTGGAGAAAGGCTTCCTTACCCCCTTCTCCCTGACTAACCGTATGAGGTCGACTATCAGACGGCGCTGCCCCTTGAGCGGGAGCCGGCACATTACTTTCAACTTCATCAGCTTCAGCTCGATTGGGATTCATTTACTATATGAAAACACAATTTAAAATTGTCAGGAGTCATCACACTATCGCAATTCATTTATAGCATGTATAGCTTGACTCTTACACATGCTACGTTAGTCCTAGAATCGACTAAACCGTAGCTCTGATACTAATAAATGTAACACCTTTTACCCGTGTTCGAAGCTGAAATAGAGTATAAGGCATTACCAGACATAAACACAAGCAATCATACATTTCTGAGTCATAAATTTCCATCCAAATTAAAAATTGTCATACACATTCATATCGTCCCTAAAACGAGCCTACAAGACCCAAAATATACATTGAAGTAGTTCGAGACTAAATTGAGAACTTTAGAAAATCACACAACACTTAGAAAATTTTCACTAAAACAGGGCTCACATGCCCGTGTGGTCCAAGGGACACGCTAATGTGACCCTTAGACACGCCCATGTGCTAGGCCATGTGGTCGATTTAATTTTCATGATTTTTCATAAAAT
Source organism: Gossypium bickii (assembly GCA_025503065.1). Lineage (NCBI taxonomy): Eukaryota > Viridiplantae > Streptophyta > Magnoliopsida > Malvales > Malvaceae > Gossypium > Gossypium bickii. Next base: position 108,041,364 of record CP106710.1, on the reverse strand, counting down.
AGGTGCAAACTTCACACAGCCAAGGCACACGTCCGTGTTTGAGACTGTGCCGTCCATATGGTCTAGACATACGCCCGTGTCTCTGCCCGTGTGCTCGATACTAAGCATTCTATTTTGCAACAATTAAGGTGCAGGGAACACACGGCTAAAACACATGCCCGTAGGGTAGACCGTGTGTCACACACGGCCTAGACGCACGCCCATTTATCTACCCGTGTGGACAAAATAAGGCTATTTACCAAGCCATTTTGCCACCCTTACTTGCACCAACCTACATAACAACAAGCAACACCAATCTAAGCACATACATACAACCAAATCAACCAAAACTAAGGCAACAACACACCATTCACATGCTATAATTTATCATACACAAACATTTCATACTAATCAACTCATATCATGCAATTTACCACATTCATGAAAAGCATCATCATATGCATATATATACTTAAACCAATATAAGGCAATTTCAATGGCCATTTACAAAATGAATTATCAACCAACATAAGCCTACACATTTGGCTGAATCAATTATGACACATTACAAAATGACCAAGTCCCTATACATGCCATAACTCAACATATTAAAATCAATGGTACCCAAAACATTAAGTTGATAGTGTGAATGGATCTCCGATAGTTTTTGATCCCTGAGCTGGCTTGGTGACACTATAAGATAAGGGAAAGGAAAGGGAAGTAAGATATATAGCTTAGTAAGTTCCTATGCAAATAATAAGCATTATAATCACACACATATCATACAAATAAGAATGATAAACTTGGCATGAATAGTATCAAGATCTTTTAATCATAAATTATTTATTCATAACCTTACCGAGGGATTCATCAAATATTGAGCTCATTAGTAAATGAGTTTTACGTACGTACCTGTACCATCTCGCAACATAATCATAACCTTTCAAAACTTTGACATACTCATTGAATTTCTCGTTAAACCACTTGGAATACTAAATGATACTCGAGAATCTCGCACACACAATAATATACCAATGTCATATCCCAGATATGGTCTTACATGGGATCTTTTATTGATGCCAATAGCCCAGCTATGATCTTACACGAAATCTCATATCAATGTCATATCCCAGATATGGTATTGCACGTAATCTCAATTAACCTTAATGTCATGATATTCATATCCTACCTATTCCTAAGGTTCAACCGGGATTTCTCACTTATCAAACTTTACGGATTGCATCCAAGGAGTCAATCATAATTCATACAATATTAAAACATTTAAAACATAAATAAGAAAATGCATTATTTACATACGAACTTACCTCGGAATAAAAAATAGTAGAAGTAGATCTAATCGTCAAACACCTTGTTTTCCCCCTGATCTAGGTCCGAACCTCATTTCTCTTGCTCTATAATAGCAAATTTAACTCATTTATTACCCACCTTTCTCAATCCACTCCAAAAATTACATTATGGAAAAATTACATTTTTGCCTCTAAACTTTGACATTTTTACATTTTGGCCCCTAGGCTCGTAAAATGAAATCTATTTGATTTCTTCAAGACGCAAGCCTAGTCGAACCTCTTTTATGCTTATAACAGCCCACATTTTTCATTAAATCAGATTTTTACTACCCATTTTATAACTTTTTACAAATAGGTCCTTTTTACGTATTTTCATGAAAAATCACTTAGTAAAAGTTGTCTATCACACATCAAACATGCATAATCTACCATTAACCATCAAAACACATACATGTATAACATGGTTCAAACCCTAGACATCAACCATAACTCAAATTAATGGTAGAAGTAGATAGATCGGATGATAACGACTTCAAAAAAGTAAAGAGCATTAAAAACGGGACTAGGATGTACTTACAGTCAAGCTTGGAAGTTGAACAAACCCTAGATATGGTGACCTTCTAAATTTTGGCACTTGGAGAAGAAGATGGACAAGAATTTTTGCTTTATTTTCCCTTTTTATTCATTTATTTACCAAATGACCAAAATACCCTTAATGCATAACTTTGAAATTTTATCTCACCATGTCCATTTTTGTCCACTAACTTAACAAATGGGCTAATTACCATCTAAGGACCTTTAATTTAAAATTTCATAGCAATTGGACACCTCTAGCATGTAGAACTCAACTTTTGCACTTTTTACAATTTAGTCTTTTTACTAACTTGAGTGCCCAAATGTCAAACTTTTCGAGCGAAATTTTCACGAAATCTTTTCATAAAACTGTAGACCATAAAAATATAATAAATAATATTTACTGTGTCAAATTTTTGGTCCCAAAATTGCTGTTCCAACTAGACCCAAAATCGGGCTGTTACAAATGATATACTAATGATTCTCCTTTCTTTTCACCATCATACGTATCAAAACTCTGATACCTCTTTTCATTTATATGGATACGGAGCTTAATGGAGCTTAAGCACCAAGAAAGGAGTATTCATATCAATGCATATGCAAGACTCATGTATATGATTTATTGACATTACCAATACAGGCATCGTCTCGTTTCCACATTCCTTTGACAAACACACCAAAACCAAACGTTTGGACCTTTATACAAAAGTTAGGACAACTCACTTTAGTATACAGTAGGACAATTTAAACATGTTGATACAATTAATAGACCCAGTACAAATGAATTGACCAGAAACCTTCACATAGGGTTTTATCTACTTGATGAGTTCTTTTCCCTTTGCACTAAGACCTTCTCCTAGTTCTTTCGATATAAAAAATCAAATAACTATTTTAAATAATAATAAAAACAAAAATTCAACATAATAGTAAGAATCGGTAAATATGTAAATAGTTTCTAGAAAGAAGTTTTCTTCCTGTTCAGTATTTCAGATGAAAACCCTAATGAATAACTCCTACAACTACCTCTTCATGCAAATATAAGAATGAGTCGATCCAGGATCAATCAATGCAACTACATTAGTATCATAAAGAGAAAATGTACCAGTGATCACATCAAGGGAGGACGCATCCTCACAAGCACGAATGGCATAAGCTCTAGCAGGTGCTCTAGTTTTCGATCTCAGAGCTGAATCCTTGGATACACCTCTGCTATTGGCCCCATTTCCCGTATTTCTCACTGGTCTCCCTCTAGGAAGAGTGTTACTCGATCTTGCATTCAAAAAATTATCCTTTTCAACCATTTTAGGGCAATCTCAAATGAAGTGAACTTGGGAGCCATATTCAAAACAAGCTCAGTTGTTCATCTTACATTCATCGAGGTGTTGCCTACCACAGTGTTGGCATTCAAGCTTATTAGACCTGGCGTTACCAACGCTCGCTTAAGACGTAGTATGGGCCTTAGAACTCGAATATTGCTTCCTACGATCTCAGTTGGGATACCCAGCTGAAGCATCTGAATGAGTATGTATATCCCTCGATTTCTTTGACAAAGAATGAAATGAATTATTCATTGGCCTTTTCCTCGAGTCTCTAGCCTCAAACTAAGCTTTTCTCTTTTCTTTGCTCAACTCTTCGGCTTTGCAAGCTCGCTCAACTAGCATAACAAATTCTTTCAATTCCAGAAGCCCAACTAATAGTCTGATATCCTCATTCAAACCATCTTCAAATCTCTTACACATGATAGCCTCTTTTGAAACACATTCCCGAGCATACTTACTAAGTCTAACAAACCCTCACTCGTATTCAATCACAGTCATTCGACCTTATTTTAGCTCCAAGAACTCTTTGCATTTCTGATCAATAAACCGTTCGCTGATATATTTCTTTCTGAACTCCTCTTGGAAGAAGTCCCAAGTAACTCTTTCCCTTGGTACTACTGATACTAAAGTGTTCCGCCAGTGATATGCTGAATCCCTCAGGAGTGATATAGCACATTTCAAGTACTATTTCGATATGCAAGAAAGCTCATCAAATACCTAGATAGAGTTCTCAAGCTAGAATTCTGCCTTCTCGGGACCATCATCGACATTTTTTTTTAAATTCTTTAGCCCCTTGCTTTCAAATCTTATCGACTGGAGGCTTGTTCAGTCTTGCCATTTCCACACCTTGAAGAGCTACGGGAACTGGTTGAGGGTTAGGTGGGGGTGGAGAATGTTGGGCAGCTAGATTTGTCCAAAAAAACTCAGCAAGCAACTCATTCAATCCGTGGAAGAAGGCTTCCCTAGCCTCTCCTCCTTGACCAATTGTCACAGGTTTATTTTCGGATGGCGCTGTCCCTTGGGCGGGAGCCGGGGCATTACTTTCAACGTTATCAGCCACTTCTCGGTCAGGATCCATTTACTATATGAAAACACAATTTAAATTGTCAGGAGTCGTCACACTATCAAAATTCATATATGGTATGTATAGCTAGCCTCTTACACACGCTACGTGTAACACCCCTTACCCGTGTCTGATATTGGGACTGGATACGAGGCATTACCGGACTTAAACGTAAACATCTATACAAAATCGGGCTATAAAATTTCATTCAATTTAAAATTCACTCATTCACATGCAAATCATCCCTTATATGGGCCCTTGAGGTCCAAAATAATCGTTGGGAACTATTCGGGACTAAACCGAGACCTTAGAAAACTTTAAGAAGACACACGCCCGTGTGGGTAGGTCATGTGGTCACACACGCCCATGTCCTTAGCTTATGTAACTCTCTGTTTATGATGTCATCAACAAAATAGGGTCACACAGCCAAGTTATGCGCCCGTGTGCTTAGGCCGTGTGGCGAATTAAATTTTGAAAAATAGTTGCAGACTTCACACGCCCTGGGCACACGCCCATGTCCCGAGGCTGTGTCCTCCACACGGCTGAGACACACGGCTGTGTCTCTACCCGTGTGGCCAAGAAAATGCCTATTTACCAAATTATTTGGCACACTCATTTGCACATACTTAAACACAACTTCAATGGCATCTTTGATGGCATAACTGAGCACTTAAGCATTATCAAATAAGTCATGATCCTAACGAATTCATATAATCTTATTCATGAGACACCATACTTTTCCTAGCTTAAACTTATCAAACTTTCATGCCATGATTATCATCAACACAACCTCAATCCATCTGTACCAAACACTCATAACACAACACATGAAACCTTTAGTATAAGCACACACATATAAATAGGCATTACAACTCATTAACCACTATGAGCCACATTTCATGGCCATATACAAAATGAATCATATAATCATTATGAACTAACACATTTGGCCAAATCAAATGACACATACACAATTGACTAAGTCCCTATACATGCCATTAACTTAAAGGGTTTATCATTCACTTATACCCCACATGATAGCTTGATAGTGTGATAGCATCTCCGGCGATCTCCAACTCAAGCTAGCATAAAACCTTATAAGATATGAGAAAGGAAAGGGAGTAAGCTACAAAGCTTAGTAAGTAAAAATGTAAATAATAAACAATTGATTACCATGCTTTTAAAAATCCTTATTATAAGCTCTCAAGATAATGCCATTCCTATTGCATAAAATTTCACAATTCATTTATGTTCATCTTGAGTTCTCTACTCGAGTTACGGTCAAATTATTTTTATCCAGAGATACAGAACTCCAAATTAAGATCTACTAATTTTCCTTGAAACTAGACTCACATATCTTCTTACCATAAAATTTCCTGAATTTTTGGTTCAGCTAATCAGTACAGTTTATTCTTTAAAGTCTCTCATGTTTAACTGTCTGACAGTTTTGACCCCTCTTCACTAAAAAATTATTTTCTCGTGGTACAGAACATGAATAAAATTTCCATTTGTTTTTCTTGAAAATAGACTCATTAAAAATTCAAGTATATAAATTCTATCCCTTGATTATTTGTTTAGAAATTTTAATGAATTTCTCAAGTCAAAACAGGGGATTCCGATATCATTCTAACTCGGTCTCACAAAAATTCAAATATATTAGAATATGAGATCTTTTTTCTTTCACCATTTCTTTTATGTGAAAATAGGCTAAATCAGATTTAATTTCATATATTACTCAACCTATAATTTGATTTCCACCATTTTTGGTGATTTTTCAAAGTGATACAGCTGTTGCTGTCCAAACTGTTTTATTACTAAATTTACTCTATCATGTTTTCTTTGTACTAATTTTCATTTACACACATATAAAACCAAAATATACCCATGTTTAGCCATTCCAATAACTAATCATTATCAAATATTTATAAGCCATTCATTGGCCAATTTAATCTATACATCAACAACAAAGACTTGAACATATCATATCTCAATTTAATTTGGCCTAAAAGCCTCACACATGATCATCATCAAATCTTATCATGTATCCGTTCATCATAAATGTAGATCACTAATCACAATGTTATCAATATTTTACAAGTATAACTTACTCGTGTACATTCTTCTCAAGAATTCATCATATACCAAATTCACTTCACGTGAGTTCTATGTACATACATGTACTACTCATAAACATAGTCACTTACTTTCTTGTTTTTAACGTACCCGTTGAACCATTCGGGATGCTAAAAGATACTCAGGAATCTCATACATATAGTATCGTATCAACGCCATATCCTCGATATGGTCTTACATGAAACATCATACCGACGCCATGTCCCTGACATGGTCTTATACGAAATCACATACCAAACTCATTTCTCATGAATTTCGCATATGTACCTGTATCACTCCATCAAATAACTTTATCCCTTTTACCATCTTTAACAAAAACTTTAATTTCTTACCCCGATGAACCTCTTGGAATATCTAAGAATACTCGAAAATTGTCATGCATGTAGTAAGATGCCAATGTCATATCCCAGATATGGTCTTACATGGGATCACATGTCGATGCCATGTCCCAGACATGGTCTTACACGATTTCATACCGAAGCGAGGTCCCAGATATGGTCTTACACGGAATCACTATTCGATGACGATGCCATATCCCAGATATGGTCTTACATAAGATCTCAATTCGGTGCCGAGGCCATATCCCAGATATGGTCTTACACGGGACCTCAGTAACCTTAGTGTCATGACATTTGTATTCTATCCATTCCTAAAGTTTAATCGGGGATTTTCATTCTTCGACGTTTCGTCAAAATTGTCATTAATCAATTTCATAGAGACAATATACAATTCAAGTAATATCAAAATATTAAATTACATAACAGGTTATATTATTTACACACAAACTTACCTCGATACCAAAATGGTTAAAGGTGACCTACTCGTCAATTTCTCTCTTTTTCCCCCATTCTAGGTCCGAACCTCATTTTCATTGATTATTGAGCTTGGAAGCTTGAAAACCCTAGCCATGGCTTCCCCCAGCTAAATTTGGCCAAGGAAGAAGATGGACAAAGGTTTTTGGCTTTTATTTTGTCTTTTAGTCCATTTAATTACCAAATTACTAAAATACCCCTAACTTAAAAATACCTATTTCACTTATCTCATGTCCATTTTTGTCCAACTATTTAACCAATGGTCTAATTATCATTTAAGGACCTCCAATTTAAAATTTCATAGAAATTGGACACTTCTAACATGTGGAACTCAACTTTTGCACTATTTACAATTTAATCCTTTTGACTAAATTGAGTGCCCAAACGTCAAAATTTTCGAACGAAATTTTCACGGAATCTTTTCGTGAAATCATAAACCATAATAAAAATTAGATTTTTCCTGGTCGGATTTGTGGCACCAAAACGACTATTCCGTCTAGGCCCAAAATCTAGCTGTTACACTATGTTAGTCCAAGAGCTGACTAAACCATAGCTCTGACACCACTAAATGTAACACCCCTTACCCGTATTCAACGCCGGAACAAAGTACGAGCGATTATCGGACATACAACACAAGCATTCATACAAATCGAATCATAAATTTTGCGTCCAAATTAAAACCATCCACATTCAATCATAAAGTCCCTAATACGAGCCTACGAGGCCCAAAACATGCATTAGAAGTGGTTTGGGACTAAACTAAGAACTCAGGAAATTTTTACAAAACTTATTAAATTTTTCCTAATTGCAGGGCTCACACGCCCGTGTGGTCCAAGGGACACACCCGTGTGACCCTGGGCCATGCCCGTGCTTTAGACCATGTTCAATTTAGAGTGTTCTTTGACTTGTGCCACATGACCATGCCATTCACCCGTGTGCTAGACCGTCTAGTAAATCAATTCAATTCGAAATAAATGCAGGTTTCACACGGCTAAAACACACGCCCGTGTTCTAGGCTGTGTAGCATACACGATTGAGACACACACCAGTGTCTCTACCCGTGTGCTCAATTCTGGACATTCTGTTTTGCAACAATTAAGGTGTAGGGGACACAATGCTGAAACATGTGCCCGCGTTTGTCACACACGGCCTAGACACACACCCGTGTGGACAAAAATAAGGCTATTTACCAAGCCATTTGCCACCTTTATTTACACCTACACTTACACCACTTCAATAATACAATTCATAGTAAACTTAGGCAACCAAAACATCCACAACCAAGGTATTAACATCATATCCACATGCTAACATCTAACATGCTTCAACATCATAATTTATCTATACAATTCATGTAAGTTTCCATAACATGAATGGTATCAACATATGAATATACTCATAACCAACATTAGCCAACTTACATGGCCATATACAAAATGAAATCATTAACCATTATAAGCCAATACATTTGGCCACATTACCAATGACACATATAACAGATTACCAATAACACATATAACAAAATGACCAAGTCACTATACATGCTATACATTCAAAATGCTAAGACCATGAATACCCAAAATGAGAGTTTGATAGTCTGATCCGAATCTTCGACGATCTCCGATTCTGAGCTATCTTGATGACCCTATAAAAACATGAAAGATAAACGGTGTAAGCTATATAGCTTAGTAAGCTCGTATGCAAGAAATAAGCAACCTTACCATGCATATAACATTCAATTACTATAACATAATTAAATGTAGACTTACTATGGTCTCATGATCATCATCTATTCCATCATAAGAACTTACCTCATATGCATCATTTCACATATTTATTGAACATGAGCTTTATGTACATACTTGAGCCATCTTGAAATGAATTTACACATATTCTCATCTTTGACATACCCGTGAACCACTCGGAAAAACAATGTCTGATACTCGGAAAAAGTTGCACACTAAGTGGCACATATGTAGTGAAAGCTACCTAAGTCTCATATCACATAATCACTCGCTCTCGAGCTATCGATGGGCCTGCTCACATAAGCTATCAGTCAAGACGTAGCTACACAGTGTTGCTCACACAAGTTGTCAAGTATCCGCAGCATATGCCGGCATACTCAGCCATCGGTAGGACGTACGAGACCAGCACTCGGATCACATAGTCACATAACACATAATGACCCTAGTGACATGTCACTTGTATCCTAGCCTATTCCTAAGGTTCAAACGGGATTTCTTGCTTATCGATTCATCTTCGGACTCACTCGTAGGATTGTACTCATTCATAAAATCAAACATACAATTCATGCAATATAAAGCATTTAAATACACTTATTCTAAAGCTTATTTTTAACATACGAACTTACCTCGGTGCAAAATGGATAATTGTTCGATTTAGTCCACAATCTTGTTCTTTCCCCGGTCTAGTCAGAACCTTGTCTTTCTTGATCTATAATATCAAATTTTGCTTATTCAATTATCACCTTATTCAGTTTAATCCCAAAAAACACCTTATGGCAAAAATTACATTTTTGCCCCTATCTTTTCAATTTTTTACATTTTAGTCCCTAGGCTCGTAAAATGATTTTCATTCAATTTCATTACACCCAACCCTAGCCAAACCTATTTCATGCCTATAACAGCCCACATTTTTTAATTATTCACATTTTTACACACATTTTATAACATTTATAAATAGGTCCTTATTTAACATTTTCCTCAAAAAGCACTTAGTAAATGTTGTTTATCCAACATCAAACTTGCATAATCTACCATTAGACATCAAAATACACAAATATCTAACATGGCTAAATTTTAGACTTTGATTTTCTTTCAAATTAGTCCTTGAAATAGTTAAATCAAGTTACCACATTCACAAAAACGTAAAAATCATAAAAAAAATGGGACAAAGACGGGCTTACAATCAAGCTTGGAATCTTGGCTAAACCCCTAGCTATGGAGACCCCTTGAAATTCGGCTAAGAAACTAATTTGATTAAGATGGACATATTTTATTTAGTTAAATTTGTCTTTATTTACCAAAAGACCAATATGCCCTTAATGCATAACTTTGATATTTCACCTAGCCATGTCCATTTTTGTCCATACTAAAGTATAATGGTCTAATTACCATTTTAGGACCTCCAATTTAAATTTCATAGCAATTAGACACCTCCAGCTTCTAGAACACACATTTTACACCTTTTGCAATTTAGTCCTTTTAACTAAATTGAGTGCCCAAACATCAAAATTTTCGAGCGAAATTTTCACGAAATCATTCCATAAAACTGTAGCCCATTAAAATATGATAAAAATAAATTTTACTGTGTTGGATTTGTTGTCCCGAAACCACTATTCTGGCTAGGCTCAAAATCGGGCTGTTACAACTCCCCCCTTTATGGATTTTCGTCCCCGAAAATCTTACCAGAAAAGAGGTTTGGGTACTGTTTTCTGATAGCTTCATCAGGTTCCTACGTAGCCTCATAGACCCCGTGACGCTGCCATAAATCTTTAACTAGGGCTATACTTTTATTTCTCAACTGCTTGACTTCCCGAGCCAAAATTTTGATCGGTTCTTCACCATAAGTCATATCGGGTTGAATCGTAACCTCTGCCGGAGAAATCGCATGCGAAGGGTCTGATCGATAACGTCACAACATCGACACATGGAATACATTGTGAATCATTTCCAACTCTGTCGGTAAAACTAACCGATATGCCACTAGCCCTATTATTTTAATAACCTCATATGGCCCAATGAAACGTGGACTCAAGTTGCCTTTGTGACCAAATCTCAGAATTTTCTTCCACGGAGATACTTTCAGAATTCCTTTATCACCAAATTGAAACTCAATCTCTTTTCTTTTCAAATCCGCGTAGGATTTATGTCGATCTGAAGCTGCTTTCAAATAATCTCGAATTACTTTCACTTTTTTTTCAGTTTCTTTATCCAAATCAACCTCGTGAATTTGTCTCTCACTGAGCTCAGTCTAGTACAATAGAGTTCGACACTTGTGGCCATACAATGCCTAATACGGTGCCATCTTTATACTCGACTGAAAATTGTTGTTATAAGCGAATTCGACTAAAGGTAGATATTTTTCCCAACTACCTTCGAACTCTAATACACAACAGTAAAGCATATCTTCGAGTACTTGATTCATTCCCTCAGGTTGTCCGTCGGTTTGTTGATGAAATGCGGTGCTAAAATTCAACTTTGTACCCAAAGCTTCTTGAAACTTTTTCCACAATTGAAATGTAAATCTCGTATCTCTATCCAAAATAATAGAAATAGGCACTCCGTGCAATCTAAAAATTTTAGCAACATATAATTCAGCCAGCTTATCAAGTGAATAGTCGGTACGTACCAGAATAAAATGATCCGATCTTGTCAATCTATCAACAACGACCCAAACGACATCTTTCTTTTTTTGGAGTCAGAGGCAAACTCGTTATGAAATCCTTCGTAATTCTGTCCCTTTTCCACTCGGGTACCATTATTGGCTGAAGTAAACCCGAAGGTACTTGGTGTTCAGCTTTTGCTTGTTGACAAATCAAACATCTCGAAACAAACTCCGAAATATCTCGTTTCATACCTGACCACCAATACAGTTTCTTCAAATCATTATACATCTTCGAACTGCCCGAATGAACAGATAAACAACCATTATGTGCCTCTTGAAGAATTTTCTAAATAATCTCATCATTTTTTGGTACACATACTCTATCTCGAAACATTAAGCAATCATCAGAACCGATCCGAAAGTCTGAATCACTACTCGATTCACACTAAGCTCTTTTGGCTTGCAATTCACTATCACTTTTCTGAGCTTTACAAATTTGCTGAAGGAATACCGGTCTAACTCTCAACTCAACTAGAATCAAAATATCCACAGATAAAGTCAACCTCGTATTCATCACTCTCAAGGCAAACAAGGACTTTCTAGTCAAAGTGTCTGCGACTACATTCGCTTTTCTGGGATGGTAGTCAATTGCCAACTCATAATTTTTTAGTAGCTCAAGCCATCTCGGTTGTCGCAAATTCAAATCCTTCTGAGTCATCAAGTACTTTAAACTTTTATGATCCGAAAAGACATGACATTTCTCACCATACAAATGATGTCTCCAAATCTTCAAAGTAAACACTATGACAGCCAATTCTAGATCGTGCATCGGATAATTCTTCTCATATGGTTTCAACTATCTCGAGGCATAGGCTATCACCTTACCCTCTTGCATCAACACACATCCTAATCCATTCAGTGACGCATCGCTATAAATCACAAAATCTTTTACTGGTTCAGGTCGCACTAAAATCGGTGCCTCGATCAATAATCTCAAAGCTTTGCTGACATTTTTCGGACCATTCAAACTTAAAATGTTTTTGCAACAGCTTAGTCATAGGGGTAGCAATTATCGAAAAACCCTTAACAAATTATTGGTAGTAACCGACTAAGCCCAAAAAGCTTCTAACCTCTAATACATTTCTTGGCGTCTTCCAATCAACAATTGCTGAAATTTTACTCGGATCAACCCGAATACCATCTCCTAAAACAATATGTCCTAAAAATCTAACTTCTTGGAGCCAAAACTCACTTTTGGTGAACTTAGCAAACAATTTCTTATCTCTCAAAGTTTGCAACACAATTCTTAAATGTTCGACATGCTCAGACTCATCCCGAGAATAAATCAAAATGTCATCAATAAATACAACCACTAATATACGGTTGGAAGATCCGATTCATCAAATCCATAAAAATAGCAGGAGCATTAGTTAGTTCGAAAGGCATAACGAGAAATTCATAATGCCTATACCTTGTTCTGAATGCAGTTTTCGGCACATTCGAGTCTTTAACCCTCAGCTGATAATACCCGGATCTCAAATCTATCTTCGAAAACATTGTTGCCCCTTTCAACTGATCGAAAAAATCATCAATCCTCAGTAAGATATACTTGTTCTGTATCATAACCTTGTTGAGCTGACGATAATCAATGCAAAGTCTCATGGATCCGTCTTTCTTCTTGATGAATAATACTGGTGCACCCCAGGGGGAAAACTCCGTCTTGCAAAACCCTTATCTGTCAACTCTTATACCTGAGACTTCAGTTCTTTCAATTCGGTCGGAGCCATTCTATATGGAGCAATCGATATTGGTGCAGTCCCTAGTACTAAGTCAATAGCAAACTCCACCTCTCTGGCCGATGATAACCCTGGCAACTCTTCTAAGAACACATTCAGATATTCACAAACTACCAGTACCTATTCAATCTTCAATTCAAACACTTTCGTATTCAGTACATAAGCAAGAAATGCTTCACAACCCTTTCTTACAAACCTATAAGCCGACATAGACGAAATAACAACAGGCAATTCACCTGCCTTATCTGATTCAACCCTAAGAATTTTATTGTTTTGATATTTCAATTCAATAACTTTTCGTCTAGCATTCACTACTACATCATGTAGTGTCAACCAATCCATTCCAAGAATCACATCAAATTCATCAAATGACGAAAGCATTAAGTCAGCCAGAAAACAGTGACCCTGAATCATTAAAGACCAACCCTTGCAAACTTTATCAACTAATACATATTTGCCTAAGGGGTTGGACATCTTAATCACAAAATTAGTAGACTCAACAGGTAAATTCTTACTAGATACCAAATTCATACAAATATAGGAATGAGCCGATCCAGGATCAATTAATGCAACTACATTAGTATCATAAAGAGAAAATGTACCAGTGATCACATCAGGGGAGGACACATCCTAGCGAGCACGAATGGCATAAGCTCTAGCAGGTGCTCTAGCTTCCAATCACACAGCTGAATCCTTGGATACACCTCTGCTACTGGCCCCATTTCCTATATTTCTCATTGGTCTCCCTCTAACAGCAGTGTTACTCGATCTTGCATTCTGAAAATTATCATTTTCAACCATTTAAGGGCAATCCCGAATGAAGTGATTTTGGGAGCCATATTTAAAACAAGCCCGGTTGTTCATCCTACATTCACTGGTGTGTAGCCTACCACAGTGTTGGCATTTAGGCTTATTAGACCTGCCGTTACCAATGCTTGCTATAGACGTAGTCTGGGCCTTAGAACCCGAATATTGCTTCCCACGACCTCTGTTGGGATACCCACCTGAAGCATTCGAACGACTATGTATATCCTTTAATTTCTTTGACGAAGAATGAAATGACTTATTCTTTGGACTTTTCCTCGGGTCTCTAGCCTCAAACTCAGCTTTTCTCTTTTCTTTGCTTAACTCTACGGCTTTGCAAGCTCATTCAACTAGCATAACAAATTCTTTCAATTCTAGAAGCCCAACTAATAGTCTGATATCCTCATTCAAACCATCTTCGAATCTCTTACACATGATAGCCTCTTTTGAAACACATTCCCGAGCATACTTACTAAGTCTAACAAACCCTCGCTCGTATTCAATCACAGTCATTCGACCTTGTTTTAGCTCCAACAACTCTTTGTGTTTTTGATCAATAAACTGTTCGCTGATATATTTCTTTCTGAAATCCTCTTGGAAGAAGTCCCAAGTAACTCTTTCCCTTGGTACTACCGATACTAAAGTGTTCCACTAATGGTATGTTGAATCCCTCAGAAGTGATATAACACATTTCAAGCACTCTTCCGGTGTGCAAGAAAGCTCATCAAATACTCGGATAGAGTTCTCAAGACAAAATTCTGCCCTCTCGGGATCATCATCGACATTTGCTTTAAATTCTTCAGCCCTTTGCTTTCGAATCTTATCGACTGAAGGCTTGTTCAGACTTACCATTTCCATACCTTGAGGAGCTACGGGAACCGGTTGAGGGTTAGGTGGGGGTGGAGAATGTTGGGTGGCCGGATTTGTCTGAACAAACTCGGCAAGCAACTCATTAGATCTTTTGAAGAAGGCTTCCCTAGCCTCTCCTACTTGACCAATTGTCACAGGTATACTTTTGGATGGCGCGGTCCCTTGGGTGGGAGCCGGCGCATTACTGTCAATGTCATCAGCCACTTCTCGATCGGGATTCATTTACTCTATGAAAACACAGTTTAAATTATCAGAAGTCGTCACACTATCAAAATTCATATATGACATGTATAGCTAGACTCCTACACATGCTACGTTAGTCCGAGAACTGACTAAACTGTAGCTCTGATACCACTAAATGTAACACCCCTTACCCTTATTCAATGCCGAAAAAGTGTAGGAGCCATTACCAGACATACAACACAAGCATTTATACAAATCGAATCATAAATTTTGTGTCCAAATTAAAATCATCCACATTCAATCATAAAGTCCCTAATACGAGCCCATGGGGCAGACCGTGTGTCACGCACGGCCTAGACACACGCCCGTGTGTCTACCCGTGTGGACAAAAAGTCCCTCATTTGCACCTACACTTACACCACCTCAATAGCACAATTCATAGCATACTTAGGCAACCAAAACATCACATGCTAACATCTAACATGCTTCAACATCAAAATTTATCTACACAATTCATGTAAGTTTCCATATCATGAATGGTATCAACATATGAATATACTCATAACCAACATTAGCCAACTTATATGGCCATATACAAAATGAAATCATTAACCATTATAAGCTAATACATTTTGCCAAATTATCAATGACACATATAATAAAATGACCAAGTCCCTATACATGCCATACATTCAAAATGCTAAGACCATTAATACCTAAAATGAGAGTTTGATAGTGTGATCCAAATCTTCGACGATCTCCGATTCTGAGTTAGCTTGGCGACACTATAAAAATATGGAAGATAAATAGAGTCAGTTATATAGCTTAGTAAGTGTATGCAAGAAATAAGTAACCTTACCATGCATATAACATTCACTTACTACAACATAATTAAATGTAGGCTTACTATGGTCTCATGATCATCATCTATTCCATCATAACAACTTACCTCATATCCATCATTTCACATATTTATTGAACATGAACTTTATGCACATACCTGAGCCATCTCGAAATGAACTTACACATATTCTCACCTTTGACATACCCGTGAACCACTTAGAATAACAATGTCGGATACTCGGGAAAATTTGCACACTAAATGCCATATATGTAGCCAAAGCTACCTAAGTCTTATATAACATAATCGCTCGCTCTCAAGCTATTAAAGGGCCTACTCACACAAGTTGTCAGTCAAGACTTAGCTACACGGTGCTGCTCACACAAGCTATCAAGTATTCGCAACATATGCCGATATACTTAGCCACCGGCAAGATATATGAGACCAGAACTCGGATCACATAGTCACATAACACATAATGGCCTTAGTGACATGTCACTTGTATCCTAACCTATTCCTAAGGTTCAAACGGGATTTCTTGCTTGTCAATTTATCTTCGGACTCACTCTTAGGATTGTACTTATTCACAAAATCAAACATACAATTCATGCAATATAAAGCATTTAAATACAATTATTCTAAAGCTTATTTCTAACATATGAACTTACCTCAGTGCAAAATGGATAATTATTCGATTTAGTCCACAATCTTGTTCTTTCCCCAGTCTAGGTCAGAACCTTGTCTTTCTTGATCTATAATATCAAATTTAGCTTATTCAATTATCACCTTCTTCAATTTAATTCCAAAAAACACCTTATGGATAAAATTACATTTTTGCCCCTATCTTTTTAACTTTTTACATTTTAGTCCCTGGGCTCTTAAAATGATTTTCATTCAATTTCATTACACCCAAGCCTAGCCAAACCTATTTCATGCCCATAATAGCATACTTTTTTTATTTATTCACATTTTTACACATATTTTACAACTTTTACAAATAGGTCCTTATTTAACATTTTCATCAAAAATCACTTAGTAAATGTTGTTTATCCAACATCAAAATACACAAATATTAACATGGGTCAAATTTTAGACTTTGATTTTCTTTCCAATTAGTCCTTGAAATAGCTAAATCAAGTTACAACATTCAAAAAACGTAAAAATCATCAAAAACGGGATAAAGACGGACTTACAATCGAGCTTGGAAGCTTGGCCAAAACCCTAGCTATGAAGACCCCTTGAAATTCGACTAAGGGGCTAATTTGATAAAAATGAACATCTTTTATTTAGTTAATTTGTCTTTACTTACCAAAACACCAAAATGCCCTTAATGCATAACTTTGATATTTCACCTAGCCATGTGCATTCTTGTCCATACTAAAGTATAATGGTCTAATTACCATTTAAGGACCTCCAATTTAAAATTTCATAGCAATTAGACACCTCTAGCTTCTAGAACACACATTTTGCACCTTTTACAATTTAGTCCTTTTAACTAAATTTAGTGCCCAAACATCAAATTTTTCAAACAAAATTTTCACGAAATCATTCCATAAAACTATAGACCATAAAAATATGATAAAAATAAATTTTACTGTATTAGATTTGTGGTCCTGAAACCACTATTCCAACTAGGCTCAAAATCGGAATGTTACACTTAAAGGATGATTTAAAGAGGTTACCAACATACAACATAATGAAGGTAGCTTCTACAAGCTTAACGATAAATTTCTCTGTTAACAATTGTAACACCCCTAACCCGTATCTGTCGCCGGATTAGGATTTAAGGCGTTACCGGACATATCAGAAACTTTTACAGACATTTCATAATACAAGTCATCAATCACAATCAAAGTGTCCCTTTTATAGGTTAACGAGACCTTAATCATGCTTTAGAATAGGGTCGGGACTAAACCGAATACATATGGAATTTCTCAAAAATTTAAAAACTTTTCTAAGTTACAGAGGTCACACGCCCGTGTGGGCAAGCCGTGTGCCTTCCACGGTTACCAGACACCCCATGTGTCCTGGCCGTGCCAAAATAGAGCATGTATATTGACTTATCCGCATGGCCACCAGACACGTCCATGTGCCATGGCCGTGTAAAATTAGGCTAGCTACTGACTTGTTCACAGGGTCACCAGGCACTCCCGTGTGCCACAACTGTGTATGCAAAACAAGCCATTTGCAAGGCCAAAATGCCACCCACACTTGGGTCAACCCTACAAGCAATATACCAATTCATTTCATGCACAATTGACATCCAAAAACATGTCAAATTAATCAACAACTCTTTACATCCAATCTCATTTCCAATCATGCCAATTTGCACAACTAAAACACATATACATTCAAGCATGATTCATCTACATTTACCGTTCATATAATAATTCCTTTGCTCAAACATACATACTCATAATGCATTCATATGCTTACCATAGCATTGGCCATTTCATTAGCTATCAAGCCATACCAAATCATGCATCATATATCATATTCACTCAACATTTATCTAGCCACATCTCATGGCTATTTATACACCTTTCAAACATAATCCAAAATGACTAGCCTATACATGCCATATTTAATTATATACAAATTTTCAAAGTACCAAAACAAGTTTGAGTAGTGTGATGATGATTCTCGACAGTCCCCGAGCCTTCAGTAGATTTGACGATCTATGAAACAGAGCAAACACACAGAGTAAGCTTTCAAAAGCTTAGTAAGCCATATACAAATAAATTTAGCATAAAATGCATATAACCATATTGATACAATGACATTATTGATTCTCATAGTGAATTCATCACATATATTCTTTGGCTCATTTGCTTAGCCATATCTTACCATATTCTTCAACTCAAATATCACATATACACATGGCTCATTCAAGCATATCTTCACATATTATCTCATCATTTCTATACACATATTCATCTTAGTAAGTTCATATAGACACTTACCTTTCATACACACATAGTGTACTTTTCAAGCGTACTTGAAACAGATATACAACTCACATAATCGTTCATTTCTCGAATTTTCCCGTTGAACCGTTCGAAATCTAATAGGATACGCAGAGTGCTCGGAATAGTCGTACAATGCCAACATCCCAGACATAGTCTTACATGTAGTCAGATGTCGATGCCACTGTCCCAGACAGGGTCTTACACGAATCATTACGATGCCAATGTCCCGGACATGGTCTTACACGTAAATCTCATATCAATGCCAACGTCCCAGACGTGGACTTACACGAAATCTCGAATCAATGCCAACGTCCCAAATATGATCTTACATGATATCACATATCGGACACTTATGTCATGGCATACACTATCCTATCTATCCCTAGGTTCAAACGGGACTTCTCGGACATTATCAACTTGCCAACTTATTCGTAACTCGTATTTCATATACATTCCATCACAATGGATATTCATAACAATTCACATTCCATATATACACAAATAGTTCAATGCAATTACATTTATTTGTATGTCGACTTACCTCGAGTTCGGTTTAACGGAAATGTGCGTCTATTCAATGATTTTGGACTTTCCCCGATCTAAATCTGTTTTCTTCAGTTCTTGATCTATACATATACAGATTTAACCGATTCATTTATCAAATCATTCAATTCTATCCAAAACACATATTTAGCGCAATTTACAAATTAGCCCTCACATTTTCACATTTTGACATTTTAGTCCATATTTCACAAAATCACAAAATTCACCAAATTTACTTTTACCCATGCTTGACCGAATACAAACTATGCTCATACCAATCCATACATTTCATTTATTACACAGATTAGTCCTTCAAAATACTATTTTCACAATTTAGCCCTATTTAGCTAAATTCACCAAAATTTCAAGAACAAAACATGTTCATTAAACACATATATTTCATTTAATACCAATACTTATCACAAAGCTCACCATTTCATCAATGGCACATCTCATGAACATCATCAATTCTTCAAATTACAACATGGGCTTAATAGTAGACTAAGCAACAATTTCAAAAACATAAAATTTATCAAAAATTGATCAAAAACATACCTTAAATTTGGCCACAAGCTAATCGAATATTAAAAGCATTCAAACCCTTTCTTTTCTTCTTTGATTTTTGATCAAGATGATAAGAATATGGCTATTTTCAAGTTTTATTACATTAAAATAAACTTAATAACATAATTCTAATTTTAGCCTTTAAAACAAAATATATATAACATATAATACAAAGTCATTTTTCACCATTGCCATCTACTAACTAAATAGTGGTCTAATTGCCTCATAAGGCCTCCACCTTTAAAAGCCACTACACATAGGTGCTTTAACAAATAGCTTGCAAATTTTGCATTTAATGCAATTTAACCTTTTTCTCAAATTAAACACACAAATGTTCAAATTAACTTACGGAACTTTAACACATGCTTAATCACATATCGAGGGCACAAAAAATAATATTAAAATACTATTCTAACTCAGATTGGTGGTCCCGATACCACTATTTCGACTAGGGTCTAAACTGGACTGTTACCACTCTCCCCCCTTAGGGATTTTCGTCCTCGAAAATCTTACCGTTAAACAGATTCGGATATTGTTGTTTCATTGAATCTTCAGGCTCCCACATAGCATCTTCGACTCCGTGTCGATGCCACAATACTTTCACTAATAGAATTTTCTTGTTTCTCAACTCTTTCACTTCACGAGCTAAAATATAGATCGGTTCCTCTTCATTAGTCATATCAGATTAGATTTCAATCTCAGACGGAGTAATCACATGTGACAGATAGGAACGTTATCTATGGAGCATCGAAACATGAAATACATTATGTATCTTTTCCAGCTCAGAGGGCAACCACAATCTATACGCAACTGACCCAATACGCTCAATAATCTCATACGGCCCGATGAACATCGGACTCAATTTGCCTTTACATCCGAATCAAAGTACTTTCTTCCACGGAGAAACTTTCAGAAACACTTTATCAACGATTTCAAATTCAATATCTTTATGTTTCAAGTCCGCATAGGATTTCTGATGATCAGACGCTGCTTTCAGATTGTCACGGATTACTTTCACTTTCTGTTTAATTTCTTTTATCAAATCGACCCTGTGTATCTTATTTTCACTGAGCTCGGTCAATATAGAGGTGTTCGACATTTACGTCCATACAAAGCTTCATAAGGTGTCATTTTAGTGCTCGACTGGAAACTGTTGTTATATGCAAATTCAATCAATGGCAGGTACTGTTCCCACGTACCATCAAACTCAAGAATGCAACATCTCAACATATCCTCGAAAATCTGAATGATCCGCTCGAATTGACCATTCGTTTGCGAATGAAAAGATGTACTGAAATGTAATTTCATGCTAAAGCTTCTTGCAATTTCTTTCAGAATCATGATGTAAACCTCAGATCTCTATCTGACACAATGGATAGTGGCACCCCGTGCAATCTTACAATCTCAAAAATATAAAGTTCCACTAATCTATCAAGTGAGTAACCAGATCGTACTGGAATAAAATGGGCGGATTTCATCAATCAATCAACTACTACCTAAATCGCATCTTTCTTTCTTGGAGTCAGAGGTAATCCAAAAATAAAATCCATCGTTACTCTATCCTATTTCCACTCGGGAATCAGAATCGGTTGTAACAAACCAGATGGAACCTGATGTTCAGCCTTAACTTGCTGACAAATTAAACATTTCGACACAAAGTCAGAGATATCTCGTTTCATAATAGACCACCAATAGTGTTGCTTTAGATCATGATACATCTTCGTACAACCCGGATGAATAGATAAACGACTATTATGTGCTTCATTCAAAATCAACTGAATCAACTCTGAGTTTCTCGGAACACAAATTTGATCTTGGGATCTCAAGCAATCATTATCATCCACACGAAATTCAGAATCAGAGTTCAAACCACACTGAGTTTGTTTCTCTAACATTTCATTATCAACTTTCTCAGCATCAACTATTTGTTGTAAAAACATTGGTTTCGCTTTTAATTCAGCTAACACTGAACCTTCATCAGATAAATCTAAATGAGCACTCATTGTACGTAGTGCAAATAGTGATTTTTGACTCAATGCGTTGGCTACAACATTTGCTTTACCCAGGTGATAATCTATCACAAGCTCGTAGTCTTTTAACAACTCTAACCATCTTCTCTGACGCAGATTCAAATCTTTCTGAGTCATCGGATATTTCAAACTTTTGTGATCTGAAAATATGTGACATTTCTCACCGAACAAATAATGAAGCCAAATCTTTAATGCGAATACAATCGCAGCTAGCTCAAGATCGTGTGTCGGATAATTTTTTTCATGCGGTTTCAATTGACTCGAAGCATAAGCTATAACTTTGCCTTTCTGCATTAGTACACATCACTGTAAATTACAAACTCTTTGCCTGATTTTGGCTGTACCAAAACTGGAGCTTCAGTTAAAAGAGTTTTCAGTCGATCAAAACTTTTCTGACATTATCGGACCATTTATATCTCACATCTTTCTGAAGCAATCTAGTTAACGAAGTAGCTATCATCGAGAACCCTTTTACAAATCGACGATAATAACTAGCGAGTCCTAGAAAACTACAGACTTCTAACATATTTTTCGGAGGTTTCCATTCCATAATAGAAAAAATCTTGCTCGGATCAACTCGTATTCCTGATGCTGACACAATATGCCCCAGAAAACTAACTTCACGTAACCAAAATTCACATTTACTGAATTTCGCATACAATTGCTTTTCTCTCAGAGTTTGTAACACAATTCTCAAATGTTCAGCATGTTCAGTTCCATCCCGTGAATAAATCAAAATGTCATCAATGAAAACAACAACAAACCGATCTAGGTACGATCTGAAAATTCTGTTCATCAGATCCATAAAGACAATAGGAGCATTCCTTAGTCCGAAAGGCATAATTAAAAACTCATAATGCCCATATCTTGTTTTGAAAGTCATTTTCGGAATATCTGAATCTTTTACTCGCAACTGGAAGTATCTCGATCTCAGATCTATCTTTGAAAACACAGTAGCTCCTTTTAGTTGATCAAACAAATCATCTATTCTGGGCAACGGATATTTGTTCTTTATTGTCACTTTATTCAACTGACAATAGTCAATGCACATTCTCATCAACAGTCATCAAATCACAAGCATTTCTCATATGCGTAAATTTTCAGACATCAACCCTAGCTCAAATAAATGGTAGAAATAGAGAGATCGTGTTATGAGGATTAAATAAAACAAAAGTTAACTTCATCTTCCTCAATCTTTTCTCCACCTAAACTTCAAACGAAGAATAGCTATTTATGTCTTCTTCCACAATTGAAAGAATTTGATGTGGATTTAAAAGAATTGAAAATTTACTCTATCTTACATTCATCGGGATGTCTTCTTCCACAATGCTGACATTCAGGTCTGTTAGACCTAACATTACCCAGACTTGCCATTAAAGTAGTTTGAGATTTAAAACCCGAATATTGCTTCCCGCGGTCTCTGTGCAAATACCTAGCTGAAACATTCGAACTCATCAACCTTTTTCGTGCATCTCTGACCTTACTCTCGGCCTTTCTTTTTTCTTTACTTAGCTCTTCAGCTTTGCAAGCTCATTCAACCAATACAACAAATTCTTTTAGTTCCAAGATTCCAGCTAACAGTCGAATGTTTTCATTCAGTCCATCTTCGAACGTTTTACACATGATAGCCTTAGAGGAAACACACTCTCGGCATACTTACTGAGCTTGACAAATTCTCGCTCATACTCTATCACTAACATTCAGCCCTATTTCAGCTTAAGAAATTCTTCACATTTCTGATCGATGAACCGCTAACTAATGTATTTCTTTCAGAATTCCTCTTGAAAGAATTCCATGTAACCCTCTCTCTTGGTACCACAGATACTAGTGTCTTCCACCAGTGGTATGTTGTGTCCCTCAATAATGATATAGCACATTTCAAGCATTCTTGGGGTGCACATGATAACTCATCAAATACCCTGATAGTATTCTCAAGCCAAAACTCGGCCCTCTTGGGGTCATCATCTATATTAGCCTTGAATTCCTCAGTCCATTGCTTTCAAATCTTATCAACCGGAGGCTTATTCAATCTTACCAATTCCACACCTTGAGGAGTTATGGGAATCGGTTGGCGATAAGGAGGGGGGAGGATGTTGAGCATTCGAATTTGTTTGTGTAACATCTCGATTTAGGGCCTAGTCCGAATAGTGGTGTGAGACCACAAATCTGAGGTCTATGTATGAGTTTTTGAGATTTATGCAATGTATGCATGCTAGTGTGAAAGTTTCATGAAGCAATTTTGTGAAATTTTGGTTGAATTGTCCAAAAGGACTAAATTGCAAAAGTTGCAAAATGGGAGATTCTAGAAGCTATTTGTGTGAAATGGCTTTAGAATATATATTAGAGGTCCTTAAATAGAAATTTACCCAAATTCTAATTTCTGGACAAAATTGGGCATGGATGAGTTAAAATAGGAAGTTTATCAAAAAGGGCATTTTGGTCATTTGGCAATTAAATGATTAAAATGGGAGAAAAAATGACAAAATTCATTCACCTTCTTTCCAAAGCTGCCGAAAATTGAGAGAGCCATTGTTAGGGTTCTTCAAATTTTTCAAGCTTGCTAGTAAGTGCATCCAAGCCCCGTTTTTGATATTCTTTGTATTTTTGAAGTCCTAGTTGTATGAATAAGCTATTTTTAGCTATTTGATGAGCTATATTGAATGTTCAAAAATGTGGTCATGTATGACATGCATGTATGTTGATGTTTTATGGAGGATTATGAAAGCTTGATGTAGTAGAAACATCTTTTGTTAAGTGAATTTCCATGAAAATGCATGTAGGGACTAGTTTGTGGAAGTTTTAAGTTTGGTCATACATGTGTGATTTAGTGAGAATTGGTGAATGCTTTAGTTGAGTAAGTGATTCGGCTAAGCATGAAAGGCTAGAAAGTTGAATAAAAATCACTTTACGAGCCTTGGGGCAAAAGTGTAATTATGAGAAAGATTAGGGGCAAAAGGGTAATTTTTCCAAAGTATGAGATAAGTGTCAATTTAGTCAATGTGTGTATTGAATAAGCTGAATTATTCATATAGATCAAGAAAGACAAAGCCCGGATCTAAACCGAGGCAAGAGCAAGGTGGTAGACTAGATTGCATATTTCTATACTTTTGAGTATCGAGGTAAGTCTATGCTTAAACAATGCATTCGTACTTACAATTTCTTAATGCTAGCTAGTGTGTAGCATGATTGAGAATGATTAAGAACCTATGTGGGATGATGTGGTAGAATTTGTGAATGGATGTATGGTTAAGTAAGTAGATATGTGAATGTGTAGTGAGAATGCTAAATGGTGGGCTAAGTGCGATACCATCCTAATGCATATTGACGATAAGCTGGATATGTGCGATGCTATCATTAGGTATATCGTCTAGTGGGCTATGTGCGTAACCACTATGAATACCTTTATGGTAGGCTAAGTGCGATACTACCTTATTAATTGATTGTGGTGGGCTAAGTGCGAAACCACCGAGAAATTAGCTGTGTGGATTAGTTGCTTGGATTAGCTGTATGGTTATATTATTGAGTTAATTAGATGTGTGGATGAATTATCGAGAAATGATGTTGTGTTGTATATTGTGTAAATGTGATATTGAATGCAGGGGTGCATTTCAATGGTTATGAGTATGTGACTCACGATGTGTTGGAAATGTGGCAAGGAATAGAAAGAGTAAGCATTGTTGTACATTATATGTTAGTATGATGCTAATTTTCGTTTAGCTTATACTATGATGCTTAATTGCTTATGTGTAAACTTACTAAGCTCAAAACTTACTCCCTTTCTTTTCCCTTGTCTTATAGAGTAAAAGTGTTTAATTGAGATACGAGGATCAATTGGAAGATCGTCCACATTATCAACACACTCTGGTACATGAATCTCAATGTTTTGTATATGGCATGTATACAGGCTAGACAAGTTAGTGAATTTTGTTGTAAATGGCTAATATGTGTTGGCCTTTCGATGGATAGTCTATTTTGCATAATGCCATAATAGTTGGCTACCTTATTTTATGAAAAGATTGTAGTTATCTATGTGAGATTGTACTTCAATTTGAGTTGATTATGGATGTGTTGAATGAATGCATATTGTGTATGCTAGAGGGGTGAAAGGAACTTAGCACATAGCTTTGTTTTTGTCCATGTGGATAGACACACGGGCATGTGTCTAGACCATGTGTGACACACGGTCAGCCCACGAGCGTGTGACTTCGCCGTGTGTCCCCTGCATGTTAATATTTTAAGTCAGAATAGACCACGGATTAGCCAAACGGGCGTGTGCATAGCCCGTGTGAGTTTAGTCAGTGTTGGCCACGGGCTAGCCACACGGGCGTGTGACTAGGCTTTGAGGCTGTGTGTATGTCGTAACACCTCTAACCCGTATGCATCACCAGATTAGGGTTACGGGCATTACTTATCCGACCACAAGTCAATCCACCTTATAAAAACTACTTCATTAATAGATGCGTACTAATCTATACTTTCACGATTAAACATGTACATCCCTTCTAATATCAAAACATTAACGAACATATCACAAATGATATCATTATCATCAATTAAAACTAATTACATTGAATTAGCAAAACACTATTCATTTGGTCATTTTGAATAGCATAGCCGAATATATATAGGTTTATCTATAGTTAACTTAAACCAACCAATTGACCACCTATATTCAGTCACATGCATACCATAACTAATTATAAACAACAATGATTTAACATTTTTAAAACCCCATGACCGAACATATGCATATATAATCAATCCAAGAAAAACATAAATACCAACTAAAGCAATGCCATAACCGAATATTTACGAGTAAGAATAATTCCATTTGATCATTAATACATCAAATCCATTAACTACATGCCTATAGTTTAACCTTATTCATTCATATCTTGTCTTGTAAGTGCATGTAAAAATATAAACAAAATTTATCCATTATCCACACAGTATGATATACCTTATTCAAACCAAAGTCAAACACTCAAGTATTACACATAACCTAATATGAAATAACTTCCAAGTTAAGCTTATAGTCACGCATGGCATTCTTATTTGAACATAAAGATAATATCCCTTACATAATTTCATGAAACACATACATACCAAACAAGTTTATACTATGACCGAATATGCACAAACATATCAGACATCTCAAACATATTCAACCAACTCAAGCATAGAAAATAAAGCCATTTTCGCATGGCATTTATATATATACATATACATCATTTGAGTCAAAATAAAAGTAGTTTAGCCTATACATGCCATAGACTTAAAGTTCATTCACAAAAGAGGTACCAAAATATTGACGATAGTGTGATGAGCTTCAACGATGATCCCCGAGCACGAGATGAACCCCTAAAAGTGATCCACAATGCGGAAACAACCAAGAACAAGTAAGCTTTCACAGCTTAGTAAGTTTTAAGCAATTACATCACATATAAGTTTTATCATGATTTAGTAAATAAATTCAATTATAACCTCATTGTCGAATAGTCAAGTATACAAAAGTAGATTTCATAGCAAACGTTATATGCATATATATCGATATACTACCTTCACATGATAAAATAAACAGCATGTACATCTATTACTTACCGAACCTCTGCTTACATTTCAAGCTCCCATCAAACACAAGTCGATATGCATATAATTCATATTTCTAGTTCATTCACCACTCCAAACTTTACCATTCGTGCATAACACATAGTTGTATACCCGATCCTTTTACTATAGTTAACGGTATTAATAATAGGCATCTTTACAGAGCATCAAACCTGCACACTTATTACTAAGATTCAGTAACGTATCGCACACTTAGTGCCGTTACTTTGAAATTCCGCACACTTAGTGCAAATTTTCTATAACGTATCGCACATTTGGTGCCGTTACTATAATAGCTCACACACTTAGTGCCATGTAACTGATTTTACACACTTAGTGCTCGGTGATAAGTTTGCACACTTAGTGCATTTCGTAAACCTGTTATTCATTTAAATGTACACTTATACATATAAGATCAAATCCACAACTTCACATATAAGCACACACACACACACGCACATATATATATAACTATATTATTTCATACCCAATTCCATATCACATTCGGCCAAAACATTAGCATGTAACTAACAATTCCTTTGGCTATGTTCATATTCTAATTTAATATCTCCCATATCTATTTGCATCATTACCATATAGGTATACATTTTACTCAATTGAATCCAACTTCCAATCAACCTCACATTCGGCTAACCCACATTAAACACATCTAGTTCTATTAATTAAATATGATACATTATAAATAAAGTTTGATTCAGCCCAATTGCATTAAAACTTACCTCGGAAATTAACGGATTAGGGTTTCCAACTATTCGTTTAACTTTGCCTTTCCCCGATCCAATCCCGATTCTTTTTGTTCTTGATCTAAATTATTCCAAATTTAGCTCATTCAAATATAATTTCATTCAATTTAATCCAAAAACACATAATTATGCAAATTACCATTTTACCCTGACTTTTAAAATTTTTACAATTTAGTCCCTATTGCACAAAACACAAAATACACAAAATTTGAACTCAATCCTTTAGGGCCGAATGTTAATCATGTTCATACAAGTCCATACAATCTATTTATTTCACATTTTGACCCCTTCAATTTACAAATTTCACAATTTAGTCCTATTTACTCAAAATCATCAATATCTTCAATATATAACATGTTAATCTAAAACATATCTTTAATATAAAATCATCAAACATCACAAAACACAAGTTTCATCAAATCTAAAACATATCTTTAATATAAAGTCATCAAACATCACAAAACACAAGCTTTTATCAATGGCCGAACATCACATATGCATCAAAATTAGAAATTCTAACATGGGTCGGATAGTATTCGAAGCAACGATCTCAAAAATGTAAAAATTATTAAAAACTAAGCTAGTTACATACCTCAATTTAAGCATGCAAGGGTCAAATAGTTGAAAGCTTTAGTTCTTTCTTTCTTCTTTTAGTTTCGATGAAGAAGAAATGGAAATGATGATGACTAAAATGTTTCTTTATTTTAATAATATTAACATATATTATAACTTAACATTTTAACTTTAAAAATTATGTTTATAAAACACTTTAATATAAAATTAAAGCCAATACCGTCAACTAACATGCAAAAAGGTAAATTTGCAACTTAAATACTCATACAAAAGAAAACAAATCAATTTAGCCACTTAATTTAATAAATGGCTACTTTTACCACTTACGCGATTTAATCATTTTCTTTAAATTAAACACACAAACGGTCAAATTAATTCATGAAAATTTTTGCACATGCACACTCATAAATCATAGACACCAAATATAATATATAAATATTCTATCGACTCGGATTTGTGGTCCCGAAACCACTATTTTCGATTAGGGTCAAAATCGGGCTATTACATATGTAGTCAGTATTCACCATGGTTGTGGAGCATGGGCGTGTGGGTCTATGGACGGGCGTGTCTCTTCTTGCACGGGCATGTTAACCCTGTACAAAAGGGAAAATTTTTAAGATTGGAAAAAGTTTCGATATAGTCTCGGGAGCCCTCGTGTGTATGAGTGAGGCCTCGTAAGTCGAGATTGAGGTTGTTGAGGTGACTTAAGAGAGTAGTCACGATGAGCCTAAGTGGCGATCAAGTGATTTTATTATGGTAACGCCTCAGGCTCGATTCTGGGTTAGAACTTAGGTAAGGGGTGTTACAGTTCGAACAAACTCCGAATACCACTGGTTCATCATGTGGAGGAAGGCTTCCCTAGCCCCTTCTCCTCCTACCTGACTAGCCGTGGGAAGTCTACTTTTAGACGGCATTGCCCCTTGAACGGGAGCCGACGTATTGGTTTCTACGTCATCAGCTACAGCTCGGTTGGGATTCATTTACTATATGAAAACATAGTTTAAAATTATCAGGAGTCATCACACTATCACAGTTCATATATGGCACGTATAGCTTGACTCTTACACACGCTACGTTAGTCAGAGAATCGACTAAACCGTTGCTTTGATACCACTAAATGTAACACCCCTTACCCGTATTCAACACCAGAACAGGGTACGAGGCATTATCAGACTTACCACACAAGCATTCCCGTAATTTTGAAACATAAAAGTTACCTCCAAATTAAAATCATCTACATTCAATCATAAAGTCCCTAATACGAGCCTACGAGGCCCAAAACATGCATTGGAAGTGGTTAGAGACTAAATTGAGAACTCAGGAAGTTTTTACAAAACATAGAAAAAATTTTGCTAACTGCAGGGCTCACACGCCCGTGTGACCCTGGGACATGCCCGTGCTTCAGACAGTGTTCAATTTAGGGTGCTCTCCGACTTGTGCCACACGGCCGTGCCACACACCCGTGCTACACGCCCGTGCCACACACTCATGTGCTTATTTAATTTAATTCAAATTAAGTGCAGGTTTCACACAGCTAAGACACAAGCCCGTGTCTCTACCCGTGTGCTCAATTCTGAACATTCTGTTTTGCAACAATTAAGGTGCAGAGGACACACAGCCGGAACACATGCCCGTGGGGCAGACTGTGTCTCGCACACGCCCGTGTGTCTGCCCATGTGGACAAAATAAGGCTATTTACCAAGCCCTTTGCCACCCCTTTAATGCACACACCTACATAATATAACATAGCACCAATTCAAGCTTATACATACAACCAAGACATCAACACATCATCCGCATGCTAATATCTATCATACATAAATATCACATAACTTATCAACTCAAATCATGCAAGTTTCCTCATTCATGAAAGGCATCATCATATGAACTTACTTATACTAATATTAGCCAATTTCAAATGGCCTTATCCAAAATGAACTTCTAACCACATAAGCCAACACATTTGGCCAAATCAATTATGACACATGACAAAATGACCAAGTCCCCTATACATGCCATAACTCAAAATGTTGAATTCATTGATACCAAAATAATTGTTGATAGTGTGTATGGATCTCCGACGATCTCCGAACCCTGAGCTAGCTTAGTGATACTATAAGACAAGGAAAAAAAAGGGAGTAAGCTATATAGCTTAGTAAGTTCCTATGCAAATAATAAGCATCATAACCACACATTATCATACAATTTACATGATAAAAATTAGCATGAAGGTTATTAAAATCTTATAATCATAGCTTACTAAATCATCACCTTACCAAGGGTTCATCATATATCGAGCTCATTACTTATGAGTTTTACGTACATACCTATACTAACTCACATCATAATCGTATCCTTTCACAACTTTGACATTCTCGTTGAACACTCAGAATATTAACGGATACTCGAAAATCTTGCACATAAGTGTCATATATGTAGCTAAAGCTACCTCATATTTCTTTATACATATAGGCTTGCTTTTGAGCTATTCACGGGCCTGCTCACACAAGCTGTCAGTCAGGATGTAGCTACACAGTGCTGCTCACACAAGCTTTCAAGTATCCGTAACACATGCCGGACTACCCAGCCACTGGTAGGACGTACAAGACAAGCACCCAGATCACATAATCGCACATACACATGGGTTCCTAGTGACATGTCACTCGTATCCTATTCTATTCCAAAAGTTCGACCGAGATATCTCATTTGTAGAGACTTTGTCGAATACGTCCAAAGAGTCAATTACAATTTATACAATATCAAAGCATTTAAAACATAACTATAATAATGTATTATTTACATACGAACTTACCTCGGTACAAAAATAGTAGAATTGGACCTAATCGTCAAACACTTTATTTTTCTCCCGATCTAGGTCCGAACCTCATTTTTCTTGATCTATAATAACAAATTTAACTCATTTAATACTCACATTATTCAATTTAGCCCAAAAATCACATTATGGAAAAATTACATTTTTACCCCTAATATTTCACATTTTTACAATTTAGTCCCTAGGCTCGTAAAATGAAATATAGTCAGCTTCTTCAAAACCCAAGCCTAGCCAAACCATTTACACACTCATAACAGCCCATATTTTTCATTAAATCACACTTCTACTACATATTGTACAACTTTTACAAATAGGTCCTTTTAGGCATTTTCATCAAAAATCACTTAGTAAATGTTGTTTATCCACATCAAACTTGCATAATCTACCATTAGACATCAAAATACACATATATCTAACATGAGTAAAATTTTAGACTTTGCTTTTCTTTCAAATTAGTCCTTGAAATAGCTAAATTAGGTTACAAGGATCTCAAAAACATAAAATCATTAAAAATGGGGCTAGAATGGACTTACAATCGAGCATGAAAAATGGCCAAACCCTAGCTATGGACTCCTCTTCAAATTTCGGCACTAAGGATGAAATTGAAGAAGATGACATCTTTATTTTAGTTATTTTGGCTTTATTTACCAAATAACCAAAATGCCCTTAATGCCTAACTTCAAAATTTCACCTAACCATGTCCATTTAAAGTATAATGGTCTAATTACCATCTAAGGACCCCTAATTTAAGATCTCATAGCAATTGCGCACCTATAACATATAGAACTCAAATTTTGCACTTTTTATAATTTTGTCCCTTTAACTAAATTGAGTGCCTAAACGTCAAAATTTTCGAACAAAATTTTCATGAAATCATTCCATAAAACTGTAGACCATAAAAATATAATAAAAATGAATTTTACTGTGTCAAATTTTTGGTCCCAAAACCACTGCTCCGACTAGACCCAAAATCGGGCTGTTACAGAAGTTGATAGTGAACATTGAGTTAATAAATGGCTAGTTTGGATGTGTTGACATATGGTCAAGTTTGCTAAGGTAGTGATGATATGTGTTGAATAGTCAAATTGCTGTTTTTGAGTATGATATTGGTATGTGAATATTGTGGTAACTGTTGGCATAAAATTAGTTATAAAGGTTAGTTGATTTGTGGTTAAACTTAGCAAATGTATATCATGTTTGATTGTTGTGATTTAGGTGCCTTTTTGGCATATTGTTTGTATGATTAAATACTATGATTATGTAGCTTGAATATGCATGTGTTAGGTACATTTTGAATGCTTGAATATAGGTGCAAATGACTTGCAAAGGTGTGCTTGAATTGGGTGAAAGAAATGGCTTGAATTTGGCCTATTTATTGTCCATATAACCTAAAATACGGGCGTGTGTCTCAACCGTGTGTGACACACGGTCACGCGACATGGCTGTATGTCCCTTGTAGGTTTTTAAAGGTTGCATTTGGAGAGTTACACGGCCTGACACACGAGCGTGTGGCTTGGCCGTGTGAACCAAGTTAGAAAGTTACACGGGTACGGACACAGGCTAGGACACGACCGTGTGTCCCTGCTTCGAGTGCCCACACGGCCTGAGACACAGGCGTGTGTCTCAGCCATGTGAGTCACACAGCTTGGCCACACGGCCGTGTAAACCTTGTAGTATGAATTTTTCTATCTTTTTTCATGAAGTTCTAGCTGTTGTCGATTTAGTCCCAAATAATTTCTAAAGTGTTTTAAGGCCTCGAGGACTCGAAAAAGGGACGCTATGCAAGTGTTTGCATGGATTATGATATGATTTATGAAAAGTTTGAGAATAAATGTTTTTATGTTAAAAGCTTTCGGTAATGCTCTGTAACCCTATTCCGGCGACGAATATGGGTTAAGGGTGTTACATTAGTGAGGAAACTAGGTAATGGAAAAGTAAGTAATATAAGGTTATGGAGAAAGAAGAAGATATGAAAGAGATGACCCTCGTGAGAGATTTGTACTTGCCCCTTATGCTTAATCCTCAAGGTTATTCTCTTATTGGTAGGTATGCAAAGTAATCCTCATTATTTCAAGTTTGATCATTAATGTTTGACCACAAGAACTTTAAATACTATTGTTATTACTTGAACAGGTAACAAACTAACATTGTTACAACAGAGCCTATAGTACATAAAGGAAAAGAATAAAATGATAATTTTAACATTATGAAGCGGTCCTAATTATTTAGGGTGTATATGTTTAATGAAAAATAGCTATTACTCGAGTAGGTAACAGACTAACAATGTTACAACAGAGCCTACAATACATAAAGGAAAAGAATAAAATGATAATTTTAACATTATGGAGCAATCTTAATTATTTAGGGTGTATATGTTTAATGAAAAATAGATTACATGAAATGTTTTTTTTTTTTTTTTTATATTTTCATGTTTCTTGTGCTTATTTCATGAAAAAACAACTTGGTCAACAAAAAAATAAGTCTATTTTCTTAGAAATTGACTTTCTCTTTTAAAAATTGTAAGTCATTTTCTGGAAAATATCTCGTTCATGAATAAATTGATTTTTATATAAAATTAAATTGAATCAAGCCCAATGTTATATATTTTTATTTATTTATTTATTTATTTTAACTTTTAAAAATATTAAAATGTTGATACCAAATATGATAATTTTCAATATTAGTAAATGTACATATTTAGTTATTTATATTTAAAAATATAATAAAAAATTATTATTAATAAAAAATTATTATTTTAATAATTTATTTAATATTTTTATATATAATTTTATTTCAATAGTTAATTTAACATTAATAATTATTTTAAATTTTAAATAATGTTGTTAATATTTTATGGAAAAAATTTATATTAACACTTAAATAATAAATGTTTCTATAATATTTTGTAACAAATACAAAATTGTATTTGTTTCACTAAAAATAAATTTTAAAACATGATTTTAGAGAAAAATTAATAAACTATGAAACATTCTTAATGTATAATCATCTAAAAACCAAAAATATTAATTTTTATAAAAAACAATTAAACAAATTTTACAAAAAAAAAAAAGCATTTAAAAAAACATTTTTCAAAAGATCTTTTAATAAATCAAAGTCTTAAACACAGTATTCAAAATTTATGGACACACTATCCACATAATAGTTCAAGTGAATTTTTTTTTTTCCTTTTCACTGTTCACTGTATTTATAGAGTACAGTATGTCTCAGGAACATATGATATATATCTATTTTATTATGTATGTTTGGGTTTGTAATTGTTTCTTCCAACAATATTACTATTAAAATTCAAATAAATATATATTTTTATTAACAATGTAATGTATATTTCCATTAAATTTAACTTTTGGATATATGAATTTTAATATTAAATCCAAATAGAAATTAAAGGAATTGGTGCTGCGGTAACCAAACCCAAGATTACACAATGTATCTATCTTTGTCAAGCTTCAAGTTTTTTTCAATGTTCCTAAACATACACATATTCCAGAAATCTCTTCCTTTTTACTCTGATTGAAAAGTCTTTGGAATAAAAAACTTTAAACCCACATTCTGAGTAAATCCTCTCATCAAACTGTTACCATGACAATGAAAGCTCCCCATGCACCATGCAATTAATTCACTCCTCGGCAATTTAATTTTCAGTTTAGCTCTCCTTCCTTACCCAGCACTTAAGCCTCTTCAATCTATCATTCATGCAGCATTCTTTTAGTTCATACAACTACCTCTCTCTACTGCGCGCATCCATTTTTTTATAAAAAGATTTCGTTGGAGCAGTTCAAATTTTACCATTCTTATCTTAAAAGATAAATTTAAAAAAATTCAAGAACTCGATAGTCGGATTTCAACACCTTTTATATGTACATTGGACAATGTGAATTTTGCGTCTTGATTTGTTGTCCAGAACCTCACAAGTTAGACGAAATCTATTTGAATGATGTAGGAAGAAAAGTAAAAGGAAACAGGAAGGTGCAAACAATGAGAAAGCTGAGAAGATATGAAAAATGAAATAAGCATATGATGTCCTCTATAGACCAAGTTTTTTGGTATCCATTTTAACTTGAAAAATGCATGATGAAGAAATGTGCTCATCATGATTCTGAGAAGGAACCAATGCCATGGAGCTCATCACTCTCCAGTACTCTCCTTTCCTTTTCTTCTCATCTCCATACATCCATCTCTCTTGATCTTCTCGTTTGATTTGTTCAATCCCATTCCCAACACCCTCGGATGAATTGCTAATTAAAACTTTCCTCATGTTACACCACATCCTTAACATGATATAAATCATCACGAAACATATAACTGTGGAAGTGAAAACAATGGCCACTATAATACAAACAACTGCAGTGCTAGACAGTATGTTGCTTTCATGACCCGCTGAGTCCATGCACGATGTTAATGGTGGGCCGCATAGCTTGTCATTACCCGAGAAAGAAGTTGGTGGGAATCCTGAAAAGGTGAAAGGAAGTTGTCCTCGAAGATGATTATTTGACAGGTTTAGCATTACCAGGCTGGTGAGTTGTCCAAGTGAAGAAGGAAGTTCTCCTCCAAGTCGGTTGAAAGAGAGATTTAATCTTTCCAACTTCAAAAGATCTCCGAGAGACGATGGAATCTCACCTGACAAAAGATTTCTGCTCAGGTCCAAAATTACTTGTAGCTCAGTTAGCTTTCCTATCTCAGAAGGTATTGGACCTGAGAGCAAGTTTTCTGAAAGTCTCAGCTCATACAGCTTCTTGCATTGCTGGATGGTTGGAGGAATAGAACCCGAGAGATTGTTTCTTTGCAGATTTAGGACATTGAGAGAAGTTAGTTGTCCGATCTCATGTGGGATCTGGCCAGACAGGTTGTTGGTATGAAGAGAAAGCTTTAGCAATCTTGAGCAGTTTCCAAGCTCGGCTGGAACCTGTCCCTGGAAATTATTGGAAGAAAGATGAAGCTCTCCCAGGTCTTGTAGGCTTCCCAACCAACTAGGCATCTTGCCTGTGAAATGGTTGTCGTCAAGTAGAAGGTGCTGAAGCTTTTGACAAGTAGAGAGTTGAGATGGCACTTCTCCTGTCAAGTTGTTGAAGGATAAATCCAGAAAGATGAGCTCCTTGAGTCGGCCTAATTCTGAAGGAATGCTGCCATTGAGAAGGTTATTTGCCAGGCGGAGACGGCCAAGATTTGTTGAAATGGCCAGCCTAGAAGGAATGCTACCTGAGAAGCTGTTGTTTGTTAAGTCCAAGGCAGTCAAAGAATTTGAACCTGTGAGGGGAAGGATGGTACCACTGAACTTATTGTGAGAAAAGTTTATTATTTTTAGGTTCCTGAGAGAGTAGAGTGAATCGGGTAGAGGGCCTTCAAAAGAGTTGTTGTAGAGCGTAATGGTGCTGAGTTGAGAAAGGAATCTGAATGTTGCAGGCAAGCTCCCTGATAGCTTATTATCAGCTAAAGCTAACTGCTGCAACTTTTTGCAGTAGCCCAAACTTGGTGGGATTGGACCTGACAAATCGTTCTGCCTTAGTTGAAGCAAAACCAGATCTTTGAGCTTTCCAATAGTTTCAGGAATGGAACCACTGAAGTGGTTCCCAAAGAAATCAATGGCAGTTAAGCTTGCACAGTTGGTTAACTCCATTGGTATACTTCCTGACATCTGGTTATCATAGAGGTAGATGGTGCTCAGACTCTGTAGCTTGCCAATCTCCACTGGGATTGAACCAGTGATCATGTTGTCGAACAGATAAAGATTTTCCAAGTTACTCATGTTTCCAATTTCTGGAGGAAGGCTTCCATTGAAGCTATTGTTATTGAGCAGTAGATCTGTGAGCTTCTCTAATTTGTCAATGGTGGGTGGTAACTCTCCTTCAAGATTGTTGTTGGAAAGATCTAGTTGTTGCAGTGAGGAGCAGTTCAGTAACCCCAATGGGAATCCTCCGGAGAGCTTATTTTGGGCTAGAAACAGTTGTTGCAGATTTGAATTCTTGAGGCAAAAGTTACTTGGAATGATACCCGTCAAAGCATTGTTGGAGAAAACTACAACTTGAAGGTTCTGCAAATGGATATTAAGCAGGTTTATGGTTCCTGATAGGTTGTTACTGGATAAGTCAAGCTTCTGGAGCTGAACCAAATGGTTGAGCTCCCACGGAATCTCTCCATTCAGCCTATTTCCTAATAAATTCAAGTACTGCAAATTGGATAGGCCACTTATCTCTGGAGGGATGGATCCTGAAAGGCTGTTATTGGCCAAGTTCAGAATTTGTAGCGATTTAAGCTTCCCAATTGATGCAGGGATTTCCCCATCAAGCATGTTGTTTGAGGCTGCAAAATTTTGAAGTTCTTCACAGTTATGAATCTCTGCTGGAATGAAGCCACTCAGACTGTTGTGCTGCAAATCAAGAAATACCAGATTCTTCAAGTTACCAATCTCTGCAGGAATACTTCCATTTAATTGGCAATACGCTAGACCCACAACTCTTAACTCAGTCAAGTTACCAATACTTGGTGGAATTTGAGCAGCCAACATGTTATCTCCTATTCTAAGAACTTGCAACTTCTTCAAAAGGCCTATCTCTGTAGGAATTTTACCAGAGAGATTATTTGCAAACAGAAGCAGTGTTCTTAGATTTCGAAGTCGTCCAATCTCAGGGGGGATTGAACCTGTGATAAGATTGAGGGATAAATCGAGAGTTTGAAGAGAAACAAGGTTCCATAACTCGGTGGGGATGGAACCTGACAAGGTTGAAGCAGATAAGTTCAAGGCAATGACAAAAGCTTCATCATGTGAACATGTGAGGCCATTCCAGCTGCATATATGAGCTCTAAGAGACCAGCTTTCAAGAACTCCTGTAGGATCAACTAGTTCTGACTTAATTCTCAAAAGCCAGTGAGCATCTGTTGAACTTGAATTGTCCCCAAAACTGAACGCCAGAATACAACTAAAGACTGTGATGAACAGGCTGAAACGGGATATTTGAGTGCTATCCATTTCAAGTGGTGACCAATTAAGTTCGATCACAATAGCATCAGATACTGCAACTGTTGCCCCGTGATTCCATGTTTAAAAGAAAAGACCAGAAGAAGAAGAAGAAAGGTTCAACTGAATCATGGTGTTAAAAAGGGAAAAAGAACAGCAATACGAGGATTTGTCAGTGGACAGTGGAAGATCAAACAGGCTTAAAGTTATAAAGAGTTGGGAAGTTAGCTTGGAGTTTAAATAGTTATTGAAGTATGGCTGCTTAATCAGTGTGAACAGCTGAACAAATACCTTATATTAATACTGCATCATCCCTTTTTTTGGTAGAAAAAAGTTTAGGCCGAGTTATTAGTGAAACTCAAATTTTAATGCTTGCCAAAATGTTAATGAATATTCAATTAACCGAGCCAACTCATATCCTCCATTACGCAACATTTATGGAATCTTGAAGCATGTAAAGTTGTATTTGCATTTATATTGATATTGGTATTTGTAATCATATAAAATACAGAATACGATAGAGATAAGATGGAGTAGTGATGGGTATGTTGAAGAAGGAAAAGGTGTGTGGGCCTCTTCCCTCCCTAGCCTCTACTTGTTGTCTGACTTAGATTGGAGATTGGCAACCTAGGCAAATAAAGACAAAATCATATATTAAGAGAAAAAGGGAATTTTAAACTCTGCTTTTACAAAGCTTCCATAAAGATTAAGCAAGATTTGACTTTCTAATGCTTTAACTATTGTCAACTAAATTGGTATAAGACCATTTATGATATTGAAACTAGAGTCGTCCAAGCAAGCATAAAGCATATAGGCGTGCAAGCTGAATGGACCAGTTGGCCCGCCAACTGATATGATATACATGCCACCATCCTCATCATATTCTTTGAACGATGCATAAGGCTTCATATGTTCAAGTATAAAGTTGAGAAATTAGTCATCGCCAAAACCACCAAATACCAACTTAAAAATACATGAAAGAAACAAAACAAAATAACAACCATGAAGAATTTTACAGTAGATACCAGAGACAGGCTTGATTAGGTTTTATTTTATAATATAAAATGGAAAGAGAAGTACGTCGATTATATTTAAAAGGATTCTTATAATGACCAATTAACACCTAAATGTATTGTGAAATGAATAAAAAAGGATTCTGGTGAAGAAGAAACAAAGGGAAGAGGACAAGAAAAGTTCACCAACTGAAGTGTGTTTCTCATAAAGATTGTGCTTCCAGTTTTAGGTTTAGATTCCTCACTTTGCTTAGTTTTTCAATTTCAATTTCAAGGAGAGAGACAACCAACATGTTCTGTCCCATCAAAGAGCCCGGACAAGACAACAAATTACTACTTACCAACCTGCACCCAGAGACGAACTTAGGGGGTAACAGGGCCGGGCATCCTAGACTTTGTAAATTTTTTTTCCAGATTTTGAAGTTTTAAAAATTTTTATTTTGATCTATAAATTTGTGTTTAACACCTTCAAAGTTTTTCAAATTTTTTTAAATTTTCCTTTTTATAGAATTTATAATATTTTATAATAGATTTAGTAACATTTTTAGTTTAATTTAGTAAATTAATACAAAATAGTATCTAAATATTAATTTGGTAAAAATAAAGTTAAATAAATTTAATATCTAAGTATAAATGGTACCTGAATATTAATTAGGTAAAAATAATATTAAATAATTATAATATCTTATACAAATTGAATATTTAACTTATTTTATTTTATTTTTAATTTTGATTAATTAAAATTAAAAAAATTGTTAAAAATACGCCCCACCTAACCTACTTTAAACATGTATATTTTATAAAGATATCCTCGTCATTTTATCAACAATTCTAATTTCACCGTGCACCACATAAAAAAATGTAGTAAGCAACTATAATACATACCCACACTTATGGGGTTTGTTCAAGGGAAATGGTGTTGAGGGAAATGTGGAAGGTGCAATTGAATCAATGCTTCTCCCCTATCTCAAATCAATCACCATTAGCATTTTTCTTCTACACATCATATTCAAATAATAAAGGGCACTGAGCTGCAACAATGACAAAGTTGGTTTCGACAAGAAAGAATTTTTGTCCAAATAAATGGCTAATAATGGAATTTCTTTGACTTTCAATACATAAATATATTTATTGGATTGTCAACCTAATCTCGGCATCTTCCCAATGGTTTAGTTTAGACTGTTGAGGTGCTGCTACCTAATCTTGAGGTTTAAAGAAAATCCCATTGGTGTTTAAGTCATCGCCTCGTTGAGATCCTTAATGATTTAGGGGTATATACAGCCAAGGGAGAAGGTGGTCAAGTATTACTAAAATAATTTTTTTTTTATGTTGAAAAAAGAAATCACAATTGCATGAGGAAACAAAACTTAAGTAATCATATTAGTCGCACTGCTGGATTAGCATCCTCGGAAGTCTTTGTACGAAATATCCTCGTGTGAAAAAGGTTAGGGGTGAGTATTCGATTGAGTTGAGTCGAATTGAGTCAAAAAATTTTGAGTTAGTTGAGTTGACGAATCTTATTTTAGCAACCGAATTCAATTTAAATTTTTTTCGAATCGGATCACCTCGAGTCAAAAAATTTCGAGTCAAGTCGAGTCGAGTTAACGAATCCTATTATTTATATTTAATGTTGCATTTACATGAACCAATTATTTAACTAATAAACGAAGAATAAAATTATTTAACTACATAAACAATATAATGGTTTTGCCTTTTAACTTAACTTAATGAATAAACATTTATTAAAACAACGCAGTTTTGACTTTTAACTTAATGATTTTGACTTTTAACTTTAGAAAAGGTAAACATTTATCAAAATGGCGTAGTTTTGTCTTTTCTTATTCGGATTTTCAGATAACTCGAATTGTGTAATTCATATTCGAGTTACAATTCGAGTTAAACCGAAAAACTTAATTTTTTATTTGAGTTGGTCCAAAAAACTTGATTAACTCAAATAACTCGAACTATTTAATTCAAAATTTAAAAATTTTATCGAGTTTTTTGAATCGAATCGGATTTTGCTCACCCCTAATAAAGGTAGTCTCTCTTAATTTTAATATTAAATAAATTGGTCCCCTAAATAAAATCAAAGCAATTTAATTATTATCAATTTCAAAAGAGAGCATCAATTGATATTAATCACATAATTAATATTTTTCTTTTATTTTACAGAATTTGATTAGTATAATAACAATTGTCTTCAAAATTTACAAATTTTGCCTATTTATAAAAGAAACTAAAGTTTTTTTTAATATATTCTTTTTGAATTTTTTTATTTTTAAAATTTTGTACATTTTTCAGATATTTTTTTAAACCATAATTAAATTGACACAATATGTAAACATTAAGAGCTTAATTTATTATTATATCAATCAAAATTATTTACAATTGATAAAAATATATAAATTACTTTATTAATTGTCTTCAATTGTTTACTTTTAAAATTGGAAAGAATTAAATTACTCTATTTTTTTAGAGAAATCAATTTATAATAACAAAATTTAGAGAAATT
Organism: Gossypium bickii; assembly: GCA_025503065.1. Taxonomy (NCBI): domain Eukaryota; kingdom Viridiplantae; phylum Streptophyta; class Magnoliopsida; order Malvales; family Malvaceae; genus Gossypium; species Gossypium bickii. The sequence continues at coordinate 107,998,956 of CP106710.1, read as the reverse complement.
AGAGAGATATTTTTACCAAAGATAAATTGCACTACTAACCACTAATTCGTTAAAAGATGGTTATGTTGATGGTAATAAATAATAATCAAGGCTCTAGTCAACTCTACCCTTCACACCACTCCAAAAGGCAAAGCGGAGTGAAGTATGAGAATATATGTTGGTTTTAATCACATGAAACCCACAATACTAAGGTATTAGGAATTAAATTAGCAAGTAATAAAATAAGTATAAGCTTTTCTTATTTAATTGTATGAGGCGCTTATAATATTCTCAATTTCTTTTTGAAGGTAATGAAATTATCATTTTTAGGCATGTTTAAAGAAATATAAAAGCCCAATAATGTCATATAAAAGTATGGATTCAAATCTTATCAAATGTAAATGGTTATATTTCTTGGAAGATAGTGTGCCTCACACAGCCCGATCTTTGCGAGATACTTCTGCTGTTTTGAGCCCATCACCTTTTTAAACAACCTTAAGCACTTGAGCTTTCTGCATAGTTGGGAGACAAAACCACAAACGAGGATAATACTGACCCTTTAAAGGATTCGTCAACTACCAACCGACTACATTTTAAAAACTTCTCTAAAAAGAGTTGGTCTCCCCTCAACAATATCTTTGCTAGTGGCCCCGATTATTTGTGATAGAAAATAAATTATAAAAAATGATATATTTGTTATAAAATGAAGAAGAAGGAGAGTAAAGAACAAGAGAAGTACGAGAACAAAGAGAGCAATATAAATATTATTCATCAATAGGATATTTACAATGCTTTTCCAATGTCTATATTTATATACATAAAAAGTATAAAGGAAATAAAATTCTACTCCTAATGGATGTTAGTCCTAAAGTACATCAAACTTGTTATCCTAATGGACATCCACTTCTATAATAATTAAATATTTATAACACTCCTGTAACTCCCCTAACTCATATCTGTCACCGGAATAGGGTTATAGAGTATTATCGGAGTTTACATATCAAATATAATTAAATCATATCATTTACTATTCATATCCGAAATCATACATAATCAATCATATTGTCCCTTAAATGAACCCTCAAGGCCTAATTTATGCAATAGAAACAAGTTGGGTTCAAATCGAGAACTCAGAGAATTTTTTGTGAAATTTTAAATTTTTTCTTAGGTGCAGGGGACACACACCCGTTGGCCAGGTCGTGTGGCTCACACGGCCAAGTGACACACTCGTATCTCAGGCCGTGTTGTAACAGCTTGATTTAGGGGCTAGTCGGAACAGTGGTCTCGGGATCACTAATCCAAGATTAGAGAAATTTATTTTCATGTCACTTTATGAGTCAGAGCATGATGGTATATGTACATGAGAATTTTGGTACTTTAATTTTAACGATTTCTTAATTAATTGCGATAAAGGACTAAATCGCATAAAGTGCGAAAGTTCCATTCTATAAGTAAAGGTACCAAATAGTCATAGACTATTAATTAGAGGTCTTTAAAAAGAAATTAGACCCCCAATAGTTGTTTGGCCGGCCATAGGCTAACATAGGAGACAAAGATGGACAAAGTTGGTCAAAGTTGGTGACCAATTTGACTAGTTTAATATTAGAATAAGGAAAGAAAAGATATCATCTTTTTGCTCATCCTTCTCCACCGAAAATAGCAAGCAAATAGGGGTTTTTGAAAGCTCAAAATTTCAGCAAGCTCTCCTCCATTCAAGTAAGTGTTCTAGTGATCTTTTCTTGAAAATGATTGTACTTTTGAGACCCCTAAGGCTTAAGCTTTCAAATGAGGGGACTATTATGCAATATGATGAAAAGTTTAGAGTTTTGCCATGAGAGCTATCATGGTTATTTGCTACAATTTTTTATGGAAGAAATTGAGTCTTAGTTGTTAGATGAACAACTCTTGTAAAAGATGTTGTCTTAAAAACACCTAATTGGACCTTGATGAAAATGTTACAAATTTGTGGTAATTAGTTGAAATGTTGAGTTTTGATGATAGCTATAAGAGTATTAAATGTTCATCTAGGTTGTTGAAGGTAGAAATGTGATTAGAATTTATTTTCGAGCCTAGGGGAAAAATGGTCATTTTGCCAAAGTCTAGGGGCAAAATAGTAATTTTGTCTAAGCATGATTTTTGAAATAATTTTATTAATGTAGTGATTAAAATGAGCTAAATTGCCATTTAGAAGAAGAAGAACCGAGAATCCACCTCGACCAGGGAAAGAACAAAGTCTTGGACTAAACCGACGAGTTAGCTCATTTTGAAATCGAGGTAAGTTTGTATGTGATTAATGCAAAATTTATGTTTGCATAATTGAGAATGCTTTGTATCATATTGATGCATGATGCTCTACTAAATCGAGTAGTTAATGTTGAATGAGATGTTGAGGTCCTAGTGGACAATATTGAATATGAGATTGATGTCGTCGAGATATGAAATAGATAAGGTCCCGTATAAGACCATGTTCAGGATATGGCCTCGACACAGAGTTGAGATCCCGTATAAGACCGTATCTGGGATATGGCTTCGGTAATGAAATATAAGAGTCGTATAAGATCGTATCTGGGATATGACATCGATACTTGATATGAAACTCCATATAAGACCATATCTGGGATATGGCATTGGCATTTAGAAGTGACTCCATATAAGACCATATCCGGGATATGGCATTGGCATTTAGAAGTGACTCCATATAAGACCATATCTGAGATATGGCATTTGCATTTAGAAGTGTAAGACCACCTCTGAGATGTGGCATTGGCTTCGTACCCACATGAATGACGATTAAAATGCGTCTTTGACTATTCCTAGTGATTAATGGGAAAAGTAAATGAGATTAGAAGTAGAAATGAGAATTGTACTAAAGCCATGTGAATGAGTGAATATAGGTACTCGTGAATGAGTCACGAAGAAACGATACGATATGTAGCACAGTATGTGCTAAATAAGGACAATTGTAAGTAAGTATGAAAAGGAGCCTATGACTTGTGTATAGTTAGTTAAGGCCATTGATGGATTATATTATGAGCTTATTGGTGCTATTTATTTCCATGCAAACTTACTAAGCTTTATGCTTACCCCTTTCATTTCCTTTTTTCCTTGTAGCATTGCCAAGATAGCTCGACATCACTTTGGTATAACAATTTAGACTTATTTTGAGTATAGCATGTATAGGACTCGAGTATTTTGTTAGGTCGTAATTGTTGGCCAAAGTGTTGGCTTTGTAAAGTATTGAAGTCTTTTTGTAATGGTCTACTAAGTTAGGCTGATACTTGGCAAACTCTTATGTTAAATGAAAGTGATTTTCTTGAAGTGTATGCCCTTGTATATGGATGTGGAATTGAGTTGGTGTATGTGTGTCTGCAATGTAGAGTGGCAAAGGGCTTGGTAGATAGCCTGCTAATTGTCCATATGGGTAGACACACGGGTGTGTGTCCAGACCGTGTGAAGTCTGCACCTTGCACTTGGAATTTAAATCGTCACACAGCTGGAGCACACGGATGTCTGTATAGGCCGTGCGGATAAGTTAGAATGCCAAGGTTTGGCACACAGGCCAGGGCTACGGGCGTGTCAAAGCCGTGCAGAATTAGTCAGTGTCGACCACGGGTGAAAGACACGGGCATGCCTTAAGGGAACACTGGCGTGTCCCTAGACCAACACGGGCATGTGGCCCCTGTTTTGTTAAAAAGTTTCTTGAACTCGTAAAAGTTCCCAGAATAGTTTCGATACCTCTCGAAAGTATGTTTAGGGCTTCTTAGGCCGAGCATGTGCAAGCGATGGGTTTAAATGAAATTTTACAACCCTGTTCAGGATGTTTAAGCAAGGTTAGTTAGGTAATGCCTCAAACTCTGTTCCGGCTTGAATAAGGGTATCAGACTTACGATTTAGTCAATTTTAAGACTAACGTAGCGTAAGTACGGGTCTAGCTATACATGCCATCTGTAAGAGCATCTGAGTAATGAAAGTGTGATGGCTCCTGACATTTAAAATTTTGTTTTATGTAGTAAATGGATTCTAATCCAAACCGAACTACAGTCGATGATGCTGCGAGTAACGAGCTGGCTCCCGCTCAAGGGACTGCGCCAGCTAATAGTAAACCCGAGACTTTAGGTCAGGGGGAAGAGGCTCGAGAAGCCTTTCTCCACATGATGAGCAATTGGTATACTGAGTATACTCGAGCAAATCCTAACACTCAACCCCCTCCACCCCCACCAATTCCTCAACCCGCTCCCTTAGCTCCTCAAGTGGCTGAGGAAGTGAGAAGAGAAAGACCTCCGGTTGATAAGATCCGAAAACAAGGAGCCAAGGAATTTCGGGCCAGCAAGGATGATGATCCAAAGAGGGCAGAATTCTGGCTTGAGAATACCATCAGGGTATTGGATGAGTTATCCTGTACGCCCGATGAGTGCTTAAAGCGTGCGGTATCTCTTTAAGAGATTCAGCCTATCGATGGTGGAACACCCTTGTGTCCGTGGTACCAAGGGAGAGAGTTAACAAGAATTCTTCCAAGAGGAATACCGAAAGAAATACATCAGCTAGAGGTTCGTCGACCACAAGAGAAAGGAGTTCTTGGAACTGAAGCAAGGCTATATGTCAGTAACTGATTATGAGAGGGAGTTCGTAAGGCTGAGCAAATATGCGGGAGAGTGCGTGTCTACCGAGGCAGTCATGTGCAAGAGGTTCAAGGATGGGTTAAACAAAGATATTCGTCTATATGTGAGAGTCCTCGAACTAAAGGAATTTATAGTGTTGGTAGATAGAGCCTGTAAAGCCGAGGAGTTGGCTAAAGAGAAGAGAAGAGCTGAGAATAAGTTTCGTGACTCGAGGAAGAGACAACTGAATAAGTCTCACCAACCCTCATCTAAAAAATCGAGGGATTTCGCTACCCGACCAGTCACTTCAGCGAGGTTTTCAACCCGAAGTAAGGAAAAGTAATTTTCGGGGTTGAAAGGGCAGGCCACATCAGTTGCTAATGTGGGTAGCGCCCAACCAAGGAGACCGGAATGCCCTCAATGTGGCAGGCGCCATTCTGGTGATTGTCGAGCTAATGAGAAAGCTTGTTTCAGATGTGGGTCCTTAGACCACTTTATCAGAGACTGCCCCGAGGTGGGCGAGAAAAAAAAGCCTTAGGATGCAAGATCGGGAAGTACTGCTAGGGGGAGACCACTGAGAAACCCAGGAATTGAGATGGGTAGCAAGAATCCATCTAGAGAGCAAACTACTTGAGTCGAGGGTAGAGCACCGGCGAGGACATATGCCATTCGTGCTTGTGAAGAGGCATCTTCCCCCGACATAATCATGGGTACCTTTTCTCTCCGTAATACTCGTGTTATAGCTTTAATTGATCCGGGATCTACCCACTCATACGTATGCATGAAATTAGTCTCTAGCATGAGCATGCCTATAGAGTCTACCGAATTCATCGTAAGAGTGTCTAATCCCCTAGGTAAGTATGTGTTGGTTGATAGAGTTTGTAAATGTTGCCCTTTGATGATTAAGGGTCATTGTTTCCCGGTTGATTTTATGCTGTTTCCATTTGATGAGTTTGATGTCATCCTTGGGATGGATTAGTTAGTTACTCATGGGGTAATCTTGAATTGTGGGAAGAAGCATATTGAGTTGAGAGATGAAAATGGTAATCTTATTCGTGTTGAATCAAACAAGCCAGATAGGTCACTAGTAGTGATGTCAATCTTGTCGACTCGAAAGTATTTAAGGAAGGGATACGAGGCCTATCTTGCCTCTGTGTTGAATGCTAAAGTGACTGATTCGATAATTGAGTTGGTACCCACAGTATGCGACTACCCAGATGTTTTCCCGAGAGAGTTGCTAGGGCTACCTCCGATTAGAGAAATTGAATTTGGAATTTAGTTAGCTCCTGGTACTGCTCCTATTTCTATTGCTCTATATAGAATAGCTCCAACCGAGCTAAAAGAGCTAAAAGCACAGTTGCAAGAACTAACGGATAAAGGTTTTGCAAGGCTGAGTTTCTCTTCGTGGGGTGCTCCCGTTTTATTCGTGAAGAAGAAAGATGGTTCCATGAGACTATGTAGAGATTATCGGGAACTCAACAAGGTAACTGTGAAGAACAAGTACCGTTGCCGAGGATCGACAATTTATTCGATCAATTGAAGGGAGCCACGATATTTTCCAAGATAGATTTAAGGTCAGGATACTATCAGTTGAGAGTCAAGGACTTGGATGTGCCGAAAACCACATTTAGAAGTAGGTATCACCACTATGAATTTTTGGTCATGCCTTTTGGTCTAACGAATGCCCCTGCGATCTTAATGGATTTGATGAATCGCATTTTTTGGCCATACTTAGATAAATTTGTTGTGGTTTTCATCGACGACATACTAATCTACTCTCGGAATGAGAATGAACATGTTGAGCGTTTGAGTATGGTTCTACAAGTTTTGAGAGAAAAACAATTGTACACCAAATTCAGTAAGAGTGAATTTTGGCTCAAGGAAGTGGGATTTTTGGGGCACATTGTCTCAGGAGATGGAATCAGAGTGGACCCAAGTAAGATTTCAGTGATTGTGGATTGGAAACCACCAAGTAATGTGACAGAAGTAAGGAGTTTTCTAGTCCTAGCCGGCTATTATAGGCATTTTGCCAAGAGGTTTTCAATGATAGCTACCCCGATGATGAGATTATTACAAAAAGATGTGAAGTTCGATTGGATAGAAAAGTGTCAACAGAGTTTTGAGAAACTGAAGACAATGTTGACTGAAACTTTTGTTTTGGTGCAACTTGAGCCGAGAAGAGAATTTGTGGATTACAGTGACGCGTCCTTGAACGGATTGGGTTGTATACTTATGCAAGAGGGTAAAGTGATTGTATACGCCTCTAGGTAATTGAAGCCGCACGAGAAGAATTACCCAACCTATGATTTAGAGTTGGCCGTAATTGTCTTTGCATTAAAAATTTGGAGACATCATTTATATGGTGAAAGATGTCAGATTTTCACTGATCATAAAAGCCTAAAATATTTGATGACTCAAAAGGAATTGAATTTGAGGCAATGAAGGTGGTTAGAGCTAATTAAGGATTATGAGTTGGTAATTGACTACCATCAGGGAAAGGCGAACGTAGTCGCAGATGCTTTGAGTAGGAAATCATTGTTCGCACAGAGAGCGATGAGTACTTAGATGGCTTTGTTAGTTGATGGTTCCATTCTAGCCGAGTTGAAGGCTAGACCATTGTTCCTTCAAGAGATTTGTGAAGCTCAGAAAGAAGATAGCAACTTGCAACCCAAAAGGGTTATGTGTGAGTCGAATCTTGAGTCAGACTTTCGAGTAGGTCCTGGTGGATGTTTGACGTTTCGAGATAGGGTATGTGTACCTAAGAATGGCAAGCTTATTCGTAAGATCTTACATGAAGTACATATCAGATATTTAACAGTGCACCCTAGGAGCACGAAGATGTACAATGATTTGAGGAAATGGTATTGGTGGCCTGGTATAAAGAAAGACATTTCTGAGTTTGTATCGAGATGCCTGATTTGTCAGCAAGTGAAGGCTAAACATCAAGTACCTTTGGGCTTACTTCAGCCCATTATATGGTTCCTGAGAGGAAATGGGACTATATTACCATGGACTTCATGACGGGCTTACCGTTGACTCCAAAGAAGAAAGATGCAGTATGGGTAGTGATTGATAGACTCACAAAGTCATCCCATTTTATACCAATGCGAGTCGACTATTCACTTGATAAATTAGCAGACTTATACATGTCAGAGATAGTAAGACTCCAAGGTGTACCGTTGTCGATCATTTCGGATAGATATCCGAAATTCACATCATGATTTTGGAAAAAGTTGCAAGAGGCCCTGGGCACGAAATTGAGTTTCAGTACATCCTTTCATCCACAAACCGACGGGCAGTCGGAGAGGGTAATTCAGATACTCAAAGACATGCTTTGATGTTGTGTTTTAGAATTCCAAGGTAGTTGGGAGAAATACTTACCATTGGCAGAATTCACCTATAACAATAGTTTCCAGTCAAGTTTGATTATGGCGCCTTATAAGGCATTGTATGGGCGTAAGTGTCGAACGTCCTTATATTGGTCAGAACTCAAAGAGAAACAGATTCATGGGGTTGACTTGGTTAGGGAAACCGAAGATAAAGTGAAAGTGATACGAGATTTTCTGGAAGTCGCCTCAAATAGACATAAGTCCTATTCAGATTTGAAAAGGAAAGAGATTGAATTTAAAGTCGGTGATAAAGTGTTCTTGAAAGTATCACCTTGGAGGAAAGTCCTCAGATTTGGCCGGAAGGGCAAAATGGGTCCGTGTTTTATTGGACTTTAAGAAGTTAACAAGAGGATAGGACCAGTAGCTTATCGGATGGCCTTGCCATCTGAGCTGGAAAAGATTCATGACGTCTTTCACATATCCATGTTACGCAGATACCGTTTAGACCCTCCACATGTCATAATGCCGACAGAGGTAGAGTTACAACCGGACTTGACTTATGGTGAAGAGCCGGTTAAAATTTTGGCATGATTGGTCAAGTAGTTGAGAAATAAAAGCATAGCCCTAGTGAAAGTCCTTTGGCAAAGGCATGGAATAAAAAAGGCTACATGGGAACATGAGGAAATGATAAGAAACCAATACCCCAACCTTTCCACCGTTAAGATTTTCGGGGATGAAAATCCTTAAGGGGGAGAATTGTAACAGCCTGATTTAGAGAGTAGTCGGAATAGTGGTCTCGGGATCACTAATTCGAGATTAGAGAAATTTATTTTCATGTTCTTTTATGAGTCAGAGCATGATGGTATATGTACATGACAATTTTGGTACTTTAATTTTAGCGATTTCTTGATTAATCACGAAAAAGGACTAGACGCATAAATAGCGAAAGTTCCATACTATAAGCTAAAGGTACCAAATAGTCATAGACTGTTAATTAGAGGTCCTTAAAAGGCAATTAGACCCCCAATAGTTGCTTGGCCGGCCATAGGCTAACATAGGAGACAAAGATGGACAACGTTGGTCAAAGTTAGTGAAAGTTGGTGACCAATTTGACTAGTTTAATATTAGAATAAAGAAAGAAAAGATATAATCTTTTTACTCATCCTTCTCCACCGAAAATAGCAAGCAAATAGGGGTTTTTGAAAGCTCATAATTTCAGCAAGCTCTCATCCATTCAAGTAAGTGTTCTAGTGATCTTTTCTTGAAAATGATTGTACTTTTGAGACCCCTAAGGCTTAAGCTTTCAAATGAGGGGACTATTGTGCAATATGATGAAAAGTTTAGAGTTTTTCCATGAGAGCTATCATAGTTATTTGCTGCATTTTTATGGAAGAAATTGAGTCTTAGTTGTTAAATGAACAACTTTTGTGAAAGATGTTGTCTTAACAACACCTAATTGGACCTTGATGAAAAGGTTACAAATTTGTGGTAATTAGTTGCAATATTGAGTTTTGATGATAGCTATAAGAGTATTAAATGTTCACCTAGGCTTGTTAAAGGTAGAAATGTGATTAGAATTTATTTTCGAGCCTAGGGGAAAAATGGTCATTTTGCCAAAGTCTAGGGGCAAAATAGTAATTTTGTCTAAGCATGATTTTTGAAATGCTTTTATTAATGTAGTGATTAAAATGAGCTAAATTGCTATTATATGGCAAGAAGAACTGAGAATCCACCTCGATCGGGGAAAGAACAAAGTCTTAGACTAAACTGGCTAGTTAGCTCATTTTGAAATTGAGGTAAGTTTGTATGTGATTAATGCAACATTTATGCTAGCATAATTTAGAATGCTTTGTATCATATTGATGCATGATGCTCTACTAAATTGAGTAGTTAATGTTGAATGAGATGTTGAGGTCCTAGTGGACTATATTGAATATGAGATTGATGTCATCGAGATATGAAATAGATAAGGTCCCGTATAAGACCATGTCCGAGATATGGCCTCGTCACAGAGTTGAGATCCCATATAAGACCGTATCCGGGATATGGCTTCAGTAATGAAATATAAGAGTCGTATAAGACCGTATCCGAGATATGATATCGATACTTGATGTAAAACTCCATATAAGACCATATCCGGGATATGGCATTGGCATTTAAAAGTGACTCCATATAAGACCATATCCGAGATATGGCATTGGCATTTAGAAGTGATTCCATATAAGACCACCTCTGAGATGTGGCATGGGCTTCATACCCACATGAATGATGATTAAAATGCGTCTTTGACTATCCCTAGTGATTAATGGGAAAAGTAAATAAGATTAGAAGTAGAAATGAGAATTGTACTAAAGTCATGTAAATGAGTGAATACATGTACTCTTCAATGAGTCGCGAAGAAACGATACGATGTGTAGCACAGTATGTGCTAAATCAGGAAAATTGTAAGTAAGTATGAAAAAGAGCCTATGACTTGTGTATTGTTACTTAAGGCCATGGATGGATTATATTATGAGCTTATTGTTCCATGAAAACTTACTAAGCTTTATGCTTACCCCTTTCATTGCCCTTTTTCCTTGTAGGATTGCCAAGATAGCTCGAGGATCGTGGACGTAGGAGTTTGGAAATCACACTATCGACATCACTTTGGTATAACAATTTAGACTTATTTTGAGTATGGAATTTATAAGACTCGAATATTTTGTTAGGTCGTAATTGTTAGTGAAAGTGTTGGCTTTTTAATGTATTGAAGTCTTTTTGTAAAGGTCTATTAAGTTAGGCCGATACTTGGCAAACTCTTATGTTAAATGAAAGTGATTTTCTTGAAGTGTATGCCCTTGTGTATGGATGTGGAATTGAGTTGGTATATGTGTGTGTGCAATGTAGAGTGGCAAAGGGCTTGGTAGATAGCCTGCTAATTGTCTATATGGATAGACACACGGGCGTATGTCCAAAGCGTATGGAAGGTACGGCTAGCACATGGGCGTATTCCCAGGTCGTGTGAAGTCTGCACCTTGCACTTGGAATTTAAATCGTTACACGGCTGGAGCACACGGACGTGTGTATAGGCCGTACGGATAAGTCAGAATGCCAAGGTTTGGCACACGGGCCAGGGCCATGGGCTTGTCAAGGTCGTGCGGAATTAGTTAGTGTCGACAACGGGTGAAAGACACGGGCATGCCTTAAGGGAACACGGGTGTGTCCTTAGACCAACACGGGTGTATGGCCCCTGTTTTGTTGGAAAGTTTCTTAATCTCATTAAAGTTCCCAGAATAGCTCCGACACCTCTCGAAAGTATGTTTAGGGCTCCCTAGGCCGAGCATGTGTAAGCGATGGATTTAAATGAAAATTTACAACCCTGTTCAGGATGTTTAAGCAAGGTTAGTTAGGTAATGCCTCAAACTTTGTCCCGGCCTGAATACGGGTAAAGGAAGTTACATTTATTGGTATTAGAGCTATGGTTTAGTCGATTCTAGAACTAACAGAGCGTAAGTACGAGTCTAGCTATACATGCCATATGTTAGAGTGTTTGAGTAATGATAGTGTGATGGCTCGTGATGTTTAAAATTGTGTTTTATGTAGTAAATGGATTCTAATCCAGATTGAACTGCAGCTGATGATGCTGCGAGTAATGCGCCGGCTCTCGCTCAAGAGACCGCGCCAACTAATAGTAGACCCGAGACTTTGGGTTAGTGGGAAGAGGCTCGAGAAGCCTTTCTCCACATGATGAGCAACTGGAATACTGAGTATACTCGAGCAAATACTAATGCTCAACCCCCTCCACCCTCACCAATTCCTTAACCCGCTCCCTTAGCTCCTCAATTGGTTGAGGTAGTGAGAAGAGAAAGACCTCCGGTCGATAAGATCCAGAAACAAGGAGTCGATGAATTCTGAAACAGTAAGGATAATGATCTAAAGAGGGTGGAATTCTGGCTCGAGAATACCATCAGGTTATTCGATGAGTTATCCTGCACGCCCGAAGAATACTTAAAGTGTGCGGTATCTCTTTTGAGAGATTCAGCCTACCGATGGTGGAACACCCTTGTGTCGGTGGCACTAAGGGAGAGAGTTAATTGGGAATTCTTCAAAGAGGAATACCGAAAGAAGTACATCAGCCAGAGGTTCATTAACCACAAGAGAAAGGAGTTCTTGGAACTGAAGCAAGGTCGTATGTTAGTAACTGATTACGAGAGGGAGTTCGTACGGCTAAGCAAATATGCGCGGGAGTGCATGTCTACCAAGGCAGTCATGGGCAAGAGGTTCGAGGACGGGTTAAACAAAGATATCCGTCTATATGTGGGAGTCCTCAAACTAAAGGAATTTGTAGTGTTGGTAGATAGAGCCTGTAAAGCTGAGAAGTTGGCTAAAGAGAAGAGAAGAGCTGAGAATGAGTTTCGTGACTCGAGGAAGAGACAACTGAATAAGTCTCACCAACCCTCATCTAAGAAATCGAGGGATTTCGCTACCAGACCAGTCGCTTCAGCGAGGTTTTCAACCTGAAGTAAGGGCAAGAAATTATCAGGGTGGAAAACGCAGATCACATCAGTTGCTAATGTGGGCAACGTCTGACCAAGTAGATCGGAATGCCCTCAGTGTGGCAGGCATCAATCTAGTGAGTGTTGAGCTAATGAGAAAGCTTGTTTTAGATGTGGGTCCTTAGACCACTTTATCAGAGACTGCCTCAAGGTGGGCGAGAAAGAAAAGCCTCAGGATATAAGATTGAGAAGTACTGCTAGGGGGAGACTACTGAGAAACCCGAGAATTTAGATGTAGAAAGACATTTCCGAGTTTGTATCGAGATGCCTGATTTGTCAACAAGTGAAGGCTGAACATCATGTACCTTCGGGCTTATTTCATCCCATTACGGTTCCTGAGTGGAAATGGGACTGTATTACCATGGACTTTGTGACGGGCTTACCGTTGACTCCTAAGAAGAAAGATGCAGTATGGGTAGTGGTTGATAGACTCACAAAGTCAGCCCATTTTATACCAATGCGAGTCGACTATTCACTTGATAACTTAGCGGACTTATACATGTCAGAGATAGTTAGACTCCATGGTGTACCATTGTCGATCATTTCGGATAGAGATCCGAGATTCACGTCATGGTTTTGGAAAAAGTTGCAAGAGGCCATGGGCACAAAATTGAGTTTCAGTACATCCTTTCATCCACAAACCGATGGGCAGTCGGAGAGTGTAATTCAGATACTCGAAGACATGTTTCAATGTTGTGTTTTAGAATTCAAAGGTAGTTGGGAGAAATACTTTCCATTGGCGGAATTCACCTACAACAACAGTTTTGAATCAAGTTTGAATATGGTGCCTTATGAGGCATTGTATGGGCGTAAGTGCCAAACGCCCTTGTATTGGTCAGAACTCAAAGAGAACAGATTCATGGGGTTGACTTAGTTAGGGAAACCGAAGATAAAGTGAAAGTGATACGAGATTTTCTAAAAGTTGCCTTAGATAGACAGAAGTCCTATTCAGATTTGAAAAGGAAAGAGATTGAATTTAAAGTCGATGATAAAGTGTTCTTGAAAGTATCACCTTGGAGAAAAGTCCTTAGATTTGGCTGGAAGGGCAAATTGAGTTCGCGTTTTATTGGACCTTATGAAGTTACCGAGAGGATAGGACCCGTAGCTTATCCGTTGGCCTTGCCACCTGAGCTGGAAAAGATTCATGACGTCTTTCGCGTACCCATGTTACGCCGATACCGTTTAGACCCTTCACATGTCATAGTGCCGACAGAGGTAAAGTTACAACCAGACTTGACTTATGGTGAAGAGCTAGTTAAAATTTTGGCGTGAGGGGTCAAACAGTTGAGAAACAAAAGCATAGCCCTAGTGAAAGTCCTTTGGCAAAGGCACGGAATAGAAGAGGCTACATGGGAACTCGAGGGAACGATGAGAAACCAATACCCCAACCTTTTCACCAGTAAGATTTTTAGGGACGAAAATCCTTAAGGGGGAGAACTGTAAAAGCCTAATTTAAGGGCTAGTAAGAATAGTGGTCTCGGGATCACTAATCCGAGATTAGAGAAATTTATTTTCATGTCATTTTATGAGTTAGAGCATGACGATATATGTACATGAGAATTTTGGTAATTTAATTTTAGAGATTTCTTGATTAATCGCGAAAAAGGACTAAATCGCATAAAGAGCGGAAGTTCCATTCTATAAGCTAAAGGTACCAAATAGTCATAGATTATTAATTGGAGGTCTTTCAAAGGCAATTAGACCCCCAATAGTTGCTTGGCCGGCCATAGGCTAACATAGGAGACAAAGATGGACAATGTTGGTCAAAGTTGGTGAAAGTTGGTGACCAATTTGACTAATTTAATATTAGAATAAGGAAAGAAAAGATATCATCTTTTTGCTCATTCTTATCCACTGAAAATAGCAAGCAAATAGGGGTTTTTGAAAGATCAGAATTTCAGCAAGCTCTCATCCATTCAAGTGTTCTAGTGATCTTTTCTTGAAAATGATTGTACTTTTGAGACCCCTAAGGCTTAAGCTTTCAAATGAGGGGACTATTGTGCAATATGATGAAAAGTTTAGAGTTTTTCCATGAGAGCTATCATAGTTATTTGCTACATTTTTATGGAAGAAATTGAGTCTTAGTTGTTAGATGAACAACTTTTGTGAAAGATGTTGTCTTGAAAACACCTAATTGGACCTTGATGAAAATGTTACAAATTTGAGGTAATTAGTTGAATTGTTGAGTTTTAATGATAGCTATAAGAGTATTAAATTTTAACCTAGGCTTGTTGAAGGTGGAAATGTGATTAGAATTTATTTCCGAGCCTAGGGGTAAAATGGTTATTTTGCCAAAGTCTAGGGGTAAAATAGTAATTTTGTCTAAGCATGATTTTTGAAATGCTTTTATTAATGTGGTGATTAAAATGAGCTAAATTGCTATTATAGAGCAAGACGAACCAAGAATCCACCTCGATCGGGGAAAGAACAAAGTCTTGGACTAAACCGACGAGTTAACTCATTTTGAAATCAAGGTAAGTTTGTATGTGATTAATGCAACATTCTTGTTAGCATAATTGGGAATGCTTTGTATCATATTGATGCATAATGCTCTACTAAATTGAGTAGTTAATGTTGAATGAGATGTTGAGGTCCTAGTGGACTATATTGAATATGAGATTGATGTCGTCGAGATATGAAATAGATAAGGTCCCGTATAAGACCATGTCCGGGACATGGCCTCGGCACAGGGTTGAGATCCCGTATAAGACCATATCCAGGATATGGCTTCAGTAATGAAATATAAGAATCGTATAAGACTGTATCTGGGATATGGCATCGATACTTGATGTGGAACTCCATATAAGACCGCATCCGGGATATGGCATTGGCATTTAGAAGTGACTCCATATAAGACCATATCTGGGATATGGAATTGGCATTCAGAAGTGACTCTATATAAGACCATATCCGAGATATGGCATCAGCATTTAGAAGTGATTCCATATAAGACCACCTCTGAAATGTGGCATTGGCTTCGTACCCATATGAATGACGATAAAAATACATCTTTGACTATCCCTAGTGATTAATGGGAAAAGTAAATGAGATTAGAAGTAGAAATGAGAATTGTACTAAAGTCATGTGAATGAGTGAATACAGGTACTCGTGAATGAGTCGCGAAGAAACGATACGATATGTAGCACACTATGTGCTAAATAAGGACAATTGTAAGTAAGTATGGCAAGGAGCCTATGACTTGTGTATGGTTAGTTAAGGCCATGGATAGATTATATAATGAGCTTATTGTTGCTATTTATTTCCATGCAAACTTACTAAACTTTATGCTTACCCCTTTCATTGCCCTTTTTCCTTGTGTCATGGCCAAGATAGCTCGAGGATATTGGACGTAGGAATTCGAAAATCACACTATCAACATCACTTTGGTATAACAATTTAGACTTATTTTAAGTATGGCATGTATATGACTCACGTATTTTGTTAGGTCGTAATTGTTGGCCAAAGTGTTGGCTTTGTAAAGTATTGAAGTCTTGTTGTAATAGTCTATTAAGTTAGGCCGATACTTGGCAAACTCTTATTTTAAATGAAAGTGATTTTCTTGAAGTGTGTGCCCTTGTGTATGGATGTGGAATTGAGTTAGTGTATGTGTGTGTACAATGTAGAGTGGCAAAGGGCTTGGTAGATAGCCTGCTAATTGGCCATATGGGTAGACACACGGGCGTGTGTCTAAACCGTGTGGAAGGCACGACTAGCACATGGGCGTATACCCAGGCCGTGTGAAGTCTGCACCTTGCACTTGGAATTTAAATCGTCTCACCGCTGGAGCACACGGATGTGTGTATAGGCCGTGCGGATAAGTCAGAATGCCAAGGTTTAGCACACAGGCTAGGACCACGGGCGTGTCAAGGCCGTGCAGAATTAGTCAGAGTTGACCGCGAGTGAAAGACACAAGCATGCCTTAAGGGAACACTGGTCTGTCCCTTGACCAACACGGGCGTGTGGCCCCTGTTTTGTTGGAAAGTTTCTTGAACTCGTAAAAGGTCTTATACCTCTCGAAAGTATGTTTAGGGCTTCCTAAGCTGAGCATGTGCAAGCGATGGGTTTAAATGAAATTTTACAACCCTGTTCAGGATGTTTAAGCAAGGTTAGTTAGGTAATGCTTCAAACCCTATTCTGGCTTGAATACAGGTAAGGGGTGTTACACGTGTGGGCATTCGATGTTAGGCACACGGCCGTATCCTAGCCCGTGTCCATATCCGTGTAATTCTCTGACTTAGGTCACACGACCAACCACACACCCGTGTGATACATACGGCTATGTCTCTGCCTGTGTGGACAAAATAGGCCATTTTATAGGCCACTTTTCTCACCCAAATAGTCTTTCACCTACAACATCATTTAAGCACATTCACAACTTTGAAATAAAGTTAATATCTAAGTCTTTTACATGAAATATCATCACATTTGTCCAAGTATTCAATTTTACCTAATTGACCATATAAACATATTTGTATGTATTTTACCAATCTTGAAATTCTTAACATACTTATATAACTTCCATCATTTAACCATTTCAATACACACTACGAACATGATAAGGCCTTATTTATTTACATCAAAATATACCAAACACTAGCCATTCCAATGGCTAGTTACAACCAAAACATTATTGTGCCAACATTGGCTAGTTAACCTATACATGCCATTATATCTAAAATAAAGTTTGCCATTTTATACCAAAATGAGTTGAAGAATACTGTGATTTTGTTCTGACCCGCTTCCAACCTTTTCGAGCTTTCGAGTACTATAAACAGAGAAGATAAAACAAATTAAGCATTTACTGCTTAGTAACTTTGCACCAACTGGAAATTTAACTTACCATTCATTTTTATCAAATAAACATATAAATTGTATCCAAGCAATTTTGGCTTAAAGCCTAAACCACACAACTTCACCAATCATGTTAGTCAAGTAATTTACATAAATACCAAGAACATGGATGAGCTCATCATATAATAACTTTCATGTACAAATGTTTTTCATATCATACTTCCATATTACATGTACATTTCCATGACAAATCATTTTAAGTTCAGTTTAGCCATGTCTGAAATTTACCCGTTGAATTTATTTGAAATATCGATGGATACGCTCATGTAGTACACTTAAAGTGTACAAAATTAAAAATCCGTCGATTCATATCCAGGGATACCCGTTAGGAAACATAATCAGGAAGCACTCTGTCGAACCATATAATAGGATGCTCATGTGAGCCATGTAACAGGAAGCTTATTCGGGCTATAACAGGAAATTCATAAGAATTTAAAATAGGAAGCTCATTGAGCTTATCAAGTAACTCCGAAGAGTTATTATCAGGGAGCTTCGGATAGCCATATAACAGGAAATTCAAGCGAGCCATATCAGGAAGCTCAAAAAGAGCCTATATTAGGACGCTCATAAAGAGTTGTGCTTGTGTCCACAATATATGTAGGATCACTATCGATCAGGATGCTTGCAGGAATGTAACACCCCTAACCCGTATCCATTGCCGAAATAGGTTTACGGAGCAATACCATACTTATTTCTTAAACAAACATACAT
Organism: Gossypium bickii; assembly: GCA_025503065.1. Taxonomy (NCBI): domain Eukaryota; kingdom Viridiplantae; phylum Streptophyta; class Magnoliopsida; order Malvales; family Malvaceae; genus Gossypium; species Gossypium bickii. The sequence goes on along the minus strand of CP106710.1, from coordinate 107,980,953 downwards.
TTCTCATACATTTTTTTATATCCAAATAAAAGTCATTCACAATCGATCATATTGTCTCTAATACGAGCCCTCGAGGCCCAAATCAAAAGTTAGAAACGGTTCGAAACTAAACCGAGAACTCAGAGATATTTTGGGAAAACATAGAAAATTTTCAAAGTACAGGGGACACACGTCCATGTGGCCAGGCCATGTAACACGCCTTACCTATATTTAACACCGGAACAGGGCTCGAGGTATTACCGAACTTATAACACAAGCATTCACACAATCCTAATTCATAAATTTGTGTCCAAATTAAAACCATTCATATTCGATCATGAAATCCCTATTACGAGCCTACGAGGCCCAAAACATGCTTTGGAAGTGCTTCGGGACTAAACCGAGAACTTTAGAAATTTTTACAAAACTTAGAAAATTTTTCCTAGCTGCAGGGCTCACATGTCCTTGTGGTTCAAAGGACACGCCAATGCTTCAGACCGTGCTCAAATTAGGGTGCTCTCTGACTTGTGCCACACGCCCGTGTAGCACACACAGCTAAGACACACGCCCGTGTCTCTACCCGTGTGCTCAATTCTGGACATTCTGTTTTGCAACATTTAAGGTGCAGGGGACACACGGCCGAAACACATGCCGATAGGGCAGACCGTGTGTCACATATGGTCTAGACACACGCCTATGTGTCTACCCCGTGTGGACAAAATAAAGGCTATTTACCAAGCCATTTGCCACCCTTGTACACACATATACTTACACCAATTCAAGGCACATACATAACATACATAGGTAACCAAATCATCCACAATTATGACCAACACGATATCCACATCTATCATACTCACAACATTTATTGAGCCACAATTGACTACTTTCAAGATATCTAATTGTACTCCATTTTATCATCTCATTAATAGACCGTATTTCCAAACATCTCACATTTATGTCATAAATCACATTTCTATCATTCACCAAGCATACCATGACCATATCACTAAAGACATTAGCACACACATATATATATACACTTAGCTTACAACCATGCTAGCCCAATTAAACCAATCTACATGGCCAATTATCAAAACAAACATTTAACAATCACAAGCCAACACTTTGGCTACAATCACAATGACACATTTAACAAAATGAAAAAGTCCCTATACATGCCATAAACTCAAAATACTTGAATTCATCATTACCCAAAGTGATAGCTTGATAGTGTGATAGGATCTCCGGCGATCTCCAACCTGAGCTAGCTTAGTGACACTATAAAACATGGGAAAGGAAGGGGGTAAGCTATATAGCTTAGTAAGTTCATATGCAAATAATACAAAACATTATTCATACATTTGACATATAAATAACTTAACAAATATTGACATAAATGTCATTAAAACTTCATAAATGTCATATGACCATAAATGTAACACCTCAAACCCAGCCCAGACGTTATGGCCGAATCTGGCGATATCATATTTAAGTGTTTTTCGAAATCATTGCTTCTTTAGAAAATCCATGCTTATTATTAAAACCTCGTTTATGTATCTTGAACAGAAATTTAGGGTATCTTGTTCTTTCAAAACTTAAGTTATTTTAGTAGAACGTTGATCATATTTAGTTTGTCACTATATTTTAAAACCAAGTTTGATGCGGAAGCTTTTATTATAAATTATGAAAACATGGTGTTTTGAAAACCAATTATCTTCTGGAAAACCACGTTCTACTACTAATCAAATGTAAATTAAAATAAGTAAAATCCCCAAATTATAAGTTAAAAATTAAAGAGGCCTTACTACATAACAAAAATCCAAATTAAATTCATAGGAAATAAATTCAAATGCATAAATAGGAGCGGTTGTGTGGCCACCTCCGAATCCCTCACAGCACCGATCTGCCTAAGATTGGGGATTACCTGTACAAATAAGCAGAGAGGTGAGTTTACGAAAACTCAGTGTGTAACCCCATGCAAATAAACAGCCAATCATGCCTTATGGCAAGTACAGTCTGGGCCTAAGCCCAAGTCAATGATAGTTCAATTTAATTGGGCCTTAGCCCATAACAGTATCAGTGAGGGCCTTAGCCCATAACAGTATTAGTAACAGTTTAAGCATGCAATCAGAAGTCCTACCCATCCAGCCTCTACACTCCACTGCGTCCAACCCATCACTCCATGTAGGGATAAAATCACCTACCCATCCCTACACTCCAAATATTAGCACCGGTTGCAGCACTAAACAGTATTTGCAGCAAAGCTGCCAATATATTACACTTCCTCCAATCATAATAATCCCATCCCATGCAACATATCACACATGAACGCAACATACATATATATATCATGGCATGCTCATATATGGTCATACATAACATAGGGGTATAACAGTCATTTTACAATAAGGTCATAATAGTCATTTTATCATGTTAGGGTCTAGGTGTACTTACCGACCCATCAGTAGGTCCACATTCGTCTCGGACGACCCGTGCAACCTTAACAGTCAAACAAGGTAAATGCGTCCAAGGCCCATAATGCGGCCCATGTGGGCCCACACGCTTGTGTGGCCCACTTAGCCCAAAAATGGGCTCGATCTTGTAACTTACACAACTTGGCCCAAATTTCTCCACACGTTTTTACGGTTTACCCATGTGGGACCCACGAGCCTGTTGGCCCCACACAGCCCATTTCAGCCCAAAATGGCCCAAAATGGCCTAAGACCATGGAATCACTCATAGTAGCCTCGATAGTCTAACGCTCACGTTTTATGCTTTCAGTTTACCACACGAGCAAGCACACGCTCGTGTAGCGTCAATGTCATACTTTTTCAGCTTTTCCCAACTTACGATTTGGGCAGTGTTTACACTTTTAGGCATTTCACCAATACCGTTTATGAGAGTACTGTTACACACTTGGATCAGAAAAGATGCGCAGACAGTCCTCGATCACTCAAGAGCCCATGTCCACCCATAACATTTAGTTACTCACATATCAATTGAATTTAAAACGAACCTAATTCAATATACATAACAACTTAATCGCTAGCCGCTTATCTTGATTGACAATCGAATCCCTACACACTTTAGTCGTTGGAAGACGATGATCAATAGAACTCGGGGTTATTACCTGCAATCCAATCGAAACCCCTTATTAACAAGTATCTACAAGCACGATTTAAGCCCAAAACGAGTATCAACTTATCGAAAGTACCAACCGTAGACTAGCAATGAACACTAAATCGCAAAGATCAAAGAAAAAGTCGGCACAGTGAGGGTAAAGGAAGAGAGCGTATTCGACCAAATAGCAGGAAAAAAGAGAGAAGGAAAGATGAGAAGAAAGAAAGGTATGTTCGGCCAATACAAGCAGGGTGTTAGGAGGAGCAGTCCAAATCGGTAGAGAAACTCGAAGAGTATGGCCGCAGAAAGGGAGAAAAGAAGAAATAGTTTAGGGGAGGAGAGGGTTTCGACAGAGGGAAAAGAAAGAAAAAGCAAAAAGGGGAGAAGAGGTTTTTGGCAGAGGGAGAATTCAGCAGAGGGAAAAACAACATAGAACCCAAATGAGGAACCCCTCTCTGGTCGAATTTTTGAGTGCCCCAAAGTCCAAATTCGACACACCTTTACCTCTCCCCTCATCCCTTGATTTTCTCCTAAAATCCCTCCTCAAATCGCTCCACCTATTCACACCTTCCCTCAACCACACAATTCGAATTCTCCTCAACCACTTCAGTGTTTCAGTCAAACTTCATCACCTCCCATAGCACAACCAAAAAAATAAATATTCCCTTGCCACTACCAAGATTCAAACCTTAGTCCTCTGGCCTAGGTAGCACGCCACTTACCCGTTAGACCAGCAGGCTTTTTGTGACTTGTTTTACCCACATTTATTTAAAAGCCTACCAACCAAAGGCAAGGGTTTTATTCCCCCAAAACCAAAATTTTGCACAAGCCCAGGACTTCTCAGACACTCCCAAACACACCCAAATCACTTGACCACTGAAGCAAACACGTAGTTGTGTTAAAAACATGCAAAAATAACTACCTAAGTTTTGGGGCGTTACAATAAATATCATTTTTACAAATAAGTCCTTTTTGACATTTTTACCGAAAATCACTTAGCAAAAGTCATTTAACAAACAACAAACATGCATTTTCTACCATCAAACATCAAAATAAAATATGGTTAAAACCCTAGACCTTGATCATATCTTAAATTTGTGGTAGAAATAGATAGATCATGTTACAAGGATTTCAAAAACATAAAAATTATTAAAAACAGGGCTAGAACAGACTTACAATCGAGCTTGGAAGCTTGACAAACTCTAGCCATGGTTTCCCCTTGTAAAATTCGGCCATGGGAGGAAGATGGACAAAAATTGGCTTTTATTTTGGCTTTTTAATTCATTTTAATTACCAAATTACAAAAATGCCCTTAATGAAAAACTTTAAAACATACCAAACCATATCTATTTTTGTGCACCAATTTAACCAATGGTCTAATTACCATTTAATAACTTCTAATTTAAAATCTCATAGCAATTAGAGACCTTTAACATATACAATTCAAGTTTTACACTTTTTGCAATTTAGTCCTTTTAACTAAATTGAGTGCCCAAACGTCAAAATTTTCAAATGAATTTTTCACAAAATCGTTCCATAAAAATGTAGACCATAAAAATATAATAAAGCTAAATTTTTCTTTATCGGATTTGTGGTCCCGAAACCACTGTTCTGACCACAACCAAAATCAGGATGTTACAACTGTCCCCCTTTTACGGATTTTTCGTCCCCAAAAATCTTACCGGAATATAAATTCAATTTCCACGTAGACTCCTTTATCTCATGACACTGCCAAAGAACCCTCACTAAGTTTATACTTTTATTTATCAACTTTTTAATCTCTCGTGTCAAAATTTCGATCGATTCTTCGTTATACAACATATCAGCTGAATCTTAATTCCTATCGAAGAATTCATACTTAAAAAGTCCAATCGATACCATCGCAACATAGATACACAAAACACATTTTGAATTATTTTCCAAGGAAATACTTTCAGAAGCATGCTATCGCTAAACGGGAATTTCATATCCTCATGTTTCAAATTCACATACGTTTTTTGACAATCTGAAGTGTATTCTAAACTGCCGCAAATCACTTTTACTTTCTCTACGATCGGATAATCTCTGAAACATATAACTCAACTAATCTATCATGTTACATACCCGATCACCAGGACATCTATTTCAAATAACTGTACATTTTATTACTTACTGAATGAACAAACGAGCTACTACTGAGCTTCGTACAAAATTTTCTGCAAAAGCTCTGAATTACTCAGTGCGAAAATTTTATCTCGGAATAATGATAACAGTTTTCGGGTCCAACCTGAAATTCAGAATCAAAAGTCATCTCACATTATACTCGTTTAGTTTACCACTCACTATCACATTCTTGAGGTTCTAAATCTTGCAAAGAAAACATCGCTTTAGCTTCTAATTTAGCTAGATTCAGACCATCGTCAAATAAGATTAATCATGTATCCAATACTCACAAAATAACCAAAGGTTTCCATTAAAGCATTTGCAACTATATCTGCTTTCCCAAAGGTTAATTGATAACTGCTCGCAATCTTTCAATAGTTCAAGTCATCTATGTTGTTTTAAATTTAGATCCTTCTGTGACATTAGACACTTTAAACTCTTGGGATCAGGAAACATATGACATTTTTCGTCAGACAACTGATGGCCTCAAATTCTCGGCACAGACATAAAAAATGGCCGACTCTAGATCACTCGTCGGATAGTTCCTTTCATGTGACTTTAACCGTATGAAAGCATAAACTATCACTTTACATTCCTGTATTAAATCACATTCCAATCCATTTGATAGTGCATCGCTGAAAAATCACAAATTCTTTATTCAATTTAAATCGGACCAGAACTAGTGCTTTGGTTAACAATACCTTCAACTATTTTCAACTTTGCTAACACTCAAAGGCCATTCAAACTTTCACAAATGTGATAACTTTATCAATAAAAATAGTTTTAACTCATAATAATATCATCCAATTAGAACAGATCTAATAGGTACGTCCTTATATCACTCCCGTTTTGAATATAAATTTTTCATTCAGACTGTTCGTCAATTTACCCATGAATGTACAAGATTTTATCTTCTTACCTGAGGATAAACTTAAATGCATATGACTCAAATTATCTTTCAACTAACCAGCTCGCTCAGATAAAAACAACTGAGTTAACCTCAACTCAAATAATATCATATCAAAATACTTCCTTCTTCATGCTGTTAAAATAGCTCAAACATACAATCTTTTAAAATTTCCTCACATGCTAGTCAAAGATCTTTTCAACTGCATTAGCTCAAGGAAACAAAATATCCTGATTGAACTCATTGACCTTAATCAAACTTACCTGAGAAAAGAAAACGATCATACAATTTGAACTTGATCTTCCACTATCTATACCTCTGCCGATGTCAATTCTTTTCACGAAAATTAGAGAAATCCTGATACCAGAATCACCCCGTTCCTATGATCGAACCAGAAATACAACCATAATAGACATAGTTATCACAAGCCAAAGAACACACTTTAAAGATGAGCCGTGATTGATAATTTACGAAATAAGGATGATAAGAAAACTAAGATAAAGAAACCCAATGCAATATCATACTGGAAGTCCGAGAACATAACTCATAAGAAAATAATAATGATCTTGATGATTTCTCAGAGAAAACCAGAAGAAAAACAATGCTTACACGTTCTGGAATCAATTCTAACAAAGATAATATACTTTCCAAATATATATAAAACAAAACAACATCCAGTAGAAACAGAAGAATAGCCTCACATAAATTTTTACCAACAAATTTTATTCCAAACATAATAGAATAGAATCCCACAGAAAGAGATAAGAAATGCTGCTCATCAACCAACCAGACCAATAGTGCTTTCATCTAACATTATAATCTGCTAGCATTCTCATACGATAAGAATTTCATTAGAAAACAAACAATCACATATATCTCTGAGGATAAATGAATATATAAAATACCCAGGAGAGATCATCATAATCTATTCAATTACGACTGTTACACTCAGTCATCTTTACGATTCAAATATCATTTCTCTGACTAATTTTGTCATCACTAATCGCGTATTATTCCATTCACTAACGAAAATCAATTCAGAAGAAATTCTAGCAAATACAAACTTTAAACATCATACCTGAATGAGTTGATTAACCGAGATTAACTTTTTCTTTAACCATGACATCGCAAAATCTGAATGATCTTTAGAATAACCTGGCATCTTTTCCAGAATTGTATTCCCTTGCCAAACTATTCTTAACTCTAACCACATTATTAGTTATCCCGCTACTGAACTCTTTAGTCTCTTACTTGTGAACTCATTCAACTTAAATCTCATGAAGTTTCATTATAAACTACCATATTGGTAAGGGGGCAAGGTCGTAAAGCCTCTAACTCAACTCTCATAAATACACACATATAACTTAGCATTCATCATCAACATAATATCTTCACAATCATATAATCCACTTCAAGCTAATTAACATACATATTTATGTTACACTAACTTTCCAATTATCTTTATTTAAACAATTGTACTTAAACATACACTCCATAAATTTTGAGTAAGTTTACTTATCGCATTCACTTAATCAAACAAGTTAGGGACATAACATCATATGAATGCCAAACAAACATGGATGAGCTTATCACAATATAAACTTTCATTTCATTTCACCTTTCCATATTTCGAGAATAATTCCCATTGAACTATTGTAATTTCGATAGATACTCGGGTAGTATACTCAAGGTATGCATGTCAACAATCCGTCAATTCATATTCAAAAGTGCCCTTTTTGGCATATATTCATAAAGAACACTCTCGCCACATATGATATAATAGGATTCCAATCCAGGCTAAATCCATTTCACAACATATGCTAGAGAGGGTTTATGTAACAGCCCAATTTAGGGGCTAGTCGAAACAGTGGTTTCGGAACCACTAATCTGATGTGAGAGAAAATTATTTTTACTATTATTTTATAAGTTATAATATGATTAAACGAGTGCATGAAAACTTTGGTGCATTAATTGTAGCGATTTCATGCTCAATTTTGAAAAAGAACTAAATCGCATAAAGTGCGAAAGTTTCATTTTACAAGCTAGAGGTGTTAAATTGCTATAAAACCTTAATTGGAGGTCCTTAATATGAAATTAGACCCTTAGAAATAGGGTTGGCCAGCCATGGGGGACAAGAAATGTCAAATTGGTCAAAATTGGTGGATTAGGTGGATTAAATTGAGGAAATAAAATAAAATAAAGAAAAAGTGATATCGTCTTTGTTCATTTTCTTCTACCACCGAAATTTTTAGCAAAATAAGGGGTTTGAGAACTCAAAAATTTCATCCAAGCTTTTCTCTTTGCAAGTAAGTGTTTTGATGGCATTCTTTGATAATTTTTGTACTTTTAAAACCCTTGTAGCATGATCTAGCTAGGGAGGGGACTATTTTGTAAAATGGTTAAGAGTTTAGGGTTTTTCCATGTTAGCATTTATGTTGTTTGCTGAATTTTAATGGAAGAAAACGAATCTTAGTTGTTAAATAAACAACTTTTATGAAAGGTGTTTTCATGAAAACACCTAAAAGGACCTTTTTGTAAAGGTTGTAAAATAGGTGGTAAATGTGTGAAATAATGAGTATTAGGAGTTGCTATAAAAGTAATAAATGTTCATCTAGGCTTGTTAAAGGAGGAAATTTGATAAAAATTGATTTACGAGCGTAAGGGTAAAATCATAATTTTGTGAAAGTCCAAGCGCAAAATGGTAATTTTGCAAAAGTATGATTATTGAAATGTATTGATTAATGTGGTAATTAAATGAGTGAAATTGTCATTATAGATCAAGAAACACGAAGCCTGATTGGAGTATATTATTCCAATGAAAATTTATGATGTTGGAGTCCTGGTGGACTCTAAGAAGTTAGAGGATATCATCATCAATACATGAGATTGGTAAGGTCCCGTATAAGACCATGTCTGAGACATGGCCTCGGCACTGATTTGAGATCCCGTATAAGACCATATCTAGGATATGGCATCTGCATCGAATATGAAAATCGTGTAAGACCATGTCTAGGATATGGCATCGATATATGATCTCGTATAAGACCTTATCTAGGATATGGCATCGACATCGATATAAGATCCCGTATAAGACCACATCTGGGATATGGCATCAGCATCGAGATGTGATCCCATATAAGACCATATTTGGGATATGGCATTGGCATCGTATTTATGTGTATGATGATTATTGTGTATTCTCAAGTACTCCAAGTGGTTCAACGGGATAAGAAGTTAAGTTTATGTTAAAGCTGGAATTAGTGCTAAAGTTATATAATGAAGTGATACAGGTACATGTGAGTATCTTATGAGAAATACGATCAAAAGGCGATATGTGATTGGTAAGATTGAGCATGAGTAAGTTATGGCAATATGCTTGAGAGTTTGAGTTGTTACTCGATGTAATGTATGAATATTATCATAAGCCTTTATGTTGCTATTTATTTCATGCAAACTTACTAAGCTTTATGCTTACCCCTCTCATTTCCCTTTTCCTTATAGTATTGCCAAGCTAACTCGGGGATTGTAGGACGTCGGAGTTCGGATCACACTATCAACTTCTCTTTGGTTTAGCAAAGTTTGATTAATTTTAAGTATGGCATGTATAGGCACTTGGTTATTTTGTGATATGTCATATTTTATAGTCAATGTGTGGCTATTAATGTCATTCAATCCATTTTGTAAATGGCTATTGGAAGTTGGTCAATACTTGATAAGTTTTATATATTCAATGATGATGAAGTTCATGAAGTGCATGCTTTTGTGATTGGATGAGTAATGAGTAAAGTATCCACATCATGAATGTAGTGTAAACCTATGTTTGGATGACTTGAATTTTGGGTATTAGAGGTGCCTTATTGTCATGTTGTGTATTGCATTGAAATGGTATAGGTGTGGTTGCTTTTTAGGGTGACAATTGGCTTAGTTGTTAACCTTATAATTGTCCATACGGGTAGACACACGAGAGTGTGTCTAGGCCGTGTGTGGCACACGGTCAGCCCCATGAGAGTGTTCATAGGCCGTGTGTCCCCCTGCACGCTAAGTTGGCAAGTCAGAATGCCCAGTAGTAACCACACGAGCTGAGACACGGCCGTGTGTCTCAACCATGTAGGAGACACGGCCATAGAGCATGGGCGTGTGCCTAGGCCGTATGAAGTCTGCTCCTGAAATTAGGAATTTAATTCGCCACACGGTTTAAGAGCACAGGCATGTGTCTTGGCCGTGTGACCTTTTTGGGATGATGACGTCAAAAACAGAATGTCAAGGTTTTTACACATAGGAGAAGACACGGGCGTGTCATGGCCATGTGAGGGACACGGGCCATAGACATGGGCGTGTGTTAGGCCGTGTGAAAACCCTTGTAGGTTCAAATTAAGAAATAAAATCTACAAGGTTAGGAACATAGGTGTGTGTGACCACACGGCCTACCCACACAGGCGTGTTCCCTTCCACACAGGCATGTGGCCCTATTTTGTGTAAAAATTTTCTAAGTGTTCAAAAGTTTCCGGTTTAGTCCTGAATCATCCCGTATGTATGTTTAGGGTCTTGTGGACCTATAATAGGGACATTATGATCTCAAATAGAAAGTTTTAAGTTGGAATAAGAATTTATAACCCAATGTTGTATGATGATGTATGTTAAATCCGGTAATGCCTCGTACCCGGTTCTGGCGTAGAATATGGGTAAGGGGTGTTACAGCTTAGTTCAGGATTACTCTTTCGGGCTCAATCCTTTTTGCAACATTTAAAACATTTTATCCGTTTCATAAAATCACCATAATCCATCTAAATACAACATTCAACCGAAACAATGACATTTTATCCATATTTCTCAACTTATGGTTATTTCATTTGGTACATCATCACATACATATCATGAACTCTTATTCATACCTTTCCAAGTTTCAACTCATCACAAACACATTTTCAAATATCTTAGTATCACTTTCAGCGTTTTCGAAACTAGTTCGATGCGAAAGCATCTCTGCCTCAACAAAACAATTTCACTAAAGTTGGGGGATATCACACTATTACAGGTAGTAATATGACATGTATAGCTAGACTCACATACGCCACGTTAGTTCGATAATCGACTAAACCGCTCTAATACCACTAAATGTAACACCCCTTACCCGTATTCAACACCGGAATAGGGCTCGAGGTATTACCGGACTTATAACACAAGCATTCACACAATCCCAAGTCATAAATTTGTATCCAAATTAAAACTATTCATATTCGATCATGAAGTCCCTATTGCAAGCCTACGAGGCCCAAAACATGCTTTGGAAGTGGTTTGGGACTAAACTGAGAACTTTGTATCTTATCTATTTTTAAGGTTCAACCGGGATGTACTCGCTTTTCAAGACTTCGTCAATTTCATCCATAGAGTCAATCATATAACTCATGCAATAACAAAACATTATAAATACAATTATAATGTTGCATTATTTACATACAAATTTACCTTGATATAAAAATAGCGGAAATGGACCTAATCGTCAAACACTTTAGTTTTCCCTCGATCTAGACCCAAACTTCATTTTTCTTGATCTATAATATCAAATTCATCTTATTTAATCAACACATTATTCATTTCAGTCCAAAATTCACATTATGGTGAAATTATATTTTTTCCCTAAACTTTTGATATTTTACAATTTAGTCCCTAGGCTCGTAAAATGAATTTCATTCAATTTCTTCACACCAAGCCTAGCTGAAACTATTTTTATACTCATAAAAGCCCACATTTTCCATTAATTCACATTTTCCTACTCATTTTATAACTTTTATAAATAAGTTCTTTTTGACATTTTACCGAAAATCACTTAGCAAAAGTCATTTAACAAACAACAAACATGCATTTTCTACCATCAAACATCAAAATACACACATATTCAACATGGGTAAAACCCTACACCTTGATCATATCTTAAATTAGTGGTAGAAATAGATAGATCATATTACAAAGATTTCAAAAACATAAAAATCATTAAAAACGGGACTAGAACTTACCTACAATCGAGCTTGGAAGCTTGAAAAACCCTACCCATGGTTTCCCCTTGTAAAATTTAGCCATGGGAGGAAGATGGAAAAAAATTGGCTTTTATTTTGGCTTTTTAATTCATTTTAATTACCAAATTTCTAAAATTCCCTTAATGAAAAACTTTAAAAACATACCAAACCATGTCCATTTTTTGTCCACCAACTTAACCAATGGTCTAATTATCATTTAAGGACCTCTGATTTAAAATTTCATAGTAATTAGGTGCCTTTAACATATAGAATTCAAGTTTTGAACTTTTTGTAATTTAGTCCTTTTAACTAAATTGAGTGCCCAAACGTGAAAATTTTCAAACGAAATTTACACGAAATCGTTCCATAAAACAATAGACCATAAAAATATATTAAAGATGAATTTTTCTTCATCGAATTTGTAGTCCCGAAACCACTATTCCGACTAGATCCAAAATTGGGACAAGGCCAAAGACACTCCCGTGTCACAGGCCGCGTGGACATTCGAAATGGGATCACTTGGTCATGTCCCAGCCCATGTCCTACCCCATATAACTCACTGAATTAGGTCACATAGCCAACCACACGCCCTTGTGACTAGCCCGTGTACCTTTCGAAATGGCCTCACACGCCTGTTTGCCAGGCTGTATGCTATGCCGTGTGAAAACTGGAGAGTATACTGACTTGTGCCACACGACCAAGTCAAATGCCCGTGTGCTGGGCCATGTGGATCTACTGACTTGGTTTCTAAATAAGTACCAGGGGACACACAGCTATGTCACCTTGCCGTATGTCACACATGGGCTGAGACACACGCCCGTGTCTCTACCCGTATGGACAAAAATAGGCTATGTTTCAAGCCAAATTTCTCATCCAAAATGTTGTCAACCTAGGTTCAACAATCCACAAACAACCAATGCATAAATAGACACTTATAACCAATCAATTTCAAGCCAAAATCATATACTACCAATACCAACAACCAAAATGCTCACAGGCATCCCAACTAGCCATTCAAATTCATACCAATTTCACCTCCAAGAATCACCTAAATGATAAAACTCACCTATTAGACTTTGTGCCTAAATCAACATGTATACCACATTCTCAAATTCCATCATTTTATACTCAAAATACCAATTCACAATAAGACATTCACATAGCAATTATAAACCATTTATTAAAGGCCATTTACACACATACACACACACACACACACACACACACACACACATATAACCAAGTTTACCAAAATAAGCCAATTCACATGGCTAAACAGAAAACCAAAAACATATATCATTTACAAGCCAAATCAATAGGCTAACAACATTACAAACATATAGACCATATTAACTAGAACTCTTATACATGCCATATAACCAAGTACACAAATAACACCCCTAACCCATATCCATCGCCGGAATAGGATTACAGAGCATTACTAAAGTTTTCAGAACATTTACAGATAATTCATATAAGTTACTATTCATTTCCCGAGATTATTTATAATGCCCCGTACATGGACCCTTGAGGCCCAATATGAGTATTAGATTCGAGTCGGGACTTAATCGGGAACTCCAAGAAAATTTCGCAAAATTTTAAAAATTTTCCAAGATGTAGGGCTCACACGCCCGTGTGGTGTAAGGGACACGCCCGTGCTGTAAGCCGTGTTCGAAACTAGGTAGCTACTGACTTGTGCTGCATGACCAGCCACACGCCCGTGTGCTAGGCCGTGTGGTTAAATTAGTTTCTACAAATTAGGTGCAAGTTTCACACGGCCAAGACACACACCCGTGTTCTAAGCCGTGTCTCTCACACGGTTGAGACATACGCCCGAGTCTCTACCCGTTTGCACAATTCTGAGCATTCTGTTTCTCAAATTTAAAATGCAGAGGTCACACGGCCAAACCACATGCCCATGTTCCAGGCCGTGTGTCACACACGGTCAAGACACACGCCTGTGTGTCACACATGGTCAAGACATATGCCCGTGTGTATAACCATGTGGACAAAATAAAGCCATTTTCTAGCTTTATTTCTCACCCAAACTTTACCAATGACCTACATCAAAACTTTCATTCATATACCAACCAATTCAAGCATCATAACCAAGTTAATTCTATTCATCTAACATGATATATTATTACATGCATTCATGCTTTTAATCTTATCTTTCGTAAGCATACTTGTTTAACCTTTCTCAACCAATCAATAATAAATACTTATGTTATCACCATAAAATAATCTTAGTATATGCATATACCAAAACATAATCATCACTAGCCATTCCAATGGCTAGATTACAATAATCATTTACATGCCAATATGGCAAATTTAACCTATACATGCCATTATAACCATAATTGACTTACCATATATACCAAAATGAACTGATGGATAGTGTGAGTGATCTCCGCCAAGCTTCCAATCCAACGAGCTTCCAATTTACTATAAAATAGGGAAATAAAACTAAAGCAACGAGCTTCCAATTTACTGTAAAATAGGGAAATAAAACTAAGTAATCATATAATGCTTAGTAAGTTCGTATAACATGGTACTTAACTTACCATTTATTCTATTTCAAGATAAACATGTAAGACACATTCAATCAATTTGATCTCAAGCCCTACACATATTCTCATTGCCCTTGTTAGTAATGTATTCCACAATAACATCAAGAAACATATATGGGCTCAACAACAATCAGATTTCCAGATATATATACTTTCCATATCACGTATTCATAAAACATGTATAAATCATATCGTTATATTACAAGTATATTTTCATAATAATTCATCTTGATTTTAGATTATTCCATGCCAGAACTTTACTCATATTACTCAAAATATCAATGTCACACGAGTTGTAACACCCCTTACCTGTGTTCAAAGCCGGAACCGGATATGAGGCATTACCTAACTTAACTTGCTTAAACATAACACATCGGGCTATAAAATTTTATTCAATCTAGAATTCTCATTCAGATTCAAATTCACCCCTTATATGGGCCCACGAGGCCCGAAACATGCATGGGGGATTGTCCGGGATTAATCCGAGAACTTAGGAGACTTCAAGAAGACTTAGAAAATTTTTCATCAAAACAGGGGCCACACGCCCGTGTTGTTCTAGGGACACGCCCATGTGCCCCTGAGACATGCCGTGTTCTTCACCCGTGGTCGACACTGACTTATTTCACAGGACTGGACACACGCCCGTGTCCCTCACACGGCCTCGACACGCCCGTGTCTTAGCCTGTGTGCCAAAACCTTGGCATTCTGTTTATGACATCACACCTCACTAAGGTCACACGACCAAGGCACACGCCCGTATCCTTAGACCATGTGTCGAATTAAATTCCTAACTTCAGGTGCAGACTTCACACGGCCTGGGCACATGCCCATGCCTAAGGCTGTAACACCCCTAACCCGTATCCGTCGCTGAATTAGGGTTAAAGGCATTATCGGACAGATCAAAAACTTTTACAATAAATTCATACAACCATTAATCAATCATAATCAAAGAGTCCCTTATATTGGTCATCAAAACCTTAATCATGCTTTAGAGTAGGGTCGGGGCTAAACCGAACACAAACATAAATTCTCGAAAATTTAAAACTTTTCCAAAACTGACAAGGTCACACGCCCGTGTAGACAGGCCATGTACTTCACACGACCACCAGACACACCCATGTGTCTAGGCCGTGCCAAAACAGAGCATGCATACTGACTTTTTCAGACGGCCACTAGACATGCCCGTGTACTATGGCCGTGTGCTCATAGGCTATATACTGACTTAATCACACGATTACCAGGCACGTCCGTGTGCCAAGGCCGTGCACTCTTAGCCAGATACTGACTTATTCACACGGTCATTAGGCACGCCCGTGTGCCATAACCGTGTAGGCAAAACAGGCTATTATCAAGGCCATAATGCCACCCACAATAGGGTCATACCTACAGGCAATATACCAATTCATATCATACTCAATTGACAAACAAAGTCATGCCTAATACTCAACAAAGCTTTGCATCCAAATTTATTTTCAAATATACCAATTTGCCCAACTAAAACAAATATACTTTCAAGTATAAATCATCTATAATTACTTTTCATATAATCATTTCTTTGATCAAACATCAATACTCAAAATTTCATTCATATGCATACCATAAACTTGTCCCTTTTATAAACATGAGATCATACCAAAACCATCATCAAATACCATATTCATAATGCATAATTTCAATAAATAACTAGCCACATCACATGACTAAGTTCATAACTCAAAACTTATACCAAATAACTATCCTATACATGCCATATCTAGCTATATACATTTCCAAAAGATACCAAAATAAGCTTAGGTAGTGTGATGACGATCCTCGACGATCCAGAGCCTTCAATAGCTTTGACGATCTAAAAAAAAAATAGAGAAAACACATATAGAGTAAGCTTTCAAAAGCTTAGTAAGCCATATACAAATAAACCTAATATAAAATGCACATAGCATATTTATACAATGACAATAATGGTTCTCTTAGCATATACATCTCATATAGCATTTGGCTCATTTGTTTAGCTATATTTTACCACATTTTTCAACTCAAGTATCACATATACACATAGCTCATTTGAGCATATCATCACATATTATTCCACTTTTACAATACACATATCCAAATGAGTAAGTTCATATAGATACTTACCTTTCGTACACACTTACAGCATGTTTGGTTGAAGGTAATGGCTATGCCATTACATGCCTATTACAAGCCTATCCTGCAGGCCTACATAAACTGACATTTGGTTCAACGGAATATCGTATTACAGGTTTATTCCATGACGCGCTTAAGAAGCAATTTTTGGGGATTTCTATTCCCTTCCCTCTTCACCGTTTAGCTATTCATTGCTTGAAGAGCCCTTTTTTACCCTTACCAAAATTTCACCTCAAAAACACTCTCAATCAAAATCCATTTGATGTACCCTTCGACTCCGGCATTCCTCCCCTTCATCCAATGTCTGGTAAACATTTTTGCTTCTGCTTCCTTCACATCATCTTCCTTCATCATCTTAACTTGAACTTTGTCTTTTGCCTTTTCATTTTTGTTTTATGGTTAAACGGGTGTGTTCCTTTATGGTTCATTGAAAGAAACAATGGCAGAGCCTTGGAGAAGTAGAGTATCTCGATGTTCTCACTAAAATCGGTAAAAAATCAGCGTTTCCAAGCCCAGGCACGTCCCTTCATTCTTGTCCATTTCTGGATTATCTGTTTTTGATCTTTCAACATAAAGGATTACTTTACAATCGGCTATACTGTCTATTGCTTACTCTTAGCAGAGATCATGTTTTGTAGCTTTTGTAAATTGGGTCTGTTAGAACCTTTGAGATTAGTTAAGCTGGTTCCTTTATTTCCCTTTAGCTTCTGGGTTCTTGTTATTTGACGAGTGTTCATAAATCTGGTTTAAACATTTTTCTGGTTAGAAAAAAAGACATTTCTGTATTATAAACGGGGGAACACTGAAAGATAAATGATGGTTTGATTTCTCTTCACTGATTTAAAAGTTGTGATTACATGATATGCTGACAGTTGTATAATTTGGCACTTGGATTCGATGTTAAGCTCCTTAATTTTCACTTTTCTATAACTGATTCATGCGCATTTAAGTTTGTTCATGATCTGAACCTGAGTCTTCTTCATATTTTTATTAATTCCTAAAATTGATTGAAACTTATTACTGTTTGTTTGCTGAATTTCCAGAGACATGCTTACCCAACCTTTTAACTTTGACTAGTAATGGACTTTTCCCCCTTTGTGTGTTCGAAAACTCAATGATTTTATTACAATGTTATCTCTCTGGAAATGTAAATATTTGACAATTGCATCTTTCACTGGAATAGAGTAGCAAAACCATAAAAATTACATAAAAGAAAGAAATTCATCTGGATTTTCTTAGTTAATTGTGACTAGAGTAGCTTCCAGAATTTTCTCGAGTACTTTGGGATCTTTCATATCCTCTAAAAGAAGTCAAAAATTCATTTTTCTTGGTTTCCAAGTCTTTACCATATTTTCAGAAGGGTCATATTCCATCTCAATTGAACATGGGGATTTGTACTAGACAAGATGAGCTGATATGTCCTAGTTGTCCTGTTTGGATACCCTTGAGGGAGATGCTAAGTGGTGTTATAACCTATATCACGGTTTTCATTTGCTTTACTTTTTAGGTTGTCACTCAGCTTTTCTTGTCAGTGAGTTTTAGGCTAGATGCAATGCCAAAATACACCACAGATAATTGAAGGCATGTTTACTTATTCAAATGCCAGTTATATGCTTTGTTTGATGTATTGTGTCAATGTCAGTTTGATGTATGTTCATGGGATATGGCTCAAGGATTTTAAGCAATTATTTGTGATTGAATGAGCAACATCTTGTCATTATCTTGTTGTCAATTGATCCATTTATATGTCAAACTTTGGGGAAATAATGGACGGCTTACATTTTATTTTATTTTTGAAATATAGTCTTACAACTTTCTTGTTTACATGCATGTATTCTTTTTGTGATGATAAGTTTAGCGCGAAGCTAAAGTTGTGATTGAGAAGAAGGTATGCCTAAAATATAATGACTCAAGTTAACTAAATTTTCAGTGTTCTAAATTCTTTAGGCTTTCTTGAATTTATTCTCTTCTGAACTGGCATATTTGTTGCACTATATGTGTTTTTATTTGGTTAATTTTACTGGTTTGAAATGATAACTGCGGAGCTGGAATTGTAGTGTTTCATCACTGTGATTGTAGTCGTTTCAACCGCAACTCAAAACATTAATTTAGTAATTTTTTAAATTTTCAGTGCTGCTAGATTTTCATTTTCCCTTTCTTTGATTTGTTGTTTTCTCTGTTTCAAAACACACATATATACGCAAAGAATTGCTGTTTCATCTTCCAGCAAACAGAAAGAAACAGAAATCAAACAACTCTCTGCTATACAGAATTTCAGTCATCTTTACTTAAGGTAAAATTTTGATTGTCGATGAACCCTAGTTGTTATAGTTTTGCTTTCTTTTTGAAATTAAAATTATGATGTTTCCTTTTTAGAGGTATAAAGAATTTATCCATAAACTATCATTTGGTTTTTTTTTTAAATTGTATTTTTTTCAAATCTTCTAAAATTCGAGCAAAAGAGAATTATGAAAGTTTTTTCTCTTCAGGTACTTCAAATCCCTATTTCATTTGGATGTTGTGGAAGTGTAAAAAAAAAGCTGTGATATATGGATTAGGTGCAATGTTTTTAGCATATCTTGAAGTATAATAATTGATTCTAATGAAAACAAAAGATCCTTTAACAAGCTTCTTTTGTTCTGTAGTGAAAACAGGTAGCCTAGCTTTAACCAAACTTCTCATGGTTTATGGGTATTCTCCATGCGTAATGGTTCCATATATCATCCCAACTCAAAATCCGTGGCTCTTTTTGCTGCCTTTATATCAAGGGATGCGTTTGTATATGGCTCACAATATTGAGAATTTAATTTCAGGGATCAAATCTATTGTTTAATTGAGTTGATTTGGTTTTGCATGAGTTAATTTACTAAATTTAATCGAGGTCTCTGAATTTTCTCCAGTTAAATTTATTTAATATTCTTAGCAATCGTTTTGTATATTGCTCATTGGACTAGTTTTTTTTTAAAAAAAGAAAAAGATTTTAGAATTCATTTAAATTCATGGTGATCATATCATTTTGTCGGTGTAATTAGGCACTGGGCAGACTAACAGAATGGTTCGTACCGTTAAAACTTATATGCTTTGTTTGATGTATTGTGTCAATGTCAGTTATATGCCTTGTTTGATGTATGTCCATGGGATATGGCTCAAGGATTTTAAGCAATTATTTGACAGATGAATTGGCAATACTGTCATTACTGTTGTCAATTGATCCATTTATATGTCAAACTTTAGGAAAATAATGGACGGCTTACATTTTCTTTTTTTAACAAGGAATGCTTAATTTTCACTAAAAATAATATCTGATACCCTAGTCCTCAAGGAAAATAAGTTTCCAGCTTCTACAGATAACCATTTGAGATTCAAAGTTGATTTCTCTAACTTACTGGCTCCCATGGTATAGCCCAATCAACAGAGAAATGCTCATCTAGAGATTTCATTTCAAAGAATTTAGGTTTTGTTTTGATTCTTGTGGCCTTAGCTATTTGATCTTGGTCCTAACTCCTGAGTGTTTATTGTCAATAGCCTCACTGTAAAGTCTTTTGTTTTATAATCTATATAACTATATATAAAACGAAAATACTTTTCATGTAAAGTCTTTTATTTTATTTTTTTCATTTTATATGAAAATGATCAAATATCATTTTTGATCTCTCGCTTACAATTGTATAAATTGGATCTGGATGTGGATGTATTTCAAGATTAGATGTTCATTATTAACTTTTTTTTAATGTTTAAGACATTATTATTTGCTAAGCCACGAGCTGATTTTGTTGAATGAAATTTGATAAATTTGATGAATGGCAAGCATCTAGAAATTAGTTAGGTTTAGGGTAAAAATAGTAAATGTTCGATGAATGTCATTATAATTTTGTAACATTTTGATATTATAAAATTTTAAAACATATGGATTATGACATATAAACTAATGAAATCATGTAGTTTTTTGTTAATATATGAATATTATGCTTGGATGTGAAATATAATTCTCAAGTTA
This sequence comes from Gossypium bickii, assembly GCA_025503065.1. Lineage (NCBI taxonomy): Eukaryota > Viridiplantae > Streptophyta > Magnoliopsida > Malvales > Malvaceae > Gossypium > Gossypium bickii. The sequence goes on along the minus strand of CP106710.1, from coordinate 107,960,073 downwards.
TTTATTACTTCTAATATTTAATTATTTTTTATTGTAGAATAATTAAATTATTTGTTTCAGTAATGATATTTTAGCATATTAAATATGTATTGCAGTTTAAAAATAATAAAGTAGATTATATATATTTTTATAGTATTATATATTTTTATTTTTTAATTCATATAATAATAATTATATTAAGAATGTTATTAAATTATATTTTTTATTAAATTATATTTAATAATAATTATGTTAGAATATGGTTAAATTATTTATTATTTTTATTAAATTATTTTTAATAATAATCTTATTAAAATTTAATAACAATAACAATAATCATCATTTTAGTTCTTTTCCTTATGATATTACAACATCGTTCCATTCAACCAAACACAAGAACACTATTACAGTTTTATTCCATTCTATTCAACCAAACAGTTGAATTACTTATTCTGACTCTATTCCATTACTGACTCTATTCAATTCTGATTTCTATTCCATTCTGATGAACCAAGCGTCTTTGTTAGTGTACACATCGTACACAAAGCAGGATATTCAAATCACATAGTCATTCATATCTCATACTTGCCCGTTGAACCGTTTAGAATCTAATAGGATACGCAGAGTACTCAGAATAATTGTACAATGCCAGCGTCCCAGACGTGGTCTTACAGGAATTAATACGATGCCAATGTCCCAGACATGGTCTTACACGTAAATCTCATATTGATGCCAATGTCCCAGATGTGGTCTTATATGAAATCTCATATCAATGCCAACGTCCCAAACGTGGTCTTATATGAAATCTCATATCAATGCCAACGTCCCAGATGTGGTCTTATACGAAATCTCATATTGATGCCAACGTGCCAGACGTGGTTTTACACGTAATCTCCAATCAATGCCAACGTCCCAGACGTGGTCTTACATGATATAACAGAACAGACACCTATGTCATGACATATACTATCCTATCTATTCCTAGGTTCAAATGGGACTTATTGTATGATAGCAATATGTCGATCTTATCTCAGATTTCAGATATATATTCAACATCTCATATGCATTCATCATTATCAATAATCATATGAACATTCATAATTCAATACCAATACATTTATTTGTATATCAACTTACCTCAGATTCAGATATTCGTTCGGACTCGGTTATTCGACTACCTTCGCTTTCCCGCGATCTAAGTCTATTTTCTTCGGTTCTTGATCTATACATATTCAAATTTAACCCTTTTATTTACCAGCACATTCAATTCAATCCAAAAGCACACATTTAGGGCAATTTACACATTAGCCCTCACATTTTCACATTTGGACATTTTAGTCCCTATTTCACAAAATCACCAAATACACAAAATTATCGTATACCTATGCTGAGCCAAAAATTCATGTATCTCATACAAGTCTATACATTTCATTTATTTCACAATTTGGTCCTTCAAAATACTATATTCTCAATTGAGTTCAAAATACTCAAATTCAACAAAACTCCAAAGACAAACTGTGATAATCAAACACATATCTTTCATATTTCACTATCAAACATCACAAAGCTCATGTGTTCATCAATGGTACATTTCAAAAACATCATCAATTCACAAAATTGAAGCATGGGTTTGGAAGTATACAAAGCAACGATTGCAAAAACGTAGAAATTATCAAAAATCGAACAAAACTAACCTTGAATCAAGCTCAACAATGGCCAAACCTAGTTTAGGTTTTCTTCTTTCTTTTCTTTAGTAATTTCGGTCAAATGAATGAATAAAAGATGACCACTTTCTTTTTTTTGTTTTATTATTATAACATCAACTCATATTTTACTAATTTATCCTTTTAATATAACATATAAAGCATATGTACATAAGGTCATAAGCGTCCATTAACCATGTTAATGGTTTAATTACAACATAAGGCCATCACATTTATAAAGACATAACCCATTGGTACTTTTAATATATGACATATAATTTTGCATCTTTCACAATTAAAGCCTTTTATCAAATTAATCACCCAAACAGATAAATTTAAACACGAAAATTTTGCACATACTTAATCACATATCATAGGCACAGAAAATAATATTAAAATACTATACGGACTAGGATTTGTGGTCCCAAAACCACTATTTCGACAAGGGTCTATATCGAACTGTTACAAAGGCCGTGCCTCCCACACGACCGTGTCTCTGCTCGTGTGTTTACTACTGAGCATATTAACTTGTAACCCTTGCTCACAAGGGAACACACGGCAGATCAACACGCCCATGGGGCTGACCGTGTGTCTCACACGGCCTCGACACACACCCGTGTGTCTACCCATGTGGGCATTAAAAAGGCTACATTCCAAGCCAAATGCCACCCTACATAACCACTATACTTATACCATCTCAAATCAAGCATCCACACAAGCATACACTTTATGATTCATCATCAATGAATATATATATATAAGAACTAGTCAAGTATTGGCCCAACTTTAATGGCCATTTACGAAATGAATTGGAACAATCTTAGAAGCCAACACATTTGGCTTGCAAATATGACATAACCAAAACATTCAAGTCCTATACATGCCATACTCAAAATAAATCTAATTTGGCTATACCAAAAATTTGGTCGATAGTGTGATCTCCAACTCTGACGTCTGCGAATTCTCAAGCTAACTTTGCAATACTATAAGGAAAAGGGCAATAAAAGGGGTAAGCATAAAGCTTAATAAATTTGCATGGAAATAAATAGAAACAATAAGCTCATGATAAAATCCATCCATGGCATTAATTAGCCATACACAAAGTTATAGGCTCCTTGCCATACTTACTCATACTTGCCCTTATTTAGCACATACCATGCCACATATCGTGAATGTTTCTTCGTGAATTACTCACGAGTACCTGTGTTAACTTAATCACATAGCTTTAATAAAATTCTCATTTCTATTTCTAAGCTAATCTATTCATCTCGATAAATCACTAGGGATGCTCAAAGATGCATATTCATCATCATTAGCATAAACATGAAACGAATGCCACATCTCGGATGTGGTCATACATGGGGTCACCTATAAGTGCCAATGCCATATACTGGATATGGTCTTATACGATTCTCATACTCAACACCGAAGACATATCCCAGATATGGTCTTATACGGGATCTCAATTTGGTGCCGAGGCCATGTCCCAAACATGGTCTTACACGAGACCTTATCCATCTCATGTCTTGAAGATAGTATTCTCACACTTATTATGGTCCAACCGGGACTTCAACATCTCAACTTTTATCATCTTTCTCATTCAACACCAATATTCAATTTCATAGAATATCATATATCATTATAATATCAACCATTCTCAAACATGCTAACGTAAATGTTGAATTTATCACATACAAACTTACCTCAATTTCAAAATAAGCTAGATCATCGGTCTAGTCTGATATTTTATTCTTTCACCAATCGAGGATGATTCTTGGTGTAATAGCCCGATTTTGGGGCTAGTCTAAATAATGGCTTTGGGACCACTAATCTAAGGTTGAAGAAAATTATTTTCATAATATTTTATGAATTATAGCATGATAGTAAAGTTGCATAGAAATTTTGGTGCTTTAATTTTAGCAATTGTGTGCTTAATTGTGAAAAAGGACTAAATTGCATTAAATGCGAAAGTACTTTTTTACAAGCAAAAGGTGTCTAATAGCTGTAGATTTTAATTAGAGGTCCCTAATATGCAAATAGACCTTTCTAAAGTTAAAAACTGGTCATGGGGGACAAAGAATTAAATTTTCAAAGCATTAGGTGAGATTTTGGTGGTAATCTGTCTAGTAAAATAATAAAATAATGAGAAGAAAAGATAAAATCTTTTCCCCTTCTTCTCACACCGAAATTTCCAACAAAAAACACCATGGGAGCTTGAAAATTCTCAGCAACTCCTTATCTCTACAAGTAAGTGATCTTAGTGGTTTTTATTGAGAATTTTTGTACTTTTGGAGTCCCCAAAGCTTAAGCTAGCTAATGAGGGGACTAACTTTCAATATGGTTCCAAGGACTTGCCATGAGAGAGTTTATGTTGTTTGCTAAGTTTTTATAGAAGAAAATGAATGATAATGAGTTAAGAAACAACTTTTGTGAAAGGTGTTAGCATGAAAACACCTAAATAGGACTTGAATGCAAATGTTGAAAATGTGTAAAAAATGCATGAAATAATTGGAATTATGAGTAGTTGTAAGAGTAATAAATGTTTAGCTAGGCTTGTTTAATGAGAAAATGTGATGAAAAATGATTTACGAGCCTAGGGACAAAATCATAATTTTGTCCAAAGTACAAGGGCAAAATGGTCTTCTTTCCCTAAGTAGAGATTATGATGTATTGTGATCATGAAATTATTGAATGAATGAAATTTTATTGTTATAAATCAAGAAGAGCACGGAATTAACCTTGACCGAGAAAAAGGCAAGGTTTCGGATTAAACTGTAAATTAACATATTTTGCATTGACGTAAGTTTATGTGTAAATGATGTACCTTAAATACACATTTTATTGCGTGGTTGAGGTCATTTATGATTTAAATGAATTAGACTTGTTATAATATGAATGTTGAAATAGATATGTGAGTGTAGAATATTATCCGTAATAAATTATAGTGGGCTGTGTGCGATACCACCTTAATTATTCTTGTTGGTGGGCTATGTGCGATACCACCTTAATATTTATTCATGATTGGATGTGTGCGATACCATCGCTTATGTTATAAATTGGTGGGCTATGTGTGATACCACCGTAAATATTCTTGTTGGTGGGCTATGTGCGTTACCACCCTGTTTAAAACAAATGGTGGGCTAAGTGCAAAATCATCGAGTGTTTGATATTTCTAAGAGTGACTTATCGTGAAATTGTGTTGTGTTGTTTCATGTGGTCTTGTGGTGATAAGTGCAGGGGTGTATGTTAAATAATAAGAGCATTTGGTTATGATATGGTTGGAATGTGGTAAGAAAGAATGAGTAAGCATGATCTTGGATTGTTGGATGCTTTTACTTATTGTGAAATGCTATTTATTGATTAGCACATGTTATGATATTTTTTGATTACATGTAAACTTACTAAGCTTTAGAGCTTACTCCCTTTCTTTTTCCCTTGTTTTATAGAGTCAAAGCGCCGGGTCAGGATACGAAGATAATCGAAAGATGACCCACACTATCAGCTTATCTTGGTATATTTTTGAATTAGCATTTTGAGTATGGCATGTATAGGGGCTAGACTAGGTGAAATGTTTGTTATTTTGGCCAAGTGTGTATTGGCTCCATATAGATGAATTCTTTTGTACATGGCCATAGTTAGTGCTCAATACTATTAATCATTGAAAAGATAAGGTTATTCATGATTGTGTAGGGTATATGATTGGGTTGTTTGGTTATGAATTATGCTGGAATGAATTAGGGTGATGAAAGAGCTTGGCGAATAGCCTTGTTCTTGTCAACACGGGTAGACACACAAGCGTGTGTCTAGGCCGTGTGTGACACACGGTCAATCCCATGGTCGTGTGACCAGGCTGTGTGTCCTCTGCATGTTAGTTTTACAAGTCAGTAAGCTTTGTAGTAAACATACGGGCAAAGACACGATCGTGTGTCTCAGCCATGTGGAAAGCACGGCCAAAGACATCGGTGTATGCCCAGGCCGTGTGAAGTCTGCACCTTGAAATTGGAATTTAATTCGACATACGGTCTAAGGAAACGGGCGTGTGCCCTGGCCGTGTGACCATAGTGAGGTGATGACATCATAAACAGAATGCCAAAGTTTTGGCACACGAGCTAAGACACAGGCATGTCGAGGTCGTGTGAGAGACACGAGTGTGTGTTCGACCATGTGAAATAAGTCAGTGTCGACCATGGGTGAGGGACATGGGCGAGTGTGACCACACGGCTTGCCCACATGAGCGTGTCCTATTTCACACGGGCGTGTGGCCCCTGTTTAGATAAAATTTTTCTAAGTGTGAAAAAAATTCTCAAGTTATCTCCGGAACCTTTCAAAAGCATGTTTAGGGCCTCGTAGGCCCATTATAAGGATGTTAGAGGTGTGTATAGAAAAGTTTTAATTCGGAATGAAATTTGATAGCCCAAAGTTGTATGACAATATGTGTTAAGTATGATAATGCCTCGAGTCTGGTTCCGGCATAGAATATGATTAAGGGGTATTACATTTAGTGGTATCAGTGCTATGGTTTAGTCAGTCCTCGAATTACCGTAGCGTGTGTTACAGTCTAGCTATACATGCCATAAGCGTATATTGATAGTGTGGTGGCTTCTAACAATTATAAACTTTGTTTTTATATAGTAATGGATACCGATCGAGCGGCTATTGATGACGTAGCTAGTAATGCGCTAGCTCCCGCGCAAGGGACCGTGGAGAAGAGACTATGGGTCGAGGAGAAGAGGCCTAAGAAGCCTTTCTCCAAATGATGAGTAACTGGTACACATAGTATGTACGAGCAAACCCTAATGCTCAACCTCCTCCACCCCGTCCTATACCTCAACCAGTTCCTGTGGCTCCTCAAGGTATAGATGCAGTGAGAATAACCAAGCCCCCGGTAGATAAGATTCGAAAGAATGGGGCTGAGGAATTTAGAGCCAATAGACGATGACCCTGAGAAGGTGGAGTTCTGGCTTGAGAACTCGATGAGGGTGTTTGATGAACTCTCCTGCACACCTGAAGAGAGCTTAAAATGTGATGTGTCCTTGCTGAGGGACTCGGCATACCATTAGTGGAAAACATTGACGTCGGTGGTCCTAGGGGAGAGAGTGACATAGGAATTCTTTTTGGTGGAGTTTCGAAAGAAGTATATAAGTCAACAATTTGTGGACCAAAAACGGAAAGAATTCCTTGAATTGAAGCAAGGAAGAATGACTGTGGCAGAATATGAGCGTGAGTTTGTTAGGCTCAGCAAGTATGCACAAGAGTGTGTGTCTACAGAAGCTATCTTGTGTAAGAGGTTTGAAGATTGGCTGAATGAGGGTATTAGACTGCTAGTTGGGATTTTGGAGTTAAAAGAGTTTGTGGTGTTGGTTGACCGAGCATGTAAGGCCGAAGAACTAAAAAAGGAAAAAGGAAAGTGAGGTCAAGTAATGTATCTTCAAGGGGTAGACTACAAAAGAATCCAAAAGGAGGAACTAATAGTAGGGGTGCACCTCGAGATTCTACTGTGAGACCAGAGGGTCAAGCACTTACAAGGACTTATGCCATTCGCGCTCGCGAGTAGGCATCATCTCCAGATGTGATAATGGGTACTTTTTCTCTTCATAACACTTCTGTTATTGCTTTGATTAATCCAGGGTCTACCCATTCATACATTTGCATGAAATTGGCATCTAGTATGAGCATGATTGTTGAGTCTACAGAATTTGTAGTAAAAGTGTCAAACTCGTTAGGCAAACATGTGCTAGTTGACAAGGTGTGTAGGAATTGTCCTTTGACAGCTAGAGGTCATTGTTTTTCGGCAAACCTTATGTTGTTGCCGTTTGATGAGTTTGATTTGATTCTTGGCATGGATTGGTTGACTGCCCATATTGTTTTAGTGAACTGTGGTAGCAAGTTTATTGAATTGAAATATGAAAATGGGGATGTCATTCGGGTTGAATCAAGTAGATCGGATAATCTGCCAGTGATAATTTCAACTATGGTAGCTGAGAAATATTTGAGGAAAGGATACGAGTCTTATCTCGCATTTGTGCTGAATACTCAAGATTCAGAGGTAAAGATTGAATCAGTGTCGATGGTATGCGAATATCCAGATGTGTTCCCGGAGGAGTTACCTGGATTGCCTCCAGTTAGAAAGGTTGAGTTTGGGATTGAGCTAGTTCCGGGAATGACACCTATCTTGGTTGCTCCGTATATGATGGCAACATTGAAGCTGAAAGAATTGAAAGTTCATTTGCAAGAGTAAACAGATGAGGGCTTTGCAAGGCTGAGCTATTCACCGTGGGGTGCTCCGGTACTTTTTGTGAAATAGAAAGATGGGTCGATGAGATTGTGTACAGACTACAGACAACTCAACAAGGTAACAGTGAAGAACAAGTATCCCTTGCCAAGGATAGTGACTTGATTGACCAATTGAAGTGAGCTACAGTGTTCTCCAAGATAGATCTAAGGTCTAGTTATTATCAGTTGAAGGTTAAGGAGCAAGATGTGCCGAAAACTGCATTTCGGACGAGGTATGGTCATTATGAGTTTCTTGTCATGCCATTTAGTTTAACGAATGCCCCTGTGATTTTTATGGATTTAATGAACTGTGTCTTCTGATCGTATTTGGACAAGTTTGTAGTTGTCTTCATTGATGATATACTGATTTATTCTCGGGATGAGAGTGATCATGCAAAATACCTGAGAATTGTTTTACAGGCTTTAAGAGACAAGTAGTTATATGCTAAGTTTAGCAAGAGTGAGTTTTGGCTCCGAGAGGTCAGATTCCTAGGATACGTTGTATTGGGTGATGGTATTAGAGTTGATCAGAGTAAGATCTCGGCTATTATGGAGTGGCAACCACCAAGAAATGTGTCGGAAGTTAGAAGCTTTTTGGGTTTAGCGGGGTACTACAGACGATTCGTAAAAGGGTTTTCCATGATTGCTACCCCAATGATGAAACTGTTGCATAAGGAAGTCAAGTTTGAATGGAATGAGAAATGCGAACAGAGCTTTGAGAGATTGAAAATATTGTTGACTGAGGCATCGATTTTGGTACAACTGGAGTCGGGAAAAGAATTTATAGTCTATAGTGATACATCATTAAATGGTCTTGGTTGTGTGTTGATGCAAGAGGGTAAGGTGGTAGCTTACACCTCGAGACAGCTAAAACCGCATGAGCAGAATTATTCGACTCATGACTTGGAGTTGGTTGCTATTGTTTTCGCTTTGAAGATCTGGCACCATTATTTATATGGTGAGAAGTGTCGAATACTCACTGATCATAAGAGTTTGAAGTACTTAATAGACCAAAAGGATTTGAATTTGCGACAACGGCAGTGGCTTGAATTATTGAAAGACTATGAGCTAGTAATTGATTATCATCCGGGGAAAGCAAATGTAGGGGCAGATGCCTTGAGTAGAAAATCTCTGTACGCTTTGAGGGCCATGAGTACGAGGTTAGCGTTGTTTGATGATGGTACTATATTAGCCGAGCTGAAGGCTAGACCAGTATTTATTCAAAAGATATGTGAGGCTCAAAAGAAAGAATAAGATATGCAAGCTAAGAGAGCTAAGTCTGAATCGGGAAATGATTCTAATTTTCAAATGAGTTCGGATGGTTGTTTGATGTTTCACTATAGGATTTATGTACCGAAAGATGATGGGTTGATCCGAAAAATTTTACATGAAGCATGAAAATTTGTTAGTGCATCCCGGTAGCATGAAAATGTACAATGATTTGAAGAGACTTTATTGGTGGCCGGGTATGAAAAGAGACATCTCTAAGTTCGTGACGAGATGTTTAATCTGTCAACAAGTGAAAGCCGAGCATCAGGTACCATCGGGATTACTTCAGCCGATGATGGTTCCCGAGTGGAAGTGGGATCGGATCACCATGGATTTTGTAACGGGATTGTCTATGACTCCGAGAAAGAAAGATGCTATGTGTGTAACATCCCAAAATAGGGGTTATTTGTGTTTGAATTATTTTTCATGTGTTTGAACTTTTGTGTTATTAATTGTGGTGTGGTAAGGCTTAATTATGGACTTTGAGTAGGTTCGGTTTAGTAGGATAAATTTTTGTATGGTTTATTTAATGAAGTGGATTAAGTGAGCTTAGCACTTAAGTTAATTTAAGTGTTAATTAAAGCACATGAGGAATTAGTGGCAAAGTGGTTATGGTGTTTGAACTTATAGCTTGGGGTTAGAGGTTCGAATAGTATGTTTAGCTTTTTGAAAGTTTATTTTTTTTTATGTTTTAGCATTAATGGCCGGTCAACCTATGTTTATGATAGGTTGGACTTTCATCTTTTGGTAAGTTGAAAATTTGTTATGGAAAGCTTGAAGATAGGGATAAGAATATTGAGTTTATGGTATAATGAGGGGACAAAGGCATGGAAGGTGAGGGATGTTTTGGAAAGAAATCCTATGCCTTAATGGATGAATGTGGACGGCATGTAAGGCTAGGGGGAGTGGCCAAATTTTTGGTAGGTAGCTTGGAGGGGATGTTGACCAACCTTTTGTTTTGTGCATCATTTTGTGTTTGTTTTTCCTCTCCAAAAAGCTCTCATCTTTGGCCGAATGTATAGGGTACTTTTGGTGCAAAAATATTTCTTTTGATGACAACTTCATTTTGTTGGAAACAAAATACCACTTTCTTTCTCTCATTTGTCTTTTGAACCAAACTACATTTTTGCATCTTGTGCATTTTCTTCTTTGGTAAAGTTTGTGGTGACCGAATATCATTTCTTTCATTTCTCTTTTTCTTCCTTTGATCAATTCTTTTTCGTTCTCTTTTCAACTTTTATCAAAACCAAAAACATTCTTTCTTTCTCTAAACTTTGGCCGAATCTCCTACACCATTATCTTTCATCTACTACTTTTCTTTTCTTCTCAAAACCGAATCCCCTATTTCTCCTTTCTTCTCAATAATTTCTTTATTAGCCAAATATACTCCTTTGGGTGTGCCGAAACTCTCTTCTTCCATTTAGAAGTATCTTGGCCGAATATTGAAGGTGGTAAGGATTTATTTTAAGGGATTATTCTTTTGATTATTCAAAAGCCGAAGGCTATTATATTAATGGTTACCGATTGTAGGGAAGTGAAGCAGTTTCGCGTACCGGTTGCCGTAGTTAGTACTCGAAGGTGATTAGGTGAGGTTTCGGATTCAAATGATAACCCCTCGAGATTATTTTGGTTTGGCCGAATGGCCTTGGTACTAACTTTGGGTAATGGCCGAATATAAGGCAAGGGAAACTTGTGTGGCCGATTGTCTCCTTAGGGATTTAGACTATCGTTGGTGACAGGTGTGTACATACACACTTTATAATTAATTAACGTGCAAAATATTATGTGTATGCTAATCGGATTTGTGTAGATTTGAGTTTAATACCATAAAAGGTATAGCAAGGCTTGAGTAAGTCCTTGACAATATGATTTGCTATTTGATGCTTTTGGGAAGCATGACATATTTGGTATATGTGACTTATAAATGATTATTGGTAAATCCTATGTATGTTGCTAAATGAGTATGTTGCCATGATTTTTTGTTAACTATCATTGATTGATGTGGGTTTTATGAGTGGAGGGGGCAGTGATATTCGTGTCGACGGACACCAGTGTTTTGGTAACACATTGTGACTACGGTCACGAGAGGTTTAGCACCTCAGGAGGTTTGGTACCTCATAGTGTCTTGTCCGTGGCTTAGTACCACCGTGTGGTTGGCCCTACATTTGAGATATGGGATTGGCGCGCGGTGATTTGGTATCACACGATGGGTTAGCCCCATCATTTGATTGTGACTTGGTCACCGGTGGGTTTGGTACCACAATATTGACGGATTCCGTGACTATACGTCACCAGTGGTTTGGCACCACCAGTGGTTTGGTACCACACGGGGTAGAGAAAGGTGTACGGATGGCTAGGTTGGGTGCATATTAAACTTGTGCATATTAAATTAATTATGATTTGTGTATGATGTTACATTAAACCGGGAAAAAGGGTTACACATTGGGTCTTGATGACTCACCTTTTTCCTTTAACATTTTCAGTGACTCGTAGGCTGCGGATAAAAAAGCTAGGATGAACTCGAGGCGCCATGCAATGAAAATGTGGACTAGGTGGATTTGGAACTATTTTTATTTTAATATGGGTTTGACTTATTTTGTTTAAGTTGTAATAAGGCCTCCTAAAATTGCACTTGGATTATTTTATGTTTTGATAAATTGCTTAACTATTTTATGATATTAAAATGGGTACACATGTTTTTCTCAAATTAATTCTTAAAAAAGTTTTATTGTGCCATCGGGTACACTTGAATCTGTAACAACCTAACTTAGTATATTTTTAAACAACATTAAGTAATGTTTTCTTCATAACACCTCAACTGTTTTAAACCAAAACAATATCTTTTATCAAAATTTAAAACGACTTAAAAAGGGATTTTCAAAAGTTTTTCCTCCGTAGCATACCAAATTCGGTCGTAATGTTTGGGCCGAGTTTGGGGTGTTACAATGTGGGTCATTGTGGATAGACTAACGAAGTCGGCTCACTTTATACTGGTTCGTGTTGATTATGCTCTTGATAAGTTGGCCGAGTTGTATATTACTAAGGTGGTGAGATTACATGGGGTGCCTACATCTATTATCTCTAATAGAGATCCAAGATTTACTTTGAGGTTTTGGAAGAAGTTGCAGGAAGCCTTAGGTACAAAGTTGAATTTTAGTACCGCGTTCCATCCGCAAACTGCCGGCCAATCTGAAAGAGTGATTCAGGTCCTTGAGGATATGCTCCGATGTTGTGTATTAGAGTTTGGAGGTAGTTGGGAAAGATATCTACCTTTGGTTGAGTTTGCTTACAACAACTGTTATCAGTCGAGTATACGGATAGCACCGTACGAGGCTTTATATGGTCGCAAGTGTCGAACTCCTTTGTATTGGACTAAGCTTGTTGAGAAGCAAATTCATGGGGTCGATCTAGTTAAATACACCGAGGAGAAAGTGAAAGTGATCCGTGATAGTTTGAAAGCTGCTTCGGACCAACAAAAGTCGTACGCAGACTTAAAAAATAAAGAAATTGAGTTTCAAGTGGGCGACAAAGTATTTTTGAAAGGATCTCCGTGGAAGAAAATATTGAGATTTGGTAGAAAGGGAAAATTGAGTCCACGATTCATAGGGCCGTATGAGATTACCGAAAGGATTGGACTAGTGGCATATCGGTTGGCTTTGCCAGTAGAGTTAGAGAGAATACACAATGTTTCATGTGTCGATGTTGCAGTGATATCGTTTCGATCCTTTGCATGTAAGCCCTCCCACGGAAGTTGAGATACGATCGGACATGACTTATGAAGAGGAGCCAATTAAGATTATGGCTCGAGAGGTGAAACAATTGAGGAATAAGAGAATAGCCTTAGTAAAAGTGTTATGGCAAAAACACGGTGTAGAAGAGGCTACGTGGGAACCGGAAGAAGCTATGAGAGAATAATATCCAAACTTTTTACCAGTAAGATTTTCGAGGGCGAAAATCTCTAAAGGAGGGGAGAGTTGTAATAGCCCGATTTTGGGGCTAGTAGGAACAATGGTTTTCGGACCACTAATCCGAGGTTGAAGAAAATTATTTTCATAATATTTTATGAATTATAGCATGATAGTAAGGTTGCATAGAAATATTGGTGCTTTAATTTTAGCAATTGTGTGCTTAATTGTGAAAAATGACTAAATCGCATTAAATGCGAAAGTATTTTTTACAAGAAAAAGGTGTCTAATAGCTGTAGATTTTAATTGGAGGTCCCAAATATGCAAATAGACCTTTCTAAAGTTAATATCTGGTCATAGTGGACAAAGAATTAAATTTTCAAAGCATTAGGTGAGATTTTGGTGGTAATTTGTCTAGTAAAATAATAAAATAATGAGAAGAAAAGATATCATCTTTTCCCCTCCTTCTCACCACTAAAATTTCCAAAGAAAAACACCATGGGAGCTTGAAAATTCTCAGCAACTCCTTATCTCTACAAGTAAGTGATCTTAGTGGTTTTTATTGAGAATTTTTGTACTTTTAGAGTCCCCAAAGCTTAAGCAAGCTAATGAGGGGACTAACTTGCAATATGGTTGAAAGTCTAGGGACTTGCCATGAGAGAGTTTATGTTGTTTTCTAAGTTCTTATGGAAGAAAATGAATGATAGTGAGTTAAGAAACAACTTTTGTGAAAGGTGTTAGCATGAAAACACCTAAATAGGACTTGAATGCAAAGGTTGAAATGTGTAATAAATGCATGAAATAATTGGAATTATGAGTAGTTGTAAGAGTAATAAATGTTCAGCTGGGCTTGTTTAATGAGAAAATGTGATGAAAAATGATTTACGAGCCTAGGGACAAAATCATAATTTTTGCAAAAGTACAAGGGCAAAATGGTCCTTTTTGCCTAAGTAGAGATTATGATGTATTGTGATCATGAAATGATTGAATGAATGAAATTTTATTGTTATAAATCAAGAGGAGCATGGAATTAACCTTGACTGGGGAAAAGGCAAGGTTTCGAATTAAACTGTAAATTAACGCATTTTGCACCGACGTAAGTTTATGTGTAAATGATGTATCTTAAATACACATGTTATTGTGTGATTGAGGTCATTTATGATTTAAATGAACTGGACTTGTTAGAATATGAACGTTGAAATAGATATGTAAGTGTAGAATATTATCCGTAATAAATCATGGTGGGCTGGTAATAAATACCTGGTCGTGTGTCCCCTGCATGTTAGTTTTACAAGTCAGTAAGCTTTGTAGTAAACACACGGGCAGAGACACGGCCGTGTGTCTCTACCGTGTCGGAGGCACGGCTAAAGACATGGGCGTGTGCCCAGGCCGTGTGAAGTCTACACCTTGAAATTGGAATTTAATTCGACGCACGGTCTAAGGTGAGGTGATGACGCCCTGGCCGTGTGACCATAGTGAGGTGATGACGTCATAAATAGAATGCCAAGGTTTTGGCACACGGGCTAAGAGACAGGCGTGTCGAGGACGTGTGAGAGACACGGACCAGGGACACAAGCGTGTGTCCAGCGGTGTGAAATAAGTCAGTGTCGACCACGGGTGAGGGACATGGGCATGCGTGACCACACGGCCTACCGACACGGGCGTGTCCCATTTCACACGGGCGTGTGGCCCTTGTCTAGGTAAATTTTTTCTAAGTGTGATAAAATTTTTCGAATTATCTCTAAAACCTTCCGAAAGCATGTTTAGGGCTTCGTAGGCCCATTATAAGGATGTTAGAAGTGTGTATAGAAAAGGTTTAATTCGAAATGAAATTTGATAGCCCAAAGTTGTATGACCATATGTGTTAGGTACGGTAACGCCTCGAGTCTGGTTTCGGCATAGAATACGGTTAAGGGGTGTTACACTTGGCTCTTCTTGCTCTATAATAGAAAATTAGCTCATTTTAATCATCACATTAATAGAAACATTTTAATAATTATGCTTTGGTAAAATTACTATTTTGCCCTTAGACTTTGGCAAAATGACCATTTTACCCCTAGTCTCGGAAATTAATTCCAATCAAATTTCTACCTTCAACAAGCCTAGGTGAACATTTATTTCTCTTATGGCTATCATCAAAACCCAACATTTCACACATTTACTACAAACTTTATAACCTTTACAACAAGGTCCTTTTTGGTGTTTTCATAGTAACACATTTCACAAAAGTTGTTTATCTAACAACTAATACTCATTTTCTTCCATAAAAATGCAGCAAATAACAATGAAAGAACTCATGGAAAAACTCTAATCTTTTCACCATATTGCAAGATAGTCTCCTCATGAGAAAGCTTAAGCTCTAGGGGTTCTAAAAGTACAACTATCTTCAAGAAAAACCATTAAAATCACTTACTTGAATGGAGATGAGTTTGTTGAAATTTTAAGCTTTCAAAACCCCTTTCTTGCTATTTTCGGTGGAGGAAGATGGAGAGAAAAGATGATATCTTTTCTTTCTTTATTTTATTAATACAAGTCATTTTAGTCACCAACTTTTACCAACTTTGACCAATTTGTCAATTTTTGTCTCCTATGGCTGGCCACTCTATGTTCTAAGGGACTAATTTCCCTTTAAAGACCTCCAATTAACCCCCTTGGCTCATTAAATTGAACTTTCGCACTTTATGCAATTTAGTCCTTTTTCGCGATTAAGCTTGAAATCGCTAAAATTAAAGCACCAAAAATTTTCATGCTCTTATACAATCATGCTCTAACTCATAAAAAACATGAAAATAATTTTCTCTAACCTCGGATTAGTGATCCCGAGATCACTGTTTCGACTAGCCCCTAAATCAGGCTGTTACAATTCTCCCCTTTAAGGATTTTCGTCCTCGAAAATCTTACCAGTGAAAAGGTTGGGATATTGATTTCTCATGGACTCCTCGGGCTCCCATGTAGCTTCTTCGATTCCATGTCTTTTCCATAGCACATTCACAAAAGCTATACTTTTGTTTCTCAATTTTTTGACCTCCCATGCCAAAGTTTTAATCGGCTCTTCGCCATAAGTCATGTCTGGTTGAATCTCTACCTCTGATGGCACAATCACATGTGAAGGGTCCGAATGGTATCATCGTAACATGGATACGTGGAAAACATCATGAATTTTTACCAGCTCAGGTGGCAAGGCGAAACGATAAGCTACCTGTCTTATCCTCTCGGTAACTTCATAAAGTCTGATAAAATGCGGACTCAATTTTCTTTTTCAGCCAAATCTGGGGACTTTTCTCCACAGTGATACTTTTAGAAACACTTTATCACCTACTTGGAACACAATCTCTTTCCTTTTCAAATTCGAATAGGACTTTTTTCTATCTGAGGCTGCTTTTAGACATTCACGTATCACCTTTACTTTCTCTTCAGTTTCCCTGACTAAATTGACCCCATGTATCTGATTCTCCCTAAGTTTTGTCCAATATAAAGGCATTCGGCACTTACGCCCGTACAATGCCTCATAAGGTGCCATTTTCAAACTTGACTGGAAACTGTTGTTGTAAGCGAATTCCACCAATGGTAAGTATTTCTCCCAATTACCTTGGAATTCCAAAACACAACATCGAAGTATGTCTTCTAGTATCTGTATTACTCTTTCCGACTGCTCCTCGGTTTACGGATGGAAAGCTATACTGAAACTCAATTTTGTGCCTAAGGCCTCTTGTAACTTTTTCCAAAACTGTGACATAAATCTCGGATCTCTATCTGAAATGATCGATAACGGTACTCCATGAAGTCTTGCTAATTCTGCCACGTATAGTTCAGCCAACTTATCAAGCAAGTAATCGACTCGTACTGGTATGAAATGGGTCGACTTCGTAAGTCTATCGACTACGACCCACATGGCATCTTTCTTTTTCAGCGTTAACGGTAAAACCGTCACGAAGTCCATGGTAATACGGTCCCACTTCCACTTAGGAACCATAATGGGCTTAAGTAGACCCGAAGGTACTTGGTGTTTAGCCTTCACTTGCTGACAAATTAGGAATCTCGACACGAACTCAAAAATGTCTTTCTTCATACTAGGCCACCAATACCACTTCCTCAAGTCATTGTACATCTTTGTGCTGCCTGAGTGCATAGTTAAACATCCGCTATGAGCTTCCCGCAACCTCGTACGAGTAAGTTCATCATTTCTGGGTACACAGACCCTATCTCAAAACGTCAAGCATCCATCAGGACTTACCCGATAGTCCGATTCAACATTTGACTCACATAGAACTCTTTTGGCTTGTATGCTGTTGTCCTCCTTTTGAGCTTCAAAAATCTCTTGGAGAAATAATGGTCTAGCTCTCAACTCGGCTAGAATAGAACTATCATCTAACAAAGCCATTCGTACATTCATGGCCCTCACTGCAAATAATGATTTTCTGCTCAAAGCATCAGTGACCACGTTCGCCTTTCACGGATGGTAATCAATTACTAAGTCATAATCCTTGATCAACTCTAACCACCTTCGTTGCCTCAAATTTAATTTCTTTTGAGTCATCAAATATTTTAGGATTTTATGGTTGGTAAATATCCGACACCTCTCACCATATAAATGGTGTCTCCAAATCTTTAATGCAAACACAATGGCAGCCAACTCTAAGTCATGGGTCAGGTAATTCTTCTTGTGCGGCTTGAATTGTCTAGAGGCATATGCTATCACCTTGCCCTCTTGCATGAGCACACAATCCAACCCATTCAGGGATGCATCACTGTAAACTACAAATTCTCTTCCCGGTTCAGGTTGTACCAAAACAGGAGCCTCAGTCAACAACACCTTAAGTTTCTCAAAACTCTGTTGACACATCTCCGTCCATTCAAACTTCACATCTTTTTGTAAAAGTCTCGTCATCGGAGTAGTTATCATGGAAAACCCCTTGACAAAATGCATATAATAGCCAGTTAGGCCTAGAAAACTCCTTACTTCAGTTACGCTCCTCGGCGGTTTTCAATCCACAACTGTCGAAATCTTACTCGGGTCGATTCTAATTCCATCTCTCGAGACAATGTGCCCCAAAAATCCTACTTCCTTAAGCCAAAATTCAGTTTTATTAAACTTGGCATACAATTGATTATCTTTCAAAATTTGCAAAACCTTTCTCAAATGCTTAGCATGTTCGTTCTCATCTTGAGAGTAGATCAGTATATCATCGATGAAAACTACCACAAATTTATCCAAATACGGCCGAAAAATACGATTCATCAAATCCATGAAAACTGCAGGGGCATTTGTTAAACCAAAAGGCATGACCAAAAATTCATAATGCCCATACCTCGTTTAAACAGCAGTCTTTGGCACATCTGTGTCTTTTACTCTCAACTGATAGTACTCAGACCTTAAGTCTATCTTGGAAAATACTATGGCTCCCTTCAATTGATCAAAAAAATCATCAATTCTCGGCAACGGGTACTTGCTCTTAACAGTTACCTTGTTAAGTTGCTGATAATCTATGCATAATCTCATGGAACCATTTTTCTTCTTCACGAATAATACGGGAGCACCCCATGGAAAATAACTTGATCTTACAAAACATTTATCTGTTAGTTCTTGCAACCATGCTTTCAACTCTTTTAGCTCGGTTGGGGCCATTCTATATGGAGCAATAGAAATGGGGGCGGTACTGTAACAGCCTGGTTTTGGGGCTAGTCAGAATGGTGGTTTTAAGACCACTAAACTGAGATTAGGGAAAATTATTTTGGTGTCATTTTATGTGTTATGGTGTTAAAATATGGGTATGTGAAAATTTTGGTGCTTTAATTTTAATGATTTCATGCTTAATCGTGAAAAAGGACTAAATCGCATAAAGTGCAAAAGTTTTATTTTTCAAGGTAGGGTTGCCAAATAGCCATATAATATTAAATTGGAGGTCCTTAGAGTGCAATTAGGCCATTTTGATATGTGTTGACTGGCCATAGAGGATAGGGGACAAGGGCATTAAATTTTTGGTGAAAGTTGGTGACTAAGTGAATAAAATATGATAAAATAAAGTAAGGCTATCATCTTTTTCTCTCTTCTTCTTCATCCACCAATTTTTACATTGAAGGAAGGGTTTTGAAAGCTTTGAAATTTCAGCAACTTGTCCTCACCCAAGTAAGTGATTTTTGGTGGTGTTACTTGATAGTTTTTGTATTTTTGGAGCCCTCAAGCTTAAGCTAGATATTGAGGGGACTAGTTTGTGATATGGTTGAAAGTCTAGGGACTTGCCATGAGAGTGTTCATGTTGTTAGCTGAGTTTTTATGGAAGAAAATGAAAGTTAGGGAGATGAGAAACAACTTTTGTGAAATGTGGTAGCATGAAAATACCTAAATATGACTTAAATGCAAAGAATGAATTTGTGTCATAAATGCATGAAATAGTTGGAATGGTGAGTAGTTCTAAGAAAATAAATGCTCAGCTAGGCTTATTTATTGATAAAATATGTTGAAAAATGATTTACGAGCCTAGGGGCAAAATCATAAATTTTGCCATAGTATAAGGGCAAAATGGTCATTTTTGCTTAAGTGTAGATTTTGATGCATTATGATCATAAAGTGATCTAAATGAAAGAATTTTATTGTTATAGATCAAGAAGAGCACGGAATTAACCTTGACCGGGGAAAAGGCAAGGTTATGGATTAAATCATTAGTTAAAGCATTTTACACCGAGGTAAGTTTATGTGTAAACAATGCATTTTATATACACATTGTTGTTGTTTATTTGTGCATGGCACTATTGGGAACATGTATAATTCAAGTGGAGTGAATTTGATAGATATTGTGTAGTTTCATATAAATGACGAAGTAGTCATGTAATTGTGTAATAACAACACTTGATGGTGGGCTAAGTGTGATACCATCTTATTACGTAACTACGATGGGATGTAGGTGATACCATCACTTATTTATCATTTGGTGGGCTATATGCGATACCACCGTAACTGTCCTTTTTGGTGGGCTATGTGCGATACCACCGTAACTTTCCTTTTTGGTGGGCTATGTGCGATACCACCTTATTAGAGATTGATGGTGGGCTAAGTGCGAAACCACCGAGTGATAAGCAGTACGAATGGCTTATTGAGAAATTATAATGTGTTGTATTGTGTGGCTTTGTGGTGAAAAGTGCAAGGATGTGTGTTAATGAATGTGAGTACTAAGCTTGTGATGTGGTTGGAATTGGTAAGAGAGGAAATGAGTAAGCATGACTATTAATGTGGATTGTTCTTATTTAGTAAGTAATGTTATTTATTGTTTAGCACATACTATAATGTTAATTGTTTACTTGTAAACTTACTAAGCTTAAAGCTTACTCCACTTTTCTTTCCCTTATTTTATAGAGTTTAAGAGCCGAGCCGGGATATGTCAATAACCGGAAGATTTCCCACACTATCAGCTCATCTCGGTATATCTAGACTTAGTGATTTTGTATATGGCATGTATAGGGGCTAGACTAGTTAGATTATTTTGCTATTTTGGCCAAAATTATGATGACCATTTATTAAGTTAACTATTTTGTATATTGCCATGGTTGATGGCTCACCTTTTCATTTACGAAAATATGAAGTTATTCATGGAAGTTCATAGTGCAATTATGAGTTATTTATTGATATATTGAATGGAATCATAGGATGTGAGCTAGATGGGTGCAAAAAGCTTGGCAAATAGCCTTATTTTTGTCTACATGGGTAGGTACACGAGCGTGGGTCTAGACCGTGTGTGACACACGGCTAGTCCATGGGCATGTGCCCAGGCTGTGTGAAGTCTGCACTTTGAAATTGGAATTTGAATCGCCACACAGTTAAAGTACACGGGCGTGCCCAGGCCGTGTGGATTAATCAGAGATGACCACGGACCAGCCATATAGGCGTGTGTCCAGGTCGTGTGGTTCAAGTCAGTGTCGACCACGGGCGTCGAACACGGGTGTGTGAGATGATACACGGACGTGTCATCTACCCTACGGACATATGGCCCCTGTTTAGGTAAAATTTATTAAGTGCGTACAAGTTTCCAAATTTTCCCCGAACCGTTTTGGAGATGTGTTTAAGGCCTCGTAGGTCCATTATAAGGACGATAGACATATGAATGAAAAAAGTTTTAATTTGAAATGAGTTTGATAGCCCAATGTTGTATAGTTGTGCGAGTTAAGTATGGTAATGCCTCATACCCAGTTTCGACATAGAATACGGGTAAGAGGTATTACATTTAGTGGTATTAGAGCTATGGTTTAGTCGGTTCTCAGACAACCTTAGCGGATGTAAGAGTCTAGCTATACATGCCATAAGTGTATAATGATAGTGCGGTGGCTTCTAACGATTCTATACTTTGATTTTATATAGTATATGGATCCCAATCAATCAGCTACTGATAACACAGCTAGTAATGCACCGGCTCTCGCGCAAAGGACCGAGCCTGTGCAGAGCGGACCCGAGACTAGGGGTCAAAGAGAAGAGGCTCGGGAAGCCTTTCTCCAGATGATGAGTAACTGGTACACAGAATATGTACGAGCAAACCCCAATGCTTAACCTCCTCTACCCCCTCCTATACCTCAGCCAGTTCCTGTGGCTCCTCAAGGTATAGACTTAGTGAGGACAACTAAATCTCCGGTAGACAAAATCCGAAAGCAAGGGGCTGAAGACTTTCGAGCTAATATAGATGATGACCTTGAGAGGGAAGAGTTCTACTTGAGAACTCGATGAGGGTATTTGATGAACTCTCCTGTACGCTTGAGGAGAGCTTAAAGTGTGCTGTGTCCTTACTGAGGGACTCGGCATACCATTGGTGGAAAACGTTGACGTCATTGGTTCTGAAGGAGAGAGTGATGTGGGACTTCTTTTTGGAAGAGTTCTGAAAGAAGTATATAAGTCAAAGGTTTGTGGACCAGAAACGAAAGGAGTTCCTTGAGTTAAAGCAAGGAAAAATGACTGTGGCAGAATATAAGCGCGAATTTGTTAGGCTCAGTAAGTACGCGCAAGAGTGCGTGTCTACAGAAGCCATTTTATGCAAGAGATTTGAAGATGGGCTGAATGAGGATGTCAGACTTTTAGTCGGGATTTAAGAACTAAAAGAATTTATGGTATTGGTGGATAAGGCCAATAAGGCCGAAGAATTGAGTAAGGAAAAGAGGAAGGCCGTGTGTGAGGCCTAGTATGCGAGAAAAAGATCGATGAGTAAATCCTACCAAGCTCAATCGAAGAGATCCAAAGAAGTGAACCCTCGGACGATTGCATCAGCTGGGTATTCGTAAAAAGAGCGAGGCAACACGTACTCAGGTCCAAGAGTTCAGGCCACCTCGATGGCAAGTGTGGGCAATCCAAAGTCTAAACCAGAGTACCCAAGTTGTGGCAAACATCACACTGGGGAGTGTTGGGGAAACAATCAAAATTGTTATAAGTGTGGGTCCCCCGTCCACTTCATCCGAAACTACCCTGGAAAGGATGACAAAGAGAAGAAACAAGAAATAAGGTAAAGCAATGTATCTTCTAGGGGTAGACCACAAAAGAACCCAGGAAGTGGGGCTAGTAGTAGAGGTGCGTCAAGAGACTCTACTATGAGGCCAGAGGGTCGAGCACCTGCAAGAACTTATGCCATTCGAGCTCGTGAAGAGGCATCATCGCCAGATGTAATAACGGGTACTTTTTCTCTTCATAACACCTTTGTTATTGCTTTGATTGATCCAGGGTCTACCCATTCTTATATTAGAATGAGATTGGCATCTAGTTTGAGTATGACTGTTGCGTCTACAAAATTTGAGATAAAGTGTCAAACCCGTTAGGTAAACATGTGTTAGTTGACAAGGTGTGTAGGAATTGTCCTTTGACAATTACGGGTCATTATTTTCCGGCAAACCTTATGTTGTTGCCATTTGATGAATTTGATTTGATTCTTGGTATGGATTGGTTGACTACCCATAGTGTTTTAGTGAACTGCGGTAGTAAATTCATTAAATTGAAATGTGAAAATGGAGATGTTATTCGGGTTGAATCAGGTGGGTCAGATAGCTTACCGGTGATGATTTCTTCCATGGTGGCTGAGAAATATTTGAGAAAAGGGTATGAGTCTTATCTCACTTTCGCGTTAAATACTCAAGAGTCTGAATAAAGATTGAAACAGTATCGATTATATGTGAGTATTCGGATGTATTTCCGGAAGAGTTACCCGGAGTACCTTTAGTTAGAGAGGTCGAGTTTGGAATTGAGTTAAATCCGGGAATGGCACCTATTTCATTTGCTTCATATAGGATGACACCATTGGAGTTGAAAGAACTGAAAGTTCAATTGCAAGAGTTGACGGATAAGGGTTTTGCAAGACCGTGCTATTCACCATGGAGTGCTCCAGTACTTTTTGTAAAAAAGAATGATGGGTCGATGAGATTGTGTATAGACTATAGACAGCTCAACAAAGTAACTGTGAAGAACAAGTATCCTTTACCAAGGATAGATAATCTATTTGATCAACTAAAGGGAGCTACGGTGTTCTCCAAGATTGACCTGAAGTCCGGTTATTACCAATTGAGGGTTAAGGAGTAAGATGTGCCAAAAATGATATTTTGGATGAGGTATGGCCATTATGAGTTTCTGGTCATGCCGTTCAGATTAACGAATGCTCCTGCAGTTTTTATGGACCTAATAAACCGTGTCTTCCGACAGTACTTGGATAAGTTTGTGGTTGTCTTTATTGATGACATATTGATTTATTCTCGAGATGAGAGTGAACATGCAGAGCATCTGAGAACTGTCTTACAGACTTTAAGAGACAAGCAGTTGTATGCTAAATTTAGTAAAAGTGAGTTTTGGCTCCGAGAGGTAGGATTTCTAGGACACATTGTGTCGGGTAATGGTATTAGAGTTGATCTGGGAAAAATCTCAGCTATTGTAGAGTGGAAACGGCTGAGAAACGTGTCAAAAGTCCGAAGCTTTTTGGGTTTAGCGGGGTATTATAGACGATTTGTGAAAGGACTTTTCGTGATTGCTACGCAGATGACTAAACTGCTGCACAAAGATGTTAAGTTTGAATGGACTGAGAAATGTCAACAGAGTTTTGAAAGATTGAGAACATTGTTGACTGAGGTGCTGGTTTTGGCTCAACCTGAGTCGAGGAAAGAGTTTGTAGTCTACAGTAACGCGTCATTTAATGGCCTTGGTTGTGTGATGATGCAAGAGGGTAAGGTAGTTGCTTACGCCTCGAGGCAACTAAAACCACATGAGAAGAATTATCTGACTCATGACTTGGAGTTGGCCGCGGTTGTTTCCGCGTTAAAAATTTGGCGACATTATTTATATGGTGAGAAGTGCCAAATCTTCACATACCATAAAAGCTTGAAGTACTTGATGGATCAAAAGGATTTGAATTTGCGACGACGACGGTGGCTTGAATTATTGAAGGACTATGAGCTAGTAATCGATTATCATCTGGGGAAGGCGAATGTGGTTGCGAATGCCCTGAGTAAAAAATCCCTATATGCTTTGAAAACTATGAGCACGAGCTTAGCATTGTCTGATAATGGTACTATATTGGCTGAGTTGAGGGCTGGGCTACTATTTATCCAACAGATATGTGAAGCTCAGAAAAATGATGATGGGATGCAAGCTAAGAAAGCTAAGTGTGAATCGGGAAATGATTCTGAATTTCGAGTGAGTTCAGATGGTTATTTAATGTTCCATGATAGAATTTGTGTACCTAAGAATGATGAGTTGATTCGGGAGATATTAAATGAAGCACATAGTAGTTATTTGTCAGTGCATCCGGGTAGTACGAAAATGTACAATGATTTGAAAAAATTTTATTAGTGGCCGGGTATGAAGAAAGACATCTCGGAGTTTGTAACAAGATGTCTGATTTGTCAACAAGTGAAAGCTGAGCACCAAGTGCCTTCGGGATTGCTTCAGCCAACTATGGTTCCCGAGTGGAAGTGGGATTGGATCACCATGGATTTTTTGACGAGGTTGCCTATGACCCCAAAAAAGAAAGATGTTGTGTGGGTTGTCGTTGATAGATTAACGAAGTCGGCTCATTTTATACCGGTGCGTGTTGATTATTCGCAGGATAAGTTAGCTGAGTTGTATATTGTGGAAGTGGTAAGATTACATGGAGTGCCTGTATCCATTATCTCGGATAGAGATTCGAGATTTACTTCAAGATTTTGGAAGAAGTTGCAAGAGGCCTTAGGTACAAGGTTGAATTTTAGTACTGCATTTCATACTCAAACTGACGGTCAATCTGAGATGGTAATTCAAGTTTTAGAGGATATGCTTCGATGCTGTGTACTAGAGTTCAAAGGTAGTTGGGGAAGATACCTACCCTTGGTCGAATTTGCGTACAACAAGAGTTATCAGTCGAGTATATGGATGGCACCGTATGAAACCTTATATGGTTGTAAGTGTCGGACTCCTTTGTATTGGACCGAGCTTAGTGAAAAGTAGATTCATGGTGTCGATCTGATTAAAGAGACTGAAGAAAAGGTGAAAGTGATCTGGGATAGTCTGAAAGCTGCTTCAAACCAACAAAAGTCGTATGCGGACTTGAAAAGGGAGGAAATCGAGTTTGATGTGGGTGACAAGGTATTTCTGAAAGTGTCCCCGTGGAAGAAGATATTGAGATTTGGCCGAAAAGGGAAATTGAGTTTGCGATTCATAGGACCGTATGTGATTACTGATAGAATTGGCCCAGTAGCATACCGGTTGGCTTTGCCGGTAGAGTTAGAAGAAGATATACAATGTGTTCCATGTATCGATGCTAAAGCGGTATCGCTCCAATCCTTCGCATGTAATTCCTCCGACAAAAATTGAGATACGATCGAATATGACTTACGAGGAGGAGCCGATTGAGATTTTGGCTCGAGAGGTGAAATAGTTACGGAATAAGAGCATAGCCTTAGTAAAAGTGTTATGGAAAAAGCATGGTGTATAAGAAGCTACGTGGGGACTGGAAGAAGCCATGAGAGAGCAATATCCAAACCTCTTTATCAGTAAGATTTTCGATGGCGAAAATCTCTAAAGGGGGGAGAGTTGTAACAGCCCGATTTTAGGGCTAGTCAGAATGGTGGTTTCGAGACCACTAAACCGAGATTAGGGAAAATTATCTTGATTTCATTTTATTTATTATGGTGTTAAAATATGGCTATGTGAAAATTTTGGAGCTTTAATTTTAATGATTTCATGCTTAATCGTGAAAAAGGACTAAATCGCATAAAGTGCGAAAGTTCTATTTTTCAAGGTAGGGTTGCCAAATAGCCATAGAATATTAAATTGGAGGTCCTTAAAGTGCAATTAGGCCATTTTTATATGTGTTGACCGGCCATAGAGGATAGGGGACAAGGGCATTAAATTTTTGGTGAAACTTGGTGACTAAGTGAATAAAATATGATAAAATAAAGTAAGGCTATCATCTTTTTCTCTCTTCTTCTTCATCCACTGATTTTTACATTGAAGGAAGGGTTTTGAAAGCTTTCAAATGTCAGCAACTTGTCCTCACCCAAGTAAGTGACTTTTGGTCATGTTACTTGATAGTTTTTTGCATTTTTAGACTCCTCAGAGCTTAAGCTAGCTATTGAGGGGACTAGTTTGTGATATGGCTGAAAGTAGAAGGACTTTCCATGAGAGTGTTCATGTTGTTAGCTGAGTTTTTATGGAAGAAAATGAATGTTAGGGAGATGAGAAACAACTTTTGTGAAAGGTGGTAGCATGAAAACACCTAAATAGGACTTAAATGCAAAGAATGAATTTGTCATAAATGCATGAAATAGTTGGAATGGTGAGTAGTTGTAAAAGAAATAAATGCTCAACTAGGGTTATTTATTGATAAAATGTGTTGAAAAATGATTTATGAGCCTAGGGGAAAAATCAAAAATTTTGCCATAGTATAAGGGCAAAATGGTCATTTTTTCTTAAGTGCAGATTTTGATGCATTATGATCATAAAATGATCTAAATGAATGAATTTTATTTTTATAGATCAAGAAGAGCACGGAATTAACCTTGACTGTGGAAAAGGTAAGGTTACGGATTAAACCATTAGTTAACGCGTTTTGCACCAAGGTAAGTTTATGTGTAAACGATGCATTTTGTATACACATTGTTGTTGTTGATTTGTGCATGGCACGATTGGGAACATGTATAATTCAAGTGGAGTGAATTTGATAGATATTGTGTAGTTTCATATGAATGAAGAAATAGTCATGTAATTGTGTAATAACAACACTTGATGGTGGGCTAAATGCGATTCCATCTTATTACGTAACTACAATGGGATGTGTGCGATACCATCTCTTATTTATCATTTGGTGGGCTATGTGCGATACCACTGTAACTATCCTTTTTGGTGGGCTACATGCGATACCACCTTATTAGAGATTGATGGTGGGCTAAGTGCGAAACCACCGAGTGATAAGTAGTACGAATGGATTATTGAGAAATTATAATGTGTTGTGTTGTGTAGCTTTGTGGTGCTAAGTGCAGGGATGAGTGTTAATGAATGTGAGTACTAAGCTTGTGATGTGGTTGGAATTGGAAAGAAAGGAAATGAGTAAGCATGACTATTAATGTGGATTGTTTTTATTTAGTATGTAATGTTATTTATTGTTTAGCACATACTATAATGTTAATTATTTACATGTAAACTTACTAAGCTTAAAGCTTACTCCACTTTTCTTTCCCTTATTTTATAGAGTTTAAGAGCCGATCTGGGATACGTCAATAACCAGAAGATTTCCCACAGTATCAGCTCATCTCGGTATATCTAGATTTAGTGATTTTCTATATGGCATGTATAGGGACTAGACTAGTTAGATTATTTTGTTATTTTGGCCAAAAGTGTGATGGCCATTTATTAAGTTAACTATTTTGTATATTGCCATGGTTGATGGCTCACCTTATCATTTACGAAAATATGAAGCTATTTATGGAAGTTCATATTGCAATTATGAGTTATTTGTTGATATATTGAATGGAATCATAGGATGTGAGCTAGAGGGGTGCAAAAAGCTTGGCAAATATCCTTATTTTTGTCCACATGGGTAGGCACACGGACATGTGTCTAGACCGTGTGTGACACACGGCTAGTCCATGGGCATGTGCCCGTGTGAAGTCTACACCTTGAAATTGGAATTTGAATCGCCACACGGTTGAAGCACACGGGCGTGCCCAGGCCGTGTAGATTAATCAGAGATGACCACGGACCAGCCATATGGGCGTGTGTCCAAGTCGTGTGGTTCAAGTCAGTGTCGACCACGGGCATCAAAGTCGGGCGTGTGAGATGATACACGGGCGTGTCATCTACCCCAAGGGCATGTGGCGCTTGTTTAGGTAAAATTTTATTAAGTGCGTACAAGTTTCCAAATTTTCCCCGAACCCTTTTGGAGATATGTTTAAGGCCTCGTAGGTCCATTATAAGGTCGATAGACATATGAATGAAAAAAGTTTTAATTTGAAATGAGTTTGATAGCCCAAGGTTGTATAGTTGTGCATGTTAAGTTTGGTAATGCCTCGTACCCGGTTCCAGCGTAGAATACGGGTAAGGGGTGTTAAAGGTACCTAGAGCTAGCTCAATCCTGAATTCCATCTCTCTAGCCGAAGGTAACCCTGGAAATTCTTTCGGGAAAACATCTGAATACTCGCATACTATGGCTACTGACTCAATTTTTATCTCAGACTCTTTAGTATTCATCACAAAGGCAAGGTAAGCTTCGTACCCCTTTCATAAATACTTCTGAGTCAACAATGAAGATATCACTATTGGCAATCTATCTTGCTCATCTGATTCAACACGAATAAGATCCCTATTTTCACTTTTTAACTCAATAAACTTTCTCCCACAGTTTACTATAACATCATGAATAGCTAACCAATCCATCCCATGGATGATATCAAATTCGTTAAACGACAATAACATAAGATCAACCAGAAAGCAATGACCCCTAATCATCAAAGGGCAACCTCTGCATACTCTATCAACCAACACATACTTGCTTAGGGGATTAGACACTCTTATTACAAATTCAGTAGACTCTATAGGCATGCTCATGTTAGAGACTAATTTCATGCATATATATGAGTGGGTAGATCCAGGATCAATTAAAGCTATGACACGAGTATCATAGAGAGAAAATGTACCCGTGATTACGTCAGGGGAAGATGCCTCTTCACGAGCACGAATGGCATAAGTTCTCGCCGGTGCTCTACCCTCAACTCTTGTAGTCTGCTCTCTAGATAGATTCTTGTTACTCATTTCATTTCCCGGGTTTCTCTACGGTCTTCCTCTAGCAGCACTTCTCGGTCTTGCATTCTGAGACTTCTCTTTCTCTCCCACCTCGGGGCAATCTCTGATAAAAAGGTCTAAGGACCCACATCTGAAACAAGCCTTCTCATTTGCTCGGCACCCACTAGAATGACATCTGCCACGTTGCGAGCACTCCAGTCTACTCGGTTGGGCATTACCGACACTAGCAACTGATATGGTCTGCATTTTAGACCCTGAAAATTGTTTGCCTTTACTTCAGTTTGAAAACCCAGCTGAAGTGGCTGATCGAGTAGCGAAATCCCTCGATTTCTTAGATGAGGATTGGAATGACTTATTCAGTTGTCTTTTCCTCGAGTCACAGGACTCAGTCTCAGCTCTTCTTTTCTCTTTAGCCAACTCTTCGGCTTTACAATCTCTATCCAGCAACACTACGAATTCTTTTAGTTCGAGGACTCTAACATATAAATGGATACCTTCATTTAATCCGTCCTCGAACCTTTTTCACATGATGGCCTTAGTAGACATGCACTCCCGGGCATACTTACTAAGCCTTACGAACTCACTTTCGTATTCAGTCACTGTCATTCGGCCTTGCTTCAGCTCTAAGAACTCTTTTCTCTTCTGGTCAATGAATCTTTGGCTGATATATTTCTTCCGAAATTCATTTTGGAAGATTTCCCAGCTAACTCTCCCTTGGTACCACCGACACAAGGGTATTCCACCACTGATAGGCCAAATCGCTCAAGAGAGATACCGCGCACTATAGGCACTCCTCATGCGTGCATGAAAATACCCTGATGGTACTCTCAAGCCAGTTCCACTCTTTCTGGATCATCATCCTTACTAGCCCAGAATTCCTCGGCTCCTTGTTTCCGGATCTTATCGACCGGAGGCCTTTCTCTTCTCACTACTTCAACCACTTGAGGAGCTACAAGAGTGGGTTGAGAAATAGGTGGAGTGGAGGGGGTTGAGCATTAGGATTTGCTCGAATGTACTCGGTGTACCAATTGCTCATCATATGAAGGAAAGCTTCTCGGGCCTCTTCTCCCTGACCCAAGGTCTCAGGACTACTATCTACTGGCGCAGTCCCTTGTGCGAGAGCCGGCGCATTACTCGCAGCATCATCAGCTGCAATCTGATTGGGATCAGGAGCCACTTACTATATATAAAAAAATAAACAATTTAAATCGTCAAGAGTCGTCACACTATCATTACACAAGTACTCTTACGTATAACATGTATAGCTAGACTCATACTTACGCTACATTAGTCTGAGAATTGACTAAATTGTAGCTCTGATACCAATAAATGTAACACCCCTTACCCATATTCGAAGTCGGAACCGGATATGAGGCATTACCTAACTTAACTTACTTAAACATAACACATCGGGCTATAAAATTTTATTCAATCTAGAATTCTCATTCACATTCAAATTCACCCCTTATATGGGGCCACGAAGCCCGAAACATGCATGGGGGAATGTTTGGGACTAATCTGAGAACTTAGGAGACTTCAAGAAGACTTAGAAAAATTTTCATCAAAACAGGGGCCACACGTCCGTGTGCCCCTGAGACATGCCCGAGTTCTTCACTCGTGGTCAACACTGACTTATTCCACACAGCCAGACACACGCCCGTGTCCCTAGCCCGTGTCCCTCACACGGCCTCGACACACCCGTGTCTTAGCCTGTGTGCCAAAACCTTGGCATTCTGTTTATAACGTCAACATATCATTAAGATCACACGGCCAAGGCACACGCCCGTGTCCTTAGACCATCTATCGAATTAAATTCCTAACTTCAGGTGCAGACTTCACACGGCCTGGGCACACGCCCATGCCTACGGCCATGCCTCTTACACGACTGAGACACACGACCGTGTCTCTGCCTGTGTGTTTACTATTGAGCATATTGAGTTGTAAATCTAGCTCACAAGGGAACACACGGCCGATCAACATGCCCATGAGGCTGACCGTGTGTCTCACATGGCCTAGACACTCACTCGTGTGTCTACCCGTGTGGGCATTGAAAAGGCTATATTCCAAGCCAAATGGCACCATACATAGCCACTATACTTATACCAACTCAAATCAAGCATCCACACAAGCATCCACTTCATGATTCATCATCAATGAATATATATATAAAAAATAGTCAAGTATTGGCCCGACTTTAATGGCCATTTACAAAATGAATTGGAACAATCTTAGTAGCCAACACATTTCGCTTGCAAATATGACATAACCAAAACATTCAAGTCCTATACATGCCATACTCAAAATAAGTCTAATTTGGCTATACCAAAAATTTGGTCGATAGTGTGATCTCCAACTCTGACGTCGGCGAATTCTCGAGCTAACTTTGCAAAACTAAAAGGAAAAGGGAAATAAAAGGGGAAAGCATAAAGGTTAGTAAGTTTGCATGGAAATAAATAGCAACAATAAGCTCATGATAAAATCCATCCATGGCATTAATTAACCATACACAAAATTATAGGCTTCTTGCCATACATACTCATACTTGCCCTTATTTAGCGCATACCATGCCACATATCGTGAATGTTTCTTCATGAATTACTCATGAGTACCTGTGTTAACTAAATCACATAGCTTTAATAAAATTCTCGTTTCTATTTCTAAGCTAATCTATTCATCCTGATAAATCACTAGGGATGCTCAAAGATGCATATTCATAATCATTAGCATAAACATGAAACCAATGCCACATCCTGGATGTGGTTTTACATGAGGTCACCTTTGAGTGCCGATGCCATATCCCGACTATGGTCTTATACAGAATTCTATCATTAAGTATCGATGCCATATCCCAGATATGGTCTTATACGATTCTCATACTCAACACAAAAGTCATATCCCGGATATGGTCTTATACGGGATCTCAATTCGGTGCCGAGGCCATGTCCCAGACATGGTCTTACACAGAACATTATCCATCTCATGTCTTGAAGATAGTATTCTTACACTTATTATAGTCCAACCGGGACTTCAACATCACAACTTTTCTCATCTTTCACATTCAACACCAATATCCAATTTCATAAAATATCATATATCATTATAATATCAACCATTCTCAAACATGCTAACGTAAATGTTGAATTTATCACATACAAACTTACCTCGATTTCAAGATGAGCTAGATCGTCGGCCTAGTCTGATATTTTATTCTTTCCCCGATCGAGGTTGATTCTTGGCTCTTCTTGCTCTATAATAGCAAATTACCTCATTTTAATCATCACATTAATATAAAAATTTCAAAAATCATGCTTTGGTAAAATTACTATTTTGCTCTTAGACTTTGGCAAAATGACCATTTTACCCCTAGGCTCAAAAATTCATTCTAATCAAATTTCTACCTTCAAAAAGCCTAGGTGAACATTATTTCTCTTATGGCTATCATCAAAACCCAACATTTCACACATTTACTACAAACTTTATAACCTTTACAACTAGGTCCATTTAGGTGTTTTCATAGTAACACATTTCACAAAAGTTGTTTATCTAACAACTAAGACTCATTTTCTTCCATAAAAATGCAACAAATAACAATGAAAGCTCTCATGGAAAAACTCTAATCTTTTTACCATATTGCAAGATAGTCCCCTCATTAGAAAGCTTAAGCTCTAGGAGTTCTAAAAGTACAACTATCTTCAAGAAAAACCATTAAAATCTCTTACTTGAATGGAGATGAGTTTACTGAAATTTTGAGCTTTAAAAACCCCTATTTTGCTTGCTATTTTTAGTGGAGGAAGATGGAAAGAAAAGATTATATCTTTTCTTTCTTTATTTTATTAATACAAGTCAATTTAGTCACCAACTTTTACCAACTTTGACCAATTTGTCAATCTTTGTCTTCTATGGCCAGCTACTCTATGTTCTTAGGGACTAATTGCCCTTTAAAGACCTCCAATTAATAATCTAGGGCTATCTAACCCCCTTGGCTCATAAAATTGAACTTTTGCACTTTATGCTATTTCGTGATTAAGCTTGAAATCGCTAAAATTAAAGCACCAAAAATTTTCATGCACTTATACAATCATGCTCTAACTCATAAAATAACATGAAAATAATTTTCTCTAACCTCAGATTAATGATCCCAAGATCACTATTCCGACTAGCCCCTAAATCAGGCTGTTACACGAGTAGTAGTACGCTCAGGGTGTACAAATCTATAATCAAGGATGAACATATTCATCAAATAAATTCCATGTACAAATGTCTTCATCTTATATTTCCATATATCATGTATCATCATTTTCATGTATTTCAGGCAGATACGTGTAATAATTCATTTCCTATTTATATCTTCTCATATCATGTCGAGTATTTTATCCGTTGAATCACTGAAATTCTGATGGATATTCAGATAGTACACTCAAGGTGTACAATTCAATAACCCTTAAATTCATATTCAGGAGTACATATTAGGACACTTAATTAGAAAGCACACTCTCGAGCCACATATCATATAATAGGATTACTAGTCCAGGCTAAATCCTTTCTGTAACATATGCTCTAAAGAGCTTAATCTGGATTACCCGTCTAGGCTAAATCCAGTCTATAACATATGCTCAAGAGAACTTATATCAGGATTACCCGTCCGGGCTAAATCCTTTCTGTAATGAGGTCAATAGGAAACTCGTCTGAGCTAAATCCCGTCAGCAACAAATCCAAGACCTCATTCAAGAAGGGAAATCACATTTATCCATCGAATTCCAATATTCAAACGGGATTTAACATTTTTTTTGGCATTATCAAGTATGTGATTATTTCACACATATATAGCATTCATATAATTCAAATAAACACATTCCAGATTCATTTCAAGCATAAAAGTAACATTTTTATTATTTATCATTTATCAGGCATTATCATTTATCATTTATCGGGCTTTGTCGGATCTGTTTTCAATTTCATATATATATATGATATTTATATAATTCACATACACAACATTTAATTCAGGCATATAAATATACACAATTTAGTTACACGAACTTACCTCGACAAATGTTCGGGCACGTAAAATCTAATAATTTGACATTTTCCTCTTTTCCTTGTTCTAGCTCCAAATTTGATCTATCTGGATCTATACGAGTAAATTTAACATCAATTTAATACAATTTAAACTCAATTCAGTCCAATTCACATCTTAGGCAAAATTACCATTTTACCCCTAAACTTTTAATTAATGACGATTTCGTCCCTAAGCTCAGAAAACGAAATTCATGCAATTTATTCCTTATTCCAAGCCTAACCAAAATTTCAATATAAAATTTACAGCACATGTATTCCATATAATTCAAAAATTTTCTTCAATTTTCACAACTTTACAATTTAGTCCCTAAATCATGTTTTCATCAAAATTCACTTTGTAAAAGTTATTTATCTATCAACAACCTTTCATTTTCTACCACAAATTTCAAATTTTCAGCATATTCATCCATGAAATAACTTTTATACTTTGATAAATTTTCAAATTAATCCCCCAAATAGATAGATTAAACTATCCTGGTTTCAAAAATATAAAAATTACTAAAAACAGGGCTTGAATACTTACCTAATTTGGCCAAGAAAGCTTGCTTTCTCTTTCCTAGGGTTCCCATGGAATATTGGGGGAAGAAGATGATATAAAATGATTTTTATTTCTATTTAACTATTTATCATCTTTTAATTTTATCACTTTCCAATTTAGTCCTTAGCCTTTTTTAATTTTTCCTTGGATGAATCATCAAAAATATCTACTAACCTTTCTTACATATAAGGACCTCAAGTTTTGAATTCCATAGCTATTTGATCCTTCTAGCTACTACAATCTAACATTTGTATTTAGTGCAATTTGGTCCTTTATCAAATTAAACATGTAATCGATAAAATTTCTTTACGAAATTTTCACACAATATTATTATCATACTATAGATCATAAAATAGTATTAAAATAATTTTTCTTTTCGAGACTAGGATCTATGGTCCCGAACCACTGTTCCAATTTTATCAAAAGTAGGATGTTACAACACAAGTTCAAAAATACCAAAATAACGGCTGGATAGTGTGATGAGGTCTTCGATGACTCCCAATCCGAGCAAGGTTCGAAATCACTATAAAACATGAAAAAGTAAACAGAGTAAGCTATTAAGCTTAGTAAGCTCGTATGGTTAATAAATATAACTTACCATTCATTCACAACTTAAGTAATCTAAACATAATATGCTACAAATCAACTTAATCACATGGCTAACATATATTCATCCTCATAGTAAATCATGAAACTCACAAATTTCATGAATCTAATGTTTATATAGTTTACGTACATACATGCACTGATACGTATCAATCTCTTACCTTTTCATATCATTAATATACCCGTTGAACCATTTGGAATAATATTGTATACTCGGGAATCTCGCACCCTAAGTGCCAATACATCTCATATCTCATATATAAATGCTCATCTCAAGCTATCACCAGGTCTGCTTACACAAGCTGACGGTCAAGACATAGCTACACGGTGCTGCTCACACAAGCTGATAAGTAACCGCAACAAATGCCAAAAAACTCAGCCACCGGTAGAACGTACGGACCAGGACCAAAAACACAATAACCCCTAATGACATGTCATTTGTCTCCTATATATTCTTAAGGTTCAACCGAGATTTCAAACGTCGCTAGATCTTTGTCGAATATTTTTGTGAGGTAATATTCATCAATAATGCAATAATAAAGCATTTAAAACACAATTACATTAATATTATTAACATACAAACTTACCTCGATCGTAAAAACGACGGAATAGGATCAACCAGTCCAAAACTTTATCTTTCCTTCGATCTAGATCCAAACGTTGTTTTTCTTTATCTATATATATATACAAGTTCAACTTATTTAAATATCTTTCTATTCAATTTAACCCAAAAATCATATTATGGCTAAATTACACTTTTTCCCCTTAAATTTTAAATTCTGTACAATTTAGTCCCTAGCTCATAAAATGAAAATTTCATGCAATTCCATCTCAACCCATACTAGAAGAATTCTATATAGACCCCTAGTAGCCCAAAATTTTCATTATTTCACACAATTCACCATGAATTTTACACATTTACAAATAAATCCCTAATTTGCAATTTCAACACAAATCACTTAACAAATGTTTTTTTATCTAACAACAACCATTCATTTTCTATCATCAAAAATCAAAAAACATACACATTAATCAATGGTAAAACCCTAAATTTTAACAGTTTCACAAATTAGTCCCTGGGCTAGCTAGATTTAGCTATAACGATCTCGAAAACATAAAAATCATTAAAAACGGGACAAAATACATACCTAATCTAACCAAACAAGCATGGCCGAACCCTAGCTTCAAAAATGGCTATTTTCTCTTGTAAAAATCGGTTAAAGAAGACCATAATAGATGAAAGCTTATTTTACTTTATTTAATTTATCATTTAATTACAAAATTAACCTTTATAAACATTATTTATTTCACTAAATACCAAGCCATTATCATCCACTAACTTATTAATGGGCTAATTATCATTTAAGGACCTCTATTATAAGGTTCTATAGCTATTAGACACTTTTAGCTATTAGAACCCAACTTTTGCACTTTACGCGATTTAGTCCTTTCTAACAAATTTAGCATGCAAACGATTAAATTTTTTAACGAAATTTTTATACGACACTAATAACATGCTGTAGACATTAAAATAATTAAAATAATTATTTGAACCTTGAATTTGTGGTCCCCAAACTACTATTTCAATTTCACCGAAAACGGGTTGTTACAAGGAACCATATAACGGGAAGCTCAAGAGGGCTTATGACAGGATGCTCGTAAGAGCTATGGTGTGTTCGCAACATATGCTGAATCACAACCAATATGAGAAATCTTGTATCCATCGAATTTTAAAATTTCAAACGGGACTTAACATTTACCAGGCACTTTCATATATATAATCAATTTCATTACATAATAATTGCACAATTTATATATATACAACATTCAATTCCAACATATAAATGTACACAATTTAGTTATACGAACTTACCTCGACAAGTATTCGTATATTTGAAATTTACTAATCTGAAACTTTTTCTTTTCCTCGATCTAACTTTGTATTTGAGTTATCCGGATCTATACGAATGAATTTAACATCAATTTAATCCATTTAATAATCAATTCAATTCAATTCACATTTTAGGAAAAATTACCATTGTGCCCCTATACTTTCAATAAATGACGATTTCCTCCCTAGTCTCGGAAAATGAAATTCATGCAATTTAATCCTTATTCCAAGCCTAACCGATTTTCACATATAACATTTACAGCCCATGTAATTCATAAAATTCAAAAATTTTCCATGAATTTTACATGTTTACAATTTAGTCCCTAAATCACAATTTCATCAAAATTCACTTTACAAAAGTTGTTTATCTATCAACAACCTTTCATTTTCTACCATAAATTTTCATAATTAATGCATATTCATCCATGGAAAAACCCTAGTTCTTTGATAACTTTACCAATTAATCCTCGAGATAGCTAGATTAAGTTACTACGATCTCAAAAATATAAAAATTACTAAAAACGGGAGTTAAATACTCACCTAATTTGGGCAAATAAATTTTATCTTTCTTCAAGTGTCCATGGCTAGGGTTTCCAAAGATCTTATTTAGGAAAGATGATATGAAAGATGATATTTTCTTATTTTATTTATTTATCATCTTTTCATATTTTAATTTCCAATTTCATCCTTTTATTTAATTAAATTTCCATGGATGACTAATCATCCTTATCTACTAACCCCACTAATTGGTCTAATTACCATATATGTAACGCCCCAAAAATCTCTTATATTTATTTTCGTGTGTTTGTCACACAAATATATGTCTGCTTCAGTGGTTAAGTATCCTAGGAGTGTCTGAGAAGTCTTGCATTCAAGCCTTGGCTTGGGTTATATTTTTGTTTTTCTTTGAATAAAGCCCTATCTTTAGACAATAGAATTTTAATTAAAGGTTGGTAAAGTATGTCAGAATGGGCCTGCTGGTCTGGTGGTTAAGTGGAGTGTCATTATGCTAGAGGTCTTGGGTTCGAGCTGTGCTTGAGCATTATTTTGCTGCCAGTGTCGTGTAGGAGTTTGAGGGGGAGTAAAATGCTGATAGTGGAGAGGTTTAGGGAGAAAAGTTAGGAGCATGAGATATTTGGAAGTTATCAAAAAAATAGTTCTTTTTCCCAAATTTTCTTTCTGATGTTGGCTTTGCTTTCTCTGCCACTTTTCTTCCTTCTTCCCCATATTGCTACCGTGCTTTTACACTTTTCCCTTCATATCGATCTCAATTTCTTTTTCCCTTTTCTCATCGATATTGCATATCTCTGCGTATAGTGTGTATTCAGTAAGTCTAGAGGTACGTTTTGTTTCGTCTGGTAAAGTAATGGAGTATTAAGAGTTTGTTTTCTGATTAGGGGACAATCAAGGAGCGGTGGGCTATGTTTCATCTTTTTAGCAGTGAGAAATCATCGTTGCTCGTTAAAGGTAAGGTTGTCGGCAAGTTTTGGGAATTTTCTGTTCATAACAACTCAGATTAAGTGACTGAAATTGGGCTTTCAATTGTCGAATATAGGTTTTGAAGTGCTCGAGGACTATTTTCGCATCTTGTGAAACTAGGTGTGTACCCGAAACACTAAAAATGTGTCTCAGCTGAAAGCCAAAAAAGCTCTCTATCGACGCCACACGGGCATGTGGTAGCCTATGTGGTAGGCCGTGTGCAAGGCTGTAAGCCATAACACGGCCATGTGATCGACGAGCCAGGTCGTGTGCAGGCGACACAACCATGTGACGGCCGAGCAAGGCCGTGTGCAAGACACAGGCTCGACCAATTGGGCCGTGTAGGCCACACAGGCCTGTGGGCCCACACGGGCGTATGGGATTCTGGGCTAGGCCGTGTGATCTACACGGCCAAGGCCAATTTGGGCTGTGTGGGCCCACACGGGCAGACAACA
This sequence comes from Gossypium bickii, assembly GCA_025503065.1. Taxonomy (NCBI): domain Eukaryota; kingdom Viridiplantae; phylum Streptophyta; class Magnoliopsida; order Malvales; family Malvaceae; genus Gossypium; species Gossypium bickii. The sequence goes on along the minus strand of CP106710.1, from coordinate 107,920,671 downwards.
TGGACGTGTGAGCCTATTTTCACTAATTTATTGCTAAGGTTGCACGGGTCGCCCAAGACTACTATGAACCTACTGTAGGGTCGGTATGATTACCTAGACTCCTAACTGAATTATTGTATATTTAGCACGCTGTTTGTACTGTACTGTACTGTATAAATGTGATATACCATGATTGGGTATGACATAACAGTATGATGCTATGCATTGGGTTGGGGATTGATATTGATATTGATACTGATTGATATTTAGTGCTGCAACTAGTCCTACTTGGACTGTAGGGATGGGTGGGTTGATTATATCCCCACATGGAGTGTAGGGTTGGACGGAGATGGAGTGTACAGGCTGCTTGGGTAGGATTTTCTAATTGCATGTCTGCTATTGTTATTGTACTGTGATGGACTAAGACCCTAATGCTCACTATTACTGAAATGGTCTAAGCCCCAAATTGATACTGATTCTGAGATTGTAAAGTGCTTAGGCCAAACTGAGACTATATGTCATTGTTTATTTGATTGCATGGGGATTACACACTAAGTTTACGTAAACTCACCCGTTCTGTTTAATCTGTACAAGTAATCCACATATATAGGTGGATCGGTACGGCGGAAGACTCAGTGGTGGCCACACGACTCCTTCTGTTATTTGATACTTATTTACGATTCTTTAGTTTTATTTTGAGGTATTTTTCTGTAATAATGACCTCTATGCATTTTTACCTAAAATTTGAATTTTATTTAGTTTTCTATTTATATCTACTAGAGGTAGGAAAACACGGATTTTTTTTTTTAAAGAAATGCATGTGTTTTAACAAAATACCTGCAAGGACACAAATTGTTTAAAAAGCTTCCGCAACGTATAATATTTTGAAAACTAACGAATAAATTAGAATCACCATTTTAGAATTAATAAAAGATAATGAGGATTTCTAAACAAAAAATGTTTTAAAGCAAGTTACGGTTTTCTAACACACTACCATGTGATATCGCCACATTCGGCCATAACGTCTAGGACGGGTTTGAGGTGTTACATTTAGTGGTATCAAACCCAGGTTGCAAAACTCGACTGTAGATTTGGGTTTGTAAGACATGATTTTTGAGAAGTATTATCTAGCCAGTCAAAATATTTTTACTGAATGTGTAGTACACCGAGTCTCCAGCGCCGATCCTGTAAGCCCTCTAAAACTGTTATCTATTTGAAACTGAAATTGTTATAGATAGTGTATACTGAGACTACTATAGATGGACTGTACTAAAACAGTTAAGTTAGTGTATACTGATATTGTAGTAAATCTGATAAACACTGATAGACACTGCGATTTACGAAAATGAATTTCGAAATTACTGATACTATTTTGCATAAAACATTTGTTAAAAAAACTGAAACTATAAACTGATGCATAAAACTATTAATACAGATAAACGGGCTTAAACAATAAGCACGAGAGGTACTCGTCGACGGGGTACAAGAGGCCGTGGTAGAGGTCATAGAGGGGCTCGAGCTGGGTCCTCATCTTCTGGTAACCTACTTAATTTGGATACAAGTGAGACGCCGGCTTCACCAATGACTGAGACTGGGTCTCATGATTGAGTGGTTGTGGACGACGCACTGTCCCAAGCAATGTTAAGGATTCTAGAAAGGGTCGCTGGGCCTAATATTGGAGTTAGAGGTCGAGGGTCGGTTACGGAATAACTTCGGTCTAATGGAGTTGAGATTCTCAGGGGTATTGCTGGAGTTGCCCCTAATGTGGTTGAGTATTGGATCGAGGCCATAGAAAGGATTATGGACGATTTGGACTGCACCTCTAAGCAAAAACTAAAGGGTGTAGTGTCACTGCTGAGAGATAGGCATATTAGTGGTGGCTCACTGGCCCTCAGCCCGATCGATTGACCTGGGAGTTCTTCAAAATCACCTCCAGGGAAAATATATGGGTGCCAGTTATATGGATGCCCGTAGGAGAGAGTTCTTAAATCTGACTCAGGGAGATAGATTGGTGGCCGAGTATGAGGTTGAATTTCTAAGATTGAGCCGTTATACGCGAGGTATGGTGGCGACTGAGTACGAGCGATGTGTTCGCTTCGAGGATAGCCTTAGGGATAATCTGAGGGTGCTGATAGCTCCATAAAGGGAGCGAGACTTTGCTGCACTGGTTGATAAGGTGAAGATCGCTGAGGGAATGAAGCGTGCTGAGCGCCAGAATCGTGAGAAAGAGAGAGGTAAAAACAAGAGGGATTCGGAGCCATCAAGTTTTGTTCAGAGGCCTAAGAAAAAGGCCAGAGTTGATGGGCCAATCAGAGTTGGGGCTCCTATTACTGCTACTGGACAGTCGTCGTGCACTGATTGTGGTAGATGCCATCTTGGCGAGTGTTGGAAAAGAACTGGGATATGCTTAAGGCGCGGTTCTTTAGAGCATCGTATTAGGGATTATCAACGGAGGGCCGATCAGATGTAAGCTCTGGGTACTGGTACTGTACCACCACCGAGAGTAACTCAGTAGCCACCGAGACGCCATGGTTAGGCCAGAAGTGGTAATGGTTTGGGCCGTGGTCAGAGAGCACAGGGCAGAGGTGCTAGTCACACTGAGGTGAGGTAGCCAGCTCTGGTTTATGCTGCTCGTCACCAAGAGGATGGAGACGCTCCAGACGTCATTACGGGTACGTTCTTTATTTATAATGTACCCTATAGTGCACTGATAGATTTAGGATCTACGCACTCGTATATAGCCTGTACTGTATCTAGGAACTTGGGTATTTTCGTTGAGAGCACTACAAGTGAAGTGATGGTACTTAGTCCACTGGGACAATCGGCAAGGGTGAATAAACTATTTAGAGATGTTTCTTTAGAGGTTCAAGGGGTTACCTTTCTAGCTGATCTGATGGAACTACCTTTTGGAGAGTTTGATTTGATACTAGGAATGGACTGGTTAGTCAAACACCGAGTGAGTCCGGACTGTGCCACAAAAAGGATAATACTGAGAGCTGAGAAGGATAAAGAGGTAGTCGTAATTGGGGAATGTCGAAACTACTTGACAAATGTGATTTTTGCACTAAGGGCGAAAAAGTTGGTTCGTTAGGGATGTGAGGCGTATCTGGCCTATGTCAGTGATTCAGATTCTGGGGATTCTTTGGTTAAGGATATAAAGACGGTTAAGGACTTTTCGGATGTTTTTCCTAAAGAGCTACCTAGGTTACCTCCAGATTGTGAAGTAGAGTTTGCGATTGAGCTTCTTCCTAGTACAGCTTCGGTGTCTATCGCCCCTTATAGAATGGCACCGAAGAAGCTTGTGGAGCTTAAGGCTCAGATTCAAAAGTTACTAGACTGTGGGTTCATCTGCCCTAGTGTGTCTCCGTGGGGAGCACCTATGCTATTTGTGAAAAAGAAGGATGAATCCATGCATATGTGTATTGACTATCGTCAATTGAACAAGCCGACCATTAAGAATAAGTACCCTTTGTCGATGATTGATGATCTGTTTGACCCGTTCTGAGGAGCTTCGGTTTTCTCTAAAATTGATCTTCGATCTGGGTGCCATCAGTTGAGAGTTTAAGGAGGCTAATGTACACAAGACTGGATTTAGGACTCACTGTGGTCATTACGAGTTCTTAGTAATGCCATTTAGATTGACGAATGCACCAGTAGTTTTTATGGATCTGATGAACCGAGTGTTCCAGCCCTATCTGGATCAGTTCATAGTGGTATTTATTGATGACATACTGGTGTACTCGAGGACTGAGAATGAGCATGACGAACATCTCAGAGTGGTGTTACAAATTCTGTGAGAGAAACAACTATACGCCAAGCTTAGTAAATATGAGTTCTGGTTACGAAAAGTAACACTATTGGGCCCTGTAGTTTCTACCTAGGGGATTAGGGTCGATCCTCGAAAGATTGGGGCTGCTTTGGATTGGACGCAGATAAAAATTGTATTAAAGATCCGTAATTTTCTGGGACTGGCAGAATAATATCGATGTTATGTAGAGGGGTTTTCACTGGTCGCTGCACCTTTGACTAAGCTACTACGTAAGGGTGTGTCGTTTAATTCGACTGATTTGCAGCAACAGAGCTTTGAGAAGCTCAAGACTGTACTGACTGAGGCCCCTGTTTTAATACAGCCAAAGTCTAGAAAAGAGTTTACTATCTACAACGATGCATCAAATGTCAGTTTAAGATGTGTGTTAATGCAAGAAGGTAAGGTGGTAGCATATGCATCTCGTCAGCTTAAGACTCATGAGGCGAATTATCTTACGCATGACTTGGAGTCGGCCGTAGTGGTATTTGCACTAAAAATTTGGAGGCATTATCTGTACGGTGAGAAGTGTATCATTTACACTGATCACAAGAGCCTCAAGTACCTCTTCACTCAGAAGGAGCTAAATCTTAGGCAGCGTAGATTGATTGAGCTGCTTAAGGACTATGACTGTATGATTGAATACCACCCTGGCAAGGCCAATGTGGTGGCCGATGCACTGAGCCGTAGGGCTGTGACTAATCTAAGGGCGATGTTTGGTCGTCTCAGTTTATTTGATGATGGTAGTCTGTTCGCTGAACTTCAAGTTAAACCGATGTGGATAGAGCAGATTCAGGGTAAACAGTTGGAGGACAAGTCTTTGGGTCTTCACTTCCGACAGATTGAAAGTGGGAATACTGTGGATTTTGGATTGAATAGCAAAAGGGTACTCTATTTTTGTAGGAGAATCTGTGTACCGAAGGATACTAAGTTGAGGCAGTCTATACTGCGAGAGGCGCACAGTAGCCCTTACGCTATGCATCCTAGCAGAAACAAGATGTATTGAGACCTTCGTTAGTTATACTAGTGGTCAGGTCTTAAGCGTGAGGTTACCGACTTTGTGGGTAAATGTCTGACATGTCAGCAGTTAAGGCTGAGTATCAGTTACCTTCAGGTTTGCTATAGCCAGTCAAGATTCCGCTTTAGAAGTGGGAACGTGTAACCATGGACTTTGTTAATGGATTACCCCTTACACCTACAAAGAAGGATTTTGTATGGGTCATCGTGGATCGATTGACCAAGTCCAACCACTTCATACCGGTTCATACTAACTATTCTTTGCAGAAGCTGGCTAAGCTGTATGTGTTTGAGATAGTGAGACTACATGGGATACTGGTTTTGATAATATCTGATAGGGATCTTCGCTTCACGTCTCGGATCTGGAAGAAGCTATATGAAGCTCTAGGTACTAGATTGGACTTCAGTACTGCGTTCTATCCTCAGACAAACAGTCAGTCAGATAGGATGATTCCGATACTGGAGGACGTGTTAAGGAGTTGCGTGATTTATTTTCGAGGCAGTTGGGAGGATTACCTGCCGCTAGCAGAGTTTGCTTATAACACCAGCTATCAGTCTAGCATTCAGATGGACCGTACGAGGCATTATATGGCCGTAGGTGTCGCACACCTTCATGTTGGACTGAGTTGGGCGAGCGGCATGTTCTGGGCCCTGAACTGGTTTCTGATACAGAGGACAAAGTTAGATTGAATCGAGACCGACTGAAAGTAGCATCAGACAGACAGAAGTCCTATGCGGATTTGAAGCGTCGAGAGATTGAGTATTCTGTGGGGGACTTCATTTTTCTCAAGGTCTCACCAAGGAAGAAGGTACTGAGGTTTGGGCGTAAGGGAAAGTTGAGTCCTAGGTTTATTAGGCCTTACCGCATATTGAAACGTGTGGGATCGGTTGCCTACCAGTTGGAGTTACCTCTAGAGTTAGATTAGATTCACGACGTGTTCCACGTCTCTATGTTGAGACGCTACCGCTCTGATCTCACGCACATTATTCTAATTAAGAAGATCAAGGTTAGACCAGATCTGACTTTTGAAGAAGAGCCGATTTAGATATTGGATCGCGTCGTAAAGCTTTTGAGGAGAAAATCCATCCCACTGGTTAAAGTGCTGTGACGTAATCATAGTTCGGAGGAAGCCACGTGGGAGCCTGAAGATGCAATGTGTCAGCAGTATCCTCATCTATTCTGATCAGGTAAATTTCGATGGTGAAATTTTCTTTTAGGGGTAGAGTTGTAACACCCCAAAAATCTCTTATATTTATTTTCATATGTTTGTCACACAAATATATGTATGCTTCAGTGGTTAAGTGTTCTAGGAGTGTCTAAGAAGTCTTGGGTTCAAGCCTTGGCTTGCGATAAATTTTTGTTTTTCATTGAATAAAGCCCTATCTTTAGATAGTAGGCTTTTAATTAAAGGTTGGTAAAGCATGTCAGAATGGGTCTGCTGGTCTGGTGGTTAAGTAGAGTGTCTTTATCCTAGAGGTCTTGGGTTCGAGCTGTGCTTGAGTATTATTTTGCTGCCAGTGCCATGTAGCAGTTTGAGGGGGAGTAAAATGCTGATAGTGGACAGGTTGAGGGAGAAAAGTTAGGAGCATGGGATATTTGGAAGTTATCAAAAAATTATTTCTTTTTCCCAAATTTTCTTTCTGACATTGGCTTTGCTTTCTCTGCCGTTTTTCTTCCTTCTTCCCCATCTTGCTGTCGTACTTTTGCACTTTTCCCTTCATATCGATCTCAATTTCTTTTTCTTTTTTCTCATCGATATTGCACATATCTATGTTTAGTGTGTATTCAGTAAGTCTAAAGGAACATTTTCTTTCGTTTAGTGAAGTAATGGAGTATTAAGAGTTTATTTTCTGATTAGGGGAAAATCAAGGAGCGGTGGGCTGCATTTCAGCCTTTTAACAGTGAGAAATCATCATTGCTTGTTAAAGGTAAGGTTGTCGACAAGTTTTGGGAATTTTTTGATCATAACAACTTGGATTAAGTGACTGAAATTGGGCATTCAGTTGTCGAATATAGGTTTTGGAGTTCTCAAGGACTGTTTGCACATCTTTGAAACCAGGTGTGTACTCGAAACACTGAAAACACATCTCAGTGGAAAGCCAAAAAAGCTCTCTGTCGACGCCACATGGGCGTGTGGTAGCCTGTGTGGTAGGTCGTGTGCAAGGCTATAAGCCATAACACGACCATGTGATCGATGAGCCAGGCCGTGCGCAGGCGACACGACCGTGTGACGGCCGAGCAAGGTCGTGTGCGAGCGCAAGCTCGACCAGTTAGGCTGTGTGGGCCACACAGACGTGTGGGATTTTGGGCCAGGCCGTGTAGCCAATTTGGGCCGTGTGGACCCACACGGGCAGACAACATGGGCGTGTGAGCCCATTTTTATTGATTTATTACTAAGGTTGCACGGGTCGCCCGAGACGACTGTGAACCTACTGTAGGGCAGTAAGATTACCTAGACTCCTAACTGAATGATTGTATATTGAGCATGTTGTTTGTAATATACTGTATAAATGTGATATACCATGATTGGGCATGACATAACTGCATGATGCATTGCATTGGGTTGGGGATTGATATTGATTGGAGGAAGTGTACTGAAAGGCTTCGAGCCTAACTTATTGGCAGCACAGCTGCAAATTACTATTTAGTCCCACAACTGGTACTACTTGGAGTGTAGGGATGGGTGGGTTGATTATATCCCCACATGAAGTGTAAGGTTGGACGGAGATGAAGTGTAGAGGTTGGTTGGGTAGGATTTTCTGATTGCATGTCTGTTACTGTTACTGTACTGTGATGGGCTAAGGCCCTAATGCTTACTGTTATTGAAATGGGCTAAGCCCCAAATTGATATTAATTCTGAGATTGTAAAGGGCTTAGGCCAAACTGAGACTATATGTCATTGTCTGTTTGATTGTATGGGGATTACACACTGAGTTTATGTAAACTCATCCCTTCTGTTTAATCTGTACAGGTAATCCCAATACATAGGCGGATCGATGCGACGAAAGACTCAGTGGTGGCCACACGACTCCTTTTGTTATTTGATACTTATTTACGACTCTTTAGTTTTATTTTGGGGTATTTTTCTGTAATAATGGCCTCTATGGATTTTTCCTAAAATTCGAATTTTATATTGTTTTCTATTTATATCTGCTAGAGGTAGGAAAACATAGTTTTTTTTTAAAAGAAATGCATGTGTTCTAGCAAAATACCCTCAAGGACACAAACTGTTTGAAAAGCTTCCGCAACGTATAATTTTTTGAAAACTAACGACTAAATTAGAATCACAATTTTAGAATTAATAAAAGATAATGAGGATTTCTAAACAGAAAATGTTTTAAGAAAGTTACGATTTTCTAACACACTACCATGTGATATCGCCAGATTTGGCCATAACGTCTAGGCGGGGTTTCGGGTGTTACAATATAAGGACCTAAAATTTTGAATTTCATAGTTATTTGATCCTTCTAGCTATTAGAATTCAACTTTTGCACTTTATGCAATTTCCTGTTTATTTGGAATCATCTCCCGAATAAAATAAAGAAAGAACAAGAATCAAAGAAAAGGCGGTCCTTTTCTCCTAATTAAACATGAAATAGGTAAAATTTTTTTATCGAATTTTCATACGTCATTCCTATCATAATGCAGACCATACAATAATATTAAAAAAATTCTTTCTAATTTGGATTTGTGGTCCCAAAACCACTGTTCTAATTACACTAAAAATTGGTTGTTACAACTCCCCCTTGGATGTCCTTAAATAGATATGTATCTCATTAAAACTTTACTAAGATAAAAACCCTATAGGAAAATAAATTTTTAGTGATGGAAAACCATTACATTTATCTATAATACGTATAACATATCGCTTCATTAAAAACCTTATTAGGAAAATCTAATGGGACAAAACCCCTGTTAAAGAAAAAAAGAGTACAACGCGCATTTACTTTGTAACGCCCAGATTTGGCAGGACCTGAGTTTGGGTGAGTAGCATAAAGGAAATTTTATTGGCACGATACTATCCACCTAAATGACATTTCTAGCACACTCGTAGGATGCATAAGCAACGATAGGATGTAAGGTAAAGGATGTTCCTCAAGAGTTGTGTATATGTGTAGAAGGAGGCGAAGAAATTAAGGGTTCTTGAGTTATAAGGGATGTCGCCAAAATTAAGGTATGCCTAGTTTGTCTAGTAATGTATAAGTTACGTACTACAAGATAGTTAGGAGTGAACGATGAGATTGATCAAAGATATGAAAAGATTTTTGGATTCTTGTACATGCTTCTCTATAGTTGTAAGCCACTAATAAGGGCAGTTTTGAAAGCTAGAGACACGTGTCAAATTCCACTATGAGATAAGGATATATATATTTAAGTGAGCTTTTGAAGAAAAAAAAGTCACATTCTTCCTTCTGTTAAAAACATTATTTTTTTAACTTACCTTGGAGCTGATTAGGAATCTGTCTTGCTAAAATAAAACTAAGGATTAGGGTTTTTACATAAGGATTGTTTTCTCATTTCAGTGATTTCTGAGAGTTCAAGGATGGTTGTTCAGACCTAGAGATCAAGTTACTTTCGTGGGTATCAGGTGAGTCCCTAAGTTGACTCTTGCATATGGTGTATATATTCTATGAACTTCTATGCTTAATAAACAAAGCATGAGATTGAAACTAGCAAAATTTGATGTAATAACTCTGATACGACATGAAAGGTTCAAGATCATGCATGTATAGAATATGGACTAAGTGTAGGACATGAACCTAAATTTGTATTGCCTATACATTAGTGTGAAAGCATGAATATGTCTACCATGAGTATGTCATTGAATGATGGGTCAATGCATGATGAGTCTGAGTCTGTGTCTGTCTCCAGAGTCATCAAAGGGGCCCATCGGGACTAGAAATATGAATATCTGAAAGGACAAGACCATGATCGTGGCACTGATGGACCATATAGTGTAAGATCGTAACTAATGGGTTATGGCATCATACAGGAAGAAGACCATATCGTGTAACACTGTAACTGGTGGGTTATGGTATCATATGGAAAGAAGACCATATCGTGTAAGACTGTAGCTGGTGGGTTATGGCAACATTTGAAAATATTTAACAAAGATTATTAACTAATGTGGTTTTCCGTGTGTCCTAGGATAATGAGGGGCAAACCTCACTAAGTGTGAGTCAAGGCAAATCCATATCATCTAAATCACAAAAAGAAGAGAAGCCTTTGTGGCGATCTCTGTAAAAGGAATCATTTGTGGTGACCTCCATTAATAGAAGCCTTTGTGGCGATCTCTGTTAAAGAAAGCCTTTATGGTGATCTTTGTTAAAAGAAGCATTTGTGGTGAGCTTTGTTAAAGGAATCCTTCGTGGCAATCGGTATTAAAAGAAGCATTTGTAGCGATCTCTGCTAAAGGAAGACTTTGTTGCGATATTTGTAAAATAAAGCCTTTGTGGCTATATCTGAAAAGGAATCCCTTTGTGGCGCAGTATAACAGAATGGCCTTGGTGGTAACCATTTAAAAGGAATGCCTCTGTGGCAGACCCTGAACAAAAAAAAGGAATTCTGGGTAATATCTAAAGGAAAGACGTATACAATATTCTGAAAAAATAATGTGTATGGCGAACTCTAAAAGTAAGGCCCCATATGGAATGTTAAGGCGAATCTTGCATAGTAATAAGGTACGAACAATGAAGCTGGAATGTTCCAGAGTATGTGACGAATCAAGAGTATTCTATTCGTGTGGTCCTCTAAAATAGAAATGATTAAGGAACGAGTAAGGGCAAAGGAGTACGTGAATGAGGTAATGGATATGTGATAGATAAGTGGTGATCTCTGGGCAAGGTATAGCTTCTGTGGCTTAAGGAATGGAACCTTAACAATGAACTTTCCAAATTCAAGGATAAGAATAAGGGGATAAACAACGGAATCCCCAATTATAGCTCAAGTAATAGACGGTTTACTCCTTAAGTTCTATCGAACTTACCTTTGTGATTTATGTCACAGGTAAGCTGTATGAGACTACGTAAGGAGGGACGACACCAAGGTTACACCAATGAATAGCGTGATGGATTGTTATGCATACTGAGTGAGCTTAAGTGAAGCAAAACGTTCAAGTTTGACAGCAATAGCCATGTAATTGTCTACAAGTCTTATAGCGTAGCCAATTATATTGTTTAAAGGCAAAACAAATAGAGCCTCATAAATAAGTGTGATATGTATGCTTGTAAGTCCTCGTCCATGTTATACATATATACGTAAGTTGGCTGGGTAACCTTACTAAATAAGAAGTATTTGTTGAAAGTTGTAAGTTTTGGCTAAGTATAAGTCTGTGTTAGAATGGTAACACCCAAGATCCAGATCCGATGAATCAGTTCGGGTTGAGAGCATTACAAGTTTGATATCAGAGCGCGATTTAACCGATTCTTAAAACACAAAAAAGTGGAGAAGCCTTGTACGCATGATACGGTGAACCTGGTAGAGTCCCTCAAGCCTGTTGAAATTATTTCATCATGTGATAGATGTATTAATAATAGTTTAATGAAGAGAAATAATGGTGAAACGCAAGGACAAAAGAAAGGTAAAGAATCAATTCATTGATATGAATAAAAAGAATGTTACATAATACGTAGCCTTTGACAAGAGAATCGAAATGGCAGATCGCAATATATGAATGAATACGTAAGACCATGAAGTCATGACTCATGGTAGTATATGAAATGATGGTATGAATGGACTACAAGTATATGAATGGACCATAAGTATATGACCCTGAATGGGATCACTAAGGCGTGTTTTGTATGAAATCATGATGGCACTTTAAGTACAATACCTGCTAACATATTCTATGAAATGTTTTATGGTGTATCTTGTCTGCTACTCAATGGCGCATTCTGATTAAATCTTATAACATCTTTTGTGAAGTCTGTCGAGACAGCAAAAATGAGATTTTCGTATAAAGCTAGTATAGTGTGTTCTATTTGGCTTGTATGGTGTTATCTTTGATGAACTTTTAGTAAGATTTACATACTTGTATTTTTAGTGGGATAGGAATAAGCCAAATAGCTTTGTAATGAGTATAGCTAAGGTAAAGTGTTATTATGATTAAGGTCAAGGGTTGGGTGAAATCTGTGAGTTAATCGAATAAGTTTCTAAAAAGAACCACATAGTTGCAATATGGTAAAGGTTTTCACCATGATTATTTGAAATGGTAAGATATATATATTTGTATCTGTGTAAAATTTAAGAATCTTTCATTGAGAGTCTGTCTATAATATGATGAATGGATGAATCAAAGATATATGGAATCTGTTGAATCACGATTGTCAAGGATTTAATAACCTCCCATGAAATCATAAGAAATATTCTTAATATACGTAATCTTGAATAAAGGAATATGGAATTCATCTTATGGTCTAAGCAGTGTTTTTTCGATGTTGTATAGAATCCAGGTATGCTTGATAGTCTTTTTAGAAGTGTTCAATTTAATGAATGTATTCGCCAAATACATATGTATTCATCCAAAGTAAACGTTAATGAATAATTGTTTGAATTGAGGGTATGGCTTAAGCATGGATGGTGAAAGTGGATTCAAATGATAGTTGTTGTTAAGAAATTATCATTGTGATAAGAAGTTTATAAAATGTTTGAAAGGACTTCTCAGTTAACTAAATAAGGAAGATTCATTAGTATAAGAGCATTCTAATCGACTATGCGTGTGCATATTTAAACAACGAATTTATACAATAATTTTTAAGGATGGTTTTATTGCAAGCATATAGGTTAGTTGTAAAATTTATAGTGTTCCGATAGAGGCTAACTGTAACATCCCGATTTTGGGTCTAGTCAGAATAATGGTTTTGATACCACAAATCCAAATTAAAAATATTATTTTTATGATTATTTTGAGGCCCATAACATGTTTGCATGATTGTGTGAAAGTTTCATGAAGAAATTTTGTGAATAAGTGTCCAATTTGACATTTTGGACTAAATTGCAAAAGTTACAAAATATGAGATTCTAGAAGCTTTAAGTATGAAATAGCTTTGTATTATTAATTAGAGGTCCTTAAAAACCAACTTTCCCAATTTCTATTTTTATGGACAAAAATGGGCATGAGTAGGTAAAATTTTAAAGTTTAGTAAAAAGGGCATTTTCGGCCATTTGGTTAATAAAATAATTAAAAGGGAAAATAAGTCAAAAATCTTGCCCATCTTCATCTACCTTAGCCAAATTCTCAAGAACACTATAGCTAGGTTTCTTCACCTTCCAAGCTTGATTATCAAGAAAAATAGAGTCCGGACCTAAACCGAGGAAAGAACAAGGTTGTGGACTAAATCGAATAGTTAGCCATATTTTGGTACCAAGGTAAGTTCGTGTGTAAATAATGCAACATTATATTTTTAAGTATTTAATGATTTAATATTGCATGAATTGTGCAATTGTCCTTGTGGACTTGATTAATGTTGACTCGAAGACAATTCGACGAATATTTGATACCTCAAAATCCCGGTTGGACCTTAGGAATAGTTAGGATACAAATGTCATGACATTAGGCATTGAGTTTACGTGTAAGACCATATCTAGGATATGGCATCACTGCGAGATTTCGTGTAAGACTATGTCTAGGACATGGCATCGATATAAGAATTGTGTAAGACCATAGCTGGGCTATAGGCATCGATATGTGATCTCATGTAAGACCATATCTGGGATATGGCATTGGTATGATTCTAGGTGTATGTGATTCTCGAGTATCCTTTAGTATTCCAAGCAGTTCAACGGGTAGTCCAAAGATTATGTCAACAAAATGACAAGGTATGAACATGTTGAAAAGGTATAGGTATGTATACAAAGCTCATACATATTGAGATTACAAATCGATGAGATCTCGGTAAGAAGTGAATGGAATAAATCATGATCATGAGTTTTATTGTACATTATGTAAATGACATGATTTAAAATGTATCTATGATACTTGATGACATTGTGATAGATTATATTATGTTATGTGAACAATAATGCATGGTTAATGTTGTTAATTATTTACATGCAAACTTACTAAGCTTTGTGCTTACTCCCTTTTCTTTTCCATTTTCTTATAGTATTGCCAAGCTAGCTCGGGGGTCGAAGGACGTCAGAGAATCGATCACACTATCAATTGGAACCTTTGGGTATAGTTAGTCTCAACATTTTGATTATGGCATGTATAGGGACTTGGTCTTTTTGTTATATGTCATATTGGTTTAGCCAAATGTGTTGGCTCATGATGATATTTGATTCATTTTGTATAAGGTCATGAGATGTGGCTCATAATGATTATTTGGTTGTAAACCTATTCATATATGCATGCATGTGCCAATGCCATTATGATATGACCTATGGTTATTGATGGTTGAATGATGATGTGTTGCATGTGATTATGGATGTTTAATGATGGTGAAGCACTTAGTTATGCCATGTTAAGTGCTTTGAAGTCATATATATATATATATTTGGATTGGTGTGGTTTTGATGTTGTGTAGGTTGGTGTAAGTATGGGTGGCAAAAAGGCTTGGTAAATAGCCTTATTTTGTCCACACGGGTAGACACATGAACGTGTGTCTAGGCCGTGTGTGACACACGGCTTGCCCCATAGGCTTGTGTTATGGTCGTGTGTCCCCTGCACTCTAATTATTGCAAAAACAGAATGCCCAGTAGTAAACACATAGGCACGAGACACGACTGTGTGTCTCGACAATGTGAGAGACACGGCCATAGGACATGGGCATGTGCCCAGGCTGTGTGAAGTCTGCACTTGATTTTAGGAATTTAATTCGCCACACAGCCTAAGGACACAGGCATGTGCCTTGGCCATGTGACCTTATTTGGTTGATGACGTTATAAAGAGAATGTCCCCTATTCTGGACACGGCCTGAAGCATGGGCGTGTGATATGCCACACGGGCGTGTCCCTTCACCCACATGGGCGTGTGGACCTTTTGGATGAAAATTTTCTAAGTTTTTCCAGAAGTTTCTAAAGTTCTCGATTTAGTTCCAAACCACTCCTAATGTATGTTTTGGGCCTCATAGGCTCGTTTAAGGAATGATATGAATGTTTATGAAAATTTTTAAATTTTGGATGGAAATTCATGTCTCAGTTTTGTATGAATGCTTGTGTTTAAGTCCAGTAATGCCTTGTACCCTGTTTCAGCATCGAATACAGGTAAGGGGTGTTACATTTAGTGGTATCAGAGCTACAGTTTAGTCAATTTTCAGACTAACGTAGTGTGTGCACGAGTCTAGCTATACATGCCATAAATGAATTGTGATAGTGTGACGACTCCTAACCTTTTAAATTGTGTTTTCATATAGTAATGGATTCCAATCGAGCTGAAACTGATGATGTAGAAAGTAATGCATCGGCTCTTGCTCAAGGGGCAGTGCCAATTGAAAGTTGACCCGTAACTGTGAGTCAGAGAAGAGGAGAAGAGGCTAGGGAAGCCTTTCTCCATATGATGAACGCCTGGTATATGGAGTTCGTTCGAATGAACCCAAACGTTCAACCCCCTCCACCCCCACCTATTCCTCAACCTGTTCTTGTAGCACCCCAAGGTATGGATTTTATGAGATTGAATAGACCTCCAGTGGATAAAATTCGAAAGCAAGGAGCCGAAGAGTTCCGAGCTAGTATAGATGATGATCCGGAAAGGGCAGAGTTCTAGCTCGAGAATACTATTAGGGTATTTGATGAGTTATCATGCACACCCGAGGAGTGTATGAAATATGTTGTGTCACTTCTAATAGACTTGGCTTATCAGTGGTGGAACACCCTTGTGTCAGTTGTACCAAGGGAGAGAGTTAATTGGGAATTTTTCCAAAAAGAGTTTCATAAGAAGTATATTAGCCAGAGGTTTATCGATTAAAAGAGAATGGAATTTCTTGAGTTAAAACAGGGTCGAATGACGGTAACAAAATATGAGCGTGAGTTTGTAAGACTGAGCAATTACACTTGAGAATGTGTTTTGACTGAAGCCATCATGTGTAAAAGATTTGAAGATGGGCTGAACGAAGACATCCAATTATTACTTGGCATTCTCGAACTGAAAGAATTCTTTGTGCTTGTAGAGAGAGCTTGTAAGGCCGAGGAGTTGGCTAAAGAGAAAAGAAAAGTTGAGTTTGAGTCTTGAGATTCAAAGAAAAGACAGATGGGAAAGTCATTTCAGTCCTCATATAAGAAATTGAGAGAGTTTAATACTCAATCAAGTGCTTCAGTTGGGTTCTCAAACCAAAACCATGGGAAACAGTATTCAAGCTATAAGGCTCAGACTACTTTGATAGCGAGTGTGGGTAATGCTCGACCTAATAGACCTGAATGTCCATATTGTGGTAGATGTCACCCTGGTGAGTGTCGGGTGAATGATCAAACTTGTTTCAAGTGTGGTTCCCAAGATCCCTTCATTAGAGATTGCCCCGAGATGGTTGAAAAAGAGAAATTTTAGAGTGCAAGATCAGGTAATACTACTCCTAGAGGGAGGCCACAAAGAAATCTGAGAAATGGAACGACTAGCAAGAGTGCACCTAGAGATCTAGCTGTGAGGCCCGAAGGTAGAGTACCTGCGTGGACTTATTCCATTCGCGCTCGCGAAAAGGCTTCATATCCTGATGTGATTACGGGTACTTTTTCTCTTTATGATACTTCTATTATTGCTTTGATTGATCCGGGATCTACCCATTTGTATGTATGTATGAAATTGGTGTCTTGTATGAATATGCCTGTTAAGTCTACAGAATTTGTGATAAAAGTGTCCAACCCTCTAGGCAAGTATGTGTTAGTTGACAAAGTATGTAGGAATTGTCGTTTGATGATTATAGGTCACTATTTTCCGGCTAATCTTATGCTTTTACCGTTTGATGAATTTGATGTAATTATTGGTATGGATTGGTTGACCATTCATGATGTGGTAGTAAATTGTGGAAGAAAAATTATTGAGTTGAAATGTGAAAGTGGTGATATTCTTCGGATTGAATCAGATGAATCGGATAGCTTACCTGTAGTGATTTCTTCTATGACTGCTCGGAAATGTATAAGAAAGGGTTGTGAAGCTTATCTTGCTTTTGTGTTGAATACAAAAGAGTCTGAGTTGAAAATTGAATCAGTGCCGGTAGTATGTAAGTATCCAGATGT
This sequence comes from Gossypium bickii, assembly GCA_025503065.1. NCBI lineage: Eukaryota > Viridiplantae > Streptophyta > Magnoliopsida > Malvales > Malvaceae > Gossypium > Gossypium bickii. The sequence continues at coordinate 107,903,704 of CP106710.1, read as the reverse complement.
GTTTCCAAAAGAATTTCTCGGATTGCCTCCAGTTAGAGAAGTTGAATTTGGTATTAAGTTAGTTCCTGGTACTGCACCTATTTTGATTGCTCCGTACAAAATGGCTCCGACCGAACTAAAGGAGTTGAAAGCTCAATTACAAGAGTTGACGGATAAAGGTTTGGCGAGACCTAGTTTTTCTCCGTGGGGTGCACCAGTATTATTTGTGAAAAAGAAAGATGGATCCATGAAGCTTTGCATTGACTACCGAAAGCTCAATAAGGTGCATAAAGAATAAGTATCCTTTGCCGAGAATAGATGATATGTTTGACCAATTGAAGGGAGCCATTGTATTTTTCCAAGATTGACTTGAGGTCCGGTTACTACCAGTTGAGAGTTAAAGACTCGGATGTGCTAAAAACTACTTTTCGGACGAGGTATGGTCACTATGAATTTTTTGTTATGCCTTTTGGTTTAACGATTTCTCCTGTTGTATTTATAGATTTGATAAACCGTATTTTTGACTGTACTTGGATAAATTTGTTGCTATTTTTATTGATGATATACTGATTTATTCTCATGACGAGACCGAGCATGCCGAGCACTTGAGAATGGTTTTGCAAACTTTGAGAGATAAACAATTGTATGCTAACTTTAGTAAAAGTGAGTTTTGGCTTCGAGAAGTTGGATTTTTGGGGCACATTGTTTTGAGTGATGGTATTCGAGTCAGATTTCAGCAATTATTGATTGGAAACTGTCGAGGAATGCATCCGAGGTTTGAATCTTTCTAGGCTTGGCCGGTTATTACAGATGATTTGTTAAAGGATTTTCCATGATTTCTACTCCGATGATAAAATTGTTACAGAAAAATGTCAAGTTTGAATGGACAGAAAAATTCCAACAGATTTTTGAGAAACTAAAGACATTGTTGACTGAGGCTCCAGTTTTAGTACAACCTAAACCGGGAAAAGAATTTGTAGTTTATAGTGATGCATCCTTGAATAGATTGGGTTGTGTACTTATGCAAGAAGGCAAGATAATAGCTTATACCTCAAGACAGCTGAAACCACATGAGAAAAATGGATTGGGTTGTGTACTTATGCAAGAAGACAAGGTAATAGATTATGCCTCAAGACAGCTAAAACCACATGAGAAAAACTATCCGACACATGATTTAGAGCTAGCCGCCATTGTGTTTGCATTAAAGATCTAGAGACACCATTTGTATGGTGAGAAATGTCGGCTATTCACTGATCATAAAAGTCTGAAGTACTTGATGACTCAAAGGGATTTGAACCTAAGGCAACGGAGATGGCTAGAATTGATAAAAGATAATGAGTTAGTGATTGACTATCACCCAGAAAAGGCGAAGTGGTCGCCGATGCCTTAAGTAGGAGATCCTTGTTTGCGTTGAGGGCTATGAATACACGGTTAGCTTTATCATATGATGGTTCTATTCTAGCTGAGTTGAGAGCTAGGCCGATGTTTCTCCAAGAGATTTATGAAGCTTAGAAAAGTGACAATGATTTGCAAGACAAGAGAGTTTAGTGTGAGTCGGGTCTTGAATCGGACTTTCAGATTAGTTCTGATGGATGATTGATGTTCCGAGATAGAGTCTGTGTACCGAGAGATGATGAGCTTATTCAGAAAATTTTGCACAAAGCACATAGTGGATGTTTATCTATTCATCTAGGCAGTACGGAGATGTATAATGACTTGAAGAAAATGTATTGGTGGTCGGGAATGAAAAAAGACATTTCGGAGTTTACATCGAGATGCTTGCTTTGTCAGCAAGTGAAAGCCGAACACCAAGTACCTTCGACTTTACTTCAGCCTGTGATGGTTCCCTAGTGGAAATGGGACAGAATTACTAAGGACTTTGTGACAGGTTTGCCCTTGACACCGAAAAAGAAAGATGTCGTTTGGGTTGTGGTTGATAGGCTTACGAAATCGGCTCATTTTATTCTGGTACGTACTGACTACTCACTTGATAAGCTATCTGAATTGTATATTTCTGAAATTGTGACATTGCACGGAGTGCCTTTGTCAATTATATCGGTTAGAGATCCGATGTTCACTTCGCAGTTTTGGAAAAAGTTACAAGAAGCTTTAGGTATGAAATTGAATTTTAGTATCAGTTTCCATCCGCAAACTGACAATCAGTCGAAACAAGTAATTCAAATTCTTGAAGATATGCTGTGGTGTTGTATTCTTGAGTTCCAAGGTAGTTGGGAAAAGTATTTACCGTTCATGGAATTTGCCTAGTTTTCATTTGAGTTCGAATATGGCGCCTTATGAGGCATTGTACGGTCGTAAGTGTCGAACACCCTTGTATTGGACCGAACTTAGAGAGAATCAGATTCACGAAGTTGATTTAGTCAGGAAACCGAAGAAAAGGTAAAGATAATACGTGATTGTTTGAAAGCCGCTTCAGATAATTAGAAATCTTACTCAGATTTGAAACGGAAAGAGATCGAGTTTCAGGTAGGTGATAAGGTATTCTTGAAAGTATCTCCGTGGAAGAAAGTTTTGAGGTTTGGCTGGAAAGGCAAATTAAGTCCAGGCTTTATTGGACCGTATGAGATTACTGAAAGAATAGGGCCGGTAGCATATTGGTTGGATTTTCCATCTAAGTTGGAAAAGATCCATGATGTGTTCCACGTGTCTATGTTGCATCGTTATCGATCAAACCCTTCGCATGTGATTTCACCGACAGAGGTTGAGATTCGACTGGATATGACTTATGGCGAAGAGCCGATTAAAATTTTGGCCCGGGAAGTCAAATAGTTGAGGAATAAAAGTATAGCCCTTGTGAAAGTATTATGGCAAAGACATGGGGTTGAAGAGCTACATGGGAACCCGAGGAAGCCATGAGAAAATAGTTTCCCAAACCTTTTCACCGGTAAGATTTTCGGGGACGAAAATCCCTAAAGGGGGAGAGTTGTAACATCCCGATTTTGGGTATAGTCAGAATAGTGGTTTCGAGACCACAAATACAAAGTAAAAATATTTTTTTATGATTGTTTTGAGGTCCATGACATGTTTGCATTATTGTGTGAAAGTTTCATGAAGAAATTTTGTGAATAAGTGTCCAGTTTGACTTTTTGTATTAAATTGCAAAAGTTGCAAAATATGAGATTCTAGAAGTTTTAAGTATGAAATAGCTTTGAATTATTATTTAGAGGTCCTTAAATAGCAATTTGCCCAATTTCTATTTTTATGGACAAAAATGGGCATGAGTAGGTAAAATTTTAAAGTTTAGTAAAAAGGGCATTTTGGTCATTTTGTTAATAAAAGAATTAAAAGGGAAAATAAGTCAAAAATCTTGTCCATCTTCATCTACCTTAGCTGAAATTCTCAAGAACACCATAGCTAAGGTTTCTTCAACTTCCAAGCTTGATTATCGGACTTCGGACCTAAACCAAGGAAAGAACAAGATTGTGGACTAAATCGAATAGTTAGCCATATTTTGGTACCAAGGTAAGTTCGTGTGTAATTAATGTAACATTACATTTTTAAGTATTTAATGCTTTAATATTGCATGAATTGTGTAATTGTCCTTGTGGACTTGATTAATGTTAACTCGATGTCGATTCGACGAAAATTTGATACCTCCAAATCCCGGTTGAACCTTAGGAATAGTTAGGATACAAATGTCATGACATTAGGGATTGAGTTTACATGCAAGACCATATTTGGGATATGGCATTGTTATGAGATTTCTTCTATGACAATGTATGGGACATGGCATCAATATGAGAATCATGTAAGACCATAACTGGGCTATAAGCATCGATATGTGATCCCATGTAAGACCATATCTGGGATATGGAATTGGTATGATTCTATGTGTATGTGATTCCCGAGTATCCTTTAGTAGTCCAAGCAGTTCAACGGGTAGTCCAAAGATTATGTCAACGAAATGACAAGGTATGAACATGTTGGAAAGGTACAGGTATGTATACAAAGCTCATACATATTGAGATATACCACACGGCCTAAAGCACGGGAGTGTGATATGCCACACGGGCGTGTCCCTTCACCCACATGGGCGTGTGGACCTTTCTGATGAAAATTTTCTATGTTTTCCCAGAAGTTTTTAAAGTTCTTGGTTTAGTCCCGAACCACTCCTAATATATGTTTTGCGCCTCGTAGGCTCGTTTGAGGGACGATATGAATGTTTATGAAAAGTTTTAAATTTTGGATGGAAATTCATGTCTTGATTTTGTATGAATGCTTGCGTTTAAGTCCGGTAATGCCTCATACCCTGTTCCGGCATCGAATACGGGTAAGGGGTGTTACACTAAGTGGCTACTAATACGATTTTATATTATGGCGATTCATAAAAGATGAATTTGTAAGAAAATTAAATACTCTATTCTAGGGACTTAAAAAATCATGAAACCAAAAGCATCTAACAGCGAAATATAAAGAAATAAACATAAAAGGAACAAGCTTTAACATATTTAATGTAAAATAAACTGAAATACATTAAACTAAAGCTTAACGAGTCTTGAAAATAAGGTATAGGGACTGCAAATGTAAATAAACCTTAGCTATAATGTTAACTAATTTAACTAACATAAAGAATAGGAAGAGCAAGAAGTAAATACAGAAAAAGTAAACTCTAATCTAAGGTAGAAAAAGAGAAAAATAAAAACTCTAGAAAAGTGCAGAGAAAAACTAAAAAAAAACCTAGAGAAAACTAAACCTAAACTAGGGTAATGTGTCTCTCTTCCTCAGTAATTTTTGGTTGTTTTGAAAGGTGTTCCAATGACTTTTTGATGCCAAAATTGCCCTTAGATGGGCCTTGTGTGATTGGTGGGTTGGATAAACAAAGGTTGCCCTTTTTGTCCAAGTTTTTCCCTCTAACGTAGGTGATATTGCGATACCCTGAAAAGGATATTGCTATACCTAGAAGAGGATATCGCGATATCTCGAGCAGTATTGAACTTAGGGGTCTTCTTTGAGAGGTAGATATCACGATACCCAAGGAGGATGTCGCAATACCACTTAAGGGTCTCCTTGGTCTTATACATTGCCGGAGGTATCACATTTTCAAGGTGTCCTTGCTCATTTTTAACTTCTGGCACGTCCCTACATCACTTAAACACACGTTCAACCTCCCAATAGCACTATCGGACAATTTGGGTCAAAAAAATAGACAAAAATGAGATATTTTCACTTATTACCTGAAAATTATAAAAATACGAAAATAACGAAAAACTAAGCTAAAAAATCTATTTTGCTCGAGAAAAAACTCCTTAATTGTGTCGGAAAAGCGTAATTTTCCATATGGATTTGTTGCAGATCATATTCCCCCACATTTAATTCTTTGCTTGTCCTCAAGCAAACACACAAAACACGCAAAAAGACGTCCCTTGGACTAAATCAAACACTTAAGTTATATAGGTATACAACATCAAATTTGTACAAGAATAACTTCACATGCAATTTAAGAATGATACCTAGTTAATTTCCCTACTCCTAATACAAATATTATTACTTCAAAAAGTTAAAGTGTCAATATAGATAGAGGAAGTGTACATGAATATATGTACAAATGTTATCCGTCAAAATAAATTATACGGATCGCTCATAGATATTTAAAAAGAATTGTTCACACTCGTTCTAAAAACTGCAAACTATATACAAACTAATGTGCCAGTGACTTATTCAGGTCCCAAAGGTCTTTTAAGCTTATAACATTTTGAGGCTGAGGTTGGTACAGATTCAAAGGAAGTTCATCTCCAAATGGTTTAAGCACTATGAGTAGTAAATCACAAGACATTGTTTCCAATTCCTTTGAATGTGATCATTACATCTCACCGCCTTCTTTCTTCCTCTCACCTTCCTTATCTCTCCAACAATGTGGAAGAGGTTAATTGATATTAGCTCGTTTTTGCGCACTATGATTTTGAAACTATTTTATGCTCATTTTTTTCTTTTTTTTTTATCATTTTTACACTTTGTTTGTTCTTTTCTCTCACAATGCTTTTGATCCTCACTTTTCTTTCTTTCATTTTTTTCTTTCTCTCTTTTTTGAAGCACGGTTCCTAGCAAGAATCAATTACGTATTAATTGAACCCCTCTTCACTAATCATTCAAGTACATTTTTGAGAAACCTTAGTAATGTTTCTACCTACCCCTCGATGTACATTACTCAATTGTGCATTACAAAGTTTAGGGACAGTGAATGGTTGAGTTTTGAACTCAATTTAGGCTCAAAGTTTCCAACACAGAGGCTTATTGAAAAGCGTAATGTAAGGCTCAAATTCAGGAACTAGGGGTAATGTAGTGTTTAAGGTTGTCTTTTAGGCTCAAGACTATACAAATAATGCCTAAGGTCTTTCTCGAATTAGTCACCTAGCAACAATTATTTAAGCATACATCTATTTAAACGAGAAATTAGCAATTCAAATTATTTATCTACAAGGATCTGTATCTTTTATTCATCCTACGATACATTTTATACACTTTCATTCCAGTTATTGCCTCCAACCTATTAACTAAGTGAACTAATTACTCTACAATTAAGAGGAAGAAATTATCTAGTATCATTCAAAATTTACAAGTTTTGCAATCTTATATACGCATTTGATATGTACAACTATTAACTTATTACTTAATATTAGTCCAAGCACCATGTAATAACAAAAATTAAAAACAAAGAAGAAAAAATATTTTTGGATTTTTGAAAAATTAAAAACGAAAATGGAAAATATTTATAGAATTTTTGAATTTTTTACATTACAATTAAAATAAACACAAAAATAAACATAAAAATAAGAAAACATAATTTGGGAAGCAAATGGGCTCTCTCGGGCATTTCTGGAGTGTCGATTTACTTTCCTTGAAAGATCTGGTAATCGGTTTGCACATACTGTGGCTCAGAAAGGTATATTGCGGCTGGAAGATGGGTTCTGGATGGAGGAAGCACTGTTGTTGGCTACTACTATTGTTGCTGTTGACAGACGACTCTTTGATCCACCTTAAGGTTCAGCTTTTACAGTTTCGAGTTGAGGGTTCTTGATTTGGCTTGAGGGATTTGTGTCTGTGGAGTCTCGGGGAAAAGGGGACATTTATTTAGTGGTTGTGTTTCTAGTTTTGTTTGGTGTACTTTTTTTTTTCTTTGCAATAAAGCCACCAGCATTATTTTATTAAAAGAACATAATTCTAAAAGTGGGACTCATTTTGAAAGTCAAAGAATTAACTTAGAACTTATGGCACGTTTAGTTCACTGGAAAGGAAGAGTTTTAATGAAATAAAATTGTAATGGAATAGAGCTATAATCAATAATTCAATTGTTTGGTTGAATGGAATAGATATGTAATAGCATAAAAAAACTAAAATGACCATAATACCCTTAGTAGAATTTTTTTAGATATGTGTATTCAATTTTAATAAGATTATAACCCCTTTGATCAATAAACATTTAAACTCTCTCTGAAAACCGAGAGTGCTTTCTACAAGAGTCCTAGGGAGGGTGGTAACTACCCGCAGTCTAGGATGAAGGAGGGTGGTGGCGATGAGAAGAGAAGTAGTGAGGAGATCTCACTATTAGCAGAAGAGCTCGTTCAGTTGTCCATTAAAAGATCTATGGTGGTGCCAGATGTAAAACCAACTTTAATCTATTCAGTTTGGACAAGGAAAACTTTTAATCCAGATAGTCAGAGGGCACAATTAAGGAGCATATGGAAAACAAAGAGAAAATTTGAGATCCAAACAGCAGGGCAGAATCTTTTCTTAATCGTCTTTGATTCAAAAGATGATTTGGAGCTAACCATGGAAGGACGACCTTGGTTATTCCGTAAGTATTTAATTTTATTTGAGCGGTTACAGAATCCAATAGATAGGGATTGCATTAAATTTACTTCCTCGCCTTTTTGGATTAAAATTGGCCCAATTTTACCTGAATTTGATAAAAATGATCTTGTGCATGCTATTGGGTGTACTTTTGGTGGAATTATTAGATCAGAAATAAATGGGGATATATGCAGAATTAGGGTTAATTTGAATATTCAGAATCCACTTAGAAGAGGGTTGTTTGTGTCAACTGATAATGGCGTTAAGGTATGGATTGCTTTTAAATATGAGAAACTGCTAGCCTTTTGCTTTGGATGTGGTAGATTAGATCATAATTTGACCGACTGATAGCAGATTAAACCTGAAGAAAAAAATAAAGTTAAAGAAGATCCTCCTTTCTCTATTGCATTAAAAGCAGAATCTAAAGCAATGGGAAAAGAATCTTTAAAATTTAATGCTTTTGCAAAAAAGAAGAGGACGCAGTTTACTTACACAGGAGATTTAAGTAATCATCTTGAAGGGGTGAACGATTCTGAATCTGTTGTTATGAAAGGAATAAGACAAACAGGCAGAATTTTGGAAAATTGGGTGGATGGACTTACAGATCAGGAGGAGAAACGTTGCTTGTAAGGAATAGGGAAGCAAATGGGAGAGTTTAAAGATATAAAAAGAGGGGCAAAATCCACTAAGAAGACAAGTTGGAAATGAATTGAGAATGTGAATCGTGCTAAAACTAAAACGAATGTGAGTATGACTGGTAAAAGGAAATTGGCAGCAGAAAATGACGACTTGGATTATTTTGGGAAGGTGGATAGAGAGGTAGCTAAAAGGGCGAAAAATGATGAACCAGTTAATGAGGAAGGGGAATGTATGGATATTGCATGTTTTAGTGGGGAACAGGTTACTGCCACAAACTTCTTAAGATCGGCGGCTGCCAATGGCAAGCCGACCGCTCGCAATGAAAACCATTTGTTGGAATGTTCGTGGGTTGGGGAGCTCACGAGAAATTCGAAGGCTACATTTCTTAATTAAGCAGTAACATCCCCAAATGGTCTTCATAATGGAGACTAAATTAGATCAAAAGCACATGGAGAAGGTTCGAAAGAGGTGTGGTTTTATTAATGGAATTAAAATTGAGGCAGAGGGGTCTCGGGGTGGTTTATGTTTAGCATGGAAGGGAGACATTGATGTCACGATAAAGAGTTATTCAAAATGGCATATTGATTCCCTGGTTAGGGAAGAAAATGGGAAAGGTGATTGGAGGTTCACAGGTTTCTACGGGCCTCCATATTTGAAAGATAAGAACTCTGCTTGGGATTTACTACGAATATTAAGTCAGGGGAATTTTCAACCCTAGCTGGTGGCAGGAGATTTCAACGAGATTTTATTTGGCTTTGAAAAAAGGGGGGGAAGTCAAAGAGATCAGGGGAGGATGGATGCTTTCCGGGACACTTTAGAGGAATGTCAATTAGTGGATATTGGGTATTCGGGGACTTGGTTTACATAGGAAAGGGGAAATCTTCCGGAGACAAATATTCGAGAGAGATTAGATAGAGGAGTAACTAACGAAAAATGGATTACTTTATTTCCAATGGGCCACGTACAACATCTCTCATACTCCATGTCAGACCATTGCCCTTTACTCATAAGCACAGATCATTCAATCAACCTTTCGGTAAAAAAAAATTTCACTTTGAATTGTGGTGGACCCTGGAGGATTCTACCGAACAAGTCATCAAAGAGGTATGGGAAATAATCTCAGAGCCATTAATGGAGAAATTGGAGTACTTGTAGAATAGGTTGAGAAGGTGGGCATTTTCCTTCAAAAACAAGAGGAAAGAGCAGAAGATGAGGTTAACGAAAGATCTTGAGTCCTTGTTAAATGAAGAACGAGATGATGAAATAATGGCAAAAATAATAGATACCAAAATCCACTTAAACATGGAAATTGATAAAGATGAAATGTATTGGGAGCAAAGAGCGAGAGCAAATTGGTTTAGGCTTGGAGATAAAAATTTAGCTTTTTCCATAAATGTGCAACAGTTCGTAGGAGAGCAAATTTTATTTCTAGGTTAGTTTTAGAAGATGGAAAAGTGATCACAACAAGTGCTGAAATTTATGAGATAGCAACAGCTTTTTTCAAAGAATTATTTACATCACAAGGAGTTGCGAATCCAAAAAATGTGTTGGACGGTATTAATGTTAGCATTACAGATGAAATAAACACAGATTTATTAGAGCCATTCAGAGTAGAAGAAATACGGAAAGCTGTAAAGGAAATGGGTCCCACAAAGGCACCAGGTCCAGATGGATTCCCCGTACTGTTTTTCCAGAAGTACTAGCACATAGTAGGAACGAAGGTTACAGAGTTCTGTCTAGGGATTTTAAATGGAGATAAAGGAGCAGAAGAAGTGAATAATACAGATATAGTGCTTATTCCAAAAGTTCCACATCCCTCATCTAAGGTAAACTTTCGTCCTATTAGTCTTTGTTCAGTATTATACAAAATTGTTACAAAAACAGTGGCAAACAGATTGCAAGGGGTAATTGGTAACTGCATTGATAAAGTGCAAAGTGCTTTTGTACCAGGTAGATTGATCTCTAACAATGTGCTTCTAGCCTATGAAATTTTGCATACATTCAAGAGAAAACAGATAGGGCGCAAAGGCTATATGGCAGTTAAGCTTGACATGAGCAAGGCCTATGATAGGGTAGAGTGGGAATTTATTAAAAAGGTAATGTTGAAAATGGGATTTGCAGAGAGGTCGGTGGATCTTATTATGAAATTTATCATGATAGTTTCGTATTCAGTCATCACTAATAGAGGAAGGGGCACTAATTTTCAACCCACAAGAGGTCTTAAACAAGGCGATCCACTTAGTCCGTTTTTATTTCTTATATGCAGCGAAGGTCTCTCGTCTTTATTGAGATTGGCAAAGAAGAAAGGTTTAATAAGAAGAGCAAAAACGAGCAGAAGGGGACCGGAGATCTCTCATTTGCTTTTCGCAGACGACTGCATAATGTTCGGTGTAGCATCAGAAGAGGGAGCAAGGATTTTGAAGGATATTTTGAAGGAGTACGAGAGTTGTTCGGGACAGTGCGTTAATTTCAACAAATCTACAATTTTCTATAGTTCGAACACAAGAAACGAAAAGCGAGAAGAAGCGTCCTTAGTACTTGGTGTAAGGAGTTCCACGTGTCTGGAAAAATATTTAGGACTTCCAATTGTAGTAGGTCAAAGGAAGAAGGAGGCTTTCCAGAATCTAATCGACAAAATAATGATGAGGATTGATGGCTGGAGCACCAGATTACTTTCACAATGAGGGAAGGAAATCTTCATTAAATCTGTATTACAGTCAATTCCCACATACGCAATGTCTTGTTTTCTTTTGCCGAAAGTTCTATGTGAGATAATTGAGAGCAGAATTGCAAAATACTGGTGGTAAAAAGGAGAAGGAAAACGTGGTATTCATTGGTGTCAATGGAAATATTTGTGCCAGTCAAAAGAGGAAGATGGTTTGGGATTTAGGAGTATGGCTCAATTCAATATTGCTTTACAGGCAAAACAAGGGTGGAGGATGCTCATTTATCCCGATTCGCTAGTAGCGCAGGTTTTTAAAGCAAAATACTTTCTTACGGGTGACTTTCTTAATTCAAGATTAAGGAATTCTAGTTCTTTTGTTTGGCGTAGCCTATGGTCAACTAAAGCTATTTTGCAGAAAGGTCTATTTCGGAGAATGGGTACGGGAAGGGATATATCAGTTGTGAATGACGCATGGATTCCAAATTGTTCCAATGTTAATTTAGTGCCCGATGATCACAGTTTGCAGCTTGTTAAAGTTTCGGAATTAATTAACAGTCAGGACAGAAAATGGAATAGGGAATTGATAGTCAATACCTTCCAAGCAGAAATAGCTGAGCAGATCCTTCGAATCCCGTTGGCACTGGAACCACATGAGGATCTCCAAGTATAGAGTGGTGAACCGTCTGCTGAGTTTTTAGTTCGGAGCACTTATAAACTATTACAAAAAATTGATCCTACAGCTTACGCTTTACAGAACCTCTACAAAGAATTTTACAAAAAATTATGGCGAATAGAACTACCCTTGAAAATTAAGCTGCTAATTTGGAAAATATCCTGGAACTATTTGCCTTCTAGAGTTAATTTGGTACTTCGGAGTGTAACAAGGAATCCTCTATGCCCTCGATGCGGAGAAGGGGAAGAAGACTTGAATCATCTCTTCCGAGAATGTTCTGTGTCAAAATCATTTTGGAAAGAGCTGTTAGATCCATGCTATATGATGTTTCCAGAAGCAGATTTTTTAGAATGGCTTACCAAGATTTTGGTTCTTCTCCCTCTGGGAAAATGTAGAGTCTTCTGCGGTATGCTGTGGGCTACTGGGGGGACAGGAACTCCCGTTTCATAACAAACGAGGCAGATCTAGTCAGGAAATGGTAAAGTTCGTCTATGGGTATCTTAATGAACTGGATGGACTCAAAACAGTAGAACAGAAAACTATGTATTATGAAATGAAATGGAGGCACCCACCTGGACAAACTCTGAAGATCAACTTTGACGGAGCGTTCGATGAAAGAAGAAGGCGATTGGCTTCTGGAGACGTAGTCAAAGACAAGAACGGCCGCATCCTCCTTTCGAAATCTGAACTTCATAACGGAGTGGATTCTGCCTTCGCAGCTGAAGCTTTGGCTTGTCGCCGAGCTACGCAAATAGCTCTCGAAAAAAAGAAAGCAGGGGTTATAATCGAAGGAGATTCGTTGTCTATTGTCAAGAAATGCAAAAACCCAGATCTTGACAAATCAGTAATTGGGGTTTACATACAGGATATTCGACGAATGCAGGAAAAATGCAGAAATATAAGATTTGAACACACTCCGCGAATGGCTAACAAACTTGTTCACATAATAGCATCAGAAACCTTGAAAAGGGGAGAGGAGATTTACCTGGTAAAGGCGGTTCCCAGCTTTGCAAAACATCAGGCAAGGGACGAGAGTATGAGAGAACCAAACTGAGAGGAGTAGAGAAGGAAAGACAGAGGGAAGATTTTACAATGGAAACTCAACAGTCGGTTACGTTTATTACTTCCCTTGAAACTCTGATATTGCCATTTATGAAGAAATGATGGATGAGGCAGTGTAGGCAGGCGATTAGGTGATGTGATTGGGCAGAAGATTTCGTCTGATTTTAATTATGGTTTCTAGATTTTTCTATGTGACATTTTGTCTTTTAGGACCTTTGATGTTTATCTGCTTTTGTTGGGCCTATAGTTTGGGTCTGGTGTTACTTTATTTTGCTTTATTGTCTGTATAATTTCGTTTTTTCTTATCAATCTCAAAGCCCAATCTGTTTAAATTCAAAAAAAAAAAATTTAATAAGATTATTATTAAATATAATTTAATAAAAATAAAAATAAATAATTTAATCATATTTAAATATAATTATTATTAAATATAATTTAATAACATTCTTAATGTAATTATTTTATATTTAATTATATTAAAATATTTAAAAATTTTATTTACTATATTTTAAAATAGTACACTATTATTTGGATGCATTGCTTCTCAAGTTATCTCAATTTTATAATTTCAACTAAAGTTGCATTTGTTATTTACATAATTTTTATATAAAACTTTTTACATGTGTTATAATCTAAAATTAATTAATTGTATTAAACACAATTTTTATTAAAAAAAAAGTCACAAAGCATCCAAATGAAAAAGATCATATTTTTATTTTTCTTTTTTCAACTAAGAGAAACAAAAAATGTTTGTTTATCTACATTATAAAATTGGAAAAGGTGATGTTAATGAGAAAGTTTTGCATTAATGATTGCTTTAAAGGAAATGATTAAACAAATTATACCAAATGATGTAACCCCAAAAGGCTCAAGATTTGGCTTCTCTTCATTTCTTCTAACAAATGAAATATTTCCCAAAATAATAGATCACAAACAAATTGTTGGGGCTTTTCTCTCGTTGCAGGTGCATCATTTCTCACCCTTTTTTTTTTTTTGGTGTTACAAGTCAAATACTTCTCTTTCGAATGAAGCTTGATTTATTTGATTAAAAATTGACTTCATCAATGTACTCAAAATAAAAAAGCTTTGCTTCCAATTTAAGTTTCCTTGGAATTGCCAATTTATCTGCTTAGTTACTTTGTCCACCAAATCCCAATGCTCCATGACAATACTCCCTCAACAGCTTTGCCATCCGGTTCGATATCGAAGAGATAAATACAATTTATTCATCAATGTACTCTTCTTGCTTTGCCAAACCAAAGCCCTGCCATCTTATTCCACCAAATTTGTCAAGCGGGAAAATATACCTTCAAACAAGTGAAAAAGCATCTTCTCAGACTAACAAAACAGAACTGTATGAATATTAGTTATGTTATTGATTAGGATATAAGAAACTTTTGATTACCCAGTTAGAAGGCTCAGTATCTTAAGTTCCTTTCGGAAGTAATAATGATCACCAAATGAATAAACAATATGCCTCTGAAGAGCATCCTTCGCTCCATCACTAGATTTCCTCATAAATCGAAGAAGCAGTCATTTAATGGGATTCAAGCATAAGAGCAAAGAGTCTATAAAAGATACCTGATAACAGCAAATATATTATCATTAAGCAACACATAATAATTTCCAAACACGAGTATTTTAACAAATAACTTATAAAACATAAAATCAGCTGCCAAGAATTTCCATTCAAATACAGTAAATAAAAGGACAACTGCATTATTAAATATAGGCTGATCTGATGAGCTATAAGCTCAACTAGGACGGTCATAACTCATAAGTCATACCAGCATGGTTATCTTCTATTCTTGTTCGCTGTTTTATTTGTTTGTTAATATTATTTACTACAGAGGCATGTAACTATAAGTTCTTTCTAGCAACAAAAAACTGAGAATAGTTGATTCACCACACATGCCAAAAAGGAATGAAAAGTTAAATAGCAAAAATATAGAACCTCATAGAGCTGCACGCTCTTGGACTCACTAAAGGCATCATAAAAAGGCTTGCTCCAAGAATCGACCATAGCCTGACAAGGAAAAGGAGTTAAAATGCATCATCATCAACAATAACCAGAAACAAGAGAAAAGAAAAGTTAGCAGCCAACATCTTTTGTTTCTCATGTTTTTGTTGTTTTCATGATTGCAATTTAGTGCTAACCCCTCCATTTCCATGGAGTCGCTGATATGCCTCTTATCACAATTTTAAAGCAATGCACTATGTATTCAACATTCTCTTATCATGATAAAAATGGAAGATATATAAAATCATTAAGAAATACATAAATTTAATCCAAAAAAACATAGAAAAAGGAAACCATTTCTGAGAGTTTGCTCTAAATGATAGACAGACTAAAGATGCTTCAGAGACAGCCAACATGCTAGCATCAACGCCACTTGCATCAAAAACAATCGGCAGCTTTGATTTTATACCATCAGAATATATAACATCCACGGCAGGAAACTTCCTTGCTGCAATTCCGGGAATTAGAATCTTATTTGCCAGTGCAATCTGCCAAAAAAAAGAAAAATAACAATTAAAATGTTTACAGAAAGTAACATTAATTTTACTCAGAAATCAGTTGCAATTCAACTAATTTGAACAGAATTGCAAATGATTTAGCCTATATGTATATAAAAAGAACAAATCAATTAATACCTTACAACCGTGTTGTTTTAGCTCAGACATATCATCAAAATATCCTCTATTCAATTATCAGCACTGCCCTAAATCAAATTAAAACAATTATTTATATTAAATTTCACGGAAAAAAGAGCATGTGACAAAATTTCAATAAATAAACAAAGCTTAAACTTACAGTCTTGCTCGTTCTTTCTCGATTTTTTCCTTGCTTGCAAGCTGCACACACAAGACAAAAAGTTAAAAAGAACTATAACTTAAAAAATCAAATATTTTAGAGTTAAAAAGGGGGAGATGGAGGAATTGCCTTGTAATTATCGAAGAAGCGAATGGATGGTTTTGAAGCGAAATGTTGAGGAGGTGAAGGGGAAATCTTTGGGTCATTACTTAGGAGGTATTGACAATTGAAATCGAAGCTCGTGCGCGGTTTATCACTCGGTTTACCCTCAACATTTTCGGTTTTCGATTTAGATTTCAATTCCCCCTAAGAACCCTCTTGCTCCTTCCAACGATCGATGGAATTTTATAGATCAAGAAAAAGAAATGGAAGAGAGGAAAAGAAAAACTATATTGAGAGAAAGAAAAATAAAGCAGAAAAAGAGGGCAAAAAAATTGAAAGAGAGGAATACGGAAGGAACGAGGGAGAAAATGTTTTAGCTGACGCTGCGATGGAGGTGATTGTGGGAGAGGGCAAAGTGGGGAGCGTTTTTGTGGTGATGCTCTCCTTAAGCACCGAATCAGTAATTGGTGGTGAGGAAACAAAATAAAAATCAGCTATAATGGAATAAGCAGTTAATAGGGCATTCTATTGAACCATCTATTGAACCAAAATAATATTGTAATGACTATGCCATTATATTGAACTAAACATGGCTTTAATGTTTTCATATATGCTTCAATTCTTTCTTTTATATAATTTTAATTTTAACTCTCCGCTTCTACTAGGGATTTACAATTTGTTTTATAATTTATTTGGTTACTATTTTTAAATTAAATTTTAACAAATAATAATTATTTAATTAATTTTTGAAGTTCTAAAAATGTTACTAAATTAAGAACAAATTGTTACTAATATACTGTAACATTTTAATCATGAAAATTGGATTGTGAGCCATTAAATAATTAACTTCTAATAAATTTACATTCAAATTCAAATTGATTCAATCGTATAAAAATATTACCCAAATACATGAACCTATAAAATAATATGAATACCATACGAATAAGGAACCTAAAAAACCTATATAAAAATTATTATTGTGTAAATTTGTATTAAAAATCATGAATACAAACTTATGAATATTTTTATAAATTAAATCATTATAACAAATTATGCAAATATAATACAAGCACATAATAGAAAAAAAAAACATTTTTTTAAATGTAACATGGGAAAACAATTTAAATACATCGTAGAAATATAAAATAAAATTAACGTATTGAAAATTGGTATTAGTTTATAACAAATATATAATACTTAAAACATAAAAAAATAACATAATTTTTTTAATTCTTTTGTCTTTATTTATTTTTGTTGAGAGAAATAGACTCTTTTATTGGGAGAAGAAATTGAGCAGTGGAGGTCTTGTGTCTGAGGTGTTTATTCTCAGTTATAGCCCTAAATTTTTGTCTTCCTACTTTGAAAATAACCCAAACCTAGAAAATGTTTAGCATTTAGCCATGATAGGGTTCAAACCTATGCTTTTATATGGCATCACTGGGTAAGAACAATACTACTTTTAGGTCCACTTATATTCAATTATATATACTTTCTACTTTTAACCAATGCTTATTTCAACACATAACATTTCTGAAGATCCATTTATCAATAATTATAAACACTTAGCCCTTAATAAACACTAATAAAACATGACTCTAAACACTATACACTTTGTTGCACTAAACGTGCAACCCAACTTACACACCAAACACTAGGACTCTCAGTATACACTTACATGCAGTGCTATAAGACACATATCTAGCTTCACCAAAACATTGTCTTCTAACACAAAGTACAGATATTAATCCTTATTGACATGCCAATTATACACTCATTATTTTACTAGGCTTACAAGGACAATTCATTTATACTGTAGACAATTATTTAAAAATTCATACAATCACTTTAAAAGGTATACTTATAAATACAGTTTTGTTTTAAAGTCACTTATTGTTATTCATTTATCAGTATCTCTTTTCAAGAACTTATAGAGATTTTCATAATCATTTTAAGCACTTTCCGCTAATTCACTTGTCACTTAGATGATGTGAGCCATCATTTCACATTTATGCACTTATAAGTACTTTAGCCATAATTTTGAAAAATTCTCATACTTCACTTGTATCATTTGTATTCACATTTTATACTTGACGTTTAAAGTCAATGTTCAAAATATTCGTGTGACACAACCCTCTTTCTAATTCTTCACTTTTCTATTTTTACCTCTATTTGCTTTGTTATATGAATTTACTATATTATTTTCATTTATGACAAATAATCACATTTAATTTCTTAATATCAATTTCATATTATACCATGACATTATAGATCGCATATCACTTCCTCAATTTATTTTCGCGTAGGATAAGCCAAGTATTATCATTGATAGAAAAAAATCAAATTAACTATCTATTTTTAATATTTTTAAGCCATAGTCTCAAATTTTCGATACATGTATTTCACTCCAACTATTTATTAACTAATTAATTTCAATTTAAAAATCATAATATTAACGGAAAAGTTAGGAAATCTAAAGGTGCTTACTTTTGGATGAGCCAAAACAAATCAAAGTTTTTCAATTTTTCTTCACTAATCCACTACATCAAATTTTCCCATGCTTGAAACCTCTTTTCCCACTTTTCTCTTCACTTCTTCACACAATCATAAACATAATATTATCTTAAAAATCATTCGAACCAAAATTCATAGACTAAAATTTCCAATAAACAGTTTAGAAATGATAAAATCATTACCTTGAAACTTTCTCTCACTAACCCATATTAGTCCTAGGTTGGAGATAGAGTTGGCAAGACAAGCCCGAGCCCAAAAGGTCGCTTATGTCGATTTGAGCCCATAACTATCTGAGTTTGAGAAAGCTTGAGCCCATAACAAATCCAAGCATGAGAAAGCCCAAGCTCGAGAAAATTGAGCCCAACAAAACCCGAGTCCTAGAGAACCCCCAATCCATAAGAATTCAAGTCCGAGATTTATTTGGCCCGAGCTCAAGATAAATATGACTCAAAGCCTGAATATATAATTGAGCACCCATAATAGACATTCATAATTAATATACTTTTATGATATTACTTAAAAAATATAAATAAATAATAATTATTTATTAGATGAAAATCTATTCATAACCATTGCATATTTATATTAAAATTTTATTAAGAATATTTTTTTTATGTTGAATTATAAAGTGAACATTAATTTGATATAAAATATTTTTAATACTATAATTAATATATAAAATTAATAATTATTAAAATCTATAAAATTTAACTTTAACGATAATATATAATGACAAAATATATATAATATTGAATCCATTTCATCATTGATCGCCTCTTTCCAAAATGCTGCATCCCTAGAAGTTATGACTTCACCATAGGATTGGGGATCACCATCCACATTAAACATTATGAGGATCTTCCTAATTACGGATCTCTATTTCCTTCAACAAGGAACGCTAGAGATTGCAAGGAAATGAAATCAGGACCAAAGTCCTTTACTTTTCTCACTCTTTGACTTTTCCTCGGCTCCGTATCCTTATTATCACAAAGACTTCTTTTAGTTTGACTACTTGAGATCATTGGTTGATATTCTTTTTCTAAATCTGATGGATCATTGAAAACATTATTTTCAATGAATATAACATCTCTTGTTTCAATTATTGTATTTGACAAGTCAAGAACACGATAAGCCTTAGAGTGTTCGGCATATCCAACGAATGCACCCATGACAACTCTTGGACCTAACTTTATTCTCTGTTGGTCGAGAACTCTATAGTAAGCCAAACACCCCCACACTTTGAAATAATCTAAGTTTGGCATCCGACCCTTCCATAACTCATATGGAGATACTTTGAATTTTCTCGATGGTATTCTCTTAAGAATATAACATGCAGTCAATAATGCTTCACCCTATAGATTATATGGAAGTTTAGCAGTTACCAACATCGAGTTAACCATATCTACTAAAGTACAGTTCTTTCTTTTTGCCAAACCATTTTGTTGCGGAGTATAAGGCGCGGAACACTCATGTACCACACCTTATTCCTCACAAAATATATTAAATTCATTTGAAAAATATTCACCACTTCTATCACTACAAAGCACTTTGGTTTTCTTACTAAACAAATTCTCAACCTCATTTTTAAAATGTTTGAACATATCAAAAGCCTCGTATTTACTTCTGTGAAAAATAGAATGTCGGTAATGACAATATACTGCAAAGAAAAGAGAAATAAAAATAAAAAACACGCAGATTTTTACATGGAAACCCTTTCGGGAAAAAACACGGGCAGAGGAGAAGAAAATTCACTATGTCAAATTCGAATGATTACAAGAAGAATAGACTATGGGTGGGTTTGGATGGGCGGTGTGTTTACCTGCAGTTAGTGTAAAAACAGCGGTGGCGGTGAGATTAAATACTATAGCGATACTGTAGCGTGAGACAAAAAGTAAGCTAAACGCACCGCACCGCACTCAATCGCCCATCCAAACCCACCCTATGTCTATTTATAGGCTTGTAAAACCATATTCTAATAGGAGTGTAATAAGATTGAAACACCTTCTTCTAATCAATTTCAAATAGATGGAGTTTAATAAGGTTTAAAAAACCTTATTCTAAAATAAAATAAAAGAACTGTAGTTTTATATGAATTTTACTTTTATTTTATATTACTATTATATTTTATTTAGATAAGGATTCAGGTCACTTAATTCTAACAACTTCTCACGAGATACACATAAGTAAATCTAGAGAAGTCGTCTATAAAAGTGATAAAATGTCATTTTCCACCTCTTGTTAGTGCTTTCACAAACATCCGAATGAATTAAATCTAACACTTGTGAATTCCTTTCACACTTGTTAGGAAACGGCTTCTTGATAATTTTTGATTGAATACAAATTTCACATTTATCCTCAAATTCATCATTACTTAGACTTATATAATCATTCTTTTGCATATATTGTAAAGTTTTAAAATTAAAATGTGCTAAACGCGCATGCTAAAAATGATAAGATTCAACAATATAAGCAGAAGAATTAACTTTATTCAGCTCAACTTGAACATACCCTTATTTCAATATCCTTTTCCTACATATATATATCCCCCTTAAGCAAGACAAATTTATCGGATTCCAAGATAATCTTGAACCCCTTGTTACATAGAATACTTGCGGACACAAATTCTTTCTCACATCAAGAACATGCAACACATTAGTCAAAGTCAATTTTTTTTCCTAGATGTGAAGTTGAGTTCCACTATCCCTTGACTGAGCACCTTAACCGATTGATAGTTGCCCATAAGCACTTCACGGTTTGCCATTAGTTCATAACTTTTGAATTGTTGTCGGTCATTACACACATGAACAGTAGCTCCAGAGTCGAGCCACCAATTACAGGACTTATCAGTCATAGCTATGTTGAGTTCAGTAATCATACCAATCTTCAAATTTTTTATCCCTTCCGTAACCATGGCCACTAAGTCTATGCCCTCCACCATATTGGCTTTGGAAGTTGTGGCATCTTGCTTCTTTTTGAGAAGTATGCAATCCTTAATATAGTGTCCTTTCTTATTGCAATTATAACAATTGCGAGTTCTTTTCTTCTTGTCTTGCACGTCCTTGGTCTCGGACGTGGCATTTCGCTTACCATTTCGAGAGTTCTTGGACTCGCTCATATGGTTCACTTTAGAACTTTGGGGAAGATAAGCCGCATCACACTTTCAAGTTTCCTCTTCAATACGTAAATGCCTAAGTATTTTCTCCCCGGTGAAGTCCTCTGCTATATGCAGAAGTTTCTTTCGATAATTGTTCCAAGATGAGGGAAACTTCGAAATGATAGGCCCAACTTGTAACAATTCCGGAATAACAACTTTCAAGTCACAAAGCCTGCTTACAAGGGCTTGTAATTCATGGACTTGATCTATGATCGGGATACTATCGAGCATTTTGAATTCGAAATACTTCATCATTAAAAATTTATTAGTACATTGTCCTCGGTGTTGTATTTCTCTTCAAGAGCTTTCCATATTTCCACCGGGGATTGCATCGACATATAAAGATCATAAAATCGATCAGACAAGGTGTTGAGAATGTGTCCTCAACATGTGAAATTTTCTTCTTCGCTTCTTCTTAAGTTCAGCCACTTTTGCAATTTCCTCGGAATTTGCATTGGGGGTGCGATCCTCCACGGCTTGTAGGTTTGGATCCAGAACATGTGCCACACTTAAGATAGTAAGAAGGAACAACATCTTGTCCTTCCAACCATTGAAATCTGAACCATCAAACCGATTAAGTTTCACAAACTCTTGGTTCATCACTTTGAATGCGGTGTTAGCCTCCATCGCCATCTCCAAAATTAATTCTCTTTGATTGTTGAAAATTTGAGTGGAGACGATAGAACCGGAGACTTATATGGAAATAAACAATAGACTTCGAGGCACGAATGATGCTTTCCAAAGAGAACTATTTGCCTCTACACAAAATTGCTAAAGGGTTAAGACAAAGGTCCTCCCGAGATACAACGAAGTTTTGAATTTCCTTTGATTAGCAAAATCGAGGATTTCCCAAACTCTTACTCTAGTTTTTAAAAATAAGATTGATTGTAATTGTATCTTTGTGAGCACCATTATATGCATTCAATAAATACAATTTGAAGAGCCACAACCCTTCATATTGGACATACTCCTTGAGAGAAACATGTCCCATAGAAATGTATACATTGGATAATAAATCATCACTTTTAATTTGAATAATGCTTATGAATAATTAAATTTGTAAGATGATAAATCATCAGTTTTGAATAGTGCTCATATTAAGTTGCAATCTATACTTTCCATCGGTAGTAATAGGTGGTCTCCTTTTGAAGCTACCCCTTATAACCATATTTGAGTATCTTCATGTTAGCTTCAATAAGCTTTCATATGGCTCCTTGAGTTTCATATTAATGACCCATTGCCAATTTTTATATCTTTGTACATTTGGGAACTCATAATGCATATTCTGTTGGTGAAGCTTCAAGTGTACAGTTAAATATGTTTAAAATTCTGGCCTTTATTATATGTTTTTTCTTGGGAGAGCTATCATTTTGGTTTAAATAACTTAAACTCAATGGTCTCTCTTTGCTTTTGGCAACACATAGTGATAGCTTTAGCCTTTATTATATGCTTTTTCATGGGTGAGCTAACATTTTGGTTAAAATTGCTTTAACTTAATGGTCTCTTATATTTGCTTTTGGTAAAGCATAATGATAGCTTTGAATTAGGCCATTGCCTCTCTATGTGCACTGGGAGACATATTCTGAAGTAAATTTTAGGAGAAAATGTTAGGCACTGTATGTTTTCAGCTTTTCTTCAGATTTGGTAACCATATATAGTTCTCACGGTCATTAGATAAATAGCTTTTAAGTATGCTCTTTGCTATTACACTGAAATTCATCATATACAACAGACATCTCTTATAACCTGAATAGTTTTTTCTTGCAAATGAAGATTTTAAGGATCATTGCCTCATCAATGAGAACCCTTGGACCTCATGAAATGTTTTATCTTGCTGCTACTGTCTCTGATTTTTATGTTCCTTGGAAGAGCATGGTAATGGTTCAATATAATGAAATCATCATCCTTTTCTAGCA
Source organism: Gossypium bickii (assembly GCA_025503065.1). Classification (NCBI taxonomy): domain Eukaryota; kingdom Viridiplantae; phylum Streptophyta; class Magnoliopsida; order Malvales; family Malvaceae; genus Gossypium; species Gossypium bickii. The sequence continues at coordinate 107,880,382 of CP106710.1, read as the reverse complement.
TGGTAATGGTTCAATATAATGTATCTGCTTTGACTTGTTAATGCTATATCTTTTTTTTTTTTTTTTTTTTGGTTCAGGAACTTGTGTTTGTTAGGAATCGTCCCGATTAAGCAACGAAAAAATTTGACTGAAATAAGAGTCATAATTAACAGTGCCCCTAAAAAAACAGCCTGCCATTGCCAAATATGGGTCTTTACCTGCAAAGAAAGAAAAACAAGCTAGCAATTCAGATTTTTTTGAGTCAAGTAGTGAGGAAGACTCATCCTCAGATGAAGTGAGTGTTATGCTCATGCTTGTAAAAGTTGCATGGTTGGACGTTTTCTTTGTACGATTGTTTATAATTCAATTTTTTCCCCAGGATGCCCCTGCTAAGAATAAAATACTTGTAGTTGCTAAAAAGGGGTCTGTTCTTGCTGCTAAGACAAAGAAAGCAGATAGCAGTTCAGATTCTTTTGATGATGATGGCTCTGTTGAAGAAGAGGTAAGTATTGGGGCTAATTATGGACTGAACCAAAATTTTCTATACAATCTCCTGATATTTTATCTTCTATTGAATTTTGATATAGAAGCCTGCTGCAAAAACAAAGGTAGCAGTTGTTAAAAATGGCTCTGCATCTGTTAATAAAGGCAAGTCTTCTAGCAGTTTGGATTCTTCAGATGAAGATAGCAGCTTAGACGAAGATGAAGTATTTGATTGTTGAATTGTTGAACGATCTTTGGTTTTTAATTTATCAATTTGACAGCCCTTCTGATGAAGAGGATGTGAGTGTCGGGATGCCACTAAGTTACAAAAGAAAAAAAAATATCCATGGAATATTTATCAAAGCTTTCTAATCATGAGCTTTCAAAAAAAAAAAAAAAAAAACTTTCTACTTATGCAAACATGTCTTGAAAGCCTGTAAAAATATGGGTTTATGATAGACCAAGATGTCCTTAAAAAACCTATAGTTTTATTGGTATTGAGTATTATTATGTTTGATAATTGCAATAATTTAATATATTCTTGTATAGGAACCTCAAAAGGTTGTTTTGCCAGCTCAACTTAAAGACGTAACAAACAACTTTAATGTTGCTAATAAGGTCGGAGAAGGGCAATGGATTTCGTCTTTTGATCTATATCTGGTAATTTCGATATCCTCGGATTGGCAAAACAACAATTTAACTTCAACAAATTAAGACAAATGTCAGAATATCTTAATTAGGAATCACATATCGCATGCTTTGAAGATGCATTTGTAAAATTTTAATCAGCCTAACATTTTGTTTATGGTGATATGCATCTTTTAATCTAAAGAATTATACCAATAGTAATGTTAAATAGGACCATAATACAAGACATTCCCAAATTTAATACAAGATAATGACATCATGTAATTTTTATTAATCTAGGAACATTATGCTTCGATGTAAAATATCATTCTCAAGCTATTTATTACTTCTAACCTTTTGCTTCTTAGTTTAGAAGATAATTAAATTATTTGTTTCGCTAATGATATGGTAACATATTAAATATGTAGTTTAAAAAAAATAAAGTAGGCTATATATTAATTTTTAATATTATGTACTTTTATTTTTATTAATTCGTATTTTAATAATAATTACATTAAAAATGTTATTAAATTATATTAAAATATGATTAAATTATTTGTTTTTATTTTTATTAAATTACATTTAATTATAATCCTATTAAAATTTAATAATAATAACAATAATCATCTACCTAAAGAAAATTCTGCTAAGAGTACTCTAATCATTTCACATTTTTCCCTTATGCTATTATAACATCATTTTTCATTCAACCAAACTCAAAAATATTATTACAGCTCTATAACATTTCATTCAACTAAATAATTAAATTACTGATTGCAGCTCTATTCCATTACAATGAACCAAACGTAATGTTAATATCTCCTTGAAATTTCCTCGTACTATTATCATATACTCCGGAAATAGTAGTATTCACTATATTGGGATTTTGGGGGCGTTATACCAACCTAGTCCAAATGTATAGAAAAAATGAGATTAATTGCAGCTAGAGGTGTTGAAGAGTTGAACCAAGCTAGATAGAAGGCAGGTTTCAAAAAGAGCCCAACATCGTCCAAATTACTTGTTTTATTGTTCAAAAATAATTTTATTCGTATTTAAGTATGAAATATATAAATATCAATATAAAATTATTTTTTTTATAATTAGTTTTAAACAACAAAACAGGACAAGGTAGAAAAATATAAACTCAAACCCAACCAATGAAGATAGTCTTGCTGATAGTGCTGCAGCTGCTCGAGATCATCTTGGCAATGTAGTTGACAGAGCCAACGCCCTAATACCAGAGCTGCTTGGTGGCTTTGTTTTCATATTCTTTTGATCGCGTACTACTGGTACCTGAGTACCATTACTACTGGTACCTGAGTACCATTCTCATTATGATTAAAAAAATCGCTTTTCCTGTTTGTGTTCTGAAATGAAATAACCAGACTATTTTGCCGTAGCATAAATAGTTAATCTTATTTTTTTACTGAACCCAGGTCCAAAGCATTTTATGGACAAACCCAAAACCCCAATTCTTGGGTTCGTGTGTTCAACTCGTAGAGGAGACCAACCCACCCTGGTTGGGAAACCAGTTCTTTTCGAACAGAATATAAATTCTCACGTTCTTATACGCATCAGCACATTGTCATCTTTATTGATTTAATAAATTTGTAGAGAAATCAAATCCTCTTGCAAGGGAAAATGATTTAACTGTTGAAAATAAAAATGCAAAGGGCATGTATTTTTAAGAAAAAGGGGTAAGAAAGAGAGGTAAAGCCAGTAAAGGTGGGAGACTAAAACTTCTTCGCTACTTCACTCAAATACAAGGCTCAAACAAATGTGGCAAAGGTTCCGCAGTACAAACTGTGACCAAACCAAATAACAGTTGAAAACTACAAATGATAAACTGCATTTGAGCACCTCCGATCATGTTTTCCCTAGGGACACCATCTTTTTTTTCTCCTAGCCCTGATCAATCCATATACCATTATCAGTTAGACAAGATTTAATAGTTTTTTACAACACAAAAATGCTGCCTACTCGTGAATACCTGAAAATATGTGGGGATCAAACCATTTGTTGTTCATGGCAGACTGCGGTTTACACCAAAACAAAATAACATACCTACCCTCCATTTCTTCCTCCCTACTCATAACCACCAATGCCACTTAGACGTCCATGAAAGTTTCCCCCACCACGCCTTGAGTGTGTCTGACCCCTCTCCTTATGCCTTGCGCCAGTGCCATGAGATCCCTCTCTTCCTCCTTCAGGATTATTTGCTCTAATATTATTGTTATTATTTTGGGGTCCAACTGGCTGGTACTCGTAATGTGAATTGTGCCTCTGCCTCTCACGATTTGCTGGTGGGTTATGCTGCTTCGTTTCTTGACCAGATGAGCCCCAATCACCACGAGATTCATGCCCTCTGCCATATCGGTTAGTTTGGTTTCCATTTTTACGGAACCCTGAGACTGAACGCTGCTCATTTCTAGTATCCATATTCGTTGGAGGCGCCTCGACTGGAAGACCAGGACCTTGGTTTGGGGAGTGTGGGCGTCCTTTATGTGAAGTTACATTCCTTTCCCTCTTGGACTCGTGCTGCCCAACATTATGTGCCTCTTCAACACCTTTTTCGGAGACATAATGATCTTTAGGAGGCAGAGTCACACCTTTACTGGTTTGTTTTTCTGGTTGAGATGGATGCGACACCTTAGCCTGAGGAGCAGAATCCCTTTTGTTAGTCCTACCAATTTCAGTACCAACATTTTGATCACTATCAGGCCTGCTTCCTCTTTGATTGATGGGTGAAGATTTGGGTTGCCAATGAGATGCCGATCGGTCCCCACCACCACGATTCTCTTTTGATGCAGCATGTGAATCTAATTGAGCCATCTCAGGGGCTGAAGATTGTGGGTTAAGTTTATCAGCTTCCCCATTATTAATTTTCTTGTGATCAGAATTATAGTTGTTTCCCCCACCCTTCTGTCCCTTAAATGGATGTCGCTTTCCTCTGCCTGTCATCCCCTGATATCTTGAAACAGGTATAGGTGGTACAGTAGAATCAGGATTTTCAGGCATGTTCCAACCATCAGAAGTATTCCATTCATCATACTTGGGCTGCTCTTTCACTAAGCTGAAATCAGGTTTCTGGGGTTGCTTCTGCTCAGTTGATTTCTGAGCATTTTTACTTGGAGTGGAATAATGTCTATCTTGCAAGCCTTGCAAAGTTGCCTCAGCTGAGGCCCGTTGCCGCCAAGATCCATGTCCTCTTCCCTGCCTACCATCATTCCTTGACTCTGTAGGGTTCCCCACTGTCCTGGTGGCTGTTCCTGAATGTTGAGGACATTCAATTCCATAGGACCCAGAATATGCTCTTCCCACGATCTCATCTGCTGCATTCGGATCATCTGAATGAGTGACTGGTTGCTGAGAAATTATTTGCTGAGCCATTTCTTTTGCAACAGGCTTTGGGATGTATCTCTCTATTTCAGCCCTCTTATTTCTTGGATTGTTCTGCACTTGATCATCATTCTTTGTCTGTGAAGCAACATTCTCAACTGCCGACTTATGGCTAACCTCTTCAGTAACCTCAACTTTGACATGTGACCGCACAGGTGCCCAGACAACAGCATCACCATGGACTGCAGATTTATAAGCCTGTGGATTTCGTGGCGTCCTGCGAGAATGCTGAGATTTCCACTGGTTATTCAATTGACCATAGGCTTCTTCATTAGGAAAAGTTACATCCTGCTCTGAAGACTGATTTCCATCCTTTGATTCAGTCAGAGACTGAAATGAGTGAGGATCCAACTTAGATTCAGAAGACTTTGGCTTTGAACTCTCAACAGAACTTGTATGATTTGTTTCTTTTGAAATCCCAGACCATAAAGGAGCCATAGATGATGCCTCCTCCACTTTGTGTTTGTTCTTGCCACTCCTATTTTTCTTTTTCTGGTGCATTGTGGACTCGTTCACAACATATTGTGTAGAAATTGACTCGGAGACTGAGTCAGTTTCATTTGCAACAGCCTCAGCAGATGGACCCGCATCAACTACTGCATCTGTACGGATATTCGGCAATTCAGTTGTACCTGTAGAAATATACTTCTCACTGGAACTCTTATCCAATGAGTTAGGATCCTTTTTCCAATAGCCCATATGCTTCTGCTTTGAAGTGCTACCATCGCTAGCTTGTGGGTGATTATGGGGAGAAGCATCAGCATTATTAACTCTCTGTTGCAAGGGCAAAGAACAGTTATGAATTTCTGTAGTTGCCTTATGAGCAATCTTTGTTGACACTGAAGGTTGTTGATTGGACAAAACAGTTGGCTTTTCAAGTTCCACAGTGCTGCTTTGACCAACATCTGCAATTACAGTTGGGCTAGAAACCGAGGATGTTATTTCAGATCTGCTAGAGGGAATTTCATCAGCAAGCATTCTGGATTCTTCCTGCTTACTCTGGACAGCAATATCTGGGACAGATTCCAACTTCGGAGTAAAACCTTCAGCTGTTTGTGTACGCCTGTTCAACTCTTCCAGTTTAGCCAGAGCCTTAGCCTTCTGGTCTCTAGCCCGCTCTTCCTCCTCTTTTTGACGTTGTTTGGCACGCTGCTTAGCAAGTTCCCTCATCATGGCACGCTGAAGAAATTGTCAAATATATTTGTACATTAAATTTAGGTTAAAAACAACAAGGCATATAATATGAAGAAAATTACCTGCGCTTCGCTATCACTTGGATCATACACAGGTGGCATCAACTCACCCTCATCTCTTGCTTGGGGATATGATCCAGACTTGTCTGAAGCTTCTAACAATACGTAGTCTTGCACATTTGATTCAGAAGGGTTTTCAAAATGTGCGGCAGACTTTACATTTGAAGAATCTATAAATGGAGGTTTCTTTCTCCATCCATCAACATCTTCAGAATTGAATCTTCCCCTGCCTCTATGATCAGTCCCACCATGCCTACTATGGGTAGATCTCCTGTAAATGTGCATCTAAGTAAGAACCACAAACAAATTATCAAATAAAAGCAGCTAGAAACACAAGCAACCTGTTCATGTCAGCTCCACCAGCAGCTGGCAAATCCAGTCTCTTATCTCCAGCTGAAACACCTACTTCATTAGAGGTAGGTCCAGTCATTCCAGAAGCAAGCGCTCTATCATGAAATACGGCACGAGACCCAGTAGCAACTTCATTTGCAAAATGCTTCGCCTTTGCATTAACTACCTGTGATTTATTTTTCAGCTCCTCCATTCTGCAAACAGACTCATAATGCCCATCAGAGGCCCGAGACTTTGCATTTAAACTCTCTATTTTCTGGATCAGGCTGGAATCTTTTGCAGCACCAGGGTCTTCTGGATGCTCCATTTTCTTCACTGAAATGTCGCCATATGCCCTAGCCTTTTTTACACCTTCAGATGACTTTACTTTGGCATGGTGATCAGATATCTGAGTGGAAGTTCCTTCAACAACTGTCCTCATATTCACTTCTTCCTCCTTTCTCTGATCTGCTTTCCAGTCATTTTCCCATGACGATGTTCTCTTTAGATCACCCTTCTCTACTACACTGGTCACATTATCCTCTGACCCGTGTTCTTCATCCTTTCCTTCCCAGCCTTCATGCTGCTTAAGAAGAACCTTGTATGGTCCTCGGTTATCATTTGGATGGCCAGATTCAAAATGCTCTGCAACCAATGCTTTTCCAGGAGGACCAAAGCCACTGGACCGGGCATGGGAACCACCAGGATCTGGAGCATTTTGACCTGGATGCCGGTTATAAGCAGGACCAGGAGGCATCCCCATAAATGGCATTTCTCGCTCATTTAAATTACAATAGCCCATGGGAGGACCATAGTAGCCCTCATAGGCCACTGGACCAGGGTAAAATGCAGGTCTAATTGGCATACCTGGGCGGACAAAAGCATCAGGCATAGGGCCTCTATACATATCTCCATTTTTTGGATGAGGTCCCCTTGGCCCTGCTCCTGGAGGAGGAACTGGTCGTGGATTTGCATGAGCACTACCAGGAATCTGAGGTCGATAGTAAGGAAATGGCTCCAAAGGGAAGCCCCCAGGAGGAACTGGCGGTCCATATGGAGGACCTGCAGGAGGTCCTCTATACCAGACACCACCTGGATGATTGTTAATTGGTGGACCATGCCAAGCATCATAATGCTGGGGGGGAATAGCAGTATTAGGGTATGGATGGGGTCCTCGGGGATCTGTATGCCACTTCTCCATGCTAGGCCGGACTCCATCTTCACTATATGGAGGATTATCTCTTCTCCAAAAATTTGCAGCTCCACTCTTTTGATTTTCATTCCCAGAGACATCAACTGGAAAAAGAACACGCATAAACAACTTAATCATGTTAGAATCCAATATAACAAAAGTTGATGTGAAACAAAAATGAGGCAAACAGATAGTTGCACACAAACCAACAGAAGTCCCAATTTTCTCTTTAATCGGTGCAACTCCAGAGGATGAACCAGGGCAACCTTGAGAACCATGCTCTGCAATTAAAGTTGATCATTGAGAAGGAATGGAAAAGAATGGCCCACTCAAGAACATAAATCCATTAATTATCCTGTGATTATCCTACTTTACTAAACCAAAGTAGAAAACACACAACAATAACAAATATCATTATCAGCCTGGAGATGGAGCTTCACATGCCAATCCAAGAAACTCCCCCTATCAACATTTAAAAAACATATTCCAGTATGGCTATTCAGAAATAAAAGATTTCATCAGAAAATGGAGCTTTCAATATTGAACTTCATGCCATACAAGTGATTAAGCTACAAATATTTAAACTAAAAGTCAAATATTTGGTGGAGCAAGCTTACTTTTTTTTTTTGGGGGGGGGGGGGGGGGGATAAGTGGACAGCAAGTTTTCTCATGGAGAAAAAGTTCATTTGAGAATGCATACTCAGGTAAAGTTTTGACAGAAGATCAAACTTTAAACCACAAGGATAAATATACAACCAAGAAAAAAAAAGAACCTTGCAACTCTGTGTTCTTTCCAGAGGTATCCTTTTCAGACCCAAGAGTAGGGAAGTCTCCAGAAGTGAGAGAAAACCCATCATTCTTGGAAGATGCCATTCCCTGAAAAGTAAAATGGTAACTGCAACATTTAGACATAAAAGAGCAAATTGCAACAGACTGGATATGTGAAGCATAAAACAGATCAAATTAGCCAAACCATAAAACATCTCACCCTTCACCACCTCAAAACTACTTAACTCATAAACCACATTGTATAAAATAATAATAATTAAAGTTAAGTTCAACCAAGCCGTATAAACCATTGCCCAATAACAAATGATCAGAAAGTAACCTTGAGTCTAACATCACAAACATAGTAATTACAATGAGCTTGAAACTTTAACTGAAACAAATACTTCATATCAATAAGAAAAAGTTTTACATATAAGCACTTTGCGATTAATATCAACTTTGACCAATGAACACATTGACTAGATGACCATACCAATTTTTCTGCTGTCCCAGATCCACCCCATGCCCCCGAATATTCTGGCACAGCTTCAGCAAACCGTGATAACTGAGAGCTACCAGGTCTTGTTTCAGCACTTCGAGGACGCAAAGAAGCAAGTGAAGTCTGATTTGAAGCCACTGGTCCAGAAGATGACGATGGTCTAGAATCAGAACCACGTGCATTAGCAGGTTCATGTGCTCTGTCACTACCTGCTGTAGAAGGTCGTGTGCCACTGCCACCAGATGAAGGGCGAGCACTTAGATGGCTAGGTGAACTGCCACCACCATCAGTATTTGGAGACAATGTTGAGGAGCCCCACGCATTTGATGAAGACGAGGATTTACTGCCCCAACTAAGGGTGCCCCTATATGTATAGAACAGTTCAAGCTACTGATAAGTATTTCTACCATCCAAAAAATGATCCCTATTTCACAGAAATCACAATACGCGGTGGAATTTAAACATATATACTGAACATATATATAAAGACATTTGAACATGGTATTACTTACTTGGGAACAATTTCCACATTAGGATCCAGGCCATGATTTTCTAACCTTGAAGCAACAGAGAAAGAATAGTTTATAATGATGAACCCAAGGGCCTTGTTTATTTAACCTTGAAAAAGGAAAGACCGTGCACTATGGGAAAATAGAGTACCTTTGACTAGGTAAGTTTATAGGTTTTGGAACAGCAACTTTTCCCAAAACAGTCATGCCACTTCGCCTTGCAGAAGCCCATCTGCAGAAAAATTAGCATCAAAAGCAATTTACATTGCAACATGCTAAGAACCATCCATTAGGGTTAACAATACGGAAGAAAGAAATGGCAAGACAGCAGAGCAACAAGGGCTGATAATGCCAACAAACTATGTGCAACACTTCCTTCAGGAAAAGGGAGGGCCACAGGCAGCCCGCTCTAATATTCACTTAAGCTACTAGAAAGAAAATGGAGGATACCCACATAAAAGTTCCTGTTATCATTCTAAACATCAGTGTGATCAAGGTGTGCACCTAGGTGCTGCAAGTAGCACGAAACAGCAAAAGCACCTCAAGCCATTCCAGGCACATTGATTAAGTGTACACCTAGTGAATCTAGGCACAACTTTTTGAAAGACGAGATTGAAAAAAAAATCTAACTGAAGTTATCTTCAATTTCTTTTATTTCTAACTTGGTTCATTAGATGTACCTTTATTATTAATAAGGAGAATCAAAATATCTACCCAATATTTGACTATTCAGCAATAGACATGGAAGCATAAGTAAATCATGCATATTGTCCAGCAAAAGAAAATAAAATTTTGCTTTTTTAGTAGATAATTGGACCACTCTTTAGAGTTTATCATCATAAATATATATTGTAAGCTTGCTTTATTTACATACACCCAAACACACAGAGAACACGCACATAAATATTGCACCTTCAACAAATGAGCACCTTTTTTTGTATATTGTGCGTCAAGCAATACAAAGTTCTAGCACCTAATGAATCCTTGTCCTTGCCAGGACTGTTAAAAATCATTTCAAGAAAATAACACTGTTCTCCAATCTTGAATGAAAGCATTAATTCTTAAGAATATCCTCTCAGATATTTTTTCTCCACTACCTTACATAATTCACAATTTAAAACACAGAAATATAAAAGATAACAGCAAAGATGGAGGAAAGCTTAAGTTAGCATTCTAATAAAGGATAATAATCATTAAAATTTCATCATCCTCTTTAATTCATATGGCCTAAAGGTCAATTGCATATAATTCAAAGAGTTAGATTTGAAACATTTTTAATCAGTTAGGCCAGGACTCTTTCCTACTTTGCACATGAAACAATTCTTAGGTAACATACATCACTGTAGCAGTTTCTATCAATATACCAACACCTAATGCCAAGTAGGAGAGCATACATGGTCAATTTAAAAAGGAAGCCTCACCGTTAATCAGACAAGTATCTCAGCAAAGGAAATTGATTTCTAAAAACAAATTACCTCCGTTCTCCAGATAGAGTACTTGATGTCATGGTTCAGATTTTGTTGCAAGGTCATTCAAACAGATTGATCAACATCTGAAAAGAAGTAAATTCCATCAGGTCGACACTTTGCAATGTCTAAAAACAAATTCCGAAAAGAAAACACTATAATGTTGTAATCAAAAAGATTAATCTGCATGGAATATTCAACAATTAGATAATATTAGTATGTACATCTTGGCACAAAGACACCAATCCCTTGAAATCCAGTTCTTTATAGGTCACGATCCACAAAGCACCCATACATCATATATGAATGATAGCACATAAAAATAGATTAATCAACACACATGCTACATTTAGTAGGAGTATTATTTTTTCCACATATTTTATACATGAGTTGGCAAAAATAGTTTCAATTGATAATTTTTAGCCACTGACATGACTTGTTTGTGATAAAGAGGAGAATTTTTTTTGTTTATTTTTAAGAGGTCTTATTTTTCACAGGAGTTTTACTCATCTTTCTAATTTCAAGTTTAAATTTGCACTAATTATTGTTTATGTCTAAATTTTTTGACACATGTATTTAATAAGCATTGTCCTCATGTTATTACACTAGTAACCAAACGTGTAGTTAATGAGGTATTTGAACGCTGAAGCAAGGATTATCAGAAAAGAAAAACAGAGAACCGTATGTAGGTCAAGATATATAACATTTAACTGATGAACACTAAAGTGGGGGAGGGGAGAACTTACCATTGTTGATGACAGAACAATTATTTGCAATGCTTTTAAATCATTAACAACATAAATACTTAATTTTATCTCATAAAATTTTGGCTTCATAGTCTTTTAGAAAATAGAAAAGAATCTTATTTTTTAATTAAATGCTCACATCTAACTAACTAGAAAGATTCAGAAAAATGTTTTAGTTTTTTTTTATAATAAAAACTTATCATATAATATTGATGCTTAAAGTTTTGTGTAAAGAATTTTACAGTATCATAATACTCTGGTATATAGATTAAGAACTTTGGGTATTAAAATTAGTACAAAAAAAAGAAGAAAGAGGACATAATTTTTGAACATCATAAATATGGTGGAAGCAATAAACTGAATGCACCTAGTAGGTTAGCATAAGACTCCTACTTTGTTATCTTTACGGCCTTCACAATTATCCATACCAATAAACATAATTTTACATAGGAATACTAGTAACCAAGCTGAATCTCCTTTTATCTGCTTGCAAACCACATCAAAGTGAATGTAATTTATCATATAACATTGATGCTTAAAGGTTTGTGTAAAGAAGTTTACAATATCATTATACTCTGGTATATAGATTAAGAACTTTGGGTGTTAAAAGAAGTACAAAAAAAAAAAAAAAAAAAAAAAAAAAAAAAAGAGGACATGATTTTGGAACATCATAAATATGGTGGAAGCAATAAACCGAATGCACCCAGTAGGTTAGCATAAGACTCCTACTTCATTATCTTTACGGCCTTCACAATTATCCATACCAATAAACATAATTTTACATAGGAATACTAGTAACCAAGCTGAATCTCCTTTTATCTGCTTGCAACACCAAATCAAAGTGAATGTAATTTATCATTTATCACTATTCTTCTCCCAAACTTACCACAAAATTTACATACAGAGGACCTAATCATGCATTTCAGCCTTCTTATATGTTAACTTCTATAACCTACATACAAACTTTATAAATCCTATCTGAAGGAATGAACAAAAACCAACCAAGCTAGGTCTACTGGCAGTACTAGTACTCACAAGAAACCAAATTTAAAAACTTAGCAAAAAGGTTCTCAAAAATCTAAAGATTTACGGCCAAGCAAACACCTCAAACCTAAAGATTGATGATCATAAAACCAAATCATAATCTTTGACTCTAAGAACCCACAGCAAATATGTTATGCTTCATAGTCTCCTAATTATCTTCAATGGGCAATTCCAACATTTTAACTCAGCATGTGAACTACAATATTCTCATGTAAAACCACCAAAGCAAATAATCTTTCACCAATCAAAAAAGAAGGGGAAATTGTTGGTTTTGCATCTATCTTCACCCTAAACACTGCTCCATCAGTAAAACTCAAAAGAAACCAAACATCCAACAAATTCCAAGTATCAGTTGAGAAAGTAAATACACTTCCACAAGAGACTTATTATCCAGTAGCTTCCCATTTTCTTCACTTTTAGAACATAACTCTACTCAAAATTACCCTTGTCAAGTTTCAAAATTCATCCCTGCCCACAGTAGTTAGTAAACCCTGATTTCTCAACACTATACCTGTCACATAAACATCTTCACTGACATCGCTAGTAGCTATGCCTGCAACAAACCTTTAATTTCCTTTCCTACTCTCCCTATTATCAGAAAAGTTCTTCACTGCATTTTATTATACCCGAAAATTAAATAGGTAAGCAAAAAGAAAATAGAACAATCACATGCAATAAAGTATCACTATTTGACGTAGAAAGCTAAACAAATTATTTAAAGCCTAAAAAAAGTTAAACCGAACAAAAGAGGCTTCCAGTTATTTTAGTTCCCCAGAAGATCAAATCACGGCCCCAACAAAAATAAAGTTAAATCAGATAGCGCATAAATTATGGAAACCGTAGGTTTCGTATATTATTAGAACCATTTCCTTTCTTGTCGAATGATTGTTTCTAAGGAAACAAGCAAACGCTAGATTGTAAACAAAATATAGAATCGAAAAAGGTGAGAAAATACAAGGAACCACTTGCCAGAGATAAGATGGGAAACTGGGGGGTCGTCCCTTAACGAAACCCTAAAGAGAGAGAAAACAGAAATAGCCTTGTCCTTAATTTAAAATTAAAAAAAATAATAAGATAGAAAGAGAGAGATACCGAAACCTAAGGGTTTCGTGAGATCGCGAGATGAGAAAAAAATTATCAGAAAATATGGAGGAGATCGACGAGGCTGTCAAAGCCGCAGATGGGGTTCAGATCGGAGGAAAATGAAAAAAAAAAAAAAAAGACTAAAAGAGAGAGCGAGAGAGAGAGAGAGAGAGAGAGAGAGAGAAAAGGAAGTTGGGGATTGTAATTTGGACGAGTGACTCCCGTTTTTAATATCGATTCGGGAAAATTCTTTTTTTTTTAACCTGAGAAAATTTTTAAGAAAAATCTTATGAAATTTGTTTTAAGGGTGATGTAAAAAATATAAGGATAAAATTTGCTCGTAAGTCCCTATATTCTTTTTACATTTAGAATTTAGTTCTTTATTTTTATTTCAAAGAATTCAAATAGGTGCCAATTCAGATTACGGATTCAAATATCCAACTAGTTACTATGAATTCAGAAGATGCGAATAGACCTTCTCCATTATCTGAATTCGTATTCCTATAATTGCAGATTTGGGTATTCGATCCAAATCTATTAGTTGAAAAATAAATACTTCTAATAAGGTTTAAACCCAAAATCTCTTATATATAATGTCATGCTTTAACAACTTGTCATAAGCATTGTTTATAACTTACACAAATTAATAAATAACGTATAAAAACATAGTAAAATATTTTTTAAAATTAAATATAATAATTAATAATGAAATTAAATATAATAATTTTTTATTAGAAAAGATATCTTATTTAACATCTTACTATATCAAAATTCCATATAGCTTCTCTTAAATTATATTATTTTATTTCTGCAAATCTAATCAAATAATGAGATGAGATCATCAAAATTTTTAAATTTGTGTTTATCCTTTTTGTTATTTGATCATCTCAATTAGTTGACTTATTTTAAACAAAATAATAATAATTTTTTTATATAATTAAAATTAAAAACTATAATGTAAATATATTTTATAATATGAGATATAATTCTATTTAGTACATATCATATTACAAAAAAACCGAATGCATACTCGTTTAACTACATGCATGTAATTTTAGTCTTGCTTATGCATGTAATTTTAGTTTTACAAGTAATTTTAGGGATGATTTTGTTGTCGTCCTCTCTAGTTTGGTGAATGTTTGATTCTTTTGTCAATTTTTGCTCGCCACTTTGGACCATCCGGGGCTGATTTCATTATCGTATTTAAGTACTTGCAATCACTCCAGATATGTCGTGTTTGAGTTGTGACAAAACAATTGTCAACGTGTCATAATGTTCTATTGACACTAAGGCTAAAGTCTTTGTTGTGTTGATGGAGCTTGTCATTCACCATCTACAACGAGTGTTTACTATTTTTTTTTCCTCTCTGAATTATATGGTTCTATTCATTGAATGAATTAATGAATTTACCTTTTAAAAAAACTACATATAATATAACGATTATTATATATAAGAAAATTATAAATGTATAATAATTATTATACAATTATGACATTATACACTCTATTATTAATGACATACAACCTAAAGCTTAAACTTGTAACTAATTTTATAGTAGATTATAAAATACACAATCAATATTGTATAATTAAGATAGATTATTAATGATATACATCACTTGTTCTATGTTATTATAGTATATGTTTTATATTAATGATATGTACACTTAAACCTTAAACTTGTAACTAACTTATGGTAAAATAAATTACATACAAACAATATATATAATTAAGGTAAATTATTAATGATATGTAACTATATATACAATTATGATATTATAATATACATTTTTATATTAATGGTACACAACATTAAACCCAATATGTGTAACTAACTTCATGATACATTATAATATATGCAATCATATTTTGTACTTAGTGAGAAAATGCGTTCATTGCAGATAGTGGTACATGCAATCTATTTCTCTTAATCGTCGTTTTCATCCAATATAGCGTATCAGTTCTACGTGTAATCTGTTTTGGGTTATATTGAGTTTTAGTATGTACTGATTGTACATATATAATTATGATTCAAATAATTTGTAATTAAGTTTTAACTTTTCGTGTATTAACTAAAACATTATTTAAGCATTGAGTTATTCCACTAAAGTACCATGATTAAACTCTCCCTTGTTATATACCATTACGAAAGTAGCTTTATAGATGATTGCCTAATGACCTTGCATAAATGTGTTACCCTCATAGGATATCCTTTATCTCTTTAGGTTAAATCTATTCACCCAATATGATCCTATTTTATCTTATGGTAATATTACATCTTCTTTCATGAAAAAGTAAATTACTAGCACATATTAATTAAATCATTTGTCTTAGACAAAGGACTTGTGGCCATGTCACTTTTCCATCTATCATTTAATGCTAATGAGAGGATACCATTAACCCTTTTATTGAGCGATGAATTCCACCACTGTAAACGAATATATGTTATGCAAATTTTATATACCTAATGTACCAACTTTTGTTTTTTAGTTATTTGAACTTGGGCTTTCAATACATTAAAGTATACAAGTCACGTATACATAGTCAGTCACTTACTCAAGATTGAGATAACTTGCAATATGAACATCACAAGTGAATTAATCCATAAACAAATCTAGGATTAATTCAACTTGGGTCTTTGTCCGATGTATTATCAATCCAAACAAACGCATCTCTCTATCTTCTTGGAGTCAACCGCTTCAATACATAATACAAGGTATCTCTCCAATTGGACTTGATAGACGACATAATAGTCATTTAATCGACTTGTTCTGTAACAACCTGATTTTTAGTGGTATAAAAATGTGATTTTGAAATCTCATTTTCGTAAACTGAGTTCGTAAATATAAAATAAAAATATTTATGGAGTTATTATGAGAATATATTAAAGTTTGGTTAAGTAATTTAATCGAGAAATTAGTTAATTAAAACTTAGGGACTAAATTGTAAAAGTTCAGACATTATTGAGTTTTAATTTAGAAAAGACTTGAAGACCTAAATAGTAATTATCTAAAGGACCAAAAGGGTTAATAAACCAAATTTTGGCATGAGTTAGCGGATGATGATGTTAGATTCCACTTAAATTAATTAGTAATAAGATTAACATGATTAAAGCTTAATTAAGTTAATTAAACTAGATTAATTAAATCTTTATCAAAGTATATATACTAAAAGTTAGTGGAGATGAAAGCATCATCTTCCTCATTTGATTCCATGTTGTATAAAAGAAAGAAAAAACAAAGAAGAAAACCCCTAAGTTATTTCAACATTTGATCATCTATTCGGTAAGGTAATCAAGCTATTTTCTTGTAATTTTTATAGATTTATGATCATGGGAACTTGATTTAGCTAGCCCATGTATCAATTTGTTCAATTGTTAAGTTTGTAGCAAGATGCCATTGTAGAGAAATTGATGAATTGAACTTGGAATTGATGTATATTAAGCTTAGATCATGATAATGACTAAATTGTAAAGTTAGTTAAGCTTGTTTGATAACATTGAAACATTAGGGGCTAAATTGAATAAATGGAAAATCTATCATGAAATTATGCTATGAATAGGAAGTATAGGGCCCCTAATGAATGAATTTGAAATTGGGTTTTGGTCCGATGCTAAATATAAAAAAATACACATCTCAAGTATAGGGGCTAAAATGAATAAAATGCAAAATATGAGTGTATTCAAAAAGGGGATTAATTAGGGTCATGCATTTTATGGCATCATTGTTGGTGAACTATTGAATGACTATTATTGTTAATTTATGATATTGATTTGGTATGTATATATATTTGTATAAAACAAGAATTCGATAGAAGTGGAGCTTGTAGAGGAAAGGCTAAAATTATGGAATAAGCCTTGAAAGATTTACTTAGTTTTGTGTTTTGAAAGGTAAGTTCTTATGGAACTTACTACCATTCCTTGTTTGATAGGCATCCTTTTATTTAGTTTCATTTCACCTATGCTTGGACTTATGCTAAGATTAAAGTGGAAATAGGCATACTTAGCTAGAAAATATATATGAATTGGAGTGAGTTGTGATAAAATTAATGATGTTATATCTATTGATTTGTAACTAGAAGAATGGCAAAAAAGGTCTTTAAATGTATCATTAGTTGTATGTATGATTCGTACTCAGGTACAATCGATGAATTTCGAAAATTTATATAAGATGGTCACAACTTATGTTTATGTATATATGGATGATTGATGCCCATGTGAACTTAGTAGAAAGGCTAGGATACAGTTGGCATGCCAATAGGGTCATATGCACACTTATTTATCGGTTTTTTGACAATGTGGAGATTATGATATGTCATTTGGGATCCAACATTTGTTGTGGATCATCAAGTATTCATTGTCTCTTCAGATACCTTTGTATGGTTATAACAGCCCGATTTTGGGGCTAGTCGGAACAGTAGTCCCGGGACCACTAATCCAAGGTTGAGGAAAATTATTTTGATATTATTTTATGTGTTGTAACATGTTTATAATAATGCATGAGAATTTTGGTGCTTTAATTTTAACGATTGAATGCTTAATTGCGAAAAAGGACTAAATCGCATAAAGTGCAACAGTTCCATTATACAAAGTAGAGGTGTCTAATAACCATAGAATATGAAATTAGAGGTCCTTAAAGTGCAATAAGGCCATTATAAGTCTGTTGGCCGGCCATGTAAACAAGGGAGACAAGAGCTTTTTGGTCAACATTTGGTGAAATTAGGTGACAAATGAATAAAATAAGATGAATAAAAGAAGCTACCATCTTTCACTATGCATCTTTCCTCTCCCATCGAAATTTCTAACAAGAGTAGGGTTTTGAAAGCTTGAAATTTTTAGCAACTTATCTTTTCTACAAGTAAGTGATTTTGGTGGTTTTATTTGATAATTTTTGTACTTTTGGAGTCCCCAAAGCTTAAGCTAGCTAATGAGGGGACTAATTTGCTAGATGGTTGAAAGTTTAGGGACTTGCTATGAGAGTGTTCATGTTGGTTGCTGAGTTTTTATGGAGGAAAATGAATGTTAGGGTGATAAGGAACAACTTTTGTGAAAGGTTTTAGCATGAAAACACCTAAATAGGACTTGAATGCAAAGATTGAAAATGTGTAATAAATGCATGAAATAATTGGAATTATGAGTAGTTGTAGAGTAATAAATGTTCAGCTAGGCTTGTTTAATGATAAAATGTGATGAAAAATTATTTACGAGCCTAGGGGAAAAATGGTAATTTTGCCATAGTACAAGGGCAAAACTGTCATTTTTGCCTAAGTAAAGATTATGATGTATTATGATTATAAAATGATTGAATGAGTGAATTTTGTTGTTATAGACCAAGGAAAGCACGGAATCAACCTTGACTGGGGAAAAGGCAAGGCTACGGAATAGACCGTTGATTAACGCGTTTTGCACCAAGGTAAGTTTATGTGTGAATGATGCATCTTAAATACACATGTAATTGCTTATTGGTGCATTGTATGATTGAGAACACTTACTATTTAAATGGATGGAAATTTGGTAGAAAGTGAATAAACTCCGTATGAACGTTGAAATAAATATATAGGTGTGGAATATTATCCGTAGTAAATAATGGTAGGCTATGTGCGATACCACCTTAATTATTTTTATTGGTGGGCTATGTGCGACACCACCTTATCATTTATTCACGACGGGCTGTGTGCGATACCATCGTTAATAATATTATTTGGTGGGCTAAGTGCGATACCACTGTAAATATTTTTGTTGGTGGGCTATGTGCGATACCACCCTGTTAATAATAAATGGTGGGCTAAGTGTGATACCACCGAGTGTTTGGTATTACTAAGAATGGTTTATTGTGTAATTGTGAAGTGTTGTTTCATGTGATCATGTGGTGATCAAGTGCAGGGATGTAACACCCCTAACCCGTAACCATCGCCGAAATAGGGTTAAGAGGCATTACTAAATCATCGAAACATTTCACATTCACTTCATGACACAAAGTCAATCATCAATCACACATACTCAAATACGAGCATATAGTCCCTTATCTAGGTCTATTAGAACTTAAACACATGATAGGAAGAAGTCGGGACTAAACCGAACACTTATGAAAGTTATTGGAAAT
Source organism: Gossypium bickii (assembly GCA_025503065.1). Taxonomy (NCBI): domain Eukaryota; kingdom Viridiplantae; phylum Streptophyta; class Magnoliopsida; order Malvales; family Malvaceae; genus Gossypium; species Gossypium bickii. The sequence goes on along the minus strand of CP106710.1, from coordinate 107,860,904 downwards.
TAAACATTTTTCAATACTGCTGAGTCACACGCCTGTGCAGTCAAGTCGTGTGCCTCACACGACTACTAGAATAGAGCATATATACTGACTTATTCCCACGGCCACTAGACACGCCCGTGTGCCATGGTCTTGTAAGATTAAGCTAGCTACTGACTTGATCACACGGCCACCATGCACGCCCGTGGGCTTCGGCCATGTACCCTGTCCAGACACACCTCAAAGTGATCCTTAAACCACACGGCAGAGACACACGTCCGTGTTTCTTGGCCATGTATGCAAAATAGGTCATTTGTAAGGCCAATTTGCCACCCATACAAGGGTCAACTAACAAGCTTCAAAACAATACCAATTCATGCTTTCAAATGCATTTAAACATACCATTTCATGCACCAATTAATCATCAACAATACTACCTACTTCCATACCTAATATCATCACAAATGAGTCCATTCAAAGTAACAATTGTACACCTCAAAACATATATATATGTATCAAGCATTATGTAATTCATGCCATAAGGCATCTTCAAACCACATCTTTCATCAACCACAATGTTATAAAATATACCATATTCATAGCTCATTCATAAATTTTACATCATTCAACTTCCAAGCCAAATCACATGGTAAGGATTAAACATTTCAAGATATATCATAACTTCTAGTCTATACATGCCATATTTCAACTATATACATCTTTCCAAAAGTACCAAAATAGATTGCCGATAGTGTGATAGAGATGCTGACGATCCCCGGATCTGAGCTAGCTTTACTGACACTGTAAAACTGAGAAATAATCACACAATAAGCTTTTAAAAACTTAGTAAGTTCGTAACATAACACATTATACCAAAACAAACCATCACTTAGATTATTTCACAATCACATATATCATACCATACGCAGCTAATATGTTCAATTAACCTTCCATAAACTCATTCATAGTTTCATCAACGACATAGGTTCCGAACATACCTTAGCCAACACTTAGTTGTCGATTACATATGCTACTCAATACTCACTATTTCATTTCGATCAACTTTCGTCCCTTTTTCGGTTCAATCGCACACTTAGTGCCCCAAATCGTTAGCCGAATCTTACTTAACATCGCACACTTAGTGCATCTATATCAAATCGATCTTAAATCAGTATCGCACACACAGTGCCAACCACAAAGCCGAAGCTTATATTATTTCGCACACACAGTGCTAATCATCTTGGTCACATTTTTGAATACGCACACTTAGTGCTACATAACTCGAGCCCTCACATAGCATTCACAATTCAATAATATCATACCATTCATCTCATAACATTAAACATAGTTAAACATGCGTATTATGTCCGAACTTACCTTGGACGTCGAAATATCAAAACGGTCGATTAATCGAGCACTTTGTCTTTGCCTCGATCTCGATCTGAACCCCTCCTTTCTTGGTCTATACACATTCAAATTCAATCCATTCAATCACAATTCATTCAATTTAGTCCACACACACTTATTTAGGGAATTTTACAAAATAGCCCTCACATTTTCACATTTCGACACTTTAGTCCCTAATTCACAAAATCACAAAATACACCAAATTTCTACTCACACAAGCTTAGCGAATTCTTCCCATGCTAATACAAGCCCACACATTTCATTTATTTCATAATTTAGTCCTCCGATTTCTCATTTTTTAACAATTTAGTCCAAAATAGCCAATTTCATTAAAAATTCAAATACAAACTATGTTAATCCCTCATCATACTTTCATATTTCATCAACTATCAACACAAAGCTCACATTTTCATCAATGGAACATCTCAAAATCACCATCAATTTACAAAATTAAGGCATGGGCTAGCTAGAGCACAAAGCAACGATTACGGAAATGTTGAAATTATCAAAAATTGAAGCAAAACATACCTTCAATCAAGCTCAAATGTTGGCCAAATACCCTAGCTTAGTGTTCTTTCTTTTCTTTTCTTCAATTTTGGCACAAACAAGATGATAATGGCCATCTTTTATGTTTTATTATAACATATATATCATTATTTATTAAGTTACCAATTTAACCTTTTAATAATCATTATAAGTTTTCATACACTAAGGCCATTTTTGTCTATTAACCAACCACTATATTAAAAATGGTTTAATTCTCTCATAAGGCCTCCTCATTAAAAAGCCATAACATATAGACACTTCAACAATCAACACACAACTTTTACACTTTATGCGATTAAGTCCTTTCTCATAATTCAACACATAGTCGATAAAATTTCCACACCAAATTTTCACACATGCTCAATCACATATTATAAACATCAAAAATAATATTAAAAAAATTTTCTAACCTTAGATTTGTGGTCTCGAAACCACTGTTCTGACTAGGGTCTAAACCGGACTGTTACAAGGGATGTATGTTAAATAATAAGAACATTTGGTTGTGATATGGTTGGATTGTGGTAAGAGATGAATGAGTAAGAATGATCTTGGATTGTGAAATACTATTTAATGATTAGCACATGTTATGATGTTTATTGTTTACATGTAAACTTACTAAGGTTAAAGCTTACCCCTTTTCTTTTCCCTTGTTTTATAGTGACAAAGAGTCGAGTTGGGATAAGGAGATAATTGGAAGATCACCCACACTATCAGCTCATCTCGGTATATTTAGAACTAGCAATTTGAGTATGGCAATGGCATGTACAGGAGCTAGACTAGATATATTGTTTTGTTATTTTGGCCAAATGTGTTGGCTCCTTATAGATGAAATCTTTTGTATATTGCCATAGTAAATGGCTCTTTACTATCAATCAATGGAATGAAAGGTTATTCATAAGTGTGTAGAGTATATGGTTGGTTTGTTTGGGTATGAATATGCATGAACGTATTGATGGTAGAGGGTGAATTATGCTTGAGTGAGTTAGGGTGATGAAAGAGCTTGACAAATAGCCTTGTTCTTGTCCACACTGGTAGGCACACGGGCGTGTGTCTAGGCCGTGTGTGACACACAGTCAATTGCATGGGTGTGTGATGTAACAGACCAATTTTGACCCTAATCGGAATGGTGGTTTCGGAACCACGAATCTGAGCCGATAAATTTTTTTTTTTAAAATTTATTTTATGTTTATTATATGTGTGTTAATGTGTGTGAAAGTTTCGTAGAAAAATATGATTGATTGAGTGTTTAATTTGATGAAAAGGATTTAATCGCGAAAAGCGAAAAAATTCACATCCTAAGGTGTAGTGTACTAAATTGCTTGTGGCTTTTTAAGTGGGTGTCCTAAAGGGCAATTAGCCCATTAACCATAGTGATGCGGCAATGGGCCAAGTTAGCTAGATTTATATATATGTTGGTTTAATTAAATTTTATTATATGCTTATGTTAGTATTTTATATAATAAAATGTGTTAGTGTATAGGTTTATTTAAAGCATAAAATAAGGCCACTATTTTCCCTTCTCTCATAGCCGATTGTAGCAATAGAAAGGAGTAAATTGAATTGTTCTCCTTGCATGGGAGGGTTGGCATGTCAAATTCCCCAAAATTTTAGTGTAGTGGACGGTAAGCATGCTTTGAATGTCATGATTTTAATGTTTTATAACTAAAGTATAGTTTGTTTAATAAGCATGCTATAAAGAAAATAGGTTAATTGATAAAACAAAAAATAAAAAATAAAAATAAAATATTTCTCTCACTTGCTTCATCTTCTTCACGAACACAAAGGGGGAAAGAAAAGAAAATTTAAGCTTCCATAGTTGCTGTCATTGCATGTCTCTTTAAGATCGGGAACAAAAAGAGAAAGAACAAGATCGAGGAAAAACAAAGGTTCTCGACTAGCCGATTTACACGGCCTATCGACAACCAAGGTAAGTCCCTTAGTTAAATCTTGTCAAAGAATTAATTTTGGTTATCTTGACTATAAAAAAAAAAAATTGATGAATGTTAGTATCCAATTACATCATGGCCGAATGTATATTGACATATTGGTTGATGATTTATGTTGAGTATGTGATGGAAATTGTTGGATTGTATAATGATAAAATGATTTTGTTGGTTCAATGTGAGCGAGCCCAATTGAATTAGATGAGTATATAATAGTCATGAAGTGTATTGGGAATGTCTAACCGTATTGACATGAATCGGGCTTTTACGCCTAGTAGGCCTTGTGCCGGTGTTATTTATCGGGCTTTTACGCCTAGCAGGCCTTGTGCCGGTGTTATTTATCGGGCTTTACGCCTAGGCCTTGTGCTTGTGGTCACTTTTCGGGCTTTACGCCTAGCGGAGCTTGATGCGGTGATGTATTTTACAAAAGAGAAATCGAATCTTTGTTCAAGGCAACTTAAAGCAAAATTTATTGACTATATGGTTCAGGTAAGCATGTAAGGTATGTGATGCTTAATATCACTTGAGTCGGATTAATATTATGAAAATTTTGGTATATGTGTTTGAAGTTAATATTGATAGGTGTAATATGATGGAATTCGAGTTAGAATGTGCTATTATGGAACAATTGGTTTTCAAGTATAAATGCTAAGAAAGGAGATTTTCATGCGATATGCTTATATGAATTTTAAAGAAATGATTTCTACTTTACTTGGGTTATTGAATTACTAGTATTCGGCCTTGTATAAGAAATTTACTTAAGTGCTTAGGTGGAATACAATAAGTTGGAAGTTTTGATTTCATAAATATTTGTATGCTTTATTATCATGAGATTTGGACTTACTAAGCTAGTAAGCTTACTAGTGTGAAATGTTCTCCTTTGTTTTATAGATTGGTGCAAGCTAGAAACTCGTCGGGATCGTTCGGAAAGTCGTCCACACTATCAAACTGTTTTGGTACTCTTTCATTTTGGTTTTCCAATGAAGGCATGTATAGGAAAGATTTTGTCTAGGTTTTGTGAAACTTTGGTTCATGTATGTAATAGCCATGCGAATATGGCTAAAATTTTTTAGTCAAGTATGCTTTTTGGGACTTTTGTTATAAATGTTGGTACTCTTTTAAATCGATGATGTTATGATATTATGTGAATGATTTAGGTACAAGCTAAATTGCGTTAATGGTTAAGATGCATGGATGGTATGAATTGCATGTGAGTATATTCGGTTATAAGCTAGAAATCATATTTTTGTATATAAAACAGTCTTTAGTTACAGCAGTGAAGTGATTTTGAAAAATCACCAAAAATAGGATAAGTTGAATTAGAAGGTGAATGTGGTGTAGAATCAAATCATAATGTGTCTATTTTGATATGAAAGAAACAGAGTAGGAAAAGGATTTTTCTATTATGAGATATTTAAGTTTTAGTGAGACTTGCTCTAAATGAATTCGTGAGCCGTTGTTCTGTTTTGGAAAAATTGTTATAAATTGTACAAAAATAATTATGAAGCATGGTTTATATGTTTAGAATCCTTAATGAGTCTATTTTTGATTGGTATAAACAAGAACATTATTGAAAATTTGTACAATGAGATAACTGTATTTTTGTAATGATAAGTCAGAAATGTCGAGCAGTGAAATAGGGGTAACTTTGATGAATAAACTGTACTAATTGGCCACATGAAAAATTCTGGAAAAATTATGGTAAATTCTTATATGAGTCTAGTTTCAAGGAAAATTTACGGATCTGAATTTCGAGTTTTGTAACTCGAGTTAGGGTCAAATTAGTCAGCATGATGCAGTTTGACAGCTTTAAATTTTTATGTCCTGAACTTGTAGTCAAGTCTAGTAATGCCTCATACTTGACTCCGGCGATGGTCTCGGGTAAGGGGTGTTACATTTTATTGGTATCAGAGCCTACGGTTTAGTCAATTCTAGGACTACCGTAGCGCGCCTGAGTCTAGCTATACATGCCTTTATCATATATTGATAGTGTGGTGACTTCTGACAGCCTGAACTTTGTTTTATATAGTAAATGGACACTGATCCTGAAAGAGCCGTGGTGATGATGTAGAGAGTGTAGCGCTGACCGACTGCACACGGATCAGCGCCGGTAAGACTCTCGACCTGTTTCGGGTAGCCACGAAGGAGAGACTAAACAAGCCTTTTATCGGATGATGAATGAGTGGTTTGCCCAATTTATTCGAACTAACCCGCTGTACACCAACCTCCACCCCCAAATAATCCAACTCCGATTCCTTCAAGCAACCCCGATGATAGATCCGGTGAGATCTAGTAGGCCCCCAGTTGATAAAATCCGAAAATTTGGGGCTGAAGAATTTAAAGCCAATGATGACGATGATGCAGAGCGAGCCGAAATGTGGCTTGATAATACTATACGGGTACTTGATGAGCTATCTTGTACTCCGGATGAATGCCTGAAGTGTGCTATATCTTTATTGAGGGACCTTTGCATATCATCGTGGAACACACTAGTATCGAGTGGTTCCAGAAAGAGAAAGTGACATGGGATTTCTTCCAAAATGAATTTCGTAAGAAGTACATCACCAAAGATTTATTGATCAAAAACGAAAGGAATTCTCTTGAAGTGAAACAAGGACGAATGACCGTGACTGAATATGAACGGAAATTTGTCAGACTCAGCAGATATGCTAGAGAGTGTGTTTCTACTGAAGCTATTATGTGTAAAAGATTTGAAGATGGCCTGAATGAAGATATAAAGATGTTTGTTGGCATTCTTGAAATTCAAGAGTTTGTGACTTTAGTTGAAAGAGCTTGCAAAGTCAAGAGCTCGGGAAAGAGAAAAAAGAAAGGTGAGGCTCGAAGCTAGAGACATTCGTAAAAGATCTTCGGGTAAGGTCTTTCATTCCACAACCAAGAAGTCTAGAGATGACTACAGCCGGCATAAAGCTACTATAAATCCACCTAGACGGGATCGACCCCCTATGAGCTCTCGAGCTACCTCGATAGCTTGATGTTGGTAACGCCCTCGAGAATAGAGTTGAATGCGAGCCTTTGTGGGAAATGGCACTCTCGGGAGATGTAGATTTCATGATCGGTCTTGCTATAAATGTGGATCGTCGGATCATTTTATTAGAGAATGTCAGAGGTTAAGCGATGGCGAATACGATTCGAACACTAAGCCGAGCAACACATCAATGCGAGGAGACCACCCGGACATTAGGCAATGTAGGTGGTAGTCGAGAAAGGAACGAAGAACACTCTGATTCGATCTCGAGGCTAGAGCTCGGCTAGAGCTTATCTTTGCTTGAGCAGAGAGAGGATGCTTCCTCCCGATGTCATTACTCAGTACTTTCACCCTTTATGACACTCATCGTAATTGCATTAATTGATCTGGTTCGACTCACTCATATGTGTGTGAAACTTTAGAATTCGGAAAGACTCTACTAGTTGAGTCTCACCGAGTTTGTGATAAGTGTGTCCAACCCATTGGGTAGATGTGTGCTTGTAAATAAAGTGTGTAGGGGTTGCCCGTTGATGATTACGGATTATTGCTTCCCGGTGATTTAATGTTGTTGCCCTTTGATGAATTTGATATAATCTTGGGTATGGGTAGTTAACCTCACATGAGGCGGTAGTGGATTGTAAAAGAAAGCTTATCGATTTGAAATGTCGAAATGGTGAGACCATCGAAATTAAATCTCGTGACGTAAATGGGTTGCCTACTGATAATATCTTCAATGTTAGCTCGAAAGTATGTGAGAAAAGGGTGTGAAGCTTATTTGGCTTATGTCTTTGGATAATAAAATGTCCAGAAACAAATTGAATCATGATCGGTGGTGTGCGAATATCCCGATGTGTTTCTGAAGAACTACAGGGTTTACCCTCAAGACGAGAGATTGAGTTCGGCATTGAGTTAGTGCCAAAGCGACTCTGATTTCGATAGCTCTCGTCTAGGATGGCACCTACTGAATTAAAAGAATTGAAAACGCAGTTGCAAGAGTTGACAGATAGGGGCTTCGCACGACCGAGTTTTTCTCCGTGGGGTGCACCGGTTTTATTTGTGAAAAAGAAAGATGGGACTATGCGAATGTGTATCGACTACCGGCAACTAAATAAGGTAACAATAAAGAATAAGTACCCGTTACCTCGGATTGATGATTTATTTGATCAGTTGAAAGGGGCTTCAGTGTTTTCGAAGATAGATTTGAGATCGGGTTATTATCGATTCATAGTGAGAGATTCGAGATGTGCCAAAGATCGCATTCGAACGCAGGTACGGGCATTATGAGTTTTTGGTTATGCCTTTTGGACTCACTAATGCACTCTTTGCTTTTATGGATCTAATGAACCGAGTCTTTCGACAGTTTTTGGATCAGTTTGTGGTAGTGTTTATTGATGATATACTAATCTACTCCAAAAATGAAACGGAACATGCTGAGCATTTGAGACTAGTACTACAAACTCTGAGAGATCAACGATTGTATGCAAAGTTCAGTAAGTGTGAGTTCTGGATGAATGAAGTCAGCTTCTTGGGTCATGTTGTTTCGGTGTCAGGTATTCGAGTGGATCCGAACAAAATAGCAGCTATACTCGATTGGAAGCCACCAAAGAATGTTTCCGAGATCCAAAGTTTCCTAGGCCTTGCGGGATATTATAGACGATTTGTAAAAGGTTTTTCTGTTATAGCTACACCTTTGACGAGGCTATTATAGAAAGATGTCAAATTTGAATGGTCAGAAAGGTGTCAGAGAAGTTTCGAGCAGTTGAAAGCCCTTTTGACCGAAGCTCCAATGTTAACTCAGCCTGAATCGGGTAAAGAATTTATTATTTTTAGCGATGCTTCCTTGAATGGGTTGGGTTGCGTTTTAATGCAAGAAGGCAAGGTGATAGCCTATGCTTCGAGACAATTAAAGCCGCATGAGAAAAATTATCCAACTCACGATTTGGAGTTAGCAGCCATTGTGTTCGCTTTAAAAATTTGGCGTCACTATTTATTCGGCGAAAAGTGTCATATTTATTCAGATCATAAAAGTCTAAAGTATATAATGACTCAGAAAGATCTAAATTTGAGACAACGCAGATGGTTAGAATTGCTGAAAGACTATGACTTAGTAATTGACTACCATCCGGGAAAAGCTAATGTTGTTGCGGATGCGTTAAGTCGAAAATCATTATTTGCTCTTCGTGCATTGAATGCACAAATGGCTATGTCTGATGATGGTTCGATCGTAGCCGAGTTACAAGCAAGACCGATGTTTATTCAGCAGATTTGTGACGCACAGAAAGTTGACAAAAAGTTGATTGCTATTCGGATTCAGTGTGGAAATGGTACAGAATCAGATTTTCAAATTGATGCAAATAATTGTTTGAAATATAAAAGCCGATTGTGTGTTCCAAAGGACTCAGATTTGATACAGATGATCCTGAGTGAGGCCCATAGTGGTCGATTATCGATACACCCGGGTAGCACGAAAATGTATAACGATTTGAAACAGCTCTATTGGTGGCCTGGCATGAAACAAGATATATTTGAATTCGTTTCCAAGTACTTAATCTGTCAACAAGTGAAAGCTGAGCATCAGGTACCATCCGGATTACTTCAGCCAATCATGATACCCGAATGGAAATGGGATAGAATTACAATGGATTTTGTATCCGGTCTTCCTATGACACCTAGTAAAAAAGATGCCGTATGGGTTATCGTTGATAGATCGACTAAATCACTCATTTTGTGTGCCAGACGCATCGACTATTCACTTGATAAGCTTGCCAAATTGTATGTGTCGCAGATTGTAAGGTTGCACGGTGTACCGAGTTCCATTGTTTCTGATAGGGACCCAAGATTCACATCGCGGTTCTGGAAGAAATTGCAAGATGCTTTAGGTACTAAACTTCATTTTAGTATAGCCTTCCATCCGCAAATAGACGGTCAGTCTGAGCGAACTATTTTGATACTTGAGGACATGTTGAGGTTTTGCGTTCTCGAGTTTGAAGGTACGTGGGAACGATACCTACCTTTGGTTGAATTTGCTTACAATAATAGTTTCCAATCTAGCATAAAAATGGCGCCTTATGAAGCCTTATATGGTTGAAAATGTCGCACACCATTGTATTGGACTGAGCTCAGTGAGAATAAGATATACAGGGTTGATTGGATTAAAGAAACAGAACAGAAGGTGGTTGTTATTAGGAGTAATTTGAAAGTCGCCGGATCGTCAAAAGTCCTATGCCGATTTGAAACGTAAGGACATTGAATTTCGTGTCGGAGATCGGGTGTTCTTAAAAGTTTCTCCGTGGAAGAAAATATCTCGATTTGGTCGAAAGGCAAGTTGAGTCCGAGATTTATCGGACCGTATGAAATCATAGAGCGCGATAGGGCTCGTTGCTTATAGATTGAAATTACCCTTGACTTAGAAAAGATACACAATGTATTTCATGTTTCGATGCTTCGCAAATATAGATCAGATCCGTCCCATGTGATTGCACCGTCAGAGATTGAAATTAGATCTGATTTGACATATGATGAAGAACTGATCCGTATCTAAGCTCGGGAAATAAAAGAGTTGAGAAGCAAAAGGATTCCATTAGTAAAGGTTTTATGGAATCACACGAGTTGAAGAGGCTACGTGGGAGCACGAGGAGTCAATGAGGCAACAATATCCGAACTTATTTAACGGTAAGATTTTCGGGGACGAAAATCCTTAAGGGGGGGAGAGTTGTAACAGACCAATTTTGACCCTAATCGGAATGGTGGTTTCGGAACCACGAATCTGAGCCGATAAATTTTTTTTTTTAAAATTTATTTTATGTTTATTATATGTGTGTTAATGTGTGTGAAAGTTTCGTAGAAAAATATGATTGATTGAGTGTTTAATTTGATGAAAAGGATTTAATCGCGAAAAGCGAAAAAATTCACATCCTAAGGTGTAGTGTACTAAATTGCTTGTGGCTTTTTAAGTGGGTGTCCTAAAAGGGCAATTAGCCCATTAACCATAGTGATGCACGGCAATGGGCCAAGTTAGCTAGATTTATATATATGTTGGTTTAATTAAATTTTATTATATGCTTATGTTAGTATTTTATATAATAAAATGTGTTAGTGTATAGGTTTATTTAAAGCATAAAATAAGGCCACTATTTTCCCTTCTCTCATAGCCGATTGTAGCAATAGAAAGGAGTAAATTGAATTGTTCTCCTTGCATGGGAGGGTTGGCATGTCAAATTCCCCAAAATTTTAGTGTAGTGGGATGGTAAGCATGCTTTGAATGTCATGATTTTAATGTTTTATAACTAAAGTATAGTTTGTTTAATAAGCATGCTATAAAGAAAATAGGTTAATTGATAAAACAAAAAATAAAAAATAAAAATAAAATATTTCTCTCACTTGCTTCATCTTCTTCACTTAACACAAAAGGGGGAAAGAAAAGAAAATTTAAGCTTCCATAGTTCTTTGTCATTGCATGTCTCTTTAAGATCGGGAACAAAAAAGAGAAAGAACAAGATCGAGGAAAAACAAAGGTTCTCGACTAGCCGATTTACACGGCCTATCGACAACCAAGGTAAGTCCCTTAGTTAAATCTTGTCAAAGAATTAATTTTGGTTATCTTGACTATAAAAAAAAAAAAATTGATGAATGTTAGTATCCAATTACATCATGGCCGAATGTATATTGACATATTGGTTGATGATTTATGTTGAGTATGTGATGGAAATTGTTGGATTGTATAATGATAAAATGATTTTGTTGGTTCAATGTGAGCGAGCCCAATTGAATTAGATGAGTATATAATAGTCATGAAGTGTATTGGGAATGTCTAACCGTATTGACATGAATCGGGCTTTACGCCTAGTAGGCCTTGTGCCTGGTGTTATTTATCGGGCTTTACGCCAGCGTGCCTTGTGCCGGTGTTATTTATCGGGCTTTTACGCCTAGCGTGCCTTGTGCAGGTGTCACTTTTCGGGCTTTTACGCCTAGCGAGCTTGATGCTTGGTGATGTATTTTACAAAAGAGAAATCGAATCTTTGTTCAAGGCAACTTAAAGCAAAATTTATTGACTATATGGTTAAGTAAGCATGTAAGGTATGTGATGCTTAATATCACTTGAGTCGGATTAATATTATGAAAATTTTGGTATATGTGTTTGAAGTTAATATTGATAGGTGTAATATGATGGAATTCGAGTTAGAATGTGCTATTATGGAACAATTGGTTTTCAAGTATAAATGCTAAGAAAGGAGATTTTCATGCGATATGCTTATATGAATTTTAAAGAAATGATTTCTACTTTACTTGGGTTATTGAATTACTAGTATTCGGCCTTGTATAAGAAATTTACTTAAGTGCTTAGGTGGAATACAATAAGTTGGAAGTTTTGATTTCATAAATATTTGTATGCTTTATTATCATGAGATTTGGACTTACTAAGCTAGTAAGCTTACTAGTGTGAAATGTTCTCCTTTGTTTTATAGATTGGTGCAAGCTAGAAACTCGTCGGGATCGTTCGGAAAGTCGTCCACACTATCAAACTGTTTTGGTACTCTTTCATTTTGGTTTTCCAATGAAGGCATGTATAGGAAAGATTTTGTCTAGGTTTGTGAAACTTTGGTTCATGTATGTAATAGCCATGCGAATATGGCTAAAATTTTTTAGTCAAGTATGCTTTTTGGGACTTTTGTTATAAATGTTGGTACTCTTTTAAATCGATGATGTTATGATATTATGTGAATGATTTAGGTACAAGCTAAATTGCGTTAATGGTTAAGATGCATGGATGGTATGAATTGCATGTGAGTATATTCGGTTATAAGCTAGAAATCATATTTTTGTATAGAAACAGTCTTTAGTTACAGCAGTGAAGTGATTTTGAAAAATCACCAAAAATAGGATAAGTTGAATTAGAAGGTGAATGTGGTGTAGAATCAAATCATAATGTGTCTATTTTGATATGAAAGAAACAGAGTAGGAAAAGGATTTTTCTATTATGAGATATTTAAGTTTTAGTGAGACTTGCTCTAAATGAATTCGTGAGCCGTTGTTCTGTTTTGGAAAAATTGTTATAAATTGTACAAAAATAATTATGAAGCATGGTTTATATGTTTAGAATCCTTAATGAGTCTATTTTTGATTGGTATAAACAAGAACATTATTGAAAATTTGTACAATGAGATAACTGTATTTTTGTAATGATAAGTCAGAAATGTCGAGCAGTGAAATAGGGGTAACTTTGATGAATAAACTGTACTAATTGGCCACATGAAAAATTCTGAAAAAATTATGGTAAATTCTTATATGAGTCTAGTTTCAAGGAAAATTTACGGATCTGAATTTCGAGTTTTGTAACTCGAGTTAGGGTCAAATTAGTCAGCATGACGCAGTTTGACAGCTTTAAATTTTTATGTCCTGAACTTGTAGTCAAGTCTAGTAATGCCTCATACTCGACTCCGGCGATGGTCTCGGTAAGGGGTGTTACATGTGACCAGGCCTTGTGTCCTCTTGCATGTTAGAATTGCAAGTCAGTAAGCTTAGTAGTAAACACACAGGCAGAGACACGACCGTTTGTCTCAGCCGTGTGGGAGGCACGGCCAAAGGCATGGGTGTGTGACCAGGCCGTGTGAAGTCTGCACCTGAATTTAGGAATTTAATTCGACACACGGTCTAAGGATACGGGTGTGTGCCTTGGCTGTGTGACCATAGTGAGGTGATGACATTATAAACAAAATGCCAAGGTTTTGGCACACGGGCTAAGACACAGGCGTGTTGAGGCCGTGTGAGGGACACGGGCATGTGTCCGGCCATGTGAAATAAGTCAGTGTCGAGCACGGGTGAGGGACATGGGCGTGTGTGACCATACTGCTTGCCCACACATGCGTGTGGCCCTTGTTTAGGTAAAATTTTTCTAAGTGTGTAAAAGTTTTTGATTTATTTTCGAAACCTTTCAGAAGTATGTTTAGGGCCTTGTAGGCCCATTATAAGGAGGTTAGATATGAGAATGGAAAAGTTTTAATTTGGAATGGATTTTGATAACCCAAAGTTGTATGACTATATGAGTCAAGTACGGTAACGCCTCGTACCCGGTTCCGGCGTAGAATATGGGTAAGGGGTGTTACAATGGTAGATGGATATATTTGTATAAGAATATGCATTTTATGCCTACGAGCTTGGCACTTTGTGTTGGATCTAATGCCCTAAGTGTAGTATTTCTGTCAATTTACACTTGTAATTTTTTGGATAGATTGGTTAATAAATCAAATTCATTGATTACATTAATATAATATGTCTAAATGTCCTCATATGATTTTTACATGTAAAGCAAAATGGAAGAAAATGTTGCTCATTGGTTGTCTAATGTTTAAACTAATACTAAGCTGTATTACGTGGTGGGATCATAATACGGAAAGACAACTTATATTAGTAGATGAACCTAAACATGTCTTTAGTCTAATCGAAAATGAGCAAACCGATTGAAAGACTAATATTTCATCTACCAAGTCTAATTGGGGAGATGCTTTGTCTTGAGTATCGGAACGAATGACTCCTAGAAGATAGAGACATAGATGTGATTAACTAGACTGACAGTACATCGGACTAGACCCAAGAAGAATAGATCCTGAATCCGTTTATGGATTTATTCACTTGTGACGTTCATAGTGTGACATACCTAAATCCTGAGTGGATGACAGTCTATGTATGCGTGACTCATACACTTTGATGTAAGTAAAAGCTTGAGTTCTAATAGATAAGACCGAAAGCTGATGCATTAGATGTAAGACTTCTACAGTATGTAACGTCATTACAATAGTGGAATTCATAGCCCGAGACATGGGTAAATGATATCCTCTCATTGGCACTACATGGTTGATGAAAAGTAAACATGACTATAAGTCGTTTGTCTTTGTAATGAATGATTTGATTACTATTTGATAGTAATTGAATTTTCATGAAGGAAGATGTAACGGTTGTCATGAGATAAAATAGGATCATATTAGGAAAACGGATATTATCCCAAAGAGATTAAGGATATCCTATAAGGGTAAAACACCTATGACAAGGTCATTGGATGAGCACTAATCGAGTTGCTTTCATAATGGTATGTCATAGGGAGAGCTCAATCATGATACCATAGTGGAATGACTTCATGACTAAATGAGTTTATAATTAATAAGCGAAAAGCTGGAATTTAATTATAAATCATTTGAGCCTCAATCGCATATGTCCAACCGGTCCCTTCGCTAACTCATTGAAACCAAAAATAAATTGTATGTTAAATCAAATGAACATGAATTAATAAAATTGGTGGAAATGGAAAAATGGGAAATCATTTGGAAATTATTATGATTTTCTCCAAAATGAAAATGAAAATGGACGACAAACCCAATAATATTAACTAGGGTTGTCGCCACCTATACTTCTACTTAGATTACAAGTTTGTTTTTCCAGTTGAAATAAACTTTTACAATTCAACAAGGGTTCTATCTTCTCTCCCTATAAATAGATGGCACCGATAGGGCTATTAACACACAACTTTCATATACCGTTATTTTACCCAGAAATGGAGAGAAATTTATTGTCTAAAAATTAAATATATTTTTCGGAATAATATTTCTGTCAATTTCTATTTGAGATGAGATTTTAATTTTCACATTAAAGAAAAGAAAACTATTTCTAGTTATGTGTTTGATTCAATTCATTCAAGCCCACACTCGAAGTAGTTTATGGTACGAGAATAGCAGAGAAGATCGTTTGGTTGAAAGCCAAGAACGACAAGGATCTGTTTATCCGAAAGCACAGGTGAATTCAGTCTAGGGTTTATTTCTATAAATATCACAAATCGAATCCATTTTCAAAAACTTTATTTTCCACTATGCAAGGACACCGTTTTCGAACTAGATTTTTCTAACACTTCGGTGGGTTAGTGTGGTGTAGTTTTTGCTCACATGAGTTGTCTTGGTGTGGTGTAGTTCATCCGCGTATCCGAGTCCATTTTTACTAAGGTTGCATTGGGTGAAATGTTAAAATTGAATCTTGAAATCGAGAAATAAAAATGAACCAAATTTGATAAGCTATAAAGGTATGTGATTATAATTGTATTGGCATAACCTAGTAGTCTAGTGAATGTATGTGAGATTGTGATGATCTTATGTGAATAGTACAATTTGATGATATTTTGGTTATGTTTATAATGTTGACACATATGAATACCAATGTTTCCTATGCTCACTATGTTGTAACATTATGTGCATTGTTTTTAGTTAGATATGTGCCTAGTTCTTTTGGTAGGTAACATGCTCACCTATGATCAAGGTAAGTGTTGTAAATTCCATTTGAATTTACTAAGCATTAAATGCTTTCCTATCATTGTTTTCCTTAAGTGTAGATTCCTAAACGTCGAAAATCTCAAAGCCAGATCAGTGCAGATATCAAATTATCAACAAAATGTAACGAATATGTTCATTTTGGTACTTAACATTGTGGCATGTATATATGGTCTCTCTTTAAGTGATGATCATCCATGTGATGAATGTAACACCCCTAACCCGTACCCGTCACCGAAATAGGGTTTTAGAGCATTACTAGAACATTCAGAAGATTTTTCTATAAAACTACATAAATTTACTATTCATTTACTGAGATCATCCACAATATCCCTTGATCAGGCCCTCGAGGCCCAATACGAGCGTTAGAATCGAATCGGGACTTAATCAGAACCTCTAAGAATTTTTGGCAAAATTACAAAATTTTTCTATGGTGCAGGACTCACACGCCCGTGTGGTCCAAGGGACACGTTTGTGTGACCCTGGAACATGCTCGTGCAACAGGCCGAGTTCAATTTAGGTTGCTCTCTGACTTGCACCATACGGCCATGCCATACGCCTGTGTGCTAGGCCGTGTGGTTAATTAAATTAATTCAAATTAGGTGCAGGTTTCACACGGCCAAGACACACGCCTGTGTGGCACATAAGATTGAGACACACGCGTGTGTCTCTGCCCGTGTGCCCAATTCTGAGCATTCTGTTTCTCAAAATTAAGGTGTAGGGGACACAAGGCCTAACTACATGCCCGTGTTACCAGGCCGTGTGTTATACACGGTCTAGACACACGCCTGTATGTTCAAAATGAAACCATTTCTAGCTTCATTTCTCACCCAAAATTTCACCCAAGACCTGCACTTGAAACACACATCCAATACCAACCAATTCAAGCATTCAAATTGGGCAATTTCTATGATTTACAAGGCATATCACTACAAGCATACATGATCACAACCTTACCTTAGTTTAACTTAGGCATTCCCAACATTGATCACATATTTTTATCATAACACATGTGTATATATGTATATAATAATCTACTTAGTCATACCAAAATGAACCAATACTAGCCATTCCAATGGTTAGGTTACAAAATAACATTTTTAAGCCACTATTGGCCAAATTGTCCTATACATGCCATTATACCCAAAATGATTTCACTAAATATACCCAAAATGCTAGTTGATAGTGTGCCAATGCTCCAATGATCTTCCAACCTTCACGAGCTTCCAAACACTATAAAACAAGGGAAAAATAAACGGAATAAGCATTACATGCTTAGTAAGTTCGTATAACGGAAACTAAACTTACCAATCCTGTTATTAAATTTAAGTACACAACATCATGTTTTCCATCTATTAGCAAAATTTCCTAAGCACATGCCTTCAATCAAACAGGTTAGTCACAACACTTACAAACATGTCAAGTAAAAATAGATGAGCTCATCAAGCAATGTTCTTTCAAGTCATTATCATTACATCTCAAGATTTTTATGCCAAGTCAAGAGATACATGCCCATTGAATCATTGAATTCCAATGGATGCTCAAGTAGTACACTCGAAGTGTATGGTTCCTTAATCCATCAATTTCTTATTCAAGGGTACCCCTTAGGGCACTTAGTCAAGGAACACACTCTCGAGCCACGCATCGTATAACAGGATTACCAGTCTAGGCTAAATCCTTTATACGTAAGCTCGGAGGAGCACGATTAGGATTACCAGTCCAGGGTAAACCCTAATCTTAATGCATACTCAAGAGGTATTATATTAGGATTACCCGTCCGGGTTAAATCCTTTATATAACAAGGTCAATAGGATTACTCGTCCGAGCTAAATCCCACCCGCAACAAATACAGGACCTTATTAGTTTCGAGAAAGCGCATATAATCATTGGAATTCAACATTCAATCGGGATTAACCCTTTTATCACCATTTCAAGCATGAAGCAATTTTTCCATCATAGCATACAAGTAAAGCACATTAACATAATTCACATTACATACAAACACAACATTCAATTAACATAATTACATGTCCAATTGAGTTATACGAACTTACCTCGATACTTGTTCGTGTAATAATCTACTAATCTGAAATCTTTTCTTTTCCTCGATCTAGCCTCGAATTTGTGTTTTTCGGATCTATATAAATGAATTTAACTATCAATTTCATACATTTCATATTTAAATGGACTCAATTTACGTCCTAAGCAAAATTACCATTTTGCCCCTAACTTTTCCATAAATTCTGATTTTGTACCTAGGCACGGAAAATGAAACTTGTGCAAATTACTCCCTATTCCAAGCCGAGCCAAAGACCCATTACAAAATTTACAGCACATGTATACATAAAATTTTAGAATTCTTCCTTCAATTTCACAAGTTTACATTTTAGTCCCTAAATCATGTTTTCATCAAAAATCACTTTGTAAAAGTTGTTTATCTATCAATAATCTTTCATTTTCTATCATAAATTTCTAATTTCCTGCATAATACATCCATGACCCATTTTCATACTTTGATAACTTTTCAAATTAATCCCTCAAATAGAGAGATTAGGTTATCTCGGTTTCAAACATACTAAAATTATTAAAAACGGGACAAGAGAACTTACCTAATTAAGTCTTTAAAGTTTCTTCTCTCTCTCCTAGGGTTTCCATGTGTTTTTAGGTTGAAGATGATATCAAATAAGATGATTTCTTTTATTATCTTTTTAATTAATTAAGTTTTTACAATTTTTAATTTAGTCCTTGACCTTTTTCTATAATTCCATGGATGAGTCACCATGAAAAATCTACATACTTTTCTTAATTGTCTAATTACCATATAAGGACCTCTAGTTTTGAATTCCATAGCTATTTGATCCTTATAGCTACTAGAATTCAACTTTAATATTTTATGCGATTTAGTCCTTCTCGTAATTAGGCACTAAATCGATAAAATTTTCATGTCAAAATTTTCACATGTCACGTCTATTATATTATGGACCGTATATAAAATAAAAATAAATCGTATTTTGGGTCAGATCTGTGGTCTCGAAACCACTGTTCTAGTTTCACTAAGCTGTTACAATGAATGTTAAGGTTGATTTGTATGTTAAGATTGATTTTGTATGTTAAGGTTGGAAAATGCTTAGTTTATGCTTAGTTCATTATCATATGTTTAATGCCATTTGAATTCTTTGATTTCAAATTTTGCATAGGTTTTATGTACTCAAATTTGCAAAATGTGGTAACTTTTTGAATTGGGATAAACAATTATTTGACAATGAGATTTAGGTTTTAAGGCTTGAATGTGTGCCAAATAGGTTATTGAGCAAACATGAGGTATCATCACGATGATGAGTTCCTAACATTGTGACTTGAATCGACAAAGAGTGGCATCGCGACCTCAAGTTTTCTTAAGTCATAAAGACACTCATTGTTTTGATAAGGCCGCGACATCATATCCTTGGCATTTGGACGAAGGAAGTCAGTGAGTTACGCTGCGACCTAGAACCCCAAAGTCGCGATGTCAACCTGATAGTTTGAAAGTTTCACAATTTGATTCCGATTTGACCTCAAGTTAGCAAAGGAGCTTTTGTAAGCTCGTATAAGAACCAAAAATGATTAAATAACATATTGTGAATGTATTTTATACTTGTCAGCATGCTGAAATGGTTAAACTGTGTTGTCAATGGTTGTGGTTGCTCCGATAATAAATGTGGCATCCTATAGCTCAAACTCAACAATTGGGTCGGGTAAAGGGTGTTACATGCTCAATTTTGATTCATCACACTATGGACCTTTTAGACAACCTACTAAAATAAGTAGTCTTCTCACATTACACCACAACCACATAATCCAACCTATTATTAGTTAAACATTAGGCAATCAATTAGCCAATATTTGCTTACATTCAAAACACATTGAGGAAAAATAAAAAATGATATTAATGTGAATAATGGAATTTTACTAAACCAATCTGTTCTAAAAATTACAAGTACAAATGATGAATAAACACTAGATCCTAACAATCTTCAACTTGCCCTAGTGAAGTAGATGAGTCATATTTCATATTCTTACACCCTCTACTTATTTTTCAAAACTTTTAGCCACCAAAGTCTTGGTAAACAAATATGTAAGATTGTCCTCATATGCGATTTTGACTATATTTACTATTTCATCAGCCACCATGACCGCGCCCTGGCGTGTGTATGTCGAGGCTAAGAATCAACACAAATACAAATAAAAATCTAGCAGTGTACTGTAAGTGTAACAGATCGTGTTGTAATATTTGTAATGTTACAATGTAACACCCAAGTATTCCAAGGATTGAACCCAAGAGAGTTCGAGAATAAAGTGATTCTTAAGCAACAAGCATGCAACCAAGAAGCCTATCTAACTACTCGCTAAGTACTATATTACGACAAATCATAATCAATGATAAATTACACTAATTGGCCACCTAACACTAAAAAGGACCAAATTTTAAATTAGTCAAAATTAGGAAATTAACAATTCAATAAACAAAAATGGTTGGTTGAATTCCATGTTGCTCATTATTCTTCAGATTAAGGATCTAAAAGGCTTAAACTTCTAATTGTCTCAATTTTACCTCTCGGTCACAAGTTTACCAAATTAGACGATTTAGCCTAGTTTATCTCTTGACCTCACCAAGCTAACTTGAGACGACCAAATTGGTGCTCAATAGGATCTCCTTTTGGTCTCACCTATCTAGATGTTCACCTAGAAGCTAACTTGTACGCAACTGGTGATAGACTCTTAAGAGCTTTATTTCCAACAAATGTTTACAATTCTTGGATGAAAGTTCTAAAACATATACAATCAACTTGTACCCCGATGAGGGGTGTAACAATCCAGTTTTGACCCTAGGGGTGTAACAATCCAGTTTTGACCCTAGTCGAAATAGTAGTTTCGGGACCACAAATTCGAGTTAGAAAAATATTTTAATATTATTTTCTATGTCTGCAGTATATGATTAAGCATGTGTGAAATTTCTATGAATTAATTTTGTCATTTGTGTGCTTAAATTGATAAAATGTCTAAATTGCATAAAAGGTAAAAGTAACATGCTATTTGTTAAAATGTTAAATTGTTATGTTCTTTTAGTATGAAGGCCTTAAAATGAAAGTAGGCCATTTGTTCATAGCATGGACGGTTAAAGGCATATGTTAAATGGTTTTATAATTGATTTATAAAAGTTAATTTTGTCATTTGTATATTAATATGTAATATAATAAAACAACCATTAAAAAGATGATTATTATCATCTTATATTGCCAAAAAACAAAGAAAAAAAAAAAGAAAGAATAACGTTTAGGTTTCGGCTAGTTCTTGGTTTAATTCAAGGTATCTTTTGCTTCGGTTTTTGATAATTTCTACGTTTTTGTAATCGTTGCTTTGTATACTTCAAAACCCATGCTCCAATTTTGTGAATTGATGATGAATGTGAAATATGCCATTGATGATTTTGCAAGCTTTATAATGTTTGAGGATGAAATATGAAATATATGTGTTAGATTAACATGTTTTGTCTTTGAATTTTTGATGAATTTGAGTAATTTGGACTTAATTGAGAAAATAATATTTTGAGGGACTAAATTATGAAATAAATGAAATGTATGGACTTGTATGGACTACATGAGAATTCGGCTAAGCATGGGTATATTGAGAATTTGTGTATTTTGTGTTTTTGTGAAATAGGGACTAAAATGTCAAAATGTGAAAATGTGAGGGCTAATTTGGAAATTACCCAAAATAAGTGTTTTTGGATTGAATTGAATGATTTGGTGAATAAATGGATTAAATTTGAATATGTATAGATCAAGAACCGAAGAAAACGGATGTAGATCGTGGAAAGTCAAAAGTGATCGAATAGTCGAGTCCGTACGTTAACCGAATCTGAGGTAAGTCAATATACAAATAAATGTATTTACATTGATATTTGAATGTTCATATGAAAGTTTATCATGATGAATGTATATGATATAATGGCTACATGAAATCTGAAGAAGAATCAATGGTATAACAAAGTCTGAGAAGTCCCGTACGAAACTAGGAATAGATAGGATTACGTATGTCATGACATAGGTTTCCGATATGTGAGATCATGTAAGACCACGTCTGGGACGTTGGCATCGATATAAGATTTACGAGTAAGACCATGTCTTGGACATTGGCATCGTATTTGATTCGTGTAAGACCCTTTCTAGGAAAGTGGCATCGACATCTGAGTACATATAAGACCACGTCTGAGACGTTGGCATTGTACGATTATTCCGAGTACTATGAGTATCCTATTTAGTTCCAAACGGTTCAACAAGCAAATTCAAGAAAAGAGAGACTATGAAAAATGTATAAAAGATTCAGGTACGTCTGAAAAGTACACTATGTATGTGTATGAAAGGTAAGTGTTTATATGAGCTTACTAAAGTGACTATGTGTATAGATTTGATGAGGTAATAAATGATACATGCTTGAATGAGCTATGAGTAAAGTGATACTTTGAGCTATGAAAGGTGGGTAAGTAATGGCTAAACAAATGAGCCAAAGACTATGTGATGAATTTGCAAATGAGAAATATTAATGTCATTGTGTCATTGTGGCTATGTGCATTTTATGTTAAGTTTATTTGTATATCGCTTACTAAGCTTTTGAAAGCTTACTTTTGTGTGTGTTTGCTCTATTTTATAGATCATCAAAGCTACTAAAGGCTCGGGGAATCGTCGAGGATCATCATCACACTACTCAATCTTATTTTGGTACCCTTTTGAAAATGTATATACTAAAGTATGGCATGTATAGGCTAGCTACCTTGAGTTATGTTTGAAATATGTGGATAGCCATGTGATATGGCTAGCTAAATAGTTGTGTAATAAATGAAGAGTTATGCTATATGATGTTTGGTTTTGGTATGATTCCATGGTAATGAAATGATCAAGATAATGATAAGTTTATTGATGCAAAGTGAGTATATGTGTTTAATGAATAATAGTTATGTTGAAGTGGTAAGTTGGGGATGAATCATGCTTAGTTTATTTGTAAATTGGTTGAGCTATTTAGTATATAAGTTGGTATGCTTAGAAATGAGATTAAATGGGATGATATAATGACCATTTGGTGTGTTTTTGGTTGCCAATTGTGTTTAGAAATATGCTCGTATGTGCTTGTAGGAATAACCCAATGTGTGGGTGGCATTTTGGCCTTGAAAATGGCCTATAATTGCCCACACGATTGAGCATACGGGCGTGTGGCTCGACCGTGTCCCTCGTGGTTGTAATTCAAAATAAGTCAGACTCAATCAGGGGCAAGACACACGAGCGTGTGACTGGTCGTGTGGATCAAGTCAGTAGCGACCACGGGCTGGACACACGGGCGTGTGACTGGCCGTGTAGATCAAGTCAGTAGTGACCACGGGCTGGACACACGGGCGTGTGACTGGCCGTGTGGTGCAAATCAGTATGTATGCCTTGTTTTGACACGGCTTAGACACACAGGCGTGTCTGAGGCCATGTGAGGCACACGGCCTACCCACACGGGCGTGTGACCCCTGTAACTTTGAAAAAGTTTTAAATTTTTTAGAATTCCCGTATGTGTTTGGTTTAGTCCCGGCCCTATTCTAAAGCATTTTTAAGGTCTCAAAGACCTATTTAAGGGATACTTTGATATTATTGGTTAAATTGTATTATGAAATGTCCGTAAAAGATTCTGTTTGTCTGGCAATGCCTCTTAACCCTAATCCGGCGATGGATACCAGTTATGGGTGTTACAAGGGACTTCTATGGGAGTACCTCTGTATACATAGAGAGCTACTATGCACCACTTAACTTCGTGGAGTCTGGCTTGGTCCACCATGATTTGTTCGGTAACTAGCTAACCTGCATTCAAGTAGAAATTCTTATAAGTTCAAAACAACTTAATGAGATCTGTACGTGTAAGCATATGGAATCTCTAAAAACTTTTCTACGAAAATTGTGTTTCCTAGTTCGAAAATAAACTCCATAGGTTTCATAAGAGATTCTGCAAATCTAGTTGTCAAGACCTATGACTTAGGAGATTTCGCACAACAAACTATAAATGTTACTAATTCGAGAATGCTTGTTGATAGTAGTAGCCGCAAGAGGTCGAGATTCGAAAATGGATCTCCTGGCGTTGCAAAGAGTAGTGACAACAGGTTGTCCCATCGTAAATTGGGCAAACAACCTATTCTTCCAGAGGAAAAGTCCACGCTTCCCTTTCCAATACTCAAGGCAACATTTCCAGCATCTGACTCCCCAACATGTCCTCTTCTCCCTCTCCCGGTTCAATTGTTAAGTTCGTTAATGTTGCAAACCCTCTACCACTACCCTAACTCCCCTCACTTCACCTCTCGGTGCTTTCATTTATGCTCTCTTTTCAGGAGAAGTCCAAACCTTCTTATCCTTGCGGTGCCATATAAGCATAAGCCAATATCCCTGCTCTCACTTTGCCATCCAGCGACAATAGGACAAGATACTATCCCCAGGATTGAAAGAAGTTGTTTATCCTTTCTCCCATTCTTCTAGAATTTATAGGCCCACTCTGTTCGAGCTGGCGGTTTCCCTTTTCATGCTAGCATAAGAAAGTAGCCTTTCGAGCTAGGTGCTGCAAAAGGCTTGTGCTGAAGTTGAGACCAAACAAGTTGAATCTAAAAGGGTCATTCTTTCTAGTGAATAGTCTCTTACCGAAGTACATCATTCATATGAAACTTTCATTCAGCAAACTGTTGAGTTCTCAGAGTCTGCCTCCTATAGGAGTCTAAATTCCAATCTTTGGAAACTCGGGTAAAGGAGTTGGATGAGAGGGCTCACCAGTTGAACACACTTGAGAAGCAACACCTTATTAATATGGAACACAACCAGATGGAGAATGTTGAGGCCTTGGAAAAGTATAAGGCAGAGACTTAGTAAGGAATTTAGGACTTTCTGCTTAGGTTAAGGGCTAACTTGATCTTACACACACAAACCGTCGGGGGTCCCCTTGATTTTAGCCAAGTAAACATCAGTTGCCTATGCCAATTTACTGGTACAACCTTTGGCTTCGACATTTACAACCCTTCGCGAGGTAATTAGAAGGGATTTCAGAGGGCGTGGAAGGGATTTGGGGAACTTTGTCATACTCAAACCTTAGAAGCTTCCAACCATGAGTTTCCAAGAGAATCCGATCTAGGGGGAAGTTAATTGTTTATACACATTGTAAAAACCTTCTCATTTTTTTTAATGAAGATTTTTTTATTCTCTTTCTTCGCCTTTCATGCTCTGCCTCGCTTAACCTTCCCTCAACTCGAGTACACCCCATATCGGCTTAATAATTCACACATCTGCATCCACTTTAATAATACATATTAATCTTATATAATAGCCTGAGTGTAACACCCCTAACCCACATCCGTTACCAAAAAAGGGTTTCAGAGCATTACCGATCAAATAAACATAATTTCAAAACATTTGTAACATCCGGGAATTAGAGGCTGTGCATTTGCTTCGTTTCTGTGTGTTTGGTATGATGTATCTGTTAATTTGGTATATTTAGGGGCCTTGGGAAGGCTCGGGGTTTTGTTTGAGCCTTGGTAAAATTTCGTTTTTAGACACTTTAGGGGAGAGCTAGAGGAGACAGGCCGTAAGGGTAATTAATTGTGTTTTGTTGGCACAAGGAAAGAGGTGGTAAAGTGGTATGGAGACACCACTTAGAGGGCATGGAAGTGGCGTCACATGGGAGCTGAAGGGAGAAGGGGTTCAAGTCGCGTTGTCAGCAATTAGAAACTTTATTTTTGCTCCTAGGGAGCTGGAGTGATGGATTCAGCAAGGGCTCTTCAAGGTGGTTGGTGGAATGAGTCAAATATTTTGAATGTGAGGTTATGAGGAAGAAGTGGAGTTTGAATTATTCAAATTAATTCAAAGGAGTGTGGGGGAGTGAAGCATGGAGGAAATAATGGAATTTGATATGGTTGGGGAGTTGGCCGAAAATATGAAAGGTAAAAGGGGGAAGTAGTTTCGGTCAAGGGGAGTAAAGAATGTGGGTCTTTGGTTGTTCAACACATTTGGTTTTGCTAGTAGAGGAAGTGTGCCATTTTGCCCTTTTGGTAATGAGTAGAAACCGAAACCTTTTGAGAAAGCTTTTCTTTTCTTTGCAAATTTGGTCCCTTTGATGTCATCAAGCAGTAGGTTTTCGATCATTCTTTCTTTCTCATATTTTGTCTCCTCTTCTCAAAAGCTCCCATAGATAGCCGAACCTTCCAATCAATTTCTTTTTCCCTAAGCCGAAATCATCTTTCTCCTCTACCATCTTCATTGCTAGCCGAAACGTCTTGAAGCCACCCTCACTGCCAAATCTTCTCTTTTCTTTGCTTTTATTTCTTTTAGACCTCATAGCCGAACCTTGTTTCCATTCTGACTCTCTTCTTTTCTCTTCTCTAATCACTTTTCTTTCTTTGCAAATCGATTTCTCTCCTACTTTCTAACACTTCTCTTTCTCGATTAGATTGCCGCCACTTATTCTTCTAGCCTTCTCAAATCGATCTCTTCTTGTTTTGTGGTAAGAGTTTTTCTTCTTTTTCGGTTCATTCTTTTCTCTTATTGGTTGTTAAATCGAAGGTGTTAACTTGGTTCCTTGGTGCATTGGCCAAATGTAGGGGGCCTCGTTTCCGTATTCTTTTCGGCATCTGGTCAGCATGTGGAAGATCATTGGTAAGTTGGATATTGGCCGAATGGGTAGTAAGGGGGTTCATATCAATTTGTTAGGCCGAAAGGCCACTTCTTGTTGTTCTATTTTGGAAACCGATTCTAATATGGTGTTGTTTAAGGGCAATCGGTTCCTTGGGCCAAGGTTGCTAGAAATCGATTTTGGTTGATCAAGGTAGGGGACTCTCTTGTTAGTTTCTGTTCATCTCCTTTTTATTTCTTTAGTTATTTATTCAATAACTGATTATCCCCTCTCCTATAACTCGTTTTTCCATTCTTCATGGCTTAAGCAGAATATCAGGAAGAGAAGTGCTGAAGCTTCTCTAGTTGCCGAAAGTGAGTTCCAAGCAGTCTTATTAGTTGCGTTAGTAACAAAGGTAAGGAGCTCTTTAGTTTTTCATGATTTGATCTCTCTCTCTCTTTCGTTATAGTCTGTGCTAATCGAATCTGTTGGGTTAGCCTACCAAAGGTTCCCTTTGACCACTGATCAAGTCTATTCATGGATGCAAGAAACGGTCAAGTTGAAGAAGAAAGTGAAGCTGTAGTCACCGCTCCTAAGTTTAGGCGTCGTGCAGTGTCGGCGGTTCGGGACTTTTCGTCGGGTTATGGTAGAGAGCCTACGTCTGTCTGGGATAGACAGATAGCCGTCGTCCCTACTAGTGAAAGCGTCAGCATAGAGGGTCTAGTCTTATGTGTTACCAGGTGTGTAATTCTCACACACTCTGTATATTAATTATGTTATTAACTTATTGGCTGAAAGTCGAAACGACTGAATTGACAGTCGAGATACCCTTAGGGGTAAGGTTGGAGACACCGGGTAAGTTCCACTATGACTTCATGTTTGAAATATGTGTATGTATGACTTAATTGGCTGTTTGCATTCAAAGCACGATCATCCATTTCAGCATGTTAACATGTGCACGAACTTGGGATATGATGCGAAAGGGGAAGTGCTATTTAGGGACTATCACAGTGGTTTGGTACCACAGTGGGTTGGCCCCACATATACGATTCAGTGACTATGTCTCAGTGGCTTAGTGCCACGGTGGTTTGACACCACGCATATATATGATTCAGTGACTTGTCTCAGTGGTTTGGTACCATAGTGGTTTGGTACCACAATGGGTTGGCCCCACGTATATATCAGGGATTGTCACAGTGGTTTGGTACCACGTGGGTTGGCCCCACACATATTATTAGTGACTTTGTCACAGTGATCTGGTATTACGGTGGTCTGGAACCACAGTGGCTTGGTGCCATGGGCGATTGGTTGATTCAGGTGTTGTAGAGGATGGAAAGTAGGTGGGATTGGGTTGCATTGATTACATATTTAATATATTGATTTGTGTGGGTTAAGGCCCAATGGGCCTCAGTGGGCGAAAAGCCCAAAGTTCGTTTAATGGGGATTTACACACTGAGCCTCGGTGACTCACCCCTCTGCTAATTTTGCAGGTAGTTAGTAAATTGCGGATTTGGAGCCGAGGTGGCAATGCATAATGGTTTAATTAATTTCGTCTTTATATTTTCCCTAAATGTCACTATTAAGTTTGGATTTTTGGTGTTGTAACAAGGTCACTTTAAAGTTAATTTGGGTTTTATTATGAAATTGATGTAGCATGCCTATTAAATCAACAAAATGGGAGTTTTCTAAAATTAAAAACTTTGGGACAAATATTTTCAATTGGTTAATGAAAGATGGGTAATGAGTAATAAATGGACTAAAATCTTCAACTAAACACCGCAACATCATTTTCAACCGGTAGCTTAACTAAAATTTGCTTAAATTCGATTTTGGAACAAGGAACCTGATTCGTAATACGGCCTAAGATTAACGAATACTTTAAATAAATTTTTCTCAACTCATGGTTTCTAGTTAGCTTTTCAAAAATTTTCTTTCCTGTAGCATACCAGATTCGATCGTAACGTTTTGACCAGGTTTAGGGTGTTACAAAATTGATAACATATAATATTTAGATAAAAAATTAAAATCATACATAATGTCCCTTATTTGAGCCCTCGAGGCCCAAAATACGTTTTAGAAACAAATCGGGACTAATTCAGAAACTCAGAAAAGTTTTTGCAAAATAATAAAATTTTCAAAGCTGCCGGGTTCACACGGCTGTATGGGTATTCGAACTAGGGACACACGGTCGTGTCCCAGCCCGTGTCAATACCCGTGTAACTCTCTGACTTGGGTTCCACGGCCAAGCCACACGCCCGTGTGCCCTTTCGAAATGGCCTCGCACGCTCGTGTGCTGGCTGTGTGTCTCACACGGTCCAGTCACAAGCCCGTGTGTCTGGTTTGTGGACTCAAAATGTACCTTAACAAAAAATTTTACCATTCCTTGCAAGCTTGTACAATAAGCAACTCAAAAATCATCCATTTAACCAATTCAAAACACGATCATACACATCCAAAATATGTCAAAACAATTTTCCTAGGTACCTAACCAATGTACCCTCATTGGTACCACAATTATATCATCAAAACATATCAATAAAACATCAATCAAATCTAATATGTAAACATGTCAAATTCAAGCTATTTTGCCTAATTCATGTTCATTCAAACATTAACTTAAACATGCCATAATATGACCTCAAACATAAACACATATTTATATGTATATAACCAACCAATATTAACTTATAATCTTATTTACAATCAGTCCACAAAAGAACTATTAATTAGACACCCTAGGTACATGCCGACACATTTCAAAAAGGATAAATATCACCATGTTTGAGTTCGGGACTGTTGCTGGATGCTGAATCGACGATCAAAATTAAGCACCTAACCTGCGCACGGAAAACAAATTGTACTCTGACTAAAAACTCAGTGGTATTTCTATAATTCGAATACTTTAAGATAAGAAATTAAAAATATATGATTGAAATATAAACACGTATTAATATTTATTTATTACAACAACCATATCATATTTCATTTGTTTCACAAATATCTCAATTCACACACTTCCTATATAAATAGCTTTTCACAATTTGTTTCACATTTCTTTATACAATTGCATTATCCTTTCCATATTCATTTCATGAGTATATAACTCATATATTTCATATATTTGCAACATATTTCACATTTTATTTTCAATTCACTATTTCACTTCCATTTCTCATACCATATTATTTCAATATCAATCATAAAACTTTATTATTCGTTTACCCCTATTAACACGACTCGGACTCGAACAAATACACGGATCCAACCAAAACACACCAGTTTGGCACCTAGTGCCTCATCGGATAATTCAAAGTAATAATTTGACACCCAATGTCTTATCGGCTAAACTGAAGTAAATTGGCACCCAGTGCCTCATCGAATTAATCCGAAGTAGTAATTTGACACCCAGTGTCTCATCGACTCGAAGTCGAAGAAATCCCTAAACTCTTCCAATCCTATGGCATGCCATCTATATCCGACTCAGCCCAATATAGTTAATAGGGTTTAATTTCACTTTTCAAATACAAACAATATTCATTTCAATTCAAATAATCAATATATTCAATATATATATACCAATTCAATCAATATAAATTCAATAAATTCATCACATACTAAATCAATCCATTTCAATTGCAAAGCACAATAATTCTCACCTCAACACTTACCATATACATTAAATTGAATTATAACAATTAACAACTAAATTCGAATTATAGAAATACAAACCAGAAATTCTGAGCTATTCCTCGTCGACTTTATCTTTCCCCTTTTTAGTCGAGGGTTCTGGTATGACGTGAGCTATGGAATTAAAACAATTAAATCATCAATACAACACAATTCAATTTCATATTGAATATTTCAATTTTTACTCAATTATTGCCCAAATTTCAATTTAGTCCCTAAACCGAGACTAATTTTTATTCTTCACATTTAATTCTTTATTTTCATGCAAATTCCACTTTAGACTAAATTCAACTCCCTATTTTCACATAAATTCATAAATTTCATTTTTTTTACAATTTAGTCTCTATTATAAAAAAATTACTATTTGTTCTACAATTTAATCCTTTTTCATTTCTAGCTTAAAAATCTATCAATTCAATCCTTAATACTAAAATTATTCAACATAGACAACACTTAAAACTCAATAATTTCTAAAATTTTGACATGGGCCGGGTAGTATTTAGTATCGAGATTTCAAAAACATAAAAATTACAAGAAAAAAGGACTAAATTGACTAACCAATTGAGCTTGACACTTTGAAACCCTTATCTTTGGTCTTTCTCTTTCTCTTTCCTTTTCCTTTCTTTTTTTTCCCTTCTATTTCGTTTGTTCTTTCTTTCTTTTCTATTTCTATTTCTTTTATTTTACTAGTACAATATAATATATATACTTAAACATTAAGAATTTTATATTACAATATATGTAATAAACTTATAAATATCTATCTTATGCTGCCTCATTTAAGACATTGGCATAATTGCTTCTTTAGTCCTTTTAAGTTTTCTTTAACCTATAATTTAACTTTTACCCTATATACAATTTAGTTCTTTTACCTAATTACTCTTAATTCATGCAAATTCACCTAACCAAAACCTAATTAACCACACAACTAACTTAAAATATTTACGAGTCTAATTTACAAAAACGGAGTCTCGGAAATACATTTTCTGACACCCGTGGCTATCGGGTCATTACACTAAGGGACTAAGCCAGAGTTATCTTGACATGTATAAAGTAGCTATTCCACAATTTCTTATGTTAAAAGGATCGACTAAAGCGAAGCTCTAATATCACTAAATTTGTAACACTTTCTACCTAACCCGATCACCGAGTCTGGGTACTAGATGCTGCACTAACTCGAAGGACTTAATAGAATTTCAATTTCCAATTTAATTACATTATTAGCGATTTTGATTTTATAATTTTAATTGCTAATACAAGTTGTACGTAACTGATGATAGACTCTTAAGAGCTTTATTTCCAACAAATGTTTTCAATTTTTGGATGGAAGTTCTAAAACATATCCAGTCAACTTGTACCTTGAGGCGGGGCTTCTACGGGTGCTCTTCTGTACACATGGAGAGCTATTGTGCACCAGTTAACAGGGCTGAGTTTAGCTTGGTCCCTTATGATTTGTCTGGGTAATTAGCTAGCCTATATTCAAAAAGAAATTTGTATAACTTCAAAAGAAATTAATGAGATTTGTATGTGTAAGCATATGGAATCTCTTAAAAATTTTCTATGAAAATTGGGTTTTCTGGTTAAAAAATAAACTCTCTAGGTTTCATAGGAGATTTCGCTAACCTAGTTGTTAATTCCCATATCTTAGGCGCTCAGAGCCATTTACTTGCGGACCTAGATTCTTAATCGGGCTGAAATAGTGATTTCTCATTAGGGTTTTATAACAGCCCGATTTAGGGGCTAGTCGGAGCAGTGATTTCGGAACCACTAATCCGAGGTCAAAGGAAATTATTTTTACTCTTATTTTATGAGTTATAATATGATTATACGAGTGCAAGAAAACTTTGGTGCACTAATTTTAGCGATTTCATGCTCAATTTTGAAAAAAGACTAAATCGCATAAAGTGCGAAAGTTTCATTTTACAAGCTAGAGGTGTTAAATAGATATAGAACCTTAATTGGAGGTCCTTAATGTACAATTAGACCCTTAGAAATAGGGTTGGCTGGCCATGGGGGACAAGAAATGTCAAATTGGTCAAAGTTGGTGGATTAGGTGGATTAAATTGATGAAATAAAATAAAATAAAGAAAAAGTGATGTCATCTTTGTTCATTTTCTTCTACCACCAAAATTTTCAGCAATATAAGGGGTTTGAGAACTCAAAAATTTCGGCCAACTTTTCTACTTGCAAGTAAGTGTTTTGATGGTCATTCTTTGATAATTTTTGTACTTTTGAAACCATTGTAGTATGATCTAGCTAGTGAGGGGACTATTTTGTAAAATGGTTAAGAGTTTAGGGTTTTTCCATGTGAGAATTTATGTTGTTTGCTGAATTTTTATGGAAGAAAATAAATCTTATTTGTTAAATAAACAACTTTTATGAAAGGTGTTTTCATGAAAACACCTAAAAGGACCTTTTTGTAAAGGTTGTAAAATAGGTGGTAAATGTGTGAAATAATGAGTATTGGGAGTTTCTATGAGAGTAATAAATATTCAACTAGGCTTGTTAAAGGAGGAAATTTGATTAGAATCGATTTACGAGCCTAGGGGTAAAATTGTAATTTTGTGAAAGTCCAAGGGCAAAATGGTATTTTGCCAAAGTATGATTATTGAAATGTATTGATTAATGTGGTAATTAAATGAGTTAAATTTTCATTATATATAAAGAAACACGAAGCCCAGACCGAAACCAAGGCAAGAACAAGGTGGTAGACTAAATTGAATAATTCTACATATATTTTGGTACCGAGGTAAGTTTGTGTGTGATAAAGCTACATAATGTTATTATGTTTTCTTTTAAATGCTTGATAGCATGAAAAATGTATATTATCTCTATGAGATTGGCTAATGATGTCTCGATGAAAGTATGATGAAATTTTGTTAAGCCGAAGTCTTGGTTGAACCTTAGGAATAGCATAGATACCATTGTTACGACATGAGATTAAGGAGGTCCCGTATGAGACCATGTCTGGGACATGGCCTCGGCACCGAATTGAGATCCCGTATAAGACCATATTTGGGATATGGCATCGGCATCGAATATGAAATCGTGTAAGACCATTTCTAGGATATGGCATCGATATACGATCTCGTGTAAGACCATATCTGGGATATGGCATCGACATCGATATGAGATCCCGTATAAGATCATATCTGGGATATGGCATCGGCATCGACATTTGATCCCATGTAAGACCATATCGGGATATGGCATTGGCATCGTATTTATGTGTATGATGATTATTGTGTATCCTCAAGTATTCCAAGTGGTTCAACGAGATAAGAAGTTAAGTTTATGTTAAAGATGGAATTAGTGCTAAAGTTATATAATGAAGTGATACAGGCACATGTGAGTATCTTACGAGAAATATGATCAAAAGGTGATATGTGATTGGTAAGATTGTGCATGAGTAAGTTATGGCAATATGCTTGAGAATTTGAGTTGTTACTCGATGTAATGTATGAATGTTATCATAAGCCTTTATGTTGCTATTTATTTCATGCAAACTTACTAAGCTTTATGCTTACCCCTCTCATTTCCATTTTCCTTGTAATATCGCCAAGCTAACTTGGGGATCGTAGGACGTCGGAGTTCGGATCACACTATCAACTTCTCTTTAGTATAGCAAAGTTTGATTAATTTTGAGTATGGCATGTATAGGAACTTGGTTATTTTGTGATATGTCATATTTGTTAGCCAATGTGTGGCTATTAATGTCAGTCAATTCATTTTGTAAATGGCTATTGGAAATTGGCCAATACTTGATAAGTTTTATATTCAATGATAATGAAGTTCATGAAGTGCATGCTTGTGTGATTGGATGAGTAATGAGTAAAGCATACACATGATGAATGTAGTGTAAACCTATGTGTGGATGACTTGAATTTTAGGTATTAGAGGTGCCTTATTGTCATGTTATGTATTGCATTGAAATGGTATAGATATGGTTGCTTTTTTAGAGTGACAATTGGCTTAGTAGTTAGCCTTATAATTGTCCACACGGGTAGACACACGGGCGTGTGTCTAGTTCGTGTGTGACACACGGTAAGCCCCATGGGCATGTTCATAGGTCGTGTGTCCCCCTGCATGCTAAGTTGGCAAGTCAGAATGCTCAGTAATAACCACACAGGCTGAGATACGGCTGTGTGTCTCAACCGTGTGGGAGACACGACCATAGAGCATGGGCGTGTGCCCAGGCCGTGTGAAGTCTACACCTGAAATTAGGAATTTAATTCACCACATGGTCTAAGGACACGGGCGTGTGCCTTGGCCGTGTCACCTTTTTGGGATGATGACGTCAGAAACAAAATGTCAAGATTTTTACACACGGGAGAAGACACGGGCGTGTCATGGCCGTGTGAGGGACACGAACGTGTGTTAGGCCGTGTGAAAACCCCTGTAGGTTCAAAGTGAGAAATAAAATCCACACGGGTTAGGAACATGGGCCTGTGTGACCACACGGCCTGCCAACATGGGCGTGTTCCATTCCACACGGGCATGTGGCCCTGTTTTGTGTAAAAATTTTCTAAGTGTTCAAAAGTTTCCGGTTTAGTCCCGAATCATCCCGTATGTATGTTTAGGGTCTTGTGGACCTATAATAGGGACGTTATGATCTCAAATAGAAAGTTTTAAGTTGGAATAAAAATTTATAACCCAATGTTGTATGATGATGTATGTTAAGTCTGGTAATGCCTCGTACCCAGTTCCGGCGTAGAATACAGGTAAGGGTTGTTACAGGTCTCACCCATCTTATTTTTTACCCATGTCCCTAGTTCTCATATTCAATTCTCTCGAGTGGAGATACACCGTGTTACCCATAATATTGTTGTAACGTGGATGTAGACACCCATTTTGCCCGAGCCCAATTGAAGGCCCAGTTAAATTTTTGTTCTCTCTTAGGTCGTTCGAAGCCCACCAATTTTGGTCAATTTGAGACTTTTATTTTATTTTTTTCTCCTTTCCTTTTTTGGCCTGTCAAGGGCACAGATTATTATTATCATCATTACTACTATTATTATTAAATATTATTATTAATTTTTTACAAATAAACAATATTAAAACAATATATATACATGAAATGAAATGAAAAAACAAAAAAAAAGGCTTTTCATACTTTTTTCTTAAAAAATGGAAAAAAAGAAAAACCAACAGCAAGCATTCTATTTCTTTTTTTTCTTCTATCTTTTTTTGTTTGCCATATACATGTCATGAGGGATCGAGTTTTGGGTTCCAATGAAGGGGATGTCATCGGACCGTCGGTCCTCCACCCCTAGGAGCCCCCAAAAATCTCATTTTTTTTCCTTCCCTTTTCTAAAATAAAGATTTTTTTTTTAAAAAGACTTGATCTTGGGAAACGTTTTGATTTTTTTTTTAAAAAGAAAGTTTTAAAAAATAAAAATATGTTTTTTAGTCATTTGAAAGGAAAGTTTAAAATTTTAAAATAAAGTTTTGATTTTTTCAACTATTTCAAAATAAAAGATTAGATCTTTAAGAAAAATAATGTTTTTTTTAAAAAAAGAGAAAGTTTAGATTTTAAAAAATAAAAATCTGTTTTTTTAGTCATTTTAAAGGAAAGTTTAAATTTTTAAAACGAAGTTTTGATTTTTTTTTCAACTATTTCAAAATTAAAGCTTTATTTTTAAGAAAAATAGTTTTTTTTTAAAAAAAAGAGATGGTGTAGATTTTTAAAATAAAAAAATATTTTTTAGTCATTTTAAAGGAAAAGATTGAATTTTTTAAAATAAAATTTTGATCTTTTTTAACTATTTCGAAATAAAATTTTGATTTTTAAGAAAAGTAATGATTTTTTTAAAAGAAATAAAAAAGTAAAAAATAAAAAAAATTCTAGCCATCGTACACAGCGGCTCCACCACTAAAGGCTGAAAGGCCGTTGGGCTCTCCGGCGGTGGAGCCATGGCCAACATAAAAGGAGGAAGAGAAAGAGGAAGATATTTTTTTAAAATGAGGTTAAAATGAAAGAATAGATAGTTTTTTTTTATTTATTTATAGGTGCCAAAAATAAGTAATTTATTCCTATCTCTTACTTTTTAAATTTACAAAAAAACCCCGTTTTTTGCAGCACCGCCCTCACTTTCTGGCATATTTACACCTGTAACCCTTTTATTTATTCAAACATTTGATTTAATCCGGAAGTTAAAAATTAAAAGAAAATTAATTGCTACATCTGTCCTCTGTCTTCCGCATTTTTTATCTTTTAATCCTAAAATCAAGTTATGTCATTTTGTTTCTATCTTTAATAAATTATTTACACTTATATCTTCCATTCCCTTTCATTTGCATTTATACATTATACATTTAATGTCAATTATGCACTTTATTTTAATGTTTTATATTTATTCACATTTGTATAACTTTTATTTATTCTTATTTCGTTTTTATTTATTTTCATGTCCATTTATTTTCATGTTTTTTTACACATTCCCCTTACATACATTTTAATATTATGTTACTTTGATTCTTTTATTTTATTATGAATAACGTGTACTATTGTTTTTATCATCATCATCATGTCAATGTCTTATTTATTTCATTTATTTAAGTTTTCTTCTTTATTATTGCCATTTTTGAAAGAGTTTTCTATTCGTTTAATTCTTTTTCATTAATTTTAGCCAATTTAATTAATTTTCCTATTTTATCACTATTCGTTTTAAAAGAGGGAACTTTAGGTTTTTTGTCGGTCCTATAAATGTTGACATGAAGTTAGTTAAGTAGATGTTACATTTTAATGAAACCATAAGGTTTTTACATTTGGATTTAGGTTAGTCTTTAATATCTTATCTACCATTTACCCTAGAAAAATTATAAATAATATGTAAGATATTTTGTAGGGTTTTAAACTAATTTTAAATATCGTATAGGATTAGAATCTTAAATTAATATGTAAATATTCTTTAGGACTTTATTCAAAATTAAAACTAAAGATTTTTGTAGGTGAGTTGTAAATCATGAGTAGGTCTTTCTAAATATTTTATTTTAGAAACTTTTTAAGAAAGCTAATAAATATTACTTAAGATATATTATTTTAGGATTTTGACGAATTTAAACCTTAGATCAAGAATTTTAAAGTAAGATAAATCATAAACCCAACATAGGATACTTTTGTAAGACATTGATAGGTTCAACGTTATTAATTAAATCTTTTAAAAAATAATAATAATAAAAGATCAAATAAGTTGTAGATGGATTTTAATATTTCTCTTAATTCATTGATAATTTTTAGGTTTTTTTTAGAATTCTAAAATAGAATTAATTTTAGGAATTGAAGGTATTTTACTAGAATTATTTAGGTATCCTTTAGGGTTCTTGTTAAAAGTAAAAATCTCTAATTTAAGTTTCAAATTAGATAAGTTCGGTGAACACATCTTAATCGAGTTACAAGCAAAATGGATACATGTTCTTTAGAGTTTTTATTTAAGGTTTCCACAAGATTTTAGCCTAGATTAAGACATTAATATGCTTAAATAAAAAAAACCTAGCTCCTAAGACCCCGTAGGAATATCCTCGGACAGGCATTGTGGGGGTGCTATAACCTTCCCCACACGTAACCGTAGTCACGAACCCAAAAGTTTGGTGATGAGATCGAGTCTAGACTTTTAGGATTTTTCGTAGTATTAATTCTAGACTTTTAGATAATAGGTGGCTAACCAACCTAGCCCTAATTGGTTAGTGGCTACTCAACATTAATTTAGGCCCTTTGTATCTACCTTTGCTTACTAGGCCCCATACTCTTATGTAGGCAACGTTATGACAGCAGGTTCCTACCAGAATACATTCCCTTTTTCCATTGGGGAAAGATGCATACAATGTGGCCCTCATAGCACTCACCCTTTTCGTACATTCGTTAAGATGCTTCATCACATGTGGTATTTACCTTGGACAAAGCAATAAGATCAATATTATTTTCTCATGGTTCTGAAGAACCCCTATTTTTCATTATCCTCTGTCGGGCTTTATTGGCCATTGAGCCTTGAATAGTCATTTCCTCCCACAAGACTCTTATCAGCCAACTCGACCTTCTTGACTAGCTCTATGTCGATTCACAAATTTTTTATTGTATTCTATTACAGCCTATTTTGTGTCAACATAAACCACGTGGGATCCACAACTTCCCTGGCAGAACCGTCTTGTCGTACATTATATAGACCTCTTTACTCAAAGAGTCTCTCCCTCTTTTCATCCTAACTGTTTTGAATCTTACCCTTGGCGCCACTCATTATTGCCATGGGAGAATTCTGTCATGAGCCACGGACTTCCAAATATGATTCCCCATGTTTTTACATCCTGGTGGACATTCTCGTGTTTATTGTCCCGATGGACTACCTCGTTTTTACTGTCCCGGCAGGCTACCTTGTGTTTAATGTCTCGATGAACTACCACGTGTTTACTATCCCGACAGAATACCACATGTTTACTATCCTAATGGACTACCATGTGTTTACTGTCCCGATGGACTACCCCATTGCCATATCCAAAATATGGTTTTTATACATTAGATATCTTTTAAGGTGTCGCCCCGTAAGGCTTTACCGCAATTGCGATTTTGGCCCATAGAGCCTATTGACCGCTGTTGTAGTGATACTCTATGGAACCTAAATAATGTCATCACAGTGTCGTCCCGAAGGACCTGTTTTTACATTTCACCTTGATGCTCGAACACCGAAGTGTCCCCCCGCAAGGCCCAAAGCTTTGTACATCGCAGTTTGCTCCTAGAAAATCCCAGATGGCAAAGTCTTAAAGAAATTCTAGATTTCCTAATTCCCTCGTCCATTCCTCTATTTCACCTTTCCTAACCTTAATGCTCGAACACCGTAGTGTCCCTTCCACAAGGCCTGGATATCACAACAGAAATTCTTATTCCCAAGTCCTAACTTCATCTATTCATTTAATAAGTTCCCTTCCATATCATGCATACAATAAGTAAGTATATCATAACGTTTATCATTATACATACACCATGCCAAAAAACCCATTAACAACTATTCATTACCAATATTCAACAAACAACTGGCAAGGTATAAAAACACACATGAGTTCCCTTATCCTTACTAGTTTAGCTTGTCCAAATGCTAGAGCCCTCTTTGTCCTAGCAGCTATGCATGGAAACCATTTAATGGTTAAAATAAAGGTGTTCAACCCTTTTAAAACCCAAAATCCAGAATTAGGTAGAAGCTTTTAAGAGTTATTGCTTCACCTTTTCTCTAATCCATAAGTACAAAAAAGTAAGGAAGCTTACCAGTTTCTAAATTCCTCTACTATCATACTTCAATTCTTTTATCTATTGCGACATGCAGAGCTCTCTTTAGCTATATCATTTTCTTCTTCAGTATGTCTGAAGAAGATGATGTTATTGAAATAATAAGATTTGTAAAGAGAATTGGAAGAATTTTGTCTTCTCATATATATATATACTCTAAAGGCACGATCTTTACCAACTATCTCAACTCTGCATCCTTAATCATTTTGTCTCCCACTATAGAACCAACCAGTTCTATCCTAACCGAACCAGAATTGAGATCCAACTGAATCAAAATTTGGCCACCAAAATTTCTAAATTTCCCAGTAGAGTCCGAAAATTTGCTAATTCTTTCAATTTAGTCCTAACTTTTCTTAGACTTCAGGTAAATAGAGATACCTGGGTGTTACAACTCCCCCACCCCTAAAGAAAATATTGTTCTCAAAATTTCCTATTATAGTTAACTCTAAAGGCGGATTCTGGTTATATTCCTTTCTCAACTCAAAGGAGGGCATTATCACTAGTCCCTGTTGTTTTGGCATTAAGTACTATCTTAGCAGTATTCTTTAATCTGTCCTGCTTGAGTAGTGGGTTCGCCTATTGATCGCCTTCAGACATACCAACGTCTAGAGTAGAAATAATGCACAAAAAACATGGAAAAATGGTATATGTATCTGCAAGTATATCAATCATGTTGTAATATAGTTACAACAAAGTATGTGAGTACTCCGAGAATTGTACCCAAGGGAAGCGAGCACTAGATTAATTAAAACTTACACATAAATAGATCTAATTAATAATTTAGCCAAATTATAATATGAAATATTAAACGAAGGGTTTTTGGATAAATGATAATATAATAAGAAGAAAAGAAACAACGGAAAATAAATGAAAATAAGAAATCAAATAAGAGAATATATATCAAATATTGGTATGGGTGATTAGCTTGCTTTGGTAATTATAATCAACTATTGTCTTGGGTTTTCTCGTTCAATCAACTAGTCAAAACCCCAGCAGGATCTTCCGATATGTCCACTGAAATACTAAGTCTGCAAGAACTACTTATCTTTTGACCTCACAGTCCAGACCGGTTCAGGGTTAAGGTGTTTACGAATATCCTATACCAATTTTGGGTGAATTCTCACCTTGATGACTTCCTGGGGTTGTCAGGCCTAGAAGTTTAGGTTATCCCTTTCTTAAGTAGTTGATACATTAAGAAATCCCTACAAAACAGTTAATTATTCATAGCTCCACTCGTTAATCCCCCACAGGAGGATTAGTTCCTCATGGATCTAGTAAACAGTATAAAATTGAATGAAAGAATGAACAGAAAGAACAATTTCAAGAGTAATAGTTTAGAAGAAGCTTGATTGTATTGACTTTAAACGCAGAATCCTTATAGAGTTTAAGAATAACTTCAAATTTTGATTTCTTCTTGAAAGCAAATAACAAGAATGAAAATAAAGTCTAAACCCTAAAAGAAAATAAAAGTAGAAGTCTAAAACTAAAAAGAGAATTATACAAAGGAAAAAGGTGTCCATAATATGTGTTAGTTAAGCCTATTTATAGAATTAGGATGATTTTCATCTTTAATCCTAGGTCAGTTTACGTTCCCAAGTTTAAAGTTGGATTGTACAGACCAAAACGCCTCTGGCTCGTATTAATTTCCCGTATAGAGGCGATACCACAACACACTAGGTCCTGTGTCGTGACATCGAGGGCAGTATGCTCAACTTCAAGGTGTCTTCAAGGGTATGTCGTGACATCTTCAGGCTGTGTTGCGACATTGAAGGCAGTCTTGGATTTCTTCAGCTCTGCTCCTTATGTTGCGACATCTACTGCTCTGTGTTGCAACCTAACGACCAATATTGAGTTATTATACCTTCTAATGGTCTCCTACACATTCACAAAGTGTATAAGCTCACCCTTAGGCCTTTTTCAGCCCCTAAGGTCAATAAAAGACTTGAATAACACATTTTATTACACTTAACTAAACTTGCTAAAAAGTAATTAAAATGTAACTAAAATTATTATGTTCAAGCTCTTAAAGTGCGAAAACTAGTTTAATCTGCTACACAGAATTATGACAGATCAAACTCCCCCACACTTAAGTCTTTGCTGGTCCTCAAGCAACACAAACAAAAAAAATAAATGAAATGACAACCCTTGCGCAAGTATGGTACAAGTGTTAACTTTGGAGCATATGAATAGGTTTTTCATACTCACATATAATCTTAACATGATATATAACAGACTTACCACTTTTGATATCAAACATATAAGTTCAGGTAATTACAAAGTATACAAGCATTAAGGGTCTTAAATGTAGGAAACCATCAATAAATTATACAAGTAATTTGATTATCCTAGCAGAATACAAATAGTCATAAATGCAATTGTTCAATATTATTTTAAATTGTGAACAAGTCTACTTAGATCACATAGGACTTTTCGACTTGAAACATACTGAAGCTTAGAATACATATGGATTTCAAGAATGATAGGTATCAAATAATTTCAAGCACGAAAATAGTTTGGCACATCATATTGTCCCCTATTCTTTCCCTTAGTAACCCTTTCTCGCTTATCGCCTTATGTTTCATTCTCTCACCTTCCTTATTTCTCCACATAGGAAGTTATAGCATAATATAGCAACCATGGTTAGCTTACGAGTTTTTTATGCACTAATGAACAAGCTTTTCTACTTTTTTGACTTTGTCACATTTTTTAAAACATATCTCAATCACAAGTGCTTTTTCTTTTCAAGTAGTTTTTCCGTTCATTTTGATTTTTTTTAAATTTTTTCTTTTGTTACACATATTTGCTAACCTATAATTACTATATCACACTAATCCCTCCTATTTCACTCTGTTTTTACAAAATCCACCATAATGTATCTACTTATCTCACAATACGTATGGCCAGATGTCTATAATTGTGCAGTTCATAACCAAAGAAAAAGGTAAGTACAATTTGATGTTTTGGCTTGGGTTTTGTATGAATGTAACACCCCTTACCCGTATTCAACGCCGGAACCGGGTACGAGACATTACCGGACTTGACTTGCTTGAATATTCAACTTTGGGCTATAAAATTTCATTCCAACATAAAACTTTTGCATTTACATTTGTAACATCTCCATTATGGGTCTACGAGACCTTATACATATATTCGGGATGCTTCGATACCAAACCGGAACTTTTAAACACTTAGAAAAATTTGACATAAAACAGGGCCACAAGCCCGTGTGAAGAGTGGGGCACGCCCATGTGACATATTACACACCCGTGCTCATGCCTGTGTAGAATTATTTCTCAATTCGCACTTACAGGGGTTTTCACACGGCCGGACACATACTCGTTGTAACATCCTGGTTTAGGGTCTAGTCAGAATAGTGGTGCGAGACAACAAATTCGAGGGTTATGAATAAGTTTTTGAGGTTAATGCTATGTATGCATGCTAGTGTGAAAGTTTCATGAAGCAATTTTGAGAAATTGCTATTGAATTGCCTTAAAGGACTAAATTGCAAAAGTTACAAAATGTGAGATTCTAGAAGCTATTTGTGTGAAATTGTTTTAGAATACATACTAAAGGCCCTTAATGAACAATTTTCCCAATTTTTAGTTTTTGGACAAAAATGGGCATAGACGAGTTAAAATTTGAAGTTTATCAAAAAGGGCATTTTAGTCATTTAGTTATTAAATGATTAAATAGGTGAAAAGATGACAAAAATTCACTCATCTTCTCCACCAAGCTGCCGAAAATTTTAATAGCCATTGTTAGGGCTCTTTCAAATTTTCAAGCTTGCTAGTAAGTGCTCTTAAGCTCGGTTTTTGATATTCTTCGTATTTTTGAAGTCCCGGTAGCATGAGTAAGCTATTTTTAGCTATTTGATAAGCTATAATGGATGTTAAAAATGTACATATGTATGACATGCATGTATTTTGATGTTTTATGGAAGAATATGAAAGCTTGATATAGTAGAAACATCTTTTGCAAAGTGATTTTCCATGAAAATGCATGTGGGGACTAGTTTGTGAAAAACTTAAGTTTGGTCATACATGTGTGATTTAGTGAGAATTGATGAATGCTTTAGTTGAGTAAGTGGTTCGGTTCAGCATGAAAGGTTAGAAAGTTGAATAAAAATCACTTTACGAGCCTTGGGGCTAAAGTGTAAATATAAGAAAGTTTAGGGGAAAAATAGTAATTTTGCTAAAGTATGAGATATGAGTCAATTTAGTCAATGTGTGTATTGAATAAGCTGATTTATTCATTATAGGTCGAGAAAGACAAAGCCCGGATCGAAACCGAGGCAAAAGCAAGGTGGTGGACTAAATTGCACGTATCTATACTTTTAAGTATCGAGGTAAGTTTATGCGTAAATAATGTATTTATACTTGCACATTCTTGATGCTAATTAGTGTGTAGCATGAATGAGGATGATTGAGATGTGGTTCAAGTGGAATGAATGTGGT
This sequence comes from Gossypium bickii, assembly GCA_025503065.1. NCBI lineage: Eukaryota > Viridiplantae > Streptophyta > Magnoliopsida > Malvales > Malvaceae > Gossypium > Gossypium bickii. Next base: position 107,816,667 of record CP106710.1, on the reverse strand, counting down.
AGATATTATGAATGGATGAATGATTGAGTACGTAGATGTGAATGTATTGTGATAATGCTAGATGGTGGGCTAGGTGCGATATCATATTAATGCTTAACGATGATGAGCTAGGCTGTGTGCGACGCTACCGTTAAGTATATTTATCTAGTGGGGCTAAGTGCGAGACCACTATGATTACCTTTGTGGTGAGCTAAGTGCGATAATACGTTATCAATAGATAGTAGTGTGCTAAGTGCGAAACCACTGAGACATTGGCTGTGTGGATTAGTTATGTAAACTAACTGTGTGGTTGATATACTGAATAAGATAACTGTGTGGATGTATGAAGTGTTGTATATTATATAAATGTGAGATTGAATACAGGGGTGTATTGCAATGGTTATGAGTAAGGGACTCATGATGTGTTGGAAATGCGGTAAGGAATAGAAAGAGTAAGCATGGTGGTATATTATATGTTAGTATAATGCTATTTGTGGTTTAGCTTGTACTATGATACTTAATTGTTTAGGTATAAACTTACTAAGCTCAAAGCTTACTCCTTTCTTTTCCCTTGTCTTATAGATTAAAAACGTTGAATCAAGATACGAGGATCGTCGGGAAGATAGCCCACATATCAGCACACTTTGGTACATAAAACTTAATGTTTTGTATATGGCATGTATAGGGGCTAGATAAGTTAGTGAATTTTGTTGTAAATGGCTAAGGTGTAATGGCTTTTAGATGGATGATACATTTGTATAATGCCATAATTGTTGGCTATTCTATATTATGCAAAGATGTAGTTTTCCATGTGAGATTGTATTCAATTTGAGTTGATTGTGGATGTGTTGAATGGATGCATGTTGGATAAGCAAGAGGGGTGAAAAGAGCTTAGCAAATAGCTTTGTTCTTGTCCATGTGGGTAGACACAAGGGCGTGTGTCTAGGCCATGTGTGACACACGGTCAGCCCACGGGTGTGTGCTTGGGCCGTGCGTTCCCTGCATATTGACATTTTAGATTGGAATTGGCCACGAGCTAGTCACACGGGTGTGTGCCTACACTCCAGGCCGTGTGAGGGAAGTCAATGTTCTCCATGGTTGAAGAGCACAGACATGCCATGGCCGTGGGGAAATTGGCAGAATGCTCGAGTTTTTAGCAAGGTTAAGGAACATGGGCGTGTGTGTCCACACACGGGCGTGTTACACGATACATGGGCGTGTAAGCCCTGTACAAAAGAGAAAATTTTTTAAGATTTGAAAAAGTTCCGGAATAGTTTCGAGTGCCCTCGTATGCATGAGTGAGGCCTCGTAAGTCGAGAATGAGGTTCCTGAGAGGACTGGAGAGGTAATAGTCAAGATGGGCATCAGTGGTGATCATGGGATTATTACGGTAATGCCTCGGGCCCAGTTCCAGCTTAGAACCCGGGTGAGGGTGTTACACTCGTGTCCTTTACACGGCCTAGACACGCCCGTGTCCTCACTCGTGTATGAAAATCTGGGTATTCTGTTTATGACGTCAGTAACCTCATAAGGGGCACACGGCCTAGGCACATGCCCGTATGTCTAGCCCGTGGTCGACACTGTCTTGCAATACTAACATGCAAGGGACACACGGCTCAGCCACACACACATGGGACTGACCATGTGTCACACACGGCCTAGACACACGCCCGTATGTCTACCTGTGCAGACCAATTCTAGGCTATTTTCCAAGCCATTTAGTTACCCTACTTGCACACATTCACACAACATCACATATCATTCTCAAATCATCAATTATGATGCTTAAATTTTCACATTTAAACCATGAAAACCGAACTATCTTCCCATATAGGAGGGAGTACTATCACTAGCACAAATACAATCGACATAAGCCATCATCCATGGCTATACACAACCGAACCATAAACTGTTTTAGGCCAACACATTTGGCTACCTTAACTATAACTTAATTAAACAAAGAATAAGGTATCTATACATGCCATATCTCAAGAAGACTTGAAAACTTATACCCAAACGACTACTCAATAGTGTAAAAGCATCTCCGGCGATCTCCAACCTGAGCTAGTTAAGTTAACCTATAAGAGATAGGAAAGGAAAAGGAGTAAGCAATAACTCTTAGTAAGTTCATATGCAATTAATAATCAATTACTGACATTCATTTATTTTACTCAACCACAAATGTATTATAATGATATTACATTTAAGCTCATGATTTCCTATTCAATCATTCATAATGCTTACTCATTTCAAACCTTCACATATCACAAACACATATCATAAAACATTGTTCACCTTTACTAGCATTTATACTCTGCATTTATCACCACAAAGCCACATGCAAATTTCACTTAGTCAAGTTTCTCGATATCACCTCAGAATAATAATAAATACTTGGTGGTTTCGCACACAACCCACCATTTAATAATTAATAAGGTGGTATCGCACACAGCCCACCATTAATACTTATCACGATGGTATCGCACACAACCCATCGATAATAAACAATAAGGTGGTATAGCACACAACCCACCATTGATAATACTTGCGATGGTATCGAACACAGCCCATTGCCAACAATTAATAAGGTGGTATCGCACACAACCCACCATTGATAATACTTGTGATGGTATCGCACATAACCCATCGCCAACAATTAATAAGGTGGTATCACACACAACCCCTCACTTTATCTCACATTTACGGATATTTATTCTTATCCACTTTCCTATTTCAAATATTCATCTGAGGATTTCCTCACTCTCTGTCATTTTTAATAGATCTCTACAACTATTATACACATTCACGCAATACATTAATGAATAAAACATACGCAATAAAGAATGCATCATTTACGCATAAACTTACTATGGATTCATCATATACCGAAATCACTTCATATAAGTTCTGGGTACATACCTGTACCACTCATGACATATCCACATACTTCTTTATTTTTAACATACCCGTTGAATCACTTAAAATGCTACAAGGTACTCTTGAGTCTCATACATACGGTATCACATCAACGCTGTATCCCCAATATGGTCTTACATGAAATATCATATTGATGCCATGTCCCTGACATGGTCTTATACGAAATCTCACACCGAGGCCAATTCCCAATATGGTCTTACACGTGACATTAATAACTTTAATATCATAGTATTTGCATTCTATTCATTCTTAAAGTTCGATTGAAGAATTTAATTCCTTGACATCTCGTCAAAAACGAATTTAATATATATTCATAGAGACAATATACAATTCATACAACATTGAAATATTAAACACTTCACTTATAGTTGCATTATTAGCACACGAACTTACCTCGATAGTAAAAAGGGTAAAAAGGGACCTAATTGTCCATATTTCTCTTTTCTCCCGTTCTAAGTCCGAATCCCGTTTGCTTTGATCTATAAAAATAAAATTTACTCAATTAATCTCCACACTAATCAATACATTTCAAAATTCCTACTTTGAAAAAATTACCATTTTGCCCTTGGACTTTGGCAAAAATTATGATTTTGCCCCTAGGCTCGTATATCAATTTTCATCCAATTTCTTTGTTAATCAAGCCTAACCGATTCATATTTCCTCCTATAGCAACTCAATATTTCAACTATTACACACATTCACTATTTATTTCACAACTTTTACAAAAAGGTCCTTTTAGGTGTTTTCATGGTAACACCTTTCACAAAAGTTGTTCATCTAACAACTAAGACTCATTTTCTTCCATAAAAATGCAGCAAACAACATGAACTCTCTTATGGAAAGTCCTTAAACTTTCAACCATTTAGCAAAATAGTCCCCTCATTATCTAGCTCAAGCTTTGGGGGTTCCAAAAGTACAAATATTATAAAAAATAATCATCAAGATGACTTACTTGTACAGGTGAGGAGCTATTGAAAATTTTCAAGCTTCCATGGCTGTTTTTCTTGAGAAATTTCGGTGGAGAGAAGGGAAAGAAAAAATGATATATTTTTTTCTCTTTATTTTATTTTATTCTAGACAAATTACCACCAAAACCTCACCTAATTCATTTAAAAATTATTTCTTTGTCACCTATGATTAGCTATTAACCTTAGAAAGGTCTAATTGCACATTAGGGACCTCCAATTAATATTCCTTAGCTATTAGACATCTCTAGCCAATAAAATAGAACTTTCGCACTTTATGCGATTTAGTCTTTTTTCGCGATTAAGCATGAAATCGCTAAAATTAAAGCACCAAAATATTCATGCACCCTTATAAACATGTTATAACTCATAAAATAACATTAAAATAATTTCCTCTAACTTCGGGTTAGTGGTCCCGAGACCACTGTTCTGACTAGCCCCTAAATCAGGCTATTACAATGAAAGTTCATTAAGAAGTGTTTTTTGGCACAAAAATAGGTACTAAAGATAAATAGCAGGGTTAGCTTTTTAGCTCTGAGTGTATTCCAAACAATGCCTTAGGTCATCCCTAGGTATCTCAATATTCACAACTCTAATCAACCAAACAACCACAAATTCACAATTTATCATTCATACTAGCATGCTCGTTTCCTTGTATTCTCTATATCATTTGATACATTTAATTACTTTAATGCCTATTTACAGTGTAATATATAGAATTTAGTAGTCTAATAATAAATAAAAAATAAAATCACCTAGCTGGGATAGGATTACCTAGGTTTTCAAAATTGGAACTAGTGAGCAATGTAGGCTATTCTATTATGGCCTCTGGGCAATATGGACGAGTCAGAATCAACTTGTACATGAAAGGAAAGCATATTCTGGTAAGGATATCTCGGATTGGATTCTTAAATAGAAGGGGGAATTGGATGGATTGGATACTGTGAAACGTACCAGATCCAGGGGACAAGAGCTGTGGAAACCCCTGAATGTGCCAAACATCAAGATCAACTTTGACGGTGCTTTTGACCTGCAACAGAATATCGAGCTTTGGGGTGGTGGCTAGGAACTCATTGGGTGAGACTTTAGCCTCTAAGACAATCTTACAGTCAACGGTGTTATCTTCGTCTACAGCGGAGGCTCACGCATGTCTTCAGGCGATCTTGTTAAGGATTCACCTGGGTATTGAATCGGTGGTTATTGAAGGTGATTCATTAACATTAAATAAGAAATGCAAGGCAGTTTTACCAGAAAAAATTGAAATCGGGGACCTTATACGAAACATTCATCAACACGGTGGGTATTTTCAGCGCATATTCTTCCAATATATTCCTGGATCAGGTAACACACTTGCTCATAGTCTAGCTATAGAGAGTTTAAAGAAGGCGGATGAAGTTTACCTTAACGGAGGAGTGCCTGACTTTGCACTGTGAGAGGCGGAGAGGATAAGGCAGCGGAACCCAAACTGATTCGACTGTATGCAGAATTTTCTAGAATGAGAAATAGGTAGTAAAAGGGACTTGAGATTTTTTGGAAACTGCTACTGGATGGTAGTTGGAAAAGATAAGGTGGGGCGATAAATATGATTTTGTTGGATGACAACTGCCAATGGACTGGATAGGGTTTGTTATGTAGGGTGTTTTTTAATTTTGTTATTATTTTATTTGACTTTGGGCTGAAGCCATTGTTCTTTTTGGGTTGCCCGTTGGAGTCTTTTGGTTTGTTTATTTAATTGAAATCCAATCCAATTTTATTTCAAAAAAAGAAAGAAAAAGGAATTAAGGGTAATGTTAAAAGGTTATATATTAGAGTTATGGTCTCAACTTACAAATATGTAAGCTTTTTTTACATCAAATATTAAGAAAAGAGAAAAGTTCACCTTTTCTAAAACACTTGTGTGTTAATTTAAATGATCAAAACCACAAAGTTTAAAGATTTTAATATGTTAATGGATTCAGATGCATTTTATCAGATTATAAGAAGATTTTTTTATGTTATCTTGAATTATGTTATTATTATATTAACCTATAATATGGATCTAAGTTCATTTTATTTGGCTGTGATATATATACTAGATTTAGGCATACTCACTCTATGAATGAATTTATATAATAAATAAACATATTAAAAATTTGAAAGGAGTTAGGGAAAAAAATCTTTAAAAAAAAATTAGTTGGAGAAAAAATATAAGTTGGGTCAAATTTATCCGGCCCAAGCGGGGATAACACCTCTGCTGAATACGGATAATTACGATAATAATCAGATGAATCAATTAGTTGTCTTCGCTGACCTCTGGATCTCTGAATCCATGTCCTTATACAGACTACTATAAGAAATAGAGTAATGGATCGGGTTCTTTAGAAACTCAGTTTATAATTAAGGTACGTGTATATGCTTTTTTAGATTTTATTTTCCTTATATATGTATTCTCTCAATCTGTACTTTGATTCTTTAGATAAGATCCTATAGCTCTAATAATCTTCAAATTTATAATGAAACAAACAAGCATAGAAGTTGTGTTTGGTCTTTTTCAAATGAAGGGAAATAATGTAAAATCGAGGGCTTTGATAGTGAACATTGATTATGAACTAGGTAAGCAAGCGGCGGCCGTGTATTTCCAGTTATTTTGCAAATTTTGGAAGCTTATTTGCGTTAATATTATGATCAGTGAGTTGAAATGGTTGTTAGAATAGAATCTAGAATCTGGAAATTGTTGATGGTGATAGTTCAGGATGGAACCCAAATCAACTTCCAAAGTTAATTTGTCTGCTAAGGAATTCAATCCATGGAAACGAGTCTTCAATGTTTTCTCTTTTGGATTTCTCATTCTGTTATCGTCTATTGGTGTTTATTTAGCATTTAATTTTGTCAAGGCTCGAAATGTATTAGAGAGTTCATTTTATACTGTTGTAGTGGACTGTGGAAGCACTGGAACACGAGTGAACGTTTTCGAGTGGGAAAAAGGGGGTTTAATCAGTGACGATCTGCCGTCTTTGTTGCACTCTTATCCAGATGATTTGACCAAGGGTCCACTTGCGAAACAATCTTGCCACTATCGTTGCATGCAGACGGAGCCTGGTTTACACAAATTTGTTGGTAATGCTTCAGGAGTGAGGGCGTCTTTAGAACCGTTGATTGCATGGGCAGAACAAAGGGTATCTCATGAAAGACATGGGCATACTCCCATTATTATTTTAGCTACTGCTGGATTGAGAAGATTGGTAGCCAGGGATGCTAAGCAGGTTCTGGATGATATAGAGATTGTTATAAGGGAACATTCTTTTGTGTATACTAAGAACTCAATAAGGGTTCTGACAGGGAAAGAAGAGGCCTACTATGGTTGGGTTGCTCTGAACTATAAAATGGGTAGCCTTGGAAATTCCTCCAAAGCATCTACCTTTGGACTTCTCGATCTAGGAGGTTCATCGTTGCAGGTTGTGGTGGAAGTATCTGACAAGAATGACAATGGAAATGTCATGACATCAAATATTGGTTCAACTAATCATAAGATTTTAGCATTCTCATTTCCAGCATTTGGTTTGAATGAGGCATTTGATCGGACAGTTGTCATGCTCAGTCAAAATCAAACATATGGGCGAAATGCCTCTTAACAGATTTGAACTCAGGCACCCTTGTCTCAGTTCTAATTTTGTGCAAAATTACACTTGCCCTGGTTGTGCTATGCTGAACATAAGTGATGGTATGGAAAATTCTGAAACTCAAATGCATAAAACTCGGTTTTCTTCAACATATTTGATTGGAGACCTAAATTGGGAGCAATGCAAGGAGCTTGTGAGGGCAGTAGCAATGAACTATAGTGGTTCAGATTGGTCACAACAATTTGTTGATAGAAACTGTGAAGCAAATTCATCTCCTAATGGTGGTAAGTAAGAAACATGCTCTGCTGCTTTTTCTAAACCAAAATGCACATTTGATTTCTTTATGCCTTTATCATCACTGATCTTTTGATTCCACCATATTCATATAAAAAAACAGCTTTTAATTTAGTGATATCTGGTAACATAAAAAAGGCTACGCAGTTTGGCTTGGTATTTGTTTCATAGATCCAACTTAATGGCTATTATTTCTCAGTCCCACGTAAAACATGTCTATGGATTAAGAGTTCGTTTTTTTCTTTGAAGGACAATATGTTGATTTCATATAACTGTGAATTGAAATCCCAATCCATGTTCATCTTATGAAGTGGACTTGTTATTCGTTGTTGGTTATTAGCAATGCTTAGGAGTTTCTGGAGGGACATGCTTGAATCATTTTGTGCAATAGTCATCGGCTGATAATGACCTTGCACTGGAACCGTTCCAAAGAAAAGGTTATTAATTTCTTATGGATGCAGATAGGAATATGCATTCTCCCACTAGTGTTTCTTGATAATTGACCGCAGCAGATATAACATGTCTTTTGCTCTGTGCCAAAAACAGTTAATATTAAAAATATGATCATGATAACAATTCACAGTTACGAATGGTGTAGTAAGTGAAACCTTTGCTTTTTGGTTGATCTCACTGGCATACAAGTTGTTGGCTCACAATTTCTATGCTTTGGGTTATGTTCATGTGAAAATAACATGATTTTACCTCGATGTTTCTGACTTTTGAAAGCTCTTTAACATACTTGCATATGCTGTTAGGAAAACTAATGAAAAGATATGCTTTTGAGATTTTATTGTTTTAACCAATCAATTCTAATCTTTTTTTTTTTTTGGTTTATAAAGTGCTTATTATAGTTGTCTTCTTGGTTCGGTTTGATTTTCTTTTCCCACAGAATGGATGTTGATAAACATTGCCCCTTCTCTTAGAGATTTGTGCTACTATTGGGAAGAACTTTATACTCATATCACAAATCTTTATATTTTCTGCAGGTAACGATATGCTAAAATTGACATCTATTGTCCATCATAGTGGACGCTTTCATGCATTATCTGGGTTTTTTGTTGTTTACGACATGTTAAACTTGAGTCCAAGGGCCAGTGTGACAGAGATTTGGAAGAAGGGTGAGCAGTTATGTTCATCATCATTGACCGAGTGGAACATTGATTTCCAAAGACAAAAGTATGCTGGATATTATTGTTTTCGGGTGTCTTATGTGGCATCAGTTATTGAAGATGCTCTATGCCTTGGCAATGCAGAGATTGTATTTGGCCCAGGCGACCTTTCATGGACATTAGGTGCCGCACTAGTCTATCAGCTAGATACTAGGGAAGCTTTTGCAAGCATTTCAACTATAAGAAACTTAAAGATGCCATCTACAGTTTTCCTTTTAGTTCTGCTACTCTCCCTCTTCCTCGTTGTGCATTGCAGCCAAAAAAAGCTTCCCATGCTGGGCAGGAAGGTTTCCGATGTCGGGGTACCTTTGCCATCTTATTATCTTCATGCGAAACGGTGATCACATTGATACTGAACACAGTAATTGAGTAATTGGTATGGTTAGCCTGATCGTACAGGCAAAACTCTTTTATTCATTCACTTGTTAGGTAGGAAGATTCTTTGTAAAAAAAAAAAAACGCTGTATAAGTTGGAAAAGAATCTGACATTTTGTTTACATAGGTTTGGATTCTATAAATGTTTATATTGTTTACATTAAGATATCTCAAGTTTTAGCATATATAATTACATAAGCTAGAATACACATGATTAAGATTAAAGATGTAGTTCCAGTTTGACACACACGCACAAGAAGACAAAGGCAAGCGATGTTTCAAAAGGATGCTTTTCCGGCAAAAAGAGAGGCATCAACATCCACCCACACTTCATTGGTGCGGCCAAAAAACCTGAACGGAGGATCATACTGAGCAATAGAGTAAGTGTAGTGAGTAGCAGATGTAGCGTTAGCCCATGGAGACAAGCTCAGACTAGTAGCCAGCTTCGCAGCCTCTTTGACCACAATATCATCCGTAGCAAATCCTGAGAACTTTCTCACAGCAACATGGTGAGAATCCCATGCGTAAGGTTTCAGGTTTAGCTCCGGAAGTGGGCTTGGTGGACTGTCCTGGAACTTGGCAGGCAAGTAAAATCGGACAACATAGGCTGATGAGTGAAGTGGCCCAGCTCCCGGGACTAGGCTCGTCACCACCGGCGATGTCATGGCTACCCGAGAATAATTCAGATTCGCACCTTGTATAAACTGGAATAATCTGTCTCACCCACAAATTTATTTTAATCCAGAATTAATTGGCAAAGAATCAAAGATCAATAATAAATTTGTTAAATTTAGAGGGGGGTACCTGTGAAACCCAAATAAGGTGGCTTTTTGGAAGGAAAGGTCGTTAACGGTTGCAGACATCCACGTGGCGTCCCGGTAGTGTCTGATTTCGAAATCGGATTCGGCGTGTACCACCTCGTATTGTGGCGATTCAGTTGCCCCGCAGAGTACCACCAAACATAGCAAGTTTATCATCGTTATCTTCAACCTTGGAGCTTTCGCCATTTTTTTTCTTCAATATTTAGGTTTTCGGTGTTTGCTTAAGGAAGACGATCTGTATTTAAAGAAATGAGAGTGTGCCGTGGATGAACTGATCTATCCCTTATTGGTCAGTTGACCTCTTTACGAACTCTACGTGGGTTAACTAACTATTCTCCCACGTCTAATATTATTTTGGTATAATTCTCATTTTTTATTCGAATTTAAATTTTTTTATTAATTTAATTTGATAATAAAAATTCTATGAACTTTTCTGTTTTAAACTCAAATTAACCCAAACCCAAAACAATTCAAATTAAAAAGATATGAGAAGTTTAAAATTTTTGGAGTGTTTTGATTGAAGAATGATTATTGAATCAAGATTACAAATGTGGAAGAAAGTCTTCATTTTATCTCCCCCACCATTCAATGGTAAACGCCACTTCTATTCGAAGATTAGAATGAAGCTTTTTGTTAATCATTTGACCATGGTATTTGTAGAATTATTGTAAGTGATCTTTTTGAAGAATCTTAAGAATAAGAAAAATGGGATGAAAATGATAAGGTTAAGACTCTTAAGATTACACACACTCTCTTTTCGAGAGGTTTTTAATAGAGTTTCTTCGTGTGAAAGTGCAAGGACATGTAGAATAGATAGGAGAAACTTTTTAAAAAACTCTTGAAAAGAGAGTGTGTAATCTTAGCCTTTGGTCAAGTTTTAACTTTATGTAAAAGGCCAATCGTTATAAATTTTTAATTAGTAAATTACTTGGGGACTTAAATTGGAATAAGCCAAAAGTTCAAAACAACAATTATGCCATGTTAAATCCCATGTTAGGGGACAACATGATTAATTATTCATTAACTTAGATTAATTAAAATTTATTTGGTTAAAACATGATTAATTAAACTAAATGATAATTTAATCCTGAGTAAAATACCGAAATATACAAAAAAAAAACAAAATTTACAAAAAAGGATCGATTTTTTGAAAATTTACGGAAAATGGCCGTTTCACCACAAAACGCATCCACGTCAGCGCGTTTTGTGGTGAAAAACATGAAAGCGCGCCCCTGGGGACGCGCTTTGTGCCAAATCAGCAAAAACGCTACCGACGTGGGACGCGTTCGTGGTGAAAAAACATGAAAAGCTGCACGGGGCGCGGCAGTATAAATCAGCAAAAAGCGCTACGACGTGGACGCTGCGTTTTCTGCGATGTGGCACAAAGCGCGTCCCCAGAGGAGCGCTTTAGCCCTGCAATAAAATTACAAAATTGGACTTTTATTTTTAGAATTAAATTTCAAAAAAAAATTTAAAAAAAACTTCTTATTTTATTAAATATATTAAAATTAAATTAAAAAAACATATAAGCAACTATTATTTTTTAAATATATTAAAAATAAATTACAAAAATAAAAATAAAAAAACTTCTTATTTTATTAAATATATTAAAACTAAATTACAAAAATAAAAATAAAAATAACTTCTTATTTTATTACATATATTAAAATTAAATTACAATAAAAAATTAAACAATTTCTATTTTATTAAAGATATTAAAATTAAATTACAATAAAAATTAAACAACCATTATTTTATTAAATATATTAAAACTAAATTACAAAAAAAAAAAAAATAGCTTTTTATTTTATTAAAAAATCAAATTAATTACATAAAAAAAATAAACAACTTCTATTTTAGTGAAGATATTAAAATTAAACAACTTTTATTTTATTAAAAAATAAAAAAAATTATTACAATTTAAAAAATAAAAAAGCCAATCCGAATCAATGTTGATGCCGGTCGGAATCAGTGCCACACGGGGTGGTGGCGATACTGTATTTGGATTCCTCTTCTTCTAGCTTCCGACGGGGTCGTGTAACCTCGGGGAAGGGGGATTACAGTTCTCCGGCGGTGGGTGCAGTTTGTGGGTGTTGCGGATGACCCACATTGATAAAATAACGACCCCGGAGGTGTTTGCATAAACCACGGCGGGGTGTCTGAATCTCGTATGGCGAAGGAGACTGGTAAAAAGAAGTGCTCCCCGACGGCGCCTTCTATGATCCCTCACGCGACGGTGGCCTTAAGATCGGCTGGCCAGTCGGAGTAGTTGGGAATGGACTCGAACCCGGCCATGCATTCCAACCTAGGGTGGGACTGGGAAAAGGAAACATATATGGGTTAGGATACATATAAGGGGTAGGGTACGCACCTGGCATAAAGGGTAAAGGCTATGATGTCGGTGTTGTTGGCTGAACTGATGGGCCTGGTGATTGTGTGGGCACTGTTGATGGGCCCGGTGACTGTGTCGGCGCTGTTGATGGCCCCATCTCATCACCCCTTCTCATTGGATTTAAAGGGCCCCGACGTTCCCTTTGTTGACGAAGTTGCCGTTGCCTCTCTTCTTCCGACAACAAATACGGCTTACCATGGATCCTAAACCATGGCATGTATTCCGGCACGCATGCTAACTCAGGAACGACGATCGGTTCCTGGATAGGTAAATAATCATACCAATTCTTCCACATCTCGATATATGCTGACCAAAATCTTGGCCAATCCATGTGCAACTGCCGTAAGTCCACTTTGTGCTCATCATCGAGCACCTCAGGTGGCACGGGAATCGGTTGCCGGAATCCAAATTGCCGCAGAACCCGATCTGACTGGTGCATCTCCACGGTCGCATAGTTGATCAATGGGACCTTCACGTGCCAACTGTTTGGATTTTGCAAGAACTCCTCCGGAATTACTGCCCGAATTGCCGGATCCTCGTATGGTGTCCGTTGAAACTATATTAACATTACCAAAATATTAGTTATATACATAATACTAAACACTAAATACGAAATACTAAATTATAAATACGAAATTCGAAACTTACTTGTGATTCCGACCGTTGGTCTAATAGAAGCCGTATATCTTCAAGCGAGGTAAGTAGTCCAGCATAACTCGCCGAATGGTTCCACCTAATTAAATAAATTTTTAGCATACAATTATACTATAAATCTACATAATAATTGTACAATATAATATTAAATTTACCTCATTATCGAGTGGGAATGAATATGGGTGGTCGAGTCGAGGACGTAAAAATGGAAATCAAACCGCAGTGCCCATGATGCGCAGAGTGATAGGCAACCTCTCGATTTTCGCTTTACTCGCCGCGTCGCTCGCGCACATCTCCCGATACAACCTCGATAGCACGGCGGACTTCAACTCAATTCACCGAGCGACTCTAAAATCAACAAGTTTTTGACCATCTCAAGTGTACGAGGTTTCTAAACAGTCCAAAGATCGAGATAACCTCCAATTATCTCCGAATGTATGCTCGAGCATACCGTATTCTTTCTATTTCGGTCGAACCCTCATTCGGCTCCAGGAATGTGTCTCGTAACCAGGCCATCTCGATCCGACCTCCCTGAATGTTATCCGGAATGGCACCCAGAAGCTTGTAGCATACGGCCATCCAATCGGTAGAAGTGCGGACCGGTGACTACTGAACCCGTCCACCAAGCAATCCCAATCGCAATCGCACATCTTCCAGAGTGATGGTACACTCTCCGCATGGAAGATGGAAAGTTTGCGTCTCGGGTCTCCACCTCTCTATCAACGCATTGATCAAAGTCAGCTCCAACTTAAACCCCCGGCCTATCGTGGCCACGTGCCAAAAACTCACTTCCGCAGGTAATTCTCGATCAACAGCGATGGGGGACCATGCATATTACGAATATAACATTGCAACACCCGATCTACAGACTGTTTAAAAAATTATAAAATAAAAATTAATTAAAATTGCATAAACCTAAAAAATATTAAATAATATTGAAAAATTAAAATTAAAACTTACCATTTGCATTTGATCGACGGAGATGTGCTTGTTGTCTAGACGAAGTAATTCCCCGGCCATTTGTAATACGATCGAAAATTTTAAAAGTTTCAAAAAAATATATATTAAAAAAATTAAAAAGGGCATTTTTGTAAATATTAAAGGACTATTTCAAAATTTCAGAGGAAGTTTGAAGGACTTAAAGAGAATTTTGAGAGGAATTTGAGAGAAGAATGAGTAAGGATTAAAGTGTGAAAAAAATAAAAGGGTTAGGGGGTTTTTATAGGTTTTTTTTTGACCGTTGGGCCCCCAACGATCAAAAATATTTTGACCCTTTTTTTTTATCGTTGCAGGGCTAAAGCGCGCCCTTGGGGACGCGCTTTGTGCCACATCAACAAAAAGCGCGCCCACGTAAGCACGCTTTTTGTCGATTTGGCACAAAGCAGCGTCCTGTGGGCGCTTTCTATTTTTCACCACAAAACGCGCTGACGTGGACACATTTTATGGTGAAACGGCCCTTTTCCGTAAATTTTCTAAAAATCGGCCCAATTCCGTAATATTTATTTTTTTGGTATATTTGGGTATTTTACCATTTAATCCTAGTATATAAGTTAATTTTCGGTGGAAAGAAAGAGAATGCCATCTTCTTTAACCTAGTTTAGGCAAGAAAGAAAACACTTTACGTCGTAGCTAGGGTTTCAAGCTTTTTTTTTTTTACTTTAATTCAAGTGAGTCCCTAGCCATTTTTCTTTGATTTCTATGGAAATCGAATCATGAGAGCTTGATCTAGCTAACTCATGTATTAATTTGTGAAAATGTTAAAGTTTTAGAAAGTTTCCATGGTTGAGAATTGAATGGTTTTGGTTTTAAATTGTTATAAATTAAGCCTAGTATATGAAAAACACTAAATTGTAAAACTTAATTGTTAGTTTCGTACATTAGGGACCAAATTGAATAAAATGAAAAACTATCATGAAGTATAGGTAGGAATACGAAATAAAGGGTCCCTAATAAGTTTTGGTGAAATCAAATTTTAATTAGAAGTTTTAAATTGAAAGTTATGATAGTCTCGATTTTAGAAACTAAATTGAATAAGTTGAAAATTTGTGTAAATTGGTATTTGATTTTGATTTGGCTGGAAATTGATTGTATGATATGTTTTATGGTTATTCGTAGCTAACCACAACACCAAACAATCGAAAGGGAAAGGAAAAGCGAAAATCATCAACGAGTGACGTGCAAAACCTCGGTTTGTACTTTTATGATTCAGGATAGAAATATTTGATTTTATATGCATGTTTATTGATTGTTTGACCTTTGAGGTGAGTCTATTATGATAATATAAAATGTTTTGATTGAATTTGATATGGAACATTGAAGTAGAGACTAAAATGAATAAAATGGGAAGTGATATGAAATACTTAAATTATGATATTTGATATGAAAATTATATTGCAATATATCTTATAATATGCAATATGTGTGTTTAATGATGAAATGAAGTTCTGATTGTGAATTTGATCAAGAAACAATAGTTTTACTGAATTGCAAAATAATTGTTATGTGATAGAACAATATACAGGGTACGAAATGCACATGTGACCGAATATAAGGTATGAATATGCGAGTGAGATGATTACAAGTATGAAAATGTTATATATATAAGTGATACCCATGTGATCTTAGTAAAATTTTATGATACCCAGAAGATAATATAGCGACACCTCAGGCAATGTCGAGCCTTGGGGTCTTCTTGGAAAGGTGGATATCGCAATATCCAAAGAGGATATCATGATACAACTGAAAGGTGTCTCCAATCTTCTATATTGTTGGAGGTACCTTGATTCCAAGGTGTGGATATCGCGATACCCTTGGATTTGGTGTCGTTTTCACTCGTTTTCAATGTCAAACACGTCCCTACACCACTCAATCACACGTTAGGCCTCCCAATGACTCTATTGGTCAAATTGAGTCACAAAATTGGCAAAAATTCACTTATTAACTAAAAATCTAAAAATAACAAAAAACTATGCAAAAGATGTTATTTTACTAAAGAATAAGCCCCTTAAGTATATCGAAAAAGCCTAATTTGTCCCATTAATTTGTGGTAGATCAACTCCCCCACACTTAACTCTTTTCTTGTCCTCTTGTCCTCAAACAAACACACCAAACATGCAAAAAAAAAAAAAGATGACCCTTGGACTAAATTAGACAATTAAGTTACATAGCAGTAAAACATCAAAATAGTACTAGAATTACCTCACATGCAACTAAAGAATGATAAATAGCTAACTTTTTTATTCCTAATGCAAACATAATTAGTTCACTAAGTTAAAATGTTAATAGATGTAGAGGCAATGTAAATGAACATATGTACAAATGTTATCCATCAAAATAAATTATACGGATTGCTCATAGATATTTAAAAAGAATTAGTCATGTTCGTTCAAACAAATGCAAGCTATTTACAAATTATTGTGTTGGTGACTTATTTGAGTCCCAAAAGTCTTCTAGGCTTGTAGCGTTCTGAGACTTAGGACAGTTTGGATTCAAACAACATATACTCAAAACAGGTTCAAGCACTAGAAACAGTTAAGCACACGACATTGTTCCTTACTCGTCCTTAATTTATTTACAAGTTCACTTCCTTATTTCTTCTTCTCTCACATACCTTATTTCTTTGAAATGATAGAAGGTATAACACGGGATTAGTACGTGCAACATCTATAATTGTGAATCGAAAGATTTTCATTTTTGAGCTTACTTTTGATTCAAATCCATTCTTATTTATTTTCATTTTTTCGTTCACTTTTTTTAAACGTACTAATTCCTGTAATCCCTTCATTTTCTATTTTTTTCGCATACAAAGCCACCATAATGTTTCTACCTATCCCTCAATGTCTATGGCTCGACGTCCATTATGTAGTGCAATTAATGAACGAGACAAAAAAGGATCGAGTACTAGACTCATTTAGGCTCGAGGCTTTGATATGAAGGCTCACCAGAAAAGGATACTTAAGGCTCAAAGATATAGGAACTAGGGGTATATAGCAATAGGTAAGCTTTTCGGCTCTAGGCTATATCAAACAATGCCTAAGGTCTTTCCTAAATTAATAATCTAATAACAAATTTTTTAAGCATACATCTACTTAAACGAACAATTAGGAATTCAAATTATTTATCTACAATGATCCGTATACTTCATTCATCATGTGGTACATTTTATACATTTTCATTTTGGTTATTGCCTCTAGTCTATTATACACATTAACAAATTGAACTAATTAATCTACAATTAAGAATAAGAAATTATCTAGTATCATTCAAAGTTTACAAGTTTGGCAATTCTATGTACTTATTATATATATACAACTAATAACTTATTGCCTAATTATAGTCCAATCACCATGCAATTACACAAAAGAAAAAAAACGAAAAAACATTTTTGGGATTTTTGAAAAATTTAAAACAAAACAGAAAGTATTTTTTGAATTTTTTTTGGAAAAGGCAAAAATGTTAAAATAAACACACAAACATACATAAAAACAAGAAAAATAAAACACATAATAGTATGTGCACCCCCTACATTTAGCCTACAAATTGTCCCCAATGTGTCCCAAATAAAAGATAGATGGTTACCAGACTTCCCTAGAATAGAGTATCAGACTAGCTCAGGGTCCACCTCATTGTTGAAGCTCGAAATGTTGTGTAGTCTTTTAGGGTAACTTCTTGCACATAAGAAGAAAAAAACAAAGAAAAACAAAAACAACCATCATAGTACACAAAATAAAAATTATAAGAAACAAATCCAAAAGTGTTTAATAGTTTACATGTTGCATAAAAAAATTGAAAGAAAATGCAAACACAAGTAACTAAGCATTGGACGTGTCGTCCTCCAAATCAGTTTCGTCAATTCTCGGTATATTTCTTCCTTTGGGAGAGGTTTTCTTGGTGCGCAATTGACGGATGGGCGTGCTCTGCTCTCCGAGGTCAACATCCTGTGCAGGTGTGAATACATCTTCCACGACCTTCGCATGTGATGTCGCCTCATCACCCTCTGACGGCTTGTCATCTGCTGCCTCACCTTTGTCATTCCTCTTCACATTGGCTTCCTCCTCTCCGTCATTCTCGCCCTCGGACTAGTCACTTGATCGGGTGGGCTATTGTATAGCCTCTGATCTTTGACTTGCCATAAATGTGTTCATGAATGGCTTCATTGCCTCAAGCATTCGGGTATTGTATCGTACGTCATGACCTAATCGACATTGCCACTGTGTAGGCTCACCCTCAATCTTTTTATTGTCACTCAAATTTTTCGTTGCTCGAGGTACACCCATTTTTTTTCATTACTTTACTGATTCTGCTCTTGAATTTGCTTCCTATGAAGCTCTTAGAATTGGTGAAGCAAGGAATCATTGATGATGCTGCGAGTGGGATGATAAATCTGCTCGGTGGATGTGGTGTTTACACCAACCCTGCGACAAAGGTTAGTGATCAAGTGATGGAAATAGATACCCACCTTACCACCCATAATGCAATGCTTCATCTGTTGATTGATCCATGTACCTACAAAAATTCTTTTGCACTACAAAATAGAATATAATAGGGCTGATCTAAAAACATTAACGTTATTAGAATCCAATGCAGGGTACAAACAAGTACATATAAATTGCATCCAAATTTTGTAATAAGGAACATGATTGTTTGCTTAAAAGAGAGAGTTTGCCCCAATGAAGCTTCTCGCTTCCATTCGCCTCTACCTTCCATAAGGTAGTTTAAAATGACATCCGTGTCGGTGTTATTAAAGTGGTTTAAATTGAGGGACAACATATCATCCTCCTTGTAACACGAGACACCATAATATTCGTAAATGGCAGCGGGGAAAATGTCTCTATTAGCATGCCTGATGTACACTCGATCACATTTAGAAAATTTTAAATTGGAGTAAAACTCAAATACTATGGGTACATCAACATGTTGCTTAGGAAACAAGCAAAAATTGTCCCACTGGTGAAAGCAGACCTCATCCTAATTTTATACATTAAAAGAAGAGGTCGGGTCAAAACAACATTCAGGGATGAACATTTGTCCCTTGATAGTTTGATAGAAATCTGTGGCCTCTTTTTGGGCAAATTTAATGCTATCGAATTTTGAAAATGGAACTGAGGCGATTTGGGATCAAAACTGTTTTCGTTGTCTTAGGGGAATTTTTGTAATTTTCTTGATTTTAAACAAACAAAAACCAACTAACCAACTAGCCACAAGCAATCAATCAATGAATTAAAAACTGAAATTTAAAATGTCGAAAATAATAAGAATAATTATTAGAAAATAAAGGAAAGGAAAACTTAGACCGCTTTGATTGTCGTAGCTGAGTGGACTGATTTGAGAAGTTTTATGTTACTCAAGTAATGGAAGAAGCAACACCTGCAAGAGGATCAGAAACAACCCAGACAACAAAACAAGAAAATAAAAATTGCATGAAAATAGAAGAAACTAACAAAGGGAATTGAGAGAAAATAGAGAGGGAAAGAGTTTTTAAGGATTAGGATTTGAAAATTTGGGGAAAAAATGAATAAATGGGATGTTTTTGGGAGTTTAGAGGCTTAAAAAGCCTCCAAAACATGTGGATTGCAATACTTGAAACTAAGCATCGCTGACTCGACATGGATATTGTGTAACAACCCATTTTCAGTGAAATCGAAACAGTGGTTTTGGGACCACAAATCCGAGTCGAAAAGAAAATTTATTTTAATATTATTGCATGGTCTGCATTATGATAGGAATGTTATATGAAAATTCTGATAAGAAAATTTTACCGATTATATGTTTAATTATGGAAAGGACTAAATTGCATAAAATGCAAAAGTTGAGTTCTAGTAGTTATAAGTACCAAATAGCTATGGAATTCAAAACTTGTGGTCCTTATATGGAAATTAGACCATTAAAGAAAAGTTAGTAGATATTTTTGATGAATAATCCATGGAAAATTAGAAAAAGGCAAGGACTAAATTGGAAAGTGGAAAAATTAAAAGATGATAATCAAATTAAATAGAGAATATCATTTTCCCCAAAATTTCTATGGAAACCCTAGGAAAGAGAAAACAAGATTTCTTGATTTAATTGAATCCTGAAAGACCTAATACTCGGATTAGTAGATTTCGTATACGAACAAGTATCGAGGTAAGTTCGTGTAACTAAATTGTGTACATTTATATGTTTGAATTAAATGTTGTATATGTGAATTGTATAATTGTCATGTATGTGAAATTGATTGAATATCTGATAATGCTTGATAAATGTCAAATCCCGTTTGAATAAATGAAAGTCGATGGATACAGGATTTCCCGTATTGGTTGTAGTCCAGCATATGTTGCAGACACACCATAGCTCGAAAGAGCATCCTATTATTAGCCCTCTTGAGCTTTCCGTTATATGGTTCAGTGAGCTTCCCGTTATATGGTTCAGGGAGCTTCCCGTTATAGCTCTTCAGAGCGTCCCGATAGGTTGTGATCATACATTTTTGTGGACACACCTTAGCTCTTATAAGCATCCCGATTAAAGGTTCTTTCTGAAATTCTTGTTAAATTGGCTCTTTGTGAGCTTCCTGATAGTGCTCGCTTGAATTTCCCGATATTGGCTATCTAGAGCTTCTCGGTATGGTTCTTTGTGAACTTCCCGATAAGTTTTTTTGTGAATTTCTCGATTATGTCTCTTATGAGCTTCCTGTTATATAGCACGGATAAGCTTCCCGATAGGCTCTTTATGAGCTTCCGAAATGGCTCTGTGTGAGCTTCTCGTTACAAGGCTCAATAGTATGCTTCCCGATTATGTGCCCTAATTGGGTACCCTTGGAAATGAATTGACGAATTATAGTAGTGTACACTAAAGTGTACCATATGAGCGTATCCAACTATATTCAAATAAATTCAATATGGAATAAAGTTATGGAAAGCATATGTATATGAAAGACATTAAATGATGAGCTCATCCATGGATGTGAAATACTTCATTAACATGATAGGTGAAGTTATGTTTTAGGCTATAAGCTAAATTGGTTGGATGTATTATTGTATGCTTATCTTAAATGTCAATATATGGTAAGTTAAATTCCTGTTATACGAACTTACTAAGCATTAAATGCTTACTAGGTTTTTTTTCCTCTATTTTATAGTGCTTGGAAGCTCGTAAAGGTTGGAGATCGGTTGGAGTATCATCACACTATCTTCCAGCTTGTTTTGGTATAAACAGAAAACTTGCTTTGACATAATGGCATGTATAAGCTAATTTTACAAATGATGATATGTAAATGGATGTTTGTAATTTAGCCATTGGAATGGCTAGTAATGGTATATTTTGGTATGATAATATAAAGTTATATCATGTTTAATACATACATGTATAAGGTATGGTTAAATTGAATTAGGGTAAAATATAAATATAAATATATATTCTCGCAAAAAGGTAAGTTTGACTATATGAATGTATGAAATATTATACTATACATATTAATGATGTTTGCTTAGTTTCATGCTTGAAATTGGTTGGTATATATATATATATATGTGTACAAGTATTGTTGTAGGTTATTGGCAAATTTGGGTGAGAAATAAGGCTAGGACATGGCCTTATTTTAACCACACGGGTAGACACACGGGCGTGTGTCTTGACCGTGTGTGACACACGGCCTGGCACATGGGTATGTGGTTTGGCCGTATGTCCCCTACATCCTAAAATTTAGAAACAGAATGCTTAGAATCGGGCACACTGGCGAAGACATGGGCGTGTGTCTCAGCTGTGTGAGATACATGACCTAGAACACAGGTGTGTGTCTCAGCTGTGTGAGATACACGACCTAGAACACAGGCGTGTGTCTTAGCCGTGTGAAACCTGCACCTAATTTGTGAAAATTAAATTGATCACACAGCCTAGCACACGGGCGTGTGGCAGGTCATGTGGCACAAGTTAGAGAGCTACACTGGTAATGGCACGGGCTGGGACACAACCGTGCACCTGACATCGAATGCCCACACGGCCTGAGACACGGGCATGTCACTTGGCCGTGTCGCTCACACGGGCGTCTGACCTCTGCATACGAGAAAAAATTTAAAATTTTGTGTAAAATTCTCTGAGTTCCCATTTTAGTCCCGATTTGATTCTAATGTTTAAATTGGGCCTCGAGGGTCCATTCAAGGGATGATATGAGTAGTTTCAGATATGAATAGTGAATGACATGAATTATCTATAATTGTTCTGTAAACTTCGGTAATACTCTGTAACCTTGTTACATTTTGCGATACTTAAGGTAGGATATGTGATATCCCTTGTTTTTAGACCTTTCACATCCCATTTTGTCTAAGGTGTTACGATATTGAGGGTTGGGTGTCGTGATACCACTATGTAAAACCAAAATTTTTACTTTTGATTTTCTAAGGGTATCGCGATATTAGGGGTCTGATATTGTGATACCCAAAATATTTTGGCCCCCTATTGAAACTGTCCTAGAAATCGCAATATCCCTCTTAGGTAGTGCGATTTCACTAAACATTCTCCAAAAAATCTACAAAATCATCAATTTTATTCTCAATCATCAAAATTATACCCTAACAAGTCTAAAATGTAAATAACTACGAATTAAAATCCTACACTACACGCAAAAACACTTGGAGTGTTAGAGTATGCCCAAAGACCAATCATGAGATGATTGTAATAACATACTTATTTTACCTCGTTTATTAATATAAGGCATAACCATTATTATTTTAGTTTATTTTCTGTGTATATAAATAAACTGTTTTATAATAATGTCCTGAGAATAATATGATTTTTCTTAAAAGGTCTTTAGTCTAGTATTATTATGGGGTTGGACAACAATAATGCATTAAGACTAACGTATAGTTGATTGATGACAACGTGCTGTCATTGACATGAGATGTCAAAATCAATACATGAGTATGTGTGATAGAGAACAACATATTGGACTGACCCGCTATGAGTATGTTTTTTGGATTATTATGTAATAGTCACAACATTACTCATAGTGATTACTATGTATACGATCCTCAGACTTGAGATCATCATTATCCCAACATCGTGAGTCGTATATTTTGATACAGTCAAACGTCCACCATAACTGGTTGTTCTATAAAGGTTGATATTGGGTATACCACAATCTATGTAGTGGGATATGGTTGATCAATGTAGAACTTGTCCCTCCTACATAATGAGAGCAATATCCTAGGCCACTTGATTGAGTGAGACTAGAAATGCATGGCCATGCTCGAATAAGTTGATATGAGATATCATATACTTATTTGTTTTTCAAAGTCTACTCAGGATATCAAGAAACATTAGATGGGCTATGCAAGTGTGACTATTCCATGACTTGTGTCCATTCTAGATATAAAGGACAAAAGGATTTAATACATGAAGGGTTAATCACAGAGAGGTTATGTAGACTCATGACTTCTTGAAACTTAGGTAGTAATGATACAAGAACCTACAGGGTTACACCCTATGGTTGAAACGAACAGAATCCAAACGTAGTTGGTATTGAGTTTAGCTGTCACATGAATTAAATGATTATAAAATTAATTCAATTAGGCAGTTACATATCAAAGGAATTATATGTACAAGTATGGCTGTACACATAATGAAAAATATAGTTAAATCAATATATGAATTTGGTTCGTATAAAATTTAACTAAAAATAATTTACCGAAATCCTTGTTATAATTATTGTAATTATAATTTAGGATAAAATATTATTATAATTACTGTAATTGTAATTTTTTTGGTCAAACATTATTATAATTAAAGTAATTATAATTATTATATTCGGTTAATTATTATGATTGGATTCATATAAAAATATCAATTATTCCCGAATTAAGAAATATAGGGTTTTTAAGAAAAACCTGACATACCCGAAAAATAAAGTGTTGAGGTCTAGTAGATGTCAATAGATTTTTCTCTTTGAAAAAGCTTTAGAGAGTGCTTACTATTCGTTGTTTCATTGGGTGGATTACGTAGAGGTCAAAAGTTTTCGTAGTGACTTGGAATCGACATACAATAGCGTCATCTGTTTCTTTTATTTTTCATAAAATTAAAGGTAATCGTTCATATCCTTTTTATCCCTGATTCGTTCCTTGCACATGGATCCCTGGATGTGATCGTCGGATTTTTTTCGCTACACCATGGGGTGTACCGGTGATCCTACATGGAGTCCATGCTTAAATCATTCAATTATTTACAAACTTTCGAGTTCCATTGCCACAAGCGACAATTTAAAAATGCAACTTGGGACGGTCGGTCACACTACCAAAATGATGTTTCATCTGTGTTCTCAACACTTGGATACATCTCTTGTTCAATGTGCAACTGAAGCTTCCTGAGAATCGTAATGTCCTCCTCATCCTTGTTCGCTTTTGGATTCTTTTGCATGGCACACGAAGACTTGGAAACTACACTATTACATAAAAGTGGAAAGTTTGTTAGCATGATAAGGTCTCGTCTCAACTACTTGACACTCATACCCTTGTGATGGCAACACCTCCTTAAATTTAAACTCGAGCTCAACTCATTTGAAAATTTTAGTCTCTCCCTAGATTTCCATAGTCAACTCATCCCTCCTTACGTCTATAGTAGCTCTAGACGTGGTAAAGAAAGGTCTCCCTAAGAGGATAGGAATTTTATGGTGTACCAAAGATCGATCAACTGATTGCAAGGTGACTGTTGTTTCCTTAAGCTCTCCCAAACCTAACCTCCTATATATGGATAATGGCATGAGGTTAATGCTTGCCCCTTGGTCACATAGGCCTTTTTCGAAACTAACTCCACCCATCTCTATTGTGAAGGTAAAGCTACCAATATCCTTTAGCCTAGGAGGAACTCTCCTAGACACTACCGTGCTACATTCCTCATTAAGATTGATTTGTTCTCCTCTCCCTATTTTCTTCAACGAGACTTAACATCCCTAAGGAATTTGGTGTATTCGGGCATTTTCTTAAGGAACTTTAATAAGGGGAGGTTCACATTTAAGGATTTACATGTATTGAGGAATTGCAACAACTCTTCACTTTCTTTTTCTCCTCTTCTAAATGTGAAAGAAATGGTATAGGCTTTGGGTTTGGTGGTGGTGGTGGGTGTGGTTGAATGGCTTTATCCTTAGTTTCAATTTGTAAGGGTTCACTTTTAGGTCATTCATTCTCTCTCACCCCATCTCCAACACTAAGAGTATAGGTGCTCTCATCCTTCTCATGCGGCTTTAGCTGTCTCGAGGCATAAGCTACCACCTTACCCTCTTGTATTAACACACAACCGAGACCATTTAATGACATATCACTGTAGACTACAAACTCTTTCCCTGACTCAGGTTGTACTAAAACCGGCTACTCAATTAATAATGTCTTCAATCTCTTAAAACTCTGTTGACATTTTTTAGTCCATTCAAACTTAACATCTTTGTGTAACAGTTTCATCATTGGGGTAGCAATCAGAGAAAACCCCTTTACAAACCGTCTGTAGTATCTTGCCAAACCCAAAAAGCTTCTAACTTCCGATATGTTTCTCGGTATTTTCCACTCTACAATAGTCGTGATCTTACTCGGGTCAACTCTAATACCATCACCCGACACGATGTGTTCTAGGAATCCGACTTCTCGGAGCCAAAACTCACTCTTGCAAAATTTAGCATACATCTGCTTGTCTCTTAGAGTCTGCAAAACAATTCTCAGATGCTTCGCATGTTCACTCTCATCCCGAGAATAAATCAATATGTTGTCAATGAAGATAACCATAAACTTGTCCAAATAAGGTCGGAAGACACGGTTCATTAAATACATAAAAATTGCAGGAGCATTTGTTAAACCGAACGGCATGACCAGAAACTCGTAATGGTCGTACCTCGTCCGAAATGTAGTTTTCGGCACATCTTGCTCCTTAACCTTCAACTAGTAATAGCCAGACCTCAGGTCCATCTTAAAGAACACCGTAGCTCCTTTCAGTTGATCAAATAGATCATCTATCCTAGGTAAAAGATACTTATTTTTCACCATCACCTTGTTGAGTTGTCTGTAGTCTATACACAATCTCATCGACCTATCTTTCTTCTTCACAAATTGTACTGGAGCGCCCCACGGTGAATAGCTCGGTCTCGCAAAACCCTTATCCGTTAACTCTTGCAACTGAACCTTTAGTTTCTTCAACTCTAATGGGGCCATCCTATACGGAGCAATTGAAATAGGTGCCGTTCTCGGAACCAACTCAATTCCAAACTCAACCTCTCTAGCTGGAGGTAATCTGGGTAACTCTTCCGGGAATACATTCAAATACTCACATACAACCGACACTGTTTCAATCTTTACTTCAGACTCTTAAGTATTTAACACGAAAGCGAGATAAGACTCGTACCTTTTCTCAAATATTTCTCAGCCACCATGGAAGAAATCATCACTGGTAAACTATCTGACCCACCTGATTTAACCCAAATAACGTCTTCATTTTCACATTTCAATTCAATAAATTTACTACCATAGTTCACTAAAACACCATGGGTAGTCAACCAATCCATACCAAGAATCAAATCAAATTCATCAAATGGCAACAACATAAGGTTTGCCAGAAAATAATGACCCTTAATTGTCAAAGGACAATTTCTACACACCTTGTCAACTAACACATGTCTACCTAACGGGTTTGACACCTTGACTACAAATTTCGTAGACTCAACAGTCATACTCAAACTAGATGCCAATCCCATACAAATATAAGAATGGGTAGACCCTGGATCAATCAAAGCGATAACAAAGGTATTATGAAGAGAGAAAGTACTCGTTATTACATCTGGCGATGATGCCTCTTCGCGAGCGCGAATGGCATAAGTCCTTGCAAGTGCCCGACCCTCTGGCCTTACAGCAGAGTCTCGTGACACACCTCTATTACTAGCCTCACTTCCCGGGTTCTTTTGTGGCCTACCCTTAGAAGATGCATTACTTGATATTATTTCCTGTTTCTTCTCCTTGTCATCCCTTTCAGGGTAGTTTCGGGATGAAATGGTCGGGGGAACCACACTTGTAACAATTTCGGTTGTTTCCCCAACACTCCCCTGTGTGATGTCTGCCACAACTTAAGTACTCTGGTTTGGACTTTGAATTGCCCACACTTGCCATCAAGGTGGCCTGAACTCGTGAACCCAACTATGTGTTGTCTCGCTCTCTCTACGAATACCCAACTGATGTAGTCGTTCGAGGGTTTACTTCTTTGAACCTCTTCGATTGAGCTTGGTAGGATTTGCTCATCGGCCTTTTTCTTGCATCCCGGGCCTCACTCACGACTTTCCTCTTTTCCTTACTCAATTCTTCGGCCTTACTAGCCTTATCCACCAATACAACAAATTATTTTAGCTCTAAAATCCTGACTAAAAGTCTGACATCTTCATTCAACCCATCTTCAAACCTATTTCATAAAATGGCTTCTGTAGACACGCACTCTTGCGCGTACTTACTGAGCCTAACAAATTCGTGCTCATATTCCACTACAGTCATTTTTCCTTGCTTTAGCTCAAGGAACTCTTTTCGTTTCTAGTCCACAAACCTATGACTTATATATTTCTTTCGAAACTCTTCCAGAAAGAAATCCCATGTCACTCTCTCCTTTGGAACCACTGATGTCAATGTTTTCCACCAATGGTATGCCGAGTCCCTCAGTAAGGACACGACACACTTTAAGCTCTCCTCAGGCGTACAGGAGAGTTCATCAAATACTCTCATCGAGTTCTCAAGCCAAAATTCTGCTCTCTCAGGGTCATCATCTATCTTAGCTCGAAATTCCTCAGCCCATTGTTTTCGAATTTTGTCTACCGGAGGCTTAGTTGTCCTTACCAATTCTATACCTTGGGAAGCCACAAGAACTGACTGAGGTATAGGAGGGGGTAGAGGAGGTTGAGCATTAGGATTTTCTCGTACATACTCAATGTACCAATTACTCATCATTTGGAGAAAGGCTTCCCGAGCCTCTTCTCCTTGACCCCTAGTCTCGGGTCCACTCTACATAGGCACGGTCCCTTCCGCGGGAGCCAGTGCATTACTAGCTACGTCATCAGCAGCTGATTGATCGGGATCCATATACTACATAAAAACAAAGTTTAGAATCATCAGAAGCCACCACACTATCATTATACACTTATGGCATGTATAGCTAGACTCCTACACCCGCTACGATAGTCCAAAAACCGACTAAATCATAGCTCTGATTCCACTAAATGTAACACCCCTTACCCGTACTCTACGTCAAAATCGAGTACGAGGCGTTACCATACTTAACTCGCACAATTATACAACTTTGGGCTATAAAACTCATTTCAAATTAGAACTTTTCCATTCGTACATCTATCGTCCTTATAATGGACCTACGAGACCCTAAACATGCTTCCAAAAGGTTTCGAAGATAATTTGGAAACTTTTACACAATTAAGACAATTTTAACTACACAAGGGCCACACGCCCGTGGGAGAGATGACACGTCCGTGTTCGACACCCGTGGTCGACACGTCCGTGTTCGACACCCGTGGTCGACACTGACTTGAATCACATGGCCCAGACACACGCCCATATGGCTGGCCCGTGGTCACCTCTAATTAATCCACACGTCCCAGGCATGCCTGTGTGCTTCAACCGTGTGGCGATTCAAATTTTAATTTCAAGGTGCAGACTTCACACGACCAAGACACACGCCTATGTATTGGCCGTATGTCGCACACGGCCTAGACACACGCCTGTGTGCTTACTCATGTGAACAAGAACAAGGCTATATGCCAGGCTCTTTGCAACCCTCTAGATCATACCACAAGAATCCATTCAAAATATCATCAAACATACTCGTATCTTCAATATGAACTTACATGAATAACTTTATATTTTCATAAATGATAATGTGAGCCATCAACCATGGCAATATACAAAATAGTTATCTTAACAAGGGGCCAATACACTTTTGGCCAAAATAACAAAATAATCTAACTAGTGTAGCCCCTATACATGCCATATACAAAATCACTAATTCTAGATATACCGAGATGAGTAGATAGTGTGGGCAGTCTTCTGGTTATTCACGTATCTCAGCTCGGTCCTTAAACTCTATAAAACTAGGGAAAAGAGAAGGGGAAGTAAGCTTTAAGCTTAGTAAGTTTACATATAAACAAATAACATCATAACGTGTGAAATTCAACAAGTAGCATACAAACTAAGCAAGAGCAATTTGCATGTCATAATCTTACTTCCTCATTTCACCTTTTACCACATCCCAACCATGTCACAAGCATAATGCTAACGTTCATTATCATACAACCCTGCACTATTCACCATACATGACCACGTGAAGCATTACGTCATAATAGTACCAATCACTCGGTGGTTTCGCACTTAGCCCACCATCAATGCACATAGCCCACCAAATGATATTATAACGATGGTATCGCACACAGCCCATCGTAAATTAAGTAACAAGGTGGTATCACACACAACCTACCGATAAGTAAAAATTGAAGGTGGTATCGCACATAGCCCATCAATAAATTACTACGAACATCATTCCACACTTGCATGTCCATTTCAACATACATACTAGAATTATTCCTAACCCACCAAATTCAATCCACTTGTATCATAATTGTCCTCAATCATACATTGCACCAATAAGCAACAACATATATATTTAAGATGCATTATTTATACGTAAACTTACCTCGGTGGAAAACGTATTGACCAGCGATCTATTCTGTAACCTTGCCTTTCCCTCGGTCAAGGTAAACTCCGTGCTTTTCTTGGTCTATAATAACAACATTCATTCATTTACAACATTGTACAACCATAATACATCATATCCTCTATTTAGGCAAAAATGACCATTTTGCACTTGTACTATGGTAAAATTATGATTTTACCCCTAGGCTCGTAAATCATTTTTAGCACATTTTCTCAATAAGCAAGCCTAGTTGATCATTTATTCCTCTTACAATAACCCCAAAAACCATTTATTTCATGCATTTATTACAAAATTCCAGTCTTTGCATTCAAGTCCTAATTAGGTGTTTTCATGCAAACACCTTTCACAAAAGTTGTTTCACATCTCCCTAACATTAATTTCCTTCCATAAAAACTCAGCTAACCACATATACTCTCTCATGGCAAGTCCCTAGACTTTCAACCATATCACAAATTAGTCCCCTCATTAGCTAGCTTAAGCTTTGGGGACTCCAAAAGTACAAAAATCATCAAAAATAATTATCAAAAGGACTTACTTGCAAGGATGAGATGTAGCTGAAATTTTCAAGCTTTCAAACCCTTAAACTTGCTGAAATTTTTGGTAGTAGAGGGGGAGATGAATAGTGAAAAATGATAGCTTCCTTTAGTCATCTTATTTTATCATACTTGAGTCAATTAGTCACCAACTATCACCTAATTTGACTAAAATTAATGCTTTTGTTCCCTATGCACCCTATGGCCAGCCATTAGACTCCAAAATGGCCCAATTGCATTTTAAAATCCTCCAATTTACATTCTATAGCTATTAGGTACTCCTACCTTATAAAATAGAACTTTCACATCTTATGCGATTTAGTCATTTTTCACAATTAAGCATGCTATTGCTAAAATTAAAGCACCAAAATTTCCACATAGCCATATCTTAATGCTATAACACATAAAATAACATCAAAATAATTTTATTTATCCTTGGTTTAGTGGTCTCAAAACCACTATTTCGACTAGCCCTGAAATTGGGCTGTTACATGCTTGGGGTGAAGGTGTTCACGAATGGGCAATACCAATTTTGGGTTAATTCCCACCTTGATGACTTCTCGGGGTTGTTAGGCCTAGGGTTTGTTTCACGTTCTTTCTTTCCCAAGCAACTAATCTATTGAGTAACCCTATAAAAAAATTAATAGATCATACCTCCACTCGTTAATCCCCCACAGAGGGATTAGTTCCTCATGGCTTTCATAGACAATATGAAATCAATATATAGAGAAAGTATGCTAATTAAATCAACAAGATAAAGTAAATGAATAAGCTTGATTGTGTTGAAATTAAGCACGAATCCACAGAGTTTGAATGCTTCTAAAACTCAGATCTCTTGAAATTAACTAGAACAAATAAAAGAAATCTAAAACCTAAGAATAAAAGAAAATAAAACAAATAAAAGAAACCTAAAACCTAAGAATAAAAAGAAAACTAAACTAAATTTTATAGAGAGAATATAAACTAAAGGAAGGATGTCTATAACATGTTCCAAAGGAGCCTATTTATAGCTTTTAGGTGGCTTTCGTCCTTAAACCTAGGTTACTTGACATCCTCGAGCTTTAGGTTTGATTGTGCAGACCAAAACGCCCCTTTTTCATATTTAATTTTGGTCACAGAGTCAGTTTTGCAACACACCAGGACCTGTGTTGCGACAGAGGCGACAGTATACTCCTCATTGAGACATCTTCAGGGGTATGGCGCGACACCCTTAGTCTGTTTCGCGACATCGAAGGCAGACTTGAGTTTCTCCATTCTGTTCCATATGTTGCGACATTGAGTCTTCTGTGTTTCGACAGAGCAGCCAAAATTCATTTAATACGCCTTCTAATGGTCTCTTGCACCCTCAAAAAGTGCGTTAGCTCGCCCTTAGGCCTCATTCGGCCTTTAAAGTCAATAAAAGTCTCAATTTGCACATTTTATTGAATGTAACTAAAACTAAGAAAACTTAACTAAAATATAACGAAAATTCTTGTATTCAAGCTCCTTAAATTCGAAAACTAGTTTAATCTACTACACTGAATTATGACAAATCAATCTATTGGATTCGAATCTCGAGTGCTACGTTCTTATTACAAATGTAACTAAAAATTTCCTCTTTCTTATTCATGTAAGCAGTCTCTTATTGGAGTACAATGTATGGATATATTTACACTTCGCCTATGTATAAACTAGTGTCTATGGCTACTATAATACTTGTTGTCAAAATACAATGTATGGTTATTATTTCGACTCAATAAAGTTTTAGGCTTTTTCTACTTTATCTCTTTTAGACTACTAAGAACATATTGCTTTGCTACTTATTGACTTATGCATAGCCTTTAACTCGCCATGTATCAATTTGGGGATACTACTTAATGAGCTTCAACGTAGACTCAAACATGCCATATGACTTCCATTGTATGCATAATAGCCTAGCGCGCTGCTTCCTTGGCGTAGCCTTGGCATCGTCTCTCTCGACATACATTCCTTTACAGACTTGAAAATAGGAAATAACATTTGTAAGCTTGTAAGAACTTAGTAAGCTAAATCTTAAAATACCTTTTTCATTCATTCTATGTTGCACATGCTATTTTACACATATTTGGGGTATTTCTTGACTGTTCTTTCTTCTTTGGTGGGTACAGTACTCAGGCTACCATCTTTTTTTCTTTAGAACCAATTTCCCCTTTCTTGAGTGTATTATACTTAACATCTTTTTACTTTCCATCTCCTTTCTTAAATCTTACCTTTACATCATCCTTAACCTCTTCACTTACCTTATTATCAGACTTAATAACTTATTCCATACTCACTAATCTTATCATTGTCTTAAGGCGAGGTAGACTGCACCCAATACTTATATCAAAATTTGTTATATCCTCCTTACTTTAGTACAATTTTTAATCTTGCTCTTAACTCATATCTTTACTTTGCCATGTATACTGGCACACACTAGCTTTTTGTATCCATCCCTTGTAACTATACGGAGTTGATCGGCTGTAAACATCATAGTAATAATGTTCAAGCGTACACTGTCGATGCAAGTATAGTAGGCAAATGTGAGTCTGTCAGATATCAATCCCATAGGGATGGTTGTCTTTTATCTATTAATGTCGGTGCAATAACTAGATAGAAATGAGATAAATTGTGAGGATAGTTGTTGAAGAAATAACTTGAAAACAATAAGATAAAGTATGCTATGGATATACTGAGATCCCCAACGTGAATTGTTAAAGGTATAAAAGATGGGTGATTGTCAATGCAATAAAATTCAATATATGTCTTACCAAACACCACTACTCTATTTAATCTGGGACTTAACCATGCACATTAACCTCACCTTCTGATGAGGGCAATATAACACTATTAAGAACAAGTGGACTAAATTCCTTTAGCCCTTACTGAACTTTCGCTGTAATGCTTATTAGCTCAAACTGTGACTGCACCTTCTAGTGTTAGTGACTGCAATAACACTTTCATGTTCAAAACATTCAAACCCCCAAGATTAAATAATAAAATATATTTAATAAGATAACATTTAACCAAGAATTCATTGTACTTCCATACAATAGAAAATATAGATTAATCACCAGCGTTTCCAAAGATATAAGAGAGAATCGAGTGGAGAAGACTATTCCTAGTTAACTCGACCGGATCTCTCGATTTTCTCTTGTTTCACACTTAGAACTCCTCGTCAGGAATGGATCTACATCAATCTTCACGTTGGCTCACCCAAGGAAGGTTTAAGCTTCCATAGCCGCAAGCTTCAAAAATAGGGTAATGAAAAATGGTGGTCCAAAGGATTTGTCTTTTCATTCTTCTCACGTTAACCTTTTATGTTTTCCTCAATGGTACAGGTGTCATTCCCTCAGGATTCTTCTGTCCTTGTTCGTACAAAGTAGTTACACCGGCTGGACAACTCACGTATATTTGATTTTTTATCCAGACAGCTGTCAATTGCAGCGACAATTCTGGACGCAATATGGAATTAACTAATTGTAACAGCTCGATTTTGGGTCTAGTCGAAATAGTGGTTTCGGGACCACAAATTCGACGCAGTAAAATTTGTTTTTATTATATTTTTATGGTTTACAGTTTTATGGAATAATTTCGTGAAAATTTTGTGTAACACCCCTAACTTGTATCCGTCATCGGACGAGGGTTAAGAGGCATTACCGGACATATCAGAACACCTTATTCTCTATTTACGATATCAATTATACAACATCATTACGAATGAATCATACACATAAAGTCTTTTTAGAAGGTCAACGAGACCTTAAACATGCTTTAGAGAAGGTTCGGGACTAAACTGATCTCATACGGAAACTTTACGAAACTTAGAAAAATATTCTTTCACAACAGGGCACACGTCCGTGTTGCTTGGCCGTGTGCCTCACATGGCTATTCCTTGGACCATGTCTTAGCCCGAGCACAAAACTAACCTGAATCACATGGCCTGTGACATGCCCGTGTGTCTAGTCTGTGTGTAATGCTGACTTAGGTCACACGGCCTGTCACACGCCTATGTGTCTGGCCCGTGTGCAAGTCTGAATAACTTCCAATTGGGACAGTGAAGGAAATGGTCAGGACACACGCCCGTATGCTCAATCGTGTGGGCAACTATAGGCTATTTGCAAGGCCAAATTGCCACCCATTAGGCTCATACCTACAAGCCTCAAACAAGCATCATTTTATGACCCAAAACAACCAAAACATATCAATTTCAATATACCAACCTCTCATAAAAAACATACTAACCTTTGCATCACATAACATGGACTAGAATCATCAATATTCAAATTCATTAACAAGCCATTTCACATGTGTAACAACCCGATTTAGGGCCAAGTCAGAATAGTGGTTGCGAGACCATAAATCTGAAGTAGAAATATGTGTTTTATGATTTTTATGAGGCTGATGATGTGATTGCATGATGGTGTGAAAATTTCATGAGGAAATTTTATTTATCAGTTATTAAATTGTCCATTGGGACTAAATTGCAAAGATTAGAAAATATGAGATTCTAGAAGATTTAAGTATGAAATAGAATCATAAAAATTACTAGAGGTCCTTATTTAGCATTTAGATCATTAAATGTCAAGATTGAAAAAAGTGGACATGGGAAGGAAAAATATCAAAAAAGAGCCTTAAGGGCATTTTAGTCATTTGGTTAATTAATGAATTAAAAAGGGAAAAATAAGCCAAAATCTTGTCCATCTTCTTCCTCTAAGTGTCGAAATTTGCAAGGAGACATAGCTAGGGTTTCTTCAACTTTCAAGCTTGATAGTAAGTGCATCCTAGCCCCGTTTTTAATGTTCTTAGTATTTTTGAGATCCTTGTAGCTTGATTTAGCTAGAGTTTATGTTCAAAGATTTACCAATGTATGACATGCATGTACTTTTATGTTTTATGGAAGAATATGAAAGTTTGATGTATGATAAACATATTTTTCTAAGTTATTTTCATGAAAAATGCATAAAAGGACCAAATTGTAAAAGTTATAGAAATGGTCATACATGAGTGAAATAGTGGAAATTGGGAGTTGTTGTAGTTGAGAAAATAAATTTGGCTAGGCTTAAAATACAAGAAAGTTGAATGAAAATCATTTTACGAGCCTAAGGGCAAAAGTGTAATTATGTGAAAGTTTAGGGGCAAAATTATAATTTTTTCCAAAGTATGAATTATGAGTCAATTTAGTTAATGTGAGTATTAAACAAGTGAAATTGTCATTATAGATCAAGAAACACGAAGCCTGGACCAAAACCGAGGCAAGGACAAAGTGTTGGACTAAATCGAACATCCACACACATTTTGAGTACCGAGGTAATTTTGTATGAAATTAAAGTTTCATAATGTTTTTATACTTTAAATTGCTTGATATTATGATAAAGAATATCATTTCATGAAAATTGACTAATGATGCCTCTATGAGTTAGTGATGAGAATATGTCAAGTTGAAGTCCCGGTTGAAGATTCGAAATAACGAGGATACCTATGTCACCACGTGAGATAAGGAAGGTCCCGTATAAGACCATGTCTAGGACATGACGTCAGCACCGAATGTAGATACTGTATAAGACCATGTCTGGGACATGGCATCGACATCGAATAAGGAAGGTCCCATGTAAAACCATGTCTGGGACATGGCATCAATATCTATGTACGATCTCGTATAAGACCATGTCTGGGACATGGAATCAACATCGAGTTAAGAGATCCCGCGTCAGACCATATATCAGATATGGCATCGGCATCAAGAGGTGATCCCATGTAAGACCATAACTGGGATATGGGATTGGCATAATGATACATGTATGATGAGGTTGACTATCCTCCGATATTCCGAGTAGTTTATCGGGCAAAAGAGCTAAGTATGTAAAGATGATAAAAAGATAAGTTATACAAGGATGACAAAAATTTCCATTTAAGTTAAGGATGATAATAATTTAAGTTTATGTCAAGATAGCATAAGTGCTAAATTATGTGCTGAAGTGATACAGGTACCATGAGTAAATTACGAGTTATGAAAACCGTAATGTGATATGTGATGGGTAAGAAAATGTATGAGTAAGTATGTCAAAGTACTTGAGAACTTGTATTGTTATTGTTCTATGAGATGAATGGATTTTATTATGAGTACTTATGTTGCTATTTTAGTTCATGCAAACTTACTAAGCTATATGCTTACCCCTCTATTCCCTTTTGCTTGTAGTAATGCCAAACTAACTCGGGGATCGTAGAACGTCGGAGCTCGGATCACACTATCAATCATTCTTTTGGTATAGTAATGTTGATTTATTTTGAATATGGCATGTATAGGAACTTGGTCATCTTGTGTTATGTCATATTTGAAAGCCAAAGTGTTGGCTATTTAATGTTACTCACTCATTTTGTAAGTGGCCATTAGGAATTGGCCAATATTTGCCAAGTTTCTAATTTTTAATGATGATGAATTTTATGAAGTGAAAGTTCTTGAAATTGATGGTGTAAAATGTGGTTTGTATGAATGATGATTTAGGGATTTTTCATAGTGTATTAATGCCATGTTATGTGTTTCTTGTGGTGGTATATGTGTGTTTATGTTTCAGGGTGGCAATTGGATTGGAAATTTGCCTTCTAATTGTCCACATGGGTAGATACACGGGTATGTGTCTAGGCCGTGTGTGACACACGGTTAGCCCCATGGGTGTGTTAACAGGCCGTGTGTCCCCTGCATTAAATTTGCGAGAATTTGATTTGTCACACAGGCCAGCACACGGGCGTGTGCCTAGGCCGTGTGCCCTTAAGAGTTTGCTGACATCATAAACAGAATACCCATTTTTTTCACACATGGGTGAAGATACGAGCGTGTCTAGGCCGTGTGATGGACACGGGCTACTGACACAGGCGTGTGTCCGGCCATGTGAAAACCCCTGTAGGTTCGAAAGGAAAAATAAATCCCGCACGGGCTGGGAACATGGGCGTGTGTGACTACACAACTTGCCCACATGGGCGTGTTCCATTTCACATGGGCGTGTGGCCTCTGTTTAGGCAAAAGTTTTTAAGTGCTCAAAAGTTTCCGATTTAATTCTGAAACCCTCCGTATGTATGTTTAGGGTCTCGTAGGCCCATAATAAGGATGTTGTGAGTATGAATGAAAAGTTTTAAGTTTGAAATGAAATTTTATAGCCCGGTAATGTATGTTCAAGCAAGTTAGGTCTGATAATACCTCATACCCTATCCTGGCGGCGGAC
The DNA here is from genome assembly GCA_025503065.1 of Gossypium bickii. Taxonomy (NCBI): domain Eukaryota; kingdom Viridiplantae; phylum Streptophyta; class Magnoliopsida; order Malvales; family Malvaceae; genus Gossypium; species Gossypium bickii. The sequence goes on along the minus strand of CP106710.1, from coordinate 107,779,031 downwards.
ACAGGTAAAGGGTGTTGCTTTTAGTGGTATCAGAGCTAGGGTTTAGTCGATTCTCAGACTAACGTAGTGTAAGCATGAGTCTAGCTATACATGCCATACTTCAATATGTACATTTTCAAAAGGTACCAAAATATAGTTTGATAGTGTGGTGATGATCCTCGACGATCCCTGAGCTTCCAGTAGCTTCAATAATCTATAAAACAATGCAAACACATACACAGAGTAAGCTTTCAAAAGCTTATTAAGCCATATACAAATGAACTTATCATATAGAACATTCATAAACCATTTCATTTGCATAAACAATGGCATAACATAATAGCAAATTCATAATTCTCATTTGGCTTAATTGTTCCTAGCCACTTGCTTACAAACATATCACATCTCTATGTAGCTCATTTGATCGTACCACATTTGTATATATCACATTTCATTTCAATGTTCTCAAACATGCACCTCAAATCCACATTTTTCACATATACTTACTTTTCATACTTGAACTTTGTGTATATTTCAAATGTACCTGCATCGGTAACCCATTTCACATAATCATCCATTTCACGGAATGCCTGTTGAACCATTCGGAATCCATAAGGATACTCGGATATCTCTAAGAGCTTGTACAATGCCAACATCACAGACGTGGTCTTACATTAATTAAATATCAATGCCAAAGGGTCTTACACGAAATCATATACGATGCCAATATCCCAGACATGGTCTTACACGTAAATAATAAATCGATGCCAACGTCCCAGACGTGGTCTTACACAATGACACATATCAGAACCCTATGTTATGACATATGTATCCTAACTATTCCTATGGTTCAAACAGTGCTTTTCGGACGTTGACACATTGTTGAAACTTTCTCGGATTTCACATATACATCTTCCATAATCATTTATCACAATTCAATTTCATATAAGAGTGAATACATCAACTCAAACACATTTATTTGTATATAGACTTACCTCGTATGGATACGAACGGATGGAAACGACTACTCGACCACTTTCGACTTCCCACGGTCTAATTCCATTCTCTTTTGTTCTTGATCTATATAAATTCAAATTTAGCTATTTAATAACACATTCATTCATTTCAGTCCATATACACACATTTAGGGCATTTTACAATTTAGCCCTTACATTTTCACATTTTGACATTTTAGTCCATTTCATAAATTCACAAAATACCAAAAATTCAATATGACCCATGCTTAGCTGAGTATTCTTCTAACTCATTTAAACCTACACATTTTATTTATTTCACATTTTAATCCCTCAAAATATCATTTTCTCAATTTAGCCCAAATTACTCAAATTCATCAAAAATCCAAAGACAACTTATAAATATCATATCAAGTTTCCATAATTCATCAACTAACATTATTAAAATCATATAATCATTAATGGCATAACTTAAAATCTTCATTAAATTTAGAAATTGAGACACGGGCTTAAGGGAACACGAAGCAACGATCACTAAAACATAGAAATTATCAAAAACCGAAACAAAAACATACCTTAATTAAGCTTATCAATGGCCGAATGGAACTAAACTTTAAACCCTTCTTTCTCTTTCAATTTTGGTGAAAGGATGATGATAATGGCCATATTATGCTTTTGTTTTAATTAACACATATTAATAAACCATTTGTAACGACCCAAACCCGGCCCAAACGCTTTGGCCGAATCTGGTTTGCTACTTAGAAAATATTTGGAAAAGTTTGGAAAATTTGATGTTTTAGTAAAAGATACTTATTTTTGGTTGAAACCTTTGAGGTGTATAAAACCCATATCAACAATATTTTGGAAAATATTATTTGGGTCAAGTTATTATAAATTTATAAGTGGGCCCGATGGCCCGTTAAAACAATTTCGATTTAACTTGGAAAACATGTGATTTTTAATTAATAATACCAACAAGTTTAAAACAAATATTCAACATATGCAAAATAATAAAAATAAAGTGTCAGGAGGCCTTATTACAACCCAAATAAAATATAAACCGGAAATAAAATATCAAAACTTAAAATCAAGTTCATAAAATTTTAATTCACTGCATGGCCACCTCGAGTCCACCCGGCTCCACATCTGCGATCTACGTGTCACCTGAAAAATGTAAAGGAGAAGGTGAGTCACCAAGACTTAGTATGTAACCCTTCCCCCGGTTTTAAACATGTTCATACACATCATATAACAGATTAACAGGCAAAACATCATATATCCCAACCTAGCGACCATACGCCATCTGTCTACCCCGTTGTGGTACCAAACCACTTTGGTGGTGCCAAACCACCGGTGACATATAGTCACGATGTGCTACCAAAGCACCGGTGTCCGTGAGACACAAATCGGGTGATGGGGCTAACCCATCGTGTGATACCAAATCACCGCGGACGATCCCATATCTCAAGTGGGGCCAACCCACGGTGGTATTAACCACGAGGATAAGTCGCCATCGAGGTGCCAAACCTCGGAGGTACCAAACCTCTCGGTGACCGTAGTCGCGGTGTGTTACCAAAACACTGGTGCCCGCCGTCGACGATTACACTGCCCCCTCCACTCATCAATCCCACAACAGATAAACACATATATGGTTCATGCCATTACATTCTTAAATTCCATGTGTCAATACATCATGCTTACCAAAAGCATCAAATAGCAAATTCATAATAACAGGTACTTACCTGAGTCGCCACTTATACCGAGTTGGTATTAATTCCAATGCTACATAAATATAAATGAGCATTCACAATATTAAGCACAGTTAATATATCATATGGTGTGTATGTACACACCTGTCACCCACGAATGATCTAAATCCCGAATGAAGAAGTCGGCCACCTTAGATCCACTAGCCCCTATATTCGGCCAAAATAGTGTTAGTGATATGGGCCATTCGGCCAAACCAAATAATCCTTTTAGGGTTATTGCTTGAACCCGAATCCTTACCTTTATTCCTTGATTTACCAACCACGCAGTCCAATTTCCGAATCGCTTAATCAATTACCACTTTGTTTAGTAAATAAGACTAATATCCTTCGAATGTCAAATTAAAGAGATTACTCTTACCACTTTACTACCAAAACCGATTGCTAGAGATTAGGGCTTGGGTCAACTGCTTCACAATCTTGGGGTACCTAGCAGAGATCAATTTCGAAAGCATTTAGAAACCACGATTACTATTGCCGAAATCGGCACTTATTCCCCTAATAGAAATCGACAAAAACACAGAGGAGAAGAGAGATGGCATTCGGCCATACCTACCTACCTTATGAATCGATTGGAGATGAGTTTAGAGAAGATTACCCTTGCTTGAATATTCGGGCAAGAGGAAAATAATGAGGAGAAAAGGGTGTTGGAGTTTGGCAACAAGGAGTGGAGGTTCGGTTAACAAAGAAATAAAGAAAAGGGAATTTGAATGTGGGGTTTCGGCAAAAAAAAGAAGTAGAGAGGAATTCGGCTATTGCCAAAGGAGCAAAATAAAAGATGGAAGAATGCTTTGAAGAGAATTTGAGCACTTAGCAAAAATGACAAAAAGCAACCAAGGTGACCAGTTGAACCTTTTATAGGCATTTGGCACTCCCCTAGCCTTGCTCAGTCCACACCACTCCTACCAAGGAGTTCAAATTCTACCAACACCTAGAAATCCTCTTGACCACTCATTTCAAATAATTTGAATCCTTCCATAATAATCAAAATAATAATCTATTTAATCAACTAATATCCTTAATATTCAAATAATATCCCTTTTTAATAAAATCCTTGATTATCCTTATAATATAATCCCTTTTTTAAAAGCTCATATTATCCCCTAATAATAAAATAAAAAATGAATTTGAAGAGAAAAAACTCTCCTATGTGCCGTCCCATAAATGTGCAAAAGGAGGGAATTTCAATGACTGAACCAAGGCTCCCCTTGCTCCCTTGATGGCGTCACCTCAAGCTCTTAAGTGGCTTCTTTTTGCCACTTTACCAAGGGCTTTTTAGTGTCAAATTATCCTTATTTATTCTTTTAACACCCTTCTGCTAAGGCTCCCTACCTTTTAAGTTAAAAACTGAATTTTTCCATTAAACCGAGCCAACTCAAAGCCTTAAATTAAGCTCTATTATTCCATAAATAATACCATAGCAGCTTCTTATGGGAGAAATAACTAAATTTCAAATAACCCCATTTTTGGGATGTTACAATTCTACCCCCCTTAAAATAAATTTCGTCCCCGAAATTACTTAACTAGAAAAGGTGGGGGTATTGCTGCCTCATTACATCCTCGGGTTCCCACGTAGCTTCCTCTGTACCATGGTTCCGCCATAGTACTTTCACCAAGGGCACCGACTTCCCACGTAGAACCTTCACATCTCGGCCCAAGATCCGAACGGTTCCTCTTCAAAAGATAAATCTGGATTCACCTCGATCTTCGCCATCGGCACTACGCATGCGATGGGTCCGATCGATACCGTCTCAACATTGATACGTGAAAGACATCATGGATCGGTTTAGTTCTCGCGCAGTAACTCAAGTTGGTACGCCATCTTTGGTCCAACACGCTTAATCACCGATATGGCCCGATAAACCTTGGGCTTAGCTTTCCTTTCCGTCCAAATCTTAACACCTTTTTCCAAGGACACTTTCGGAAAAAACCTTGTCTCCCACAAAGATATTCCATCTCCTTGCGTTTTAAATCCGCATAGGATTTTTGCCTATCCGATGCTTCCTTAAGACGAGACCGAATCACCTTGACTTTATCCTCCGCCTCTCACACCAACTCTGGACCCAAAATCGCCGTTCACCTAGTTCCGTCCAACATGTCTGAAAGTACGACACTTCCTTTCACTGATTGCCTCATACGGAGCCATCGGATACTTGCACGGTAGTTGTTGTTATAGGCGAACTCGCTAACGGTGAGAAATTCCTCCCAACTACCACGGAAATCCAAGACACAACCTCTTAACATGTCTTCCAAGATCAGTATCACCCTTTCTCGATTGTCCGTCAGACTGTGGATGGAAAGCGGTACTAAAATCCAACCGTGTGCCCATAGCTTGATGCAAGGCTTTCCAAAACCTTGACGTGAACCTGGGATCCCTATCCGAGATGATTGATGTTGGAACCCCATGCAATCTTACTATCTCCAGACGCATACTTAGCTAGCTTCAAGAGAAAAATCCATCCTCACGGTAGGTATGAAGTGAGCCGACTTAGTTAACCGGTCTACTATTACCCAAACCGCATCTTTCTTTATCGGGCGTAAGGGGTAGCCCACTAACAAAATCCATAGTGATCCGCTCCCACTTCCATTGGGGAATCTTCACTGGCTGAAGCAACCCTGACGGCAACTGATGTTCAGCCTTAACTTGTTGACAAGTTAGACACTTACCAACAAACTCTGTTACTTCACGTTTTAACCCGGGCCACCAAAACCGCTCTCTAAGATCCCTATACATCTTGCTTCCTCCCGAATGCATGGCATAACGGCTGCTATGTGCATCATGGAGAATTTTCTGCCTCAACTCCACATCCTTTGGCATACACGCTCGCCCTTGAAAGCATAATACTCCATCACTCGACAGGTTATATCCTTCCAAACCACCCTCCTGAACTTGTGCTCTCTTAGCGTTCAACCCTTCATCCACTGACTGCTTTTCCTTAACCTCCTCGATCCATGTTGGCTTAACCTGAAGTTCCGCCAAGAGACTTCCATCATCATATAGACTTAACCGAGCAAACATTGCTCTCAAGTCCGTCACAACCTTCCGGCTCAACGCGTCAGCTACCACGTTGGCCTTGCCCGGATGATACTCGATTGAACAATCGTAATCCTTCAAAAGTTCAATCCACCGACGTTGTCTCAGGTTTAGATCCTTCTGAGTCAAGAGATACCTCAAACTCTTGTGATCCGTGTAAACTATCGACTTCTCCCCATAAAGGTAGTGTCTCCATATTTTCAGAGCGAAGACAACTGCTGCTAGCTCTAAGTCGTGCGTTGGATAGTTCAGTTCATGTGGCCTTAACTGCCGTGATGCATAGGCTACTACCTTCCCCCTCGCATCAAAGACACATCCCAAACCAAGTATGGGACGCATCACAATAGGACGGTGAACAACTTCCTCGCTTCGTCGCACCAAAATCGGAGCTTAGTCAAAATTTTCCTTAGCTTATCGAAGCTTTCTTGCCGCTTCTCCGACCATACAAATGGGACACCTTTCCTTAGTAGCCGTCAGCGGTCTTTGCGATTAGAGAAAATCCTTCCACAAACCTTCGATAATACCCTGCTAGACCTAGAAAACTTCTGATCTCCGCCACTGACCTAGGCGGTTTCCAATCCAATACCGCTTCAATCTTACGAGGGTCTACTCTAATTCCTTCCGCCGATACCACATGTCCTAAGAAAGCTACTTCCCTTAGCCAAAATTCACACTTACTGAATTTGGCATATAGTCGCTTCTCCCTTAGTACTTGCAACACTATTCGCAAATGCTCGTCATGCTCCTCCTCCGTCTTAGAGTACACCAAGATGTCGTCAATGAATACCACGACGAACCGGTCTGTCAGCATCTCTTGAAATACTCTGTTCATCAAGTCCATAAATGCCGCCGGCGCGTTGGTCAACCCGAAGGGCATTACCAGGAACTCGTAATGTCCATACCGAGTTCTGAATGCCGTCTTGTGAACATCAACCTCTTTTACCTTCAATTGATGGTAACCCGACCTAAGGTCTATCTTCGAGAACAGAAGCACTCCTCGATTGATCGAACAAGTCGTCAATCCGAGGCAGCGGATACTTGTTCTTGATCGTTAACTTGTTCAATTGGCGAGTCGATACACATCCGCATTGAACCGCCCTTCTTCTTGACAAAAAGACAGTGCTCCCCACGGAGATATGCTTGGTCGAATGAACCCCCTATCCAAGAGTTCCTGAATTTGAGCCTTTAGCTCCACCAATTCCTTTGGTGCCAATCGATATGGTGCTATAGACACAGGTGCCGTTCCGGGTAGTAAGTCAATATCGAATTCAACTTCCCGATCGGAGGCGGACACGGAAGTTCTTCCGGAATACGTCGGCAAAGAAATTCCCCAACCGTTCGAACCTCAACCATCGACTCCTTAGCTTCCAAAGCACGATCCGAACCAAATATGCCTCGCAACCTTTCTTAACCATCCTTTCGGCCTTCAAGGCCGACACCACATTGGATAGGTAATTCCTTCTATCACCTATCATAACCACTTCATCACCCTCGATCGTCTTAGCACCATGCGCGCTTAGCGCGCAATCCAAATTCGCCCGATACTTAACTAGCCAATCCATTCCAAGGATCAAATCGAACTCTCCGAAAGGTAGTTCCATCAGATCGGCTACAAATACGACCCCTTGGAGTTCTAGGGGTACATCTCTATAAAGTTTGTCTACTACTACAGAGTGTCCTAGGGGGCTTAGCACAGTCATCTTCCTAAGAGTAGTTTGAGTCTAGGTCCATAGTTCCTACCACACTACTAGCAATGTACGAAAAGCGTCGAACCCACATCAATTAATGCAACATAAGGTAGACCAAATATGAGAAACGTACCAGTTATGACGTCCGGTGCGTCTCTTTCCTCGCGACGCCTCGCTGCATAGACTAAGCCAGGCTGCCTAGCCTCTGTGTTACCCGAACCGCCGCCTGAATTCCCACGACCTCGGTTGGAACCATTGTTTCTCTCGCCATTACCCGACCCTCCGTGGTGGTCCAACATTTGCTGTCTGGCGCGATTTCGACCTTCCTGGTGATCCTTAGCCGCCTTTTGAGGACGCCCCTTACCCGATGCTCCAAAGACCCACACTCAAAACAACCTTTGTTACCGGTCCAACAACCTCCCAATGGGTTTTTCCACAGCGGTGTAATCGAGTCGACCTTTGATTAGTAGCCGTGGGCTTTCCTCCCCGATTCGCCCGCCTCGCCTAGCCCGCTTCTGAGCATTAGTGTTACCCGATCCAGCTGACCCAAATCCTCTTTTCTGGTTATTCTTGCTATAGTTTTGCCTTACAGCCTCCTTAACCCCTTCGGCCACCTTGGCCTTCTCTACAAGAGATGAGAACTCACGCACCTGCTGCGGGGCAATTAGCAATCTCAGATCATCTCTGAGCCCGTCCTCAAAGCGGACACAGCGCTCATGTTCGGTGGCTACGATTCCTCTGGCATATCTACTTAGCCTTAAAAACTCCGCCTCATACTCGGCCACCGACTTAGTTCCTTACACTAGACCCAGGAAGGCTTTCCTTTGAGCATCAGTGTAACTAGTGCCCACATACTTCTTCTGAAAGGCCGTTTTAAAGTAGTCCCACGTGAGATCATCGGCCGCGGCTCCATCCCGATCGTCACCACCATCGGTACGCTTCATCCTTTAGAAGCGACATCGCCCTTTCGATTTTCCTCGTCGGTCAAAGTCGAGATCATCCATGACCCTTTCCGTAGATTCCACCAATATTCTCGCGCAAGACGCGGGTGCCACTCCGAGACACCACGGAATACCTCGGCCCCGTTAGGACCGAATTCACTCGTGAAGCACGGACTCCGAGCTCCCAAATTCCCACCAGCCCGGCCACCATCTCCAACACTCGCAGAAAAGCGACTTGCGACACGGCCTCACCACCGGCCCGGTCTCGCTCTCACCACGAAAGTAGGAGGTGGTGGTGGCGGTGGTACCTCGTTTTCCGAACCTTGACCTGACCTGACGGGTTCAGACACCGTCATCCTACCCCTACCGCGTCCACGACGTCCACGTCCTCTAGAACTCATTCTATTTACTGCGCTTTAATCTGATTAAGAGAATTTTATGTGTTAGCATTTGTTTCACTTTCTTATTCACGAAGAAATTTTATGAACAGAATTTAATTAGGGGTTCCTTCGAGCAAACAAGGTTTCAGTCTTCTATCCTAATTCACACAAAAGAGTTCATGCATCCATTCCTTAATACTTTCCATACCTATTCACTCTTCGGACATTTCTGCCCATTTCTAACCCAGGGGTATTTTCGTCATTTTCCCTACAAGGGTATTTTCATAAATAAAGAAATTTTAGAACTTTAGTAAAGTAGGTCATTTTGAAATTCCCAAAACTGGAGGATATTTATGAAAATTTGTAAAATTGTAATCGTTTTGAAACCAGGGGTATTTTGGTAATTTTGTCAATCAGGGGCAATTTTGTCCTTTTGATAAATCAGGGATATTTTAGACAATTGTAAAACTTCGAGGGTCCTTTCTGAAAGTTTTCCTTTTCAAATAGTGATGTTGGTAAAGTTTTCCAAAGATCAGGGTCATTTCGGTAATTTTCACAAATTGAGGGCGTTTTCGTAATTTTCTAAAACCAAAATATTTCAGTGTTGATTTTCAAAACGAAGTTGTTGTCTATTTGTAAAGCAATTGAAATTTTGAGCAAAACCATTGAACTGATATTTTATGAGTCAGGGGCATTTTAGTAATTTTACCCCTAAGGGCATTTTTGTAATTTTCCAAAAATTTGGGTTTTTCGAGGAAAACGTTGTAAATATGAGGTTTTCTGATTTGAAAGAGTTGTTGCAAGAGTTTTGAAAACATTGGAGTTGTTGTTGTTTCATTTCTTTTTGAAAACATGGCTAATTCCCTTTTTGGGTTTTAGTCATTAGGTTTAGCCTATGACCGAGCCCTCTTGGTCAGGGTGAAACTAAAGCTACGCACAGTGAGATTCGAGTGAAGAGGAGGTGGGTCACGCGCGACCGCTTAAATACCAAGCTCTCACCGAACCTTTCTAGACATGCGCATGAGGTTGCCACACCACTGAGCCCTCTGAGTTAGGGTGAACCGAAGCTACGCACTAGGTAGGATACCTGCGAAGAGGAGGTGAGTCACACGGACTGCTTAAATACCAGGCTCTTCCGGATCCAATCCTCGACATGCGTACAGGGGTTACCACACCCTAGCTCACTTGGCTAAGTCATAGATTGGTTTAGTTCCTTAATGTCTTATGTTCGATTCATGTGTTTGAGTAATCTAATCCTAGGGTTCAAGTCCTATAAGTCTATCTACGTTCCATACTTCCTACCCTTCTCTGTAATATAATTCACCAAGAGGTTCGAAGTACTTACAGGCGGATCGGTGCCGGAGACTCGGGCCATGCTGTCCAAAATCCAAAAATTATTTCATAAGGCCTTTTAAATCATTTTTGGGCCTTGGGCCCCCACAGTCGAGCTTTGAACTGGGCTCTGATACCAATTTGTAACGACCCAAACCCGGCCCAAACGCTTTGGCCGAATCTGGTTTGCTACTTAGAAAATATTTGGAAAAGTTTGGAAAATTTGATGTTTTAGTAAAAGATACTTATTTTTGGTTGAAACCTTTGAGGTGTATAAAACCCATATCAACAATATTTTGGAAAATATTATTTGGGTCAAGTTATTATAAATTTATAAGTGGGCCCGATGGCCCGTTAAAACAATTTCGATTTAACTAGGAAAACATGTGATTTTTAATTAATAATACCAACAAGTTTAAAACAAATATTCAACATATGCAAAATAATAAAAATAAAGTGTCAGGAGGCCTTATTACAACCCAAATAAAATATAAACCGGAAATAAAATATCAAAACTTAAAATCAAGTTCATAAAATTTTAATTCATTTGCATGGCCACCTCGAGTCCACCCGGCCCACATCCGCGATCTACGTGTCACTGAAAAATGTAAAGGAGAAGGTGAGTCACCAAGACTCGATATGTAACCCTTCCCCGATTTTAAACATGTTCATACACATCATATAACAGATTAACAGGCAAAACATCATATATCCCAACCTAGCTGACCATACGCCATCTGTCTCACCCCGTTGTGGTACCAAACCACCGGTGGTGCCAAACCACGGTGACATATAGTCACGATGTGCTACCAAAGCACCGGTGTCCGTGAGACACAAATCGGGTGATGGGGCCAACCCATCGTGTGATACCAAATCACCGGAGACGATCCATATCTCAAGTGGGGCCAACCCACGGTGGTATTAACCATGAGGATAAGTCGCCATCGAGGTGCCAAACCTCCGGAGGTACCAAACCTCTCGGTGACCGTAGTCACAAAGTGTGTTACCAAAACATCGGTGCCCGTCGCACGACACGATTACTTTGCCGCCTCCACTCATCAATCCCACAACAGATAAACACATATATGGTTCATGCCATCACATTCTTAAATTCCATGTGTCAATACATCATGCTTACCAAAAGCATCAAATAGCAAATTCATAATAACAGGTACTTACCTGAGTCGCCACTTATACCGAGTTGGTATTAATTCCAATGCTACATAAATATAAATGAGCATTCACAATATTAAGCACAGTTAATATATCATATGGTGTGTATGTACACACCTGTCACCCACGAATGATCTAAATCTCGAATGAAGAAGTCGGCCACCTTAGATCCACTAGCCCCTATATTCGGCCAAAATAGTGTTAGTGATATGGGCCATTCGGCCAAACCAAATAATCCTTTTAGGGTTATTGCTTGAACCCGAATCCTTACCTTTATTCCTTGATTTACCAACCACGAGTACCCAATTTCCGAATCGCTTAATCAATTACCTTTGTTTAGTAAATAAGACTAATATCCTTGAATGTCAAATTAAAGAGATTACTTTTACCACTTTACTACCAAAACCGATTGCTAGAGATTAGGGCTTGGGTCAATCGCTTCACAATCTTGGGGTACCTAGCAGAGATCAATTTCAAAGCATTTAGAAACCCTGATTACTATTGCCGAAATCGGCACTTATTCCCCCCTAATAGAAATCGACAAAAACACAGAGGAGAAGAGAGATGGCATTCGGCCATACCTACCTACCTTATGAATCGATTGGAGATGAGTTTAGAGAAGATTACCCTTGCTTGAATATTCGGGCAAGAGGAAAATAATGAGGAGAAAAGGGTGTTGGAGTTTGGCAACAAGGAGTGGAGGTCGGTTAACAAAGAAATAAAGAAAAGGAATTTGAATGTGGGGTTTCGGCAAAAAGAAGTAGAGAGGGAATTCGGCTATTGCCAAAGGAGCAAAATAAAAGATGGAAGAATGCTTTGAAGAGAATTTTCAAGACTTAGCAAAAATGACAAAAGCGACCAAGGTGACCAGGTTGAACCTTTTATAGGCATTCGGCACCCTCCCCCCTAGCCTTGCCGTCCACACCACTCCTACCAAGGAGTTCAAATTCGGCCAACACCTAGAAATCCTCTTGACCACTCATTTCAAATAATTTGAATCCTTCCATAATAATCAAAATAATAATCTATTTAATCAACTAATATCCTTAATATTCAAATAATATCCCTTTTTAATAAAATCCTTGATTATCCTTATAATATAATCCCTTTTTTAAAAGCTCATATTATCCCCTAATAATAAAATAAAAAAAGAATTTGAAGAGAGAAAAAACTCTCCCTATGTGCCGTCCCATAAATGTGCAAAAGGAGGGAATTTCAGCGACTCGAACCAAGGCTCCCCTTGCTCCCTTGATGGCGTCACCTCAAGCTCTTAAGTGGCTTCTTTTTGCCACTTTACCAAGGGCTTTTTAGTGTCAAATTATCCTCATTTATTCTTTTAACACCCTTCTGCTAAGGCTCCCTACCTTTTAAGTTAAAAACTGAATTTTTCCATTAAACCGAGCCAACTCAAAGCCTTAAATTAAGCTCTATTATTCCATAAATAATACCATAGCAGTTCTTACAGGAAAAATAACTAAATTTCAAATAACCCCATTTTTGGGATGTTACACCATTTACCAAAATTGCCTTTTTAAATACATTTAAAATCCACTAACTCTTGACATATATGTCCATTCATAAATTCAATGGTCCATTTACAACATAAGGACCTCGCATTTAAAGAGACCCATCAATTCGGCACTTAATCAAATAGAAAGCTACTTTTTCATTTTCTATAATTTAGTCCTTTTTGCAAGTTAAGCACACAACAATCAAATTAAATCACGAAAATTTCACACATACCAATTCACATGCTGTAAACTCGAAAAATAATATAAAAATATCTTTCTGAATCAGATTTATGGTCCCATAACCACTATTAATAGGGTATAAACCAGACTGGTACAACTCTCCCCTTTAGGGATTTTCGTCACCGAAAATCTTACCATTGAACAGATTCGGATATTTCTCTCTCATAGCATCTTCGGGCTTCCACGTAGCCTCTTCTACACCGTGTCGATACCACAATACTTTTACTAACGAAATTTTCTTATTTCACAATTCTTTAAACTCACGAGCTAAAATATAGATCGGTTCTTCTTTATAAGATATATCAGACTGAATCTCTATCTCAGACGGAGAAACCACATGCGAGGGATCAGATCTATATCGTTGAAGCATAGATACCTGAAACACATTATGAATCTTTTCTAACTCAGATGGTAGCAACAGTCTATAAGCAACTGGTCCAACATGCTCAATAATCTCATATGGCCCAATGAATCGCGGACTAAATTTGCCCTTTTTGCCAAATCAGAGTATTTTCTTCCACGGAGACACTTTTAAAAACACTTTATCACTGATCTCAAATTCAATATCTTTTCGTTTGAAATCTGCATATGAATTTTGTCAATTAGACGCTACTTTCAAACTATCACGAATTACTTTCACCTTCTGCTTGGTCTCTTTATCAAGTCAACCCCGTGAATCTTATTTTCACTGAGCTCTGACCAGTATAACGGTGTTTGACACTTACGACTGTATAAGGCTTCGTACGGTGCCATTTTAACACTCGATTGAAAACTGTTATTATACAAAAATTCAATCAACGACAAATGTTGTTCTCACGTACCATCAAACTCAAGAATGCAACATCTCAACATATCCTCGAGTATCTGAATAATCCGCTCAGATTGACCGTCCGTATGTGGATAAAAAGAAGTACTGAAGTGCAAATTAGTACCTAAAGCCTCTTGTAATTTCTTCCAAAATTGTGAAGTAAATCTCGGATCTCTGTCAGATACAATAGATAGTGGCACTCCGGGCAATCTTACAATATCAGAAATGTATAATTCAGCTAACTTATCAAGTGAGTAATCAGATCGTACCAGAATAAAATGGGCTGATTTCGTCAAGTTGTCAACTACAACCCAGATCGCGTCTTTCTTTCTCGGAGTTAAAGGCAAACTTGAAACAAAATCCATCGTCACTCTATCCCATTTCCACTCGGGAATCATAATCGGTTGTTACAAACCAGATGGAACCTGATGTTCAGCTTTAAGTTGCTAACAGATCAAACATTTTGAAACAAAATCAGAAATATCTCTTTTCATTCTAGGCCACCGGTATAGTTGTTTCAAGTCATTATACATATTTGTACTTCCCGGATGAACAAATAACCGTCTACTATGTGCTTCTTTCAAAATCAACTGAATCAACTCTGGATTTCTCGGAACACAAATCTGATGGCTGAATCTCAAACAATCATCAACCTCAACTCGAAATTCAGAATTAGAATTCAAATCACTCTGAGCTCGTTTTGCTATTATCTGATTATCAACTTTTTGGGCATCACAAATCTGCTGTAAAAATAATGGTCTTGCTTTCAACTCAGCTAAAATCGAACCACCATTAGATAGAACTGAATGATTGTTCATCGCACGTAGCACAAACAGTGATTTCTGACTTAAAGTATCAGCAACAATGTTTACTTTACCTCGATGATAATCTATCACAAGCTCGTAATCTTTTAACAGTTCTAACCATCTTCTTTGTCGCAGATTCAAGTCTTTCTGATTCATTAAATACTTCAGAATTTTATGATCTAAAAACATGTGGCATTTCTCACCGAAAAGATAGTGGCGCCAAATTTTTAGAGCAAACATAATCGCCGCTAACTCGAGGTCGTGTGTCGGATAATTCTTTTCATGCGGCTTAAGTTGTCTCGAGGCATAAGCTATAACCTTGCCTTCCTACATCAATACACATCCCAAACCGTTTAACGAAGCATCACTATATATCTCAAATTCTTTACCAGATTCTGGCTATACTAGCACTGGAGCTTCAGTCAAAAGAGCTTTCAACTGATCAAAGCTTAGAGAATCCCTTGACAAACTGTCTGTAATAACCAGCCAGACCCAGAAAACTTCTAACCTCTGATACATTTCTTGGTGGTTTCCAATCAACAATAGCTGAAATCTTGCTCGGTTCAACTTGAATTCCATCTCCTGAGACAATGTGCCCTAAAAATCCAACTTCTTTAAGCCAAAATTCATTCTTACTAAACTCAGCATATAACTGTTTGTCCCATAAAATTTGCAGAACGATCCTCAAGTGCTCGACATGCTCGTTCTCATCATGAGAGTAAATTAATATATCATCAATAAAGACTACAACAAATTTGTCCAAATATGGCTGGAAGATGCGGTTCATCAAATCCATAAACACAGCAGGGGCATTTGTTAAACCGAAAGGCATGACTAAAAACTTGTAGTGACCATACCTTGTCGGAAATGCAGTTTTCGGTACATCAGAGTCTTTGACTCTCAACTGATAATATCCAGACCTCAAGTCTATCTTGGAAAATATCGTGGCTCCCTTCAATTGGTCAAACAAATCATCAATCCTTGGCAAAGGGTACTTGTTCTTTACGGTTACCTTATTAAGCTGCAGATAATCTATACACAACCTCATGGAACCATCTTTCTTTTTCACAAACAATACTGGAGCACCCCATGGAGAATAACTCGGTCTTACGAAGCCTTTATCCGTCAAATCTTGTAGCTGTGCCTTTAGTTCTTTTAACTCGGTTGGAGCCATTCTGTACAGAGCAATCGATATAGGCATAGTACTAGGAGCTAACTCAATCTCTCTAACCGGAGGTAACCTGAGCAATTCTTCTGGAAATATATCAGGGTACTAACATACTATCGGTACTGATTCAATTCTTAACTCAGTCTCTTTAGCATTCATCACAAAGGCAAGATAAGCTTTGTACCCCTTACATATTTCCGAGCAGACATATGAGAAATCACTACAGGCAACTTGTCCTATTCATCTGATTGAACACGAAGAATATCTCCATTTTCACATTTTAATTTAATAAATTTCCTTCCACAATTTACTATCACATCATGAGTAGTTAACCAATCCATACCAAGGATTACATCAAATTCATCAAACGGAAACAACATGAGGTTAGCCAGAAAGTAATGACCTCTAATCTTTAAAAGGCAATCTTTGCATACTTTATCAACTAACACACATTTGCCTAAGGGATTTGACATTCTTATCACAATTTCTGTAAACTCTACAGGCATGTTCATACTAGACACTAATTTCATGCAAACATATGAGTGGGTAGATCCTGGATCAATTAAAGCTACAACATGAGTATCATAGAGAGAAAATATACCCAAATCACATCATGGGAGGACGCCTCTTTGCGAGCTCGAATGACATAAGTCCTTGTAGGTGCTCTACCATCAGGTCTTGTAGTCTGCTCTCTAGACGTATTCTTACTAGTCGTTTTGTTTTTTAGATTTCTCTGCTGCCTTCCTCTAGCAGTACTTCCCGATCTTGCACTCTGAGATTTCTCTTTCTCACCCACCTCCAAGCAATCTCTAATAAAATGATCTAGGGATCCACACTTGAAACAAGCTCTCTCTTTTGCTCGAAACTCCTTGGGATGACGTCTGCCACACTATGGACATTCCGATCAACTTGGTCGAGCGTTGCCAACACTAGCAACCGAAGTGGTCTGAACTTTAGACCCCGTGTACTGTTTACCCTTACTTCAATTTGAAAACCCAGCCGAAGTGGCTGATCGAGTAGTGAAATCTCTTGATTTCTTAGATGAGGATTGGAATGACTTACTCAATTGTCTCTTTCTCGAGTCACGGGACTCAATTTCAGCTTTTCTTTTCTCCTTGACCAACTCCTCGGCCTTACAAGCTTTGTCTACTAACATAACAAAATCTTTTAGTTCTAGGACACCAACATACAATCAGATATCCTGATTTAATCCATCCTCAAACCTTTTGCACATGATGGCCTCAGTGGACACGCACTCCTGGGCATACTTACTAAGCCTTTCAAGTTCACGTTCATATTCAGTCACCGTTATTCTACCTTGCTTTAGCTTAAGAAATTCCTTTCTCTTTTGATCAATAAATCTTTGGCTAATGTACTTCTTCTAAAACTCTTCTTGGAAGAATTACCAATTAATTTTCTCCCTTGGTACAACCGACAAAAGGGTGTTCCACCACTGGTAGGCTGAATCTCTCAAGAGAGATACCACACATTTCATACACTCTTCGGGTGTACAGGACAACTCATCGAATACCCTGATGGTATTTTCAAGCCAGAATTCTGCTCTTTTTGGATCATCATCTTTGTTAGCTCGAAATTCCTCAGCTTCTTGCTTCTGGATTCTATCAACAGGGGGATTTTCCCTCCTTACTACCTCTACCACTTGAGGAGCTACAAGTAGGTGGGGGTGGAGGGGGTTGAGCATTAGGATTTGCTCAAACAAACACATTATAACAGTTACTCATCATATGGAGAAAGGCTTCCCGAGCCTCCTCTTCTTGACCTAAAGTCTTGGGTCTACTTTCTACTAGTGCGGTCCCTTGCGTGGGAGTCGACACATTACTAGTGGCATCGGCAGCAACAGCTCGGTTGGGATCCATTTACTATATGCAAACATAATTTAAATCGTCAGGAGTTGTCACACTATCATTATGTAAATACTCATACGTATGGCATGTATGGCTAGACTCATGCATACACTACGTTAGCCTAAGAATCGACTAAACTGTAGTTCTGATACCACTAAATGTAACACCCCTTACCCGTATTCTATGCCAAAACCGGGTACGAGGCATTACCAGACTTAACATACATCATCATACAACATTGGGTTATAAATTTTTATTCCAACTTAAAACTTTCTATTTGAGATCATAACATCCCTATTATAGGTCCACAAGACCCTAAACATACTTATGGGATGATTTGGGACTAAACCGGAAACTTTTAAACACTTAGAAAAGTTTTACACAAAACAGGGCCACATGCCCGTGTGGAATGGAACACGCCCGTGTGGGCAGGCTGTGTGGTCACATGCCCATGTTCCTAACCCGTGTGGATTATATTTCTCAATTCGAACCTACAGGGGTTTTCACACGGCCGGACACACGCCTGTGTCCATGGTCCGTGTCCTCACACGGCCTAGACACGCCCGTGTCTAGGCCCGTGTGCAAAAACCTTGACATTCTATTTCTGATGTCATCATTCCTATAGGGTCACACGACCAAGGCGCACGCCCGTGTCCTTAGACCGTGTGGTGAATTAAATTCTTAATTTCAGGTGCATACTTCACACTGCCTAGGCACACGCCCATGCTCTATGACCATGTCTTCCACACGGTTGAGACACACAGTCGTGTCTCAGCCCGTGTGGTTACTACTGAGCATACTGACTTGCCAACTTAGCATGCAAGGGGACACACGGCCTAGACACATGCCCGTGTGTCTACCCATGTGGACAATTATAAGGCTAACTACTAAGCCAATTGTCACCCTAAAAAGCAATCACACCTATACCATTTCGATGCAATACACAACATGACAATAAGGCACCTCTAATACCTAAAATTAAAGTCATCTACACTTAGCTTTGCACTACATTCATCATGTATATACTTTACTCATTACTCGTCCAATCACACAAGCATGCATTTCATGAACTTCATCATCATTGAATATATAAAACTTATCAAGTATTGGCCAATTTCCAATGGCCATTGACAAAATTAATTGAGTGACATTAAGAGCCACACATTGGCTAACAAATATGACATATCACAAAATAACCAAGTTCCTATACATGCCATACTCAAAATTAATCAAACTTTGCTATACCAAAGAGAAGTTGATAGTGTGATTCGAACTCCAACGTCCTACGATCCCCGAGTTAGCTTGGTGATACTACAAGGAGAGGGAAAATGAGAAGGGTAAGCATAAAGCTTAGTAAGTTTGCATGAAATAAATAACAACATAAAAGTTCTTGATAACATCTATTCATCACACTAAATAATACATAAGTTTTCAAGCACAACATAACTTACTCATGCTTACTCTTACCAAATCACATATCACATTTTGCGTTCATTACTCGTAAATTACTCATAGGTACCTGTATCACTTCATCACATGACTTTAGCACTTTTATTCTCTTGAACATAGGCTTAGCTCTTTACTATCTTTAACATAAACTTAGTTATTTACCCATGAACTACTTGGAATATTGAAGGATACTCAATCTCATCATACATATAACACGATGCCAATGCCATATCCCAGATATGGTCTTACATGGGATCACATCTTGATACCGATGCCATATCCCAGAAATGGTCTTACACGGGATCTCATATCTTGATGTCGATGCCATATCCCAGATATGGTCTTATACGAGATCGTATATCGATGTCGATGCCATGTCCCAGACATGGTCTTACATGAGATCTCCCTTCGGTGCCGATGCCATGTCCCAGACATGGTCTTATACGGGACCTTCTTTATCTCATGTTGTGACAATGGTATCCTTACTATTCCTAATGTTCAACCGGGACTTCAACTCAACATAATATCATTATACTTTCATCGAGGCATTATTAATCAATTATGTAGAAATAATATAAATTTCTCATGATATCAAGCAATTAAGAATATAATAGCATTATGTAGCTTTAATTTCACACAAACTTACCTCGGTACCAAAATATATGTGGAATTGTTCAATTTAGTCCACCACCTTGTTCTTACCTCGGTTTCGGTCCGGGCTTCGCGTTTCTTGATTTATAATGACAATTTCACTTATTTAATGATCACATTGATTAAAATAACTCATGAACCATACTTTGGAAAAATTATGATTTTGCCCCTAATCTTTTACAAGATTTACGGTTTTGCCCCTAGGCTCGTAAATCGATTCTAATCAAATTTCCTCCTTTAACAAGCCTAGCTGAACATTTATTACTCTTATAGCGACTCACAATACCAATTATTTCACACATTTACCACCTATTCACAACCTTTACAAAAAGGTCATTTTTAGGTGTTTTCATGGAAACACCTTTCACAAAAGTTGTGTATTTAACACCCAAGATTCATTTTATTTCATAAAAATTCAGCAAACAACATGAATGCTCGCATGGAAAAACCCTAGACTCTTAACCATTTTACAAAATAGTCCCCTCATTAGCTAGATCACGCTACAAGGGTCCTAAAAGTATAAAAATTTCAAGAAAAACCACCAAAATCACTTACTTGCATGGAGGGCAAGTTGCTGAAAATTTTAAGCTTTCAAACCCCAATTCTTGCTGATATTTTAGGTGGAGAAGATGGATGAATACGATGATATCATCTTTCTCTTTATTTTATTTTATTTCATCAATTTAATCCACCTAATCCACCACTTTGACCAATTTGACATTTCTTGTCCCCCATGGCCGGCCAACCCTATTTCTAAGGGTCTAATTGCATATTAAGGATCTCCAATTTAGGTTTTATAGCTATTTAACACCTCTAGCTTGTAAAATGAAACTTTTGCACTTTATGCGATTTAGTCCTTTTTCAAAATTGAGCATGAAATAGCTAAAATTAATGCACCAAAGTTTTCATGCACTCGTATTATCATATTATAACTCATAAAATAATATTAAAAATAACTTTATTTGAGCTTGGAATAGTGGTTCCAAAACCACTGTTCAGACTAGCCCTTAAATCGGGCTGTTACAGACATGGCCTGGAGACACAACCGTCTGACTCAACATTACACGACATCAATCTTGTACACGGCTTGAAGGCACGACCATGTGATCCAATGTCACACGGCCTCAGTCTGTCACACGATCATGTGACCTCTATTTTGTGTTTTTGCCTTACTTTTAAGTAAAATTTCAAATTAGTCCCTATTTAGTTTTGAATTATTTTTAAAGCTTTTGTAAGCTCAATTTACTTAAATCCACTGTTAAAACTAAGTAATTGTTTAATAAATTAATGAAATATGTGAAAATATGATATTAGAACATAAAAAATATTAAAATGTGATTTTATGCTTTATTATATAGTTTTCATGCAATAAATGGCTTATTTTATATTAATTTGAATATATTATATTTTTTAAGATATAAAGTGGGTCATGCATGATTAAATTAAATAATAAAATATAAAATTATATTTAATAATTCATTTTAGAATATTTCATTAATAATTTGGGTTTTAATTAATTAATTAAATTGGATAGATTTTATTCTTTGTTCCTCTAACTTGTTGATTTATTCTGGACAGGTTTGATAGCTTTGCTGGATTACAAAACCGTCCAAATTGTAAACCAAGTCAACCCAATATTGGGCTACACATGACGGTCCATTTAAACCATTCTTTGTTTTAATTACACAAGGTCCTTGCAGTGTTGAAGAAATTAGAGATTTGCCCAAAGATTTACGATTGATCGAGTCTCAGTCCTGGGTTATATGGCATCCAAAATTGCTTAAAAATCAAGCAAAAAGTCAAGTCAAAAGCCACTAAGCATGGCTGACCATAATTTGAGGAGATTTGAAGAGGTTAACATCCACTATTTTAGCAAATTATCCCCCTCTCCTCGCCTATAAATAAGACCCTTTCATTCCCTCATTCATCATCCCTCAATCATTTGTCATTCATTCTCATCATTCATCATTCTCTCTTCTCTCCAAATTCTCTTAGTCTTTTCCATTCCCACGCCTAGCATCATCTCTTCATAGAGATTTTAGTAATTAAGCCTCTTAAAGAACCCTTGGTCGGCCACCTTGGAGAGCCATCAACAAAGGAGCAAAGCAAAGGAACGAATGAGCCTCGTCAGTCAGAGTCTTGGGTGATAGCCACTCTGAATTGGGTTTAATCTTTCTTTTCTTTAATTTAATCCAAAGATGTTTGCTATGTGTTCTTTGTTCTTGTTTACAAAAATGTTAGCTTAATTTTATTTAAGCTAGGATGATTGCTTTGATTAAATAATATTTATTTGATTCATGCTTGAAATGTTTGTGCCTCAATCGATCATGTTTTCAATTTAAATCAAGTCTGTATTTCGTTCATACGTGATTGAAATGCACCTAAATTAGCTGAGCGATCCTGGCCAGACGACGACTAATGGACACCTAATTGAGATGTGCATGCTCAATTTAGATCCTGACCCAATTAAATTGTAGGTTGCATAACAACTCTGACCAAGCTCTGTTATATGCATAGTTTTTAGATTTGTGTGATTAAACTGTTTCAAACCTGACACATCCCTATTACCACACACGAACGCTAAGAAACCCTTAGTAAATAAGGATCAGTAAAATGCATATTTACTAAGTAAAGGATTCCGAAAGGACCTAATGTAGCTTCCAAACTCATAAAAGATCGAGTTGCCATGGAATGTTTTTCCGAATGTTATTAAGCATGTTGATAATAAATTGAGTTTAATTAAAGTAATTGTCTTAGTTCATTTATGTTATAATTGTTGCAAATTGTGTTTAATTTTACTAAAATCTATTTTATTCATATAGTTTGCATACTAAGGATAATTTGCATTAGGGATCATTGTATTTAGTTTAATATATTTTAATCACCACTTCTCAGCTATATTGTGTTTTTATTTACCAAATTGTTAATATAATTTTACAAATTAAGTGACTTAGCACAAATACAATCCCTATGGAGACGATAACTCGATACTTACTTATTACTTGATAACGACTGTGTACACTTGAACAAACCTACGCGTTACAAGTTTTTGGTGCCGTTTCCGGGGAATTTTTAACTTTTTCCATAGTCATTTCTTTCGTGAAATTATTTATTTTCAATTTGATTCATTCCTAACATTACTAACTTATTATTTTTAATTTTTTTGATTTTCTTTTCAGGTGTTTATGAGCATAGATCGAATTATCATTTACTCCCTGTAGACCTTGAAATTGAGCGAACTTTCAGACAAAGAAGACATGAACAAACAGCTCAAAGACAAGTTGAGATGGACCTTAGAAATCAGAATCAAGACCAAGGTAATGAAGTCGATCACGTACGAAATCCCATCCTCTTTGCCGATGATAGGGATTGATGCATCAGACAATATGCTATGCCACTTTTCAGTGAGTTAAATTCAGGAGTTAGAAGGCCAGCTATTGAGGCAACCCAATTTTAATTGAAACCAGTGATGTTTTAAATGCTCCAAATGGTGGGCCAATTCAGTGGTATACCCACGGAAGATCCACCTCTCCACCTTCTATTGTTTATGGAGGTGAATGATTCATTCAAGATAGCCGGTGTGACTAAAGATACACTAAGGTTGAAGTTGTTTCCGTACTCGTTGCAAGATCGAGCACAAGCAAGGCTCAATTCATTGCCACCAAGTTCCATATCTAGATGGTGATCGCTGTAAAATCAGAGTTTTAAATATTTATAAAAGAATGATCAAACCTGGAGGCTAACTTTGACAACGATTGTAAGGCAAGTGTACCTATCAAATAGTAGTATAGCTTAGGCAAGACCGGATATCGAACCCAAAGGAACTAAAAGTATTAATACTCATTTTCTTTTTATTATTTAACCTAACTAAGATAAAGGTTGCTTTTAAACTAAATTAACGATAACTAAACTAAGGAAACAAAGACAAAAAGATGAATTTGGAGATAACCTGAAAAAGACTCAGTTGATTTTTATGATACCTTCGGGAAGAATTCACCTAGACTTCTCTTATTATCTAGCTTTAGATTCTATGATTTCTTTTACTTAGCTTGATCCGTGAGACTCCATAACCTATGCTAAACCTTCTCTCGAAGTGAATAACGTCTAATCCTAGGTTAATTAGTGGAACACTCGTTCGCTTATAATAACCCCCTAGGAAAGCAGTAAATCGATCAATGGATTCCCATATTAGGTTTCACCCTAATTTGGCAAAATCTCGTAACCCTATCTCTAGGTGCCCGATCAACTCTGCTTAATTATGATAGATCTACTCTTAGGCAGGGTCTATTCCTCCTCTACCTAAGCACATTGGATTTGGATTAAACAACATAATTAAGAACAAACTAAGTAATTTTTCATATAACTTAAAAATCAAAAAATAAAATCTGTCTAGGTTTCATTCCCCTTTAGGTATCTGAGGGGTTTAGTTCATAATGTAAAAAGAAAACATCACAAGAGATAAGATAAAACAAAACATAAGAAAAATCCTAAAACTCCCTGATGGAATTGAAGGAGAATTCCACCATCTTGAGTATAATTCCGGCTTCTTGGGATGAATCAATTGGCTATCCTCGCGTTATTCCCTAACTCTGACCTTCTCGGCTTGGCTCCTTGGCCTAGCTTTCCATCCCCCTCAAAGGTGGTACTTGGGGTATATTTATTGGCTCTTGGAATGCGATTCTTTCTCCCAAAGTATCCTTTTTTGACTGAAATTGCTCTTTCCAGCAATAGAGGCACGACCATGTCACACGCCCGTGCAAATCGAGTCTTGACGTGTTCGGGATTCGCTTAGCACGCACGGCAGTGTGTGTGGTGGTGATGAGGCGTGCTCAGTGTTCGTCGAAACACGCACGGCCGTGTGGTCCTTGGCCCAGGCCGTGTTGATTTCGTGGAGAGGCCCATTTACTTCGTTTTAGGCCCGTTTTGTGTTCTTTTTATCCTCGGGTGCTTTCCTGGGTATAAGACATGAAAAGAAAGGATTAAGAGCACCTCTTTATATAAAACGAGGCTTAAATCTGCAAAAAGCATAATAAATGTGGAATTAAAATATGTTATATTTACGGTTTATCAAATACCCCCACACTTAAGCTTTTGCTTGTCCTCAAGCAAAATTCTCAACTTACAATTAAAATGAACTTTCCATGATTCATAATTCCTATCAACAATGCCTTATCCTAATTCATAGATAATGTATACATGGATAATTCAATTCAAAGATTCCTAAAAATTCAAACAAGATAAGTCATAAATTTGTAGCACGAAAACTTGAGTTTCCCTTCATTTAAATAATTATCTTTCAGTTCAAAATCGACAAGGATTGATGTCCTCACAAAAGATTCACTCAAATCACTCAAAAAGTGTTTTAAGGGTCAAAATTAAGCATTCATAAGACGAACATGAAAAGTTAATCCCATAGGCTTGCCTGAAAATCAAATCTCCACTACTGTAAAATGATATGATAAACAAATCAAAATGTCTTTGTTAAGGTTGTAACTGGGCTAAGGTTATAGGTGTAGATAAAGGTTGAAATTAGAAGGTTAGAATCGAGATTGAATTGATATGTTACCTACCTAAAAATTTCTAAGATAATAATTACATTTACTGAGAATAATAAAAATCCTATTAATACGAGCTTTTTCTTTTGGGATTTAGTCTTTGATTGTGTAAGCTCACTTTACATACTACTAATATTGAAAACTTGGAATTTATTTTTAAGAACAAACTAAGTAAAGACAACTTTAACTTATAATAAAAACTTAGGTAACTAGTCAAATCATATCTCGATTAAAGGGTAGTCAAAAAGAAAGGTTGATAACAAATACAAAGGGTTTTGGGTTAAAATTAGCGGGTAAGGCAATAAAAGAGTTGTTAGGCTCAACGGGGTTCACTAGGGGTTAATTATGAGGGTAGACTTTTTAGTGGTGTAAGTGGGTTAAACCTAGGTGCCTTTATCATCTCGGTGTATCAAATCATAACTTGTGGTCTTGACATGTATAATTGAGGCAAGTTCTAGAATAACAGTTCATGGTTGACACACTCATAATCAAGAAG
The DNA here is from genome assembly GCA_025503065.1 of Gossypium bickii. Classification (NCBI taxonomy): domain Eukaryota; kingdom Viridiplantae; phylum Streptophyta; class Magnoliopsida; order Malvales; family Malvaceae; genus Gossypium; species Gossypium bickii. The sequence goes on along the minus strand of CP106710.1, from coordinate 107,753,215 downwards.
TGAGCATAAAAAAAAATGTATGCTCTATAAGGCTCAAAATTTCACAAAAATTATGGGTGTTTTTGACGTCAACCTTGTAAATCTCAAATTCAAGATAATATTTAAATTCCAATTCACAACCTAAAATTTTAATTTTTAGAAAATTAGACTTATCATGCTTGATTCCCTAGTATTCTTCAAATTTAATTATCAATGCACAATTAACTATGACTTATTCTAAAACACATCAATAACAATCATAATTCATCAAAAATTTCTTCGTAATTGGTAATATGAGAAAATTACTTTAAAACAAGATTAAATTCAGGGATTTGAGAATAATGCAGAAAGTTAGGCACAAATTGAGAATCATGCAAAATGTAGACACTTTTATCCCCCCCCACACTTAAGATGTACATTGCCCTTAATGTACAAAGATGGATAATGAGATTTAATGATCAACCAATCAAAAAAAAATATAAGAGGGAAAAGTGTCACTTCCTGGTTTTACTGACGAGATCCTTGAGGATGTGGACAGAGTGTGGCATCAGGTTACTTTTGTGTGTTTCGCCTAATTGTGCTTTTGTGTTGCTGGAATATATAATTTATTCTGTAAAGTCACTCGTTAGTGATTTTTTTTTCAATGAAATAGATATGTTTGTTAGGGATGCTTGAATAATTGGATAGCCAATGATAAAAATTTGCAATAATAATAAGGGTTCCAATTTAAACAACAGAAAATAAAATGTAAGAAAAATTAAAGAAAATAATTTTAAAGAAAATAAATTTAAAAGGACTCAGAGGTCCTCATCACGGGTTGGGTCTGGTGGTGGTGCTGATGATGAGATGTGGAGGTGCTGGCATATTTGATGAAGCCTCGCCTCTATCCCATCAAAACGCTGAGCGTTTTCCGCAAAATGTAGCTCGAACCGATCGAGTCGTGCTGAAATGTCTGCCAGTGATGTTGCTGCTCGGTATGAATACTGGCTCGGATTTGGTGCATCCTCTGATGGGTGTGGGACATCGTCAGGAATGTCCTCGTCCTCTTCCTCGGTAGATGGTGACTTTAGAGTGTACTGCGAAGGATTGGTCCATCTACGTTGTTTAATCATCCTCATGTGTAACATGATTTGGATGCCTTGAGGAACCATGTTCCCCATCAGTGTGAGGGAGGATATTTGCTCGTCAGAGTTGAGGAGGTTGAAGTGTCTAGCTAACCTCGTAATATACGGCCCCATCGATAGGATTCCTTTCCTGTAGGCTTCAGTTTGGTATTGCATAACTCATGCAATGAAATATGCCATGTTAAACACATGTCCTTCAGACATGCAAGACAGAAAATAGATATCATGTTTATTGACGACACCAGTACTCTCCTTTCGACCGGTGATTGTATGCGCGAGAATAGCGTGAATGTACCGTAAGGCGGGAGGAAGGGCCGTCACTTTGGATTTGATGGGGTTGTAGATGGCCATCGTTGGCTGGAGGTTGAGCCAACAGTCGTATGGAAGCTTGTGAGGTTCTCGATTTAGATCTGCTAATGGGTTTTCCGCGATAAAATCTACCGTGTAGAGGCCCAGGGCTGCTCTGAATTAGGGTATGCTTAGTTGTCGTACCTCATTCCCGAGACGAAATTTATGGTACCCAGGTCGTCAAATTGGGTCATCACTGTTTGTAGCATGAATATGGAGCAGAATTCGAGTGTAAGTTCGAGGTATGTAGGCTCGTTGATTGCGAAGAAGGTGTCCTATGGATCCGTTGACAATAGTACTTAAATGTCAGTAGCGAGCCTGACTTGTTTGACTGCGTCCCAACCAATTCGATGACCGGTGCCTATTTGCCTATTTCTCATGGCCTTGTATCGGTCCTCCTGAGAGTCTTGTGGGAAATGGAGGAATGGGTGTCGAAGTTCGATACTGGCAGAAAGGATCCGGGTCCTTTGCGTTTCTTGGTCGGGATGGCTCTTTTTACTCGTGATGACGACATATTCAGTGGCGATGAATGACAGGCATGACAGCGCGCACGGCGGTGTTCTGGGTTTCTAGCATGGGCACAGTGCTGTTGAAGGCGTGGGGTTGGGGCGCACGGTTGTGTGGTGGCCGTGTGAGTGGCTGGGTTGAGTTTTCTTGGAGTAAACGGCGATGGGAGTGGAGAAGACTGATTTGTTGGCCGGATTTTAAAGGTTGGAGGGAAAGTTTTGAGTTTAGGGTTTGGGTTAGGAGAGATGACGGTTAATGTTTATTTATAGGAAGGGTAACACAGGCAGTCAACATGCCCATGTCGGGCTTAAATTCGCTCGTGTTTTTTGTGTTTTGTAGGATTAGGGGGCGTGTACGGCCGTGTGGTTCAGGGGCATGCCCGTGCGGAATAAGGTAAACTATAGGCACGGCAAGGTCATAGGGCCGTGTGTCGCCCGTGTATAACAGGTCAGTAATCTCAGAAATTGTACACGGTTCTGTAGCACAGCCGTGTGGTGACCGTGTTGTAGAAGTCAGTAGCTAGGATAATTTTACATGGTCAAGGGACACGGTCGTGTCGAGGAGGTGTAGCCCGTGTTATCAAAAAAATTTCTACCCTATTTCGGCACAGAGTGTGGCACGCCTGTGTGCCTTCCCCTGTTCCCTACACGGCTGGGGACACTGCCGTGGTCAAGGGCGTGGGCGAAAACATGTATTTTTATGCGTTGTTAGAAAAATAAAAATAACATAAAAAAATAAAAAAAAATGATGTTTGTAATATTCGGGATTTTGGGCTTGTGCATTATTGCTTAATTGTGTGAAGTAGCATGCCTATTTGTGTTGTGAATGTGTTTTATAAATTTTGGGTACCTTAGAGTGTAGGTGAATGCCTTAGAAATTATTTGATTTTTAAGTTTTAAAGGGGAGCTAAGTCTGATAGGCCTTAAGAGAAATTGTAGGGGAAATTAGACACAAAAATGGGCTTGTTAAAGTGGCAAGGAGGCGCCACTTAAAGCCTCTGAAAGTGACACCACAAGCAGTACAAAGGGCCTAGGTTCGAGTCACAAGGGATGCAAAAAGGGAGTTTTTATTTTGCGGCAATGGGGAGCAGTAGTGGACGGCATAGGGACTTTATTTAGATGAGGATTAGACTTGGTCAATTCCTTTTAAAATTCGGCTAAGATAGAGGATAAATGTTGAATTATTTTAATTATTTTGAATAGATGAAGAAGAGATAAAATAGGAGAAAAGCAAGGATGAGCTAGAGTTTGTGTGTTGGCCGAATGTATGAGAGGAGTAAGGAGTTAGGAAACATTCGGTTGGAGGAAAGCTTGGTGCCGAAATCTTAAAGCTATCAAAGTGTCTCTTTGGCCATTTTATTTAGCCGAAATTTAGCTTTGTTCTCCTCTGATTTCTCACCTTTTCTTTTCCATACACGAATCACACCAAAAATACCTCTCTTTCCCATTTGATAGCCATTGCCGAATTCTCCTAAGCCTCTTCCATTCTCCTTTTCTTTCTTATAACTTCAACTCCATACCTGTTCTTTTGATAGCCGAATATTGGATCACCATTTGAAGCCATAGCCGAATCTCAAAGGGGCCTTACTCTCTTTTCTTTGTCACAAGTCCCAAAAGCCGAAATCAATTGATCAACATTTAGGCCATAGCCGAATATCTCTGTGGGTTCAAACAAGGGTGCAGTCGAATTCATCATTAGGGGTAAGGATCAACTGATGTTGTTTCTTTATTTATTTATTATAGATTAATCGAAACTAGGAATCTAACCCCATTAATTTTCTTGGCCGAAACCTTGAAGGAAAGTTTCGGGCTTTCTTTTATAGCCGATTTCAAGGGGGAGATTTTTGAGATTTTAAGATCTAAGGTAAGAAAAGTAGGATCTTAGGCCGAAGGCCACTTATTAAGTTCATTAAGTGATTGAAAATCGGATCTAACATATGTGTATAGGGATTTCGACAGATACCACAACCAAGTATCAATTTCGAGATTTGAGATTCGCAAAGTAAGTGAATATGCATATTCGGCCAAGGCCATATTTAGTGATTATTGAGTGGCCGATTCTAACTTTAACTGTTTAGAGAGGAGTACAACTTGTTCGGTAGACCTTTCCGGGATTCAGTGAAAATGTTAGTAACCAAGTGTGTAACTCCACACTAATTCTTAATAGATTTACGGTATTAAATTAATACATGTGTTAATAAGAATGTGAAAGATATGGCTAAAGGTACCATTCCATGGTACGGCATATTCAGGTACGTTATTCTCCAAAACTCTGTTAATAGTATTATGAACCTTGAATGTGGCATATATGAGAACTGGTTACGAATATGAAATAAGGCATAAGGCATGATATTTGCATGATTTGTATGACACATGGGGCATATGGGTGATTATGAAAAGGGGAAGTGATCTGGTGGTTTTTACCACAATATCTGGTGACTCATGTCACAAAAATCTGAATGTGGTGACTTATGTCACATATAATTATCTAGTGGCTATGCCACAATTTATAAGGGCGATGTGCAAGTAGTCTGCAGCGACTGCCTTCGATGATGTGTAGCGGATGGAGGGTCGATTTAGTAATCCCTACGGTGTGATAGTAGGTACGGGTGATGTGTAGAGGATGGATACTTAGGTTTGGGTTCGGGATTGCATCATTATTTATATTTGCTATATACGTATGATTTGATATGCCTAAATCTTGTGGGACTTGTGTTGGCTGTTACACACTGAGTCTGTTTGACTCACCCCTTTGTGGGATATCTTTTCAGTGACACTCAAGAAATGGACCGGCCTCGGGAACTTAGTGGAGGCCATGCTCGGCTCAGCATTTATCTTATTTCAAAATTTATATTTAAAGTATTTTGGATTTATTTCGGGTTTTGTTTGATGTAATAAGCCCGTTACTATTAACTGTTTTACGCATGCATTCTATTCGGTTTATTATGATGCGATTATTATTGAATCAAGATTAAATGACTTTTCTTAAAAATATATTTTAAATGTTTCGACACCCAAACACAAACGATTTTCAATTTAATGGTAAACTCTAAAAACTCGGTATTTCTTTTAACTTATGAGTTTTGAAATATTTGAATAAAGTTTTATTAAAATCTAGACTTTTAAAATGACACCGATTTCAATGCAATCACAACTCCAATCGATTTCTCTTCAAAATGACCAAATTTTCCAAAGTAACAAACAAGTTTTGAACTGTTTTACTCAGGGAACATACCAGATCTGGTCAAGGCTCATGGGCAGGGTTTAGGGTGTTTTAGTTTGGTATCAGAGCCCAGTTTTAAACTCTCGGCCTTGGGTTTAAAGCCCATAACGTTTTCAAAATTAAGCCCAAATAAGTTTTGTGGAAACTTTTGTGAAATAAGCAGGTTTTTTGGCATGGAACCTAAGTCTCCGACCCGAAGTACACCAGGTAAGTACCCCTAACTGTTGTATGATTTATAGTATAATTTGTATAAGGGTATATCGGGAACATAGATTAGTATATTAAGTTGTTGAACCCTAAGATTAGCTTACTTTAACACAGAATCACATAAAACTTTAATGCCTAATTAAAACCAACCTATGACTAAGTCGCCGAGTTAGGGTGTGGCAACCATTATGCACATGTCTAAGATTGGATTGAAGAAGAGCCTGGTATTTAAGCAGTCCTAGTGACTCACCTCCTCTTCGCTCGAATCCTACCTGGTGCGTAGTAACGGTTCACCCTAACCAAGAGGACTCATTCACAGGCTAAACTCAATAATTAAAACCCAAAAGGGACTAGCCATATTTTTATAAAAACCTTAGTTTTAAATCATCAAATTACCCCTTTGGTTTGTAGCAAAATTTATTTTGAAAATTTTTCCAAAATATTCCCGATTTACAAAATTACCCAAATACCCCTGGTTGGAAAAAATTACTAAAATGCCCTTGGTTTATAAAATTACCATACTACCCTCAAATTTTATTAAAATTTCCTTACTTTACAAAATATCAAAAATCCTTATTTTTCGAAATACCAAAATACCCTGATTTGGAAAATTACCAAAATACCCCTATAGGACAAATTAGGAAAATACCACTGGGGTAGGAACAGACAAAAATATTCGAGTGGTGAATGTGTGTAGTAGGTACTATGGAATGAATGTATTTCTTTGAATTAGGGTAGAAGACTGGAAACGAAAACCTTGAAATGATCGAAAGAACTACTACTAAGCTCCTTTTCATAAAATTGTTCGCGGATAATCAGTGGAACAAAATACTAATGCATAAAATTTCTTAAAACAGATTAAAGCGCGATCGTAGAAATGTGTTCTAGGGGACGTGGTCGTAATGTGCGAGGACGTAGTAGAGGTAGAATGACCGTATCGGAACCCGTTAGGTCTGGTCAAGGGCCCGAGAATGAGGTACCACCACCACCCACACCACCAGCTGTTGGTGTTGAGCAGCAAGATCAGACGGGGATGATGCGATGATCGCAGCAGCGTTTGCGAAGTTCTTGAGATGGTGGCTGGAGCAGGCGAAGGTATGTGAGCTCGAAAATCTGTACCCGAGCGACTCCGAGCCAATGGAGCTGAGGTGTTCCGTGACGTATCTGGTGTGGCACCCAGTACGGTTGAGTATTGGTTGGGGGCAACAGAGCGAATCATGGATGAGCTGGATCTGACTGCTGAGGAGAAACTGAAAGGAATGGTGTCGCTTCTCCATGATGAGTCATATCAATGGTGGCTCACAGTTCGGGATGGTGCTACAGCTGAGGATCTCACTTGGGAGTATGTTAAGGCGGCATATCAAAAGAAGTATGTTGGGACTAGTTATATCGATTCGCAGAGGAAGGCATTTCTGGGGCTGGTTCAAGGGAATAAGTCCGTAGCGGAGTACGAAGCGGAATTCTTAAGGTTGAGTCGGTATGCTTGAGGAATCGTGGCTACGGAGCATGAACGATGTGTCCGGTTCGAGGACGGACTGAAAGATGACCTGAGGTTGTTGATAACTCCACAGCAGGAGCGGGAGTTTGCCGTATTGGTAGAAAAAGCTAAGGTAGCCGAAGGGATTAAGGTCTCTGTGAGATAGAATACTGATCGGAACAGGAAGAAGAGAGGTTTTGGAACATCAGGGCCATCCGGGAATGTTCAAAAGAGGCCTAGAGTTGATGGGCCGCGAGGTCGATGTCAAGAAGTCGTGATGGAGGGCGCACTGCATACTTGTGCTCAGTGTGGGAAGATGCACCTAGAAGAGTGTTGGAAGAAGACAGGAGGATGTTTCAAGTGTGGGTCCAAGGACCACATGATTAAGGACTGTCCTATAAAAATAGACGGGAGCCGACCAACAGGTCAGGGTTTTAATCAGGCTGGAAGAGGTGGACAGCAGCCTCAGCAGGGTCGTGGTCCAATTGGCAGAGGTAATGGTTCTAGAAGAGGACGTGGAACACCGGGCCGAGGTGTTGGTAACACAGAGGCAAGGCAGCCGGGTCTGGTGTATGCAGTTCACCGGAGGGAGGATGGAGATACACCGGATGTCATAACCGGTACGTTCCTTATAGCTGGCAAGCCTTACTTTGCTCTAATTGATGTTGGCTCGACCCATTCTTACGTTGCATGTAGGGTAGTTAAAACACTAGGCATAGCCTCTGAACTGTCTGATAGGGAGATGACTGTAGTAAGCCTATTAGGTCAAACTGTAGTGGTGAATAAGATATTTCGGAGTGTACCTCTAGAGATTCAGGGAGTGATATTCCCTGCCGACATAATGGAACTACCCTTCGACGAATTTGATCTTATTCTTGGCATGGACTGACTGGTGGAACATCGGGCTATATTGGATTGCGCAGCTAAGCGAATGGAGTTAAGGACGCATGAGGATGAGGCGATAATTATGATAGGAGAAAGAAGGAACTACTTGTCTAACGTAGTCTCCGCACTAAAGGCTGAAAAGATGGTTCGGAAAGGGTGCAAGGCATTTTTGGCCTTCGTTAGTGCATTGGATGCAAAAGAAGGGGGAGTTGGTGGAGTCAGAACCGTAAGGGAGTTTGTGGATGTCTTCCCAGAGGAGTTACCTGGAATACCCCCGGACAAGGAGGTGGAGTTCAAAATTAACTTGTTACCGGGTACAGCTCCTGTGTCAATTGCCCCGTACAGAATGGCACCAAAGGAGTTGGTTGAACTCAAGGCCCAAATCCAAAAGTTGCTTGATCGTGGGTTTATTCGACCCAGTGTGTCTCCATGGGGAGCACCAGTCTTGTTTGTGAAGAAGAAGGATGGAACTATGCGTATGTGCATAGATTATCGTCAGTTGAAAAAGCTGACCATCAAGAACAAGTACCCTTTGCCAAGGATACACAACTTGTTCGATCAGCTTAAGGGGGCCGCGGTGTTTTCAAAGATAAATTTACGGTCTGGATATCATCAGCTTAAGGTGAAGGAGGCAGATATCTATAAGACAGCTTTCCGGACAAGATATGGGCATTATAAGTTCTTAGTAATGCCGTTCGGATTGACGAACGCCCCAGCCGCGTTCATGGATATGATGAACCGGGTTTTTCAACCTTACTTGGATAGGTTCATCGTTGTGTTCATAGATGACATCCTAGTGTATTCCAAGTCTGAGGAGGATCATGATGAGCATCTCCGGATAGTGTTACAAGTATTAAGGGAGAAGAAGCTCTATGCCAAATTCAGCAAGTGTGAATTTTGGCTGAAGGAGGTCGCATTCTTAGGGCATGTGGTGTCTGCAAAAGGGATAAGGGTGGATCCTGGGAAGATTGAAGCAGTGCTAGATTGGAAACCACCTACGTCTGTGGCTGAGGTTCGTAGTTTCTTGGGTTTAACGGGCTACTACAGAAGGTTCGTAGAAGGGTTCTCATCAATAGCCGCACCGTTGACAAAGTTGATGAGAAAGGAAGTACCTTTCGTATGGACGGATAAGCAACAAGAGAGCTTTGAGAAGCTTAAGAGGGTTTTGACTGAAGCTCCGATTTTGATCCAGCCGGAGGTAGGAAAGGATTTTGTGGTGTATTGTGATGCTTCTCACACAGGATTGGGATGCGTATTGATGCAAGACGGGAAAGTAGTCGCTTATGCGTCTCGACAATTAAGGCCTCATGAGGTTAACTACCCAACGCATGACTTGGAATTGGCGGCAGTGGTCTTTGCTCTTAAGGTATGGAGGCACTATCTATATGGAGAGAAGTCAGTGATCTACACAGACCACAAAAGCCTTAAGTATCTGCTGACTCACAAAGAGCTGAACCTGAGACAGCGAAGGTGGGTGGAGTTATTAAAGGACTACGATTGTTCCATAGAGTATCACCCAGGCAAAGCGAATGTGGTGGCAGATGCCCTAAGTCGGAAAGTTGTGTCAGATCTGAGGGTGATGTTTGCACACCTTAGCTTGTATGACGATGGAAGTTTGTTGGCAGAATTACAAGTTAAGCCGACATGGCTGAATGAGGTAAAAGAAAGACAATTGGCTGATGATGATTTAAGTGCTAAGTTGCGGCAAGTGCAGAATGGGGGGTTAGAGGATTATGATGTTAACAGCGATGGAGTATTGTGTTTCAAGGGTAAGGTCTATATGCCGAAGAACGAGGAGTTAAGGCGGAGAATTCTTCAGGAATCGCATTGTAGCCCTTATGCTATGCATCCTGGAGGTAGTAAGTTGTATAGAGATCTACGGGAACAGTTTTGGTGGCCTAGTCTTAAGTAGGAAGTTACAGAATTCGTAGGGAAGTGCTTAACGTGTCAGCAAGTCAAGAAATTTGAACACCGTGTTTCGTCGAGATTGCTTGGTAGATAAAGATTCTCGCAGTGGAAGTGGGAGAGAATCACCATGGACTTCGTTAGTGGGCTTCCCCTTACGCCTACTAAGAAGGACTCGGTATGGGTGATAGTGGATCGATTGACAAAATCCGCGCATTTCATTCCAGTGCGGGTTGACTATTCTTTGCAGAAGTTGGCGAAATTGTATGTGGCAGAAATTGTGAGGTTGCATGGAGTGCCGGTGTCGATTATCTCAGATAGGGATCCAAGGTTTACGTCTCGATTTTGAAAAGCATTACATCAGGCTTTGGGCACTAGGCTAGATTTCTCTACGGCATTTCATCTGCAGTCGGACGGCCAGTCTAAGCGAGTAATCCAAGTGTTAGAGGATATGTTGAGGGGCTGTGTGATAGACTTCAGTGGGAGTTGGGAAGAATATTTGCCTTTAGCGAGTCGCATACAATAACAAACTATCGTGCCAAGATTCGGATGGCACCGTATGAAGCGCTGTATGGACGGAAGTGTCGCACTCCTACGTGTTGGACGGAATTAGAGGAACGTCGAGTTTTGGGTCCAGAAATTGTGGCCGAATCCGAGGAGAAGGTTGAGGTAATTCGGGCACGGTTGAAGGAAGCATCTGATAGGCAAAAGTCGTACGCAGATCTTAAGCGCAAGGAAATAGAGTTTGCTATGGGAGATCAGGTGTTTCTTAAAATATCGCCATGGAAGAAGGTTATGAGATTTGGTCGCAAAGGGAAGTTAAGTCCCAGGTTTATAGGACCCTATCGAGTATTAAAGCGAGTTGGACCAGTGGCATACCAGTTAGAGTTGCCTCCGGAGTTGAAATAGATGCACGATGTATTCCATGTTTCCATGCTACGTCATTACCGATCGGATCCATCTCATGTAGTGCCAGTTGAGGAGGTGGAACTAAGACCAGATTTGTCCTACGAGGAAGAGCCAATTCAGATCTTGGAGCGAGAGGTGAAGGTATTACAGAGGAAATTAGTTCCTTTAGTCAAAGTGTTATGGCGTAATCATGGATCGAAAGAAGCTTCGTGGGAGCTGGAAGAAGTAATGCGATAGCAATACCCTCACCTATTTTAGCCAGGTAATTTCGAGGTCAAAATTATTTTAAGAGGGGTAGAACTATAATATCCGGGATTTTAGGCTTGTGCATTATTGCTTAATTGTGTGAAGTAGCATGCCTATGTGTGTTGTGAATGTGTTTTTATAAATTTTGGGTACCTTAGAGTGTAGGTGAATGCCTTAGAAATTATTTGATTTTTAAGTTTTAAAGGGGAGCTAAGCCTGATAGGCCTTAAGAGAAATTGTAGGGGAAATTAGACACAAAAATGGGCTTGTTAAAGTGGCAAGGAAGCGCCACTTAAAGCCTCTGAAAGTGACGCCACAAGCAGTACAAAGGGCCTAGGTTCGAGTCACAAGGGATACAAAAAGGGAGTTTTTATTTTGCGGTAATGGGGAGCAGTAGTGGACGGCATAGGGACTTTATTTAGATGAGGATTAGACTTGGTCAATTCCTTTTAAAATTCGGCTAAGATAGAGGACGAATTATTTTAATTATTTTGAATAGATGAAGAAGAGATAAAATAGGAGAAAAGCAAGGAGGAGCTAGAGTTTGTGTGTTGGCCGAATGTATGAGAGGAGTAAGGAGTTAGGAAACATTCGGTTGGAGGAAGGCTTGGTGCCGAAATCTTAAAGCTATCAAAGTGTCTCTTTGGCCATTTTCTTTAGCCGAAATTTAGCTTTGTTCTCCTCTGAATTCTCACCTTTTCTTTTCTATACACGAATCACACCAAAAACGCCTCTCTTTCCCATTTGATAGCCATTGCCGAATTCTCCTAAGCCTCTTCCATTCTCCTTTTCTTTCTTATAGCTTCAACTCCATACCTGTTCTTTTGATAGCCAAATATTGCATCACCATTTGAAGCCATAGCCGAATCTAAAAAGGGGCCTTACTCTCTTTTCTTTGTCACAAGTCCCAAAAGCCGAAATCAATTGATCAACATCTAGGCCATAGCCGAATATCTCTGTGGGTTCAAGCAAGGGTGTAGTCGAATTCATCATTAGGGGTAAGGATCAGCTGATGTTGTTTCTTTATTTATTTATTTTAGATTAATCAAAACTAGGAATCTAACCCCATTAATGTTCTTGGCCGAAACCTTGAAGGAAAGTTTTGGGATTTCTTTTGTAGCCGATTTCAAGGGGAGATTTTCGGGATTTTAAGATCTAAGGTAAGAAAAGTAGGATCTTAGGCCGAAGGCCACTTATTAAGTTCATTAAGTGATTGAAAATCGGATCTAACATATGTGTATAGGGATTTCGACAGATACCGTAACCAAGTATCAATTTCGAGATTTGAGATTCGCAAAGTAAGTGAATATGCATATTCGGCCAAGGCCATATTTAGTGATTATTGAGTGGCCGATTCTAACTTTAACTGTTTAGGGAGGAGTACAACTTGTTCGGTAGACCTTTCTGGGATTCAGTGAAAACGTTAGTAACCAGGTGTGTCACTCCACACTAATTCTTAATAGATTTACGGTATTAAATTAATACATGTGTTAATAAGAATGTGAAAGATATGGCTAAAGGTACCATTCCATGGTACGACATATTCAAGTACGTTATTCTCCAAAACTCTGTTAATAGTATTATGAACTTTGAATGTGGCATATATGAGAACTGGTTACGAATATGAAATAAGGCATAAGGCATGATATTTGCATGATTTGTATGACACATGGGGCATATGGGTGATTATGAAAAGGGGAAGTGATCTGGTGGTTTTTACCACAATATCTGGTGACTCATGTCACAAAAATCTGAATGTGGTGACTTATGTCACATATAATTATCTAGTGGCTATGCCACAATTTATAAGGGCGATGTGCAAGTAGTCTGCAGCGACTGCCTTCGATGATGTGTAGCGGATGGAGGGTCGATTTAGTAATCCCCACGGTGTGATAGTAGGTACGGGTGATGTGTAGAGGATGGATACTTAGGTTTGGGTTCGGGATTGCATCATTATTTATATTTGCTATATACGTATGATTTGATATGCCTAAATCTTGTGGGACTTGTGTTGGCTGTTACACACTGAGTCTGTTTGACTCACCCCTTTGTGGGATATCTTTTCAGGTGACACTCAGTAAATGGACCGGGTCGGCAGGAACTTAGTGGAGGCCATGCTCGGCTCAGCATTTATCTTATTTCGAAATTTATATTTAAAGTATTTTGGATTTATTTCGGGTTTTGTTTGATGTAATAAGGCCGTTACTATTAACTGTTTTAAGCATGCATTCTATTCGGTTTATTATGATGCGATTATTATTGAATCAAGATTAAATGACTTTTCTTAAAAATATATTTTAAATGTTTCGACACCCAAACACAAACAATTTTCAATTTAATGGTAAGCTCTAAAAACTCGGTATTTCTTTTAACTTATGAGTTTTGAAATATTTGAATAAAGTTTTATTAAAATCTAGATTTTTAAAATGACACCGATTTCAATGCAATCACAACTCCAATCGATTTCTCTTCAAAATGACCAAATTTTCCAAAGTAACAAACAAGTTTTGAACTGTTTTACTCAGGGAACATACCAGATCCGGTCAAGGCTCGTGGGCCGGGTTTGGGGTGTTTCAATGTTAGTGTGTTAGTGCACGGGTTGCCTCCCGAGAAGCGCTCGTTTATAGTCTTAAGCTAGACTCTCCCTGTTTTCAGTTCTCAAAGATGGTTCGTGGAGCATAAGCTCCTCTCTCATATTGTCCAAATCTGCACCCTTATAAATTTTAAGTCGGTGACCATTTACCTTGAAAGTGCCTTTAATAGGGTGGGTTACCTCTATGGTGCCGTATAGAAAAATTGTTTTGATCATGAATGGACCCGACCATCTTGACTTTAGTTTTCCCGGGAATAGTTGAAGCCTTGCATTGTATAATAGAACCAGATCTCCTACTTTGAATTGTCTTGATCTTTTGAGACGAGCGTCATGGCGTCGCTTTGTTGCTTCCTTGTACAGTTTTAAGTTCTCATAGGCTTCCGATCTCCATTCTTCCAGCTCGTTCATCTGCATCATTCTTCTTTTTCTTGCAATTTCGAGATCATTATTCAAAAATTGTATTGCCCAAATAGCTTTATGTTCTAATTCAAACGATAAATGACAGCTTTTCCCATACACAAGCTTGTATGGGGATGTCCCTAAAGGTGTTTTAAAAGCTATTCTATAAGCCCACAACACATCATCTGCTTTTAATGCCCAGTCTTTTCTGTTTGTTTCAATGGTTTTTTCTAGAATGCGCTTGAGTTCTCGATTTGCTACCTCTACTTGCCCACTGGTTTGAGGGCGATATGGAGTTGCCGTCTTATGATATACTCCATATTTTTTTAAAACTTTTTGAAACTGTGTATTACAGAAGTGTGTACCCCTGTCGTTAATAATGGCTCTTGGTGTGCCAAACCGAGAAAAGAGTTTCTTGAGAAATTTGACAACTACCCTAGCATCATTGGTAGGTAAAGCTTCTGCTTCTACCCATTTTGACATGTAATCGACTGCTACTAGAATGTACTTGTTTCCAAAAGAATTAGGGAATGGTCCCATAAAATCAATACCCCATATATCAAATATTTCACATGATAGCATATATGTTTGGGGCATTTCATCACGTTTAGAGATATTACCTGTTCGTTGACATCTATCACATGAGGTAGCGTACCTGTTGGCATCTTTAAATAGAGTGGGCCAGAAGAAACCTGATTCGAGTATCTTGTGTGCCATCTTAATGCCACTATAGTGTCTTCCTGATGGTCCTGAATGACAATGTTCCAAAATCTTGTTCACCTCTGTCTTTGTAACACATCTTCGAATGACCTGATCTGCACAAATACGGAAAAGAAAGGGATCTTCCCAGAAATAATTTTTCACATCGGAAAAGAATCGCTTCTTTTGGTGATGTGTTAATTTTCTTAGTAAAATGTTAGCTGCTAAATAATTTGCAATATTTGCAAACCATGGTATTTCAGAATGTGTTATAGAAAAAGAGTTATTCCTCGAGGAACGAGTCATTTATTTCACCTTCGTTGAGCTTTTTAGTGTGTGGATTCTCAAGTCTAGACAGGTAATCTGCTGCAAGATTTTCGGCTCCCTTCTTATCTTGTATTTTCAAGTCGAATTCCTGTAAGAGCAAAATCCATCTAATGAGTCTGGGTTTAGCATCAGGTTTGTTTAGAAGATAACGAAGGGCTGAGTGATCAGTGTAAACGACAACTTTGGACATTATTAGATACTGTCTAAATTTATCAAAAGCAAAAACTACAATTAAATGCTTCTTTTCTCGTGGTGGTGTAGTTTTCTTGTGCGAGTGTTAGTGTTCTGCTAGCGTAGTAAATCGGCTAAAAGTACTTGTCTCTTCGTTGTCCCAAAACTGCACCAACTGCAAAATCACTTGTATCACACATTAGCTCAAAGGGTAAGTTCCAATCAAGTGCAATAATAATTGGCGCATTTATTAATTTATCTTTAAGGACATTAAATGCAACTAAACATTCATGATTGAAATCAAAAGGAACATCTTTTTTTAGTAATTTTGTCAAGGGCTTAGCTATTTTAGAAAAATCTTTAATGAATATTCGATAGAACCCTGCATGTCCTAAAAAGCTTCTGACAGACTTGACAGAACTAAGGGGAGGTAGTTTTTGTGTCCTAATACTATCCCTTCTCTTACCATAAAGTGACATTTTTCCCAGTTTAAAACAAGATTTGTTTCCTCACATCTCATTAATACTCGTTTTAAATTTTTAAGGCAAAGATAGAAAGAGTTACCGAATACCGAAAAGTCATCCATAAATACCTCCATGATGTCTTCCACGAGTTCATCAAAGATTGCTAACATGCAACGCTGAAAAGTAGCAGGAGCATTACATAATCCAAAAGGCATTCGAGATAAGTAAACGTACCATATGGACATGAATGTTGTCTTTTCTTGATCTTTAGGAGCTATAGGAATTTGGAAGTAGCTGGAGTGTCCATCCAAAAAATAGTAGTACATATGCCCGGATAATCTTTCCAACATTGACCTATGAAAGGTAGAGGGAAGTGATCTTTTCTGGTGGCATCATTCAACTTTCTATAATCTATGCAAACTCTCCATCCTGTGACTGTCCTTGTAGGAATCAACTCATTCTTTTCATTGGGCACTACCGTCATTCCTCCTTTCTTTGGAACTACCTGTACAGGACTTACCCAAGTGCTATCAGAGATAGGATAAATTATTCTTGCATCTAGGAGTTTTATGACCTCAGCTTTGACCATTCCTTCATGTTGGGATTTAGCCACCTCTGAGGTTGCACACAAGGTTTGTATTCTTCTTCCATTAAAATTTTGTGGGTGCAGAACGTGGGGTTTATTCCCTTGATGTCAGAAATTTTCCATGCTATGGCTTTTTTGTGCTCCTTTAGTACCTTTATCAGCTCCTCTTTTTCTTTAGGTTCTAGTTCTGTAGATATGATTACTGGTAATGTAAAATTGTCACCGAGGAATGCATATTCCAAGTGTTTCGGTAACTATTTCAATTCCAGCTTGGGTGGCTCTTCGATGGAGGGCTTTTGTCTTATTTCGTCATCATTGTCAATGATTTCTTCTTTCATTTGTTTGGATGATGAAGTTTTCCAATTCGGTGCATTATCTTCATCTTCTTCCCCCTCTTCTTGAGCCAGACACAGGCCTATCGTGTCGTCGAGTATGATTTCCTGTAATGAATGTTGAATGATATGATCAGTAGTATCAACAAAATAACAGGAATCATCTTGTTCTTTAGAATATCGCATAGCATCATAAATTTGGAAAATAATTTCTTCGTCTCCTATCCTTAATGCGAGTTTACCATCTCCTACATCAATGACGGTTCTAGCAGTGGGTAAAAAAGGTCGCCCTAATATTAAGGGGACATTAATGTCTTTATCCATGTCTAATACAACGAAATCAACAGGGAAAATAAACTTATCAATTTTTACCAAAACATCTTCGATGACTCCTCTAGGATATTTAATTGATCTATCTGCTAACTGAATACTCATCCTAGTGGGTGTTGGTTCCCCAAGATCTAGTTGTTTAAACATTTTATAAGGCATTAAATTTATACTAGCGCCTAGATCAGCTAATGCTTTCTTAACATTTAAACTACCAATTAGACAAGGGATAGTAAAACTCCCTGGGTCTTTTAACTTGGCGGGTAGCTTGTTTTGGAGAATAGTTGAACATTCTTCATTAAGTTCCACTGTAGACACCTCTTCAAACATTCGTTTATTCGTCAGGAGTTCCTTTAAGAATTTTGCATACTTCGGCATCTGTGAAATAGCTTCAACAAAAGGTAAGTTAATATGTATTTGCTTAAAAAGTTTGAGAAACTTACCAAATTGTGCGTCTGTTCGCTCTTTCTTTAACTTTGCTGGATATGGAAGTGGTGGCTTGTTTCTATTGCATAATGGGGTTGCTTCCTCAATTCCCTTATTGCTTGCTTTGTTACTGTCTGTTGGGGAGTGTTTCTTCAATCCGCTCAATTCTTTTCCACTTCTTAGTGTGACTACTTTTACCTGTTCTGTTCTTTTAGGAAAATTTGCTATACGGGCTTCACCAATTATTTTGGTAAGCATTCCAACTGTTTTAGTGATTTCCCAAGATGTTTCGGCGATTTGTTCAATTGATGCTTGTTGGTTTTTAAGGATTCTCTCAATATCTTGCAGGCATTTGTATAAGGTTGCTGATTCCTTGCCATGTATTAGTTCCTTTTGAGGAGGTGGTTGCATTTGATTTCCTTGATTGTCTTGTCCTCCACACTAAAAATTTTGGTGGTTCCTCCAACCTGGATTGTAAGTGTTACTATAAGGATTGTTATTAGAAGGGAAATTATTACCTATATAGTTCATCTGTTCATCTTCTGCTCCTGGTTGGTAGGGTGGGTACTCAGGATTCACCACAGTTCCACTAGTGTCGCACTGCATGACTGGATGTATCAATGAAGACCACAAACTATCAAGCTTTTTATTCATCATCTCAAGTTGCGTTGATAGCATGGTCATGGTGTCGACGTTGAAAACTCCGGCTGATTTTGTCGGTTTGGTCCTCGAAGCTTGCCATTGATAGTTGTTTAATGACATTTCCTCAATGAACTCATAGGTTGCTTTCGGAGTTTTATTGTTCAGCGTTCCACCGGCGGCTGAATCTATCAGTTATCTCGTTGAGAGGTTTACTCCATTGTAGAAGGTTTAGACTTGTAGCCACAGGGGTAAACCATGTGTGGGCATCTCCTCAAGAGATCTTTGAACCTCTCCCATGCATCGTATAGTGTCTTTAAATCCATCTGCACAAAGGAAGAGATATTATTACATAATTTGGCCGTTTTGGCTGGTGGAAAATATTTCATTAAAAACTTTTCGGTCATCTGCTCCCATGTAGTGATTGACCCTCGTTGTAACGAGTTTAACCACTGTTTAGCTTTATTTCTTAATGAAAAAGGGAATAACCGAAGACGTATGGCATCATCAGAAATGCCATTTATTTTGAAAGTATCGCAGAACTCTAAAAAGTTAGCTATATCCATATTTGGGTCTTCGTCCTGCAAACCATCAAATTGAACAAACTGTTGAATCATTTGTATTGTGTTTGGCTTTAATTCAAAATTATTAGCAGATATAGTAGGCCTAACAATACTAGATTCTGCTCCATTTAAATACAGTTTCGCATAATCAAACATTGTACGAGGAGCATTCTGATCCCCCACATCGCGTAGTAGTGGGTTGTTTTCGCCCATCCCTTCAGTAGGATTGGATCTGTTTTCTTCCTCTCTTTCTATGTAATCTAGGGCTCGTCTGGTTTCCTGAAGATTCCTTCGAGCAGTAGCTTCAATATCACTTTCGTATACTAAAGGTCCTCTCGGGTTCCTTCTAGTCATAAACTAGAGGTACCTAGAAAAGAGAAAGAAATAAAAAAATTAGAAAAATAAAAATAAAATTAATAAAAAAATTAGAAAAATAAAAATAAAATTTAACCTAAGAAAACAAAAGGAATAAATTGCAAATAAAATAATGGCTAATGTAATAAAAATAGAGCTTTCTTAATATTTTAGTTCCCCGGCAACTGCGCCACAAACTTGATCGCTGTAAAATCAGAGTTTAAAATATTTATAAAAGAATGATCAAACCTGGAGGCTAACTCTAACAACGATTGTAAGGCAAGTGTACCTATTGAACAGTAGTATAGCTTAGGCAAGATAGGATATCGAACCCAAAGGAACTAAAAGTATTAATACTCACTTTCTTTTTATTATTTAACCTAACTAAGATAAAGGTTGCTTTTAAACTAAATTGAAGATAACTAAACTAAGGAAACAAAGAAAAAAAGATGAATTTGGAGATAACATGAAAAAGACTTAGTTGATTTTTATGATACCTTCGGGAAGAATTCACCTAGACTTCTCTTATTATCTAGCTTTAGATTATATGATTTCTTTTACTTAGCTTGATCTGTGAGACTCCCTAACCTATGCTAAACCTTCTCTCAAAGTGAACAACGTCTAATCCTAGGTTAATTAGTGGAACTCTCGTTCGTTTATAATAACCCCCTAGGAAAGCAGTAAATCGATCAATGGATTTCCATATTAGGTTTCACCCTAATTCGGCAAAATCTCGTAACCCTATCTCTAGGCGCCCGATCAACTCTGCTTAATTATGATAGACCTACTCTTAGGCATGGTCTATTCCTCCTCTACCTAAGCACGTTGGATTTGGATTAAACAACATAATTAAGAACAAACTAAGTAATTTTTCATATAACTTAGAAATCAAATAATAAAATCTGTCTAGGTTTCATCCCCTTTTCGTATATCGAGGGTTTAGTTCATAATGTAAAAAGAAAACACCACAAGAGATAAGATAAAACAAAACATAAGAAAAATCCTAAAACTCCCTGATGGAATTGAAGGAGAATTCCACCATCTTGAGTATAATTCCGGCTTCTTGGGATGAATCAATTGGCTATCCTCGCGTTATTCCCTAACTCTGACCTTCTCGGCTTGGCTCCTTGGCCTAGCTTTCCATCCCCCTCAAAGGTGGTACTTGGGGTATATTTATTGGCTCTTGGAATGTGATTCTTTCTCCCGAAGTATCCTTTTTTGACTGAAATTGCTCTTTCCAGCGATAAGGCACGACCATGTCACACGTCTGTGCAAATCGAGTCTTGACCGTGTTCGGATTTCTGCTTCGGCACGATCGTGTGCGGTGGTGATGAGGCCGTGCTCCAGGTGTTCGTCGAAACACGACCGTGTGGTCCTTGGCCCAGGCCGTGTTGATTTCATGGAGAGGCCCATTTACTTCGTTTTAGGCCCATTTTGTGTTCTTTTTATCCTCGGGTGCTTTCCTGGGTATAAGACATGAAAAGGAAGGATTAAGAGCACCTGTTTATATAAAACAAGGCTTAAATCTTCAAAAAGCATAATAAATATGGGATTAAAATATGTTATATTTACGGTTTATCAGATGGCAAGAATTAGCAGAGAGAGTTTTGGTTAAGTATTTCCCACCTAGTAAAAATGCTAAGTTGAGGAACGAGATCACAACTTTCCAACAATTGGATGACGAGTTTTTGTATTAGGCTTGGGAGCGATTCAAGGAGTTACTTCGTAAGTGTCCTCATCATGGGATTCCTCATTGTATCCATTTGGAGACATTCTATAATGGTCTCAATGCACATACAAGATTGATGGTAGATGCTTCCACGAATGGTGTAATTTTGTTTAAGTCTTATAACGAGGCTTATGAGACCATCGAGAGGATCACGAGTAATAACTATCAATGGCCAACAAATCAAACAGCTTCAGGAAGACGTGTAGTCGGAGTTTATGAAGTTGACACACACACTTCTTTATCAGCTTAGGTATCGTTTATTTCCTTCATGTTAAAACAGTTTACCGATAATAGTGCTAATAATTTTGCAGCTCAGCCACCAAGTCTGTTTGAAGTAGTTTCCTGTGTGTACTGTGGGGAAGGTCATTCTTTTGAGAATTGTCCATCAAATCCCGAGTCAGTGTACTATGTGGGGAACCAATATTAAAATAGGAGTGGACAAGGGCCCCATTCCAACTTCTACAATCCTTCATGGCGTAATCATCCTTACTTTTCTTAAAGTACCCAAGGAAATGGATCGAACAACAACTTATTGCATCAAAGACCCAACTAATATTAAGGCTTTAATCAGCAAGCTCCAAAACCACCTCAAGCTGAGGCATCACACAGTTTGGAGAACTTGTTGAAAGCGTACATGGCAAAGAATGACGCTTCGATCCAAAGCCAAGCAGCAACACTGAAAAATTTGGAAAACCAAATGGGTTAGTTAGCTACGGAGCTTCATAATAGACCACAAGGAACCTTACCGAGCGATACTGAGAATCCAAGAAATTTGGGTAAAAAACATATCAAGGCAGTGGCACTGCGAAGTGGTAAAATTCTGGAACATCGATTGATTGATGTCGAAGATAAGCCCGTTGAGAAGAATCAACCAGCTGTTGAAATTCCTACACCAAAAGAATCAGAATCTGCAAAGTCTGACAAGGTAAACCCTGACTTAGTGAATTCAGATATTTTAACATCTTCTTTGGATGCAGATTTACCTACTCAGAAAAGTTGTCCGGTTCAACCGAAAGTTCCATCACCTCCATATCCATAAAGATTCCAGCAACACAAGCAAAAACATAAGGTGCAATTTAAGAAGTTTTTAGATGTTCTGAAGTAGTTACACATCAATATTCCATTGGTGGAGGCTTTAAAAAAATGTCAAATTATGTGCAGTTTATGAAGTATATATTGTCCAAGAAGAAACAACTAAGTGAGTATGAGACTGTTTCCTTGACAAAGGAGTACAGTGCGTTCCTGCAGAACAAACTGCCACCGAAATTGAAAGACCCGGGAAGCTTTACTATACCTTGTGACATTGGTGAATCTTACTGTGGTAAAGCTTTGTGTGACTTAGGAGTGAGTATCAACTTGACGCCTAAGTCTATTTTCAAGATGTTAGGGATAGGTGAAGTAAGACCTACAACTGTGACGCTTCAGCTAGCGGATTGATCTTTAGCATATCCCGAAGGAAAGATCGAAGATGTTTTGGTAAGAGTCGATAAATTTATTTTTCCTGCTAATTTCGTTGTCTCAAATTTTGAAGTAGACAAGGAAGTGCCGATCATCCTTGGGAGACCTTTCTTAGCCACGGAAGAACGTTAATTGATGTGCAGAAAGGTGAACTCACCATGCGAGTTCAAGACGATCAGGTAACCTTTAACATTCTTACAGCGATGAAATTTCCTAATCCAGTAAAAGAGTGTTCAGTTATGGAAGAGATAGGAACCATGGTTTCTATGGAAAGCAATTTTGAAGAAAACCCATTGGAAAAAGCCTTAGATCTTGACCCTTTGGAGGATGAAGAAGGTGAAGAAAACATGGCTTTGATGGAAGCCAATTCGAGAAATTTTATTGAATCCACACGGTTTCAACCGTTAGAGTTGGAAGTCAGAGAATTTGTGCAACCCAATTTGTCAATTGAAGAACCACCTAAACTCGAACTAAAGGTACTTCCTTCCCATTTGAAATACGTTTATTTAGGTAACTGTTCTACTTTGGCTGTGACTATTTCAGCGGAACTGACGAAAGATCAAGAGGAGCAACTAATTGTTGTTCTAAATAAATTTAAGAAAGCAATTGGTTGGACCATATCTGATATTCGAGGTATAAGCCCTTCTTTTTGCATGCATAAAATCATTTCAGAAGAAGGTGAAAGAGCTCAAATTGATGGGCAAAGGAGGCTCAATCCTATTATGAAAGAAGTTTTGAAAAAGGAAGTGATCAAATGGTTAGATGTAGGAATTATCTATCCTATTTCAAATAGTTCGTGGGTAAGTCCGGTGCAGTGTGTGCCGAAGAAAGGTGGAATCATGATTGTTGAAAATGAGCGTAATGAGTTAATTCCAACAAGAAATGTTATCGGTTGGAGAATCTGTATTGATTACAGAAAGTTGAACAAAGCCACTCGGAAGGACCATTTTTCGTTTCCTTTTATGGATCAGATGTTAGATCGACTGGGAGGTAATGAATTCTATTGTTTTTTAGATGGCTATTCGGGACATAACCAAATAGTTGTAGCCCCAGAGGACCAACATAAAACAACCTTTACTTGTCCATATGGTACGTTTGTTTTTAGGCGTATGCTTTTGGTTTATGCAATGCACCTGTAACTTTTCAACGATGCATGGTGGCAATATTTACTGATATGGTTGAAAATTTTGTTGAGGTTTTCATGGATGATTTTTCTGTTTTTGGTAACACTTATGATATTTGTTTGAGTAATTTGGCCAAGGTACTAAAGAGATACGAAGAGACGAATCTTGTCCTTAATTGGGAAAAATGCCATTTTATGGTCAAGGAAGGGATTGTCTTAGGTCATAAGATCTCAAAGAAAGGAATTGAAGTCGATAAAGAAAAGGTTGACGTAATTGAAAGATTACCGGCCCTAATGAATGTGAAAGGAGTCAAAAGTTTCTTAGGCCATGCCGATTTTTACTGAAGGTTTAGTAAGGATTTCTTGAAAATTTCTAAACGGTTGTGTTTGTTGTTAGAGGAAGATACAATGTTTGATTTCAAAAAAACATGTTTGGAAGCTTTTGAAGATTTAAAGAAGTGGTTAATCTCAGCCCCAATAATCATTACACCTGATTGCAACTCACCTTTTGAGTTGATGTGCGATGCAAGTGACTATGCCATTGGAGCTGTGATGCTCAAAGAAGAAATAAAGTGTTTCACCCTATTTACTATGCAAGTAGAACTTTGACAGGAGCCCAACTCAATTATATAGTAACTGAAAAGGAACTCTTTGCTATAGTTTTTGCTTTTGACAAGTTCCGCTCATATCTTATAGGTACCAAAGTTACAGTATTTATTGACCATGCGACCATTAAATACTTGCTCCCAAAGAAAGATGCAAATCCGAGGCTAATTCGTTGGATACTTTTACTCCAAGAATTTAACCTTAAGATACATGATAGAAAATGTGTCAAAAATCAAATAGTTGATCATCTATCGAGGTTCGAGCAAGATGAGGTAACTCGATCATGTGTGCCTATCAACGAGAATTTCCCAGATGAACACTTATTTGAGGTAAATCAAATTCATGAAATACCATGATTTGCTGATTTTGCCAATTTTCTTACATGTGGAATAATTCTTCGAGAAATGACATACCAACAAAGAAAAAAAATTCCTTCATGATAGTCGGTATTATCTTTGGGAGGATCCGTTTTTGTTTAAACAATGTGCAGATAATATAATCTGAAAGTGTGTAGCTAAAAGCGAGATTGCTGAGATCTTGTATCATTGCCATTCATCTCCAAGTGGGGGACACTTTGGTGGTTCACGCACTGCAGCAAAGATTTTGCAAGTAGGTTTCTTTTGGCCTACACTATTTAAAGATACTTATGATTATGTGAAGAACTGTGATAAATGCCAAAGGACCGGAAATATATCAAGGAGGAATGAGATGCCCTTGACAAACATTTTGGAGATTGAATTATTCGATGTATGGGGCATTGACTTCTTAGGCCCGTTTCCTTCTTCGTATGGGAACAAATACATCATAGTTGTTGTGGACTATGTATCCAAGTGGGTTGAAGCTGAAGCATACCTTAAAAATGTTGCTAAGGTAGTCATGCGGTTCATACATAAGCATGTGTTTACATGATTTGGGACACCAAGAACTATTATTTGTGATGAAGGTTCTCACTTTGTGAACAAATGGCTTAAGTGGTTGCTTGACAAATATGATGTGAAGCACAAGATGGCTACTGCCTATACAAAATCACTAAGCTTAAATATACTGAGGTAAGCTGATAGTGTGGGCAATCTTTTGATTATCGGCATATCTGGCTCAGCTCTTAAAATCTATAAAATAAGGGAAAAGAAAGGGGGGAAAGCTTTATGGAACGCCCCGAATTTGGGCCTAGAAGAATTGTGCTATTGGGCTTTGGGTCTCATAAAATTTTTAAGTGAGCAAGAAAATGAAAAATGACATGACAGCTTTAAAGGTTTAATGAATTTGGAGTGTCTAGGTGTGTTAGAGAAGCTCTGGGTTCGAGTTTTATGGTGGAAGGTTCTTAATTTATTTAATTAAGGAATCAGGGTTGTGAGTAGTGGGCTTTTAAATAAAAATAAGTGAAAAATGGCACAAAGAAGCCTGTGGTGAAGTGGCTAAGTGACGCCACTAGGGTGTAGGGAGGTGGCGACATATGCATACAGGGAGGTCTGAGGTTCGAGTGCTAGCTTAGTTTTATTTTAGAGTTCAATTTTAGGCTTCTAGAAGGCTGGAAGTGGCGTGTAGAGGGACTCTAAGGAGAAGTGATCAGTAGAGAGAATTTAAGAGAAGGATAAGGGAGATATCATGGAGAAAAATTAGGAGATGAG
Source organism: Gossypium bickii (assembly GCA_025503065.1). Lineage (NCBI taxonomy): Eukaryota > Viridiplantae > Streptophyta > Magnoliopsida > Malvales > Malvaceae > Gossypium > Gossypium bickii. The sequence continues at coordinate 107,727,982 of CP106710.1, read as the reverse complement.
CAGTGGATGAAGTGGTGCCGAATTGGACTTTAGGGGTGGCCAGGTTTCAGCTATAGGATATATAAAGGTGTGTGTGCTGAATCTGGGGTCCTAGGTAATGCCGAATTTTCCATTCTTTTTCTTTTCCTTGCTGAAACCTTATTTTTCCACAACAGAAAATACCTTGCCTTGTTGCCGAAATCTCCTATAGTCGAATCCCTTTTTGCCGAATTCTCTCATAGCCAAACTCTTTTATTGCTGAAGTATCATCATCTTCTCTTGCCGAAATCCCTATTAGTGATGAATCTTTGTTGTTTTCCTCCATCACAAATCGATTGTTACCTACTATCAGTCAAGGTTAAAAGCTGAATCTTGTTCAGTAGTTATCTAGGCCGCAGGATCAAAAGTGGATTCAGTAAGTATTCAGTTAACCCCATAGTGTGTTTTGTTAAAAGCTGAAGGGCTATCTAACTTCTCATTATCCTTAATCTTGTATTAACAAGGGTAAGGTTCAGAAATCGCAAGCGTGGTAAGGATCGTTAGCAAAGTGTAAGTGTACTCAACTCGATTATGGTTTAAGTAAATGGCCGAATGTGAGTATGATCTATAGGGGTGACTTGTGTGGATTATGAGTCACTTGAAGTTTGATAAAGTTTGTATTAAGCCACGATTAATCGTTAACTGGTGACTATTATAGGTTCGTGATTAAGGGGTTTACAGCATGCGTTGTAACCAGGTGTGTACAAACACTATGCACACACGAAATCGGCAAAGCCGAAAAGCTGAAAAGCTGAAAGTGGCTAAATGAGCCCGGTGGACCCGGAGGCTAAGTTTGATGAAATGGATTAATTTTATTATATGAGTTGGGTCAGGCATGCATGTTACATGATCTGGATTTGTTTTGGGCCTAATGGGTCATATGACTGAGATTTGGGCCTAGTGGGCCATAAAAATGTGATGTGGCCATTATAGGTTATATGAACGTGAAATGGGTTGATGGGCTTTATGGGGACGTAGACTAGTATGCTAGGGTTTTATGGACTTTAGGCTTAGTACAAAACAAGTGTTAAATCACATAAGACTTTATAATAATTAAACATGTCCGTGGACAAGTCGCTAGGTTAGAGTGTGGTAACGGGCATGTGCATGTCTAGGATTGGGTCAAGGGATATCTTGGTACTTAAGCGGCCTTAGCGGCCCACCTTCTCTTCTCTAGAATCCTACCTGGTGCATAGTGTCTGTTCACTTTAGCTGCAAGGACTTGTTAATGGGCCAAAGTTCAGAACTAAAACCCGATAGGGACCAAACATCCTTAGATTTGTAAAATTACTAAAATACCCCTGATTTGAAAAAAACCAAAATACCCTTAGTTTGAAAATTACCAAAACATCATTAGATTTGTAAAATTACTAAAATAGCCCCAAATTGTAAAATTACTAGAATACCCTCGATTTGTAGAATTACCAAAATATCCCTGATTTACAAAATTTCCAAGATACCCCTATTTTGTAAAATTACCTAAATACCCCTATAGGGTAGAATTACGAAAATACCCCTGGGTAGTGAAATGACTAAAATACCCCTAAGTGCTTAATGTGTGAAATTGTGTATGTTGCATTCATGAAATATATGTTGCACTTGGGTGGGTTTTGATGATACGGAGGAAGATTTGAGGATCGCATAGTCGCTTGACTACCGTGGATCCACCAGTGGCTTTAAACCCATTATAGCAACTTTGCTGCAATGTTTGAGTAGTGCCGCTACTAGTGCTACCTTCGGTGTTTAGGGATGGGTAGGTTGATATTTATATCCCCACAGGTGTGTAGGGTTGGAAGGGAAATGGTGTGCGGGGTTGGATTCGGGATCGGTGCATTACATTCATGTGACTCTGATGTGGTATGAGGTCATTGTGGGCTAAGGCCCAAGACCACTTATTAATATGATATTTGCATGTTGATTAGTTACCAAGGGTCGTACATACTGAGTTTCAAAACTCACATCCTTTTATTAAATGTTTCAGGTGACCCTCAGTAGATGGCTCGACATGGGAGAGGACTCGGAGATGGCCACTCTACAAGATATTTAGAAGTTTTATTTATTTGTTTCAAAAGACATGATTTTAATTGCTTTATTTTCATTGGATGTAATAAGGCCTTGTACTCCATTTTGACTTTGGATTTTGAGTTTTCTTGTTTCAACTGTTTACTTAATTATTAAACCTAAGTAATTTCTTATGTTTAGACATGGTTTTCGGAATACTGAAAATGATTAAATGGGCTTTTATCACTACTTAACAAGATTCAAGGATTTTGGGCTTTTAGGCCTTAAATTTCAACTTAGCAAAATTGTTTGAAATTGTGCCTTTGATGTGACATTCCTGGATTCGACCACAACGTCTGGGCCGGGTTTGGGGTGTTACATTTAGTGGTATCAGAGTCCAGTTGCAAAGCTTGGGCTATGAAATGGGCATTAGATTTTGGGTTTTTAAAACAAGTAGATTAAAATGTTTTGCAGGATTCTTGAAATGAGGTTCCCCGAGCCCTCGACGTCGAGCCAAGTAAGTTTTTTTTCCGTGGTTGCACTTGTGTAAATTGCTGAAATGTATTTAGATAGTGGGTTACTTTAAGCAATAGGTTCTTAGAGACTGCAGCCCATAGGAAACTTAAGCCTGTAGTGGATTTACAACTGTGAAACAACTTTTAAATTGTTACTTGCATAAGACATGTGCTTTAAACAGTGGAACTATGAACTAATTTCATAAAATTCCTAATTCTGATAATATGAGAATCAACGATGAGCGCTAGAAGAGGTGCAAGGGGTCACGGCAGAGGCCGTGGAAGTGTTAGGGCAGATGTGCTGACTTAGCTAGTTAGGGAGGTATTGGAGGAGGTTAAAGAAATTGGTAAAACACTTCGGGTTAGGTGCATGGACGGTAAGAAAAAAAAAAGCGATTGTAGTTTTTTAGTGTCGCAGTCTCGTTCTGTGAAGCATGTTAAGGTACATCCAAACTTTTCGGCTTGCAAATATTGCAGAAGGCGACATCTGGGTGAATGCTGGAGGAAGTCAGAAGCGTGTTTCAGATATGGGTTTGAGGAGCATAAGGCTCGGGATTGTTTAATCACCATTAAGTTGGGTATGTTTTCTATGGATGCGGTATTTTTGGCTATAGAAACTGTATGCGTGCAATGTTTATGTGTTATTAAATCAGAGTGCACGACGAAAGCATAGTGGTGTGACTTGAGCGGTGCGTTTAGTAGTTAGTTGGAAATTTCGAGGACAAAATTTCTTTAAGGGGGTAGAATTGTAATGCCGCGAATTTGGGCCTAGAAGAATTGGGCCTATTGAGCTTTGGGTCTCATAAAATTTTTAAGTGAGCAAGAAAATGAAAAATGACATCACAGCTTTAAAGGTTTAATGAATTTGGAGTGTCTAGGTGTGTTGGAGAAGCTCTGGGTTCGAGTTTTGTGGTGGAGGATTCTTAATTTATTTAATTAAGGAATCAGGGTTGTGAGTAGTGGGCTTTTAAATAAAAAATAAGTGAAAAATGGCATAAAGAAGCCTGTAGTGAAGTGGCTAAGTGACGCCACTAGGGTGTAGGGAGGTGACGACATATGCATGCAGGGAGGTCTGAGGTTCGAGTGCTAGCTTAGTTTTATTTTGGAGTTTAATTTTAGGCTTCTAGAAGATTTGAAGTGGCGTGTAGAGGGACTCTAAGGAGAAGTGATCAGTAGAGAGAATTTTGGAGAAGGATAAGGGAGATATCATGGAGAAAAATTAGGAGATGAGCAGTGGATGAAGTGGTGCCAAATTGGACTTTAGGGGTGGCCAGGTTTCAGCTATAGGCTATATAAATGTGTGTGTGCCGAATTTAGGGTCCTAGGTAATACCGAATTTTCCATTCTTTTTCTTTTCCTTGTCGAAACCTTATTTTTCCACAACAGAAAATACCTTCCCTTGTTGCCGAAATCTCCTATAGTCGAATCCCTTTTTGCCGAATTCTCTCATAGCCAAACTCTTTTATTGTCGAAGTATCATCATCTTCTCTTGTTGAAATCCCTATTAGTGCCGAATCTTTATTGTTTTCCTCCATCACAAATTGATTGTTACCTACTATCAGTCAAGGTTAAAAACCGAATCTCGTTTAGTAGTTATCTAGGCTGCAGGATTAAAAGTAGATTCGGTAAGTATTCAGTTAACCCCATAGTGTGTTTTGTTAAAAGCCGAAGGACTATCTAACTTCTCATTATCCTTAATCTTGTATTAACAAGGGTAAGGTTCAGAGATCGCAAGCGTGGTAAGGATCATTAGCAAAGTGTAAGTGTACTCAACTCGATTATGGTTTAAGTAAATGGTCAAATGTGAGTATGATCTATAGGGGTGACTTGTGTGGATTATGAGTCCCTCGAAGTTTGATAAAGTTTGTATTAAGCCAAGATTAATCGTCAAGTGGTGACTATTGTAGGTTCGTGATTAAGGGGTTTACAACACGCGTTGTAAGCAGGTGTGTACAAACACTATGCACAGACAAAATCGGCAATGCCGAAATGCCGAAAAGTTGAAAGTGGCTAAATGGGCCCGGTGGGCCTTGATGCTAAGTTTGATGAAATGGATTAATTTGATTATATGAGTTGGGTCAAGCATGCATGTTACATGATCTGGATTTGTTTTGGGACTAATGGGTCATATGACTGAGATTTGGGCCTAGTGGGCCATAAAAATGTGATGTGGCCATTATGGGTTATATGAACGTGAAATGGGTTGATGGGCTTTATGGGGACGTAGACTAGTATGCTAGGGTTTTATGGACTTTAGGCTTAGTACTAAACAACTCTTAAACCGCATAAGACTTTCTAATAATTAAACATGTCCGTGGACAAGTCGCTAGGTTAGAGTGTGGTAACAGGCATGTGCATGTCTAGGATTGGATCTAGGGAGAGCTTCGTACGTAAGCGGCCCTAGCGGCCCACCTCCTCTTCTCTATAATCCTACCTAGTGCATAATGTCTGTTCACTTTAGCCGCAAGTACTTGTTAATCTGCAAAAGTTAATAACTAAAACCCGAGAGGGACCAAACATCCTTAGATTTGTAAAATTACTAAAATACCCATGATTTGAAAATAACCAAAATACCCTTAGTTTGAAAATTAACAAAACATCATTAGATTTGTAAAATTACTAAAACAGCCCTGAATTGTAAAATTACCAGAATACCCTTGATTTGCAAATTACCAAAATATCCCTGATTTACAAAATTTCCAAAATACCCTTGTTTTGTAAAATTACCTAAATACCCCTGTAAGGTAGAATTACGAAAATCCCCCTAGGTAGTGAAATGACTAAAATACCCCTAAGCGCTTAATGTGTGAAATTGTGTATGTTGCATTCATGAAATATATGTTGCACTTGGGTGGGTTTTGATGATATGGAGGAAGATTTGAGGATCGCATAGTCGCTTGACGACCGTGGATCCACCAGTGGCTTGAAGTCCATTATAGCAGCTTTGCTGCAACGTTTGAGTAGTGCCGCTGCTGGTGCTACCTTTGGTGTTTAGGGATGGGTGGGTTGATATTTATATCCCCACAGGTGTGTAGGGTTGGAAGGGAAATGGTGTGCAGGGTTGGATTCGGGATGGGTGCATTACATTCATGTGACTCTGACGTGGTATGAGGTCATTGTGGGCTAAGTCCCAAGACCACTGATTTTGATAGGGCTTAGGCCCAATGTGATATTTGCATGTTGATTGGTTACCAAGGGTCGTACACATTGAATTTCGAAACTCACACCCTTTTATTAAATGTTTCAGGTGACCCTCAGTAGTCTGCTCGACATGGGAGAGGACTTGGAGATGGCCACACTACAAGATATTTAGAAGTTTTATTTATTTGTTTCAAAAGACATGATTTTAATCGCTTTATTTTCATTGGATGTAATAAGGCCTTGTACTCCATTTTTACTTTGGATTTTGAGTTTTTTTGTTTCAACTGTTTACTTAATTATTAAACCTGAGTAATTTCTTATGTTTAAACATGGTTTTTGGAATACTTAAAATAATTAAATGGGCTTTTATCACTACTTAACAAGATTCAATGATTTTGGGCTTTTAGGCCTTAAATTTCAACTTAACAAAATTGTTTGAAATTGTGCCTTTGATGTGACATTCTCGGATTCGGCCATAACGTCTGGGCCGGGTTTGGGGTGTTACACTTTAAGCTTAGTAAGTTTACATGTAAACAAATAACATCATAGTATAAGCTAATCAACAAATAACATTATACTAAACAAAAACCATCCACATTCAATTCATGCTTACTCATTCCATCCCTTACCACATTCTCACCACATCACAAACTTAATGCTGGTATTCATTCATTTTCATACCTGCACTCAACATCGCATTTTCTCATGGGTAGTTAACCTCACGAATCCAATCACAATGTCAAAACACTCGGCGGTTTCGAACTTAGCCCCCCATCAATCATTAATAGGGTGGTATCGCACATAGCCCGCCAAAAAGGATATTTATAGTGGTCTCACACATAGCCCACTAAATAATATAAAAAACGATGGTATCGCACACAGCCCATTGTAGTTAAGTAATAAGGTGGTATCGCACTTAGCCCGCCATTAAGTATCATCATTACACGTTTATATGACTATTTCGTCATTTAGATGAAACTATACAATGACTATAGAAATCAATCCACTCGAGTCATACATGTTCTCAGTCATGCCATGCACCAATCAACAACAATGTATGTATATAAAATGTATAGTTTACACATAAACTTACCTCGGTGCAAAACGCGTTAACTAACGGTTTAATTCGTAACCTTGCCTTTTCCTCGGTCAAGGTTAATTCCGCGCTCTTCTTGATCTATAATAATAAAATTCATTCATTTAGATCATTCTATGATCATAATGCATCAAAATCTACACTTAGGCAAAAATGACCATTTTGCCCTTGTACTATGGCAAAAATTATGATTTTGCCCCTAGGCTCGTAAATCAGTTTTCAACACATTTTCTCATTAAACAAGCCTAGCTGAACACTTATTTCTCTTACAACTACTCACAATTTCACTATTTCATGCATTTATGACACAATCCCAATCTTTGCATTTAAGTCCTACTTAGGTGTTTTCATGCAAACACGTTTCACAAAAGTTGTTTCACAACTCCCTAACATCCATTTTCTTTAATAAAAACTCAACTAACCACACAAACACTCTCATGGCAAGTCGCTAGACTTTCAACCATATTACAAATTAGTCCCCTCATTAGCTAGCTTAAGTTTTGGGGACTCCAAAAACACAAAAATCATCAATTAAAACCATCTAAATCACTTACTTGTAGAGAAAATGGGTTTTTGAAATTTTCAAGCTTTCAAAGCCTTCCCTTGGTGATATTTTCGGTTGGAGAAGAAGACTAAATGAAAAGATGATAACTTTTGCTTATATCATCTTATTTTATTCATTTTACCAACCAATATCACCAACTATTGACCAAATTAAATGCTCTTATCCCTTATGCATGCTATGGCTGTCCAACTCATTTAAACAAGGCCAAATTGCACATTTGGGACCTCCAATTAATAATCCATAGCTATTTGGCACCTCTAGCAACTAAAATAGAACTTTTGCACTTTATGCGATTTAGTCTTTTTTCACAATTAAGAATGAAATCATTAAAATTAAAACACCAAAATTTCCACATAGCCTTATATTAATGCTATGAAACATAAAATAACATCGAAATAATTTTCCTTAACCTCGGTTTAGTGGTCTCGAAACCATTGTTTCGACTAGCCCCAAAATCGGGCTGTTACAAACAGACCCTTAATTTTTCATGAACTCATTTTGTAAATAAATAAATAATTAGAACTTATTTTCTTAACTTATTACATTTAATTAATTCTGTCTAAGGAGATTGGAACTTAAACGGGACCGCTGTGAGCCCTCCAACCTTACTTGGTAAATAATTTAATGTAATTTGTTAAGAAGAAATTTTCTAATTAAGATTTAAAATTTTTAAGTTTCATTTGTTCTGTTTAAATTTTAAATTTTTATGTTAATAAAGGGAGTCAAATTTGGCCCAAGTACTAATTAATTTTTTTAGTAAGATATAGTCTGAGTTTGAGGCCCAAGATAGTAAAAAGGAGGGAAAAATCCATGCCTTGCTGTCACACCCATTGCTTGCTACCCAAGTGACCCTAATGTAGCTAATTTTTTACTACATATTGCCCTAATTTTTCCCTATATAAACCCCTCTCCATTCTACTAAATTTCATATCCCTCAAAGCAATTTGCTTACACCCTAAAAATCCCTAAATCTCCCTTTTGTGCCGTCAACCTCAAATCCGAAAAGAAACCCTAGTTCTCTTCCCTTTTTGCCAAAATTCCCTATTACTGCTGCAAAGAGATTGTCAAAGCACTGCCGTTGCTATCGCACGTTGTCATCGCCGCTGCACCATCCTTGTCGTCGTAAGATTTTTGCTGTAGCAAGTTCTACCCACATTGCCGATTTCTCTTTTCTCTCTTGTGCAGAAACTTTGCGAATTTTCGGGAAAAGATACCATGTCTCGCAAAACAACCAGATCTTCAAAGACTACTCCTGAAAACCCAATTTTGATCGATGAAGAAGTTAAAAAGAGATTTGATTCAATCTTCAAGCATCAACATATGAAGCCAGAAAAAGGTTTTGACTTGAAGAGTAATGATTTGATAGTTGTTCCTATACCGATTAGAAAGAAAATGAATACTCTCAAGTGGAAACGATTTTGTGATACTCGTTCACTTACCATGATGAACTAGTTCAAGAATTCTATGCTAGTTTGACTACGCAAGATGCTACTGAAGTCATCATTCGAAAGAAAAAGGTACCTCTTACTTCTAACTCCATTAATGACTTGTTTAATTTACCTAATGTTGAAAAAGATGAGTACTACCCTATGATGAACAATATCAATTGGGATTTTCTTCAACAAGTGCTTGATGTTGTGACAAATCTGGGATCCCAATGGATTATAAGAAAGTATGGGAGCCATTCTTGTCAAAGAGAATACTTAAAACCAGTAGCAAAGGTATGGTTTTATTTCATTCGCTACAGTTTTATGCCTATCTAACATAGTTCCACCATCTTGATGGAACAGATGCTTTTGTTATATGCAATTTTGATAGAAAAGTCCATTAATGTTGGGAAAATTATCCTCAAGGAGATCCACGATTGTGCTAAAAAAAGGCAGGAAGTGCTTATTTCCCATCATTAATCACTTCACTTTGCTTAAAGGCCCATGTTAAAACACAAGCAAATCTGAAGAGGCGTTATGTTAAAGGCCAGATACCGAGGAGTCAACAGATGGAACTAAAACTGAAGCTAATTCAGTTATGGACACTGGAGAGGAAAAATCTGATAAGGAACCGAACATTCCTGAACCAAGGGTTGAGCCAGAAGAAGAACTAGTCAAGCTAAGTGTTGAACTTGAATATACAACTTCCATGTCAACTTCTGCAAGTACTTCAAGGAAATCGGAGTTGTCAATATTGATGGATATGTGCAAGTTCATGCATAATCAACAACAAACTTACTAGAAATATGCAAAAATTAGAGATGAATCAATTCAAAATACTTTTAAGAATATCTCTAATACTTTTGTTCCTAAGTTCCCAGATGCTATCTTTGAGACATGGACGAAAGATACTGACGAAGCAAGTAGAGATGGAGCTAAAGAAGACAAGGGGAATGAGTCAGAAAAATAAAAATAGGGGATTCTTGTCTTGTTATTTATTTAATTATTTTTAGGTCCTTAGGAATTTATTTCATTCATAATTAGGATTTAATTTCTACAAAATAAAACATAGCAAGCATGAACAAACTTAACACTTTTTTAGAAAGAATAAGACTAAGTGATGTGGAAATGGGAATAAACATGTCTAGGATTGGGTTATTAGGGAAGACTTGGTATTTAAGCAGTCTTAATGACTCACCTCTCTTCTTTACAACCCTACCTAGTGTTTAGTTTTCATTCATTACTTTGTTCTTGCAATGAGGACATTACTTCTTTTTGAAGGGGATAAGGTAAATAAATTGCTCAAACTTTTAAATTTTTTCATGTATGTTTCAATCGTTTCTTTCATAAGTATGTTTTAATAAATGAATGTTTAGAGATATTTTTTGTTACCGAGATAGTTTGTATGCAAGTATGAATGATGATTTTATCTAAGTGAAAGTATGTTATCATGAAGAATGGAATGCTTGTATGATCTTAGCCTTAGTAATGTTTGCCATGAAAACATAGTTTCTTTTGAGATTAGACATGCATGAAGGTTTATATCTTTAGAATTGACTTAGTAACTTTCTTGAGGCGAAATCCTAGGGGACATAAAAATCTAAAATGATATAGGCACTATTTCTTTGGACCGTTTGAGCCTGTTCAAGCCAACCCTATGATATTAGACCCTTGAAACTGTAATTTTGAGCTCAAATGCCTTTTTTTTTTTTTGCAATGAACCTACATTATAAGCCAATTACCATCTTTTTAAAGTTATCCTAATTTTGTGCACCTATCTTAAAGTTGTCTTAGGAATCAACATTTGAGGAAATTTTCATAAAGATGTATGTGCCCATGCTTTAAAAAAAGGGAGCGAAGAGAAGTTTGCTCAATCCCCAGAAAGGAAAAAATGTATGAGCTTGAGTTCAAATAAGTTTGAGGGTGTTCCAAAGGTTCACTTAAAGAAAAAGGTTGTATTACATGAAAACCAAGACAAAGTTAAAGGTTAATATTTTTTTAAAACCGAAATGTCCCATCTCTTAAAATCCCTACCTTTAGCCTAGCTCCATTACAAGCTTATAAAAGACCTATTGATTTGATGATTATATCACCTATATTAGTGGACAGGAAGTCCTGAGTTCAACATATGAAGATCATAAATAAGCCTTGTTGTTGTTTGCTTGATTGATAGGAAATTATGTGGAATGAATAATGTTATCTATGGCTGTGACATACATGCAAACTATGATTCATGTTGTCATATTTTGAAGCTTAGTATAATCTTAAGGAATGTTTGCATCTGAATTACTTGTTAATTAAGAAGATCGATAAGCATGAAGTTATTAATGTATGCTTATGGGTCAAAGATTGATGCTGCTTACACTATTAGCAATTTTGCCTTAGCAAGACCTTTTGCTGTGCATAAACATTACTCGGGACGAGCAATGATTTCAGTTTGGAGGTGTGTAAATGGAAAAATATATAGGAATTTTCCTATGTAATTTATCACCTTGTTACTTAAATCTGTTGTTAAAACTAAGTAAAAATTAATGAAATATGTGAAAATATGAAATTAGGACATAGAAATTATTCAAATGTGATTTTATGCTTTATTATATAGTTTTCATGCAATAAATGGCTTATTTTTTTTATTAATTTGAATATATTATTTTTTTAAGACATAAAGTGGGCCATGCATGATTAAATTAAATAATAAAATATAAAATTATATTTAATAATTCATTTTAAAATATTTCATTAATACTTTGGGTTTTAATTAATTAATTAAATTGGATAAATTTTATTCTTTGGTCCTTTAACTTGTTGATTTATTCTGGACAGGTCTGATAGCTTTGCTGGATTACAAAATCGTCCAAATTGGAGACCAAGTCAACCCAATATTTGGCTACACATGGCTGTCCATTTAAACCATTCTTTGGTTTAATTACACAAGGTCCTTGCTATGTTGAAGAAATTAGAGATTTGCCCGAAGATTTATAATTGACCGAGTCTCAGCCCTGAGTTGTGTGACATCCAAAATTTCTTAAAAATCAAGCAAAAAATCAATTCAAAAGCCACTAAGCATGGTTAGCCACAATTTGAGGAGATTTGAAGAGGTTAACATCCACTATTTTTAGCAAACTATCCCCCTCTCCTCACCTATAAATAAGATCCTCTCATTCCCTCATTCATCATCCCTCAATCATTCCTCATTCTCTCTTCTCTCCAAATTCTCTTAGTCTTTTCCATTTCCATGCCTAGCATCATCTCTTCATACAGATTTTAGCAATTAAGTCTCTTAAAGAACCCTTGGTCGGCCACCTTGGAGAGCCATCAGCAAAGGAGCAAAGCAAAACGAAGGAACCTCGTCGATCGAGTCTTGGGTGTGTTTACTCAATTGGGTTTAATCCTTTTCTTTAATTTAATCGAAAGATGTTTGCTATGTGTTCTGTCTTCTTGTTTACAACAATGTTAGCTTAATTTTATTTAAGCTGGGATGATTGCTTTGATTAAATAATATTTATTTGATTCATGCTTATAATGTTTGTGCCTCAATCGATCATGTTTTCAATTAAAATCAAAGTCGTATTTCGTTCATACGTGATTGAAATGCACTGAATTAGTCGCGAGCGATCCTTACGAACGACGGCTAATGGACACATAATTGAAATGTGCATGCTCAATTTAGAGATCGACCGATTAAATTGTAGGTTGCATAACAACTCGATCAAGCTCATTATCTACATAGTTTTGAAATTTGTGTGATTAAACTGTTTCAAACCTGACACATCCCTGTTACCTCAGACAAATGCTAAGAAACCCTTAGTAAATAAGGATCAGTAAAATGCGTATTTACTAAGTAAAGGATTCCGAAAGGACCTAATGTGGTTTCCAAACTCATAAAAGATCGAGTTGCCATGGAATGTTTTTCCGAATGTTATTAAGCATGTTGATAATAAATTGAGTTTAATTAAAGTAATTGTCCTTGTTTATTTATGTTATAATTGTTGCAAATTGTGTTTAATTTTACTAATATCTATTTCATTCATATAGTTTGCATACTAAGGATAATTTGCATTAGCGATCATTGCATTTAGTTTAATATATTTTAATCACCACTTCTCAACTATATTGTGTTTTTATTTACCAAATTGTTAATATAATTTTACAAATTAAGTGACTTAGCACAAATACAATCCCTGTGGAGATGATAACTCAATACTTATTTATTACTTGATAACGACTGTGTACACTTGCACAAACCTACGTGTTACAGGGGTACAACCCATATGAGAATATATCTAGATAGAACATGGTTATTACTAGACCAAGGGTTACGCCTACCAACATTCGACTCTGAGAGAATGAAGCATTGGCTATGCCAACTAAGTTCACAAATTTCCCCACGAAATCTCGGGAGTTTGACTCCATGCATAGAATTTTTTTATTTTTGAATTTAAGTAGTCTTTTATAAATTTGTATGAACAGATCTCACTAAGTTATTATGGACTTATAAAATTTATTTTCTGGATCTAGGATAGATAAAGACATGGAAATCAAAGTTAATAGTTGGGCATGGTAGTTGTCTCATGTATATAGAGGGCACCCTTAGAGGCCACGCCTTAAGGTTTAAGCTGATTGTGTCTGTAATTGAATCCTAGTCTAAAACTTCTAAATAGTTTCCAATTTACTTAAAGAAGAACCAAGGTTCTAAGACATTTTAACTAATATGATACAGGTTTCAATAGTAGTCAAAATTTGAAGTTTAACCTATCTAAATATGTAATTAAATCAAACCAAAAATATGTTGGAAAAAACTCGGTTTGAAAACGGTTTTCTAGCACAGTAGAAAATTAAAATTTTGAAATCGACCCAGTTTGTGATATTTATAGAAATAAACCTTAACCAAATTCACACCTATGTCTTTGGATAAGAGGATCCTTGATGTTTTTCTTTTAGGGTGAAAACAAAAATTCTCTCTTCTTTAAAAGAAACTGGTAAAACTGTTATTCCGGAAAAATATATTTAAAAGTTAAGAATAAATTATCTCTATTTTTGGTATAATAACACTCTCTCAAACTTGTGTGTTAATAACTCTATCAGTGCCATCTATTTATAGGAAGTGAAGGTAGAACTCTTGTAGAGTTGTAGAGGTTTATTTTAATAGAAAAACAACATACTACTTAGAGTAGGAGAGCGGTGAACGACTCACTCTTGTATTTGTACTAGGGTTTCCTCCCCTTTCATGTTATATGAGGGGTTTTGGGTCTCTCTCACATTAGGTCCAATTAAGAGAACTTCCTAGGGATTTTTGACATAGTACTCTATAATATGATCCAACCCCATTTAGTTTTTCTATTTCCCAAAATAAATTTTAATATTTACATATTAATTTTCTCATCCAAATTTTAATCTAGTAAAATATAGACGATTTTACCCTCAATAAATTTTTGAGAAAATTCATTTAGTATGTCGCAACTCAACATGTTCACTATGATCGAATGGTTTATTTTCATTTTCGGGCTTCAAAATAGTCCAAAAACATAAACTTATTCTTTCATCATTTTTTAAGTAATCCTATATGGAACTGCAAATTTCCATTTTCATTTTTGGAAACTTACATTCATTTCCAAATTATTTCAATTCTCCTTTTTGGAGAAAACCATAATCATTCCTAAATGTTTCTCATTTCTCATTTTCTCTTCATTCCATTCATTTTTCTTCAAACATGCAAGTTATTTCTAGTTTCAACAAGCTAATGGAGAGACTGGTTGGATATATGAACTTGAGGCTCAAATGATTTATAATTATGTTTTGGATTTTTGTCTATTAATTATAAACTCATTTAGTCATGAATTCATTCCACTATAGTATCATGACTGAGCTCTCCTCAAAGGAATACCATTATGAAAGCAACTACTTAGTACTCATCCAATGACCTTGTTATTAGTGTGTCACCCTCATAGAATATCCTTGATCTCTTTAGGATAATATCCGTTCTATTTTATCTCATGGTAACCATTACATCTTCCTTCATGAAAAGTAAATCACTATCATTTAGTGATCAAGTCATCCATCAGAAAGATGGACCACCCTTGTCCATGTGTACTTTTCATCAACCATGTAATGTCAATGAGATGATATCATTTACCCATGTTTTGGGCTATGAATTCCACTATTGTGAATGACGCTACACACTACAAAAGTCGTACACCCAACACACCAGCTTTCGATTCCTTATCTATTTGAACTCAGGCTTTTACTTACATTAAAGTGTACGAGTCACACATACATAGGCTGTCATCCACTCAGGATTTAGGTATGCCACACCATGAACGTCACAAATGAATAAATCCATAAACAGATTCAGTATATATTCTACTTAGGTCCTATATAATGTACTATCAATCTAGTCAGTCACATCTATATCTCTATCTTCTAGGAGTCATCTGCTCCGATGCCCAAGACAAGGCATCTCTCCAATTGGACTTGTTAGAGGACATATTAGTATTTTAATTGGTTTGCTCATTTCCAATTAGACTAAGGACATTTTTAGGTTTGTCTACTAATACAAGGTGACTTTCCATACTATGATCTGACCACACAATACCGCTTAGTATTAGTTAAACATTTAGACAAGCAATGACCAACATTTGCTTTCATTTTACTTTGCATGAAAAAATCATGTGAGGACAATTATACAAATTATATTAATGTAATCAATGAATTTTTTTATAACCAATATGTTTGAAAAAATTACAAGTGGATATTGACGAAAACACTACATTTAGGGTACCAGATCCAATAGTATCCCACTTGACCTAGTGAATTAGATGAGTCATGTTTTGCATTCTTATGCCCCTCCATTTATTTCCCAAAAAGCTATATAGCTATAAGAGTCTTGTCTAAACAAATCCTCGATTTTTGTTCTCATATGCGATTTTTGACTACATAAATAATTTCGTCAAACACTGTCGTCTCCCTTATGTGTTTCCCTTATGTGGTTTATTTAGATTTAGTTATATCCACACTGCTATAGTGTCATAATCTTTTCCATACCTCATGTTCAGCCTTCTATAGTGAAATTAGCATTGCAACCCTGCTTGACACTAATTCACACTATAGACTCTCCGTCTAGGATAAAAAACACAGCCCGATGTCAACTTTCCCTGAATCCTGACATGTTTGGAAGTCAGATCAGTATATCTTATAGGAGTAAGATCTCCTCCCGAATACTCAAACATATAATATCTCATTCTCCGTAAAAACTTGAGTATATGCTTAACTATTTGTCAGTGCCTTGGTTCTAGATTTGTTTGATATTGACTTACCAACCCCACTACAAAACAGATATTTGGGTATGTGCATAGCATACCATTCACGATACTTCCTACTGCCAAAGCATAAGGAATCTTTCTCATGTTCTCTCTTTCTTCCGCTGTCTTAGGACAATCCTCTAAAAAGAGATGAAATCTTGATACAGAGGGTTGATTTCCCTTTTTCGAATTAGTCATTGCATAACGCTTGAATATCTTATAAATGTATGAAGCCTAAGATAGTACTATCACTTTGTTCTTCCGGTCCCTTAGGATTCGAATACGTAGAACAAAACAAAATTATTTTCTCCCAATTCCTTCATGCTAAATGGTTAGGTTTACCATGGTTTAACCGATGACAATGTCCCTACATCATTTCCAACGAGTACAATTTCATCGACATATAGAATGGGAAATACCACATTTCCATCCTCTAAATGTTTGTAAACACAAGGTTTATCTACGTTTTGCTGAAATCCAAAATTCTTGATCACTTGATCAAATCTTTGGTTCCTTGAGTGAGATGCTTGCTTGAGTCCATATATAGATCTAAGTAGTTTGAAAACTTTATATTGTTTCCTTTAGCTATATATCCGGTGGGTTGCATCATGTAGATGCTCCCTTCAAGATAGTATATCAAAAACCTTGTCTTGAGATCCATTTGCTAGATCTCGTAATCAAGAGTCGCCGCAATGGATAGTAATATGTGGATTGACTTAAGCACGAAAATCAGAGAGAAGGTGTCTTCGTAATCGATACCATTTTTCTAAGTATAACCTTTTTTTAAATGTCTAGCCTTATAAGTTTCAACTTTTCCATCCGTATTTCTTTTCCTCTTGTAGATTCACTTAACATTATTTCAAAGAAATTTAAACAACTAAATTACAAACATATATATAATGAATCAATTTAAGATATAAATATACTTATGAGCCTTAATTTGGGCTTACGGGGCCTTAAAATAGTTTGAGAACAATTCGGGATCAAATCGAAACAAAATAGAAAACTTCAGAAAAACATGAAAATTTGCAAAACAAGGGTTATACGATCGTGTGGCCAGGCCGTGTGACATAGTCTAGACCGTGTGAACATTCAAAGTCAAGACACATAACTGTGTCCCTACCCGTGTCTTCATTCGTGTAAGTATTCGAAATAGGGCCACACGGTCGTGTCGCAGGTCTTGGGCCAGACCCTTAACAAAACGCTAATAATATGCAGCGAAGCCCGAAAAGCTATGAACCTCAGAAACTACATGACCCAGAAATCCAAATTCTAACAACTAAAATTCACATTTACTGAATTTTGCATACAATTGTTTTTCGCGTAGAACATGTAGTACTACCTTCAAATGCTCAGCATGATCTGAATCGTTCAATGTATAGACTAAAATGCCGTCTATAATCACCACAACAAAATGATTGAAATACAATTGAAACACTCGATTAATCAAATCCATGAATGCTGCAGGGGCATTAGTCAAACCAAATGGCATCACTAAAAATTCATAATGACCCTATTGAGTTCTGAATGCAATCTTTGGTACAGCAGGCTCTTTAATTCGCAACTGGCAATATCCAGATCGCCAATCAATTTTTGAAACTATCGTAGCTCCCTTCAATTGATCGAACAAATCATCAATATGAGGTAACATATATTTATTCTTGATGGTGAATCAATTCAACTACCGATAATCTATGCATAATCTCATTGACCCATATTTCTTTTTTACAAACAGAACCAGAGCACCCCAAGGTGACACAGTCAGTCGAATAAATCCACGGTCTAACAATTCTTGCAACTGTGCTTTCAAATCTTTCAACTCGATAGGAGTTATTGTATACAGAGCTATTGAAATTGGATCTATTCTTGGCATAAGTTTAATTACAAATTCAACTTCTTTAGTTGGTAGTAACCCATGTAATTCTTCAGGAAAAACATTGGCATACTCTTTAACTATCGGTACTTGACCAAATTTTTTCTTCTACCACTTTTAAATCAAGAATATAAGCCAAATAAGCCTTGCATCCTTTTCTGATCAACTTATGAATTAGAACTGCCAAAATCACATTCGTCATACAATTGGTTCCATCTGCCTTGACACAAATAAACTCACCACTCAGACGTTTCAAACTAACTTGCTTTCTTCAAAAAATTAAGATTTCATCATGCTCAGACAACCAATCCATTCCTAGAATAAGATTAAAATTATCAAATGGTAAATATCAAACTAGCAGAAAAATCATAACCTTAAAATTTTAGTGGACATGACTGACAAATATGATTGACTAAAACACACTGACCAAGTGGATTTGTTACCTTAACCGTATAAAAAGTTGACACAACAAGTAAATTCTTTTTGTCTACTAAATGCAGTGCATTTATAAAAGTGTGTTGACCTACATCAAAATCAAAAAGAGAGAAAGTACCGACAATAACATCTAGAGCGGAAGCTTATTCTTTAGCTCTAATTGCATAAGCCATGGCTTGTGCTCTAGCTTTGAATCCTTTAGTTGTATCTCTTGTTTTTTCCTCGACTAGCTGTAGCATTTCTATCATTTCCAAGTTTTCTACCTCTCCGTAAAGTATCTTCAGGCTTGCTAATCTGATTTCCCGAATCACCATGTCGTTTTGGACAATCTCGGAGGAAATGGTTAGGAGATCCGCATCGAAAACAAGTTCCTAACTTAGATTGACATCCGCCGAAATATCTTTTACCACATTCTTCACAAACAATCTTCTCAACATTTCTCACACTACCAACATTAGCTGTCAGAGAATTAATAGACTTCCAGTTATCCTGTCTAGATCTATCTCTACCAGTAAACTCTAAAGGAGCAGTCGCATGATTTGCATCATTTCAAAACTTCTTTGATGGAAAAGTCTGAGCCAATTTGGATGATCCTCGCTTGTTAAAATCTTCATATCTCAATTTAGATCGCCACAGATTTCTTCAAATTTTTGAGCTCGTTCCAAGAGTTCCACGAATTCGCGTAACTTCAATATTGCAATAGACATCTAATACACATGTCTTCATCTTTTGATATGATATACGGGCCTACTTGTTTAAATATATAAACTTTTGTTCATACTCAGCTATTGATCGATTCCCCTATTTCAACTCAACAAACTCTTTCTTTTTCTTGTCAAGATACAACCAGCTAACATATTTCTTCCTGAATTCTATCTGAAAGAAATCCCAGTTAATATGATTATTGGATGTCATTGTAGTTAAAGTATCCCACTATGAGTATGGTTAGTCTTTCAGCAACGAAATTTCATATCTTAGACAATCTGTAGGTGCAGACATCAATTCCCAAAAACTCTCCCCGTATTCATTAACAAATGTTCGACTTTTGAAGAATCACTTCATAAACCTTACCTCTAAATTCTTCAGCTATGCATTTTGGAATTTTATCTACTGAAGGGCGAGTAACAGTCGTAGACACAGGATTTTGAGGACAGGGAGGTGTCGGAGGAGGTACAGTAGGGTAGAGGTTGTGGAGTCACAGGGTTCTCTCATTTAAACTCACTGAACCATTGATTTATCATACCGAAAAATACACTTTTCATTTTATCACCAGATGATTGCAAGACTGACGCACTGTAAAACCCCAAACCAGGCCTAGATGTTATGACCGGATCTGACATGTCACATCGAAGTGTCATTTGAAAACCGGTTTGTAAAATCAAAACTTGTTATTCGCTTATTGGTCGTATCATTTATTAATCAGGATTAAATATCTTGGAAGCTTTTCCAAATGTAAACTTTAAAATTTGAAAATGCGTGATTTTCTTTGGAAATGGTTATTATTTTGAAAACCCATGTTTCCTAATCTAACAGGTTAACGTAAAAAGTTAAAACCAAATAAAAGTTAAAAACCTCAAATGGCCTTATTGCATAATTATCTCCCCAAAATAAATAACTTAAATAAAACTATATATAAATCAAAATACTTGCAAACGTGTGGCCACCTCCGAGTCCCTCGCAGCTCCAAATCATCTAAGGCTGGGGATTTCCTGAACAGTTAAAAGAAAAGGGTGAGTTACGAGAACTCAGTGTGTAATACCCTACCATGCGATAAGTGATGCGGGCACTGAGCCCTATTCGAAGAACAGATCAACGGGCTTTAGCCCTATCTGACAGAGAGTGGGTCTAAGCCCAAAGTCGTAACTGTGTATAATAGAGATGCAACCCAACCCAGTCGAGCCAACACACCATCCGTACCAACCAATACACCATGTGGGGACCAAGTTGACCCACCCAGCCAACACACCAATATCACACCATAACTGCTAATAACAGTAAACGTGGCTAAGCCACTAAAATCAGAATACGTGGCGAAGCTACTAGAATGGTAAAAACGTGGCAAAGCCACTAGTACAGTACTTCCTCCAAATCAGAAACCCAACCCCAATGCAGAATGTCGTGTCATAAATATTACATGTATGCAGTACATCATACTCATAATCAGTCATATAAATATCATACACACATCACTTAAACTACCATTAGGGGTATAACGGTAATTTTGTCAGTTAGGGGTAAAACGGTAATTTTACCCATCAGGGGTATTTTGGCAATTCTACTCTACGAGGGTATCTCGGTAACTTCACCCTTCGAGGGTATTTTGGTAATTTTACACTTTGAGGGTATTCGGTAATTTTACCCTTCGAGGGTATTTCAGTAACTTCACCCTTCGAGGGTATTTCGGTAACTTTACCCTTCGAAGGTATTTCGGTAACTTTACCCTTGAGGGTATTTCAGTAAAGTTTACGACCTTTCCAAAGGCCTACTGTCATCTTGAACGTCTCGAATATCTTGTAGGGCCAAAATAGTGTAATTGGGCCCAAAGCCAACTATTCGGCCTAGGTGGGCCCACATGCTCGTGTGGCCCATTCAACCTAATTTTAGTCACGGCTATGCGAACTTCACAGCCCAATCCATTATTTGTCACTATCATGAGTTTTACTCAGGTGGGGCCCATCTCGGCCCAACGAGGCCCATTCCGGCCTAAGCCCACGAGAACATTCGTGGCAGCCTCTACGGTCTATCGCCAATGATTGTGGCTCGGTTTATCCTTGCGAGTGTTCGAATGCTCGTGAGCCTTCAGATGCCAAAGTTTTGGCTTTTCAACTTTAGCCGATTCATAATTACGCAGGGGTGTGAATACACACCTTCATCCACCGTTTTTATAGAAACAACATTGGGTGTACGATTACACACCTGTTATGGGTTGTAGTTTGAAGCGCTTCCAAGATTAAACACCTATGATAACAACAGACCCATCAATTAGTATCAAACCCTTGTTAATTCATCAATATAGTATTGAAAACGCTTTAATAAAACTAGCGCTACTTACCAATCAACAACCGTAATCTCCTTTAGTTCCGAAACCACGTATCCCTTTAATGCTATTACGTTCACAAGAACTGTTAACTGATTCATAAGAATCTACCATCCCATAAGAATATATTTATACTAGGCTTAAAGCACTTACCACGAATCAAAAGATCTCTTGCAGGGGAGAAGTAATCGGCCTACCCCTTGTAAAGGAAAATGAGTCCCTAGCAACATTCGAACAAAAAAGAAGGTGTTAGATAAACTTATCTCCATGGCAACTGGGGGAAATACCCTTTCAGCCCAAGAGAAACAAAACCGAGTATGAAGAAGGAAGCCAACCAAGATTCGGCTAAAGTCACCACTTACCAATAAATCGAAGAGATTAAGAAACGGTTAGGAACGAAGAGAAGAAGGTGTTTAGGCCTTAACAGATTCGGTCAACACAAGAAGAACCAAGGTTTTAAGAGGGAAAAATATTCAGCTATCTTGAAAAGAAAAGAAAAGAATAACGAGAGGGAAAAGAAGAAGTAGTGTTCGGCCAAAGGAGAAACCTAAAGGAGAGAAAGATGATTCGGCAAGGAGTGGTAGTAATTGAAAAATAACGATAAAAGAGAAAAAGACCCGAATGGTAAAAATGTTGCATGAGATGCCACAAAAGAAATAAATCCCGAAATGTCCAAAAAGAAAACCCGAAACAGTAAAGAGGATTTTCGGTTTCTACTCTCTCACAAGGTTGCCGAAAATGCACAAATGACCCCCTTAGCCAAAATCCCCTTGCTCAAGCTCTCCTATTCGACCAAGACTCTTCCACATTCCAACTCCTTCAACCTCTCTATAGTTTCCTCCTTAATTTGCTCCCAGCCTCTCATTCAAATTTGTTGACCAAGTCACCAACCTCCTCTACAGAGTTTGATTTCAACTCTACCTCTCACACCACAGAGATGTAAAATAAAATCTCCTTATTGCATGCCATGAGATTTGAACTCCAATTCCCTTGCCATCTTAGTGATGCCACAACCATCAAGCCACAATCTCTTTTTGTGACACAAAATCACACACATTTATACATAAGTCCTAATTGCTAATAGCCAATTCCACTTAAGAGCAAAAACTAAAAATTTTCCAAGGCCCTGACTCGAACCCAGGCTTCCTAAAAACCCCTAAATACACTCAAATACTCAGCCATTGAAGCACATATGGAATTTAAGCCAAATCATGCAAAATTACAAACCCTACATTTTTAGGGCATTACAACTCTATCGCCTTAAAGAAATTTTGACCTCAAAATTTACCTGGTCAGAATAGGTGAGGGTATTGTTGTTGCATCGCCTCCTCAGGCTCCAACATGGCTTCCTCTGAACCGTGATTACGCCAAAGCACCTTGATCAATGGAATAGATTTCCTCCTTAATACCTTAACGTCACGATCCAGTATCTACACCAGTTCTTCCTTAAAAGTTAGATCAGGTTTAACCTCGATCTCCTCCACCGGCATTATATGTGAGGGATTAGAGAGGTATCGCCTCAGCATGGAGACATGGAACACATCATGTATCCAGTTTAACTCAAGAGGTAGCTCTAGTTGATAGGCGACCAGTCCCACACGCTTTAATATCTGGTAAGGTCCGATGAATCTAGAGCTAAGTTTGCCTTTCCGTCCAAATCTCAAAATCTTCTACCATGGTGAGACATTCAAGAAGACATAATCCACCACAGAGTACTCTATCTCCTTATGCTTTAAATTTGCATACGTTCTGCCTATCAGATGTTTCCTTTAACTGATCTCGAATCAACTTTACTTTTTAATTGGTTTTAGAAACTAACTCTGGCCCCAAAACTCGCTGCTCACCAAGTTCTGTCCAATAGGTAGGGGTGCGACACCTACGACCATATAATGCCTCATACGGTGCCATCCGAATACTGGCTTGGTATGTAACACCCCAAACCCGGTCCGAACGCTACGACCAGATCTGGTATGCTACGGGGTTTAACGTTAAAAACTTCACTTGGATGATTTTTGGAAATTCAGTTTGTTTATTTAGGTATTCGCTAAAATAAGTGATATTTGAAGAAAACCTTTGCTTTTTCCTTGAACGTGTTTGAAAATCCCATATTATTACTTATTATAGATAAATCTTTGAACATAAACTTATAAAATTTAAACATTAACAGATATAAAATGATAACCTAAGCTATGGGGCCTTTTTACATAAATAGTCCCAAAATTAAAACCTAAAGGAAAACCAGAAATAGATTATGAAAATAACAGACTTGATGGCCCCTTGAGTCTGCCTCGGCTCCCATGCCCACGATCTACTGCTCATCTAAAAAGTCAGGGAAAATAAAGGGGTGAGTCACCGAGACTCAGTGTGCAAATCTCGAAAACACATAAAAGGCTTGAGGCCCACAATCACATTATGGGCCTTAGCCCATTCACAATGGCAACAGAACATTTACATGCAATAAGGCCCATCCCAACCTAAAAGTCCATCCTCTACACACCAGCCCGTACCAGCCATCATACCTCGGGGATTTCTACAATCAACCCACCAACCGCTACACACCATATTGACAGTCATGCTGTTAGTTAAAATGCCGATCACCATGTGACCTTATAATCCACTGTGGCAGAGCCACCGATCACTGTGTGACCTAATAATCAAGTGTGGCAGAGCCACCAATCACTGTGTGACCTCATAATCAAGTGTGGCAGAGCCACCGATCACTATTGTGACCTAAATGTACATATCGTGGTTTAACCACCGATCACTAAGTGACCTTTTAACATGCTCTTCCCCTTCATCATATGAACCCTATCCCATGCATACATCCATGCAAAATCAAAACAATATACTACCTAACATATCACAGACTATCACATACATCGATACACATAGAGAAGTTTCTATGATTACGTACCTGGCGTCCCTTGCTTACCCTTTTCAGGTAATACGACTATCCTTACAGCCTTTTTCCTGCTTTTAGCCCAAAACATATAAAGTACAGATTAATTAGTGTGATGGAGATCTACACACCTGATTACAGTCAAGACGAGACCTTCTATGTCGACGCTATCAGAAGCTGATATGACTGCTAACTGTCTAAGATTTTGTTTCGAAGCCGGTCCACAACCCGGTGGCCAATCCCGAATTACCGGCACTGCTCGCTTTTTAAACTTAGGGGTTGGTTTAACAGATCCAATCCCCTCCTTCGTCTGATAGATATTTGTTTCCATCAAAAGACCTTATCAGTTGCTACCATCATATCATATGGTTAAGATCACAATTACGATAGCGAATCTAACGAGAATCCAAAGAGAACCCCTTACCTTGAAATCCCGAAAGAGATAGAGTTTGAAGACTAGCGATTTCTGACTTTTAGATCTAGACGATCTACTTTGATTCCCGATGTCGCCTGACACGTAAACACAAGAAACCAATAATCCATTAGCCTTTCGACTTTATCTTCTAAAAACTGAAAGAGAAAAAGAAAAGATCAGAAGAAATCGACACCTACCTTTACAGAGAATTCGGCAACTCCTAGAAGATTTCAGCTTTTAGTGAAGATTAAAAGAAAGATAATGTACAGGGATCTATGGAGATTCGACTTACTGAAGAAATCGACAAGGAGAAAAGAATGAACAGGGGAACATTCGGCTATGGCAATGGAGATGAGAATGGGGTTTAGGATTTCAGCTTTTAGAAAGAACTAATCGAGAGAAGAAGAGTAATATCAAACGTAAAGAAGTGGTAGGAACGATATAGGAGAAAAAAGAATTTCGGCAAGGCTAGGGAAGATTCGGCTATGGCAGACAAATGTGAAAAGAAAGAATGCTTAAGGGAGTTTTCGACTCTTATTCAGAAAAGAAGGAAAAGAGAAAAGATAAAAACCCTAAATGCCAAAAATAAGGAAGAGAACCCTCACCTAACTATTTAAGATTTCGGTACTTATCACTCCAAAAGCCGAAATTTGCAACTAAAGGAAGGCACTGAGTCTTATGGCTAAAGAGAATTCGGCACACCTTTGCCCAAGCCAAAACCGATCCCCCTCCCCCTTAGAGTTTGAAAATCGGCCACCACTCAGCTTATCAGATAACTCCTAGATTTTCTCCCTTATCATTATCTGATCTCTTATCCACTAGTGGCCCAGATAACACCACATCTTCCTTCCTCTATCTACCACATTATCCATATTATCCATTCAATTAATCTCCCTAATTTCAAGCATCCTAGCCATCCCACTCTGCTCCCCTTTAATGCCAAAAATAATCAAAATTAAATAAGAGAATTGGGCTTCATGTGACTCGAACTTGAGCCTCCTAAGCTGACGCCACCTCCCTGCACTCTAAGTGGCGCCACTTTGCCACTGGGCCACAAGCCCATTTGTGTGTCTTAATTTACAGATAATATCTTTTAAGCCCTATCCTAACTGGCTTTCCACTAGAGTGCCCAAGCAGAAAATTTGACTAAGGCCTCAGCCCAATTCCTGAGCCTATTCTGAACCTCTTAAACACCCTAATTAACACCTTAAGCATAACATCACATCACAACACATCAAATGTAAAGCCCCACAAATTCAGGATGTTACATGCTAACTGTTGTTATATGCGAACTCTACTAACGGAAAGTAGTCTTCCCAGCTACTTTTGAAATCAATTACACAACTTCTTAGCATGTCCTCCAATATCTGGATTACCCTCTCCAACTGACTATCTGTCTGAGGGTGGAACGCAGTACTGAAATCCAATCTTGTACCTAATGACTCGTGTAACTTTTTCCAGAATCGAGATGTGAATCTAGGATCTCTGTCAGATATGATAGAAACTGGTACATCATGCAGTCTTACAATCTCGGCCACATACAACTTAACCAACTTTTATAACGAATAATCAATATGGACCAGTATAAAATGGGCAGATTTAGTCAATCGGTCTACAATAACCCATACCAAATCCTTCTTAGTAGATGTCAAGGGTAGCCCATTCACAAAATCCATGGTTACCCTCTCCCACTTCCAGAGTGGAATCTTAACTGGTTGCAGTAATCTAGAAGGTAGTTGGTGCTCAGCTTTAATCTACTGGCATGTCATACACTTACCCACGAAATCCGTAACCTCGCGTTTAAACCCTGGCCACCTATACAGTTCACGTAGATCTCTACAACTTATTTCCACCAGGATGTATAGCATAAGGACTGCTATGCGCCTCCTGTAGGATAGACTGCCTCAAATCAGAATCTCTCGGTATACAAACTCTCCCACAAAAACATAGTCCTCCCTTACTATTTAGCCCAAAATCCACAGTCTCCCCCTTCTCAACTAGTTGGAAACGAGGGACAACGATTCATCCAACAATTGCTTCCCCTTAATTTGATCAATCCAGGTCGGTCTCACTTGGAGTTTAACCAACAGACTACCATCCTCAAATAGGCTGAGACGAGCAAACATTGCTCTCAGATCAGATATGACCTTACGACTCAGTGCATCTGCTACTATCTTAGCTTTACCCAAATAATACTCAATTGAGAAATCATAATCCTTAAGCAACTCTATCCTTCTTCGTTGCCTAAGATTCAACCCCTTCTGAGCAAGGAGGTACTTGAGACTTTTATAGTTTGTGTAAATAATAGACCTCTCACCGTATAAGTAATGCCTCCAAATCTTCAGTGTGAATACCACCATAGCTAACTCCAAGTCGTGAGTCGGGGGTAATTCATCTCGTGAGGCTTCAATTGGCGAGACGTGTATGCAACCACCTTACCCTATTGCCTCAACACACAATCTAATCTAGTGTGTGATGCATCACAGTAGACAATGAATTCTTTTCCAGACTCTGGCGTATTAACACTGGGGCTTCAGTCAGAAATTTCTTCAGTTTCTCAAAACTCTCTTACTGCTTATCGGTCCAATAAATGGTACCTCTTTACATAATAACTTAGTCAGAGGTACAGCAATCAGTGAAAACCTCTCCACAAAATGTCTGTAATACCCACCCAGACCTAGAAAGCTTCGAATCTCAGATACAGTCTTTGGTGGTTTCCAATCCAATACGGTTTCAATTTTTCGAGGATCAACCCTAATCCCCTTGGCAGACACCACGTGACCCAGAAATGTCACTTCTTGCAACAAGAACTCACACTTGCTAAACTTAGCGTATAGCTGCTTTTCCCTCAGAATTTACAAGACAATTCAAAGATGTGCATCATGATCCTCCTCGTTCTGGAATACACCAGGATATCATCTATAAACACCACTATGAACTGATCCAAATAGGGCTGGAATACTCGGTTCATCATATCCATGAAATAGCTGGTGCATTCGTCAGCCCAAACGACATTACTAGAAACTCGTAATGCCTATAACGAGTCTTGAACACAGTCTTATACACATCCACCTCCTTAACCCTTAGCTGATGGTACCCATATCAAAGATCTATCTTGGAGAAAATTGAATCTCCTCGCAGCTGGTCAAATAGATCATCTATCTTCTGTAAAGGCTACTTGTTCTTAATCGCCAATTTGTTCAGTTGATGATAATCGATGCACATGCGCATCGATCCATCTTTCTTCTTCACGAATAACACTGGTGCTCCCCATGGAGACACACTTGGTCGAATGAATCCTCAGTCCAGTAGCTCTTAAATTTGAGCCTTTAACTCCACCAGTTCCTTCGGTTCTAGAAGGGGCGATGCACACTGGAGCTGTTCTCGGTAGGAGCTCAATACCAAATTCGACCTTACATTTGGTGGCAGCCCAGGAAGCTCTTCTGGAAATGCATCCAGAAACTCCTTAACAGTTTTGACATCTCCAACAGATGGACCTTTTGAATCAAATCTTCTGACATAAGCTAAAAACGTCACACAACCCTTGCGAACCAGTTTCTCGGCCCTTAATGCTGAGATTACATTAGACAATAAGTCTCTTCGCTCCCCTAAAACAACCACCTCCTCATCCTCAGAAGACTTCAACACCATACGCTTAGCAGCGCAATCCAGATTCGCACGGTGTTTCACTAGCTAATCCATGCCCAAAATAAGGTCAAATTCACCAAATAGCAGTTCCATCAAATCTGTCGAAAAGACAACCCCTTGGACATCTAGGGGCGTGTCCCTGAACAACTTATTCACCCTAATCGACTGCAATTTCAAATTGAGAACCTCGCATCTAAAAAACAATGCATGCAACATACGAGTGTGTAGACCCAATATCAATTAAAGCAGTGTATGGTACATTATAAATTAAGAACGTACTAGTTATGACGTCATAAGCGTCGTCATCCTCTCGGCACCAAGCAGCATAGACCAAAGTTGGTTGTCTTGCCTCAGTATTATGAGCACCTCTGCCCGATGCTCCACGACCTCTTCCCAAACCATTTCTCCTTCTGGCCTGACCACGGCCTCTCAGTGGCTACTGACCACCTCTCCTCGACTGAACATAGCCATGACTTGCGGCTTGCATATGAACAGACCTCTGAGTACAGTTCTTAACCTGATGCTCCATGGACCACATCTGAAGAACGCCCCAGTTCTTTTCCAGCATTCACCCTGGTGGGATCTCCCACAATCAGCGCAAGGCTGTAGTCTAGTAGCAACAATAGGAGCTCTAGCTCGGGCTGACCCATCAAAACTAGGCTTCTTCTTAGGCCCACCAAAAGAACTTGAGGGCCCAAAATCCCTCTTATTTCTGCCCCTATCTTTTTCACGGTTTTGGCACTCTGAGCGCTTTACATCCTCGGAAATTTTTTCCTTCTCAACAAGGGCAGCAAAGTCTAGTTCCCTCTGCGGAGTTATCAGCACCCGCAACTCATCTTGGAGGCCATCCTCGAAATGCACACAGCGTTCATACTCAATTGCGACTATGCCCCGAGCATACTGACTCAATCGTAGAAACTCTGCCTCATACTCTGCCACAGACCTATTCCCTTGGACCAAGTTCAGGAATTCCTTCCTCCGGGCATCCACATAACTCGTCCCAACATATTTTCCTTGAAAGGCCGCCTTAAAGAAGTCCTATGTCAAGCTGTCGACCTGCGTGCCTTCTCTCACAGTGAGCCACCATTGGTATGCCTCGTTTCGCAGTAAGGACACTACTGCTTTTAGTTTCTGTTCCACAATACAGTCAAGGTCATCTATTATCCACTTGGTAGCCTCTAACCAATATTTTGCCACATTCGGAGCTAAACCAGAAATGCCCCTGAAGATTTCTGCTCCATTAGACCGGAGTCGCTAAGAAATTGACCCTCGGCCCACTGATCCAGTACTTGCTCCAGCAACCCTTTTAAGAACACGCAGCATTGTTTGAGATAGACCATCATCCTTAACCACACGCAGCATGTGACCCGATACTGAAGACCCAGCCCTAGCACCTCGGCCTCAACCGCGGCCTCGTGTACCCCATTCGCGAGTACCTCTTGTACTCATATTGATATAGCCTATTATCTGTTTTAAAAGTCTTATGAATCAGTTCATAATTCCAGTAATTAATAATAGATATTTTATGAGAAACAATAATTAGGTTTGTTTCCGCAGATCGAGGCCTCACTACAGTTTTCAGTCTTCTATAGTCTTAGTTTACTCTAACTAAAGAGTTTCAATACAATACTACTACCTATAGTAGTTTTCTCGGTATAACATTTAAATCTATAACAATAAAAAGTGTCAAAGAACTTACAGATTTGGCGTCGGAGACTCGGTGTGCCACGCTTTCAGTAACAACCTTTCGATTTTCTTTCCAAACCAAAATTTAGACAATTTTAGGAAAATTTTCAGAAACCCATTCCACAGCCGAGTTTTGCAACCTGGCTTCGATACCTCTAAATGTAACACCCCAAACTCGGCCTAAACATTATGATCGGATTTGATGTGTCACATCGAAGTGTCGTTTGAAAATTGGGCTTGTCGATAAAAGTTCATTACTAAATTTTAAATTCTTTTTGAAAACGTTGGGGTTGTAAAATCAAAACTTGTTATTCACTTATTGGTCATATCATTTATTAATCAGGATTAAATATTGTGAAGGCTTTTCAAATGTAAACTTTAAAATTTGAAAATGCGTGATTTTCTTTGGAAACAATTATTATTTTGAAAACCCGTATTTCCTAATCTAACAGGTTAACGTAAAAAGTTAAAACCAAATAAAAGTTAAAAATCTCAAATGGCCTTATTACATAATTATCTCCCCAAACTAAATAACTTAAATAAAACTATGTATAAATCAAAATACTTGCGAACGTGTGGCCACCTGCGAGTCCCTCGCAGCTTCAAATCCTCTAAGGCTGGGGATTTCCTGAAAAATTAAAAGAAAAGGGTGAGTTATGAGAACTCAGTGTGTAATCCCCTACCATGCAGTAATAGTCTGGGCCCGAGCCCTATTGATATGAGATCAATGCGGGCTTTAGCCTATACTGATGTGAGTGGGTCTAAGCCGAAAGTCATAACAGTGTAGAACAGAGATGCAAGCCAACCCAGTCCAGCCAACACCCCACCCATACCAACCAACACACCATGTGGGGACCAAGTCGACCCACCCAGCCAACACACCAATATCGCAGCATAACTGCTAAAAACAGTAAACGTGGCCAAGCCACTAAAATCAGAATACGTGGTGAAGCCACTAGAACGGTAAAAACGTGGCAGAGCCACTAGTACAGTACTTCCTCCAAATCAGAAACCCAACCCCAATGCAGAATGTTGTGTCATAAATATTACATGTATGTCGTACATCATTCTCATAATCAATCATATAAATATCATACACACATCACTTAAACTACCACTAGGGTTATAACAGTCATTTTGTCGGTTAGGGGTAAAACGGTAATTTTACCCATCAGGGTTATTTTGGAAATTCTACTCTACGAGGGTATCTCGGTAACTTCACCCTTCGAGGGTATTTCGGTAATTTTACCCTTCGAGGGTATTTCAGTAACTTCACCCTTCGAGGGTATTTCGGTAACTTCACCTTTCGAGGGTATTTCGGTAAAGCTGACCTTTCCAAAGGCCTACTATCATCTCGAATGACTCGAATATCTTGTAGGGCCAAAATAGTGTAATTGGGCCCAAAGCCCACTATTCGGCCTAAGTGGGCCCACATGCTCGTGTGGCCCATTCAGCCCAATTTTAATCACAGCTATGCGAACTTCACAGCCCAGTCCATTATTTGCCACTATCATGAGTTTTACCCAGGTGGGGCCCATCTCGACCCAACGAGGCCCATTCCCGCCTAAGCCCACGAGAACGTTTGTGGTGGCCTCTACGGTCTATTGCCAATGATTGTGGCTCGATTTGTCCCTACGAGAGATAGCACGCTCGTAAGCCCTCAGATGTCGAAGTTTCAGCTTTTCAACTTTAGCCGATTCACAATTACGCAGGGGTGTGAATACATACCTTCATCCATCGTTTTTACAGAAATATCATTGGGTGTACGATTACACACATGTTATGGATTGTAGTTTGAAGCACTTCCAAGATTAAACACCTATGATAACAACAGCCCCATTAGTTAGTATCAAACCCTTGTTAATCCATCACCATAGTATTGAAAATGCTTTAATCAAACTAACGCTACTTACCAATCAACAACCGCAATCTCCTCTAGTTCTGAAACCACGTATCCCTTCAATGCTATTACCTTCACAAGAACTGTTAACCGATTCATAAGAATCTACCATCCCATAAGAATATATTTAGACTAGTCTTAAAGCACTTACCACGAATCAAAAGATCTCTTACAGGGGAAAAGTAATCGGCCTACCCTTTGGTTAAGGAAAATGAGTCCCTAGCAACATTCGAACGAAAAAGAAGGTATTAGATAAACTTATCTCCATGGAAACTAGGGGGAAACAGCCTTTCAGCCCAAGAGAAACAAAACCGAGTATAGAGAAGGAAGCCAACCAAGATTCGACTAAAGTCACCACTTACCAATAAATCGAAGAAATTAAGAAACGGTTAGGAACGAAGAGAAGAAGGTATTTAGGCCTTAATAGATTCGATCAACAGAAGAAGAACCAAGGTTTTAAGAGGGAAAAATATTCAGCTATCTTGAAAAGAAAAGAAAAGAATAACGTGAGGGAAAAGAAGAAGTAGAGTTTGGCCAAAGGAGAAACCGACAGGAGAAAAAGATGATTCAGTAAAGAGTGGCAGCAATTGAGAAATAACTATGAAAGGGAAAAAGACCCGAATGGTAAAACTGTTGCACGAGATGCCACAAAAGAAATAAATCCCAAAATGTACAAAAAGAAAACCTGAAATGGCAAAGAGGATTTTCAATTTCTACTCTCTTACAAGGTTGTCGAAAATGCACAAACGACTCCCTTAGCCGAAATCCCCCCTTACTCAAGCTCTCCCATTCGACCAAGACTCCTCCACATCCCAACTCCTTCAACCTCTCTACCGTTTCCTCCTTAATTTGCTCTCAGCCTCCCATTCAAATTTGTTGACCAAGTCACCAACCTCCTTTATAGAGTTTGATCCCAACTCTACCTCTCACGCTATAGAGATGTAAGATAAAATCTCCTTATTGCATGCCATGGGGTTTGAACTCCAATTCCCTTGCCACCTTTGTGACGCCACAACCATCAAGCCACGAGCTCTTTTTGTGACACAGAATCACACACATTTATACATAAGTCCTAACTGCTAATAGCCAATTCCATTTAAAAGCACAAACTAAAAATTTTCCAAGGCCCTGACTCGAATCCAAGCTTCTTAAAAACCCCCAAATACACTCAAATACTTAACCATCGAAGCACACCTGGAATTTAAGCCAAATCATGCAAAATTACAAACCCTACATTTTTAGGGCGTTACACGCATTTTGACTTGCTTCCGGGTGAGAAGCTAGTACAAACTCTCAATTTTGTTAACTACGGTCTGGTTTGATTCGGTTGACATCTTGTATCTATAAGAAAAGACATTGTTAAAATAGATCAAAAGCATCACACTATCATAGGGAATATGTGGCATGTATATTCTAGACTCTATACACATTACGTTAGTCCTAGAATTGACCAAACCACAACTCTGATACTACTAAATGTAACACCCCTATCCCGACTTTGCTGTCAGATTAAGGTTATAGAGTGTTATCAAGCTAAATAAAACATTTAACTTCATTTCAAAGCAATTTAAACAACTAAATTACAAACATATATATAATGAATCAATTTAGGATATAAATATACTTACGGACCTTAATTTGGGCTTATAGGACCCTAAAAACAGTTCAAGAACGATTCGTGATCAAATAAAAACAAAACAGAAAACTTTAGAAAAAAATGAAAATTTGCAAAACAGGGGCCACATGGCCGTGTGGCCAGGCCGTGTGACATAGTCCAAACCGTGTGAACATTTGAAGTCATGACACATGGCCGTGTCCCAACCTATGTGTCCACCCGTGTGAGTATTTGAAATAGGGCCACACGGCTGTGCCACAACCCATGTGCTAGACCTTATTTGTATTCAAAGTTGAGTCACACGACCGTGTCGTAGGTCGTCTGCCAGACCGTATAACAAATGGTTTTAGCTAACACAACCATGTCGCAAGCCGTGTGTTAGGTCGTGTGGATACTGCACCTAAAAACAATAAATACACACGACTTTGTAAGGTGACCTGTGTGGCACACGACCATGTGACAGCCCGTGTCCCAAGTTGTGTGCATCATTTTTAACCCCTAAAATAAATAAATTCATGCAGCATTCCTTGCACAACAAGACATGCCATACCTGGTTCATTGCCATGGTTCAAATACACATTCAAACCACCAATTACATGCCAAAATTCATCCTATACCTAACCAATATGTCATTCAAAGGCACCACAATTAAAGATCATTCATTCAATAACCTAGCCAAATAACACTTGACATTAACTATTTACGTATGCATAGACATCAACCAAAATGACCAGAGCATAAGCATACTCAAAAATTGCCATTCCAAAGTGTTAACATCTAGGTCATGACTATTAAGAATCAACCCAACCATAAACATTTCAAACATACACATTCAAACCAACCATTTCATTAGGAACAACATTATAGCATAAGATTTACATTTTTACAACAAAACACCTATATACATGCTACACCCCAAAAAAGATACAAAAGCTACCAAAATGGCTGGATGGTGTGAGTCTTTAGTCGATCTGTCCAGTCAGTCTATAAACTTGATAACTACAAAAGAACATAAATAAAACAAGTAAGCTAAAGAAGCTTTGTAAGCTCATAGTATAACATCAATTTAACTTACCTTATTCAAAGTAAACATTTAAAGAGATAATTTATAATTTTTAATCACCAAATACAAATTCACCATTCACATTAGTAATTGTTCACGTATCCAAATATATCAAAACAACCTCCATCTCAAATGACCTTACTATACAAAAAATCACATCTACTTAATGAAACAATCCATATAAGTAACTAAGAAAATCATTGTAATATTTTCACTTACCAATACTATGAATATGCAATAACATATAAGCACATGAAAAGATTATAATTCAATTATCACATAGCCCGATTAACTAATAACTTGACTCAGATACTTGGGTAACTACACCACACCAGAAGCATTATAGATACGTAACAGAGTCACCGAAGTGCAGACAAAGGCACGATAGTGCAATTAAAGGCATCGAAGTGAAAACAGAGACACTAAAGTGTAATAGAGGCACTGAAGTGCAATTCTATACAAGTGCGCATACTGACCCTATTGGCATGCCAATCGTATTCTAGCAATTACTACGTTCAACCGGGCATTATATGTAAATTTGTTACCTTTATACATATTCATGAACCAGAGGCACTCCATCCTTTCCGTACACATAATATAAATTCAATATATTCATGAAAAAAATGTGCAATCACAAGGACTATCACCATCCATTATTCGTTTTAATATGAATTTGATTTCAATATTCAATATTATATAAGTAACCAATGAAATTTCACATACATTTATACAAATAATTAGAAACAATAATATAATCCCAAGAAACTTATAATTTACATAAAAAAAACACTATGAACTTACCTACGATTCACTTCTGGTTAACATACAGGGACTACTCCACAATTTTCCTTTTTCCACGATTATTGACTTTTTGACTCGGTTCTTGATCTATATAGTAATTAAATAGAATTTATTAAATTCACATACATCTTACATTCAATTCAAGGCACATGACCCTTAAATTTTTACTATTCATACATTTTCCCTAAACTTTTTCATTTCTCTCAATTTAGTCCCTAAACTCAAAATTCCACATTTGACAAAATTTTATAACTTATCAAGCCAACTGAATTGTTACCCTTCCATTTATAGCCCAATTTAATCTAAATTCTCAAAATTTCCTATCAATTCTAACATTTAATCAATTCAATCATTTAATAAAAAAACTAAAAAAGCCACTTTATAAATTAATCATAATCAACAACTAAAACTTCCATTTCATCATTTAACATCCAAAATAGCAAGGATTCATCAATGGTAACATCTAAAATTTTTTACAGTTTCAAAAACAAAGACACGGGTTAGTTGGACCTAGTTGCAACGATTCCAGAAACATAAAAATTACAATAAACAAGCTTAAAATGGAATACATGCAACACCACAACTTGACCGAATGCTCAAGCTATTTCCATGATTTCTTTCTTTCTCAATTTCAGCAAAACATCAAGGAAATAGACGATAACCTTATTTGTTTTGTTTAATTTCACCTTAATTAGCTATTTACCAATTTACCCAAACATAAACTTACAATTAACATTTTAAAAAGGCTGCTAACCGTCCATTTATATATCTAATGGACTAATTACATCATAAGTCCTCTTTCTTTTAATAATTAAGCTATCAAGTCAATACAATTCAATAATTACTAACTTTTTTGTCTTTCACAATCTAGTTTTTTTATTCAATTAACTAATTAAACATTAAAAAAATTCCAAAATTTGATATGACTCTAATGTAACTCCATAAATATTAACTAAATAATAAAACACAATCACACCTATCAAAATTGTGGTCCTGAAACCACTATTTCTGACACAACTAAAAAATAGAATATTATAGTTTTATCCCTTTCGGTAAGTTTACAAGTTCCCCCACCGAGTTAGAATACATCGAGTCCATCTCAACTTTCACATCTATTTCCCAAAGCTTAGTGTAACACCCCAAACCCGGCCCACAAGCCCTGACTGGATCTGGTATGTCACTGCGAAAAACGTTTGAAACAAATTTGAACTTAAAGATAAAACATGAAAATTTTGTTAAGTTTAGAAAACAGTGTTCATTAAAAACTCTTAAATAAGGTGTGGTGTTTATAAAAATATTCGGATTAAAACTTTAGTATATATAGATTTAAATAAAATCGTTTGCAAATGATTCCCCAATTGTCAATCCATAATAAAACATAATAATAAACTTATTGAAAACACTTAAACAAACTTTAAATACTTTTAGGGGCCTTATTACAATAATTGAATAATCAAAGTACTGAAAATATAAATGCTTAATTAATTAAAAATATCTTTCTGCATGAAAATCTGCTTTTACATGGCCACCTTCGTATCCACTCCAACCCGGTCCAAGCTTTACGCATCACCTGAAAGGTTTAATAAAATATTGGGTGAGTCAAACCGACTCAGTGCATAGTCATTTCACATGTCTCCACATATGGGCTTGGCCCATATCCACACAGTCCATACACATAATTATGCAATTATGAAGCCCATCCCAACCTAGGGTCCATCCATTACACCTACCTTGGCAGACCCCCTGCCCAAGGTCGTGGCTAATCCACCACCAATCACATAGTGATCCACATATCTTACCTTGCCAGACTTGCTGCTCAAGGCCGTGGCTGTGCCACCGTTCCCATAGGGATCCCACATATCAATCAGTCCACGGCGATGCACACAGCTATCAACCACCGAGATGGGCACTTAGCCAACACCTCCCTTGATGAAGCACATAGCTAACATCAAGCGCTAATGTAGCACGAGGCTAGCATTAGACCACGTACATAATGTACACCCTTTCCTCCAATAGTTACATCCCAAGTCCCATGCATAATATATATGCACCATGGCAACATATTACTTGAAACAAAGATACATCACATGCCATCACATTTTTATACATTCATCAACAATCATTTATTATCGTAAATCACTAACCTAATTATTCAATCACCCACCACGGGTATTCACAATCTTAGCCCTTATTTCGGCTATCATTCACTTTATACACATACATGAAATAACACATATAACGCATATAAACATTCAAGAGACAGTGCGATAACTACGCACCTGATTATTTAGCGAGATCCCGATCTATTGAATCTAACATAATCTAAAATCCCGAAACTTGCCCTTGTGCCGACTTGCCCCTAAGAACCATAGTACACAATCGGTCATACTAAAACTCATAAAATGGCCTATGGCCGAATATTATCAAACAATTACCTCGCTCTATCAAATCCCAAAATATAGGCTTGCTCCTTGAGTTATTGAAATCCCTACAGTCACCTGTTAGAATCGTTTTAATACTTAAATCCATGAATAATGGGCCCTTGGCCGAATAGCACTTTGCCTTACCTTGAATGCTCCAACTCCCGAAGGTCCCCTATACCTTTAACGTTAGCTGATAACACCCTCCATGAATTCGGCCATCACAAGAGAAGGGAGTTAGTCTCCTTGATTTGATAAAATAACGAGAAACTAATAGAACAACAACCCCTTACCTTAATGACTTCAAATCCCGAAAGATCTCTTTTATGCTAGCACTACACACTGCTTGAAGAGGCTAAGAGAGAGGGGTCGACAGCACCTTCCTTGGGGCTTCGGCTTTCAAAACTTGTGATAAAGAATAGAGAATGTGGGACTATAAAGATTCGACTAAGGTTCCTAAATGATAATGGAGTATTTGGCTAATCACTAAATAAAAGAAGAAGCTTAGGACGAAGGGTGTAGATTCGGCAAAAGGAAGAATACTCATGCAACTATAATTCGGCACTTAATACTCCCCCCCACATGACCGAAATTGACTTCAAAAAGAGACCCATATTCGGCCACTTTATCCATACTTATTAAATCCCAAGATAACCTCCTACCTTATCTCTTAACACCCATTCAAATAAATAAAATAGCAATTATCCCCTTATCACCTCTTCAAAAACAAATAAAATAAGGCCAACTTTGTCTTCTATCTTAAAATAATTAAATAAAAAAATAAAAGCCAGCATATACCCATTATCCCAGCCGAATTTAAAAACCAAAACTAGCTTAAATCCTTATCAAATTAAAAGTCCCATGTGCAAGCCACGACCTTTTCTCCTGGACGCCAAAAATAAAAACCATCCATGTTGCTGCCCCTAGGTTTCGAACCCAAGACTTGCTGGAAACACCCCACGCCTCCAGCCACTCTGCTATGGCGTCTTTGTGTGACATAAACTCTCTACAACTCCTTTTAAGAGTTCCTTCCTTAGCTCCCCCTTGCCTTAACGCCAAAACAAAAATAAAACATGCCCATGCCGCAAACGGGATTCGAACCAAGGCCCTTGCCCAGGCGTCATTCCAGGCCCTTAAGTGGCGCATGGAAGCCACTTTACCAAGGCCAACCCTTGCGTCATAAATCCCTCACGAATCTCCCTTAAAGCCTTCGTAGCCTAGTTCCCTTATTGACGCAAAAAGAAAAGCCTCTGATGCACCCCGCGTTACTCGAACCTCTTCCCTCTTGCGCAAGCCTCCAAGGCCCCTAAAGTAGCGTCCTAAGCCACTTTACTAAGCCCAAGTTCATGTCCCTAAACTCTTGAAATTTTCTTTAAGGCCTCCTTAGCCCAATTTTCTCGTTTAACTTAAAATTTCAAAAATTTCCAATGCATTCCCTTTTAATCCTAGAGTTTAAAAACCCTTAAAACATCACCAACCACACTTAAAGCCTACTAATACTTGATTTATGCTCCAAACGCACAACCCCTAATCTAGGATGTTACACTTAGAATCAGCATTCTACATCACTTTGCTATATGTGAGTGTGTAACATCCAGGATTTATGGCTTATGCATAATTGCTTAATTTTATGAAATAGCATGCCTATGTGAATATTGAACGCGTTTTGTGAATTTTGTGAACCTTAGAATGTAGAAAAATGCCTTAGAAAATATTAAAGTTTCAAGTTTAAAGAAGGAGCTAGGCCCAATAGGCCTTAAGAAAAATTTTAAGGGAAATATGACACACAAATGGGCTTGGTTAAGTGGCTTGGAGGCGCCACTTAAGGCCTCTGGAAATGACGCCACAAGCATGGTGAAGGTCTTAAGGTTCGAGTCGCGTGGGAAGCAATATTTTGGGGTTTTATTTTTACTTGTTGACGTCAAAGAGGGGGGAGTGATGGACGGCTATAGGACTTTGAAAGGATGAGAATAAAGACTTGATTTATCCTTTTAAAATTCGGCTAAGGAAGGTGATAATTCTTGTTTTAATCAAATTATTTTAAATAAGTGGATAAGAGGAAAAAGAGGAGAAAAGCAAGGAGAAGTTAGTGTTTGAGTAGGAAGCTGAAATTGAGTAGCAAGGTATTCATCTTTTCTTTTCTTTTCTTTCTCATCTCTTCTCTAGCCGAATTTCCACTGTTCTTTTCTCAAAGTCTTCTTTTTCTTTTATTTGTTCTAGCCGAAACCTCCTTCTCCCTAGTTCATCATATGTGTAACCCCTAAAAGCTTCATACCCTTCCTCTTTACTCTTGATAAAGCAAATTTCTTCATTTGATCAAAAGCCGGGATTTGTTGACCAACGTTAGGCATATAGCTGAATCTATCAAGAGGTGACAGACAGAGGTGCAATCGATTTCAGTATAAAGGGGTAAGGATCTATAGTCATCATCTTATATCTTTTCTTTAAGTCGAAATTAAGATTCTAATGCCATCAATGTCTTTGACCGAAACTATGAAGGATTCTTTCGGGATTTCTAGTATAGTTGACTATAAGGAGGATCATTCGGGATTTAAGGTAAGTCATGTGGTATTCAGCCAAAGGCCATGTACTGTGTTTTAATGTTAAATTAGATCTAACATGAGGCCATAGGAATCTCGACATCATTAAAGAAGCAAGGATCAATTGGTGGGAATTGAAATCGCAAGTCGACAGTGGTATACAAGGATTTCGTGAATCAAAATCGCAAGGTAAGATCACTTATACATTCGGCCAAGGCTATAGTAATGTTATAGGATCTATTTTTATGTTTTTCAAAAGCCGAAAACTAACCAGGTCAAGAGATTGAATGTTAGCCGATTGCAAGAAGGAAAGACTACAAGTTTCGGGATTTGATTAGTAAACAAATCGGCAGCAAGGAATTAAGGATCTAAAGCGATAGATCGGGTTTCAGGATTTCAGTGAATTCGCTAAGTGAACCAGGTGTGTACCCCACACTAAATCTTAATAGATTACGGCCTTTACTTTAATGTATGTGTTATAATAGCATGAATATGGCCGAAAGGTACCATGCAATGGTACAAAGTACTCAGGTACGTAACTTTAACATTATGTTAATAATTTATATGCAATTTGGAATATGGCACATATGTGATTATTGATAAAAATGTGAAATAAGCTATTAAGCATGATCTTGTATGTTTCGTATTGTGCATGGGCATAAGGGTGATATGAAAAGGGGAAATGAATATGGTGGCCTATGTCACGAAATCTGAATGTGGTGACTTCGGTCACAGTATCTGAATGTGGTGACTCTTGTCACATAATAATTATCTAGTGGCTATGCCACGAATTTTATAAGGGCGATGAGCACGTCGACTGCAGCGACTGCCTGCGATGATGTGTAGCGGATGGAGGGTTGACTTAGTAGTCCCCACAGTGTGCAGGTTGGTACGAGTGATGTGTAGCGGATGGTATCTAGGTTTGGGTTCGAGATTGCATCACTATTATATCTGTTACATGTATGAATTTGTTTTGCCTAATTCGTTTGGGACTTAGTGTTGGTTGTATACACTGAGTCTGTATGACTCACCCTGTTGTGGGAAAATTTTTCAGGTGACGCTCAGTAATGGACCGGGTCGGCAGGAGCTTAGTGGTGGCCATGCTCAGTTCGGGACTTTATTTTATTTTGGACTTGTTACTATTTTGGATTTATTTTGGGTTTCGTTTTGATGTAATAAGGCCATAGTATGAGACTGCTTTATGTTTGATTTATTTATTTCTATCACAATATTATTATTAAGTCAAAGGTTAACTAAATTGTTTTTTTTTTTAAAATAAATCTTCAAATGTCTTGATCACCTAATCACAAATAATTTCCAATTTAAAGGACAAATTCTTAAAACAATTTCGGCATATCTTTTAATATGAAAACAAGGTTTTAATAAATCTTTGATTTCTAAATTAACAAAAAGTTTTCAGTTGAACCCAACACAAGCAAATCCTTCTTCAAACCACACGAATTTTTCCTAAGTAACAAACAGATTTGAAAATCTTTTACTCGAGGAACATACCAGATTCGGTCGAGACTCGTGGGCCAAGTTTGGGGTGTTTCAAAGTGGGTCATCATCTTCTTGTCTAAGAAACTCAATGTTAAAAACACTTCTGCCAAATTGAAAGAACTTAGGCATACGAGACACCCTCCTACTAGGACAAAGCTCCCTATGTTGTTAATCATTTGCAGGTCTACTATTAGGAGTTGGTTCTGGAACTGTAATCATAGGGTTTTGCATATTTCTTGAAAGCTTCTCAAGTACCTCTTTACTCTGAGGTTTGAAGTCATTCATGTAAATTTCATCAAGAAAAGTAGAATAAGTTGACACTATAATAGTTTTCTCTTTCGGGTTATAAAATAAACCACCCTTTTTCCCTTTGGATATCCTACAAACATGCATAATTTTGTTTGTGAGTCCAACTTCCTCGCATCTTTATCCAATACGTGAGCGAAGCATCCCCAAATCCTTAAATATTTTAGAATTGGCTTCATGCCATGCCACAATCCGTATGGAGTTTTTGATGCTGCCTTAGTTGACGCATCATTTAGAACATAGCAAGTCATTTGTACCGCATCTCCTCAGAAAGTGATTGGCAGAAATAACTTAACATCAAAAATACCATGTCTAACAACGTTCGATTCCTTCTCTCTGCTATGCCATTCTATTCTAGTGTGTCTGGCACAGATAACTGGGATAGAATATATTTCTTTATGTGGTACCCTAAGAACTCATCAGAGAAATATTCCCCACCTCGATCAGACTAAAGTGCTTGTATGGGTAAACTTAGTCGTTTCTCCACTCCCGCACGAAACTCTTTGAATTTATCAAAGGTTTTACTTTTGTAGTGCATTAGGTATACATACTCTTATCTAGAATAGTCATCAATCAAGGTTATGTAATACTCATAACCACCTCTTGCACAAATGCTTATGGGGCCACATACGTCAGTGTGCACAAGTTCTAGATATTTTCTGGCCATCATTCCTTTTGCATTAAAAGATCACTTAGTCATCTTACCTTCTAAGAAAGATTAAAATTGTGGAAGATTAACTTCTTTAAGTGAACTTAAGATGTCATCTTTCACAAGTCTAGTGATTTTTCCTTGGTTAATATGATCAAGTCTCAAATTCCAAAGGTATGCCTTATTAGAGTGAAAAGTTTTAAGTCTTTTATTCAATATTTCAGTCTCAAGCAGTGTATACATCTTTGGTTTGATAAAATAAAGATTATTTAACATCCATCCATTACAGATAATATTATGATTTCTAAGTATTTCAATTTCATTAATAAAGATAACGGTCATGCTGCCATATTTATATAAACATGCAACATATAATAGGTTTCTTTTGAAACTTGGTACTTAGAAAATGTCTTTTAAACTAATCTTTCTAATATTATCAAAATAAAGATGTACATCTTCTACTGCTTCAGCTGCCACACTTGTCTCATTCTCAGTCCGCAATGATAAGTTCTTACCTCTAAGATCTTTCGTCTCCTCGAACCCCTATACAGAAACATGATTTGTGGCTCTCGAATCAATGACCCAACAGTATATTGAATCTTCAACTAAACAAGCTTCTATCATCAAGAGTTTCATACCCTTGCCTTTGGTCAATAAGTATTCCTTCCACTCTTTATAGTTTACCATAAAGTGCTCTTGCTAAAGAAGTAGTATTTAGACTTAGATAAATCTTTAGGCTTTCTAGTTCTCTTCCTTTCCACTTGTGGTGGCCTATGGACCTTAGCCTTGCCTTTCTTAGTGCGATTTCTCTTCCCTTTTGTGGAATAAGAGAAGGCTATATTTTCTTTTGCTCTCCAAACCGTCTAACCGTCATCCAATCATCAACTCATACAATTGTACCTCCTTCATGAGTTGTGTAAGAGTCAGGTTTTTGTTGTCAATGTTATATGCGGCCTAAAAGCCAGCAAAATACTTTGACAAGCTTTTGAACACCATCTCAATTTGAGTGTTCTTGTCCAAATTGCCCTCATTATCCACAGCCTCGAGAAAGTAGACCATAACAGTTGTAACACCCCAAACTCGGCCCAAACATCACGACCGGATCTGGCATGTTACTAGGGAAAAGGTGAAAAAATGAATTTTATTCTGAATGCAGGGGAGTACCGTAAGTTTGAAAACCTTTCTCTTGAGGTGTGGTTTTGAAAACAGTGGTCTGTAGTTGAAGGAAGATTTCCGAATTGAGTTAAATTCTATTTGTTATCCTTGTTGGTATTTGAGAGAAATTGGTTGTTTTCATGTACCCACATTTTAAAAACTCCATTTTTGTTTCTTCCATGTTAAAGTATAGTAAAGTCACATCTTAAATAAAAAGTAAATGATAAAACCAACTTAAAAATCCAAAATTTACCAAATTTATGGTGGCCTTATTACATATTCCAAATATCCCAAAAGAAAATAGC
This sequence comes from Gossypium bickii, assembly GCA_025503065.1. NCBI lineage: Eukaryota > Viridiplantae > Streptophyta > Magnoliopsida > Malvales > Malvaceae > Gossypium > Gossypium bickii. The sequence continues at coordinate 107,683,674 of CP106710.1, read as the reverse complement.
AATCACTAGTTTAAAATAAAATTTACTAAAGTAATTCCTGCATGGCCACCTCGATTCCGTTCCAACCCAGTCCAAAGAGTCATGAGCTACCTGCGATGTGTTAAGAAAGTAGGGTGAGTCACCAGACTCAGTGTACAATTACACTACACAATTCCACAAGTGGGCTTGGGCCTCAAATCATCATCGAATCATCATAGCATGCACAAATATTCAATATGATAGCCCAACCCAACCTAATATCCATCCTCTACACACCACTCCGCACATCCATCCTCATACACACCTGGGGATTTCTATAATCAACCCTCCATCCGCTACACACCTCTTTGGCAGTCATGCTGATAGACACACTACTCAAGGTCCACATAAGTGGTCTAGCCACTGAATCCACACGTGATTAAATCACAAAATCCACAATGAGGCTAGATGCCATCATTAACCGTGACAAAGTCACCCACATATATACACTTGCCATTTTCATCATTTATAACCCAAGACCCATGCACATGCAACATAATATGATAGATAGGCAACATGATAAAACACATACATATCATACTCACATGCATCCACAACAGATTATCCATGATTATTAATGAAGGTAGTATACTAACCTGGTTTACCGATTACCCAACATAGGTAATTCACCCACCACTGCCACTATTCTCGGCTTTCAAGCATAACACATACAATACAAAATCAAGGGAATAGTGTGATAATTACACACCTGTAAACTTGGAGAACTAAACTCTCGATCTCCCTAACGTCCTCACTTGAAGAGATCACAGCGATCTGCTTGTCCTTCTCAGACGCTGGCCCATAACCTGGTGGCCAATCTCGAACGGCTGAAACTGCTCGCTTCTTGAATTTAGGGGTAGGGACTACATGTTCAACCCCTTCTTTCACTTGACTGGTGCTTGAATCCATAAAATATGATCTTGGTCAGAAGACCCGGTTAAAATGTTAGATTAGATAATAGGGAAACTAAATACTTTGATTGAATAAACCCTCACCACACTCGACAGATCCTGAAGGTTCTACCCTTGGGCTAAAAGTTCGCCAAAGTCCCTACATAAACCCATATTAGATTTAGCCTAATGAATTGTGGTCCAAAAGAAGTGGCCTTCGACCGAACGAAGGTTGTAACCCTCTTACCTTGGTTGATCAAACACCAAATGATCCCTAATACCCTTCACGCTGGCTAAAAGCAAATAAGACACGAAGTCGAGACCCTTCAAAAGTACGGCCAACACCTAAGAAACAGAGTTAAGCTTTCAGTTTCGGCAAACCAAAGAGAGAAAAGAGAAAGATTCATAGAGAAGAGAACCCTTACCACTACCACTAAGAACCGATTGAGAGGATTGGGAGGAGAAGAGTGACGGCACTTCCTCTAGCAATCTAACAACCGAAAAGAATCACCATACTAGAGAGGTTTGGCTTCAAGAGAATAGCAAACGAGAGGAACTTTAAGAGATGAAAGGGGAATGGATTTCGTCTAGATTAGATGAGGCGAGAAACGAAAGAAAAGGGGTAGGGAGAATTCGGCCAAGAGATGGGGCTTGTGCAATGAACGAATAAAAGAAGAAAAAGAGAAGGAGTAGAGATGGTTGGAAGATTCGGCTATGGTTCACTGAATGGAAAGTACATTCGGCCACAAGAAGAAAAGGGTTGTTCAGCTTTTGAAAGTGAAGTAAACGCTTCAGGCTACCAAAGTGCAAAAGAGAAGAAGAGAGAGGTAAGGTTCGATTTATGAAGCACCAAGTAAAAGTGAAAAATGAAAGAAGAAATGAGAGAAGAATGGGAGAAGAGTGAGAAAGGGTTCGGCTTTTGGAAAGGCAACTAAGCTTGCATGGCACAAAGAAAATGCTAATAAGAGGAAAAGGTATTTCGGCTTACCTATAGAAATATGGACCAATTTGCCTCTAATGTACTACCCATAAATGCCGAAAAGAACATCCACTAAACTTATAAGTGACTATAACACACACTTTCGGCACCCACCTCCTACACCAACTGAAATTCTCACCCCCCTCCCAACACCTTCAAAATTTGGCTAACAACCTCTCACCCCAATCCTCCCATGCCGTCACCTTGCAACATGCCTTGATTCCCTCTCCTCCACCGATTCAAACAAGTTTGAATAGTTCAAACTCCCCCGATCACTCTCCACCATCCATTCGAATTGTTTGACCCTTTCAACACTCCCCCTTTCAAGTGCCCTTGCCGAATCCATCACTTACCCTTCCAGGCGCAAAATAAAACCCCAAAAATGCTACCCTACAGCTCGAACTCCTCCCCCCTTGTGACTCCCCTCTGACGCAACTTCTAAGCTCCCACAGTGGCGCCTCCTTGCCATTACACCAACCCTTTCCTTCTGTCAACAACCACGAGCTTTAATCCCTTAAAGCCTGGCTCTACTAGATCTCCCCTAACAGCTTAGAACCAAAAATTTTCACTAAGTCTCAGACTTAACCTCAAGGTTTCCCGAAACCCCAAACTCACTCAAATAATCATACACAGCATACCAACACATAGATACGAAGTAAATGCGAAACCCCTAAATCCCGAATGTTACAAGAGTGATCATATGGTCTTTAATCGAAGTATCAATTTTTTACTGGGCATTCATCAAGCTAGTTATGGTAGATTGTTGAGCCAAGGCAACTTAGCTTCCGAACATGTCTTGTAGCTTATCTACAATCGCTTTAGCAGTCTTACAACTCTCTAATTGCTTATACAGAATATAGGTGTAACAGCCCATTTTCAGTAAAATTGAAACAGTGGTTTTGGGATCACAACATGTTAATAGAGTCATTGAAAATTTCGATGTTTACATGCTTAATTTAGTAAAAAGGACTAAATCGCATAAAGTGTAAAAGTTGTGTTCCAATAGCTAAAGGTGTATAATAGCTATGGAACCTTAAAGTGGAGGTCCTTATGTGGTAATTAAACCATTTTAATTGTGAGTGTTCATTTATGTGCATGATTAAGTGACTTTAATGATTTTTAAGAAAGGATAAAAGTGTAATTTAATAAATAAAGTAAATTAAATTAAGGAAAAATAATGTATCATCTTCCTATTCTCATCTACCACCAATATTTTAACCTAAGAAAAGCCATGGGAGAATTTTAAGCATTCGACCATCTCTCCTTTCTTGCATGTGAGTATTTTTCGTCCCGCTTTTAATGATTTATACGTTTTTGGAGTCGTTGTAGCTTAACCTAGCTAGCCCAGGGACTAATTTATGAAACTATTAAAGTATTAGGGTGTTACCATTGATGAATATGTATGTGTTTTGATGTTTGATGATATAAAATGAATGGTTGTTATTAGATAAACAAGTTTGGTAGAGTGATTTTGAGTGAAAATGTTAAATAGGGATTAAATTGATAAAATGGGAAATTTATGTGGTAAATGTGTGAAATAATGAAATGTATAGGCTACTATGGGTCTATATAGAATTCAGCTAGCATGGGTGTAGATTAAATTGCATGAATTTGTATTTTTATGAGCTAGGGGCTAGATTGTAAAGTAGTCAAATGTTCAGGGGCAAAATGGTAATTTTTCCATAATATGAAATTGGATTGAATTGAATAGAATAAATATTAAAGTAGTTAAATTTGATTATATAAATCAAGAAAAACCACGTTCAGAATTAGATCGGGGGAAAAATAAAGTAGTAGAGTGATCGGTCGATTTTCTCCGTATTAATTCGAGGTAAGTTTGTATATTAGTAAGCTTTAAATTATATGTGTTTATATATGCTTAATTAATACAATTGAGATGATGCAATACTATGAAAATTCTCTACGAGATAGCGTCAATTATTTGGATCTCGGTTGAACCTTAGGAATAGATAGGATACAAATGACATGTCATTAGGGGTTACCGTGTTTTAGGTGCTGGTCCTGTATGTTCTACCAGTGGCTAAGTTTTCTGGCATGTGTTGCAGTTACTCGTTATCTTGTGTGAGCAGCACCCTGTAGCTACGTCTTAATTGTTAGCTTGTGTGAACAGACCCGGTGATAGCTCAAGATATGAGATATGAGATAAAGATGGTTTCGATCATGTATTGGCACTTAGTGTGTGAGATACCTGGATATCTGAAATTATTCCAAATGGTTCAATGGGCAAAGTGATATTAAGAGAGTGTATGAGTTCGATATGAACTAGTACAGGTATGTACGTAAATCATGTGGAAATTGAATCTATGAGATGTGTGATTTCATAATTAACTTTGTTGGTGGTTATATGTTGAGTTAACGAGACTAAATTGAATTGCATTGTGATTTAAATTACTTGCTTAATTGTGGTTGATTGGTAAGTTATATTTGGAGTTATACGAACTTACTTAGCTTAATTGCTTACTTTGTTTACCTTTTCGTGTTTTATAGTTATTTGAAAGCTCGTTCATTTTGGAAGTTGTCAGAGATTACATCGCACTATCGAACTCTTATTTTGGTACTTTTGGACTTTATTTATATGGCATGTATAGGTTAGTTGGCTAATGTAAGCCTATATGTTTGTTATGTTTTAGCCATTTATGTGGCTTGACAATGGTATATGCTTTGATATGTAAATAGGTGTAAATGGCCCTTTAATATGTGGTTTATAATTGTTATGTGAATGCCTCATTGTGAATTGGTATGTAAGGTAGCAAATGGTTGAAATTGAGAATGTATATGCATGCTATGTTTTAGGCAAGATAGTGAATATATGAAATTGAATATTTAGGTAGTTTCTTTTAGGTGATTTTGGCATGTTTTAAAATGATCATTTGAGTCGCCTGTGAACTTAGGATTGTTGGAAATGAAATTATAAGATATAGAGAATTGGTTGTGATTGGTTTAAATGCCTATTGAAGATATGGATATGCTATTTGGTATGTGTAGGTTGGTACCACATTGGGTGAGAAATAAGGCTGTGAAAATGGCCTATTTTTGTCCACACAGGCAGATACATGGACGTGTGTCTCAGCCGTGTGTGACATAGGGCCAGTTGACACGGCCATGTATCCCCTGATACTTATTCAGAAACCAAGTCAGTAGCTTCACACGGCCTAGCACACAGGCGTGTGGCTTGGCTGTGTGGCACAAGTCAGTATACACTCAAGTTATCACATGGCCTAGCACACAGCCTGGCACATGGGTGTGTGAGGCTACTTCGAAGGGTACACGGCCTGGCACACGGGCGTGTGGTCTGGCTGTGTGACCCAAGTCAGTGAGTTACACAGGGTCAGACATGGGCTAGGACATGGCCATGTGATCCCATTTCGAATGTCCACACGGCATGTGACACTGGTATGTCTCTTGGCTGTGTGAGACACACGCCTGGCTACACGGGCATGTGTCCCATGCAATTTGAAATTTTTCCATGTTTTTCTAAAAATTTATTAAGTACTCGATTTAGTCTTGAACCACTTTTAATGCTTGTTTTAAGCATCGGGGGCTCATGTTAGGGACTATATAAATGAATTTGAATGACTTTTTTTTTGGATATGAGAAATGAATATGAAATGTATGATTGTTTAAGAGATAAGTTTAGTAATGCTCTGTAACTCTATTCCAGTGACGGATTTGGGTTAGGGGTGTTACAACTGGTCACGCGTGCCTGCATATAGCAATGAGTTATCTCATCAGACTCTTCCCAATGTTTTCTAGCCTCGTCTTGAGTGGTTGGTGGGAATTTACTATTTTAAGTTTCTCACAACTCAGGATAATTATTCGGTTCCTTTTCCATTCCTTATAGTTATTTTCGTTCAATTTGTTTTCAGTGAGTATGCCCAATAAGGGAGTTGGTGTCAGTTTCAAACTAAAAGAAAAACATTCATATATTAATATCTTTGTATTAAACAAATGTTTGAAAACATATCTCAACATTACGGTATGCATTAAGATGATGCATGTGTCTTACATTAAACCTTGAAAATATTTGTATGTCGTTGCAATGAAAATTCCCACACTCATTAAATCAAGCCTCCGTGTAACATTTGGTCATCATTCTAACTTAAGTAGAGCTCTATAGGGAGTTACTTAACTTGAAGATCTTGAGTGTATAACCATCAACTCAACACCTATCGCATTATGCACCACAAATGAGTCGTCATGGGGTAATCTCACTGAGTAGTATGCTTTGACTACTTGTACTCTTTTGAAGATAGAATTTCTTAATGTACCACATGATAATACCTATCATAGGGTTCGATCCAACTATCATATGATCATAAGAAAAATTTTGCTTACTTTAAGGAAGTCTCCTCAGTTAAATCTACATGACATCGTCTACCTTGGGGCAACTCTATTTCATTCCATCACCAGAGACCATTAATGGAGGTAATAGGTCTTGTTTAGGGACCTTTTCCCACTCAATATTCTAAAAAACATGTAAGGTTTTTAATTTTCGATTTCAACCATGAATGATCAATATATGCATGATAAGTACATGTGGCATTCTACCCTAAAATATATGACATGCTTATCTCATGTATGCATGACATACTATGGCAATTTTATAATATACACATTCAAATATTCACAAGAGTCGATAAAATAATTTTGATTATCCACAAGTTTTCTTTTCAGGAAAAATCAAAGAAGTGGATGTGAACCTTGCACTAGATAGGTTCCCAAGAAAGGGAGGTGAGTTGTATTTGACCACTTAAATGTTAGAGTATGCCCAAAGACCAATTATGAGATGATTGTAATCACATATTCATTCTACCTTGTTTACTAATAAAAGACATCACCATTGTTATTTCAGTTTTACTTTGTGTGTGTGTAAAATAAACTTATTTATAATAATGTCCCATGAATAATATGATTATTCTTAAAAGGTCATTAATCAAGTATTGTTGTGGGCTTGGACAACAATAATTTGTTAAGACTAATATTGTAACAGCCCGTTTTCAGTGAAATCAGAACTGTGGTTTTGGGACTACAAATTCGATGTGAGAATATTTATTTTATTATTTTTTTAATGTCTACAGCATGTTAGTAATATCGTATAAAAATTTTGTTAAGAAATTTTATCGTTTGCATGCTTAATTTGATAAAAGGACTAAATTGCAAAAGGTGCAAAAGTAGAGTTTTGGTAGCTAAAGGTATCAAATGGCTATAGAACATTAATGTAAGAGTACTTATGTGGTAATTAGACCATTAATAAAGTTATTGGATGTTTATGGCTTGGTATTAATGAAAAGTTTAATGTATTAAAAGGTTAAATAAGTAATTTAGTAAATAAAGGTTAAAATCATAAAAACAAAATAAAGAAAAAAAGGATATCATCTTCTAAAATTTGTCTTCTTCAACTGAAATTATCAAAACACCATAGCTAGGGTTCGGCCACTTCCATTTGATTGCATGGTATGTATTTCAATCCCGTTTTTAAAGATTTCTATGTTTTTAAAGTCGTTGTAGCTTAATCTAGCTAGCCTAGGGACTAATTTGCAAAACTGTTAAAAGAATAAGGTTTTTCCATGAATGTATATATGTTTTTTTGTGAAGTTTGGTGGTATAAAATGAATCCTTGTTGTTACATAAACAACTTTTGTAAAGTGATTTTTGATGAATTTGTCAATTAGAGATTAAATTGAAAAATGTGAAATATTCATGGTGTAATTTGTGAAATAATGAAATGTATGAGTTGCTATGAGCTTATATGAAATTTGGATGGGCTTGGATAGGGATGAAATTGCATGAATTTTAATTTACGAGCTTAAGGACGAAATTGTAATGAAATCAAAACATTAGGGGCAAAAGCATAATTTTGCAAAAATATGAAATTGGATTTAATTGAGTAGAATGATTATTGAATGGGCTGGATTTTATTATTTAGATCAAGATAAGCGTTGTACGAATTTAGATCAAGGGAAAGAAAAAGTGTCAGACTAGTTGATCATATCTCTTCATTTACGATCGAGGTAAGTTCGTACGTTTAAATAGCATTTTAATATGTCGATTTAAATGCTATTTTGTCGTATTATTCTATTATGTCTCTATAGAAAAATCCAATGATGTTTCGATGATTTTCAAACCCCGTTTGAACCTTAGGAATAAATAGGATACAAATGACATGTCATTAGGGTTATCATGTTTCGGGTGCTGGTCCTGAACGTCCTACCGGTGGCTGAGTTTTGGCCTGTTTTCGAGATACTTGACAGCTTGTGTTAGAAGCACCGTGTACCTACGTTCTAACTGATAGCTTGTGTGACCAGATCCATTTACGGATCGAGAGAGAACATCTATGTAAGGAAAAGGAAGAAATGGTTTTGACCATATGGTAACACACAGTGTGTGAGATTCCCACGTATCTGATATTATTCTAAGTGGTTCAATAGGTATACAAAGGGAAGGAACAATAAGTGTTCCGATTGGTAGTGTCATGAAAGCATGAAAAGGTATGAATTGTTGATGATTAAAGCATGTATAGCTATGTTCATGAAATGTGTGAATGCTTATATGCTATGTTCATGAAAGCTATTATATCATGTGGTGAATTTGCTAAGTTATGTGTTTAATCACTAACTTGAGTTGTTGTTGATTCTTAGGCTTGTGCCAAGCTATGTTGGATAAATTCATAAATTAATTATAAGCTTATACATTGAAATGGGAAGCATTGTTTATGATTTACGAACTTACTAGCATTATATGCTTACTTTGTGTTATTTTTTTTTTCATGTTTTCAGATAATCGAAAGCTAGTTTAGGTTGGAAGCTTGTCAGAGATCCATCACACCATCCATCGGCTATATCGGTATATTTTGATGATTTTGAGTCATAGTTATAATGGCATGTAAAGATGTTTTGTGCTTGATTAAATAGCCATTATGTTTGGCTTGTAAAAATGGTATTTTGGTTAATGAATTAGTTGTCATGTTGACTTGTATATGTGTGGTTTTATAATTGATGACATCTTGGCATTTTGGTGCTTAAATGGTGAATGTTGGAATGGTAAATTAAATGCATGCTATGAATGGTTGTTTTGATATGTTTGAATGTGGTCATTGTGGTATGAGATAGTATGGAAATAGATAGCAAATATTGAGTTGATAAATGGCTAATTTGGTATGTTTGGATGTGGCTGACTTATGGTCAATTTTGCTAAGGTATAGTGATGATAGGTGCTGAGTGTCCAAATTGGTATATTTGAGTATGATTTTGGCATGCGAACATTGTGGTAAATTTTGGCATGGGATTAGTTACAAAGGTTAGTTGATTTATGGCTACACTTGGCATATATATAAGCATGTGTAGTTCTGGTGATTGAGGTGCCTTTTAGGCATATTGGTTGAATGATTAAATACTATAATGATCTAGCTTGAATATGCATGTGTTAGGTACATTTTGGATGCATGAAAATAGATGCATATGGCTTGTATAAGTGACTATGTTTTGGGTGAGGAAAATGGCTTGAAAATGGCCTATTTTCGTCCACACGGCCTAAGACATGGGCATGTGTCTTAGCCGTGTATGACACACGACCATGCGACACGACCGTGTGTCCCTTGTAGGTTTCAAAGGGTTCCAAGTCAGAAAGTTACATGGCCTAGCACACGGCCTGGCACATGGGCATGTGAGGCTATTTTGAGAGTTACACGGCCTGGCACACGGGCGTGTGGCTTGGCCATGTGACCCAAGTTAGAGAGTTACATAGGCTGAGACACGGTCGTGTGTCCCTACTTCGAATGCCCACACGGCCTGAGACATGGGCATGTGTCTCAGCCGTGTGACCCCTGCAGTGTGAACATTTTTAAATTTTTAATAAAAATTCTATACTTTTCCGATTTAGTCCCAATTCGTTTCTAATGTGTTTGTAGGGCCTCAAGGGCTCGTATAAGGGACTATGTATGAGTTTGGGTGATATTGAAATGATTTATGATATGTTTTGAATCTTTTGAATAATTGAATGTTTTGAGATGTAAACTTTCGCTAATGCTCCGTAGCCCTATTACGACAACGAATACGGGTTAGGGGTGTTACAGATATGTAGTTGATTGATGATAAAGTGTTGTCATTGACATAGGGATGTCAAAATCAATACATGAGTATATGTTAGAGAACGACATATTGGACTGAGTCACTATGAGTATGTTTCTTGGATTATGATGTAATAGTCACATCATTACTCAAAGTGATAACTATATATACTATCCTTAGACTTGAGATCATCACTGTCCTAATATAGTGAGTCGTATATTTTGATATAGTCAAACGTCTACTGTAACATGTTGTACTATAAAGACTGATGTTGGGTATGCCAAAATCTATGTAGTGGGATATGAGTGATCAAGATAGGATTTGTCCCTCCTACATAATAGAGCAATATCTTAGGCTACTTGATTAAGTGAGACTAGAAATGCATGGCCATGCTCAAATAAGTTAATATGAGATATTAAACTTATTTGTTTAGTGTAGTCTACTTTGAGTATCAAGAAATATGAGATTGGACTTTGCAAGTGTGACTATTCCATGACTTGTGTCCAATCGAGATATAAAAGACAAAAGGATATAATACATGAAAATTTATCACATAAAGGTTATGTCGAACCACGACTTCCTGTAACTTAGGTAGCGATGATGCATTGCTAGATGCCACTTATTGCTTGTAACATTAGAAGTGTTCTAGTATTACTACCAATGTTACAAGAGCCTACAGGGTCACACCCTATGGTTGAAACGAATAGAATCTAAAGGTCACACCCTAAACACAGTTGGCATTAAATTTAACTATCACGAGAATTATATTAATTATTGAATCAATTTAATATGAAAGTTAAATAATAAACGTAGTGTATGTACAAATTCATTGTACAAGAATAGAGAACATAGTTAAAATAAATTTATGAATTTGATTCATATAAAATATTAATTATATATTGTTTACCGCAATTATTAAAATAAAGTGTTATAATAATTTAGGTCAAACATAAAATATATGGAAATTAATATCTTATTGGAAAGGATATTCATATATTTTCTAGCACCAAAAAGGGGTTATTCCGATTTTAATATGGATATTAATATAAAAGGGAATTATAAAAGCCCTAAGGTGAGAGAGTGTTACAAATATTAACCACGAAAAGAAAAAGAAACCTAGGTCTAGCAGTCATATTTTTTTCGGAAAAAAACTCTCTGAAAAGTTCAGAGAGAGTTTTTGTTCGTTCGTTTGCAATTGGGTGGACTACGTAGAGGCTAGGACGATTTTATTGTGGCTTTGGATTAGTAGCATGCGAAGGGGATTAAACCATCAGTGGTTCCTTCGATTTTTTTGAATTTTGAAAGGTATATTTTCAAACCTTTCCTTCTCGATTCATTCCTCGTGCATGGATTCTTGGTTTTGATCGCCGAAAGAATTTAGAACCAAGCATTTCCTTGGCATATCCCATCCTAGACATGCAACTTCTCATTACCACACTACTCACAGTAATCAAATAAGCTAAAAAAGTGAATGAAACAATACAATACTTTTATTTTCTCATTACTACACTTTTTATATTTGATAGATCAACTGTGTATTGTCTCATACATAAATAAATGAAAATTGCTAGCCAAGGTTTCCATGATTCTATTTCTAGAAAATAAATGAAAAACAAAAATTACATAGTTTTTCATCACAAGGCTTTCCTTGTGTCCTTGGCCGCCATCACTCCATCTTCTTCTCGTCATGGACTCATTTTAAAAAAATTACATTTATGTCCTATGTCAATTTCTGGCTCATAAGAATTCTAAAAATAAATAATCTTATGTGTTGATGATAGTCCATGGTTTATTTCCTAAGAACCACAACCTTGGGAAAAAAATAATTATATAAAAAATATATATAATATTGCATTCGTTCCCATACATTCCCCTAAACATGTGAATAATTGTAAGAATGTCACATCTTAACAAATATTAATCAAACAAGATGAAGAGAGAGATTCAGTCTTAGTTCACATAGCACATTTGGCTCTGATATCAATTATTGGAAAAGTCTCGATTTGAAAATGGTTTTATTGTATAGTGAAAAATTAAAATTTTGAAAATTGACCTAGTCTGTGATATTTATAGAAATAAACATTAACGGAATTTGTACATGTATTTTAGGATAAGTGGATCCTTTATGTTTTCTGGCTTTCATCCAAACGATCTTTTTCGCTATTCTCATATTGTGAATTGCTTCGAGTGTCGACTCAAACCAATTAAATCAAAACACAGAACTAGAAAAAATTTTCCATTTGGGGTGAAAACAGAAAGTCTCTCTTCTTTAACAGACATCTGTAAATTTGTTATTTTGGAAAAATATATTTAAAAGTTGAGAATAAATTTTCTCTAATTTTTGGTTGAATAACAATCTCTTAAAAGTTGTGTGTTACTAGCTCTATCGGTGTCATCTATTTATAGGAAGAGAAGATAGAACCCTTGTAGAGTTGTAGAGGTTTCTTTTAAATAGAAAAACAACATGCTAATTAGAATATGAGAGGGATGAACGTCTCACCGTTATATTTCTACTATGGTTTTTGCCCCCTTCATGTTACATGTTACATGAAGGGTTTGGGGCCTATCTCACATCGAGTCCAATTACGAGTACTTCCTAGAATTTTTTGAACCAGTACTCTGTAATGTGATCCAACACCATTTAGTTTTTCTATTTCCCAATATAAACATTAATATTTACATATTAAATAATTTTCTCATCCCAATTTTACTTCAATAAAACTTTGACAATTTTACCCCCGATAAAATTTTGAGAAATTCGTTCAATATATCACAACTCAATATGTTCACTATGCCTGAATGGTTTATTTTCATTTTAATTTTCGGGTTTCAAAATAGTCAAAAAACATAAACTTATTATTCCATCATTTTTTAAGTAATCCTATATAGGATTACAACTTTTCATTTTCATTTCAATTTCCATTTTTGGAAACCTATATTCATTTCCAAATGATTTCATTTCTCTATTTCGAATAAAACCATAATCATTCCTAAATGTTTCTCAATTCTTTTTTTTCTATTCATGACGTTTATTTTTATTTAAACACGCAATTCATTTATGGTTTCAACGACCAGGCACAAGAATCAATCGGACATATGAAGTTGATGCTCAAATGATTTATAATTAAGTTCCATCTTTTTGCCTATTAATTATAAACTCATTTAGTCATGAAGTCATTCCAATATAGTATTGCGACTGAGCTCTCCCAAACGACATACCATTACAAAAGCAACTACTTAGTGCTTGTTCAATGACCTTGTCATTAGTGTGCTACCCTTATAGGATATCCTTAATCTCATTGGGATAATATTTTTTCTCCTAATATGATCCTATTTTATCTCATGATAACCATTACATCTTTCTTCATGAAAAATCAATCACTATAAATTAGTGATTTAAGTCATCCATCACAAAGACGGACAACCCATGGTCACGTTTACTTTTCATCAACCATGTAATGCCAATGAGAGGATATCATTTACCCATGTTTTGGGCTATGAATAACACTATTGTGAATGACACTACATATTACAAAAGTCGTAAACCTAATGCACTAGCTTTCGATTCCTTATCTATTTGAAATCAAGCTTTTACTTACATCAAAGTGTACGAGTCACGCATACATAGTCCGCCATCCACTCAAGATTTAGGATGCCACACTTTGAATGTCACAAGTGACTAAATCCATAGACAAGTTCAGGATCTATTTTGCTTGGGTCCTGTCCAATATACTGTCAGTCCAGTCAATCACATCTATGTTTCTATCTTCTAAAAGTCATCCGCTCCACTGCCCAAGACAAGGCATCTCCCCAATTGGATTTGATAGACGACATATTAGTCTTTCAATTAGTTTGCTCATTTCTGATTATACTAAGGACATGTTTAGGTTTGTCTACTAATACAAGTTGTCTTTTTGTACTACGATCTCACCACATAATATCGTTTAGTATTAGCTAAACATTTAGACAACCAATAACCAACATTTGCTTCAATTTTGCTTTGTGTGCAAAAACCATGTGATGAAATTTATACAAAGTATATTAATGTAATCAATGAATTTGTTTATTAACCAATCTGTTCAAAATAAAATAAAAGTGTATATTGATGAAAATACTACACTTAGGGTACCAGACCCAAAAGTAATATAATAAGTTGTTCGGGTAGTTGTAACATCCAGTACTCGAATCTGGCGATTGAGTCGAGCATAAGGTGTTACAAATTTAGTTGTATCAGAGCTTTGGTTTAGCTGAACATCTAGACAAAGAAAGTTAAGGAATAGCCCCTATATGCATGCTACAACTGATGTCCACAAACCAACTAAAAATTTGACTAAAGCAAGTCCATCTATTAATTAATAGTTAGCTACGATAAGCAAAGATATTGTTCCCACAAGGATTAAAAGAACTAGTAATTATCGTATTTCTATTATTTAATCGATAAATTCCAGTGATTGATTGAAATCTAAAATTAACTAATTAATTAACTACGAACACAAAGAATAACAAAACATGAAAATATTCTAATAATAACCAAGAAGTGAAACAATACTCAGAAAAGAATTCATCTAGACTTCATCTATCACTATCAATCTAAATTATGCAATTTCTTCACTTAGTATCTTGATCCGTAGAAATCTCTAAGTTATGCTAATATCTCTCTTCAAGAATAAGAACAATTGACTCTAGCTTGATTAATTGAAATTTCTTTCTAATTAAAACCCCTATTATCACATTAACTCGTTCTATGAATTTCCCTATTAGATTTGACTCTAATCTGGTAGATTTATGCCGTGCTATTTCTAGGATTACATGCAACTCCACTCAATTACGCAAGATCTACTCTTAAATAGGGTCTATTCCTCCTCTGATTTTAGCACATCAAACATGGATCGATAGTTTAGAAATATTAATCCAAGAATTAAGCACACATAATTAAGAATAAGATCCAAGTCTTTATTGTGTAAAATAAAAATCAAATGACAGAATTCATCATAGAGTTCATCTCCCTAGGTATTTAGAAAATTAGTTCATGCTTAAAAATAAAAACATCCAAAATATCGTATAACCAGAAGAAACAAAGAAATTCATAATAATCTCCAAAGAAATCAAAAGAAAATCTTCAATCTTGATGGAAATTTGCTCAAAGTGCATAGAATCTCTTTTTACTTGAATTTAAGAAGTCTTTTATACATTTGTATAAACAAACCTCTCTAAGTTCTTCTGAACTTATAAAATTTACTGTAAAGATGCAGGGAAGATAAAGACTTGGAAATCAAGATGAGGGACTAAGCCAAACTCTGCCAGAGTTAATAGTTTAGCACTGTAGCTGTCTTATGTATATAGAGGGGCACCCTCAAAGGCCACGCCCCAGGGTTTAATTTGATTGTGTTTGTAATTAAAACTTGTAAATAGCTCTCATTTTACTTAAATAACTAAGGTTGTACGCACCAATAAGTAACAACATGTGCATATAAGATGCATCGTTTACACATAAACTTACATCGGGGTAAAATGCATTAATTTGCGATTTAATCTGAAACCTTGTCTTTTCCCCAGTCAAGGTTAATTCCACGCTCTTCTTGATCTATAACAACAAAATTCACTCATTTAAAACATTTTCTGATCATAATGCATCATAATCTCTACTTAGGCAAAAATAACCATTTTGCCCTTGTGCTATGGTAAAATTACGATTTTGCCCCTAGGCTCATAAGTAATTTTTCAACATATTTTCTCATTAAACAAGCCTACCTGAACATTTATTCCTCTTACAACAACCCACAAATCTAACTATTTCATGCATTTATTACCAATTTACAACTTAGTCCCATTTAGGTGTTTTCATGACACCACCTTTCAGAAAAGTTGTTTCTCATCTCCCCAACATTCATTTTCTTCATAAAAACTCAACTAACAACATAAACCCTCTCATGGCAAGTCCCTAAACTTTTAACCATTTCACAAATTAGTCTCCTCATTAGCTAGCTTAAGCTTTGGGGACTCCAAAAGTACAAAAACTGTCAAATAAAACCACCAAAATCACTTACTTGCAAGAGATTTGTTTTGCTGAAAATTTTGAACTCCAAGAACCCTTATTCCTCTAAATTTTCGGTGGTAGAAGAAGAAGGAAGAGTAAAAGATGACAACATCTTTTATTCATCTTATTTTATTCATTTTTATCACCTAATTTCCACCAAATTTGACCAACATTTAATATCTTGTCTCCTTAGCCTCTATATGGCCGACCATCACACATCCAATGGTCTAATTTCACTTTAAGGACCTCCAATTTGATATTCTTTGGCTATTAGACACCCCTCCCACTTATAATGGAACTTTCGCACTTTATGCGATTTAGTGCTTTTTCACAATTTCACATACAATTGCTAAAATTAAAGCAACAAAATTTTCATATAGCCAAATATTAATGCCATAACACATAAAGTAATATCAAAATAATTTTCCTCAACCTTGGATTAGCGGTCCCGAAACCACTGTTCTGACTAGCCCCAAAATCGGGCTGTTACAACTCTCCCCCCTTTAGAGATTTTCGCCCTCGAAAATCTTACCGGTAAAAAGGTTTGGATATTGTTCTCTCATGGCTTCTTTCGGTTCCCACGTAGCCTCTCCCACACAGTGTTTTTTCCATAACACTTTTCCTAAAGCTATACTCTTATTTCTCAATTGTTTCACTTCTCGAGCCATAATCTTAACTAGTTTCTTGTCATACATCATGTCCGATCGTATCTTAATTTCTGATGAAGGGATCACATGCAAAGGATCGGAACGATATCATCGCAACATCGACACCTGAAACACGTTGTGTATTTTCTCTAGCTCTACTGGCAAAGCCAACTGGTATGCCACTGGCCCAATTCTTTTAGTAACTTCATACGGTCCTATGAATCATGAACTCAATTTGCCCTTACGACCAAATCTCAATATTTTCTTCCACAGAGATACTTTTAGAAATACCTTGTCACCCACTTGAAACTCGATTTCTCTTCTTTCAAATTCGCGTATGACTTTTACCGGTCCGAAGCAGCTTTCAGACTATTACGGGTCACTTTCACCTTTTCCTTGGTCTTTTTAACTAGATCGACCCCATGAATTTGCTTCTCACTCAACTCGATCTAATACAAGGGAGTCTGACACTTGCGACTGTATAAAGCTTCGTATGACGCCATCCGTATACTCGACTGATAACTGTTGTTATAGGCAAACTCAACCAAAGGTAGATATATTTCTCAACTACCTCTAAACTCTAACATACAGCATTGGAGCATGTCCTCAAGAACTTGAATCACTCTTTCAGATTGACCGTCAGTTTGAGGATGGAACGCAGTACTAAAATTCAGTCTTGTACCCAAGGCTTCCTACAACTTCTTTCAGAACCTCGAAGTAGACCTCGGATCCCTATCCGAGATAATAAATATAGGCACTCCATAAAGTCTCACTACTTCAGTATTATGCAACTCAGCTAGCTTATCAAGTGAATAATCTACTCGCACTCGTATAAAGTGAGCTAACTTCGTTAGTCTATCAACAATAACACACTCTTGCTAAATTTAGCATACAATTGTTTGTCTCTTAAAGTCCAAAAAATGATTCTTAGATGCTCTGCATGATCACTCTCATCCCGAGAATAAATTAGTATGTCATCGATAAAGACAACTACAAACTTGTCCAAATACAGTTGGAAGACACGGTTCATTATATCCATAAAAATCGCAGGAGTATTCGTTAGACCGAAAGGCATGACAAGAAACTCATAATGGCCATACCTTGTCTGAAATGCAGTTTTCAATTCATCTTGCTCCTTAACCCTCAACTGGTGACCTTAGGTCTATCTTAGAGAACACTGCAGCTCCCTTCAGTTGGTCAAATAAATCATCTATCCTTCGCAAAGGATACTTATTCCTCACAGTCACTTTGTTGAGCTGTCTGTAGTTACGCACAATCCCATCCACCTGATAAACCATAATATGAACATATTTTAATCCCACATTTAACATACTTTTGGATGATTTAAGCTTGGAATTGTGAAATTTGGTGCTTTTAATACTTTGTTTCCCTGTTTTATACTTAGGAAAGCACCGGAGGATGAAAAGAACGAGAAACGGGCCTAAAACAGAGTAAATAGGCCAAATCACAAAATCGACACGGCTTGGGCCCAAGCCACACGATCGTGCCCCCTTAACAGACCCAAACACGACCTGGCCACGATTCACACGGGCGTGTGCCATGGGCGTGTCCCTACCGTGACAAAAAGGAATTTTACTCGGATTAGGGTACTTAGAGGCAAAGAAAGCCATCTCAAAAGCCTATATAAACACCCTAGAGGCCAACCCTCAGGGGGTGTCCAGTTAGGCCGAAGAGCCAAGCCAGAAAGGCCAGAATTGTGGAATTTACTCGAAGAAAGCCACTTGATTCATCTCAAGAAGCCGGAATTATACTCAAGACGGAAGATCTTCCCTTCAATTTCCTTCAGGGAGTTTTAGGGTTTTTGTTATGTTTTGTTTTATATTTACTTTTGAGATGTATTCTTTTATCATTATGAACCAATCCCCTCAAATACCTGAGGGGGATGAAACCTAAGATGTAATATCCTAGATTATGGCTTATGCATAATTGCTTAATAGAATGTGAAAGCATGCCTTTGTGTGTATGAATGTGTTTTTATGAATTTTTGGAACCCTAGAATATGGGAGAATGATTTAGAAAATATCGTATTTTAAGTTTTGATAAGGGAGCTAAGCTTGGTAGGGCCTTAAGAGAAATTGTAGGTGAAATATGACACACAAATGGGCTTGGAAAAGTGGCTTAGAGGCACCACTTAAGGCCTCTAGAAATGACGCCACAAGTAGGTGTAGATGGGTCAAGGTTCGAGTCACAAGGGAAGCAAATAGAGTTTTTATTTTTGCTGCAGAGTGAGCAGTAGTGGACGGCACCAAGGCACTAAAGGGATGAGTTTAATTCTCTCTAAAATTCGGCCAAGATAAGAGATAAATGTGGGATTATTTTTATTAAATTTTAAATGAGGAGATAAAGAGGAAAACAAGGGATATGATAGTGTTAGCCGAATAGGGGACTCTAGGCTTAGTAATTTCGGCAAAAGGGGGAAAAGTGAGGCCATTCTGCATTCTTTTCTTTTTCTCTTTGAAGCCTCTGCCGAATTCTCTCTGCAAACCATTCTTCTTTTCTTTTATTTGTTGAAGCCGAATCCTCATTACCAACCCTTTTCTTCTTCTTTTTCAACCAAAGACAAATATACAAGTGACCCCTATTCGATTGTTCACTTTTTGCTTAAGCCGAATCCTCTACTTGATGGCCATAGCTAAATGCCCCTCTACCCTATAGGAGCCAATTTGATCATTCAAGCAAGAGCCGAATCTCACTGTTTCAGGGAAGGACATTGATTAAGTTGGTAAGGGATTTCTTCTGTGTCGATTTACTATCCTCTTTCTTTTACTAATTGCCGAAATCAAGGTACTAATCCCATTAGTACCTTTTGGCTGACACTTTGAAGGGCCTTTCGGGATTTCTGCTATTGTCGACTACAAGGAAGAAGACCCTCGGGATTTCTAATCTAAGGTAAGTAAAGTTAGTGTAGGCTGAAGGCCATTTCATTGTGTTTAAACGTTAGATTAGATCTAACATATGTCTATAGGAATCTCAACACCACCAAGAGCAAGGATCAATTTCGAGATTTAGATCCACAAGGTAAGTGAATCTGACATTCGGCCAAGGTCATAAATAGTGATTTAGACATGTTTCTTATTCGTTTAAAAGCCGAAACTAACCAAGTTAAGTGATTTAGCATTGGCCGATTGGAAGGTATGGATATAATAGAGTTTCAGGATTTGATTAGTAATCAAATCGGCAGCAAGGTAAGATTTTGGTTGCAATAATCCTTCGGGATTTGATCATATAGCCGAATAGGCTTTTACTAAACATTAAGTGATTGATCAAATGTAGGAACTTGAGATCTAAATCAGTAGATCGGGTTTTCAGGATTTGGAGTGAAATCGATAAGTAAATCAGGTGTGTACCCCACTCTTATGTTTTAATAAATGTGTATTAAGAATATGTAAAATTTGGCCAAGGTACCATGCAATGGTATAAAGTACTCAGGTACGTTTTCCTACTCCTACTATGAGTATAATATGATCTGTTATGGCATATATGAAATTATAAGAATGTGAATAAGGGATATGACATGGCTTATGCATATTTGTATGACACGGGGCATATGGGTGATTATAAAAGGGAAGTGAATGTGGTGGTTTTATACCACAATATTCGAATGTGGTGACTTGGTCACATTATTCGAATGTGGTGACTCATGTCACAATTATTTTATATCGGTGGCTATTTCACGAATTTTATAAGGGCGATGAGCACGCCGATCGCAAATGATCGCTTCGATAATGTGTGTGTAGCGGATGGAGGGTTGACTCACTAGCCCCACTGTGTGTGCGTGTTGGTACGGGTGATGTGTAGCAGATGGTACCTAGGTTTGGGTTGGGTTGCATCATTATCTTTATTTCGCTATATGTACTTGTATGGACTGATATGCTTAAACTGTTGAGACTTAGTGTTGGTTGTACACACTGAGTCTGTTGACTCACCCCGTTGTAGGAATATTTTTCAGGTGATGATCCGTGATGGACCGGGTCGGCAGGAGCTTAGTGGTGGCCATGCTCAGTTCGGGACTTTATTTTAATTTGGACTTTTTATATTTTAAGTACTTTTGAATTTATTTTGGGTTTTCTTGGAATAAGGCCATAGTTACAAACTATTTATGCATGCATTTTAATTATTTTCTTATGATACGAATTTTTTTTCAAAATTAAAGATTAAGTAAATTTTTATTTAAGAATGAACTCTAAACGTTTTGACATCTAAAAGGAAATGATTTCTAATGATAAAACCTAAAACAAATTCGGCATATCTTCTAACTTAAAGTTTTGACACTTAACAATGGAATTTTTATAAAAACTTATATTTCAAAAATAAATTAGTTTCCAACTTGAGCCCAACCCAATTCGAGTTTTCTTCCAAAATCACTCAAAGATTTTCAAAAGATACAAACCAGTTTT
Organism: Gossypium bickii; assembly: GCA_025503065.1. Lineage (NCBI taxonomy): Eukaryota > Viridiplantae > Streptophyta > Magnoliopsida > Malvales > Malvaceae > Gossypium > Gossypium bickii. The sequence goes on along the minus strand of CP106710.1, from coordinate 107,662,598 downwards.
GAACCGTTTTACTCAAGGAACATACCGGATCCTGTCAAGGCTCATGGGCTGGGTTTGGGGTGTTTCAGCTTGGTATCAGAGCCCAGTTTTAAACTCTCGGCCTTGGGTTTAAAGCCCATAACATTTTCAGAATTAAGCCCAAATGAATTTTGTGAAAGATTTTGTGAAATTGAGCAGGTTTTCTGGCATGGCACCTAAGTTTCCCACCCGAAGTCCACCAAGTAAGTACTTTTAACCATTGTGTGAATTATAGTATGACTTGTAGAAGGGTAGAAATGGAACGTAGATTAGTATACTAAGTACTTGAACCCTAGGACTAGTTTACCCCAACAATTACATAAGACTTAAAGCCTAGTTAAACAAACCTCTGAACTAAGTCGCCGAGTTAGGGTGTGGCAACCATTGTGCGCATGTCTAGGATTGGATCCGAAAGAGCCTGGTACTTATGTAGTCCTAGTGACTCACCTCCTCTTCGCTGGAATCCTACCTGGTGCGTAGCTACGGTTCACCCTAACCAAGAGGACTCAGTCACAGGCTAAACTCAGTAATTAAAACCCGAAAGGGGCTAGCCGTATTTTCATGAAAACCCTAGTTTTAAAATTACCATACTACCCTCGATTTCAATAACATTCTCTGATTTTGCAAAAATATCCAAAAAAAAAAAACTCTATCGTTACAAAATACTAAGGTACCTTGATTTGGAAATTTACGAAATTACCCCTATTTTACAAAATCACCAAAATGACCCCGATTTCCAAAATTGCTGCAACAACACCGATTTGGAAAACAAATTCTCAAAAAAAGAACCCCAAGTTTTGCAAATTTTGAAATACCTTTGATTTCTAGAGATTTTTTAAGTTGACCCTGACTTATTACCAAAATACCCCTGTAGGACAAATGACGAAATACCCCGGGGATGGGAACAGACAAGAATGCTTGAATGATGAAGGTGTGTGATAGGAACTACCGAATGGATTGTATTTCTCTGAATTAGGATAGAAGACTTGAAACTTTGATTGATCGAAAGAATTACTTCTAAACTTCTTTCATAAAACTTCTTCGCGAATAATCAGTGGAACCAGGACTAATTCATAAAATTTCTTAATCAGATTAAAGTGCGATCGTAGAAATGAGCTCTAGGGGACGCGGTCGTAATGTACGAGGACGCGGTCGAGGTAGAATGACCGTCTCAGAACCTGTTAGGTCGGGTCAAGGGTCTGAGAATGAGGTACCACCACCCCCACCACTAGCTGTTGGTGCTGAGTAGCAAGATCAGACGGGGGATGATCCTGTATCGCAGGCTGTGCTACGAGTTCTTGAAATGGTGGCTGGAGCAAGTGGAAATATGGGAGCTCGGAAATCTGTACCCGAGTGACTCCGAACCAATAGAGCTGAGGTGTTCCGTGGCGTATCTGGGGTGGCACCCAGTACGGCTGAGTATTGGTTGGAAGCGACGGAGCGGATTATGGATGAGCTAGATCTGACCCCTGAGGAAAAACTAAAAGGAATGGTGTCGCTGCTACGCGATGAAGCATATTAGTGGTGGTTAACAGTTCGAGATGGTGCCACAGCTGAGGATCTGACTTGGGAGTATGTTAAGGCGGCGTATCAGAAGAAGTATGTTGGAACCAGATATACTGATGCGCAGAGGAAGGCTTTTCTGGGGCTGGTTCAAGGGAGCAAGACAATAGCAGAGTACGAAGCGAAATTCTTAAGGTTGAGCCGGTATGCTCGAGGAGTAGTGGCTACGGAGCATGAGTGATGTGTCCGATTTGAGGACGGACTTAGGGATGACCTGAGGTTGTTGATAGCTCCACATCAGGAGTGGGAGTTTGCCGCGTTAGTAGAAAAGGCTAAGGTAGCTGAAGGGATTAAGGAATCTGTAAGGCAGAACTCTGATCGGATAGACAGAAGAGAGGTTTTGGGTAGTCTGGATCGTCAGGGAATGTTCAAAAGAGGCCTAGAGCTGATGGGCCACGAGGTCGTGAGGTTGGTTCGGGAGGCGATGTGATCGCATTTGTAATCAATGTGGAAAAATGCACTTAGGGAGTGTTGGAAGAAAACGGAGGATGCTTTAAGTGTGGGTAGAAGGATCATATGATTAAGGATGCCCAATAAAGATAGACGGGAGCGCCTTGATAGGGCGTGGTGTTAATCAGGCTGGTAGAGGTGGATAGCAGCCTCAGCGAGGTCGTGGTCCAAATGGTAGAGGTAACAATGCTGGAAGAGGACGTGGAACACCTGGCAGAGGTATTGGGAATGCAGAGGTAAGACAGCCGGGTCTGGTTTATGCGGTTCATCGGAGGGAGGATGGGGACGCGCCGGACGTCATAATCGGTACGTTCCTTATTTTTGACAAGCCTTATTTTGCTCTGATCGATGTGGGCTCGACCCATTCCTATGTTGTATGTAGTGTAGTGGAAACACTAGGCATAGCCTCTGAGCTTTCTGCTAGGGAGATGACTGTAGTAAGCCCACTAGGTCAAACTGTAGTGGTGAATAAGATCTTTCAGAGTGTACCTCTAGAAATTCAAGGAGTGATATTCTCTGCCGACCTAATGGAATTACCCTTCGGAGAATTCGATCTCATACTTGGCATGGATTGGCTAGTGGAACATCGGGCTGTGTTGGATTGTGCAGCTAAATGAATGGAATTAAGGACCCCGGAGGATGAGGTGATAATTATGATAGGAGAAAGAAGAAACTATTTGTCTAACGTATTTTCAGCATTAAAGGCGGATAAGATGGTTTGGAAGGGTTGCAACGCATTTTTGGCCTTCGTAAGTGTGTTGGATGGAAAAGAATGGGGAGTTAGTGGAGTTAAAACTGTAAGGGACTTTGAAGATGTGTTTCCAGAGGAGTTACCCGGAATACCCCCGGATAGGGAGGTGGAATTTGGAATTGACTTGCTACCAGAACAGCTCCTATGTCAATTGCCCCGTACAGAATGGCACCAAAGGAGTTGGTTGAGCTCAAGGCTCAAATCCAAGAGTTGCTTGATCGTGGCTTTATTCGACCCAGTGTGTCTCCGTGAGGAGCACCGGTCTTGTTTGTGAAGAAGAAGGATGGAACTATGCGCATGTGCATAGACTATCGTCAGTTGAATAAGCTGACCATCAAGAACAAGTATCCATTGCCAAGGATTGATGACTTGTTCGATCAGCTGAAGGGGGCAGCAGTATTTTCAAAGATAGATCTACGGTCGGGATATCATCAGCTTAAGTGAAGGAGGCAGATATCCATAAGACAGCTTTCCGGACGAGATACGGCCATTACGAGTTCTTGGTAATGCCGTTCGGGTTGACAAACGCCCCAACCGCATTCATGGATATGATAAATTGGGTTTTTCAATCTTACTTGGATCGGTTTGTCGTTGTATTCATCGACGACATCCTAGTGTACTCCAAGTCCAAAGAGGAGCATGATGAGCATCTTCGGGTTGTGTCGCAAGTGCTAAGGGAAAAGAAGCTTTATGCCAAATTCAGCAAGTGTGAATTTTGGCTTAAGGAGGTTGCATTCTTAGGGCATGTGGTATCCGCAGAAGGAATAAGGGTGGATCCTCGAAAGATTGAGGTAGTGTTGGATTGGAAACCACCTAAGTCTGTGGCTGAAGTTCGTAGTTTCTTGGGATTGGCAGGGTACTACAGAAGGTTTGTGGAAGGGTTCTCATCGATCGCCGCACCTTTGACAAAGTTGCTGAGGAAGGAAGCACTTTTCGTATGGACAGAGAAGCAACAGGAGAGCTTTGAGAAGCTTAAGAGGGTCTTGACTGAAGCTCCGGTTTTGATTCAGCCGGAGGCAGGGATGGACTTTGTGGTATACTGTGATGCTTCTCATACAGGATTGGGATGCATATTGATGCAAGATGGGAAAGTAGTCACTTATGCGTCTCGGTAATTAAGGCTGCACGAGGTTAACTACCCAACGCATGACTTGGAATTGGCGGCAGTGGTCTTTGCTCTTAAGGTATAGAGGCATTATCTTTATGGAGAAAAGTCGGTGATCTACACAGACCACAAGAGCCTTAAGTATCTGTTGACTCAGAAGGAGTTGAACCTGAGACAGTGAAGGTGGGTGGAGTTGTTAAAGGATTACGATTATTCTATAGAATACCACGCGGGCAAGGCGAATGTAGTGGCAGATGCCCTAAGTTGGAAGGTTGTGTCGGATCTGAGGGCAATGTTCGCACATCTGAGCTTGTATGACGATGGAAGTCTATTAGCAGAGTTGCAAGTGAAGCCGACATGGTTGAATGAAGTGAAAGAGGGTCAGTTGTTGGATGAAGATTTAAGTACTAAGTTACAGCAAGTGCAGAATGGAGAGTTAGAAGATTATGGCATTAATGACGACGGAGTGTTGTGTTTCAAGGGAAAGGTTTGTATGCTGAAGAATGAGGACCTAAGGCGGAAGATTCTTCAGGAATATCATAGTAGCCTTTATGCTATGCATCCTGGAGGTACTAAGTTGTACATAGATTTAAGAGAACAATTTTGGTGGCCTGGTCTTAAGAGGGAAGTTACAGAATTTGTCAACAAGTGTTTGACGTGTCAGCAAGTTAAGGCTGAACACCAGGTTCTGTCAGGGTTACTTCAGCCAATAAAGATTCCGCAGTGGAAGTGGGAGAGAATTACCATGGACTTCATTAGTGAGCTTCCCCTTACGCCTACTAAGAAGGACTCGGTATGGGTGGTAGTGGATCGGCTGACAAAGTCCGCGCACTTCTTGCCCGTGCGAGTTGACTATTCTTTACAGAAGTTGGCGAAGTTATATGTGGCAGAGATTGTAAGGTTGCATGGAGTGCCGGTGTCGATCATCTCGGATAGGGATCCAAGGTTTACATCTCGGTTTTGGAGAGCTCTACATCAAGCTTTAGGCACCAGATTGGATTTCACTACGGCTTTTCATCCACAGTCTGACGGGCAGTCTGAACGAGTAATACAAGTGTTGGAGGATATGTTGAGGGGCTGTGTGATAGACTTTAGAGGGAGTTGGGAGGAGTATTTGCCTTTAGCAGAATTTGCATACAATAACAGCTATCAAGCCAGTATTTGGATGGCACCGTATGAAGCGTTGTATGGACGAAAGTGTCGCACTCCTACGTGTTGGACAGAATTAAGGGAACGTCGAGTTTTGGGTCCGAAAATTGTGGCTGAATCCGAGGAGAATGTTGAGGTAATTGGAGCATGGTTGAAGGAGCATCTGACAGGCAGAAATCGTATGCAGATCTCAAGCGCAAGGAAATAGAATTTGATATGGGAGATCAAGTATTTCTTAAGGTATCGCCTTGGAAGAAGGTAATGAGATTTGGTTGGAAAGGGAAGCTAAGTCCCAGGTTTATAGGACCTTATCGGGTGTTGAAGCGAGTTGGACCGATGGCATATCAGTTAGAGTTGCCACCGAAGTTGAAGCAGATGCATGACGTATTCCATGTTTCCATGCTATGTCGTTATCGAGCGGATCCATCTCATATAGTTCCAGTCGAAGAGGTGGAGATAAGGCCAGATCTGTCCTACGAGGAGGAGCCAATCTTTTTCTTTTATTTGTTGAAGCTGAATCCTCATTACCAACCCTTTTCTTCTTCTTTTTCAACCAAAGCCGAATATACAAGTGACCCCTATTCGATTGTTCACTTTTTGCCTAAGCTGAATACCCCTCTACCCTATAGAAGTCGATCTGATCATTCAAGCAAGAGCCGAATCTCACTGTTTCAGGGAAGGACATTGGTTAAGTTGGTAAGGGATTTCTTTTGTGTCAATTTACTATCCTCTATCTTTTACTAATTGCCGAAATCAAGGTACTAATCCCATTAGTACCTTTTGGCCGACACTTTGAAGGGCCTTTCGAGATTTCTGCTATTATCGACTACAAGGAAGAAGACCCTCGGGATTTCTAATCTAAGGTAAGTAAAGTTAGTGTAGGCCGAAGGCCATTTCATTGTGTTTAAACGTTAGATTAGATCTAACATATGTCTATAGGAATCTCGACACCACCAAGAGCAAGGATCAATTTCGGGATTTAGATCCACAAGGTAAGTGAATCTGACATTCGGCCAAGGTCATAAATAGTGATTTAGACATGTTTCTCATTCGTTTAAAAGCCGAAACTAACCAAGTTAAGTGATTTAGCATTGGCCGATTGGAAGGTAGGGATATCACAGAGTTTCGGGATTTGATTAGTAATCAAATCGGCAGCAAGGTAAGATTTTGGTTGCAATAATCCTTCGGGATTTGATCATATAGCCGAATAGGCTTTTGCTAAACATTAAGTGATTGATCAAATGTAGGAACTTGAGATCTAAATCAATAGATTGGGTTTTCGGGATTTCGAGTGAACTCGATAAGTAAATCAGGTGTGTACCCCACTCTAAGCCTTAATAGCTTCATGGCTAGTTTTAGTAAATGTGTATTAAGAATATGTAAAATGTGGCCAAGGTACCATGCAATGGTACAAAGTACTCAGGTACATTTTCCTACTCCTACTATGAGTATAATATGATCTGTTATGGCATATATGAAATTATAAGAATGTGAATAAGTGATATGACATGGCTTATGCATATTTGTATGACACGGGGCATATGGGTGATTATAAAAAGGGGAAGTGAATGTGGTGGTGTTATACCACAATATCTGAATGTGGTGACGTCGGTCACATTATCTGAATGTGGTGACTCATGTCACAATTATTTTATCTGGTTGCTATGCCACGAATTTTATAAGGGCGATGAGCACGTCGACTACAGCGACTGCCTTCGATGATGTGTAGCGGATGGAGTGTTGACTTACTAGTCCCCATGGTGTGCAGGTTGGTACGGGTGATGTGTAACGGATGGTACCTAGGTTTGGGTTCGGGTTGCATCATTATCTTTATTTCTGCTATATGTACTTGTATGGACTAATATGCTTAAACTGTTGAGACTTAGTGTTGGTTGTACACACTGAGTCTGTTGACTCACCCCGTTGTGGGAATATTTTTCAGGTGACGATCAGTGATGGACCGGGTCGGCAGGAGCTTAGTGGTGGCCATGCTCAGTTCGGGACTTTATTTTAATTTGGACTTTTTATATTTTAAGTACTTTTGAATTTATTTCGGGTTTTGTTCTAATAAGGCCATAGTTACAAACTGTTTATGCATGCATTTTAATTATTTTCTTATGATACGAATTTTTTCTCAAAATTAAAGATTAAGTAAATTTTTATTTAAGAATGAACTCTAAATGTTTTGACATCTAAAAGGAAATGATTTCTAATTTAATGATAAAACCTAAAACAAATTTGGCATATCTTCTAACTTAAAGTTTTGAAACTTAACAATGGAATTTTTATAAAAACTTATATTTCAAAAATAAATTAGTTTCCAACTTGAGCCCAACCCAATTCGAGTTTTCTCCCAAAATCACTCAAAGATTTTCAAAAGATACAAACCAGTTTTGAACCGTTTTACTCAAGGAACATACCGGATCCGGTCAAGGCTCGTGGGCTGGGTTTGGGGTGTTTCATAAGACGGATCTTGTTATTGTTTTCTGAACTATATGATAAATACTTGATTTGTTCTTAATTATGTGTTCTTAATTCTTATTTTGATATTCCAAGATATTGATTCAAGTATTGATGTACTTAGGCAGAGGAGAAATAGACCCTGTCTAAGAGTAGATCTAACATAATTAAGCGGAGTTGATCGCAACCCTAGAGATAGGATGATGAAAATTTGCCGGATTAGGGTCAAACCTAATATGGGAGTTCATGGATCGAGTTAATGCAGTTTTAGGGGTTTTAATTAGAAAGAGATTTCAATTAATCAACCTAGGGTTAGACGTTAGTAGCCTCGAGAGAAGTATTAATATAAATTAGGGAATCCTACGGATCAGGTCAAGTGAATAAATCATCTGGTTCAGAGTTAAATAACAAGTGAATTCTAGGTGGATTCTTCCTCGGGTATTTTCTTAATCAATTGGTTTTTTTCGACAAGTATTTTCCCAAATTCATTCAATTGGTTTTAGCTTAATAGATAGTTAATTTTAGATTAATTAATAATTACCTTAATTATTGGGCTAAATAATAAAAAGAAAGTTAGTATTAGTACTTTTGGTTCCTTTGGGTTCGACAATCCAGTCTTGCCACTTAACTATACTACTGTTCGATAGGTGCGCTTGCCTCAATCGTTGTCACAGTTAGTTTTTTAGGCTCAATATTGAAGGTACTGTTCACAGAAATCGTAGAGAAATAAGGCGAAGCTTAAATTACATAGAAGAAGAGCAAGAAGTCAAAATTAATACCACCAAAGAGATGGCTGAGAATAATCCGCTACCTCCAGAGGTGGCCGAAGATCATGCTCCTCTAACTATGTATGATTATGCTAAACCTAATTTAACAGGAACTGAGTCAAGTATTGTTAGACCTGCTATTGCTGCTAATAATTTTGAATTGAAACCTAACACAGTTCAGATAATACAGCAATTTGTTCAGTTTGATGGTTTGCAGGATGAAGATCCAAACAATCACTTGGCAAACTTCCTAGAATTTTGCAATATTTTCAAAATAAATGGCGTTTCTGATGATGCCATCCATCTTCGGTTATTTCCCTTTTCTTTGAGGAATAAAGCCAAACAGTGGTTGCATTCTCTTCCACGAGTGTCAATTACTACATGGGAACAAATGACCGAAAATTTTTTATTAAAATATTTTCCACCGGCTAAAACAGCCAAGTTAAGAAATAATATCTCTTATTTTGTGCAGATGGATTTAGAAACACTTTACAATGCATGGGAGAGATACAAAGATCTATGGAGAAGGTGTCCACACCATGGATTACCCTTGTGGCTATAGGTCCAAACTTTTTACAACGGTGTGAACCCCTCAACTAGGTAGTTAAACGATTCAGCCGCCAGTGGAACATTGAACAACAAAACACCTCAGGCTACTTACGAATTCATTGAAGAGATGTCACTAAACAACTCTCAGTGGCAAGTCAAAAGGACCAAGCCAACAAAAACAGCCACGATTTTCAACCTCGACGCAGTAACCATGCTATTAAACCAGGTAGAACTGTTAAGTAAAAAGATTAATGGTGTATGTGATTCTTTGCAGGTACATTCAGTCATTCAGTGAGATACGAATAGAGGAGGGATGAGCAATACAATATATCCACCTTACAACTCGAGCGCTGAGAACGAGCAAGTTCACTATATGGGTAACAACTTTAAATCTCAAAATAACCCTTATAGTAATACTTATAATCCAGGTTGGAGGAACCACACCATTTTTTCATGGGGTGGTCAAGGAAATCAGAGACAACAACCCCCTCCAAACTTCCAACAACAGCCCTACCCACAGGAAAAGAAGCCCAACCTTGAAGAGATGCTGACAAAATTCATAGCGGTATCAGAAATACGTTTCCAAAATACTGAGCCAACACTAAAAAAATCAACAAGCATTAATTCAAGGAACAAGAACTAATTAGGGCAACTCGCTAAGCTGATCTCTGAACGACCACAAGGCAGCTTGCCAAGCAACACTGAAACTAACCCAAAGGAGCAACTTCAAGCCATAATAGCTCAAGATAGTGTAGCGTTAGATGAGCCTACAGTAAGCCAAGAGAATGTGGTAAAGGAAGGTAAATATGAGGTAAACCATGATAAACCAAAACCGGTAATTAAAGAGTACCAACCACGTATATCGTACCCCAATGCGATGAAGAAGGACAACACAGATGAACAGTTTGGTAAATTCCTTAAACTCTTAAAGAAATTACATATTAACTTACCGTTTCCTGAAGCTCTTTCGCAGATGCCAGATTCAAGGAAATTTTTAAAAGAACTGTTAACAAAAAAAAGAAAGTTAGACGAGGAATCGCATGTGGAACTAAACGCAGTGTGCTCAGCAATGTTGTAAAACAAACCACCACGAAATTGAAAGATCCAAGGAGTTTTACAATTCCATGTTTAATTGGTAGTTTATCTGTTGATAATGCTTTAGCTGATTTAGGGGCAAGCATCAATGTTATGCCATATAAATTGTTTAAACAACTAGGTCTAGGGAAACCCAAACAAACTAAGATGAGCATTCAATTAGCTGATAAAACTGTTAGAATTCCTAGGGGTATAATTGCATATGTTCTTGTGAAAATTGATAAATTCGTATTCCGAGTAGACTGTGTCGTTTTAGACATGGATGAGGACAATAGTATCCCCTTAATTTTAGGAAGACCCTTTTTAGCAACTACTAGAACTAAAACTGATGTCAGCGCAGGTGAACTCATACTTTGTATAGGTGATGAATCAATCAGTCTCCAGGCTCTTGACTCGGCTAGGACATCGAGTAATCAAGGTGAGAAAATTAACTTTATTAATGACCATTTGATTAAACCTTCTTTTCAGGAAGCACTACGAAACAACACAACTGAGCCAGACCCTAGACCTCATGCCAACAAGAAAATAACTCATGAGGCACGAAGGCTTTAGATCGATGAGCTAGATAAGTGGAAGACACACTTCAAGGAGAAATTAGGAATACACAAAATAGAACCAACACCATTCCGGGGGACAAACAAATATAAGATCAGAGATCAGGTATTGTTAGATAAGGCAGACCCTCGAATACCTCCTCCTGACCCTAATACAAACAAAGAAATCTTTTTTAAGGCACTCAATGTTCTCCCCTACGAAACAGTCGAGATAAGTAATCCTACATTCAATACTTTTAAAGTAAACGCTACTCGACTCGAATTACATACTGATAATAGGACTGATAGCATGAGGAAGGACTTTCAACTCTTGAAACGACCATGAATGTGTGAATGAGAGGTAAGTCTAGCTTATGACTATAAACGAGTGCTTCTCAGGAGGCAACCGGAGCACTAACCCAATAATTTTCACATTTTTATTTTTACTGTTACTTTTCCTTTTTAGCACCTAACTATAAACTAACCAAAGTGCAAATTTCTGCACCACACGGCCGTGGCAGTGGCCGTGTGGAGGCTACGGATGTACATACTGACATGACAGAGATAGTACGACACAGGACGAAAAATATCTTCAAGCCACGGGCCTCAACTAAACACCACGGCCGTGCGATGCGGCCGTGGCTGACAATGTTTTAGTAACACGGGCGTGGCGACCTGCACATGGGCGTAGGAGAAATGAACGAAGCATAACACGGCCGTGCGACACGGTCATGCGACCTGACACACCCACGATACACAGGCGTGGGGATGTACCAGATTTGAAATCTTTATTTAACACACACACTTCTCCCTTTCTTACCTACTCCCCACTTCTCTTTTTCTTCAAACACACTCTTAACTCTTCATTCTCAACTTTCTTCATTCCCTCTAAATCTAGATATAATCACATCTATGTTGAAGAAACGGAAGGATCCTAACACAGTCTCCCTTTGTGAGACCGATCTACATAAGTTCATGTCGGCCGCTTCATTAACTCGACAGGAAAAGGACCTTTGAGTCCATTTAACTTTTCTTTTCATTTTCACTTCTCCTTTATTTTCCTTTTCTTTATTTTTCTTTTACTTAGTTTAATCTATTTTATTTTGTTCTTAGTTTAATCTATTTTATTTTGTTTTCTTTGATTTAGGTTCTAAAGGCTGCTTGGGAATCACCATACCACGACCATAGCCACGACACCACAGCCTTAAAAATCACACTTACCCCACTAACCATCTAACGATAAGGACTCTCCGGTCCATTAGTCTTTTCTTTTAATTTTATTTTACTTTCTATTTTCTTTCTCTTTATCTTTCTTGTCTTTAAATATATATTTAGTATATTTTGAATTATTATTATTATTTCTTGGCTAATTCTTCACGAGCTTCCCAATTTCTTCATCTAGCATAGAGATTGTCAGTGGCCACCACACCAAAACACTCCCAACTCAAGGAATCCATCCAAATTCAGGAAGTTTCACCTCTCTCTTTCTCTTAAATTTCATATATATCTTTGTACATTGAGGGCAATGTACATCTTAAGTGTGGGTGATAAACCGTAAAAGCAACATATTTTAATCCCACATTTAATATGCTTTTTGATGATTTATTCCTTGATTTATATAAAAATGTGCTTTTAATCCTTTCCTTTCATGTCTTATACCCAGAAAAGCACTCGAGGATGAAAAGAACACAAAACGGGCCTAAAACAGAGTAAATGGGCTTTAACACGAAATTGACACGGCCTGGCCCAAAGTCCTCACGGCCGTGCCTCGACGAATACCTAGAGCACGGCCTCAACTCCGTCACACACGACCGTGCCTCAAGTTAGAAATCCAAACACGTTCTGGTCTCGATCCACACGGGCGTATGCCATGGCCGTGCCTCTACTGTCAGAATAAGCAATTTCAATCGGAAAAGGATACTTAGGGAGAAAGAATCGCATTCCAAAAGCCTATATATATCCCCCAAGTACCACCTTTGAAGGGCATCGAAAGCTAGGCCAAGGAGCCAAGCCGAAAAGGTCAGAGTTAGAGAATAACGTGAGGATAGCCAGCTGATCCATCCCAAGAAGCCGGACTTATACTCAAGACGGCAGAATTCTCCTTCAATTCCTTTAGGGAATTTTAGGGTTTTTCTTATGTTTTGTTTTATCTTTTCTCTTGTGATGTTCTTTTTATTCATTATGAACTAAACCCCTCAGATACCTGAAGGGGATGAAACCTAGATGGATTTTGTTATTTGATTTCTAAAGTTATATGATAATTGCTTAGTTTGTTCTTAATTATGTTGCTTAATCCAAATCTGATGTGCTTAGGTGGAGGAGGAATAGACCTTGTCTAAGAGTAGATCTAACATAATTAAGCGGAGTTGATCGAACGCCTAGAGATAGGGTTACGAGATTTTTCCGGATTAGGGTGAAACCTAATATGGGAGTCCATTGATCAATTTACTGCTATCCTAGGGGGTTATTATAAGCGAACGAGAGTTCCACTAATTAAACTAGGGTTAGACATTATTCGCCTCGAGAGAGGGTTTAATATAGGTTAGGGAGTCTTACGGATCAAGCTAAGTAAAAGAAGTCATATAATTTATGGTTAGATAACAAGTGAAGTCTAGGTGGATTCTTCCTAAGGGTATCTTCGTAATCAACTGAGTTTTCCTTCAAAGTTATTTTCCTATTCGTCCTTTTTGTCTGTGTCCTTAGTTTAGTCTTCGTCAATATAGTTTATAGCAACTTCACACTATTTTTAAGGCTAAATAATAAAAAGAAAATTAGCATTAGTACTCTTAGTTCCTTTGGGTTCGATATCCGGTCTTGCCTAAGCTATACTACTGTTCGATAGGTACACTTGCCTTTAATCGTTGTCAGAGTTAGTTTCCAGGTTCGATCACATTCTTTATAAATTTTAAAACGCTAATTTACAGCGATCAAGTTTTTGGCGCCGTTGCCAGGGAACTAAAATATTAAGAAAACTTTATTTTTATTACTTTAGCCATTATTTTTATTTTCAACAATTTATTTTGTTTTTAGTTTAATTTTTAATTTTGCTAATTTTTCTTTCTTCCTTTTCTTTCCAGGTACCTCTAGTTTATGACTAGAAGGAACCCGAGAGGCCCTTTGGTATACGATAGTGATATTGAAGCAACCGCTCGTATGAATCATCGGGAAACCAGGCGAGCCCTAAATTATACAGAAAAGGAGGAAGAAGACAGATCCAATCCTACTGAAGGGATGGACGAAAACAACCCACCATCACACAATGTGGGAGAAAATAATGCTCCACGTACAATATTTGATTATGCTAAACCACAGTTAACAGGAGTAGAATCGAGTATTGTTAGGCCTGCTATAGCTACTAATAATTTTGAATTAAAGCCTAACACAATACAAATGATTCAACAGTTTGTTCAATTTAATGGTTTGCAGGATGAAGATCCAAACATGCATATAGCTAATTTTTTAGAGTTCTGTGATACCTTCAAAATAAATGGTGTTTCTAATGATGCCATACGTCTTCGGTTATTTCCTTTTTCATTAAGAAATAAAGCTAAACATTGGTTAAACTCGTTACAACGAGAGTCAATCACCACATGGGATCAGATGACCGAAAAATTTTTAATGAAATATTTTCCACCGACCAAAACGGCCAAATTAAGGAATGATATCTCTTCTTTTGTGCAGATGGATTTAGAAACACTATACGATGCATAGGAGAGATTCAAAGATCTCTTAAGGAGGTACCCACACCATGGCTTACCCTTGTGGCTACAAGTCCAAACATTTTATAACGGTGTAAACCCCTCAACGAGGCAACTAATTAGTTCAGCAGCCGGTGGAACTCTGAACAACAAAACTCCAAAAGCAGCCTACGAGTTCATTGAGGAGATGTCATTAAACAATTATCAGTGGCAAGCTTCAAGGACTAAACCGACGAAATCAGCAGGAGTTTTCAACTTCGATGCCATGACCATGCTATCAACGCAGCTTGAGATGATGAATAAAAAGCTTGATAGTTTGTGTTCTTCGCAGGCACATCCAGTCATGCAGTGCGACGCAAGTGGAACAGTGGCGAATCCTGAGTACCAAGCCCACCAACTGGAAGCAGAAAACGAACAGATGAACTATATAGGTAATAATTTCTGATCCAATAATAATCCTTATAGTAACACTTACAATCCAGGTTGGAGGAACCACCCAAATATTTCATGGGGAGGTCAAGGCAATCAAGGAAATCAAAGGCAACAACCTCCTCAAAACTTCCAAAATCAATCCTATCCACAAGAAAAGAAACCAACCCACGAGGAGGAGCTAACAAAATCGGAAAACACAGAAGAATGCCTACAAGATATTGTGAGAACAATCAAAAGCAGCGATAGTCGAATCAGGGAAATCACTAAGTCAGTAAAGGAAGTTACTAATGCAGTCGAACGACTCGCACAGCTCATGTCAGAACGATCGCAAGGACGTCTACCAAGTAACACCGAATTAATCCAAAGGAGCAAATTCAAGCCATAGTAGCTCAGGAAAATGCAGAGATAAATGAACCCATCTCGCAACAAGAAGACAAGGTAGACGAAGGAAAGGTAGAGGTAACACAGGAAAGGCCAAAACCGGTAATCAAAGAATACCAACCTCGGATTCCTTATCCCGAAGCATTAAAAAGAGACGATTCAGAGGAACAGTTTGGTAAGTTTCTTAAACTTTTAAAGAAATTACACATTAACTTACCTCTTCTTGAAGGCCTTTTTCAGATGACAGACAGGGGGAAATTTTTAAGACAGCTCCTGACAAACAAACGCAAATTAGATGAGGAGCTACACATTGAACTCAATGCAAAGTGCTCAGCAATTCTACAAAATAGACTACCACAGAAGTTAAAAAACCCAGGGAGTTTTACAATTCCATGTTTAATTGGTAGTTTAACTATTGATAATGCGTTAGCTGATTTAGGGGCAAGCATAAATGTCATGCCTTACACATTATTTAAACGACTAGGTCTAGGGAAGCCCAAACAAACTAGGATGAGTATTCAATTAGCTGATAAAACTGTTAAAATTCCTAGGGGCATTATTGAAGACGTTCTCGTAAAAATCGATAAATTTGTTTTCCCAGTAGATTTTGTTGTTTTAGACATGGATGAGGATAATTCAATCCCCTTAATTTTAGGAAGACCTTTCCTAGCAGCTGCCAAGACTAAAATTGATGTTGCCACAGGCAAGCTCATACTTTGTGTAGGAGACGACTTAATTAGTCTTTAAGCCCTCGACTCAGCCAGGTTATTAAAGAACCAAGGTAAGAAAGAAAATTCTTTTGATGACCATCCAATTACACCTTCTTTTCAGGAACCACAGGAAAAAGGAATGATTGAACTGGATCCTCAGTTCGGTGCCAACAAAGAAATAACTCCAAGGGGCAAAAGATTCAATCCAATGACTTAGACGAGTGGAAAATGCACTTCAAGGAGAAACTAGGGTTACACGAAGAACAAAGCTTTAGGGTCGAAAAAGTAGGAAAGCAACAGACACACGTCAAGGAAAAGCCGGATCCACACGAAATAAAACCCGAAGAACCACCAGAAGAGCTCATGGGGACTTCAAATCACTTTAAATTAGGAGACCAGGTATTGTTAGACAAAGTCGATCCTCACATCACCACAACAGACTTGAAGGCAAAGGGAGAACTTCTTCTTAACGTACACGATATCTTCCCACAAGGAATAGTCGAGGTAAGCAACCTGATACTCGGCAATTTCAAGGTAAACACTTCTCAACTTCAACTTTATCAAGAGAATAAAACCATAAGCATGAGGGAAGTTATTCAAACCTTTAAACCTCCCTAAAAATTTTCAAAATATGAGGAAAAGCCTAGCTTAAGACTATAAACAAGCGCTTCTTGGGACGCAACCCGAGCACTAACCCTATTTTTTTTTTTACATTTAGTTGAATTTAATATTACTTTTCCTTTTCTTCTTTTTAAAATAACCAAAAAATGCAGGTTTTCAGGTCACACGGCCTTACACACGACCGTGTTCGTGGTCGTGGGGACCACCAAAACTGCCACACTGACAGAGCAGAGGCTGTGCAATTTAGTCCAACCACGCCCCAACGTCACGAATCCAACCACCCTTTCTACGGCGCGAAGCGGAAGAACGGCCGTGCGTTCTCTTAACCGCAATGGCTACTGACTTCCACACCACGGGCAGCACACACCCGTGCCTACAAACCTTGCGAAGCAACTGACTTGTCAAACACGGGTGTGGGGATCCAAAGCATGGGCATAGGGTAACAACACACCCAGACACACGACTGTGCGAGGCAGCTGTGTAAATCGACACACCTTAGGACCATGGCCGTGAGGAAGCACCAACTCTGGACCTCTATTAACCCGTCAACTCTTCCCCTTCCCTTCATCTGATTTCACACTTATTTTCTTTGCTTTTCACTCTCCTCCATCTCAGATTCTCCACTTACTAAGACTCTAGACCCTTAAGCAAGCCAACACCATGCCGAAGAAGCGGAAAAAGCCAAGCATAGGTTCCTTAAAGAACGATCAACATGAGTTCATGCCGGGAGCTTCATCTCAACACCAAGCCAAGGGTCTTTGAGACCAATTAGTTTTTATTTTTTCTTTCTCTTTTGCTTCAATTTCTTTCCCTTCTCCGTTATTTTCCTTATCTAAGCTTCTCTACTGCTATTTTCATTTAATTTCCTTTTAGTTTCTTAGTGTTAGGTTCGCTAGGCTGCTTGGGAATCACGCCGACCATCACGACAACCTCTTCACTTCTGCCATCGCCAGCACCTCCCCAGCCTTAGAAGTCACACCCACCTTGCGAACCATCCTTCAATAAGGACTCCACAGTCCATTAATATTCTCTTTTCATTTTAGTTTTCTTCTTAGTCTCCTTCCCTTTAGTTTGTTTTTCTTTAATTTTATATTTAGTTTATTTTTATTAGGTCTTAAGAAAGCCTGACTACTTCTCAAGGCGCTACCCAATTTCTTCATCTAGCGCAGGCTCATCATCCCGACTGACCATCACCGCCACCAAAGGCACTCATCCGGGAAAACATCCACAATTCAGGGAGTAATTCCTTCCCCTTCTCTTTTGATTTATCCATTACATGTTATTATCTATGTTTATACATTGAGGGCAATGTACATCTTAAGTGTAGAGGATGAATAGTTATTCTGAGAAAATGCCTAACTTTTTCCATTATTCTCAAACTCTGAGGATAAAAATGCCTAACTTTCTATATTGTTCTCAAATCCCTGATTTAGTCTTGTTTTTATGCCAATTTGTCATATTACTAATTAGGATGAAATTTCTGATGATTTATGATTTTTATTAACATGTTTTTGAATAAGTCATAGTTAATTGTACATTGATGTTTAATTTGAGAAATACTAGAGAATCAAGCATGATAAGTCTATTTTCAGGAATTAAAATTTTGCTAGTTTGTTGACCTAAATTTGAATTCTACCTTGAAATTTAAAATTCATAAGAATGATGTCAAAACACCCATAATTTTTGTGAGTATTTGAACCTTATAGAGCATACATTCTTTTTCGTGCTCATTTTTTGATTATGAGTACGTCAACTATGAACTGTTATTCTAGAACTTGCCTCATTTTTACATATCGAGACCACAGTTATGATTTGATATATAGAGATGATAAAGGCACCTAGGTTTTAACTCAATAACTCCACTAAATAGCCTACCTTTACAATTAACCCATAGTGAACCCCATTGATCCTAACAAACCCTTTTTATTGACTTACCTACTAATATTAACCCAAAGCCTTTGTATTTGTTATCACCCTTTCTTTTGACTACCCCTTAATCGAGATTTGATTTGAATTAGTTACCTAAGTATATTATTCTGGTAGTTAAATTTATCTTGTATTTAGTTTGTTCTTAAAAAAAAAATTTTCGAAGTATTCAATATTAGTAGTGTAAAAAGTGAGCTTACACAATCAAAGAAAAAAAAACTCTTATTAGTAGACTTATTATTTTTCAATTTATAAAATTTTGGTAAAGTTTTAGGTAGGTACTTGTCAATTCAATCTCGATTCTAACCCTCTAATTTCAGCCTATGACCACACCTTTTACCCTAGCCCCGTTACAACCCTAACAAAAGACCTTTTGATATGTTTGTCATCTCATATTACAGTGGTGAAGATTTGATTTTCAGGCAAGCCTATGGGATTAACTTTTCAGGTTCGACTTATGAGCAATCGTTTTCTAAACCTTAAACACTTCAGAGTGATTTAAGTGAATCTTTAGTGAGGATATCAATCCTTGTCGATTTTGAATTGAAAAAGGTAGTTATTTAAAAGAGGGGAGACACCTATGTATTCAGGGTACAAAATCATAACTTATCTCGTTTGAATATTTAGGACTCTCTGAATCAAATTATCCATGTATAAATTACCTATGAATTAAGATAAGACATTGTTGATAAGAATTGTAGATCATGGAAAGTTCGTCTTAATTGTAAGTTGAGAATTTTGCTTGAGGACAAGCAAAAGCTTAAGTGTGGGGGTATTTGATAAACCGTACAACATATTTTAATCCCACATTTAATACGCTTTTCGATGATTTATTCCTTGATTTATATAAAAAGGTGATTTTAATCCTTTCGTTTCATGTCTTATACCCAAGAAAGCACCCGAGGATGAAAAGAACACAAAACGGGCCTAAAATGAAGTAAATGGGCCTTAACACAAAATTGACACGGCCTGGCCCAAAGTCCGCACGGCCGTTCCTCGATGAATACCTAGAGCATGGCCTCAACTCTGTCACACACGACCGTGCCTTAAGTTAGAAATTCAAACACGGTCTGGTCTCGATCCACACCGGCGTATGCCATGGCCGTGCCTCTGTCGTCAGAATGAGCAATTTCAGTCGAAAAAGGATACTTAGGGAGAATGAATCACATTCCAAAAGCCTATATATATCCCCCAAGTACCACCTTTGAAGGGCATCGAAAGCTAGGCCAATGAGCCAAGTCGAGAAGCTCAGAGTTAGGGAATAACGTGAGGATAGCCAGTTGATCCATCTCAAGAAGCCGAAATTATACTCAAGACGGCGAAATTCTCCTTTAATTCCTTCATGGAGTTTTAGGGTTTTTCTTATGTTTTGTTTTATCTTTTCTCTTGTGATGTTCTTTTTATTCATTATGAACTAAACCCCTCAGATACCTAAAAGGGATGAAACCTAGATGGATTTTGTTATTTGATTTCTAAAGTTATATGATAATTGCTTAATTTGTTCTTAATTATGTTTCTTATTCCAAATCTAATGTGCTTAGGGGAAGAAGGAATAGACCCTGCCTAAGAGTAGATCTAACATAATTAAGCGGAGTTGATCGAACGCCTAGAGATAGGGTTACGAGATTTTGCCGAATTAGGGTGAAACCTAATATGGGAGTCCATTGATCGATTTACTGCTATCCTAGGGGGTTATTATAAGAGAACGAGAGTTCCACTAATTAACCTAGGGTTAGACGTTACTCGCCTCGAGAGAGGGTTTAATATAGGTTAGGGAGTCTTACGGATCAAGCTAAGTAAAAGAAGTCATATAATTTAAGGTTAGATAACAAGTGAAGTCTAGGTGGATTCTTCCTAAGGGTATCTTCGTAATCAACTGAGTTTTCCTTCAAAGTTATTTTCCTCTGTCCTTAGTTTAGTCTTCGTCAATATAGTTTGAAGCAACTTCACTTTATTTTTAAGGCTAAATAATAAAAGGAAAGTTAGTATTAGTACTCTTAGTTCCTTTGGGTTCGATATCCGTTCTTGCCTAAGCTATACTACTGTTCGATAGGTACACTTGCCTTTAATCGTTGTCAGAGTTAGTTTCCAAGTTCGATCACATTCTTTATAAATTTTAAAACTCTGATTTACAGCGATTATGGGGGTGAATATTTATTTCGAGAAAGTGCCTAACTTTCTGGATTATTCATAAATCCTTGAATTATGCCTTAAATTATGCCTTGTTCTTAAGTAATTTTCTCATATTACGATTAGAATGAATTTTTGTTGATTTACGATTTTTATTAATATGTTTTGAATTAAGTCATTGATAATTGTGCAGTGATGATTTAAACTTTAGGAGACTAGAGAATCAAACATGATAAGTCCATTTTCAAAAATTAAAATTTTGTTAGGTTGTCTACCTAAATCTAATTATTACCTTGAAATTGGAAATTTACAAGGTTGATATCAAAAACCCATAATTTTTGTGAGATTTTTAGCCTTTTAGAGCATACATTCTTTCATGCTCACCTTGTGATTATTAGTGTGTCAACATTGAGCTGTTTTTCTAGAACTTGCTTCGATTATACATGTCGAGACCATATTAATTGATTTGATATGCTGAGATCATAAAGGCACTTAGGATTTAACTCACTCACTCCACTAAAAAGCTTACCCTCACAATTAACCCCTAGTGAACCCCTTTGATCCTAACAACCCTTTTTATTGACTCACCCACTAATATTAAACCAAAAAACCAGTCTGTACTTGTTATCACCATTCCTCTTTACCACCTTTATATCGAGATTTGATTTGATCAGTTGCCTAACTATAATCTTTAATTCAGTAGTTAAATTCATCTTTTATTATGACTTGATTTGTTCTTAAAAAAAAAAAAGTGTATCCATCATTAGTGAGCTTATGCATTTAAATTCCACATACTGAAAAAAAAGCTGGTTTTAGTAGTATTACAAGTTTTTAATTGATGTAATTAGTTAGAATTAGTTCATTCATTTTTCTAGTTAGGTAAATTGTCAATTCAATCTTGATTCTAACCTTCTAATTTAGCCTTTATCCACACCTTTAACCCGAGCCCCATTACACCCCTTTTTAAAAACCTTCTGATCTGTGTATCATTTCATTTTATAGTGGTGGAGATTTGATTTTTAGGCAAGCCTATGGGATTAACTTTTCATGTTCGACTTTTGAGTGCTTAATTTTGAACCTTAAACACTTTAAGTGATTTGAGTGAATATTTAGTGAGGATGTCAATTCTTGTCGATTTTGAATTAAAGGTGATTATTTAGGTAAGGGAAAATGCCTATATTTTTCGTGCTAAAGAAACTATGACTTTGATTGTTTGAATCTTTAAGATCTTTCTATTTAAATTATCAATGTATGAATTATCTTTGAATTGTGATGAAACATTATTGATGAATATTATGAATCAAGGAAGTTCATTTTAATTGTGAGTTGAGAATTTTGCTTGAGGACAAACAAATGCTTAAATGTGGGGGTATTTGATAAACCATAATATGAACATATTTTAATCCCACATTTAACATACTTTTGGATGATTTAAGCCTTGAATTGTGGAATTTGGTGCTCTTAATCCTTTGTTTCCATGTTTTATACTTAGGAAAGCGCCGGAGGATGAAAAGGATGAGAAACGGGCCTAAAATACAGTAAATAGGCCAAATCACGAAATTGACACGGCCTGGGCCCAAGCTACACGGCCGTGCCCCCTTAATAGACCCGAACACGGCCTGGCCACGATTCACACGGGCGTGTGCCGTGGGCATGTCCCTGCCGTGACAAAAAGGACTTGGATTAGGGTACTTAGAGGCAAAGAAAGCCATCCCAAAATCCTATATAAACACCCTAAAGGCCAACCTTCAAGAGGAGCCCAGTTAGGCAGAAGAGTCAAGCAAGAGAGGCCAGAATTGTGGAATTTACTCGAAGAAAGCCAGTTGATTCATCTCAAGAAGCCAGAATTATACTCAAGATGGAAGATCTTCCCTTCAATTTCCTTCAGGGGTGTAACACCCCAAACTCGGCCTAGACGTTATGGCCGGATCTAGCATGTCACATCAAAAGATAGTTGAAAAGTTAAGCGTTCGTAAAAACAATTGCAACTCTTTTAAAACTTCAAGTTTTAATGTTTGTTTGTAAAAACCCCGATTTACTTAATGTCCCTTTTATAAAGTTGTTCTCATTCGAAAAGACTATTTTTGTTTTGAAAATTTAACTTGAATCGTTGCGAAAACGTGATATTTTGAAAAAGATTATTAATGTTTTAAGGAAACCCCATATTCATAGGTTTAACAATTACTAATGAAAACTTAAAAGAAAAATAAACCAAAGGCCTTATTACAAAATGAAAACCCAAAATAAATAATCTTAGAAATAAAGTAAAACCAAATTACTAATGTTCACGAGCAATATCCCCGATGTATAGCCACCGCAGAGTCCTCCGTCGCCCCAAATCCCCTAACGCTAATGATCACCCGCAAGGTTAAAGCAGAGGGGTGAGTTACGAGAACTCAGTGTGTAATCCACCAAACGGTCACTAACTGGGCCTGAGCCCATATGACATCAAACTGGGCCTAAGCCCTATAATCATGAAAGTGCAGATAATGTAATGCAATGTAACCCAGCCAATCCAACCAATCACACCCCCGTACCAACCAATCGTCACCGTGGGGATCAAGTCAACCCACCCCGCCAATCACACCAATATTGCAGACGAGCTGCTAATCACAATATTTGTGGCTGAGCCACCAGAGTCATAGTATATATATATGTGGCAGAGCCACCAGGCTACACTGCTCTTCATTCATTATCCCGCCCCATACAACATGATAAAATGCAATGTTATCAACATATAAAAGTGTAATAAAAATCATACATACGATATTCAACCACGAACAAGGGTATAACGGTCATCTTCACCCCTTTGGGGTGTTTTGCTAAATTTACCCATAGAGCGTATCTTGGTAATTTCACAACCCAGTGGTATTTCGGTAATTTACCCTCTAAGGGTATTTTGGTAATTTTGCAACCCAGGGGTATTTTATAATTTACCCTTTAAAGGTATTTTGGTAATTTCGAAACCCAAGGGTATTTCAGTAATTTACCCTTCAAGGGTATTTTGGTAATTTTGCAACCTATGGGTATTTCAGTAATTTACCTTCCAAGGGTATTTTGGTAATTTTCACATTCAATGGCCTTTCTGGAGGCCTACTGTCGCCCCGAGCGACACAAAACTCTTTTTAAGCCATTACAGAGTTACTGGGCCTAAAGTCCATCTTAGGCCCACTTCGCACGATTCCGGTCTCAGATTTGCAAATTTGTCATACGGAGTTATCATTCGACAATTTTCGATCAGTTTTTCCCAAGTGGGCCGGATAGCCCATTGGGCCCATTTAGCCCATTTTGGCCCAGTTAGGCCCGTTACAGCCTCAGTATCGCAAGAGTGTTCGTGACACTCTCAATGACTTACCGTTATTATTCGTATTTCGATTTACCACTATGAACGCTCGTACGCTCGAGTGGTCACAGTTGCCAGCTTTCCGGCTTTTCAGCTTTTGGCCGTTTCACAGAACACCACATGCAATCATCGAAGTGGGTGTGAGATTACACGCCTATTTGCGATTAGCGGTATTCGACACTTTTTCCAACAACACCCAAAAATCTAATAAATTCACCACAAGGGATGATTGTATGAACGATCCTTTGATTTACACCCGACAAGTCCCTTGAAATGTTGAAACCAAGAAGAAGTGTTAACCCTTAAGACTCACATCCAACTTAAAAACATGTGAGCCTTTCGGCTTGAACAAGAATCAACCAAAAGGGTATAATCTTACCACCAATATTCGACCCTAAACCCACTTACCAATCAACTTCCGATATCCAAGGGTAAGAGAATGCTAAGTGGTAGAAGGGGATGACTTGATTCGACCCTTACCAAAAGAGGACAACAGGAGTTTAGAATAAAACAAGTGGTTAAGTTTCGCTTAGCCAAAAGTTGAGAGTTTCGGCTTGACCAAGCCAAGAGAAGAAAGAACAAAAATATGAAAGAAGGAGAATGAACCATTACCTTAATGTTAAGGATGAGCCGAATGGAATGACAAGATTTGGCACTAGCAGCAAGACAACGAACTCTAGGTTCGGCTATGGAGGCTACACCGAAAAGAAAACCAATCAAAGAACACAAGCTGAAATGGTAGATTCGGCTATAGGAAGAAGAAACTAGAGGAAGGAGTCGACCACTATTGTTGAGGCAATCTATGAGTAACATGACCGAGTGTTTGTACGGTTTAAGGAAAGAAAAGAGGTGTAGGAAAAGTAGAAGAAGTGGAAGTATAGAAATTGGTAAATGACCGAGTGGTCACAGTTGCCGGCTTTCCAGCTTTTCAGCTTTTAGCCGTTTCAAAGAACACCATATGCAATCATCGAAGTGGATGTGAGATTACACACATGTTTGCGGTTAGCAGTATTTGGCACTTTTTCCAACAACACCCAAAAATCCAGTAATTCCACCACAAGGGATGATTGTATGAACGATCCTTTGATTTACACCCGACAAGTCCCACCAATGTTCGGCCCTAATCCCACTTACCAATCAACTTCCAATATCCAAGGCTAAGAGAATGCTAAGTGGTAGAAGGGGATGACTTGATTCGGCCCTTAATGTCAAGGATGAGCCGAATGGAATGAGAAGATTCGACACTATCAGCAAGACAACGAACTCTAGGTTTGGCTATGGAGGCTACACCAAAAAGAGAACCAATCAAAGAACACAAGCCGAAATGGTAGATTCGACTATAGAAAGAAGAAACTAGAGTAATGAGTCGGCCACTATTGTTGAGGCAATCTATCGGTAACGTGAGTGCTTTGAAGTGAAGAAGAGAAGAAAAGAATAAGGGAGTGTTGGTACGATTTAAGGAAAGAAAAGAGATGTAGGAAAAGTAGAAGAAGTGGAAGTACAGAAATTGGTAAATGACCGAGAAGCAAAGAAACCTGAAATGCTTGAGTAGTAAGTGCCAAAAATGCAAAAGAATAAACCAAGACACACTAGAGAATTTTAGCACACACACACCAAAAAGGTTTCGGTTAATGCCCCATTCACCCAAAATGCCGAATTTCCTTGCCAAAATCCACCTCTAGCCGAATTTTTTCTCCCCCCAACACCCCACATTCGGCCAACCACTACCTCTCACCCTCAAATCCCTTGATTCTCTCCTCAATTTTCTTTACCATCCACTCTCCATCACCCATTCAAACTAATTTGACTGAGTCTCTAACTTCCTTGCAGAGTCCAAGCTGAACTCTACTTCCTTCACCTGCTTAGCACAAAATAAAAGCTAAAATTTGCAGCCTAACAGACTCGAACTCCCTTCCTCCAGGTTCCCCTTGTGACGCCACACCACCATGCTACATGCTTCCTTGTGTTAACAAAATGAAACCAAATAAACTTAAGTCCTGCTTCCACTAGATCACCCCACTAAAGTGCCTAAAAACCTAAATTTCACCAGGGTTTGGGCTAGAACCTGAGCCTCCCCAGGACCTCCAAACACACCCAAATAACAAGCTTATCAAGCATAATGCATGCAATAACGCAAAAATGCCCAACCCCTATTTTAGGATGTTACAAGGGGGTTTTAGGGTTTTTCTTATGTTTTGTTTTATATTTACTTCTGAGATGTATTCTTTTATCATTATAAACTAATCCCCTCAAATACCTGAGGGGGATGAAACCTAAGACGGATCTTGTTATTGTTTTCTGAACTATATGATAAATACTTGATTTGTTCTTAATTATGTGTTCTTAATTCTTGTTTTGATATTCCAGGATATTGATTCAAGTATTGATGTGCTTAGGTAGAGGAGGAATAGACCCTGTCTAAGAGTATATCTAACATAATTAAGCGGAGTTGATCGCAACCCTAGAGATAGGATGACGAAAATTTACCGGATTGGGGTCAAGCCCAATATGGGAGTCCATAGATCGAGTTAATGCAATTCTAGGGGTTTTAATTAGAAAGAGATTTCAATTAATCAACCTAGGGTTAGACGTTAGTAGCCTCAAGAGAGGTACTAATATAAATTAGGGAATCCTACGGATCAGGTCAAGTGAATAAATTATCTTGTTCAGAGTTAAATAACAAGTGAAGTCTAGGTGGATTCTTCCTCAGGTATTGTCCTAATCAATTGGTTTTTCCCACAAGTATTTTCCCAAATTCATTCTCTTTGTCTTAGCACCTTTAGCTTAATAGATAGTTAATTTTATATTTATTAATAATTCCCTTAATTCTTAGGCTAAATAATAAAAAGAAAGTTAGTATTAGTACTTTTGATTCCTTTGGGTTCGACAATCCAGCCTTGCCACTTAACTATACTACTGTTCGATAGGTGCACTTGCCTCAATCATTGTCACAGTTAGTTTTTTAGGCTCAATCATTCTTTATATAAATTTTTAAGACTCTGACACACGATCACGACCCATTTTTTTCCACAAAAAGCACTGGAGCACCCCACAGTAAAATGCTCGGTCTTGCAAAACCCTTTTCCGTTAACTCTTGCAACTGAGCTTTTAGCTGTTTCAACTCTAATGGTGCCATCATATATAGAGCAACTGAAATAGGTGCCGTTCTCGGAACTATCTCAATCCCAAACTCGACCTCTCTAATAGGAGGCAATTCGGCTTCCAGGAATATATCCGAATACTCACATACCACCGGCACTGATTCAATCTTTACCTCAGACTCTTGAGTGTTTAGCACAAAAGTCAGATAAGACTCGTATCCTTTCCTCAAATATTTCTCAGCCACAATGGAAGAAACTATCACCGGTAAGCTATCTGACCCACTGATTCAACTCGAATGACATATCCATTTTCACTTTTCAATTCAATAAATTTACTACCACAATTCACTAAAACACTATGAGTAGTCAGCCAATCCATACCAAGAATCAATTCAAATTCATCAAACGACAATAACATAAGGTTTACCAGAAAATAATGACCTCTAATTGTCAAAGGACAATTTATACACACTTTGTCAATTAGTACATGTTTGCCTAACGGGTTTGACACATTTACTACAAATTTCGTAGACTCAACAATCATGCTTATACTAGATGCCAATCTCATGCAAATGTAAGAATGGGTAGACCCTTGATCAACCAAAGTAATAACAGAGGTGTCATGAAGAGAAAAATACCCGTTGTCACATCTGGAGATGATGCCTCATCGCGAGCGTAAATGGCATAAGTCCTTGCAGGTGCTCGACCCTCCAGTCTCACAGCAGAATCTCGAGGCGCACCTCTACCACTAGTCCCATCTCTCGAGTTATTTTGTAGTCTACCCCTTGAAGATACATTGCTTGATCTTATCTCTTACTTCCTTTCCTTGTCATTCCTCTCAGGGCAATTTCAAATGAAATGATCGGGTGAACCACACTTGTAACTGTTTCTTCTATTCCCCCAACACTCCCCCGTGTGTTGTCTTCCAAAATTTTGACACTTCGATTTGGACTTCAGATTGCCTACACTTTCCATCGAAGTGGTTTGAACCTCACTCACAGCCTTCCTCTTTTCCTTATTTAGTTCTTCGACCTTACATGTCCTATCAACCAACACTACAAACTCTTTTAACTCCAAGATCCCAACTAGAAGTCTGATATCCTCATTCAGCCCATCTTCAAACCTCTTGCACAAGATAGCTTCTGTAGACATGCACTCTTATGCATACTTGCTGAGCCTAACAAACTTGCGCTCATATTCTGCCATAGTCATTTTTCCTTACTTTAACTCAAGGAATTCCTTCTGTTTCTGATGAACAAATCCTGACTTATATACTTCTTTCAGAACTCTTCCAAAAAGAAGTCCCACGTCACTCTCTCCTTTGGAACCATTGATGTCAACGTTTTCCACCAATGGTATGCCGAGTCCCTCAGAAAAGACACGACACATTTTAAGCTCTCCTCAGGTGTACAAGAGAGTTCATCAAATACACTCATTGAGTTCTCAAGCCAGAACTTTTCCCTCCCGGGATCATCATCTATATTAGCTCTGAACTCCTCAGCCCCCTTGCTTCTGAATCTTGTCTACCTGGGGCTTGGTTATCCTCACTAAAACTATACCTTGAGGAGCTACTGGAACTGGCTGAGGTATAAAATGGGGTGGAGGAGGTTGAGCATTAGGATTTGCTCATACATACTTCGTGTACCAATTACTCATCATTTGGAGAAAGGCTTCCCGGCCTCTTCTCCGTGACCCCTAGTCTCGGGTCCGCTCTCAACAGGCGCAGTCCCTTGCGCGAGAGCTGGCGCGTTACTAGCTGCGTTATTAGCAACCGCTTGATCGGGATCAATTTACTATATAAAAACAATGTTTAAAATTATTAGAAGTCACCATGCTATCAATATACACTTATGGCATGTATAGCTAGACTCTTACATACGCTACGGTAGTCCGAGAAATGACTAAACCATAGCTCTGATATCACTAAATGTAACACCCCTTACCCATATTCTACGCCGGAGCCGGGTACGAGGCGTTACCGTACTTAACTCACTTGGTCATACAACTTAAAATATCTCTTTCACCATCAAAACATTCTTATTAAGGACCTACGAGACCTTAAACATGCATACGGAGCACTTCAGAATCCAACTGGAAACTTTAATGCACTTAAAATATTTTCACCAAAACATGGGCCACATGCCCGTATGGTCACACATGCCCGTATGGTCACACACGCCCATGTCCCTACCCCATGTGGGATTTATTTTCATTTAGAACCTACAGGGGTTTTCACACGGCCAGACACACGCTCGTGTCCTTGGCCCGTGTCCCTCACACGGCCTCGACACTCCTGTGTCTTAGCCCGTGCGCCAAAACCTTGGCATTATGTTTATGACATTATCATCTCACTAAGGTCACATGGCCAAGGCACACGCCTGTGTCCTTAAACCGTGTGTCAAATTAAATTCCAATTTCAAGGTGCAGACTTTACAAGGCCTAGGCACACACCCATGGGACTGCCCATTTGTCACACACGGCCTAAACACATGCCCATGTGCCTACCCGTGTGGACAAGAACAAGATATTTGCTAAGCTCTTTTCACCACCCTAACTCACATAACATAAATTCATTCAACAAATCCATAAACAACTCAGATTTGCAATATACACTTCCATGAATAACTTCATCTTTTATATATAATAACGAGACATCAAATATGACTATATATAAAAAAATTCACTTTTAAAGGGACAACACACTCTTGGCCAAAATAACAAAACAATTTACCTAGTCTAGCCCCTATACATGCCATACTCAAAACACTAAGTCTAGATATACCAAGTTGAGCTGATAGTGTGGGTGATCTTCCAATTATCTTCGTATCCCGACCCGGCTCTTTGACTCTATACAACAAGCGAAAAGAAAAAGGGAGTAAGCTTTAAGCTTAGTAAGTTTACATGTAAACAAATAACATCATAGGATGTACTAAACAATAAATAGCATTACATACTAAGCAAGAACAATCCACATTCCATGATCATGCTTACTCATTTCATCTCTTACCACATTCCAACCATATCACAAACCAAATGCCCACATTATTTAACATACATCCCTGCACTTATCACCACATGGTCACATGAAACAACACATCATAATATTTCCAATAAACCATTCATAATACTACCAATCACTGGTTTCGCACTTAGCCCACCATCAATCTTTAACAGGATGGTATCGGACATAGCCTACAAACAAGAATATTTACAGTGGTAACGCACTTAGCCCACCAAATAATAATATAAACGATGGTATCGCACACAAACTATCGTGAATAAGTAATAAAGTGGTATCGCACTTAGCCCACCATCAAGAATTATTAAGGTGGTATCGCACACAACCCACCATTTATTACCACGGATGTTATTTCACATCTACATATCAATTTCATCATTCGTACAAAAATTATTCAATATCTACCAAATTCAATCCACTTGAATCATACATGTTCTCTATCATACAGCACACCAATAAGTAACAACATGTGTATATAAGATGCATCGTTTACATATAAACTTACCTCGGTGGAAAATGCGTTAATTTACGGTTTAATCCGAAACCTTGCCTTTTCCCCAGTAAAGGTTAATTCTGCGCTCTTCTTGATCTATAACAACAAAGTTCACTCATTTAAAAAATTTTATGATCATAATGCATTATAATCTCTACTTAGGCAAAAATGACCATTTTGCCCTTGTATTATGGAAAGTTACGATTTTGCCCCTAAGCTTGTAAGTCATTTTCAACACATTTTCTCATTAAACAAGCTTAGCTGAATATTTATTCCTTTTACAACAACCCACAAATCTAACTACTTCATGCATTTATTACCAATTTACAACATTTACAACTTAGTCCCATTTAGGTGTTTTCATGACAACATCTTTCACAAACGTTGTTTCTCATCTCCCCAACATTCATTTTCTTCCATAAAAACTCAGCTAACAACATAAACCCTCTCATGGCAAGTCCCTAAACTTTTAACCATTTCACAAATTATGTAATAGCCCGATTTAGGGCATAGTCGAAATAGTGGTGCGAGACCACAAATCCGAGTTAGTAAAATGAGTTTTTAAGGTATTTGAGATGTTTTCATGATAATATGAAAGTTTCATGTAAGAATTTTATGGAAATTTCCATTAAAGGGTCCATTAGGACTAAATTGCAAAAGTTGCAAAATATGAGTTTCTAGAAGCTTTTTTATGAAATAGCTTTAGAATAGTAATTAGAAGTCCTTATATAGCAATTTTCCCAAATTATAATTTTTGGACAAAAATAGACATGAGTTAGTAAATGGTGAAATTTTAAAGAGAAGGGCATTTTGGTCATTTATCAATTAAATGATTAATAAAGGGAAAAGATGACAAAAATCATTCTCATCTTCTTCCTTGGTGCCGAAATTTTGAAGAACCCCATAGCTAGGGTTTGTTCATCTTTCAAGCTTGCTAGTAAGTTCATCTTAGCCCCGTTTTTAATATTCTTCATATTTTTGAAGTTCTCGTATTATGAATTAGCTATTTTTAGCTATAAAATGAGCTAAGATGCATGTTCAAAAATCTACCCATGAATGACATGCTTGTAAAATGAGATTTCATGGAAGATTATGAGAGTTGATGTTTGGTAAACCTCTTTTCCTTAGTGATTTCATGAAAAATGATAGTATGGACTAATTTGCAGTAAATATGAAATTGATCATACATACTAGAAATAGTTAGAATTGATGATTGTCATAGTAGAGAAAATGAATCAGCTAAGCATGTAGTCTAAGATAGTCGAATGAGAATCATTTTACGAGCCTTGGGCAGAAATGTAAATATGAGAAAGTTTAGGGGAAAATAGTAATTTTGCCAAAGTATGAGTTAAGAGTCAATTTAGTCAATGTGAGTTTTAAATGATCTAAATTATTATTATAGATCAAGAAAAATGAAGCCCGGATCGAAACCGAGGTAAGAACAAAGTCGAGGACTAAATCGCATATCTACATACATTTTGTATATCAAGGTAAGTTTGTATGATTTCCAAGCTTCATGAATATTTTTATTGAATTGCTTGTTATATTGTTAAATAAACATTACTTTCATGAGAATGTTTAATGGTATGTTAAACAAAGAAATTAATGAGATTAAGCATGAGAAAGTCCCGATTGAAGTTGAATTACTTAGGATACTCGATCTACCACATAAGATAAGAAAGTCCGTATAAGACCAAGCCAAGGCATGACATCGGCAATCCAGCAAAGTTATCATGTAAGTCCAAGACAAGTCTTGGCATTGAAGAGTTATTATGAGATGAAGACCCATGTAAGCCCAGGCCAAGGCATGGCATTGGTGAGTCTCCAAGCAAAGATGTCATGTAAGCCCAAGACAAGTCTTGGCATTGAAAAGCTATCATGAGATAGAGATCCTGTGTAAGTCCAAGCCAAGGCATGGCATTGGTGAGTAACAAGAAAGATTTCATGTAAGCCCATGCAAGGCTCGGCATTGACCAGTTCATGAGTTAAGATACCAAGTAAGACCATGTCAAGACATGGCAATGGTAAGTTCCCAAGGGAACTTACGAAAAAGACTTCGTATTCCCAAGGGAACTTACGAAAAAGACTTCGTATAAGTCCATGTCAAGACATGGCCTCGAACCCAAGATGAGATATTCCATGTAAGACCATATCCAGGATATGGCTTTGGAATCAAGTTATATGTGGAATGAGATTCAGTATCCTCGGTTATTCATAGAAATTCATCGGGCAAACGAGTTAAGCTCAAATGAAATAATAAGAAAGCTAAGTAAGCAAAGTTATTATCAAGTTGAAAATGAGTATTATTCATGTTATGAATGATGAATTAGAGATTACGATTATTATGTTAAAGTATACTGATCAATGTGATCAAGTGACACAGGTACCTTGTTTACCTTATAAGTATGAGACTAGTAAGTATCATGAGATATGTAAGAATCAAGTATGAGTTAGTAAGCTTTATAGCTGAAATTTATGATACTGTTATTTATGTCAAATGGTTTATATTAAGCAAGTATGTTGTTATGTGCATTCTATGAAAACTTACTAGGGTAAATGCTTACGTCATTTACTCTTTCTTTCCATGTAGTCCCGCCAAGCTAATCTCGTGGATCATCGTCATCGGAGCTCGGAGCACACTATCAATCGATATTTTGGTATAGCCAAGTGTTTTTATTAAGTATGGCATGTATAGGAAGCATTTCATTTTGAGCTATGTTTTAAAATTAGCCAAAGTGTTGACTATCAAGCTTAGGATTCTTTTTGTATATGGCCAAAGAGATTGGTCATGAATGATTAAGTATGTATGTTTTATTTATCAATGAAGTATGTATCCTTGTTCATGTTAGATGTAGTACTTGAGTTGTTGAAATGAGTATTGGATTGATCTTTAATTTCAGGGTGGCAATTGGCTTGGAAAATAGCCTCTAAGTACCCACACGGATGGACACACGGGCGTGTGTCAAGGCCATGCGTACCCTACACCTTTGCACCTTAAGTCAGGATAGGCCACAGGCTAGTCGCACGACCATTTGTTTAGGCCGTGCATGACACACAGTTAGAACACAAGCATGTGCCCAGGCCGTGTAAGTAAGTCAGTATATCAAGGAATAGCACACGGTCTAAGTCCACGGGCGTGTCAAGGCCGTGTGTAATTAGTCAATGTCGACCACGGGTGGAAGACACGAGCATGTCTAGCCGTACACGGGCGTGTCTTAAGTCATACGGGCGTGTGACCCCTGTTTCAAGTAAAAGTTTCCAGCTGAGTTTTGAAAGTTTCTGGACACGAGTTCAAGGCCTCGTAGGCCCATGAGATGTATGATTCAACTAAGAAAGAGAAGTTTAAATTCATAACGAAATTTTATAGCCTGTAATTTCATAATTAAGCAAGTTCAAGCATAGTAATTTCCCGTATCTGGTCTAAGCCCCGGACTCAGGTATACGGCGTTACAAATTAGTCCTCTCATTAGCTAGCTTAAGCTTTGGGGACTCCAAAAGTACAAAAATTGTGAAATGAAACCACCAAAATCACTTACTTGCAAGAGATTTATTTTACTGAAAATTTTGAACTCCAAGAACCCTTATTCCTTTAAATTTTCGGTGGTAGAAGAAGAAGGAATAGTAAAAGGTGACAACATCTTTTATTCATCTTATTTTATTCATTTTTATCACCTAATTTCCACCAAATTTGACCAACATTTAATATCTTGTCTCCCTAGCCTCTATATGGCCGGCCATCACACATACAATGGCTTAATTTCACTTTAAGGACCTCTAATTTGATATTCTTTGGCTATTAGACACCCCTCCCACTTATAATGGAACTTTTGCACTTTATGCAATTTAGTCATTTTTCACAATTTCACATACAATTGCTAGAATTAAAGCACCAAAATTTTTATATAGCCATATATTAATGCCATAACACATAAAGTAATATCAAAATAATTTTCCTCAACCTCGAATTAGCGGTCTCGAAACCACTGTTCTGACTGGCCCCAAAATCAGGCTATTACATGATATTTTTCTTGGCTCAAGCACATTGAGACTATCCAATGATGAACTTATTTTACCTTAAATGTTTTTGTCACATATTGGTGTATCTTATTATCTTAGTCAGGTCATGTTTTCATGTTTTATTATTAAATCTTGACCTAAATTTATGATGAAATGTTGGTTTTTGTTGGTTTATACAAGTTCAGATATTGGATAACTTACAATTGGACCAAGTGACAAGTGTAGTGTAATAGCTCATTTTTTAGTGGTGTCAAAAATAGCGATTTCAGGACCACAATTCATATCAGAGAGTCAGTAAATATGATTTATTTAATACTTACGTGGTTATTGAAGTGTTGTATTAGAGTTTGATCCAATAGTTTTGATGTTTGACTAGTTAATTAAGGAAAAATTGACTAAATCGTAAAAATTTTAAAAGTTAATTGGCATTAATTTTTATTAGTTAACAAGCTTGAATAATAAATGTAAAAGGTTTTACGTGGTAAATATACCATAATTAAATGGTTGGTACAATTAGTGCTTAGATTTTTAAGTTATTATATGTTATGTTAAAAAGAAAGTTAAATTATAAAAAATAAACTAAAAACATATCATTTTTTTCATTGTCCTTTACCCCACCAAAAAAAAAAAAAAACCATTGAAGGAGGAAGAAAAAGCTTCAAATCACTTTGTATATTCGGCCATTGCATGTAAGCTAAATCTAAACATATTTATAGTAAATTTTATATTTTTGAGATTGTTATAACTTAATCTAGCTAACTCATGGACTATTTTGTAAAATTGTTAAGGATTTGAAAATTTACCATTTATTTAAAGCTTTTTAGATATTAATGGTTAAGTTTGAAGCTTGGTTTTTAAATACGACTAATTTGTAAAGTGAATTTGGATAGTTTTCAGTTTAGAGACTAAAATGTTAATATGTTAAAGTTTGGCATGAATTGTAACAACTCGATTTGGGGTTAATCGGAATAGTGGTTTCAGAATCACTAATCCGAGGTCAGAGAAATTATTCTTAATATTAATTTATGTGTGATAGCATGATTATATGAGTGCATGAAAATGTTGGTGAATTAATTTTAGTGATTTCATACTCAATTATAAAAAAGAACTAAATCGCATAAAGTGCGAAAGTTCTAATTCATAAGCTAGAGGTGTTAGATAGTTAGAGAACCTTAATTTGGATGTCCTTAAAGTGCAATTAAGCATTTCAAAAGGGGATAGCCAGCCATGGGGGACAAGAGACTAAGTTTGGTCAATGTTTGGTGATATTAGGTAATGAAATGAATAAAATAAAATAAAAACAAGAAAGCTATCATCTCTTTTTTCCTATCATCTTCTTCCACCGATTTTCACTCAAGCATAAGGGTTTGGAAGCTTGAAATTTTCAGCAATTTATCCTCGCAAGTAAGTGATTTTGGTGGTCTTTCTTGATAATTTTTGTACTTTTGGGACCCTCATAGCATAAGCTAGCTAATGAGGGGACTATTTTGCAAAATGGTTGAAAGTCTAGGGTTTTTCCATGAACACATTTATGTTGTTTTCTGAATTTTTATGGAAGAAAATGAATCTTAGTTGTTAAATAAAGAACTTTTGTGAAAGGATTTCTCATGAAAACATCTAATAGGACCTTTTTGTAAAGTTTGTAAAAAAAATGGTAAATGTGTGAAATAATTGAAATCTTGAGTTTCTATAAGAGGGAATATGAATTGGCTAGTCTTGAGTGTGAGAAAAATGATTACATTTCATTTTACGAGCCTAGGGGCAAAATCATAATTTTGCCAAAGTCCAAGGACAAAATGGTAATTTTTGCCAAAGTAGACATTTCAAAGTGTCTTGATTTATGTAGTGATTAAATGAGTAAATTTTATCGTTATAGATCAAGAAGGACATGGAATCAACCTTGACTAAAGAAAAGGCAAGGTTACGGACTAAATTGTAAATTGACATATTTTGTATCGAGGTAAGTTTATATGCAAATGATACATCCTTTTTACTTATGTTTTTACATATTAATGCATCGTGTGAAATGTGAATGAATAATACTGGTATCAAATAAAAATGATAGAAAGTGAGCAAATTCTCAGATGAACCTTCGGAATAGGAAAAATGGTACAAATAA
This sequence comes from Gossypium bickii, assembly GCA_025503065.1. NCBI lineage: Eukaryota > Viridiplantae > Streptophyta > Magnoliopsida > Malvales > Malvaceae > Gossypium > Gossypium bickii. Next base: position 107,626,168 of record CP106710.1, on the reverse strand, counting down.
ATATCCGTGGTCATGTTATTATTGGTGGGCTATGTGTGATACCACTGTATTTATTTTTATTGGTGGGTTGTGTACGATACCACCGTATTTATTATTATTGTTGGGCTATGTGCGATACCATCGTGTTATTTATAAATGGTAGGCTGTGTGCGAAACCACCGTGTGTCAGGTATTATTCCGAAGTGTTCATCGAGAAACTTGACTAAGTGAAATTCGTGAGGCTTTGTGGCGATAAGTGCAGGGTATAAGTGTCTGTGAATGTGAGCAATGGTCATGATATGTGTTTGGGATGTGGTAAGATTTGAATAAGTAAGTATAATTATGAGGAACTGAATTTTTCTTGAATAGTAAGTAGTGATCTTGATTGATAAGTATGTGGTATGATGTTCATTCTTTACATATAGACTTACTAAGCTTAAAGCTTACTCCCTTTTCTTTTCCCTTATTTTATAGTGTTGAAGAGCTAGCTCAAGATACAGAGACCGTCAAAGGATCACCTACACTATCTACGCATTTGGTATAGTTAGATCATTCTTTTGAGTATGGCATGTATAGAGACTCAGTCTTTGGTAAGTGTCATTTTATTTTGGCCAAATGTGTTGGCTTGTCTTAAGATGAATTCTTTTGTGTAAGGCCATAGTTGATGGCTCTTTCTTATTAATCTATGAGATGATGATGTTATTCATGAATGTGCAAGTTGCATGGTTGATTCATTGGTTTACTTATGCATGATGAGTTGGTTGCTTAATGTGGTTTTTGATGGTGCAAGTAGAGGTGGCAAAAAGGGCTTTGTAAATAGCCTTGTTCTTGTCCACACAGGTAGACACACGGTCGTGTGTCTAGGCCATGTGTGACAGACGGTCTGCCCCATGGGCGTGTGGTTTGGCCGTGTGTCCCCCTACATCCTAAGTTTGTAAAACAGAATGCCCAGTAGTAACCACACAGGCTGAGACATGGTCATATGTCTCAATTGCATGAGAGACACGGCCTTAGGATATGAGCATGTGCCCAGGTCGTGTGAAGTCTATACCTGAATTTAGGAATTTAATTTGCCACACAGTTTAGGGACACGGGCGTGTGCCTTGGTCATGTAACCTTATGGAGATGATGACATCAGAAACAAAATGTCAAGGTTTTCACACATGGGTTAAGACGGGCGTGTCATGGCCATGTGAAAACCCCTGTAGGTTAAAATTGAGAAATAGATTTGCACGGACAAGGGACATAGGAGTGTGTGATAACACGGCCTGCCCACACGGGTGTGTTCCCTTCCACACGAGCTTGTGGCCCTGTTTTGAGCAAAAAATTTCTAAGTGTTTGTGAGTTCCCGGTTCAATTTTGAACTACACTTTATGTATGTTTTGGGCCTCGTAGGCTCGTTTAAGGAGTGATATGAATGTCTACAGAAAGTTTTAAATTTGGGAGTTGCTTGCTTGTAAGTCTGGTAATGCCTCATACCCTGTTCCGGCATTGAATACGGGTAAGGGGTGTTACATGAATTTTCTATAAATTTAGTTAATTGAGAGTTGTTAAGGATGGTAGTAAATTTGGCTTAAAAGTCTTGGGCTTAATTGTGAAAAATAAGTAAGTTTTGATTTTAGGGACTAAATTGAATAAAAGATAAAAGTTTAGGGAAATATTGTAAAATATTATTAAAGGGGTCAAATACATATATTTATACATTATAAGGTATTTGAGGTTGATAATTAAATTAATTTATATTATAGATTAAGAAACAGATCAATTGGTAGATAAACGCGAAAAAAGAAAAATTATTGAGTAATTCTTGGTATCGTGTTTGTTGTTGTTTTGATTTAGGTAAGTTCATATAATAATTAAACTTATTTATGTTTACCTTTTTGGTTTGATATGTATATTTATATATGTCTTGCAATTGAATATTTATGGAGCAGTAATGTTGATTGTTGGAAGGACTAAATTGGGAAGGTTGGTATAATTGATGTTTAAAATTAAAAAAGGAATGCATATAGTTGAATTCGTGTGTAAATGATAATGTTCAGAGGTTTTATTTATATGTATATATTGAGGTCCGTATGAACTTAGTGAACGGCTAGGGTACAAATGGCATGTCATTATGGTTATTACTATTTCAAGTACTGGTCTTGGATTTGTTACCGATGGCTAAGTGATAGCACTAGAAAGAACATATGTTTTCCCTCTACTTATTGGTTAAATTGTTCCCATTTAGCTATCTTGAGCATACATTTTAGCATTTTCAATTTAGTAAATTGCATTTTATAACTTAGCGAACCATTACCTATTTTATCCTTAATTTTGCTATCTTATTGCATTAATGTCATTGCATGAGTCAATTCCAGATTGTATCTAGACTTGTCGCTGCATCTGACAGATGTCCGCACTATCACTGCATGCGTTAATTCTAGATTGCATCCAGACTTGTCACTACACCTGATATCTGTCCAGATAAGAATCAAAATTGCATGAGCTATCTAGTCTGGTATAACCAACCTGTACGAACAAGGATAGAATAGTTTTAGGGAAAGGACACTTGTACTGTGAGGGAGGACATAAAAGGGCGACATGAGAAGAAAAATGGGTCTTTTAGAGCTTTTCTCTCCATCATCGTCTTCATCATCTAACCTTGAAGCTTGCAACCATGGCAGCTTAAGCCTCTCACGGGTGAGCAAACAAGAAAACCTGATGCAGACTAGCTCCTGACAAGGAGACCTAAGTGAGTGACAAGAGGGAATAGAGAGATTCAGTCGAGTTGTCTAGGGATAGCATTCTCCATTTGATTCTTTCTTATTTCTTTCTAAATGTTGGTGATTACTCTCTGATTTCTGATTGTATGGAAGTACTGATGAATTCTTGGTGAAATGTTATCTTATTGAATCTTGCTTTTATTTTTTAATCATGGGGTTTGAATTTTTTTAAACACGGAAGTGTTATTGCAGTCACTGACACTGGAAAGTGCAGTGGCAGTTTGAGCTAACAAGCATTTCAACAGAAGTTGAGTGAGGATTAGAGGAATTTAGTCCACTTTTTCTTCATAGTGCCGTATTGCCTTCATCGGAAGGTGAGGTTAATATGCATGTTTAAGTCTCAAATTAAATAGAGGAGTAACGCTAGGTAAGATATACATTGAATTTTATTGCATCGACAGTCACCTACACTTTTATACCTTGTGAGCACGTAGTATTTTGCTGAAGATTCATGTTGGGGATCCCAATTTATCATTATCATATTTCATTTTATTTTTGTAAAATTTATTGCATTGACAACTATCCTCACAATCTATCTCGTTTATATCCAAATATTGCACCTACATTAATCGACAAAAGACACTCATCCCTATAGGATCGATATCTGACAGACTCACATTTGTCTACTGTACTTGCATCGATAGTGTACGCTTGCACATTATTGGTGCGATGTTGAACAACCGATCAAGTTCTTGGCACTGTTGCCGGGGATGGCGTTTGTTTGATGTTTATTTTTTATTTTGTGTGTTTTTTAACTTTATTTTCCTTATAGAATATTTAGTATTCACTAACTAGTTTTTCTTTGTTACTATTCTTTTTAACTTCAATTTAGGTATTTTATGACTCGAAGAAATTCGAATTTTCTTGTTGCCTTTGATCCAGAAATTTAAAGGACTAATCGGAATAGATTTTGAGAATAAAGAAATATGGCTCTACCAGGGAACAATGCAGCCATACCCCCCGATACAGTAACAAAATGTTAATAACCCATTGTTGCCGTAAGATGCTCGCATACAAAATAGGACTATACGAAATTTTATAGTACTTGTCATGGATGATTTGCAACTAGGAGTTGTTAGGCCAGCAATCGAAGCTGGGAATTTCAAACTCAAGCAAGTAATGTTTCAAATGTTGAATTCTAAAGGACAATATGATGGACTGCCACACGAAGATGCGAGAGAACATCTTAAATCCTTTTTATTGATCTATGCTTCTTTTAGTCAACAAGGCATTCATAATGATGCCTTGAAGATGCAATTATTTCCTTATTCCTAATAGGGAAGAGCACGTACTTTGTTTTTTGGACTACCTGTTGAATCAATTACTTCTTGGGACGCACTAGCAACATAGTTTGTTTTGCGATTTAACCCGCTGACAATGAATGCTCATATTCAAAATGATATTACTGCTTATCATCAGTTAGATGCACACCACATGGGAACATTATAGATACTCTAATGTTGTCCCATGCACGACATTCAACCAGAAACGCAAATTGAGATTTTTTATAATGAGCTGAATTTACATATAAGGAATCTTGTCGACGCACCAACCAATGGACCTCTGTTGGATTGTACTTATAGTGATGCTAAGAGGATTCTTGAAAGAAAGACTCAAAATGATTATCAATACCAAAGACTCAAAATGATTATCAATACCCTATCTTCATAGCTGCACAAGCAAAAACTACTCCAGGAGTTATTGAATTAGATGAAATAACCACACTAAGTACTCAAGTTTTTTCTCGCACAAACATGTTTAAAAATATGTAAGGGACAAGCGGAGTTGCACCTATACAAGTCATTCAGCAAGTTGAAGTTCTAACCTTTTGTTGTGAGATGTTTAGTGACAACCATAGCTATGAAGATTGTCCACAACATGCAGAGAATATTTGTTATATTAGTAACATCCGCAACAATTCTTATGGATATTCTTACAATAACTCTGCATGCAACCAACCGTTTTGGGGAACTCGGAATGTTGGACAAAATCTTGCGACATTCAGATATGGGAATACATCTACTCAGGGCAATTATAATCCCAAGCAAGGGAATTACAATCAATAGCAGCACAACTACAATCAGTACACTCAGATGCATCCACAACAAGGCTAGACACATCCACACCAAAATTCGATGTAGCCATAACACTCTTCAATACCAAATCAACATGTTCAAGGACATTGACAACAACCATACATTCAAGCCGTTAGCAACTCTTGAGGAGTTAATGCGGGAGCATATTACTCACACAGAAGCTACTGTCCAAGGGAATTCATCTTCCATTCGAGATTAGAAGCACAGTTAGGACAACTTGCTTCAAATCTAAATACTTGACCACCAGGTTCATTACCTAATGACACAGAAAATCCTAGTCCGAGAGGGAAAGAACATTGTAAGGCTATCACTCTTAGGAGTGGTAAGCAATCTAGTGAACTGTTTATCGACTCCGCTATAGCACCTCAAGATGCAAATGGAGTGATCACTGGTGAGAAGGTTGAATCTGAAGACTTTTTCAATGCATAAAACAAAGAAGTTCCACAAATTGTTACTCATATGCCTACTTTCTGACCTTCAAAATTGTCGATGCAACCAAAGGTGTCAGCACAAGTAGATATATCTCTACCTCTACCCTTCCCACAAAGTTTCAGGAAGAATGAGCATAACAAGCAGTATCAGCAGTTCCTGGACAAACTGAAGCCACTGCAGATCAGCATTCCTTTAGTAGATGCTCTGGTACAAATTTTGAGTTATGGGAAATTTATGAAAGACCTCTTATCTAAGAAGAAAAAGCTCATTGATATTGAAATTATTGCACTTACAGAAGGTTGTAGTGTTGTTTTGACAAACAAGTTGCCAACTAAATTGGCAATCATTATTTGGGTAAGGCTTTATGCGACTTAGGAGCTAGCATTAACCTAATGCCACTATCTACTTTCAGAAAGTTGGGAATTGGTCACATTAAATCTACTGCAGTGACATTACAACTAGCCAATTGTTCCTTGGCTCAACCTGAAGGGCAAATAAAAGATGTCTTAGTTCATGTGGATAAATTTGTTTTTTCGGCTGATTTTATCATACTTGACTGCAAGACAAACAAGGAGGTTCCCAAAATCTTGGGACAACCATTTCTAGCCACCAACCGAACTATGATTAATGTTTATAAAGGTGAACTAACCATGTGACTTAATGATGAGCAAGTCACATTCAGTGTTCTTAAATCTGTTCAATGCAAGGACAACGAAGAATGTCTTACTGTTGATGTGCTAGATAATCTAATTTAGGAAGAATTCAATAACCAAAGCACTGCACTCTTTCAAGAGTTTGCAGTGGCATCTGATGCCGAATTCTTAGACGATTGTGACAGCATAGTTGAAGCTCATAATCTTGAACTCAAGCATGGATGGTAGATTGAATCCTTAGACCTAGCCAATAGAACAACCCCAATTTTCAAACCATCTATTGAAGAAGCTCCTACTCTGGAATTGAAACCACTACCTCCTCATCTTAAATATGTGTTTCTAGATGATCACAATACTCTCCCAGTTATTGTCTACGCAACACTGGATGTAACCTATGAAGAGAAATTGGTTTATATTCTCAAGCAACATAAACAAGCTATTGCTTGGAGTATTGTCAGTATTCAAGGTATTAGTCCTTCTATTTGCATGCACAAGATCAAGTTGGAAGACAAAGGCAAGCAATCAATTGAACAGAAAAGAAGATTAAACGAGAAGATGGAGAAAGTTGTTAAGAAAGAAATCAAAAAATTGCTTGAAATTGGAATTATTTACCCGATTTCTAATAGAAATTGTGTATGTCTAGTGCAATGCGTGCCTAAAAAGAGTGGCATCACTATGGTTCGCAATGATAAGGATGAATTAATTCCTACACGCATTCCCACTGGATGGCGAGTTTGTATGGATTATCACAAATTGAATACTGCCACAAAGAAGGATCACTTTCCACTTCCTTTCATTGACCAAATGTTGGACTGGCTTGCTAGAAAGGATTATTATTGCTTTTTTAGATGGCTCTTTTGGGTACAATCAAATTCCTATTGCACCGGACGATTAGGAGAAAATTACCTTAACCTGCCCCTTTGGTACTTTCGCTTTTCACCGTATACCTTTTGGTCTTTGCAACGTACCAGCCACATTTCAAAGGTGCATGATGGCAATATTCTCAGATGTGATCGAAGACTCTTTAGAGGTTTTTATGGATGATTTTTCAGTCTATGGGAATGGTTTTGATCATTACGCTGACAATTTGGATAAAGTACTGAAGCGATGTGAGGACACACATCTTGTCCTGAATTGGGAAAAATGTCATTTCATGGAAACTGAAGGCATTGTGTTAGGAAACTGCATCTCTAGTCAAGGCATTCAAGTAAACAAAGCTAAGGTGGAAATCATTGAGAAATTACCTCCACCAACACACGTGAAAGGTATTCGCATGCAGGGTTTTACCGAAGGTTTATTAGAGATTTTTTAAAAATTGCAAAGCCCTTATGCTTATTGTTAGAAAAGAATCAAAAATTCTTCTTTGACGATGCATGTCTAGATGCCTTTATTCAGTTAAAAAAGAAGCTATTGAGTGCACCCATAGTTGTTGCACCCGATTGGTCTCAACTTTTTGAAGTTATGTGCTATGCAAGCAACTTTGTTGTGGGTGCAGTGCTAGGACAATGACAGGGAAAAATATTTTACGCCATCTATTATACTAGCAAAACTCTTATAGAGGCTCAACTCAATTATATCACCACGGAGAAAGAATTGTTGGTTGTAGTCTTTTTTTTCGACAACTTTCGTTCCTATTTTCTCGGTGCAAAGGTTATTGTATTCACTGACCATTCGGCGTTGAGATATCTCTTTGCGAAAAAGGATGCCAAACCAAGATTTATACGCTGAATATTACTGTTGCAAGAATTTGACATCAAGATAAAAGACCGTTAGGTTCAGAGAATCAAGTTCCAAACAATCTATCTTAACTGGAATTTGGCAGTGAAGACGGAAACATACTTTAAATTATCGATGCATTCCCATATGAGAAGTTATTTGTTATAGATACAACCCCTTGGTATTTGTTAATTATCTAGTGTGTGGAAAATTCCCATTGGGTGTCACAGGTCATAAAAAAGAAATATTACTTCGTGATGTAATGAAGTATCATTGGAACGAGCCGTATTTATTCAAGGTATACAACGACAACATTATTCGACGTTGTGTTCCTGAAAACGAGATGCTTTCAATCCTGAAGCATTGTCATTATGCTCTTTATGGAGGTCATTTTGGTGGTATGAGAACTGCTGCTAAAGTTCTCCAATTAGGATTCTACTGGCTGACATTATTTAAAGACACCCAAAATTTTGTGAATCAATGTGATAGGTGTCAGTGCACCAATTCTATATCCCGACGCAATGAAATGTTACAGCAACCAATTGTGGAGGTTGAATTATTCGATGTTTGGGATATGGATTTTATGGGACCATTTTTGAGTTCATTTGGAAATCTGTATATATTGGTGGTTGTTGACTACGTCTAGAAATGGGTGGAAGCCGTTGCATTCCCAAAGGATGATGCAAAGACAGTGCTAAAAGTTTTTCACAGGCATATACTCACCTGATTTGGCACACCAAAGGCATTAACTAGTGATCGGGGTACACACTTTCATTGTAACCAAGTGGTGACTGCACTGAAGAGATATGGAGTTAATCATAGAATGGCTACTTGTAACACCCCCTAACCCATATCCGTCGTCGGAACAGGGTTACAGAGCATTACCGGAGTTTACAGAATAAATACAATCAATTTGTGTCAATTAGTATTCATATCTGAAACAAATCATAGTCCAATCATATTGTCCATTAAATGGACCCTCGAGGCCCAATTTATGCATTTGCAACAAGTAGGGACTAAATTAGGAACTTAGAGAATTTTTCGCGAAATTTCAAAATTTTCTTAAGTGCAGGGGACACAAGTCCGTATGGTCAGGCCATGTGGTTCACATGGCCAAGTGACATGCCGTGTCTCAGGCTGTGTGGGCTGTGAGGCACACGGTCGTATCCCAACCCGTTTTCATACCCATGTAACTCTCTAACTTGAGTCACACGGCCAACCATACGCTTGTGTGCTAGGCCGTGTGGACAATTTAAATTTCTAAAATTAGGTGCAAGATTCACACGGCCAAGACACGCGCTTGTGTCTCTACCCGTGTGACCAATTCTGAGCATTCTGTTTCTCAAATTTTAAGATATAGGGGACACACGGTCAAACCACACGCCCGTGTACGTGGCCGTGTGTCACACACGGTTGAGACACACGCCCATGTGTCTACCCGTGTGGACTAAAACAAGGCCATTTCCAAGCCTGATTTCTCACCCAAATTTTGCCTTGTACCTATATTAATACTTGCATACATATACCAACCAATTCAAGATGTTAAAACCAAACCAACATTAACATTATACTTGATATATCATCATATGTATTCAAACTTACCTTTTTTTTAAAAGACATATATGTTTACCATAATTCAATCTAACCATACCAAGCACACATATATTAACCATATTATAATCTCAAGTATATATTCACTAAATACACCATTACTAGCCATTCCAATGACTAGATTACAAACAACCATTTACATGCCAACATTGGCCAAGTTAGCCTATACATGCCATTATACCAAAATAAGTTTGCTATTTATACCAAAACGTGCTAAAAGGTAATGTGATGATGCTTCGACAGATTCCAACCTTTATGAGCTTTTGAGCACTATAAAATAGAGAAAAGTAAACCGAGTAAGCATTTCAATTGCTTTGTAAGTTCATACAACAAGAATTTAACCTACCATATATTTACAATTAAGATAAGTATACAAAAATGCATCCAAGTAGTTTGGCTAATAGCCTAAAAACACACAACTTCACCAATCATGTTAGTCAAGTAATTCACATAACACCAAGAACATGGATGAGCTCATCATATAATAACTTTTATATACACATGCTTTTCATATCATACTTCCATGTTACATGTACATTTCCATGACAAATCATTTCAAGCTCAATTTAGCCATGTCAGAACTTTACCTATTGAATTTATTTGAAATATTGATGGATACGCTCATGTAGTACACTTAAACTGTACAAAACTGAAATCCATCAATTCATATCCAGGGGTACCCAATTAAGGCACATAATCAAGAAGCACTTTCTCGAGCCATTTAACAGGATGCTCATGTGAGCCATGTAACAGAAAGCTTATCCAGGCTAAATTAGGAAACTCATAAGAGTTTAAAACAAGAAGCTTATTGAGCTTAACAGGTAGCTCCAAAGAGTTATTATCAGGGAGCTCTGGATAGCCATATAATAAGATGTTCAAGCGAGCCATATTAGGAAGCTTACAAAGAGTTGCGTTTGTGTCCGCAATATATGCAAGATCACGACCGATCATATAATAAGACGCTCACAACAAGCTGCGGTAGTCCGCAACACATGCAGGATTACGATCAGGATGCTCGTAGGAACCATGTAACAGGAAGCGCGAGAGGGCTTATAATAGAATGCTCATAAGAGCTATGGTGTTCCCGCAACATATGTTGAACCACAACCAATACAGGAAATCCTATATCCATCGAATTTCAATATTTCAAACGGGACTTATCATTTATCGGATATTATCGGATATGTGATCAATTTCATACATATAGCATTTACACGATTAACACATAAAACATTCAATTCAAACATCAAAATATACACAATTTAGTTACACAATCTTACCTCAATACTTGTTCATTTCGAGAAATCTACTAATCCGACACTTTTTGTTTTCCTCGATCCAACTTAGTACCAGGTCTTCCCGGATCTATATAAATGAATTTAACATCAATTTAATCCGTTTCATACTCAATTTAATTCAATTCACGTCCTAGGCAAAATCACCATTTTTCCCCTATACTTTCCATAAATGACGATTTTGTCCCTCGGCTCGGAAAATAAAATTCATGAAATTTAATCCTTATTCCAAGCCTAACTAATTTTTACATATAACATTTACAGCACATAAATTTCATAAAAATCAGAAATTATCCATAAATTTTACATCTTTACAATTTAGTCTTAAATCACAATTTCATAAAAATTCACTCTACAAAAGTTGTTTATCTATCAACAACCTTCCATTTTCTACCATAACTTCGAAATTTTCAGCATATTCATCATGAAAAATTTTAATACTATGATATCTTTTCAAACAGATCCCCAAAATAGATAGTTAGATTATTTTGATCTCAAAAATATAAAATTACTAAAAATAGGACATGATTACTTACCTAATTAAGCTTGCTTGATTTTCTTTCTCTTTTCTAGGGTTTCCATATCAAATTTAGGGAAGAAGATGATATAAAATAATGATATTTGATATTTATTTTATTTATCATCTTTTATTTATTTTAATATCCAATTTAATCCTTTTCTTTTTCTAATTTTCCATGGATGAATCATCAAAAGATCTACTAACTTTTCTTAATGGTCTAATTACCATGTAAGGACTTCAAATTTTGAATTCCATAGCTATTTAATCCTTCTAGCTACTAGAATTCAACTTTTGCACTTTATGCAATTTGGTCCTTTCTTTCTAATTAAACATAAAATCGGTACAATTTTCTTATTGAAATTTTCATATGTCTTTCCTATCGTGATGCAGACCATGCAATAATTTTAAAATATTTTTTTACTCAGATTTGTGGTCCCTATGATAGCCCGGCTTAGATCCTCGTTGGAACAGTGGTTTCGAGACCACAAATTCGAGGTCGGAGAAATTATAGCATGTGATAAAGTAAGTGTGAAAGTTCTATGTGAAAATTTTATTGTTTGTGTACCGATTTGTGAAAAAGGACCTAATCGCGTAAAATGCAAATGTTGTGTGCTAGAAGTTAAAAGTACTTTAGTGCTATGCCTTCTTAAGTTGTGGTCCTTATTAATCAAGTGGACCATTAACAAGTTTAATGGACATTAATGGACATGTGATAGTCGTTTTTAAATGTTTTTTAGTAATGGTAAATTGGTAAATGATGCATTAAGTTAATAAATTAAAACAAAACATCATTTTTGTTCATCGTTCTTCACCATTTCCGGAAATTGGTTGATAAAAGGAAGGTTTTTAGGGCTTTAAACATCCGGCACTTACAAGGCTTGATTGAGGTATGTTTTGAACTCAGTTTTTGATGATTTTTATGTTTTTGTGATCATTGCTTTGAGTACTAGCTAGCCCTTACCTTGATTTTCAAAATTTATGGTGATTTCATGAAATACCATTGTTGATGGTTTGAGCTTTGTGATGTTTGAGGATGGAAACTAAGTGTTTGATGATTTATATACATGTTTTGTAAAGTGCTTCTGAGTAAAAATGTATATTAGGGATTAAATTATGAAATGTGTAAATTGAGGGATTGAAATGTGAAATAAATGTGAAATATGGGCTGCTAGGGGCACTATGGTAATTTGGCTAAGCATGGATTAAATTGGATTTTGTGAATTTGATGTATTTGTGAAATAAGGAATAAAATGCTAATGTGTGAAATTATAAGGGCTAAAGTGAAAAATGCCCTAATTATGTGTTTGTGAATTGAGTTAAATGAATGTGTGATTAAATGAGTTGAGTTTGATATTATATAGATCAAGAAAAGAGAAATTCGAATCTAGATCAAGGTAAGAACAAAGTGCTCAATTGATCGACTAGTGTCGTTGTTTCTACGTCCGAGGTAAGTTCGTGAATAATACATATTGTTTAAATAATGTTCATATGTGATGAAATGAATGGAAATGTGATTGTGGAGTTTAATAATGCAAAATGTGAGTTCGAAGATATGTGGCACTAAGTGTGCGTAAATAGAATTGATACAGTGTTGAATGGCACTAAGTGTGCGAGATAAAGAAAGCTTCGGCTGTATTATTTGACACTACGTGTACGATACCAAGACAAATTTGGTTTAATGTGAAGGCACTAAGTGTGTGATATTATTATAGCTTCAGCTAATCAATTGGCACTAAGTGTGTGAGTTCATCAAATGTTTAAAGAGGATCGAATGAATTGTTACATCAAGCATTGAGGGGTAAATGTGTTAGATAAAAACATGATGGTACAGGTATGTACAGAACCTATGTAGTTAATGATAATGTGTATGAGATAAATGGAAGATTATGTGAATAAATAATGAAAAGGGTTGGATTGAGTAGCATTATAAATGCTTGTACATGAACCTATAGATATGGTATGGAATTGAGTAATAGCCATGGGTGAGATTGAGTAGTTATGTGAATTTAACTAAGTGATAGTTAACTTTGTTAATTGAATTTGAATTGTTGAGTTAATTGTAACACCCCTTACCCGTATTCAACTCTGGAACTAGGTACGAGGCATTACCTGACTTATCTTGCGAGACCATACAACTTGGGATTTTAAAAAAAATCTATCCCCAACTTAAAACTTCTCATTCAAATGCATAGCATCCTCATCATGGGCCTATGAGGCCTTAAACATACATTAGGAAGGTCTCGAAATTAAACCAGAAACTTTTACGCTCATAGAAATTTTTTTGCCTAAATAGGGGCCACACGCCCGTGTGAAATGGGACACGCCCGTATGGATAGGCTGTGTGGTCACACATGCCCATGCGCCTAGCCCGTGTGGAATTTATTTTCTAATTCAAACCTACAGGGGTTTTCACACGCCCAGACACACGCCAGTGTCCCTGGCCGTGTCCCTCAGACGGCCTCCACACGCCCGTGTCTTAGCCTATGTGCCAAAACCATGGCATTCTATTTATGACATCATCACCTCATTATGGTCACACGGCCAAGGCACACGCCCATGTCCTTAGGCCATGTGTCGAATTAAATTCCATGCCCATGTCTATGGTCGTGCCTCCCACACGGCTAAGACACACGGCCTTGTCTCTACCCGTGTGTTTGCTACTGAACATGCTGACTTGTAAACCTAGCATACAAGGGGGCACACGGCCAATCAACACTCCCGTGGGGCTGACCGTGTGTCACAAACGGCCTAGACACACGCCCATGTGTCTACCCATGTGGACATTAAAAAGACTATATTTCAAGCCAAATGTCACTCTACATAGCAATCGTACTTATACCAACTCAATTCCTCATAACTCATGACCCTAAGGCACTTCTAAGAACTCAAATCAAAGCATCCACACAAGCATGAACTTCATAATATCGTCATCATTGCATATATATATAAACTTGTCAAGTATTGGCCCAATTCAAATGACCACTTACAAAATGTATTTGGTAACATAAATAGCCAACACTTTGGCTAACAATTATGACTTAAAAAAATACCCAAGTCCTATACAAGCCATACTCAAAATAAGTCTAACTTTGTTATACCAAAGAGATGTCGATAGTGTGATTTCTGAACTCCGTCGTCCCACGAATCCTAGAATTATCTTGGCAATACTACAAGGAAAAGGGAAATGAGAGGGGTAAGCATAAAGCTTAGTAAGTTTGCATAAAAATAAATAGTAACAATAAGCTCATAATGACATCAATCCATGGCATTAGATAACCACACAAAGTCATAAGCACTTTGTCATAACTTACTCGTTCTTATTTAGAACATACCATGTGTAACACCCCAAACCCAGCCTAAAAGTTACGACCGGATTTGGTATGTCACATGGAAAGGTTGTAAAAAAAAACTTTGCAATTTAAAAAAAACTTCGCGTTTCGTTTTCATTTTGAAAATCAGATTCAGTTTTAAGGTTTTCTTGCAAATTTTCATTAATAATACTAACAGTCGAAAACAGGTTTGTGATACGAAAAACTGAAACTAGTGGACTTTAGAAACGTGACATTTTGAAAGCAATGCTTGCAGTTCTAAGAAAATTTTCGAGTTTGATATTTATCTGCTTGTTATTCGTTTGTTAATATTTTGGAAAATGATTGTTTATATTTTTAGGAAAAACTCTAAATTTAACATCTCATAATGTATAATAACTGCATTAAATCCAAAAACCCAAATTAAAATCACGGATGCTTTATTACATAACAAATTCCCAAATTTTTAGAATAAGTTTAAATAAAGAAAACGGAGTTTACAAAAGAATAATGCATGGCCACCTCAGAGTTCTCCTCGGCTCCCAAATCCTCGAACAAGGGATTACCTGCAAAATTAAGCAGAGGAGTGAGTCATGAGGACTCAGTGTGCAATTCCCCTTACATATGAAATCTGGGCCTAAGGCCACAGAAGCAATTTGGGTCGTAACCCTCATGGTACAAGGTTGGCCGAAGCCCATACGTATCGAATTGGGCCGTAGCCCTAGCAACATATCATATCAAATAGTGAATGCAATGCAACCCAGCCCCACCTAGTTTTCCATCCTCTACACACTGCTCCATATGTCCAACCTTAACACATCAGTGCAGATTTCTACAATCAACCCTCCATCCGCTACACTCCTCATTGGTAGTCATGCTGACAGTCATGCTGCTCAAAGTTGATATGTGGCACCAAGCCACCGAAATAATGTGACAGAGTCACAGATATATGTCGTACCAAACCACTGAAATAGTGTGACAGAGTCACCGATATATGTGGTACCAAACCACTGAAATACACTGCCCCTTTAATCAATATCATATCCCAATCCCATGCAACATACAATATAATGAATCCAACATATGTCAATGTAAATCAAATAATCAGAGCATACATATATTCATGATAAGGTATTTACATAACACAATCAAAGGTAACTAATCTGGCATCTCCGATTTTACCCTCCAAGGGTAACTCAACAGTCGTTATCGATGTTTCGGCTTTCAAATGATTCACATACTTATTGTTAATCAAACAAAAGCTGGTGCGAGAATTACACACCTGATTACGCGAAGGACTAAGTAACCACTATCTGCCTATCCCAAACAGATGTTGGCTCTCTACCATAACCCGGTGGAAAGTCTCGAACCGCTGATACAGCACGTCATTTGAACTTAGAAGCAGAGACTATGAGTCCACTCCCCTCCTTAAATTGGCTAGCACTTGCATCCATGAAGAGAATCTTTGATCAGTACAGTACTTGCAGAGAGAACGATGGTTGTCTAACATAGAGATTAGGTTAAGGCAGAGTAAAACAAAAGAGAGACTACTCATAAAGGACAAGAGAGAAACTCCTTACCTTAATTATCAACACAGCTTGGTACTATTCTCTTAACCGAGTTCCAAGATGTCCTAGATTCAGCCACTGCTGACAAGAGTTTAGGCTTCCTACGCACAAATGAACACGCTTCAATGTGAAGGGAGTACTATATTCGGCCTTGCACAAACAAAACCGATTGAAAAGAGACTTTCGAGAAACCAACAGGGATGCTTCCTGATGTTCAGCTTACAACAACAGATGAGAGATACGGGTTTAATTTAACACAAAGAGGTTTCGGCTAGGTCAGAAAAGAAATGGTAGAAAGAGAGGTTCAGCTATGTAGGGACGAAAATAAAGAAGCAAAGAAGTGAGAGGATGAAATAGAAGAAAAATTCGGCTAAAGAAGAGAAAAGATTAGGAGAGGTTTCGGCTATGGTATTTCGGCAATCACAATGGTTAAAAAGAAGTGTTTCCAAAGAGAAAAGAAAAGGAAGCAAATGAAGAGTTGGGGTTTCAGCAATAAGAGAGGCAACAAAGAAAATAAAATGCTTAACGAAAGAAGAATTAGTGACCAAAAGGGTACCCGAAATCTAGAGTATCAACTGCCGAAAATGCAAAAGAAAAACTAAGACTGCACAAAAAATTTTGGCACAACACCAAGAGGTTCGGTTTTGCTCTCCTTTCCCTAATGTCAAATTTTCCTTACTAAACACCCTATAGCAGAAATTCACCCCTCTACCTCTCCAACATTCAGCCAGCTCTCACTCCACCTCCCTACTCCCTTGATTTGCTCCTAGATTTGCTCCACAAAGTCCTCTCCATTCACCATTTGAATTAGTTGACCACTTCAAACTCCCCCAACTCCTCTCCTCCATCCATTTCAAATTATTTGACTCATTCATCACCCACCTTGGTAGAGTCCCAGTCGAATGCCACCTCTCCCTTCCCTTGAGCACAAAAATTAAAGCTCCACAATGCAGATGGTATTCGAACTCCTCCCTCTTTCATGCTCCCTTGTGACGCCAACATCTAAGCCACCTTGCTCCTTGTGACATCAAATTACAACCAATCATACCTAAGGCCTGCATCCACTAGCTCCCCCTTAAAGTTCCCTAAAGAGAAAATTTTACCAAAGCTCTGGCTCGAACCCGAGCCTCCCTAAGACCTCCAAACACACCAAAACAACAAGCATAACTAGCCAAACACATAAAATAGTGCAAAATGTAGAACCCCTAATTTTAGGATGTTACACCATGCCACATATTGTAAACATTCCTCGTGAATTTCTCACGGGTACCTGTATTCACTTGATCACATGACTGTAGTACTAATCTCATTTCTATTTCCAAGCTTATCTATTTACCCTACTAATCATTAGGGGTACTCAAAAACACATATTCATCATCATTAACATAAACTCGAAGCCAATGCCACATCCCAGATGTGGTCTTACATGAGGTCACCTCTGAGTGCTGATGTCATATCCTAGATATGGTCTTATACGAAATTTCACATCAAGTATCGATGCCATATCCCGGATATGGTCTAATACGATTCTCATATTCATTATCGAAGCCATATTATACGAGATCTCAATTTAGTACCGAGGCCATGTCCCAGACATGGTCTTACACAGGACCTTATCCATCTCATGTCTCGGTGATAGTAATTTCACATTTATTATAGCCCCATTGGGACTTCAACATCTCAACTTCTATCATCTTTCTCATTCAACACCAATAATCAATTTTCATAGAATATCATGCATTATTATAATATCAAACATTCTCAAATATGCTAGCATAAATGTTGAATTTATCCATACAAACTTACTTCGATTTCAAAACAAGCTAGATCGTCGATCTAGAACGATACTTTGTTTTTTTCCCGATTGAGGTTAATTCTTGGTTCTTCTTGATCTATAATATCAAATTAGCTCATTTAAATATTCATATTAATAATTGCATTTCAATAATCATGCTTTGACAAAATTACTATTTTGCCCTTAGACTTTTGCAAAATGACCATTTTACCCCTAGGCTCGAAATTCAATTCTAATCAAATTTCTCTCTTTAATGAGCCTAGATGAACATTTATTTCTCTTATGACTACCATCAAATCTCAACATTTCCAACATTTACTACATATTCTACAACCTTTACAAAAAGGTCCTTTTATGTGTTTTCATGGAAACACCTTTCACAAATATTGTTTATCTAATAATCAAGACTCATTTTATTCCATAAAAATGCAGAAAAAAACTTAATAGCTTTCATAGAAAAACTCTAGACTCTTCACCCTTTTACAAAATAGTCCCCTCTTTAGAAAGCTTAAGCTTTAGGGGTTCCAAAAGTACAATTTTTATCAAGAAATAATCACTAGAACACTTACTTGTAAAGAGAAGAGTGTGCTGAAATTTTTGAGCTTTCAAACCCCCATTTGCTCAAATTTTTTGATGGAGAAATGAAGGAGAAAAGATGATATCTTTTCTTTCTTTATTTTAATATAAAATCTCAATTTAGTCTACCTAACACACCTACTTGACCAAATTTTGACCTCTATTGTCCCCTATGGCCGGCCAACCATGATTTAAGGGGATAATTTCCTTTTAAAGACCTCCAATTAAAATTCTATGGCTTTTAGACACCTTTAGCCTGAAATTTTGAACTTTCGCACTTTATGCGATTTAGTCCTTTTTTGCGATTAAGCATGAAATCGCTAAAACTAAAGGACCAAAATTTTCATGTACTTATATAATCATACTCTAAGTCATAAAATATCATGAAAATAATTTTCTCTAACCTCATATTAGTGGTTCCGAACCACTGTTCCGACTAGCCCCTAAATCAAGCTATTACATTAATTGTTATATTATGAACTTACTAAGCTTTAAAGCTTACTGTGTGAAGTCTTCTCTATTTTATAGTGCCATTAAAGCTAGCTCAGATTTGAGGATCGTCAACGACTCAATCAAACTATCGGACATCTATTTTGGTACCTTTTGGAAGTTGCATTTATGGTATATGGCATGTATAGGCTAGTGGAGTTGTGGAATGTTTTGAGATGTATAAATCTTGCCATGTGATATGCCTTGATAATGGTTAAGACTATGGAATGATTTTGGGTACATGTTTTAGCTATGTGAATATGGTGTATTTGATGTGTATTTATGGTCTAGTGTGAATGGCCATTATGATATGTTTTGGTGAAATAGAAATGGTATGTTTCATATTTGATGTGGTGTTTGAAATGGTGAATGATTTGTATGTCTCTTTGATGTTGGAATTGAACATGTAGGGATGACTCAAATTGGGTGGAAATTTGGCCTTGTAAATGGCCTATAATTTTCCACATGGTTGAGCACACGGGCCTTGTAAATCGCCTATAATCTTGTCCTTCACTGTCCCAATTCGTAGCAAACCAGTCTTGCACATGAACCAAACATGGGCGTGTGACAGCCCGTGTGATTTAAGTCAATCTTGCACACGGGCCAGACACACGAGCGTGTGATAGGCCGTATGACCCTAGTCAGTGTTGCATATGGGGTAAGACATGGTCCAAGGCATGGCCATGTGAGGCACACAGTCTAGCCACATGGGCGTGTGCCCTGTTTTGAAAGAGAAATTTTCTAAGTTCTGCAAAGTTTTCGTATGAGACCGGTTTAGTCCCGAACCTTCTTTAAAGTATGTTTAAGGTCTTGTAGACCTTCTAAAAGGGACCTCGTGTTATTGATTAACTATGATATGTTGATGTGTGAGCCATGGTGGTTTAAATGTTAAGATTCGATCGGTAATACCTCGTAACCCTAGTCCAGCGATGGATACGGGTTAATGGTGTTACAGTCCCAAAACCACTATTCTGATTTCATTGAAATGGGTTGTTACACTATTATTTATCATCCCCAAACCAATGGACAAGTCAAAGTATCGAATTGATAAATTAAGAACATTCTTGAGAAGGTTGTAATCCCTTCGAGGAAAGATTGATCTTTCCGATTGGATGACGCTTTATGGGCATTGCGAACAGCATACAAAACTCAATTAGGGATGTTGCCGTATCAATTGGTTTTTGAGAAAGCATGTCACTTGCCAGTCGAACTAGAACACAAAGCAATATGGGTAATTAAGCAAGTGAACATGGACTATGAAGTGGCTGGAAAGAAAAGATTTTTGGATATCACTGAACTAGAGGAGATTAGGTGAAATGCTTATGAAAATGATGCATTTTACAAGGAAAATACCAAACGATGGCATGATAATATTATTTTATAGCAACAATTTATCGTGGCTCAACAGGTTTTATTATTCAATTCTCGACTCAAATTGCACCCAGGTAAATTGCGTTCACATTGGTCTGGATCTTTTGAAGTTGTCGTCGTATTTCCTCATGGTGCAGTCCAATTCGAGATTTACGTGATGGACACCAGTTCAAAGTAAATGGACAGAAGCTGAAACACTATTTTGGCAACAATGATCAAAAGCAGGCAGAGACCATTAAATTGGTTGAAAAGTTTTAATTTTTTTAATTAGTACTCCTTGATTTTAGTTTATTTTAATTAGGTACCATTGTCAACGCATTGAAATATAATTGTCAATGCATTCCAAAAGTCTGTATTACCATTTATAGCTCATCAGAATTCAGAGAAATTTAGATTCCACCGTTGGATCTAAACTCACTCAGTAGTTTGATCCTTCTAAGCAGGCACAATTTCTATTGGACATAACTCTTCCTGCCAGCCTTATATCTTTCCACAAAACAACACACCTCTCCATCTTCCTCTTTCACCCACTATAAATTCTCACCCATTGTAACGACTTAACGCATTCAAGCAACAATTTTTACTTCTTTTCTCTTCTCAAAATCATATATTTTACCTTTAAATCATTCTCCCTCAACAAAAGATGGCCAAAACAAGATGCTCGGACAAGAAAGCCACAAAATCTGCTAGAGAGCATGCATCCTCTGCTACCACAATCCATGAATCAGAATCCCTTAAGCTAGTGCAGATAAAAAAGCCAGTAGTCTTTTTGAATAAAGTGGAAAAGGAATGATTTCACGACAACATTGAAGTGCAACTTCTATGCCGAATAGGGCATTTCTCTTTTGCCACAGCAAGACTCGAGTAAACAAGTCTCCAAAAGCATCTCGAAGTTAAAGTCAAAAACTTTTTGCAACCATCCTGGAAGCTATTTGCCTTCACTGGTACCTGAGTTCTATGCCAATCTCTACAATCATGAGTTAGAGTTTATTTTCGTTTGAGAAGGTTTAATTCCATTGGATGCTGCAAACATCAACGAGCTGTACCACACCAAGGTCGATGTTGACGAACATACCGAGTTCATGGATGACATCACAGATGAAAAACAAGACCTGTTGGTGAGAGACTTATGTGTCGAGGGAGTAGTTTGGACTAGTTCTCATCAAAAGAACTATACGATGCACCATCGCTTCCTGACGCTGCAAGGTAAAATTTGGTTTCACTTTTTCAACTGCAGACTAAAGCCAACCACTCATAGCATTACAGTCACCCTAGACAGAATGTGTCTGATACATTCTATCATCAAAGGCCGAAAAATTGATGTGGGCATAATACTTCAACAAGAAATAGCTGACTACGCCGGAAGGAAGACTGGGATCTTAGTTTTCCTATCACTAGTGATGTTATTATGCCAGAAAAGACGAATCGTGCCTCGTGCTTGATACGACCATGGCCAAAGCTGCTATTGCCGAACCTATTGAACTTTCTATAGGGTCGATCACTCTTGCACGAGCCAAGAAATTCCAAGAAGCCATTTCCTGCTACATTGACCGAATTTGAGGAGAAGAAGTTGCGGGTCTCATCGATCAGTCATGGACTTCTACTTCATGTGTTCCATGCAGCTTGCTTCAAGCTGAACTTTAACTTTCATTTTTTTAGCTACATTCAATTTCTGGAATAAAAACATTAATTATGTTTAGTTATGTTAGTTATTATGGTTTGAGTCTTTAATTTGTGTCATAAATTATGTAGAGTTTAAATATGCATTAATCTGAACATTTTTAATGTGTCTTGAGTTTATTAATTGTGTTTTATTTAGTACAGCAATTTAATGTGTCTTAAGTCTATTAAATATGTTCTAATTAGCCCAGCCTTTTAATGTGTCCTAGATTCAGACATCTTAATTGTTTCCAAAGTTTAGACAAATTAAATGGTGTTTAGTTTGTGTCATATTACTAAATTAAGCTGATTTTATTTGTGCTTGAAGGGTGTTCACACCAGCTGATCAGTAAGCTAAATGCAATGGACGACATAAAAAGAAGGCAATGCATGTGGACTTGCATTCAACAAAAAAACTACTGATTACTCTCCTCTAAGTGCCTTTTCATGGAGAGCAATGGCCTTAAGCATTTTCACACTAGACCATTCAGCTAACAACTAAGATCACACCATTGAGGCTAATCAAATTCACCTGTTCACACCAAGGAGGTTGTTCGTGCGCCACAACTGCATTAAGGTGGCTGCTGCACATTCGACTTTCCAAGGGAGGATTAAATGGTGTTCACATCTCCTTGCCTGATCAACTACTTACAAGATTCAGCTTAGCTAATTAAGTCTACATGGTTGACTGATTGGGAATAGTAACAGCTTGTCCATTGGTGTCACCTAGGTCTAGGAATTTCCAAAAGACATGATGATCATTTTAATAGCCATTTCAGCTCATTTAAAGCTTAATTTCGCTGATCACATTCTGTCCATTCGGATGGAGCTTGTACAGCCTATAAATATTTGGCTTATATCATTTTGTAGGGACTCTTGATCATTTTGTGAACTTTATAATATTGGTAAGTGTTCAACTCCCTCTGTTCTCTCTTGACTCTATTGACTTATCAAGACTTTCTTGTGGCGTCAATCCTGCCATTTTCTAAACTTATCACTTTTCCAAATTGTGGTGTTCAACTTTATATCACCGGTTCCTATCTTTCATAGATAGTGGGTCACGATTAACTATCATCTCCATTCTTAAGCTACTATAAGATTTTGGGTCAATTTTGCATATAATATTAGTTCTATCTTTAGCCTAGAAACTGAAACCTATCTTTACATCTTATATACTTAAACCTTTTCTTGTTTCCAGCCAACTTGTTCTTTTACAACCTAATTCAAAAACTTTAATTCATACTTCTTAATTTTACGATCGGGCAAACAAGCGACTCAAATCAAATCATGAGAACGAGTTTCGTATCAGTGCTGTAAGGAAATCTTGGAAAATAAGGGCCCAATCAATGAAGCCTCTGTAGAAAGAATGACACGAGGCAAGGACACGCCAATACTGAAGGAGGTAGAGACTAGCAAGAGAAGAAAGGGCAAAGCCAAGGCTGACAACAAAAGAACTAACCTGAATGCAGAGACATCCTTATGGCACAAATTGAAGGATGTCGAAAAAATGGTAAATTCCATCAAAAACAAGGAGATCAAGCTTGTCACTATAGTAGAAGATATGGAGAGATCCAAGAATTTGTTTTATGCTTACGTTAGAGCCTAGAACAGTTCTATTGTAGCCACATTAGACCAACTAAGCCCATCCATACTACCGAAATTCCCTGTGTTTCCACCAATCATTCACAATTATCACCTCTCTTCCTCGAATGACAACCTAGAAGACCGAGATAGATCGATGGCATCCACATCCATTGAAATGTCTTTGATACTAGAAGAGGAATCCAGGGACATCAAAAAATGCCTACGAAAGATTAATAGGTTGTTTAAGGATGGCATTTTTGCCAATCAAGAGGACACTATTGTTGAGAAGGAAGTTGATGTTGTAGAAGAAGAAGTTGTTGCTGAAGAAGAAGTTGCTAAAAATGAGAAGGAAAAAGAAGAAGAAGATTTTTTTTGAGAAGGCTGTCACCGCACTCGAATCTATGGGTGCAAATATTGATAATTTGGAGCGAATTGGAGCAAGACCAGCGGAAGTTGCTGAGGTCACCAGTGAAGAGCAATGCAATTAATGGGAAATAGTGGTCTACATTGGATCACTCTAAGTGGCCTCTCGTGTACAAACAGTAATTGATAATGCCGGGGCTGAGCGAAGAACTGATGAGCAATCCAAAGACCGTGCAAAGCCCAAAGAAAAGAAAAGAAAGCTCTCCAAGGAAAAAAATAAAAGAAAGAGGAGAAAGAAACATCATGTAGCCACATCGATGACTGTGGATAACTGAATTAGTTTGTTTTAAGCTTTAGTTATAATATTCATGCATTGCATGTAGTTGTACATTGTCATTGCATTTTCCTTGTCATTACATTTTCATGTTAGTGCATTGGGGACAATGCAAACTTTAACTTTGGAGGAATGCACATGGGGCTTGGAAATGCACCCCCATTTCAAACTTTTTTTTGTGAAGCATGCAAGGTTTAATTAATGAAAATTGTTCGAAAATTTTTGTTACATTCGATGCCAGATTCTTGAATCATATGAATTATCAATGAATGAGTTGGATAAATTTGATAGAAGATTACAGGTTCAATTCTTTGATTAATGGATTAGGTTGCATTAGTAATGGATGATTGCTATCATTATTTAAATCTTGAATGAATCCGCTTTGTACAACTGCTTATATATGTATATATAGTTATAAAGTAGAGACACTCCAGATCGGGTGTAGTATAGAATGTTAAAAAGGGAATACTCCAATACAAGCATTAGAAAAATCAATATGGCCAAAGGCTATCGCTACATGAGTGTTAGTCGGTGCAATTACGTACTCCCTAGGGGTTTATTGCACCCCATCGTTACTTCTAAGGAACAAGGGTACAGTAATGCAACAATATCCCTTATTCCAAAAAAATGTACATATATACTTAGTATTATATAATAAATGTTGTAAATGTAACACCCCCAGACCCGGCCCAGACGTTATGGCCGAATCCGGTGAAGTCACATCAATGGAATAATTCAAAACGACTTTGCTTAGTTAATACTTAAGTTTAAGGCTTAGAAACCCAAAAATCTAAGCAACTTGTTAAGTAATGATAAAGGCCCAAGTTTTAAGAAAACGCCTATATGTTATAGGTATTTCGAAAACCATGTTTAAACTTAAGAAATTTATTACAATTACGCAGTTGAAAACATAAGGAAACCCAAATGTAAAGTCAAATTGGAGATACAAGGCCTTATTACAAATGAAATAATTAACAATAAGTCATTCGAAAATGAATAAATAAAAACTTCTAAGTAACTTGTAGTGTGGCCATCTCCGAGTCCTCTCCCAAGTCGAGTCGTCTACTGAGGGTCACCTGAAACATTTAATAAAAGGGTGTGAGTTTTAAAACTCAGTGTGCACGACCCTTGGTAATCCAACCAACATGCAATAATCACATTGGGGGTAAGCCCTAACAAAAATGGTGGTCTTGGGTCTTAGCCCACAATGACCTCATATCACATCAGTATCACAAGAATGCAATGTTCCCATCCTAAATCCAACCCTGCACTCCATTTCCCTTCCAACCCTACACTCCTGTGGGGATATAAATATCAACCCACCCATCCCTACACTTCAAAGGTAGCACCAACAGCGGCACTACTCAAACATTGCAGCAAGGCTGCTAAGCATATAATAGGCTTAAAGCCACCGGTGGATCCACAGTCGTCAAGCAACTATGCGATCCTCACATATCTTCCTCCGTATCATCAAACACATTTTCACACATTAAGCACCAAGGGGTATTTTAGTCATTTCACTACTTAGGGGTATTTTTGTAAATCTACCCTACAGGGGTATTTTGGTAATTTTACAAATTAAGTGTATTTTGGTAATTTCACAAACTGGGGTATTTTGGTAATATCACAAACTGGGGTGTTTTGGTAATTTTGCAAATTACGGTATTTTGGTAATTTTGCAAATCAGGGATATTTTGGTAATTTTACAAATTGGGGGTATTTTAGTAATTTTGCAAATCATGGGTTTTAGTTATGAACTTTGGCCCATTAACAAGTCCTTGCGGCTAAAGTGAACAGACACTATGCACCAGGTAGGATTCTAGAGAAGAGGAGGTGGGTCGCTAGGACCGCTTAAGTACCAAGCTCTCCCTAGATTCAATCCTAGACATACATATGTCCATTGCCACACTTTAACCTAACAACTTTTTCACAGACATGCTTTCTTATTAAATTAAGTTTTATGATATTTAAGAATTTATCAGAACTTGGCCTAAAGTCCATAAACCCTAGCATGCATTTCTAAAATCCCATAAGGCCCACTAAGCCTACTCATGTCCATATAACCCTTTAAACCCCATCATGTTTATATAGCCCATTAGGTCCAATCTTATTCAAATCACACAACCATATCAACCCATCATTCAATTTTCACATATCAATCCTTGCCGATTTGGGCCCACGAGCTCGGTAGGCCCATATAGCCCCTTTTGGCCCGGTCGGCCAAATAGTGGCCCGAGACCATGAGATCGCTCTCTTGGCCCCGGTAATCGTATCAGTGTTCCCACATGAATTTTTGCACGCTCGTGTGGTTGCCGGCGCCAACCTTTCAGCTTTTTGGCTTTATTGGCTTTTGCCGATTTGTCGTGTGTGAAGTGTATGTTCACACCTGGTAACTGTGACGTGCTACACTATCCTCAGCCTTAGCCTACAATCAATACCAATCTCCAAGTCAATACACACTTAACTACAGTATTTACACAAAAACCGAAACCTTACCATAACATTACTGTGTGCCACTGGTTTTAGTAGCCCTTCCTTAGCTACTATTAACGTAGATCTATACCTACACAAATATTATCAAAGATCGAGTGACTCATATTCCACAAAAGTCACCTCTATAAGCCATACTTACATTCGTCCACCACCACTAAAATGAGTACACTTACCTCCTTGCTAACGATCCTTATCATGCTTGTGATCTTTGAACCCTACCCTTGTTAATACAAGGTTAACGACAAGGAGAAATTAGATAGCCCTTCGACTTTTAGCAAAACACACTAAGGAGGTTGACTGAGTACTTACCCTTTGATCCTGCGGCCTAGATAGCTACTGAATAAGATCCGGCTTTTAATCACTTGATCAGAAAATTTGGGATGGAGGAAAGACAACAAAGAATCAGCACAAATAGGGATTTTGGCAAATAGGGATGATGGTATTCGGCAATAGAAAAAAAAGATGAGGGGAAGAAAAGAAAGAAAGATAGAACTCAAAGAACCCTTCTAATGAATTCGGCACTCCCTTTTATAACCAAAGCCAAACTACCTCCCCCCACAGTCCCATTCGGCACCAACACATCCACACCTCAATCCCCTATCTTTTCTCTCTTATCTTTACCTTAAATTTCTCTCCTGAACTCTCCCTTCTAGAGTCCACTCTAGCGCCACTACCTTCCTTCCATGTGAAAAAATAAAACCCCTTAATTCGCCACTCTTAAGCCTCGAACCTTGAACCTCCTCACCTGCTAGTAACGCCACCTTGTAACTCCCCAAGTGGCGCCATCTTGCCACTGGACCACATGCCCAACTGTGTCCTATTTTGCCCTTAATCTGCTTAAGAGGCCTAATACCTGATACTAGGGTCCACTAAGGCAAAAATTAATTTTTCCCTATAGTCTTCCCTATCTCTAAGACTTCAAATAACCCTCAAAGCCCACATGCCAATTGTCATTTTCTCTCTCACTTAAATTTTTTTTTGAGACCCAAAGCCCAATAAGCCCAATTCTACTAAGCCCAAATTTGGGGAATTGCAGTAAAAGTATACAGAACTTAGGGTTTGAAGCATGATGCTAGTACTGGTGAAGTTGCAACCTTATTTAGTCACGCTTATGAATTGTCGATGCAATACTCATTCATCTGAATGTGATTCATCCATTGGGAATTTAAAGGGTTCAAGTTGCTAAAATGATTATTTGCCTTAGTAAATTTTTTTGTAACCTTGCTAGTTCCTGTTTTACTTGAGGACAAGTAAAAACTCAAGTTTGGGGTGTGATAGCACTAGAAAGAACATAGGTTTTTCCCCTACTTATTGGTTAAATTGTTCCCATTTAGTTATCCTTAGCATACATCTTAGCATTTTTAGTTTAGTAAATTACATTTTATAACTCAGTGAATCCTAGCCTATTTTATCCTTAATTTTGTTATTTTATTGCATTAATGTCACTGTATGAGTTAATTACAGACTGCACTTGTCGCTGCACTTGACAGTTGTCCAGATAAGAATCAAAATTGCGTGAGCTATCCAGTTTGGTCTAACCAACCTGTACGAACAAGGACAAAAAAATTTTAAGGAAAGGATACATGTACTGTGGAGGAGGACATAAAAGGTGGACATGAGAAGAAAAATGGATCTTTTAGAGCTTATCTCTCCATCATCATCTTCATCATCTGACCTTGGAGCTTGTAGCCATGGCAGCTTAAGCCTCTCACACGTGAGCCAACGTGAAAACCAGATGCAGACTAGCTCCTGACAAGGAGACCTAAGTGTGCGACAAGAGGGAATAGAGAGATTCAGTCGAGTTTTCTAGGGATAGCATTCTCCATTCGATTCTTTCTTATTTCTTTCTAAATGCTAGTGATTACTCTCTACTTTCTGATTGTATTGAAGTACTGATAAATTCCTGGTGAAATGCTATCTTATTTAATCCTGCTTTTATTGTTTAATCATGGGATTTGAATTTTTTTTTAACACGGAAGTGTTATTACAATCACTGACACTAGAAAGTTCAGTGACAGTTTAAGCTAACAACCATTTCAACAGAAGGTGAGTGAGGATTAGAGAAATTAGTCCACTTGTTCTTCATAGTGTCGAATTGCCTTCATCGGAAGGTGAGGTTAATATGCATGTTTAAGTCTCAGATTAAATAGAGGAGTAACGTTGGGTAAGATATACATTGAATTTTATTGCATCAACAATCACCTATACTTTTATACCTTGTGAGCTCTTAGTATTATGCTAAAGATTCATGTTGGGTATCCCAGTTTATCATCATCATATTTTATTTTATTTTTTAAAAAGTTATTGCATCGACAACTATCCTCACAATTTATCTCGTTTATATCCAGTTATTGCACTGACATTAATAGACAAAAGACACTCATCCCTATGGGATCAATATTTGACAGACTCACATCTGTCTACTATACTTGCAACGATAGTGTACGCTTGTACATTATTGCTATGACATTAAACAACCGATCACTAAGGTCCTACATTTGTTGCATATTATTCATAGCTTATGTGAGTAGCATTGTGTAACATTCATCCCGACCCACAGCTCATGTGAGCAGGCCCATTTTCACAGCTCGTGTGAGCATTTACATTCACAACTCATGTAAGAATTGTTATATCACATGTCCAATGCTATTTCGCTATAGTTCATCTGGTAGAAATAGGACTTATGAGATGGAAATGATATCTAATTTAATGACAAGAGAATGGATATGAATTATGAGTGATTGTGTTGTTTTTAGTATATCAGTATGGATGATGATTTATGTTTAGATGTGAATAAGCTGACCTTGTTGGGTTGTGATGTGCATAGGATAAATAATGTCATGTTTCCAAATTGTATAAATCTATGTAATCAATGCTTAGGTTATACTAAGATTGGTAAGTTATGTTTAAGTTTCGTATGAACTTAATAAGAACTGTGTTGCTTATGTTTGCCTTATCTGATTTCTTATAGGTCATCAAAAGCTATGCAGTCAGTTGGAAGTTAATTCAGAGCTTATACTATCCAATCAACATCTTGGTAGATTTTTAACCATTTTGGAATAGGTTATAAGTGGCATGTAAATAGGTGTCTTGGTTATATATGTATATATGCAAGTTGTGGTTTGCAATTGTACATGTTTGTTAAACTGGTATTTTGGTTAAGTTGGTAGCCTTATAGTTATGAATGTTTATATATATGTAATGCTTTGATCTTGCTCTATAGGTTACATTTTAATATATTAAGGAATTGATAGGTATGGCATGTATGGACAATAGATGTTGTATGTTTGAGCTTATATGCAACACTTGGGACGAAGTAGATTTTCAATTGGTTAAGTTATTTTATTTGGCTCATAAGGTAAGTTTTTGGTAAGTTCTTAAAAATGCTATATTTTGATATTTGAAATGGTGATTATGTGAAAATGTTTATGGTATGAGAATAATGGTATGAATGGTGATGAATGTTGATTGTAAATGTTTAAATTGAGGTGTTAATTGTGGCATATTGGTTAGACACTTAGGATGGATGAATTAAGATTGTGTTTTGGTATATTTATGTTTTTGAATAGGTTAATTAATGATCTAATGCTTGCTTGTGGTCTAAGTGAACTTAGAGGTCGGTAACTTGTTGGGAAATGGTCTCTTGGACATGTTGTTCTTATACTTCACCTCTACTGCAGCATTGAAGAACATTTTTGGTGGCACAGTAGCTGTTTTAGGGTTAATTCATCTTACCGTTGTTACGGGTTAGGGACAACGTCGATTTAGAAGACAAAGGGGAAAATTTGTAGTTGTTGAAGAGGCACAAGTAGTTTTGAGAGATAAAAGAGTTAGGGTAACTATGGGGAAAAAAGATGGGATTAAGGTAAAGTTAGAAGTAACAATGGCAATGTAGGTGGTACTTAGGGTGTGACATGGATGATAGGATAAGCAGTAATTATGGCCTGATGTGGGTGTGAAGGGAATTGGAGGGAAATTGAAAAAGACTGAAGGCTAAATGTTTGAGGAACAATTTTTGTTAAGTAACTTCGTATATAAAGAGCCCAACCCCTTTGCTACCATCAAGGAAACATAAATACATACCTGCACTACAAAGTAAACAAAAATTATTAAATAATTTAAATGAGAGAGCTAGAAGAAATTTAAAAATAGTAAAAATAAACAAAATTATTGAGATGCTAAAGTTAAACGTTTCGGAGGTCAATGGACTGTTTGTCTCGATTCACATGAGCACCCCCAGTAGTGCTTCAAGCACTGGCCATTAACTTTAAATGTGATCCCCGTTTTCATATCATTGACATCAACAGCTTCATGAGGGTATATTTGGGTTACTTCGAAGGGACCTGACTATCGGGATTTCAGTTTGTCAGGAAACAACTTCAACCTTAAGTTGAATAACAGCACTTGTTGTCCTGGTTCAAATTGTCATGGCATAATCCTCTTATCATGCCAATGCTTGGTCTTCTCCTTATACAATTTAGCATTCTCATATGCTTGTGCCATGAATTCTTCCATTTCATTTAACTCCAGTAATCTTCCATTGCCAGCAACTTTCCAATCCATGTTCAATTGTTTCACAACCCAATATGCCCTATGCTCTAACTCAACCAGAAAATGGCAAGGTTTTTCATAGACAAGCTTGAATGGTGACATTCCTAACAGAGTTTTATAAGCAGTGCGATATGCCCATAAGGCTTCGTCCAATCTTAAGGACCAGTATTTACAATTTAGGTTAACAACCTTCGCTAAAATCTGCTTAATTTCTCTGTTGGAAATTTCAGCTTGCCCATTCGTTTGTTGATGATATGTCATGGAAATCTTTTGTTTTACACCATATCGTTGTAAAGCATTAGCAACTAGCTTGCAATCAAAATGAGATCCCTCATCACTGATAATGGCTCGAGGTGTACCGAATCTTATAAAGATGTTCTTGTGCAAAAACTTCAACATGGACTTGTCGTCATTAGTAGGTAAAGCTATGGCTTCTATCCATTTAGAGACATAATTGACTACCACCAGTATGTATAAATTGTCAAACGAGGCTATAAATGGACCCATAAAGTCTATTCCCACACATCAAATAATTCAATCTCTAAAATATTTTGCATCGACGTTTCGTGTCTCCTAGGTTGATTTCCTGTCCTCTGACAACAATCGCATGACTTATAAAATTTATGGGCATCCTTGAACAAATTTAGCCAATAAAAACTAGATTGGAGTATCCTAGCTGCGGTTATGGGTCCTCCAAAATGCCCTCTTGTAATATCCCGAAATAGGGGTTGCGAGTTTGGAAAATAACTCGAGTATTAGGCCTCAATAGTGGTTTTGATGTGTTTTTGGAGTTCCTAAAACTCCCGGAATAAAATGGGACACTTTTGAAAATTTTGAAAATTTTGGGCTAAAAGTGAAATTTGGCTGAGGGAGGCCTTAAGTAAAAATTTTGTAAGATTGAGGCATATAAAATGCCCTGGCCGAGTGGCTTCTATGCGCCACTTAAGGGTCAGCGCCAATTTTGGTCAGGGGTTCGAGTGGCATGGGGCGCAAAAGCATTTTTTTTTATTTTGAAAAAGGCTGTTGCTTTAAAAGAGGCTTTAAAATAAATCGCTATGGGTTTATGACATCAATCGCCTAGTAGTAAAGTGGCTTAGACGCTTTGGCAAGAAGAGAGATTTACGAGGACTCGTGTTCGAAGTAAATCTTTGGAAGCGCAAGGTGAGTTTTTATTTTTGAGTAAAAGGGAAGCTAACGGAAAGAGGGGTTAAAAGAAAATCGCGATGCTTTAATGTCATGAATTAAACACTCGCCGAGTGGTTAAAACGCTTGCAACCGGGCACCTTCTCGAGGACTCGTGTTCGAGTCTTGAAAGAAGCGCATAAGGTGCTTTATTTTTATGATTAGCATCTAGACACGGGAAGCAAGCGAAAGTAAGGGTTAAAAGAAATTACGATACGATATATGTCATGAAATGCTTAAAGGCCGAGTGGGTGGGGCGTGGATATGTCTTCTCAGTCTCGGGTTCGAGACCGGAGAATTTGCACTGGATCTCTCCTTTTTCTTTAAGACCGCGTAGGAGCTGGTGGGCTGCATGGGAAATTAATGCATGCAACATGCACGTATGCAGCTTAAATTGCTCTGCTTGTTTGCCTTATTTTAAGCATAGGGCATTATTCTTTCATTTTTTTTCTTATGGGCTAGTTATATTTTATTTTATTTTATTTTACTTCTCTGCTGCTTGGGGTATGAGAGAATTATTATTATGGGTTATATTTGTTTATTTGCTTATTTTATTTGTTGGAAAAAGGATTCGGGTATGGGCAAGGAATCAATCAATGCTTTATTGTTTTGGTTTTGAGAGCATTGCCGTTTGGGAGCATGGGCTATAACCTTTTAATTGTTTTATTATTTTAGCAAAGGAAGGCTAAGCTGATGAGTTTTTATTAGTTATACTATTATTATTATTTTTGAATATAGGAAAGGTGATAGAATAATAAATAAACAATATTAAACTTAGCAAAAAGAGGCATGTGCGGCATGGGTTGGTTATTTCATTGTGTCCTAATAATTTTTAATGTATGGAAAAATGGAAGGGAGAGCATGACCGTGGGACGCATGCTTAGAGACTTAGTTGGCCTTGAGCTTAGGAAAAGTATGGTCAAATGCATAGCTTTGTTTGCTTGTGTATTATTATTTTTTTATTATTATTTTTATTAGTTTGAGCAAGCATGAGTCTTGGCCTTGAAGAAAGAAGCATGTGGCCACCTTGGTGTTGGGAGCATGAGAATTTAACATTTTATTTTTTTTATTATTTCTATTAAAAGATGGCCAAAAACGCATGGTTTGTCTTGTTCCCCCTATCACTTGAGCGTAGCCGGCCTTGTGAATGCAAAGGCATAGCCGAATGACCTTGTTCCATTTTTTTTGGGTGCATGGCCATTGATTTGGTTGTTCTTCCTTCTTGTGTTCTTGACCGAGAGAGAAAAAGAGAAAGTAAGTTTGAGCTTCGGATTGAAGAAGCTAGAGAGTATTTCATTTTGGCTAGCTCTTATTCTTTCATCTCCTTCCCTTGTTGCTTCGAATAGAAACTATCCTCCTATACTACCTTCGATTTTATTTTGAAACATGCTATTATTGCTAAGCCGACACTCCTTTGCCATTCTTTCTCATGATTGCCACTTTGATCGAATGCTCCTTGCCTTTTTGAGCATAGGCCGAATCCCCAAAAGAGGGTGTCGATCTCTTCAAACGTTGTGTTAAGGGGCTTTTAAAAGAGCTTCTTTTGGTTTCGGCTATTCAAGGTATTTGGTATCCACAAGAGCAAGCAAACGTTTTGGGACTTGGAAAAGATAGGTAAGATGTGAAATATTCGGCCAAAAGCTTTTGTTTATAAATTTGTGTATTAGCCGACCCTAACATTTCTTTAATAGGAATTTTGATAACTTCGGGAACAAGTCCACGAGAACAAGTGGTGTTTCGGGATCGAAATGAGCTAGGTAAATGACTTATAGTATTCGGCCTAAGGCCATGTTTTTGATACAAAGTGTGACCGATTTCGGTTGTGTGTTCTAGGGGCTAAACAATAAAAGAAACAGAAGCTTTCGAGACTTTAGTTGATATTAGAATCGATAAATCAGAATCTCGCTAAAGTCAGGTGCGTAGTTATCGTACTGTTCTTTTGCTTGATATATGTATGGTAAGTATTATTTAAGTAATGTGTGAGTGGTGCATGTTAGTCGAAATAAAGACTAAGGTAAGTGATCGAATAATCAAGTTAATGGTTATGATATTAACTTTTTGGTGATGTGCAATTATAAATGATTATCGATGAGTGTAAAATAAAGTGATGACATGTAATGTATATCGTTCTAAATAACATGTGACCATGATAGATAAAATATACATATTTGTTTCGTACGAAATGCTGTTATGGTATATATACGTACGCATGAGACTTGTGATGTGACTATTGGAGATAGGTGTACACTATGAGTGTTCTAATGCTAGCCTCGTGCTACATTCGTGATTGTTGATTTGTGAACCGATTGATATGTGAGATTTCTATGGGATCGGTGGCTTAGCCACGACCTTAAGAAATAATGTGCAAAAGGGAGGATATATGGATCACTTTGTGGATTGGACTTCGTAATTGTATATTCGTAATCTTATTTATAATATTGTGTATTCAAAATTGCATATTTATAATTGTATGTATATATACATTTGGATTGTGCGGATATGGGCCAAGCCCATATGTGAGGACATGTGTTTTAACTATGCACTGAGTCTTGGTGACTCACTCTATTTTTATTAAACCTTTCAGGTGGCGCGCAAAGCTTGGACCGGGTCGGAGAGGATACAAAGGTGGCCATGAGGAAATGGACTTTTATGAAAAGAGACGTTTTATTTGATTAATTAAATAGTTATATTTTCCGTATTTTGATTAAGTGTGTATTGTAATAAGGCCCACTAAAGTGTTTCAGTTCATTCGTTAAGTATCGTTACTATTATGCCCTATTATGGAAGGATGATTAAAGATCGATTTTAAATGGTTTTATTTTCTCGATGAAACTTGAATCCGATATTTTTATAACAAACTTTGATTTTTACTTAGAATACTATGATTCACGAAAATGTTTTACCAAACTCGACAAAATTTCAACGGTTTATCTCTTAAGTAAGAATGTTTTTCAAAAGTGTTCCGCAGTGACATTCCAAATTCGGTCGGATCTAATGGGCCGGGTTTGGGGTGTTATATTTTGGTATCGGAGCATGGTCCAAAACTCAGCTTTGAGGTTTTGGGCTCGAAAATAGTTTTCGAAAGTGGGCTTTTCAAAATGTAAACTTTTATTTTAGGCTTGTTACGGCATGGCTTTGTACTTAGGCCAAGTCCACAGTAAGTACCTCGACTATTGAGGTGTATTGAATATGTGAATTGTATGGGCATAATTGGGCTTGTAGATTAGAAAATTTGGGCTATCGAACCCTAAGACTAGTCTAATAAAAAACAAGTGCATAAGACTTGAAAACTGAAATGACCCTAGAGGTGTAGTGAATGAATGTGTCCTTGCTTATGAGCGTGTGTGTGACTCTCTGAATAAGAAGTAGCGAACTTGAACCGAACCTATGTGTGATCGAAAGAACCACTTCTAAATACTTTATTTCATAAAATTATTCGTGGATAATCAAGTGGAACAAATTTATGATGCATAAAACTTCTTAAGTCGGATTGTGCGATAAGAGATGAGTCCTAGAGGACATGATCGAGGCAAAAGGGCCATCACAGGAACTCGTTAGATCGGGTTAAGGGTTGATAATAAGGTATCACCTCCACCACCAACTTTTGATAATGAGCGGCAAGATTAGGCGAGGGACAATCTTTGTATTGCATTGCAAGTTTTAGAGATGGTGGTTAGAGAGGAGAAAATATGAGAGCTCAAAAATTTGTTTTGAAAGCGACTTTGAGCCAACGGAGCGGATTTGTTACGTGATGATATATCAGCGTGGCGCTCGATGCGGTCGAATATTGGTTGGAAAACAACCAAGTGAGTTATGGATGAGCTCGTTTTGAGCCCTGAGGAAAAAGTGAAAGGAATGGTGGCGCTACTTCGCGACGAGACGTGTCAATGGTGGCTCACAGTTCGAGATAGTGTCCCAGAGGAGGACCCCACTCGGGAGTATGTCAAGATGACATACCAGAAGAGGTATGTCAAGTAACTTATTACATTGATGCTCGAGGAAATGTGTTTTGGGACTAGTTCAATAGAACAAGTCCATGACAAAATACGATGCTAAATTTACTAAAGTTAAGCCAATATACTCAAGGAGTAATGGCTACGAAACATGAATGATGCGTCCGGTTTAAGGACGGGTTAAAGGACGGCCTGAGGTCGTTGATAGTTCCTCAACAGGAACGGGAATTTGCTGTGTTAGTCAAAAAAAAAAGTTAAGATAGCTGAGGAGATTAAGAACTCGATGAGATAAAATAGAGATAAGGATACGAACCGTGATAAGAGAAATTTTAAATTGTTTAAATTATTTGAGGATCTTCGGAAAAGACCGAGGGTTAAAAGTTTTACTTATGTGATTAAACTAGCCATGGGAAATCGGGACCGTCCGTGTGCTCAGTGTGGAAAATACCATGTCGGCGAGTGTTGGAACCAGAAATTGAGAATGTTTTAAGTATAAGTCTATAAGCAATTGAATATTGTTAAGGTTAGTTATAACCTTGTGCACATGTGGGGTTATGGAACCCTGGTTACAAATATAGTGAAAGTCGACTGTGGATAGACTATCTATCATGAAATATTATTGAGGTGATAAAAGCAAGTGATGTGAATTATATAGTTTATAATTTTAGTCCGCTTGTAATGTGATTCAGATGATGATAATCTCGTATTTCGGGCTTTCAACCTAGCAGGCCTTGTACCGGTGTATTGTATTTCGGGCTTTCAGCCTAGCAGGCCTTGTGCCGGTGTATTGTATTTCGGGCTTTCAGCCTAGCAGGCCTTGTGCCGGTGTATTATATTTCAGGCTTTGATGCCTAGCAGGTGCCTTGTCTTAGGTGTATTATTCGAGAGCTTTCACCTACCTAGTGAGCCTTGTCTTGGGTGTATATTCGAGCTTTGATGCCTAGCGAGCTTAATGCTGGTGATGTGTTATAATAGAGATTTCATGAATCACTTACAAGATGGAACATGTTTATTACCATAAGCTAAATGTTCGGATAAGTGCAAGTCTTTCGTACTTACAAGGAATAAGGAAAGTTAGTGAGTTCCCATTTGGATTAAGTAAGATGTGATATAGTTAAAGCTTGGTAAGACTTTTAATATGTGCAATTGATCTTACAGGTGATGTGTATGATATCCATAATGGAATTTAAGCTTGAATATGCTTGTGAAGAAGTGGCCATATGTGAAAATCTTTGAATGTGAAAAAGTTTGAATTGTGTTTGCATATGTGTATAAGTGGGAATATGTGATTAATATGTAGTGAATTGAAATGTACGGATATTAAAGTAAGTAAGTAATTTCGAGGACGAAATTATTTTAAGGGGGTAGAATTGTAATATCCGAAATAGGGGTTATGAGTTTGGAAAATAACTCGAGTATTAGGCCTCAATAGTGGTTTTGATGTGTTTTGGAGTTCCTAAAACTCCGGAATAAAATGGGACACTTTTGAAAATTTTGAAAATTTTGGGCTAAAAGTGAAATTTGGTGAGGAGGCCTTAAGTAAAAATTTTGTAAGATTGAGGCATATAAAATGCGCTGGCCGAGTGGCTTTATGCGCCACTTAAGGGTCGGCGCCAATTTTGGTCGGGGTTCGAGTGGCATGGGGGCGCATTTTTTTTTTTTTTTATTTTGAAAAAGGTCGTTGCTTTAAAAGAGGCTTTAAAATAAATCGCTATGGGTTTATGACATCAATCAGCTAGTAGTAAAGTGGCTTAGACGCTTTCAGCAAGAGAGATTTACGAGGACTCGTGTTCGAGTCGTGCTGGAAGCGCAAGGTGAGTTTTTATTTTTGAGTGAAAGGGAAGCTAACGGAAAGAGGGGTCAAAAGAAAATCGGGATGCTTTAATGTCATGAATTAAACCTTTGGTCGAGTGGTTAAAACGCTTGCAACCAGGCACCTTCTCGAGGACTCGTGTTCGAGTCTTGGAAGAAGCGCATAAGGTGCTTTATTTTTATGATTAGCATCTAGACCTAGGAACTGGCGAAAGTAAGGGTTAAAAGAAATTCTGATACGATATATGTCATGAAATGCTTAAAGGCCGAGTGGCTAGGGCGTGGATATGTCTTCTCCAGGTCTCGGGTTCGAGACCTGGAGGCTGCACCTGGATCTCTCCTTTTTCTTTGAGACCGGCGTAGGAGAGGTGGTGGGCTGCATGGGAAATTAATGCATGCAACATGCACGCATGCAGCTTAAATTGCTCTGCTTGTTTGCCTTATTTTAAGCATAGGGCATTATTCTTTCATTTTTTTTCTTATGGGCTAGTTATATTTTATTTTATTTTATTTTACTTCTCTGCTACTTGGGGTATGAGAGAATTATTATTATGGGTTATATTTGTTTATTTGCTTATTTTATTTGTTGGAAAAAGGATTCGGGTATGGGCAAGGAATCAATCAATGCTTTATTGTTTTGGTTTTGGGAGCATTGCCGTTTGGGAGCATGGGCTATAACCTTTTAATTGTTTTATTATTTTAGCAAAGGAAGGCTAAGCTGATGAGTTTTTATTAGTTATATTATTATTATTATTGTTGAATATAGGAAAGGTGATAGAATAATAAATAAACAATATTAAACTTAGCAAAAAGAGGCATGTGCGGCATGGGTTGGTTATTTCATTGTGTCCTAATAATTTTTAATGTATGGAAAAATGGAAGAGAGAGCATGACCGTGGGACGCATGCTTAGAGACTTAGTTGGCCTTGAGCTTAGGAAAAGTATGGTCAAATGCATAGCTTTGTTTGCTTGTGTATTATTATTTTTTTTATTATTATTTTTATTAGTTTGAGCAAGCATGAGTCTTGGCCTTGGAGAAAAGAAGCATGTGGCCGGCCTTGGTGTTGGGAGCATGAGAATTTAACATTTTATTTTTTTATTATTTCTATTAAAAGATGGCCAAAAACGCATGGTTTGTCTTGTTCCCCCTATCACTTGAGCGTAGCCGGCCTTGTGAATGCAAAGGCATAGCCGAATGACCTTGTTCCATTTTTTTTGGGTGCATGGCCATTGATTTGGTTGTTCTTCCTTCTTGTGTTCTTGACCGAGAGAGAAAAAGAGAAAGTAAGTTTGAGCTTCGGATTGAAGAAGCTAGAGAGTATTTCATTTTGGCTAGCTCTTATTCTTTCATCTCCTTCCCTTGTTGCTTCGAATAGAAACTATCCTCCTATACTACCTTCGATTTTATTTTGAAACATGCTATTATTGCTAAGCCGACACTCCTTTGCCATTCTTTCTCATGATTGCCACTTTGATCGAATGCTCCTTGCCTTTTTGAGCATAGGCCGAATCCCCAAAAGAGGGTGTCGATCTCTTCAAACGTTGTGTTAAGGGGCTTTTAAAAGAGCTTACTGGTTTCGGCTATTCAAGGTATTTGGTATCCACAAGAGCAAGCAAACGTTTTGGGACTTGGAAAAGATAGGTAAGATGTGAAATATTCGGCCAAAAGCTTTTGTTTATAAATTTGTGTATTAGCCGACCCTAACATTTCTTTAATAGGAATTTTGATAACTTCGGGAACAAGTCCACGAGAACAAGTGGTGTTTCGGGATCGAAATGAGCTAGGTAAATGACTTATAGTATTCGGCCTAAGGCCATGTTTTTGATACAAAGTGTGACCGATTTCGGTTGTGTGTTCTAGGGGCTAAACAATAAAAGAAACAGAAGCTTTCGAGACTTTAGATATTAGAATCGATAAATCAGAATCTCGCTAAAGTCAGGTGCGTAGTTATCGACCGTTCTTTTGTTTTGATATATGTATGGTAAGTATTATTTAAGTAATGTGTGAGTGGTGCATGTTAGTCGAAATAAAGACTAAGGTAAGTGATCGAATAATCAAGTTAATGGTTATGATATTAACTTTTTGGTGATGTGCAATTATAAATGATTATCGATGAGTGTAAAATAAAGTGATGACATGTAATGTATATCGTTCTAAATAACATGTGACCATGATAGATAAAATATACATATTTGTTTAAATGCGAAATCTTTGTTATGGTATATATACGCATGCGCATGAGACTTGTGATGTGACTATTGGAGATAGGTGTACACTACGAGTGTTCTAATGCTAGCCTCGTGCTACATTCATGATTGTTGATTTGTGAACCGATTGATATGTGAGATTTCTATGGGATCGGTGGCTTAGCCACGACCTTAAGAAATAATGTGCAAAAGGGAGGATATATGGATCACTTTGTGGATTGGACTTCGTAATTGTATATTCGTAATCTTATTTATAATATTGTGTGTATTCAAAATTGCATATTTATAATTGTATGTATATATACATTTGGATTGTGCGGATATGGGCCAAGCCCATATGTGAGGACATGTGTTTTAACTATATGCTTTGAGTCTTGGTGACTCACTCTATTTTTATTAAACCTTTCGTGTGGCGCAAAGCTTGGACCGGGTCGGAGAGGATACAAAGGTGGCCATGAGGAAATGGACTTTTATGAAAAGAGACGTTTTATTTGATTAATTAAATAGTTATATTTTCCGTATTTTGATTAAGTGTGTATTGTAATAAGGCCCACTAAAGTGTTTGATTCATTCGTTAAGTATCGTTACTATTATGCCCTATTATGGAAGGATGATTAAAGATCGATTTTAAATGGTTTTATTTTCTCGATGAAACTTGAATCTGATATTTTTATAACAAACTTTGATTTTTACTTAGAATACTATGATTCACGAAAATGTTTTACCAAACTCGACAAAATTTCAACGGTTTATCTCTTAAGTAAGAATGTTTTTCAAAAGTGTTCATGATGACATTCCAAATTTGGTCGGATCTAATGGGCGGGTTTGGGGTGTTATATTTTGGTATCGGAGCATGGTCCAAAACTCAGCTTTGAGGTTTTGGGCTCGAAAATAGTTTTCGAAAGTGGGCTTTTCAAAATGTAAACTTTTATTTTAGGCTTGTTCTGGCATGGCACCTGTACTTCCGACCCGAAGTCCACCTGGTAAGTACCTCTGACTATTGAGGTGTATTGAATATGTGAATTGTATGGGCATAATTGGGCTTGTAGATTAGAAAATTTGGGCTATCGAACCCTAAGACTAGTCTAATAAAAAACAAGTGCATAAGACTTGAAAACTGAAATGACCCTAGAGGTGTAGTGAATGAATGTGTCCTTGCTTATGAACGTGTGTGTGACTCTCTGAATAAGAAGTAGCGAACTTGAACCGAACCTATGTGTGATCGAAAGAACCACTTCTAAATACTTTATTTCATAAAATTATTCGTGGATAATCAAGTGGAACAAATTTATGATGCATAAAACTTCTTAAGTCGGATTGTGCGATAAGAGATGAGTCCTAGAGGACATGATCGAGGCAAAAGGGCCATCAGGAACTCGTTAGATCGGGTTAAGGGTTGATAATAAGGTATCACCTCCACCACCAACTTTTGATAATGAGCAAGCAAGATTAGGCGAGGACAATCTTTGTATTGCATTGCAAGTTTTAGAGATGGTGGTTAGAGAGGAGAAAATATGAGAGCTCAAAAATTTGTTTCCGAAGCGACTTTGAGCCAACGGAGCGGATTTGTTCGTGATGATATATCGGCGTGGCGCCAAGATGCGGTCGAATATTGGTTGGAAAACAACCAAGTGAGTTATGGATGAGCTCGTTTTGAGCCACGAGGAAAAAGTGAAAGGAATGGTGGCGCTACTTCGCGACGAGGCGTGTCAATGGTGGCTCACGATTCGAGATAGTGTCCTGCAGAGGAGGACCCCACTCGGGGAGTATGTCAAGATGACATACCGAGAAGAGGTATGTCAAGTAACTTATTACATTGATGCTCGAGAAATGTGTTTTGGGACTAGTTCAATAGAACAAGTCCATGACAAAATACGATGCTAAATTTACTAAAGTTAAGCCAATATACTCAAGGAGTAATGGCTACGAAACATGAATGATGCGTCCGGTTTAAGGGCGGGTTAAAGGAGGCGGCTTTGAGGTCGTTGATAGTTCCTCAACGAGGCGGGAATTTCTTTGTGTTAGTCAAAAAAAAAAAAAAGTTAAGATATAGTGAGGAGATTAAGAACTCGATGAGATAAAATAGAGATAAGGATACGAACCGTGATAAGAGAAATTTTAAATTGTTTAAATTATTTGAGGATCTTGGAAAAAGACCGAGGGTTAAAAGTTTTACTTATGTGATTAAACTAGCCATGGGAAATCGGGACCGTCAGGTGTGCTCGGTGTGGAAAATACCATGTCGGCGAGTGTTGGAACCGAAATTGAGAATGTTTTAAGTATAAGTCTATAAGCAATTGAATATTGTTAAGGTTAGTTATAACCTTGTGCACATGTGGGGTTATAGAACCACAGTTACAAATATAGTGAAAGTCATTGTGGATAGACTATCTATCATGAAATATTATTGAGGTGATAAAAGCAAGTGATGTGAATTATATAGTTTATAATTTTAGTCCGCTTGTAATGTGATTCAGATGATGATAATCTCGTATTTCGGGCTTTCAACCTAGCAGGCCTTGTGCCGGTGTATTGTATTTCGGGCTTTCAGCCTAGCAGGCCTTGTGCCGGTGTATTGTATTTCGGGCTTTCGGCCTAGCTTGTGCCTTGTGCGGTGTATTATATTTCGAAGCTTTGATGCCTAGAGTGCCTTGTGCCGGTGTATTATTTCAGAGCTTTCACCTAGCGGGCCTTGTGTGCGGTGTATATTTCAGGCTTTGATGCCTAGCAGGCTTAATGCCGGTGATGTGTTATAATAGAGATTTCATGAATCACTTACAAGATGGAACATGTTTATTACCATAAGCTAAATGTTCGGATAAGTGCAAGTCTTTCGTACTTACAAGGAATAAGGAAAGTTAGTGAGTTCCCATTTGGATTAAGTAAGATGTGATATAGTTAAAGCTTGGTAAGACTTTTAATATGTGCAATTGATCTTACAGTGATGTGTATGATATCCATAATGGAATTTAAGCTTGAATATGCTTGTGAAGAAGTGGCCATATGTGAAAATGCTGAATGTGAAAAAGTTTGAATTGTGTTTGCATATGTGTATAAGTGGGAATATGTGATTAATATGTAGTGAATTGAAATGTACGGATATTCGTCCGTAAGTAATTTCGAGGACGAAATTATTTTAAGGGGGGTAGAATTGTAATATCCCGAAATAGGGGTTGCGAGTTTGGAAAATAACTCGAGTATTAGGCCTCAATAGTGGTTTTGATGTGTTTTTGGAGTTCCTAAAACTCCCGGAATAAAATGGGACACTTTTGAAAATTTTGAAAATTTTGGGCTAAAAGTGAAATTTGGCTGAGGGAGGCCTTAAGTAAAAATTTTGTAAGATTGAGGCATATAAAATGCGCTGGCCGAGTGGCTTCTATGCGCCACTTAAGGGTCAGCGCCAATTTTGGTCAGGGGTTCGAGTGGCATGGGGCGCAAAAGCATTTTTTTTTTTTATTTTGAAAAAGGCTGTTGCTTTAAAAGAGGCTTTAAAATAAATCGCTATGGGTTTATGACATCAATCAGCTAGTAGTAAAGTGGCTTAGACGCTTTCAGCAAGAGAGATTTACGAGGACTCGTGTTCGAGTCGTGCTGGAAGCGCAAGGTGAGTTTTTATTTTTGAGTGAAAGGGAAGCTAACGGAAAGAGGGGTCAAAAGAAAATCGGGATGCTTTAATGTCATGAATTAAACACTGGTCGAGTGGTTAAAACGCTTGCAACCAGGCACCTTCTCGAGGACTCGTGTTCGAGTCTTGGAAGAAGCGCATAAGGTGCTTTATTTTTATGATTAGCATCTAGACCTAGGAACTGGCGAAAGTAAGGGTTAAAAGAAATTCTGATACGATATATGTCATGAAATGCTTAAAGGCCGAGTGGCTAGGGCGTGGATATGTCTTCTCCAGGTCTCGGGTTCGAGACCTGGAGGCTGCACCTGGATCTCTCCTTTTTCTTTGAGACCGGCGTAGGAGCTGGTGGGCTGCATGGGAAATTAATGCATGCAACATGCACGCATGCAGCTTAAATTGCTCTGCTTGTTTGCCTTATTTTAAGCATAGGGCATTATTCTTTCATTTTTTTTCTTATGGGCTAGTTATATTTTATTTTATTTTATTTTACTTCTCTGCTACTTGGGGTATGAGAGAATTATTATTATGGGTTATATTTGTTTATTTGCTTATTTTATTTGTTGGAAAAAGGATTCGGGTATGGGCAAGGAATCAATCAATGCTTTATTGTTTTGGTTTTGGGAGCATTGCCGTTTGGGAGCATGGGCTATAACCTTTTAATTGTTTTATTATTTTAGCAAAGGAAGGCTAAGCTGATGAGTTTTTATTAGTTATATTATTATTATTATTGTTGAATATAGGAAAGGTGATAGAATAATAAATAAACAATATTAAACTTAGCAAAAAGAGGCATGTGCGGCATGGGTTGGTTATTTCATTGTGTCCTAATAATTTTTAATGTATGGAAAAATGGAAGAGAGAGCATGACCGTGGGACGCATGCTTAGAGACTTAGTTGGCCTTGAGCTTAGGAAAAGTATGGTCAAATGCATAGCTTTGTTTGCTTGTGTATTATTATTTTTTTTATTATTATTTTTATTAGTTTGAGCAAGCATGAGTCTTGGCCTT
This sequence comes from Gossypium bickii, assembly GCA_025503065.1. Taxonomy (NCBI): domain Eukaryota; kingdom Viridiplantae; phylum Streptophyta; class Magnoliopsida; order Malvales; family Malvaceae; genus Gossypium; species Gossypium bickii. The sequence continues at coordinate 107,581,223 of CP106710.1, read as the reverse complement.
GGAGAAAAGAAGCATGTGGCGGCCTTGGTGTTGGGAGCATGAGAATTTAACATTTTATTTTTTTATTATTTCTATTAAAAGATGGCCAAAAACGCATGGTTTGTCTTGTTCCCCTATCACTTGAGCGTAGTAGGCCTTGTGAATGCAAAGGCATAGCCGAATGACCTTGTTCCATTTTTTTGGGTGCATGGCCATTGATTTGGTTGTTCTTCCTTCTTGTGTTCTTGACCGAGAGAGAAAAAGAGAAAGTAAGTTTGAGCTTGGATTGAAGAAGCTAGAGAGTATTTCATTTTGGCTAGCTCTTATTCTTTCATCTCCTTCCCTTGTTGCTTGAATAGAAACTATCCTCCTATACTACCTTGATTTTATTTTGAAACATGCTATTATTGCTAAGCCGACACTCCTTTGCCATTCTTTCTCATGATTGCCACTTTGATCGAATGCTCCTTGCCTTTTTGAGCATAGGCCGAATCCCCAAAAGAGGTGTCGATCTCTTCAAACGTTGTGTTAAGGGGGCTTTAAAAGAGCTTACTTGGTTTCGGCTATTCAAGGTATTTGGTATCCACAAGAGCAAGCAAACGTTTTGGGACTTGGAAAAGATAGGTAAGATGTGAAATATTCGGCCAAAAGCTTTTGTTTATAAATTTGTGTATTAGCCGACCCTAACATTTCTTTAATAGGAATTTTGATAACTTCGGGAACAAGTCCACGAGAACAAGTGGTGTTTCGGGATCGAAATGAGCTAGGTAAATGACTTATAGTATTCGGCCTAAGGCCATGTTTTTGATACAAAGTGTGACCGATTTCGGTTGTGTGTTCTAGGGGCTAAACAATAAAAGAAACAGAAGCTTTCGAGACTTTAGATATTAGAATCGATAAATCAGAATCTCGCTAAAGTCAGGTGCGTAGTTATCGCACTGTTCTTTTGTTTGATATATGTATGGTAAGTATTATTTAAGTAATGTGTGAGTGGTGCATGTTAGCCGAAATAAAGACTAAGGTAAGTGATCGAATAATCAAGTTAATGGTTATGATATTAACTTTTTGGTGATGTGCAATTATAAATGATTATCGATGAGTGTAAAATAAAGTGATGACATGTAATGTATATCGTTCTAAATAACATGTGACCATGATAGATAAAATATACATATTTGTTTCGTACGAAATGCTGTTATGGTATATATACGTACGCATGAGACTTGTGATGTGACTATTGGAGATAGGTGTACACTATGAGTGTTCTAATGCTAGCCTCGTGCTACATTCGTGATTGTTGATTTGTGAACCGATTGATATGTGAGATTTCTATGGGATCGGTGGCTTAGCCACGACCTTAAGAAATAATGTGCAAAAAGGGAGGATATATGGATCACTTTGTGGATTGGACTTCGTAATTGTATATTCGTAATCTTATTTATAATATTGTGTATTCAAAATTGCATATTTATAATTGTATGTATATATACATTTGATTGTGCGGATATGGGCCAAGCCCATATGTGAGGACATGTGTTTTAACTATGCATTGAGTCTTGGTGACTCACTCTATTTTTATTAAACCTTTGGGTGCGCGCAAAGCTTGGACCGGGGTCGGAGAGGATACAAAGGTGGCCATGAGGAAATGGACTTTTATGAAAAGAGGCGTTTTATTTGATTAATTAAATAGTTATATTTTCCGTATTTTGATTAAGTGTGTATTGTAATAAGGCCCACTAAAGTGTTTCAGTTCATTCGTTAAGTATCGTTACTATTATGCCCTATTATGGAAGGATGATTAAAGATCGATTTTAAATGGTTTTATTTTCTCGATGAAACTTGAATCCGATATTTTTATAACAAACTTTGATTTTTACTTAGAATACTATGATTCACGAAAATGTTTTACCAAACTCGACAAAATTTCAACGGTTTATCTCTTAAGTAAGAATGTTTTTCAAAAGTGTTCCGCAGTGACATTCCAAATTCGGTCGGATCTAATGGGCCGGGTTTGGGGTGTTATATTTTGGTATCGGAGCATGGTCCAAAACTCAGCTTTGAGGTTTTGGGCTCGAAAATAGTTTTCGAAAGTGGGCTTTTCAAAATGTAAACTTTTATTTTAGGCTTGTTCTGGCATGGCACTGTACTTAGGCACCAAGTCCACACAGTAAGTACCTCTGACTATTGAGGTGTATTGAATATGTGAATTGTATGGGCATAATTGGGCTTGTAGATTAGAAAATTTGGGCTATCGAACCCTAAGACTAGTCTAATAAAAAACAAGTGCATAAGACTTGAAAACTGAAATGACCCTAGAGGTGTAGTGAATGAATGTGTCCTTGCTTATGAACGTGTGTGTGACTCTCTGAATAAGAAGTAGCGAACTTGAACCGAACCTATGTGTGATCGAAAGAACCACTTCTAAATACTTTATTTCATAAAATTATTCGTGGATAATCAAGTGGAACAAATTTATGATGCATAAAACTTCTTAAGTCAGATTGTGCGATAAGAGATGAGTCCTAGAGGACATGATCGAGGCAAAAGGGCCATACCGGAACTCGTTAGATCGGGTTAAGGGTTGATAATAAGGTATCACCTCCACCACCAACTTTTGATAATGAGCAGCAAGATTAGACGAGGGACAATGCTGTATTGCATTGCAAGTTTTAGAGATGGTGGTTAGAGAGGGAGAAAATATGAGAGCTCAAAAATTTGTTTCCGAGCGACTTTGAGCCAACGGAGCGGATTTGTTCTGTGATGATATATCAGGCGTGGCGCTCAGTACGGTCGAATATTGGTTGGAAAACAACCAAGTGAGTTATGGATGAGCTCGTTTTGAGCCCTGAGGAAAAAGTGAAAGGAATGGTGGCGCTACGCGCGCGAGGCGTGTCAATGGTGGCTCACGATTCGAGATAGTGTCCCAGAGGAGGACCCCACTCGGGAGTATGTCAAGATGACATACCAGAAGAGGTATGTCAGTAACTTATTACATTGATGCTCCGAGGAAATGTGTTTTGGGACTAGTTCAATAGAACAAGTCCATGACAAAATACGATGCTAAATTTACTAAAGTTAAGCCAATATACTCAAGGAGTAATGGCTACGAAACATGAATGATGCGTCCGGTTTAAGGACGGGTTAAAGGACGGCCTGAGGTCGTTGATAGTTCCTCAACAGGAACGGGAATTTGCTGTGTTAGTCAAAAAAAAAAGTTAAGATAGCTGAGGAGATTAAGAACTCGATGAGATAAAATAGAGATAAGGATACGAACCGTGATAAGAGAAATTTTAAATTGTTTAAATTATTTGAGGATCTTCGGAAAAGACCGAGGGTTAAAAGTTTTACTTATGTGATTAAACTAGCCATGGGAAATCGGGACCGTCCGTGTGCTCAGTGTGGAAAATACCATGTCGGCGAGTGTTGGAACCGAAATTGAGAATGTTTTAAGTATAAGTCTATAAGCAATTGAATATTGTTAAGGTTAGTTATAACCTTGTGCACATGTGGGGTTATGGAACCCTGGTTACAAATATAGTGAAAGTCGACTGTGGATAGACTATCTATCATGAAATATTATTGAGGTGATAAAAGCAAGTGATGTGAATTATATAGTTTATAATTTTAGTCCGCTTGTAATGTGATTCAGATGATGATAATCTCAGTATTTCGGGCTTTCAACCCAGCGGGCCTTATGCAGGTGTATTGTATTTGGCTTTTCACCTAGCGAGGCCTTGTGCCGGTGTATTGTATTTCGGGCTTTCAGCCTAGCAGGCCTTGTGCCGGTGTATTATATTTCAGGCTTTGATGCCTAGCAGGCCTTGTGCCGGTGTATTATTTCAGGCTTTCAGCCTAGCAGGCCTTGTCTTAGGTGTATATTCGAGCTTTGATGCCTAGCAGGCTTAATGCCGGTGATGTGTTATAATAGAGATTTCATGAATCACTTACAAGATGGAACATGTTTATTACCATAAGCTAAATGTTCGGATAAGTGCAAGTCTTTCGTACTTACAAGGAATAAGGAAAGTTAGTGAGTTCCCATTTGGATTAAGTAAGATGTGATATAGTTAAAGCTTCGGTAAGACTTTTAATATGTGCAATTGATCTTACCAGTGATGTGTATGATATCCATAATGGAATTTAAGCTTGAATATGCTTGTGAAGAAGTGGCCATATGTGAAAATGCTGAATGTGAAAAAGTTTGAATTGTGTTTGCATATGTGTATAAGTGGGAATATGTGATTAATATGTAGTGAATTGAAATGTACGGATATTCGTCCGTAAGTAATTTCGAGGACGAAATTATTTTAAGGGGGTAGAATTGTAATATCCCGAAATAGGGGTTGCGAGTTTGGAAAATAACTCGAGTATTAGGCCTCAATAGTGGTTTTGATGTGTTTTTGGAGTTCCTAAAACTCCCGAAATAAAATGGGACACTTTTGAAAATTTTGAAAATTTTGGGCTAAAAGTGAAATTTGGTGAGGAGGCCTTAAGTAAAAATTTTGTAAGATTGAGGCATATAAAATCATTTGCCGGAGAGTGGCTTCTATGCGCCACTTAAGGGTCAGCGCCAATTTTGGTCAGGGGTTCGAGTGGCATGGGGCGCAAAAGCATTTTTTTTTTTTATTTTGAAAAAGGCTGTTGCTTTAAAAGAGCCTTTAAAATAAATCGCTATGGGTTTATGACATCAATCGGCTAGTAGTAAAGTGGCTTAGACGCTTTCAACCAAAGAGATTTACGAGGACTCGTGTTCGAGTCGTGCTGGAAGCGCAAGGTGAGTTTTTATTTTTGAGTGAAAGGGAAGCTAACGGAAAGAGGGGTCAAAAGAAAATCGCGATGCTTTAATGTCATGAATTAAACACTGGTCGAGTGGTTAAAACGCTTGCAACCAGGCACCTTCTCGAGGACTCGTGTTCGAGTCTTGGAAGAAGCGCATAAGGTGCTTTATATTTATGATTAGCATCTAGACCTGGGAACTGGCGAAAGTAAGGGTTAAAAGAAATTCTGATACGATATATGTCATGAAATGCTTAAAGGCCGAGTGGCTAGGGCGTGGATATGTCTTCTCCAGGTCTCGGGTTCGAGACCTGGAGGCTGCACCTGGATCTCTCCTTTTTCTTTGAGACCGGCTAGGAGCTGGTGGGCTGCATGGGAAATTAATGCATGCAACATGCACGCATGCAGCTTAAATTGCTCTGCTTGTTTGCCTTATTTTAAGCATAGGGCATTATTCTTTCATTTTTTTTCTTATGGGCTAGTTATATTTTATTTTATTTTATTTTACTTCTCTGCTACTTGGGGTATGAGAGAATTATTATTATGGGTTATATTTGTTTATTTGCTTATTTTATTTGTTGGAAAAAGGATTCGGGTATGGGCAAGGAATCAATCAATGCTTTATCGTTTTGGTTTTGGGAGCATTGCCGTTTGGGAGCATGGGCTATAACCTTTTAATTGTTTTATTATTTTAGCAAAGGAAGGCTAAGCTGATGAGTTTTTATTAGTTATATTATTATTATTATTGTTGAATATAGGAAAGGTGATAGAATAATAAATAAACAATATTAAACTTAGCAAAAAGAGGCATGTTTGCCTTATTTTAAGCATAGGGCATTATTCTTTCATTTTTTTTCTTATGGGCTAGTTATATTTTTATTAGTTTGAGCAAGCATGAGTCTTGGCCTTGGAGAAAAGAAGCATGTGGCCGGCCTTGGTGTTGGGAGCATGAGAATTTAACATTTTATTTTTTTATTATTTCTATTAAAAGATGGCCAAAAACGCATGGTTTGTCTTGTTCCCCCTATCACTTGAGCGTAGCCGACCTTGTGAATGCAAAGGCATAGCCGAATGACCTTGTTCCATTTTTTTTGGGTGCATGGCCATTGATTTGGTTGTTCTTCCTTCTTGTGTTCTTGACCGAGAGAGAAAAAGAGAAAGTAAGTTTGAGCTTCGGATTGAAGAAGCTAGAGAGTATTTCATTTTGGCTAGCTCTTATTCTTTCATCTCCTTCCCTTGTTGCTTCGAATAGAAACTATCCTCCTATACTACCTTCAATTTTATTTTGAAACATGCTATTATTGCTAAGCCGACACTCCTTTGCCATTCTTTCTCATGATTGCCACTTTGACCGAATGCTCCTTGCCTTTTTGAGCATAGGCCGAATCCCCAAAAGAGGTGTCGATCTCTTCAAACGTTGTGTTAAGGGGCTTTTAAAAGAGCTTCTTTGGTTTCGGCTATTCAAGGTATTTGGTATCCACAAGAGCAAGCAAACGTTTTGGGACTTGGAAAAGATAGGTAAGATGTGAAATATTCGGCCAAAAGCTTTTGTTTATAAATTTGTGTATTAGCCGACCCTAACATTTCTTTAATAGGAATTTTGATAACTTCGGGAACAAGTCCACGAGAACAAGTGGTGTTTCGGGATCAAAATGAGCTAGGTAAATGACTTATAGTATTCGGCCTAAGGCCATGTTTTTGATACAAAGTGTGACCGATTTTGGTTGTGTGTTCTAGGGCTAAACAATAAAAGAAATGAAGAAGCTTTCGAGACTTTAGTTGATATTAGAATCGATAAATCAGAATCTCGCTAAAGTCAGGTGCGTAGTTATCGCACTGTTCTTTTACTTGATATATGTATGGTAAGTATTATTTAAGTAATGTGTGAGTGGTGCATGTTAGCCGAAATAAAGACTAAGGTAAGTGATCGAATAATCAAGTTAATGGTTATGATATTAACTTTTTGGTGATGTGCAATTATAAATGATTATCGATGAGTGTAAAATAAAGTGATGACATGTAATGTATATCGTTCTAAATAACATGTGACCATGATAGATAAAATATACATATTTGTTTTAAATGCGAAATCTTTGTTATGGTACATATACGTACGCATGAGACTTGTGATGTGACTATTGGAGATAGGTGTACACTATGAGTGTTCTAATGCTAGCCTCGTGCTACATTCGTGATTGTTGATTTGTGAACCGATTGATATGTGAGATTTCTATGGGATCGGTGGCTTAGCCACGACCTTAAGAAATAATGTGCAAAAGGGAGGATATATGGATCACTTTGTGGATTGGACTTCGTAATTGTATATTCGTAATCTTATTTATAATATTGTGTATTCAAAATTGCATATTTATAATTGTATGTATATATACATTTGGATTGTGCGGATATGGGCCAAGCCCATATGTGAGGACATGTGTTTTAACTATGCACTGAGTCTTGGTGACTCACTCTATTTTTATTAAACCTTTCGTGTGGCGCGCAAAGCTTGGACCGGCCTCGGAGAGGATACAAAGGTGGCCATGAGGAAATGGACTTTTATGAAAAGAGACGTTTTATTTGATTAATTAAATAGTTATATTTTCCGTATTTTGATTAAGTGTGTATTGTAATAAGGCCCACTAAAGTGTTTCAGTTCATTCGTTAAGTATCGTTACTATTATGCCCTATTATGGAAGGATGATTAAAGATCGATTTTAAATGGTTTTATTTTCTCGATGAAACTTGAATCCGATATTTTTATAACAAACTTCGATTTTTACTTAGAATACTATGATTCACGAAAATGTTTTACCAAACTCGACAAAATTTCAACGGTTTATCTCTTAAGTAAGAATGTTTTTCAAAAGTGCTCCGCAGTGACATTCCAAATTCGGTCGGATTTAATGGGCCGGGTTTGGGGTTTTACACCTCTATAAGGAGCTGAGTGGCAATGTTGTAATACACTGTTCATCTCCTCATCAAGAATACATCTTCGAATAATTTGATTAGCACATTGCTTATAAATATAAGGCTCATCCCAGAAGTAAAATTTGGCATCATGAAGGAATTTCCGTCAGCCCTGGATATTCAGATCAAATGGCAACCGTCTACTGACTAAGAAGTTGATAATAACAACATACCAAGGCAATGTGGTGGCAATCAACAATTGCTCATCTGGGAAATCTTCCGTAATAAGGTTGATATTGCAAACTTCATTTCCATCTTCTAATCATGATAAGTGATCAACCACTTGATTGTTAGTCCCCTTTTTATCCCAAATTTCCAAATCAAACTCCAACAAAAGTATTCACCGAATCAATCTTGGCTTGGCATCTTTTTTGGTCACCAAATGCTTAATGGCAGAACGGTCTGTGTAGATCGTGACCTTGGTGCCAACTAAGTAAGATAGAAACTTATCGGACATGAATACCACAACCAATAATTCCTTTTCGGTGGTGGTTTAATTAAGCTACGCATCTATCAAGGTCTTACTTGCATAATAGATTGCATGAAATACCTTGTCTTTCTTTTGCCCCAACACTGCTCCCACAGCATAATCGCTAGCATCACACATGAGTTTGAATGTCCAATCAAGAGTTATTACAATTGATGCTGCTACCATTCTTTTTTTTTAACTCCTCGAAAGCTAGTAAACAAGGTTCATAAAAAATGAAAGGTTTATTCTACTCCAGCAATGTGCACAAGGGTTTAGATATCTTTGATAAATCCTTAATAAATCTTCTATAAAAACCTGCATGGCCTAAAAGACTTCGAATACCCTTAACACTAGTAAGAGGTGACAATTTTTTTATTACCTTAATTTTTTCTTTGTCGACTTCAATCCTTTGCTGCGATACCTTATGCCCCAGAACAATGGCTTCATGAGCCATAAAATAGCATTTTTCCCAATTCAAAACAAGACTAGTTTCTTCACAATGGCGAAGAACCAATTCCAGATTTTTCAAACAACCCTCAAAGTTATTTCCAAAGACAGAGAATCATCCAAAAAGATTTTGAGAAAACTTTTGACCATGTTAAAGAATATTACCATTATACAATGCTAAAATGTTGACGGGGCATTACATAACCCGAATGGCATTTGTCCAAATGCAAAAGTACCATGTGGACAAGTGAAAGTTGTCTTCTCTTGGTCATTAGGAGCTATAGCATTCTGATTATACCTTGAATATCCGTCAAAGAAATAGTAGATGACTTTCCCAACTAATCTATCCAACATTTGGCCAATAACAGATAAGGAGAAATGGTCCATCCGAGTTGCCTTGTTGAGCTTATGATAATCCATGCACATTTTCTATCCCGTGACAGTACAAGTTGGTATAAGCTCGTTACTATCATTACTAAACACTATAACACCTCCTTTCTTGGGCACACACTATACAGGACTCACCTAAGAGCTGTCTAAGATCGGGTAGATAATACTGGCATCAAGCCACTTAATTATCTCTTTCTTAACAACTTCCTTCATAATAGGATTCAACATTCTCTACTATGCAATAGAATTTCCATGGAAATCGTCTAATAAAATTTTATGAATGCATAAAGCAGGGTAATTCCCTTAATGTCGGCAATTGTCCATCCTAATGCCTTCTTAGATCACCGAAGAACTTCAAACAACTTGAATTCCTGATCAAGTGTCAATTCCATAGAAATAACTACTGGCAATGTGTTGTTGTCTCCTAAGTATGCATATTTCAAATGAAACGGTAAAGGCTTCAACTCTAGTGTAAGAGGTTCTTCTATAGATGGTTTAAGAGGATTGAAAGTACAAGCTGATAAATCCAAGACTCAAACTTTTTCCCAAGTCTGTCCACAATCTAATTGGCCTCCATGGACTCACAGAATTCTTCAAAAGTTTCTGTTTCATTCAGCTCAAATGAATTTGTATCATTATATGAGTTTCTATGGCAAAAGCTTACAAACTCTTCCTCTACTGTTGTTTCTATTGAATCAATAGCATGGCACTCTTCAATCTCATCAGCACATTTCAGGGCATCGAATACTATGAAAGTGATTTGTGATCATTTACCCTCATGGCTAGTTCACATTATTCACATCAAAGTTATATCCATAGTAAGAAAGGTATAACAGCCCAATTTTGGGCCTAGTCGGAATAGTGGTTTGGGGACCACAAGTCTGACACAGTAAAATATATCTTTATTATATTTTTATGGTCTACAATTTTATGGAATGATTTCGTGAAAATTCCATTCAAAAATTTTGATGTTTGGGCACTTAATTTAGCTAAAAGGACTAAATTGAAAAATATGCAAAATGTGTGTTCTAGAAGCTAGAGGTTTCTAATTGCTATGAGATCTTAAATTAGAGGTCCTTAAATGGTAATTAGACCATTATACTTTAGTATGGACAACAATGGACATGGTTAGGTGAAATTTTGAAGTTAGGCATTAAGGGCATTTTGGTCATTTGGTAAATAAAGCCAAAATAACTAAAATAAAATATGTTCATCTTTCTAATTTCATTTCTTAGTGCCAAAAATTGAAGGATCTCCATAGCTAGGGTTTTGGCCAACTTCCAAGCTCGAATGTAAGTCCGTTCTTGCCCCGTTTTTAATGATTTTTTATGTTTTTGAAGTTGTTTCAACCTAATCTAGCTATTTCAAAGACTAATTTGAAGAGATGTCAAAGTCTAAAATTTTACCCATGTTAGCTATTTGTGAATTTTGATGTTTGATGGTAGAAAATGTATGTTTGATGTTAGATAAACAACATTTACCAAGTGATTTTTGATGAAAATGTCAAAAAGGACTTATTTGTAAAAGTTATAAAATGAGTAGTAAAAGTGTTATTTAATGAAACCTGTGGGCTATTATGAGTATGAAAATCGTTCGGCTAGGCTTGGGTTTTGAAGAAATTGACTATATTTCATTTTACTAGCCTAGGGACTAAATCGTAAAAATGTCAAAAGTTTAGGGGCAAAAATGTAATTTTTGCCATAGTGTGTTTTTGGGTTGAATTGAATAATGTGAGTATTAAATGAGTTAAATATGTTATTATAGATCAAGAAAAATGAGGTTCAAACCTAGATAGGGGAAAAATAAAGTATTTGACGATTAGGTCCAATTCTACTATTTTTGTACCGAGGTAAGTTCGTATGTAAATAATGCATTATTATATTTATGTTTTAAATGCTTTAATATTGTATGAAGTGTGATTGACTCTTTGGACATATTCAACAAAGTTTTGGCAAGCGAGAAATCCCGGTTGAACCTTAAAAATAAAATAGGATACGAGTGACATGTCACTAAGAACCCATGTGTTTATGTGATCTGGGTGCTAGTCTTGTACGTCCTACCAATGGCTCGGTATTTCAGCATATGTTGCGGATACTTGACAGCTTGTGTGAGCAGCACTGTGTAGCTACATCCGGACTGACAGCTTGTGTGAGCAGGCCCTTGAATAGATCAAAAGCGAGCATTTATGTATTATGAGATATGAGGTAGCTTTGGCTACATATATGGCACTTATGTGTAAGATTTCTGAGTATCCGTTAATATTTTGAGTGTTCAACGGGAATGTCAAAGTTGTGAAAGGATATGGTTATGTTGCAAGTTGGTACAGGTATGTACGTAAAATTCATAAGTAATGTGCTCGATATGTGATGAACCCTTGGTAAGGGTGTGATTGATCAAATTTATGACTATGAGATTTTAATAGCATTTATGTTAACTTACATTATGTTAATTGGGTGTTAAATGTGTGGTTATGATGCTTATTATTTGCATAGGAACTTACTAAGCTATATAGCTTACTCCCATTTCTTTCCCTTATCTTATAGTGTCACCAAGCTAGCTCGGAGATTGGAGATCGTCAAAGATCCATTCACACTATCAACCATTATTTTGGGTACCATTGAAATGTCAATATTTTGAGTTATAGCATGTATAAGGGACTTGGTCATTTTGTTAAGTGTCATAATTGATTTGGCCAAATATGTTGGCTTATATTGGTTGAAAGTTCATTTTGTATAAGGCCCTTTGAAATTGGCTAATATTGTTATAAGTATCTTCATATGATGATATCATTCATGAATGTGGAAACTTGCATGACTTGTATTGATCGATCATGATGTTTATGCATGATAGATGTAGCATGTGAATGATGTGTGGATGTCTTGGTTGTGGATGTTTTGGTTGCCTAAGTATGTTATGTTTTGTGCCTTTGAATTGATGTAAGTGTATGTGTGAATATGGGTGGCAAATGGCTTGGTAAATAGCCTTTATTTTGTCCACACGGTTAGACACACAGGCGTGTGTCTAGGCCGTGTGCGACATATAGCTTGCCCCACGCGCTTGTGTATTGGCCGTGTGTCCCCTGCACCTTAATTTTGAGAAACAAAATATCCAAAATTGAGCACACAGGCAGAGACACGGGTGTTTGTCTCGGTCGTGTGTGCTACACGGCCTTGAACACGGGCATGTGCCCCGGTCGTGTGAAGTTTGCACCTATTTTATGAAAAATTATGAAAATTAAATTGACCACGCGGCTTAGCACACGGGCGTGTGGCATGGCCATGTGCACAAGTCAGAGAGCACCCTAAATTGAACATGGCCTGTAGCACGAGCGTGTCCCTTAAACCACATGGGCGTGTAACCCCTGTAACATGAAAAATTTTTTAAGTTTTGTAAAAATTTCCTGAGTTCTCGGTTTAGTCTTAAACCACTTCCAATGCGTATTTTGGGCCTCGTAGGCTCGTATTAGGGACTTTATGATTGAATGTGGATGGTTTTAATTTGGACGCAAATTTATGACTCGGAATTGTGTGAATGCTTGTGTTATAAGTCTAGTAATGCCTCGAGCCCTATTCCGATGTTGAATACGAGTAAGAGGTGTTACAAAAGGGTCTTCCAAGAATAATTGACAAATCTTTGTCAGCTTCACATTCTAAAATAATGAAGTCAGCTGGAAATATGAACTTATCTACTATTACTAACACATCTTCAATTTTACCTTCCGGATATGCATAGGATCAATCAGCTAGTTGCAACGTTACCGTAGTAGGTCTTGCTTTCCTAATTCGAAGGTTCCTGAATACAGACATAGGTATTAAATTGATACTTGCTCCTAAATCACACAATGCCTTCCCAACATAATGATTTCCAATTGAGCATGGGATAGTAAAACTCCATGGGTCCTTCAACTTTAGAGGTAATTTATTCGTCAACATTGTCTTGCACCTTTTGAGAGAGCAACAGTTTCAAATTCTCCTAATCTTCGCTTCTTTGACAATTTATCCTTTATGAATTTCACATAATTAGGCATTTGCTCCAAAGTTTCTACCAATGATATGTTGATGTGGAGTTGTTTAAGGACATCTAGAAATCTTTTGAACTGGATATCTTGTTTACAATTGTGAAATTGCTAAGGAAAATGTCGAGGTAGTTGTCCTTCAATTTGCTGATATTGTTTTGTTGTAGCATTTCCATTAGCAAAATGATATCATTCTGCTGCAACAGTATTCTATGTAGCCTTTCCAATTACAATGTGTTTTTCAGATGATTTTGAGATCTTTCCATGGTTGAAATCAGATTTGTCCTCTTCTGCAGTGGCATCTTTAACAATTTCATTAACCTGAGTTCCACTTCTGAGAGTGATTTCCTTACAATGCATTTCCCTTATGATCTCGAATTCTCTGTATCACTTGGTAGAACTCCTTATGGTCTCAAATTTAAAGCATTTGCTGTAACAACCCATTTTCAATGAAATCAAAATAGTGATTTTGGGACCACAAATCCGAAGTCAAAAAATTTATTTTCTGATTATTTTATTTCCAACAGTATGATAGTAGTACCGTATAAAAATTTTGTTAGGAAATTTTACCGTTTACATACTCAATTTGATAAAACGGACAAAATCGTGTAAAGTGCAAAAGTTGAGTTCTAGTAGCTAAAAGTATTAAACTGCTATAGAAACTTAAAGTAAGGGTCCTTATATGGTAATTAGACCATTTATATATTAGTGGATGAGCTTGGTTTGGCATTATTGAAATTTTGATTAATTTTAAAGGTTAACTAAGTAATTAAGTGATTAAATGATAAAATAAATAAAACAAAATTTAAGCTTTCATCTTTTATTTCTATCTTCAATCAAAATTAAGAAAGAATGGAAGCCACAGGAACTTGAAGTTTTGGCAACCCTAATTCCCTTGCATTGGTATGTATTTTTGTCCCGTTTTTAGTGATTTCTACATTTCCGGGATCGTTGTAGCTTAATCTAGCTAGCTCGAGGACTAATTTGTGAAATTGTTAAACTATTAGGGTTTTTCCATTGATGAATATACATGATTTATGATGTTTGATAATAGAAAATGGATAGTTGTTGATAGATAAACAACTTTTGTAAAGAGATTTTTAGTGAAATTATCAAATAGGGACTAAATTGAAAATTAGAAATTTTTACATGGTGAAATTGGGAAATAAATGAAATATAGGGCTTGCTAGGGACCTAATTGATATTCAACCATAAAGGGTTGTGGTGGAATTTCATGAATTTCAATTTTTATGAGCTAAGGACTAAATTGCAAATAAATTAAAAGTATAAGGGTAAAATGGTAATTTTGCCAAAATATGATTTAGGTTAAATTGAATTATATATATTGAATTGAGTTAAATTTATCCGTATAGATCAAAATAGACCTTGTAGGCTTTAAATCGGAGCAAAGAGAAAGTCTTGGAATAATCGCCTCCGTATCTACGTATATTCGTTGAGGTAAGTTCATGTAATTAAATCATGCATATTTGTTTTAGTTGAATTATACTTGTATTGTGAATTGCTGTACGTCCATACCAGCTGCATATCCAATGACATACGACTATTACCAAGCCTTGAAACACCCCTTACCCGTATCCAACGCCGGTACAGGGTACGAGGCGTTACCTTACTTAAACGCATACAAACATATAATTCTGAGTCGTAAAAGTTCATTCAAATTCAAAACTTTTCAAACTTCACCTTGAAGTCCCTAATATGGGCCTACGAGGCTAAAACATACTTTAGAAATGGATCGGCACTAAACCAGGCTTTTTAGAAAACTTTGGAAAATTTCACTGAAAATAGGGGCACATGCCCGTGTGGGCAGACCGTGTGATCACACACGCCCATGTCCCTAGCTGTGTGGATTTATTTTTCAATTCAAACTGACAGGGGTTTTCACACAGCCTGGCACACGCCAGTGTCCAAAGCCCATGTCCCTCACATGGCCATGACATGCCTGTGTCACCACCCGTGTGTTAAAACCTTGACATTCTGTTTCTGACATCAACAACATTTTAGGGTCACACATCTAAGGCACACACCCGTGTTCTAGGCCGTGTAGAGAATTTAAATTTCGCATTTAAGGTTCAAACTTCAGATGGCATGGGCACATGCCCATGTATTATGGCCGTGTCATCCACACGGTTGAGACACACAACCGTGCCTCAGCCCGTGTGATTATACTGGGCATTCTGTTTTACCAAATTAAGGTGCATAGGACACACGGCCGGACTACACGCCCATGGGGTAGATTGTGTGTCACACACGGTCTAGACACATGCCCGTGTGGACAAAAACAAGGCTATTTACCAAGCCTTTTTGCTACCCTTACTTGCACCAACATAAGCAACATCAAGTAACACAAATCTACACATAAACATCTAACCAAATCATGTATTAACCACATTCATGGAAACACAAACATTTGCATTTATCAACAATAAGTATTAGCCATCAACTATGGCCTCATACAAAATGAATCAACTTCATGACAAATCAACACATTTTGCCAAAACAATATGACACTTAAAAAAAAGAACCAGTCCCTATACATGCCATACTTAAAACAATAAAGCTAACTATACCAGATGCTTCAATTTATAGTATGATCGATGCCTCCGACGTCTGTTGATCCCCGAGCTAGCTTGGTGGCACTATAAGAAAATGGAAAAAGAGGTAGTAAGCATAAAGCTTAGTAAGTTACATGTAAATAAGTAACAACATCAACCATGCATCTTTAAACACAAAGCATATTACAAACCAACACAACATTCTTGATTTAGCAATGGTAGATTTACTACATATTTACACATCACAAGTATAAACCAAAGATTACAAGATCGTCCTGAAATCATTCTCATATAGAACTTACTCAATTTCATCATTACCATTAAGGCATCATAACTAAGCTCATATCTCAGGAGTTCTGAGTAAGAACCTGTACTACTCACAACATGATTATATCCTTTCATTTCTTTATCATAAGTTTTAAATAACCCGTGGAACCATTTGGAATACTAAAGGATATCCGATGAGCCTCACACAAGAGGGTAAAATGTCGATGCCATATCTCAGACATGGTCTTACATTGGCTCACATGTCAAGGCCGATGCCATGTCCTAGACATGGTCTTACACTAGCTCTCGTCTTAGTGCCGATGCCATGTCCCAGACATGGTCTTACACTGGCTCTCATAATGTGGTCGATGCCATGTCCCAGACATGGTTTTAAACTAGCACACATATCAATGCCGATGCCATGTCCCAGACATGGTCTTACATTGGCTCTCATAATGTAGCCGATGCCATATCCCAGACATGGTCATACACTAGCACACATATCACCCAAATGTCATGGCATGGATATCCAATCTATTCCTAAGGTTCAACCGGGAGTTTTTACTACATCAATTCTGATCATGCATATTCACAACAATAATCATACAATTTATGCCATATTAATTGTTCAATACATAATAACAATAAAGTTGTATTATTTGCATACAACTTACCTTGGTATACAAAAAGTGGGCGACTAGATTGAATTAGTCTACTAGCTTGGTCTTCCCCTGATCTAGGTCCGAATTCTATTTTTCTTGATCTATAATGACAAATTCACTTATTTAATCACTACATTAATCAAGACAATCTATAATTCATACCTGGGCAAAGTCACCATTTTGCCCTTAAATTTTTACATAATTACGATTTTGCCCCTAGGCTCGTAAAATGATTTTAATCAAATTTCCCCTTTAACAAGCCTAGCCGAACCTTTATTACTCTTATAGTAACTCACAAATCCAATTATTTCACACATTTACTACCCATTTTATAAATTTTACAAAAAGGTCCATTTTGGTGTTTTCATGAAAACCCTTTCATAAAAGTTGTCTATTTAACAACCAAGATTTATTTTCTTCCATAAAATTTCAGCAAAAAATATGAATACTCACATAGTACAACCTTATACTCTCAACCATTTTCCAAAATAGTCCCCTCATTAGCTAGATCAAGCTATAGGGGTTCCAAAAACACAAAAATTAACAAAAACAACCACCAAAATCACTTACTTGCAAGAGAAAAGCTTGGCTGAAATCTGAGCTCTCAAAACCCCCTTTTTTTGCTGAGAATTTCAGTAGTGAAGAGAAAGAATGAAAAGGATAAAGCTTTCTTTTTATTTTATGATTATTTTATCAATTAAGTCACCAAAAATCTACCTATGTAACACCCCTTACCCGTATTCGTCGCCGAATAAGGGTTAAAGGCATTACCAGATAGATCAGAAATTTTTACGAACATTTCAATAAACAATTCATCAAACGCAATCCAAGTGACCCTTTCATAGGTCAACAAGACCTCAAACATGATTTAGAATAAGGTCGGGACTAATCCAAACACATACGGAAATTCTCAGAAATTTAAAACTTTTTCAACACTATAGAGGTCACACGCCTGTGCAGTCAGATCGTGTGCCTCACATGGCTACCAGACACGCCCATGTGTCTAGGCCGTGCCAAAACAGGGCATACATACTGACTTGTTCACACGGCCACCAGACACGCCCGTGTGCCGCCATGTGAAATGAAGCTAGCTACTAACTTGGTCACACGGCCACTAGGCATGCCCGTGTGCCACAGCCGTGTAACCTTCCCAGGCACACTTCGAAGTGGCCGTTGAGCCACACGGTAGAGACACATGCCCGTGTCCCTTGGTGGTGTATGCAACATAGGCCATTTGCAAGGCCAAAATGCCACCCACACTTAGGTCATATCTACAAGCACATACAAGCCTATTTCCACACATAATTGGCAACCAAATACATGTCAAATGATCAACATATCTTACCATTTAATCTCATTTCTATTCATACCAACTTGTATACTAATTTGCACAACCAATTCACATGTATAACCATGCATGGTACATTCACATCTTACCATACACATAATCACTTCACTGATCACACATATGTGCTCATATAGCATCAATTTACTTACCACAATTTTAACTATTACATAGACATGAGAAAATACCAAAACCAACATCATATACCACATTCACAAGTGCATATTATCAACATTTAACCAGTCACATCACATGACTAATTTCATATCTCAAACTTTTACCAAAATGACTAGCCTATACATGTCATATTTAGCTATATACACATTTTCAAAGTACCAAAACAAGTTTGAGTAGTGTGATGACGATCCTCAACGGTCCCCGAGCCTTCAGTAGCTTTGACGGTCTATAAAGCAAAGCAAACACACACAAAGTAAGCTTTCAAAAGCTTAGTAAACCATATACAAATAAACTTAGCATTAAAATGCACATAGTTAAATTAATACAATGACATTAATAATTCTCACTGCAAATTCATCATATAATCTTTTGCTCATTTGCTTAGCCAAAACTTGCCACATTCCTCAACTCAAATATCACATATACACATAGTTCATTCAAGTATATATTCACATATTATCTCATTATTTCAATACACATATTCATCTTCGTAAGTTCATATAGGCACTTACCTTTCATTCACACATAGTGTACTTTTCAAACGTACCTGAAATTGATATATAAATCACATAGTCGTTCATTTCTCGGACTTGTCCGTTGAACCATATGAAACTAAATAGGATACTCAGAGTGCTCGGAATAGTCATACAATGCCAACGTCCCAGACATGGTCTTACATGTAACCAGATATCGATGCCACTGTCCCTGACAAGGTCTTACACGAATCATTACGATGCAATGTCCCAAACATGGTCTAACACGTAAATCTCAAATTGAATCCAACGTCCCAAACGTGGTCTTACTCGAAATCTCGAATCAATGCCAACATCCCAGACGTGTTCTTACATGATATCACATAATAGACACCTATGTCATGACATATACTATCCTACTATCCCTAGGTTCAAACGGGACTTCTTAGACACTGATAACTTGTCGATATAATCCTCGAACTTCACATACATCTTATCTCGAGCATGATCATAGCAACCAAATTTCATAGATGCATAAGTAACTCAATTCAAATACATTTATTTGTATATCGACTTACCTTAGATTTGGTTTAACAGAAACGGGTACGGTTACTCGATTACTTTCGATTTCCCGCGATCTAAGCCCGTTTTCTTCGGTTCTTGATCTATACATATTCAAATTTAATCCATTTATTCACTAATTCATTCAATTTAATCCAAGAACACACATTTAGGGTAGTTTGCAAATTAGCCCTCACATTTTCACATTTGGACAATTTAGTCCCTATTTCACAAAATCACAAAATACACCAAATTTCATGTTACCCATGCTTAGCCGAATTTTCATATGCTTCATACAAGTCCATACATTTCATTTATTTCACATTTTAGTCCTTCAAAATACTATTTTCTCAATTAAGTCCAAAATACTTAAAATCAACAAAACTCCAAAGACAACCTATGATAATCAAACACATATCTTTCATATTTCAATATCAAACATCACAAAACTCATGTGCTCATCAATGGCACATTTCAAAAACATCATCAATTCACAAAATTCAAGCATGGGTTTTGTAGAGTACGAAGCAACGGTTACAAAAACATAGATA
This sequence comes from Gossypium bickii, assembly GCA_025503065.1. Taxonomy (NCBI): domain Eukaryota; kingdom Viridiplantae; phylum Streptophyta; class Magnoliopsida; order Malvales; family Malvaceae; genus Gossypium; species Gossypium bickii. The sequence goes on along the minus strand of CP106710.1, from coordinate 107,561,571 downwards.
TTATCAAAAATCAAAGCAAAACATACCTTGATTTAGCCAAAATGTATGCCGAATGCAAGGAGAGCTTAAACCCTTCTTCCTTTTCTTTATTTTCAGTGGATGAACACACACATAATGGCAAATTTCAAGCTTTGTTTTTATTATAATAAACATAATTATTAATGTATAAAACTAACCTTTCATAATAATATATAAAACATATGCACACAAGGTCATTTGTGACCATTATCATCCACTTACTTCATTAATAGGCTTATTTCCTATTAAGGACTTCCCATTATATAAACATCAACGATTTGATACTTTGACATTTAACCATTAAACTTTTATTTTATGTGATTAAGCCCTTTTCTCTAATTAAGCATACAAACAGACAAATTAACTCACGGAACTTTAGCACATGCTTAGTCACATATCATGGGCACAGAAAATAATATCAAATTATTATTCTAAGTCAAATTTGTGGTCCTGAAACCACTGTTCCGACTAAGGTCTAAACCGAACTATTACAACATGACCTTTGACCAATTTCATGAATAAAAAATTCATGTCTAGCCACCAATTTTATTGGTATATTTACTCAACAAGGACCTCTACTTTAGTGTTCCATAGTTATTTAACACCTTTAGCTTGTAGAACAAAACTTTCACACTTTATGCGATTTAGTCCTTTTTCAAAATTAAGCATGAAATCGCTAAAATTAATTTACCAATATTTTCAAACACTAATATAACCATGCCATGACACTTGAAATAATATTAAAATAATTTCTCTGACCCCGGATTTGTGGTCTTGAAACCACTATTCTGACTAGCCCCAAAATTTGGCTGTTACAATTCTCCCCCTCAGGGATTTTCGTCCCTGAAAATCTTACTGTTAAAAAGGTTTCGGTATTGATCTCATATAGTCCCCTCGGGCTCCCATGTGGCCTCTTCAACCCATGTCTATGCCATAGTACATTCTCGAGTGTTATACTTTTATTTGTCAATTGCTTGACCTCTCGAGCCAAGATCTAAACCGGCTCTTCGCCATAAGTCATGTCTGATCGAATCTCAACCTCTGTTGGTGAATGAATGTGTGAAGGGTCAGAACGGCAACGGCATAACATTGACACATGGAAAACATTGTGGATCTTCTCTAACTCGGATGGCAAGGCTAGTCGATAAGCTACCAGTCCAATTCTCTCAGTCACCTCATAAGGTCCAATAAAACGTGGACTTAATTTTCCTTTCTTACTGAATTTGAGGACTTTTTTCCACAGGGATACTTTCAAAAACACCTTATCACCGAATTGAAGCTCAATTTCTTTTCGTTTCAAATCTGCATAGGAAACCTGTCTATCCGAAGCGGCCTTCAAATAGTCACAAATTACCTTTACTTTTTCTTCGATCTCTTTGACTAAATCAACCCCATGAATCTAATTTTCTCTGAGTTTGGTCCAATACAAGGGTGTTCGCGCACTTATGCCCATACAAAGCCTCACAAGGCGCCATTTTCAAACTCGACTGATAGTTATTGTTGTAGGCAAACTCTACCAGCGGTAAATACTTTTCCCAACTGCCTTGGAATACAAGGACACAACACCTCAACAAGTCTTCAAGAATTTGAATCACTCACTCTGACTGACCGTCGGTTTGCGGATGAAAAGCCGTGCTAAAATTCAACTTTGTTCCCAGAGCTTCTTGTAACTTTTCCCAAAACCGCAAGGTTAACCTCAGATCTCTATCCGAAATAATGGACATGAGCACTCCGTGGAGTCTCAAAATTTCGAAAACATACAAATCAGCCAATTTTTCAAGCGGATAATCCATACGCACCAGTATAAAATGAGCTAACTTTGTTAGTCTATCAACCACAACCATACAGCATCTTTCTCCCTTGGCATCCAAGGCAACCTAGACACGAAATTCATAGTAAAACGGTCCTATTTCCATTCGGGAACCATCACAGGCTGAAGTAAACTCGAACGTACTTGGTGTTCGGCTTTCACTTGCTAACAAATTAGGCACTTAGAGAAAAACTCTGAAGCGTCTCTCTTCATTCCCGACAATAAATACATTTTCTTCAAGTCATTGTACATTTTCACGCTACTCAGATGGATAGACATACAACTGCTATGTGCCTCATGCAAAATTTTTCGAATAAGTTGTTTTTGGGTACACAAATTCTATCTCGAAACATTAAATAGCCATCTAAACCAATCCGAAAGTCTGATTCTATATCCGTCTCACACTGAGTTATCTTAGCTTGCAATTATTTATCAAGTTTCTGAGCTTCGTAGATCTCTTGCAAAAACATTGGTTTCTCTCTCAACTCGACTAAAATTGAACCATCATCAGTTACAGGCAATTAGGTATTCATAGCCCACAAGGCAAACAATGACTTCCTACTCAAAGCATCGGCGTCCACGTGGTGATAGTCAATCACCAGTTCGTAATCTTTTATGAGCTCTAGCCATCACCGTTGGCAAAGGTTTAACTCCTTTTAAGTCATCAAATACTTTAGACTTTTATGGTCGGTGAATACTCGGCATCCTTCGCCATACAAATGGTATCTCCAAATCTTTAGTGCGAACACTATGGCGGCTAACTCTACGTCATGAGTCGGATAGTTTTTCTCATGCAGCTTCAGTTGTCTAGAGGTATATGCTATTCCCTTGTCTTTTTGCATGAGCATGCATCCCAATCCATTCAAGGATGCATCGTTATACACTACGAATTCTTTTCCCGATTCCGGTTGCACTAAAATTGGAGCTTCAGTCAACAATGCCTTTAATTTCTTGAAACTTTTTGGCATTTTTTTGTCCATTCAAACTTGACATCTTGCTGTAGCAACCTCGTCATCAAAGTAGAAATAATGGAGAATCCTTTAATGAATCGTCTGTAATAACCTGCTAAGCCTAAAAAGCTTCTAATCTCCGATCATTCCTCGGTGGTTTCCACTCAACAATAGTCGAGATCTTACTCAGGTCAACTCTAATTCCATCACCTGACATGATGTGGCCTAAGAATCTGACTTCTCAAAGCCAAAATTCACTTTTTCTAAATTTAGCATAGAACTACTTATCTCTTAGAGTTTGTAAGGCAGTTCTCAAATGCTCTGCATGCTCACTTTCATCACGAGAATAAATTAATATGTCATCAATAAAAACAACTACAAACTTATCCAAGTACAATCAAAAAATACGGCTCATTAAATCCGTAAATACTGCAGGAGCATTCGTTAAGCCAAAAGGCATGACGAGGAACTCATAATGGTCATACCTCGTCCGAAATGCAGTTTTCAATACATCTTGTTCCTTAACTCTTAGCTGGTAATAAGCGGACCTTAAGTCTATCTTAGAAAACACTATGGCTCCTTTCAATTGGTTAAATAGATCATCGATCCTTAGCAAAGGATACTTGTTCTTCACAGTCACCAAGTTGAGCTATCTGTAGTCTATACATAACCTCATCGACCCGTCTTTTTTTTCATAAAAAGTATCGGAGCACCCCATGGAGAATAGCTCGGTCTTGCAAAACCCTTATCCGTTAACTCTTGTAGCTGAACCTTTAGCTCTTTTAACTCTAAAAGTGCCATCCTATACAGGGCAATCGAAATAGGTGCCATACCAAGGACCAACTCAATACCAAACTCGACTTCCCTAATTGGAGGCAATCCGGGCAACTCTTCTGGAAACACATCCAGGTACTCACATACCACAGGTACTGACTCAATCTTTACTTCCGACTCATGGGTATTCAACACAAATGCAAGATAGGACTCATACCCTTTTCTCATGTATTTCTCAGCAGTCATAGAAGAAATCAGTATAGGTAAGCTATTCGGTTCACCTGATTCAACCCGAATAATATCCTCATTTTCACATTTCAATTCAATAAACTTACTACCATAGTTTACTAACACGATATGAATAGTCAACTAATCCATGCCAAGAATTAGGTCAAATTCATCAAACGGTAGTAGCATGAGGTTAGCCGGAAAACAATGACCTCTAATCATTATAGGACGATTTCTACACACTTTATCAACTATCACATGCTTGTCTAACAGGTTTGATACTTTTATCACAAATTCTGTAGACTCAAAAGGTATATTCTTGCTACACACAAATTTCACACAAGCAGACAAATGGGTAGATCCCGGATCTATCAAAGCAACAATAGAAGTATTGTGAAGAGAAAAAGTACCCGTACTCACATCCGGTGATGATGCCTCTTTACGAGTGCAAATGAAGTCCTTGCAGGCGCTCGGCCCTCGGACCTCATGGTGGAATCTCTAGGAGCACCTCTGCTGCTAGCCCCACTTCCCAGGTTCTTCTGTGGTCTACCTCTAGAAGGAGCATTACTCGCTCGGACATCTTGCTTTTTGTCTTTCTTATCCATCTCAGGACGGTTTCGAATGAAGTGGTCTAGTGAACCACTCTTGAAACAGCCTCTATCATTTCCTCAACACTCACCGAAATGTCATCTACCACACTGCGAACACTTTGGTTTATTTGGTCGAGCACTACCAACACTCGCAATAGAAGTGGTCTAAGCCTTATAAACCGAGTACTGCTTACTCCTATTTCTATTCGAGAACCCTACTAAAGCATTGATCAGGTTGTGAACTCTTTCGATTTCTTGGAGGAGAACTGAAATACTTTCCCTAACTGTCTTTTCTTCAAGTCACGAGACTTGATTTTTGCTTTTATTTTCTCTTTGGCCACTTCTTCGGCCTTGCACGCTCTCTCAACAAGCACCACAAACTCCTTTAATTCTAAGATGCAAACTAATAGTCGGATGTCTTCATTTAATATGTCTCAAACCTCTTACACATGATGGCTTCGGTGGATACGCACTCCCGAGTGTATTTTTTGAGCCTTACAAACTCACACACATACTCTATTACTATCGTTCGGCCTTGCTTCAATTCTAGAAATTCCTTCCTCTTCTAGTCTATAAACCTCTAACTAATATACTTCTTTCGGAATTCCTCTTGGAAAAACTCCCATGTAATCATTTCCCTTGGTACAACCGACACAAGGGTGTTCCACAATTGTTAGGCCGAGTCTCGCAGGAGTCACACAACACACTTTATGCATTCCTCAGGTGTGCAAGACAATTCATCGAATACCCTAATGGTAATTTCTAGCCAGAACTCTTCCCTCTCTGGGTCATCATCTATATTCACTCTAAATTCCTCAACCCCTTATTTCTGAATTCTGTCAACTGGAGGTTTTTCCCTTCTTAACCTTTCCACCACTTGGGGAGCTATAGGGGCAGACTGGGGAATTAGAGGGGGTGGAGGAGGTGGAGCGTTCGGGTTTGCACGAACAAACTCCGAATACCAAGCATTCATCATATAGAGGAAAGCTTCTCTAGCCCCTCCACCCTGACTTAGTGTCATGGGCCCACTTCTGACTGGCACGGTCCCTTCAGTGAGAGCCGGCGTGTTACTTTCTACATCATCCACCACTGCTCCATCAGGATCCATTTACAAAATAAAAACACAATTTAAATTCATCAAGAGTCGTCACATTATCATATTACATATATGGCATGTATAGCTAGACTCGTACACACGCTAGGTTAGTCCGAGAATCAACTAAACCATAGCTCTGATACCACTAAATGAAACACCCCTTACCCGTATTCGACGCCAATACATGGCACGAGGCGTTACCATACTCAAACACATACAAACATATAATTTTGAGTCGTAAAAGTTCGTTCAAATTCAAAACTTTTCAAACTTCACCTTGAAGTCCCTAATATGGGCCTACGAGACCTAAAACATACTTTAGAAATGGTTCAGTACTAAACTAGGCACATTAGAAAACTTTGAAAAACTTCACTGAAAATAGAGGCACATGCCCGTATGGGCAGACTGTGTGATCACACACGTCCATGTCCCTAGTCGTGTGGATTTATTTTTCAATTCGAACCTACAGGGGTTTTCACACAGCCTGGCATATGTCTGTGTCCATGGCCAATGTCCCTCACATGGCCATGACACTCCCGTGTCACCGCACGTGTGTTAAAACCTTGACATTTTGTTTCTAACGTTAGCAACATTTTAGGGTCACACGTCAAAGGCACACACCCGTGTGGTAGGCCATGTGGCGAATTTAAATTTTGCATTTAAGGTGCAGACTTAACACGGCATGGGTACATGCTCATGTATTATGGTCGTGTCATCCACACGATTGAGACACACGATCGTGCCTCAGCCCGTGTGATTACTACTAGGCATTCTGTTTTACCAAATTTAGGGTAGGGACAAACGGCCAGACTACACACCCATGGGGTAGACCGTGTGTCACACACGGTCTAGACATACGCTCGTGTGCCTACCCGTGTGGAAAAAAACAAAGCTATTTACCAAGCCCTTTTGCTACCGTTACTTGCACCAACATAAGCCACATCAAGTAACACAGATCCACACATAAACATCTGACCAAATCATGTATTAACCACATTTATGGAAACACCAACATTTGTATTTATCAACAATAAGTATTAGCCATCAACTATGGCCTTATACAAAATGAATCAACTTCATGACAAATCAATACATTTGGCCAAAATAATATGACACTTAACAAAAAGACCCAATCCTTATACATGCCATACTTAAAATAATAAGGCTAACTATACCAAATGCTTCAATTTATAGTGTGATTGATGCCTCCGACGTCTGTTGATCCCCGAGCTAGCTTGGCGGCACTATAAGAAAATGGAAAGAGAGGGAGTAAGCATAAAGCTTAGTAAGTTGCATGTAAATAAGTAACAACATCAACCATGCATCTTTAAACACATAGCATATTACAAACCAACACAACATTCTTGATTTAGCAATGGTAGATTTACTACATATTTTCACATCACAAGTATAAGCCAAAGATTACAAGATCGTCCTGAAATCATTCTCATAGATAGAACTTACTCAATTTCATCCTTACCATTAAGGCATCATAACTAAGCACATATCTCATGAGTTCCGAGTAAGAACCTCTACCATTCATGACATGATTCTATCCTTTCATATCTTTATCACAAACTTTAAATAACCTGTGGAACTATTTGGAATACTAAAGGATATCCGATGAGCCTCACACAAGAGGGTAAAATGCCGATGCCATGTCCCAGACATGGTCTTACTCTGGCTCACATGTCGAGGTCGATGCCATGTCCCAGACATGGTCTTACACTAGCTCTCGTCTCAATGCCGATACCATGTCCCAGACATGGTCTTACATTAGCACACATATCACCCAAATGTCATGGCATGGATATCGAATCTATTCTTAAGGTTCAACAGGGAGTTTTTAATACATCAATTCTCATCATGCATATTCACAACAATAATCATACATTTTATGCCATATTAATTGTTCAATACATAATAACAATAAAGTTGTATTATTTATGTACAACTTACCTCGGTATACAACAAGTGGGCAACTTACCTGTTCTAGGTCTGAATTCTATTTTTCTTGATCTATAATGACAAATTCACTTATTTAATCACTACGTTAATCAAGACAATCTATAATTCATACTTGGGCAAAATTACCATTTTCCCTTAGACTTTCACATAATTACAGTTTTTCCCCTAGGCTCATAAAACGATTTTAATCAAATTTCCTCCTTTAAAAAGCCTAGTCGAACCTTTATTACTCGTATAGAAACTCACAAATCGAATTATTTCACATATTTACTACCCATTTTATAACTTTTACAAAAAGGTCCTTTTTGGTGTTTTCATGAAAACCCCTTTCACAAAAGTTGTCTATTTAGCAACCAAGATCCATTTTCCTCCACAAAATTTTAGTAATCAACATGAATACTCACACGGTAAAACCCTATACTCTCAACCATTTTCCAAAATAGTCCCCTCATTAGCTACATTAAGTTATAGGGGTTCCAAAAACATAAAAATTAACAAAAACAACCACTAAAATCACTTACTTGCAGGAGAAAAGCTAGGCTGAAATTTGATCTCTCAGAACCCCCTTTTTTTGTTGAGATTTTCAGTGGTGAATAGAAAGAATGAAAAGGATGAAGCTTTCTTTTTAATTTATGATTATTTTATCAATTAAGTCACCAAAAATCTACCTAACCTTTGACAAATTTCATGAATTAAAAATTCATGTCCAGCCACCACTTTTATTGGTCTATTTACTCAATAAGGACCTTTACTTTATTTTTTCATAGCTATTTAACACCTTTAGCTTATAGAACAAAACTTTTGCACTTTATGCGATTTAGTCTTTTTTCAAAATTAAGCATAAAATCGCTAAAATTAATTTACCAAATTTTTCAAACACTAATATAATCATGCCATGACACTTGAAATAATATTAAAATAATTTCTCTGACCTTAGATTTGTGGTCTCGAAACCACTATTCTGACTAGCCCCAAAATCGGGCTGTTACAATCCCCGTTGGTCCCGACTTGTTTTTAACGCGTATTTAGGGCCTCGAGAGCTCATATAAGAGACAATATGTATGTTTTTAATTGGTTTTAATATGATTATTGATATGATTTGAAAAGTTTGAAATTTATGTTGTTTGATTTGAAAACTCTGGTAATGTTCTGTAACCCTATTCCGGCAATACATACGGGTTAGGGGTGTTACATTTGCTATCTGCCCCACTTGATTCTCAAGGGCTCGTAAAGATGCAACTTGACTCTGTACCACATCATCATTCTTGGTCATATGTTCTTTCAGTAGAGCTTCAATAGATGAAGAAGCTGATGCTTGACCTTTTTGGACATTTTACTGCGGCATGAGTTGATTATAACAAATCAGTGCCCTCTCGACGTTCTTTCTAACAACATTGTTTAAATTCCCAGCACCTTGATTATTCCAACCACATTTTGGATGTTGTTTCCACCCTGGATTATAAGTGTTGTAATAAGGATTATTATTCCAGTTGAAATTACTCATGTAGTAAGCAGATGCTAGGTTTGATAGACATTCTTAAAACACATGGTCCTCACCACAATAAACACAAGATGAGTCAGCTGATTTCATTTCCTGGACCGCAGTTGGTCTCTTCATTGTCTTGATTATATTAGCTAAAAATGATATATGGACAGTGACTGAAGTGATTGCATCAAGCTCAATGGTGCCAGCGGCTCTCCTGCTAGTCCCAACTCACGTGGTAGGATATTGATAATCATTATTGGCAATCCATTCTAAAATCTCATATGCTTCATTATTGGCTTTATCCAACAAAGTACCATTGGCGGAAGCATTGAGCACCATTCTTGTATGTACATTCAACCCATTATAAAACATCTCCATCTGAGTCTAGTGCTGAAACCTATGCATCAGACATTTTCTAAGTAATTCATTAAATATTTCCTAGGCTTCATCCTCTAATTGTCGAAAAGATGTTATGTCATTTCTAAGCTTGGCATTCATGTTTGGCGGATTATACCGTAGCAAAAACCTCTAGCAAAGGTCACTCCATGATGCCATTGTTCCCAACGATAAGGCATTAAGCCATACTCTTGCACGATCTCTCAAGGAGTATGGGAAAAATTTGAGCCGCAAGTCATTTTTAGGAACACCCTGTGGTCTAAATGAGTCATAGACCTCTAGAAAAAGTCTCACATGTAGTCTCAGCTCTTTAGTTGGTGACCCACTGAACTGTCATGTAACACCCCTAACCCATAACCATCGCCGGAATAGGGTTAAGAGGCGTTACCGAACAATTCAGAACTTTTACGATCATTTCACATCATAAGGTATATCATCATCTTAACATAGCAAGTCATATACATAGAGTCCTTTAAATAGGTCTACGAGACCTTAAACATGCATTAGGAAGGGGTCGGGACTAAACCAAGCACATACAATTTTTTTTTGAAAATCAAACATGTTTCAAAGTTACAGAGGTCACACGCCCGTGTGGGCAGGCCGTGTGCCTCACACGGCATCAGACACACTCGTGTGTCCAAGCCATGGAAAAACAGGGCATACATACTAAGTTGTCCACACGGCCGAAGACACGCCCTTGTGCTTGACCCATGGGCAACACTGACTTAATTCACACGGCCTGTCACACGCCTGTGTGTCTGGCCTGTGTGCAAGACTGACTTGATTCGAAATGCAACCTTAAGTGACACGGTCGAGACACACGCTCATGTGCTCAACTGTATGGGCAAATATAGGTCATTTACAAGGCCAAATTGCCAACCAAATTTTTGGTCACTCCTGCAATCATCAATCCATACCAAATTCATATCTCAAATGCATCCAAAAAATACATTTTAACCATCATTCTCATCAACCAATTCAAGCATGAAACATACCACTGACATATTACCAAAACATACCAAAATAATCATTTACACAACATCACATATTCACCTTATAACTATCATTTTCACATATCCAAAACACATAAAAAAGTCATTTAACTATCAAGCCATATCACATGGCAAGATCTATACATCTCAAAACATACCATAATCACTAGCCTATATATGCCATATACCAAATATACAACTTCCAAAAGTACCAAAATAGATGGTCAATAGTGTGATTGAGTCGCTGACAATCCCCGGATCCAAGCTAGCTTTAATGACAGTGTAAAATATAGAAGACTTCACACAGTAAGCTTTAAAGCTTAATAAGTTCGTAATATAACACCATTTAACTTAACAATTCAAATTCAATATACAATATTAACTCACATGGTGTAATTCAAAATAATACACAATCTCATCCATAGTCAATACTCACATGATCATCTATTTATCCCATATACAATATCATCAACCACATAGGTTTCGTACATACCTGTACCATCACTTAATTAACGATCATTTTTTCTACTCAATGCTCAATACCACAATTCGTTCAATCTTCTTTAACCATTCGATTTACTCGCACACTTAGTGCCAATTTCTTAGCCGAAGCTTTAATATCATTGCACACTTAGTGTCTTTACATTAAACTAAATCTAACTCGGTCTCGCACACACAGTGCCAATTAATTTAGTCAACGCTTTCTTTATTTCACACAAATAGTGCCATTCACCACTGTATCAATCCTATTTACGCACACTTAGTGCCACATCTTTTCAAACCCATCATTCACAATACTAACTCAACAACCACATTTCCATTCATTGCATAATATATGAACATAAATTTAACAATTTGTATTATACACGAACTTACCTCGGACGTAGAAACAACAATTCAAGTCGATCAATCGAACACTTTGTTCTTGCCTCGATCTAAGTCTGAATTTCTCTTTTCTTGATTTGAACATATTCAAATTTAACAATTTCATTCATCAAATTATTCAATTCAATCCAAAAGATATATTTTGAGCATTTTACAAACTAACCATTACATTTTCATATTTTGACATTTAAGTCCCTATTTCATAAAATCATCAAATACAAACAATTTCATTTTACCATGCTTAGGCCAAATTTTCCTCATGTTCATACTAGCCCACATATTTCATTTATTTCACATTTTAGTCCTCCAATTTTTCATTTTCACAATTTAGCCCATTTTTGACATTTTGTCAAAAATCACTTTACAAAACATTAAAATCTATCAACAATTATTCATTATTCATCCTCAACTATCACAAAGATCAAAAATTCATCAATGGCATCTTACAAAATAACCAACAAATTCAAAAAATTAAGACATGGGCTAGCTAGAACACGAAGCAATGATCTCAAAAACATAAAAATCATCAAAAATCGAGCTTAAAACATACCTTGATTAAGAACAAAAATGGTCGAATGTGAGAAACTTCTAAACCTTATTCCTTCTTCTATTTTCGGCAAAACAAGGATGATAATGGCTTGTTTTTCATATTTTTTTATTAATTAAACATTTAATAAGCCATTTACTAAAATAATCTTATTCTAAACATTTAAAATCCACTAACTATTGTCCATTCTTGTCATTTAAGGCATTCAATGGTTAAATAACCACATAAGAACCTCTCATTTAAGAATCCATGACAATAAAGCACTTTAACAATCATCACACAGCTTTTGCATTTTATGCGATTAAGTCCTTTTTCGCAAATCGACACACAAACGATAAAATTTTCACACAGAATTTTCACACATGCTTTATCACATACTGTAATCACAGAAAATAATATTAAATTATTTTTGACCTCGGTTTTGTGGTCTCGAAACCACTATTTCGACTAGGATCTAAACCGGGCTGTTACATGTCCAATAGTTTGCAGCATCTGAAACATTACCAGTTTCAACTCAAAATACTGAGCTTGTATCTGTGGTCCTACTATCCCTAGATTCATGTCATCTAAAATTAGAACGACATGCTCTCAAATTGGTCTATCTTGGTCATCTATTGCATGACGAATAGGAAGATTAACATCCCGACCATTTGGATTTAATGGATTATTCAAACCAGGATCATTCCCTTCCTAGCCATATTACATAATTCTCTTCTCCTTCTTAGCAAAGTTATCTCGATCTTTGGGTCAAAAGGATACTCTTCATTAATAGGAATGCTTCTAGTCATGCACTGATGGCAAACTTGTAGAAATTAAATACAACTAAGTTAGCTAAAACTAATGAAATAAAATAAAAATAACAAAACTAAATTTCACCAATTTTTGATCCCCGGCAACGACGCTAATGTAACACTACTAACCCGTAACCATTGCCGATCTAGGGTTAAGAAGCGTTACCAGACATAACAGAACTTTTACGATCACTTCTCAAACATAAATACATGATCATTATATCATAGCAAATCATATACATAGAGTCCCTTTGAAAGATCTACAAGACCATAAACATGCTTTAGGAAGGTGTAACAGCCCTATTTTGGGGCTAGCCAAAATGGTGGTTTCGAAACCACTAATTCGAGGTTGGATAAATTAGTTTTAATACTATTTTATGTGTTATGACATGATTATATGAATGCATGAAAATTTTGGTGCATTAATTTTAGAGATTGTATGCTTAATTGCAAAAAAGGACTAAATCACATAAAGTGCGAAAGTTCTATTTTACAAGCTAAAGGTGTCTAATAGATGTAGAATATTAATTGGAAGCCCTAAATGTGCAATTAGACCCTTAGAAAATGAGTGGTCGATCATAGGGGATAAGAAATGTCAAAATTTGGTCAAAGTGGGTGAATTAGGTGACTAAATTGAAGGAAATAAATAAGATAAAGAAAAAGATGATATCATCCTTGTTCATTTTCTTCCTCCACCGAAAATTACCACCAAATAGGGGTTTGAGAACTCAAAAATTTCAGCCAAGCTTCTTTCCTTGCAAGTAAGTGATTTTGGTGTCTTTCTTAATAATTTTTGTACTTTTGGGACCCTTGTAGCATGATCTAGCTAATGAGGAGACTATTTTACAAAATGGTTAAGAGTTTAGGGATTTTCCATGTGAGTGCTTATGTTGTTTGCTGAGCTTTTAGGGAAGAAAATGAATTGTGGTTGTTAAATAAACAACTTTTGTGAAAGGTGTTTCCATGAAAACACCTAAATGGACCTTTTTGTAATGGTTGTAAATTGAGTAGTAAATGCATAAAATGATTGGTATTGTGAATTATTATAAGAGTAATAAATGTTCAGATAGGCTTGTTTAATGAGGAAATTTGAATAAAAATGATTTACAAGCCAAGGGGCAAAATCATAATTTTGCCAAAGTATAAGGGCAAAATAGTCATTTTTGTCCAAAGTAGAAATTTTGAAGTGTCTTGACTTATGTAGTGATTAAATGAGTAAATCTTATTATTATAGATCAAGAAGAACGTGGAATCAACTTGACCGCGGAAAAGGCAAGGTTTCAGACTAAACCGCAAATTAACATATTTTACATCGAGGTAAGTTTATGTGTAAACAATACATCCTTATTACGTATGCTTACCTATTAATGCATTGTGTGGATGTAAATCCTTATTGATGAGACTTATTGAAAATGGTATAAAATGAGAAATTCTAGAATGAACCTTCGGAATAGAAATATGGGTACGGATAAATATCTGTAAACATGTATTTATTGATGGGTTGTGTATGATACCACCTTGTTAACTATTAACGATGGGCTATGTGTGATGTCATCGTATTTATATTTTGGTGGGCTATGTGTGATACCACCTTAATTATTATTGTTGGTGGGTTGTGTGCGATACCACCCTATTATTGATTAATGGTGGGCTGTGTGCAAAACCACCGGGTATCTTGTACTACTCTGAAGGGTTCATCGAGAAACTTGACTAAGAGAAATTATATGTGGCTTTGTGGTGATAAGTACAGGGCATAAGTACAAGTAAATGTGAGCAATGTATATGATATATGGTTGGGATGTGGTAAGAGTTGAGATGAGTAAGCATGATTATGATAATATGAATTGTTCTTACATAATATGTAATGCTTTTGATTAATTAGCATATAGTATGATGCTTATTGTTTACATATAGACTTACTAAACTTAAAGCTTACTCCCTTCTCTTTTCCCTTATTTTATAGTGTCGAAGAGCCAGCTCGAGATACAGAGATAAGCAAAGGATCACCCACATTATTAGCACATCTTGGTATAGTTAGACTTAGCATTTTGAGTATGGCATTTATAGGGATTAGACTTAGTTGAATTTCATATTGTTTTGGCCAAATCTGTTGGCTCGTGTGTCCAAGTCGTGACGAAACAAGGCATACATACTGACTTGTCCACACGGCCACAAGACACGCTCGTGTACCAGCCGTGTGAAATTTAAGGGGGTTACTTACTTGTTCACATGGCCAGTCACACGCCCGTGTGTCCAGCCCATGTGCGAGTCTGACTTATTTCGAAATGCAAACTCAAGAGACACGGTCGAGACACACGCCCGTGTGTTCAACCGTGTAGGCAAATATAGGTCATTTGCAAGGCCAATTTTCCATCCAAACTTTGGGTCACACCTACAAGTATCAAGCCATTCTAAATTCATATCTCAAATGCATCCAAAACATGTACCATTTAACCTTTAACTATGTCATTTATTTCTACATTCAATTCCAACTCAAGCATATCAATCCAAAGTATCAACTTCACATCAAACACATGAATTCCATTCATCATTTAATCCTTAACAATTCTTAGCATCTCTCATCGTATCAATATCCCCAATCAACCCATTCAAGAATGAAACATACCACTTACATATCACCAAGACATATTAATATGATCATTCACACAACACCATATATACACCTTATAACTATCATTTTTGCATATTCAAAACACATACCAAAGTCATTCAACTATCAAGCCATATCACATGGAAAGAACTATACATCTCAAAACATTCCATAATCACTAGCCTATACATGCCATATACCAAATATACAACTTCCATAAGTACCAAAATAGATTGCCGATAGTGTGATTGAGTCACTGACGATCCCTGGATCCGAGCTAGCTTTAATGACACTGTAAAATAGAGATAGACTTCACATTGTAAGCTTTAAAGTTTAATAAGTTTATAATATAATACAAGTAGCTCAACCTTTTAACTAACACATAAATCATTTCTCATCACTATTCAATTTCATCCAAAGCCATTACTAACATTCTTACCACATCCCAAGATTTATGTACAAGTAATTATAAATGCTTCATAATCTAATCCTCCTTGACTTTTCATTCACATACTCAACCATCTATTTTATACGTGAAGTAACCAAGCACATAGGTTCTGTACATATATTCAGTTATCACATATATAACATAATACTCGATGCCATAAATCATTCGATCTTCTTTAACCATACAGATTACTCGTACACTTAGTGCCAATTACTTAGTCGAGACTTTAATATCATCGCACGCTTAGTGCCTTTACATTAAACCAAATTTGACTCGGTATCGCACACGCAGTGCCAACTAATATAGTCGATGCTTTCTTTATCTCACACACATAGTGCCATTCACCATTGTATCAATTCTATTTACGCACACTTAGTGCCATATCTCTTCAAACTCACATTTAGCATTACTAACTTATCAACCACATTTTCATTCATTACTTAACATGTGAACATAATTAAAACAATTCGTATTATACATGAACTTACCTCGGACGTAGAATTAACGATTCAAGTCGATTAATCAAGCACTTTGTTCTTGCCTCGATCTAAGTCCGAATTTCTCTTTTCTTGATCTATACATATTCAAATTTAGCTCATTCATTCACCAAATCATTCAATTCAACCCAAATATACATATTTAGGGCATTTTACAAAATAGCCCTCACATTTTCACATTTTAACATTTTAGCCCCCATTTCATAAAATCACAAAATACTCATAATTTCATTACACACATGCCTAGAAAATTTTTCCCTAGCTCATATAAACCCACATATTTCATTTATTTCACATTTTAGTCCTTTAATTTCTCATTTTCACAATTTAGCCCATAATACTCAAATTCATCAAAAATCACTTTATAAAACATGTAGATCAATCACCAAACTTGCATAATTCATCATCAAACACCACAAAACTCATGAATTCATCAATGGTTTAACTCACAATCTTCATCAAAATCTAAAATTAAGGCATGGGCTTGATAGTATGCTAAGCAACAATCACAAAAACGTAGAAATTATCAAAAATCGAAACAAAAACATATCTTAATCAAAGAAATACCATGGTCGAACCTAGATTTCTTTTTCTTTTTCTTTTTCCTTGATATTTTCGGCAAGAACAAGATAATAATGGCTTCATTTTCATATTTTTTTTATTTATTATACATTAATTCATGTTTTACTATTTTACCCTTGGTCATTAAACCATTTAATCATCAAATATATGCCCATTTATGTCCATCCAATCTATTAATGGCTTAATAACAACATAAGGACTTCTCATTTAATAAACCATGACGATTAAGCACTTTAACAACTAGCACACAGCTTTTGCATTTTATGCGATTAAGTCCTTTTTCACAAATCGACACACAAACGATGGAAATTTTCACACAAAATTTTCACACATGCTTAATCACATACTGTAGACACTAAAAATAATATTAAAATATTTTTCGACCTCGGATTTGTGGTCCCAAAATCACGGTTCCGACTATGGTCTAAATCGGGCTGTTACAGCTAAAAACTTGTTGCGTGTGAATATGATATGCAAATTGTGCAAGTATACACGTCGAATCAAGTAATAAAGTGATGAGTGAAATCGTCTCTATAGGGATCGAATAGATGTAAATTGGTCAAGTTATTATAGTGAAATGTGATTAATGCTATGGCAAACCAATAATAAGAACACAGTGGCATATGAGAAAATGATGATGTATAAAATGTGCAAAACGAATAAGCAATCAATTAAAAAGGTTGTGACAAAGACATTACAACAAACGATAGAGGGGCTACGATGTTGATTGACTAGGCTAGGATTACTAAAGAATCTACCCTTACTAACCTCTCATGCTTTAGCAAAATCTTAATTATTCTACTGCTCAAAATGGTTTTACTTTGGTTTGCTTCATTCGAGAGCAAGACCTAAAGTTACCTCACCATGGACGCTATATGTCTATAGGCCTTGAGTTTGGTTCCCAATATTATTTATTCTTCCTTCCATATGAAATACCGCTCTATGTCTAAAGACTGCTACGAGTAATTGATTAAACACTCACTCATATCATTCAACTTCGATCTATGCAACCTAACCTTATCAGACTTAGTTTATTTTTATATACTTATTGAACATTCGTTAATGCACCGCATGCATGAAATCTTGAAATACCATTGAATGAAACAGTAGATTAATCCAAATTTAAATTTCAGCCATTAATAGAAATAAGGGTTTCATCAAAGTAATCCCAACCCTAAGAGATTTAACTTATTGGTTGCTAAATAAAATTCAAGTTCAACACAAAAACCAACATTTTCTTCATCAATTAAGCTCATGAATAAACAAGATAAGAAATAGAGGAAGAATTCTGGGATGACAGCTTTCGCCTATCCAGCTCTCAACACAAGCGACGCAATGTCTTGCGGTGGCCAAATATGACTGCCTTCTTCTTCCACCTTTTTCTTTGCCCTTATTCTTAGCCGCTCTTTTTTATTGTCCCAGCACAACTGTCCTCTCTTTTTTTGCTTTTATATCTTTTCCTTCTAGGGTAGGTTCACCAGCCCATAATCCTTTCACTCTTTTCCAAGTGGATTTATCTGGTACAGGTACAGCTGAGAACGGTATGCATTGAATGTTGAATAGGCATCGTCTAGGCATTGCCACAACATTTGTGTTGACAAACTAACCAAAATTTGTCACAGCAAACCTTCAACCCTTTACTCCTTTTCCTACACTTTGCACCTGTCAATCAACCACTAAGTAAATCCTCCCCACAGACAATTAAAAGCAACATGTAATAACACTTAAGTATAATTCAAGCTCTTTAATGCAATGCTCTAAAAATATCAATGCAATCTCCTAAAATACAACTAAACTCACCCAAGTACAGGCAATTAACTAAGCCTAAGGGAATGAAATATAACTCTTTTCAAGAGTTATCACAGTGGGGGAGAGATTTTCTCACCATTATCAATATAGCTTAGACCTTTATATCCAGTTTCCCTTTTTCAAATAGCTAAGATCTCATTAAGTTTTTCGCTTCTATAACCCATTTTCTTTAGGATGGTTTGAGCTTCTATAAACTCCTTTAAACTACATTCAATTTTGTTTTTATGTCTATCAGTTTGGCTTCATAATCAATAATAATGGCATTTTTATCTTTCAAAGACCCTGCAAATGTAAGAAACCAAACTACATAAAGATATTGTGTGTCCATCTTTGTTCTTTAGTGTTCATCATCAGTGCCTGCTTAATTTGCTTGCAAATACCATTTCAGAATTTAATTCAATTATTCACATTTATATATTTTTGATAATATATAAAATGAATAATTAATATGTAAATTTTATAAAATATATAATACTTTGAATAAAAGAAATAAAAATATTACACAAAAACTGAATTTTTTTTTAAAAGTTGAACCAATAAGTATAAATTATGCAAAATAATTAATGAATTAGACACAAAATTACAGAATTGTTTAAATGAATGAGTCGATCAATATATTTATTTCTCTTTTTATTTATTTATTTTTAAATAAATTTAATAATATTTTAAAATCGAGCAAAAATATTCCTAGTATTTTAATGAAAAAAACCTATAAAGGACCTTGTTATTTAGTGCAAAGGCAAAACTATAAATGGATGAAGGAGGAGAGGCTGTTGATTGATGAGGAAAGCAAGTCGTGGAGATATGATTTGCTATTGGAGCTGTTTTCACATGAAGACTCAGAGGCTATTAAAGCTATATCCCTTTCAGCCTTCAAACTCTATTGGAATGAGAGTTTGATAGGGATTTTTACTGTCAAGTCAGCATATTTTGTGTCAGTGGCCAAATATTACATTACATAGTCGGGGTTAATGTAAGGTGAAGATATTTTCGGAACTTTGTAAGAGATGCATAAAAGTGGAGAATAGATGCAATGTGTTTGGAGAATCTCTATCCAGACATTTTGACCAGCATGAATGCTGGAGGCTTGATTTATGAAGGCCTCCTTGGGATGAACATGAATGAAAATTTCCATCAAGGGGTGTGGCGGATACTATTTATATGCTTCCTTTGGTTCATTACCTGATCATTTTTCTTCTAAATCAAGTTGTTTTAGAATTTTCTTATCAATATATATATCTTGTGTTGTGTTGAAGAGGGTGGCATTGGGTAAAACATTACATTTCAGTATCTCTGCATGACAATATGCCACAGATTTTGTCCTATCAATACACTGAAATTGACTGCCAACATTTTGAGAGCAAATTTTCCAGGGTTTTTGCAGTAATTGTTACACTTAACATTATGGGCCAACAAAATCAGGATACAAGGCACGTCAGTTAAACCACACATATTCTTGTATAAACAGAAATGGCCAAAAAGGTTACCTTCACATCTATAGCCACAAAATTTAAGCTTTGGCAGGATAAAAAAAAAAATAACAATAGCACAAACAAGATAGAATAAAAAAGGAATATATGAATATACCAACATTTTATTAACGAAAAAAATGATACTGACTATCTAATTTTATATTCAGATAATAACAAATCATCATAACTTTTTTAAAAAAAAAATCATTTAATTTTAATTTCTAGTAATATGTTATGAGATCAAATAATAAATCAAAAAGATAATATTAACACAACATGAATATACTCTTGTACCGATAGCAATAAAAAACATTAATAATGTCGATTTTGTTGTGAAGATATTTCATGGAAAAAATTTTACCTCCTTATTTATTAAGGCGGAACAGAAGGTTTCGATTTGCATTTGATAGTCCGAGCTTAAAAGGGAAGCTGATGATTTGCTGGAATGCCTTCCAATTAATTAAGACTAACATGAGCACAAAATCAGAAAAGAGTTTTGTATATCCGTCATGCAATTCTATTATCCGTCTATGCAAAGATTCGATTAATATCAAATTTATATATAAATTTTAGTTCAATGTATAATTTAATATATCTGCTTGATATAATTATATACTTAAAATTCAAATTGTGGTTCATATGTATACTAAAAATTTTGATTTCCATTCAATTGTACATATTTAAATTAATAAATGCATACATTTACTTTCATATTGGATTAATATAATTGTTTATGTATGCAACATATCAATGTAAAAATGGTGCTAATTCGATAATATTGTTAATGATTTGTTAAAATTGAATCAAATCAAAATTTCATATATAAAATTGAACGAAATCAAAGTTAATGTATAGTTTTGATATTTATCCCTATATGATTTGCTTGTAGAGTTTTGCATATCCAATATTTCCATGTCCATTAGCAATTAAAAATCAGACATTGAGTATGTAAAGGCTTAATATATCATTTGATACTCAAGTTTGACCCTTTTTTTTTTTCTAATGTGGTAGTTGTCTTATCTCTTGGTCCAATTTGACAAAAGTTATATATTTTGGCACCCAAAAAAAACAATGTTAAATTTTTAATGTTTAATTTGAGTTTTAGGTTTATTTGATAAAAGTTAATTGCTAATATAAAGGGTTTGAATTTCTCATGATTTTATTAATAGAATAATTTTAGTATTAATTGTGAATTTGTTTAAGTTTACATTTAATTTGTCAAATATAATCTAACGGATGTGATTTAATTCAAGTTTTAGAGTTGATTTAAAGAAAGTTTAAATCAACCATAAAACTTGAATTAAACACTAACAAATTAACATTGTTACTTTTGAGTATTAAAATATATAACTTTTATCAAATATAGATATCCATTTGTAGTAAAAAATAACATAAAAAAATGTCAAACTCTTACATCAAATTATGTATTAAGTCTTATGATATTTTTGTAATTATTTATTTTCTGATATACGCTTAAATGAATATAAATCGTAACTTAAAAATAAATATGGTTTGAAAAACTCATGATCACATGGTGGGACCTAGATTGGATGGTATGGTAGCATTCAAAACCAAGAATGCCTCTTCTCAATTATATATGGACGAATAAAGAAAGGAAGGTTGGGGGTGACCTGCTTCACTCACCTAATTATTTGCCGACATTTCCTCACAACCACACATCCCCTCGATATCTTTTTCACAATTCCCCAAGTGAGGAATGAAACCAAAAGGAAAAAAATCATCCTCGAAAACGCCTTTTTAGAACACCACACTTTGACACTATACCCGAATGCTAGCTTTCATTCGCAAAGGGAAGTCAATCAATCAAGTTGCTATACACTCATCATCAGCTGCCATCTATTTCTGATTCAAATCTTCAATTCACTTCTACTACTACTACCTTTATACATACAAGGACTTGATTAATGATTTCACCACACAGACTCAGAGGCATAGCGTTATTGGCTTCTTGGGAAATAATTTGCAGAGGAAGAAGAGTAAGCAAGTGAGGCTTGAGATCGAGAGGAGCCTTGGAGGTGTTGTAGCAATTCAGCTGGGGTCACTTCTACTAATGATGATGTGTAGGAAGCAGCAGTTTCGGTATTTTTCGAGGAGTTGCTAGTCGGCTTGTGGGCGTCGCTCCCCGATGTAGGCTCCTGTCGAATTTCTTTTAGCAATGCTGCCACATCTTTCATTATGGGCCGATCATCGGCGCGATTGCTTGTGCAGAGAAGTGAGATTCCTAGAGCTTGAAGCATTTCTTGTATCTGAGTGTCTGGATGACCTTGGAGTCTAGGATCAAGGATTTCTACGGGGTCCTTCTTGTTTTTCAAGTGATCTCGGACCCATTGGATTACATGGTACCCGTCAGGAAACGATGGGTCTGCCGGTTTCTTCCCGGTTATCATCTCCAGCAACACTACCCCATAGCTATACACGTCGCTCTTTTCCGTGATCTTTAACATGCAACCATACTCTGCAATGCACATATCAATTTGAGAACACCAAGTAATTATTACACCAGATAAACAGAAAAAAAATGTCTGGTGTTCTACGAGGAATGAATGATACACACACCAAATGCAATTAATGCATCATGCAAAAGCAATTTAACAGGGCCCGCTGAGACATCACACAACAGTGTAATTGTATTTTTGGCTGGTCATCATCATACATACTCTTCAACGTTTTCAAATGGAAGCTGAATTTAAACTCTCTAGGTTGACAAAAAAAAATGTAGAATACATACATATAAACTGTAGGGCTGGCTTCACAATCAAAAGAGCGTGCAACAACTGCCATAACACTAACTAATATAAACAAAAGACAACAAGTTTGGTTTGAGACCGACTGATTGATGTCCACACTACCTATAAGTTCTGCATGTAGCTAGACATGCTAAAACACCTAAATTCCAAGTAATTTAGCATGTAAAAAAGTGAATGCTTGCTTTAAGTCCCATCCATCATTTCATTTTTGTCACATCCCCATTTACTAGCATCTTAACCATGATTATAGCATAAAACCCCAAATTTAATTTAATCTAATAGCTACATTAAAAAAAAAAAATAGAGTACAGGTCCCAGGATGCTTACCTGGTGCCATGTAACCGAAGGAGCCCGCAAACTCGGGGTTGGCGGAGAAGGAGGCACCGTTTTCATCCTCAACCAACCTAGCCAGCCCAAAATCGGCCAAGCAGGGTTCGTAACGGTCACCTAGCAGAATATTATGAGCCTTCACATCTCGGTGTATGATGGCCGGCACGCAATCGTGGTGCAAATAGGCTAACCCTTCCGCCAGGCCTAATGCAATCTTGAATCTTATGTCCCAATCTAAAATGTCTCTTCCGCAACCTTCGTGCAACAACGCGCCCAATGTTCCATTGGGCATGTAATCGTAAAACAACAGTTTTGTTTTCCTGTTGGCTCCCCAACCTAGTAATCGTAAGATGTTACGGTGTCGGATTCTAGCCAACGTTGCAATTTCGGATGAAAACGAGGAGGCTGATGTCATTTCCGATGAACGGAACCTTTTAACGGCGATGGTTAGTCCTGAAGAAACGGTGACTCTATAAACAACACCACTTCGGCCGCGGCCGATTATGTTGCCGGCATTCAGGGATCTCGTCACGTCAGCGATTGATAAGTCCAGTTTCTGGTATAGAGTCAGCTCCCATGGCGGGCCCATTTCCAGGTCAGCGTCTCCTTCAATGTCACAATCATGGTGAGGACCACGGCTTCGCTTTTTAGAGCTGATGATGATGTAGACCGCCGCCATGAGGAGAGCACATGCGGTGCAGAGCAAAACCACCATCGCCACGCGCGCGCCCCTGCGCTTAGACGAGGAGCCACCTCCTTTCCCGTCGTATGCAAAACACTGGTTGCCGGAGAAGCAGATTGAGGGGTTCCCTGCAAGAGCGTTGAGTGGGAGCTTCGAGAAGATGGGCGTGTCCGGCACTCGCCCACTGAAGTTGTTATGCGACACGTTGAGAAGAACTAGATTTTGCAGCCCGGCAAGATTTTGAAGGTCTCCAACCAGTTGATTATGGGATATATCCAGAATAGCAAGCTTATCCAATGACGTGAACTCCTCCGGTATCTCGCCGGTCAGCTGGTTCCAACTCAAATTGAGAGCGATTTCCAGCGCCGGAATCTTTCCTAAAGTTGCCGGAATATTACCCATCAGCTGATTTGAGCTCAAATCTAGTAACTGTAGCTTCGAACAGGACCCCAGTTCAGTCGGGATTGATCCAGAGAATCGGTTCTTCCCAAGAACGAGTTTAGTGAGTGAACTCAGTGAACCAAGGCTCGAACTCAGTGTCCCTTCGATTAAGTTATCAGAGAAATCAACAAACTGAAGTGAAATGAGCTTGCTCAAGCTGAGAGGTAAGGTACCGCCAATAGAGTTGGAATGCAGATCCAGAAAAGTGAGATTCCGACAGCCGGATATTTCTTGGGGTATAAATCCGGTTAATCGGTTGGAACCCAGATCCAAGAAATTCAAGTTCTGCAAGCTCCCAAGCTGGATAGGAATGGATCCGGTTATCTTGTTATTGCTGGCGCGAAACCGGATCAAGGAGGAGCAGTTCCCTATGTCCGGCGGAATGTTCCCCATGAGGTTATTGGAGAGAAGCAATAGTTTGTTGAGTTTCTTAAGCTGGAAGATTCCAGTGGGGATAGGACCCGTTAAGCTGTTTTGAGATAAATCAACGGCTTCCAGGTTGTAGCAATTGGAAATGGAGTCGGGAATGTTGCCTTCTAGTTTGTTCTGCCATAGAAACAGAATCGTCAAGTTTGTCAAGTTGCCCAGCTCCCCAGGTATAGCTCCAGTGATCTGATTGTTGTCAAGTTCGATGTGAGTCATCTGACGACAGTTGCCGAGTGTGGAAGGGATCTCTCCCGAGATTTGGTTGACGCTCAGCTGAAGTTCTTGGAGAGATGACAGGTTCCCAACCGATTGGGGAATGCTTCCAGTTAATGAATTCATGGAAGCATCGATGACTGATAGCATATTGCAGTTCCCAAGCTCGGGAGGAATGATACCTACCAAGTTGTTCTGCCACAGCAACAGGTTTTCAAGGTTTCTCAAATTGCCTAGGCTGCTGGGTATTGATCCAGCCAGGGAGTTTTCATACAAGTAAATGTTCTGAAGGCCGGTGCAGTCCCCGATTTCTGGGGGGATTTGGCCTGACAGATAAGCGGTGTAGATTGCGATGGTTTGAAGCTTCCTGAGGAGGCCTAAAGTTGGAGGGAGGAAACCCGAGATGCTTGTTTCAGCTAGGCCTAACATCACCAAATTGGTACAGTTGCCTATTGCTGGTGGTAGAGGGCCTTCAAGCTCCTTGTTCCCACCGGCTCTGATCATTTCAAGATTTTTTAATTTGCCTATGGTGCTGGGAATTCCACCGCTCAGTTGATTATCGTATAGGATGAGCCATTTCAAACTTGTGAGATTCCCAATTTCGATTGGGATGGAGCCCTTGAGTTGGTTTGAGTTGAGATGGAGTTGTTGAAGCCTATACAAACCGCAGAGCTCACTTGGGATTTCACCACTTAACACATTTTCACTCAAATCCAAGTGGGTCAACTGGGTGAGAATGCTTATCTCTTTTGGGATTGGACCAGTAAGGTTTGCTCCAGAGAGGACAAGCTTATTCAAAGTTAACAAAGAGGTGAAATTAGCCGGAAGTTGTCCAAATAAATCCACATACCTCAATTCCAGTTCCACAACCTCGTTGTTAAAATTGCAGACGATGCCTAACCAGTTGCATGGGGTGACATCCCCTGCATCCCAATTGCTTAAGGCCTGCGGTGATCCATTGAAACTGGCTTTCCAAGAGAGAAGAGCTTCACCTTGTTGGTTAACAGCGAAAGCAGCGTAAGGGGAGCGAATTAGAATGAAGAAGAAAGAGAGGAGAAGGGAGGATAAGAGGGTCCATGGATTCCCAGGCATTACAACAGAGAGGAAGGGTTGAGGGTAGGGAGGGATAGACAATAGAAGAACCCCCAAATCATGTCTTGTGGTGGGTGGGTGGGGTATTGTAATTTTGTGTATAAACTAATAGAAAAGACCCAGAATCTCCGGATCCAAGAAACAGCTAGGCCATGATGTTTGTGCAGTGCAGAGAGAAAATGGAATTTTAGATGGGTGTGTGATGCATTTGTTTATGGTGGAGATGAGGTCAGGTGGGGAGGGGGGAAACGGGGGATATCTGTTTTTTCCTTTTTGGTTTCAAATTGAATGGTTGAGTGGATGGCTTCTTGTCTGCAATTCTTTTAGTGTTCAAAAACTCCCTGCTTTCCATCTTTTTTGTTGGCCTTGTGCAATTATAATATCACTCTTCTACATACCATAACTAAGGGACACCAAACAAATCTTAAAACGTAATCGTAATCACACCTACAATACTGGGATACATCATTTTAATGCCAAATCCATACTTGCCCTTTTAAAGTATATAGAGTCAGATTGTATTTTATCTTTTTTATTTAAAAAAATATATATTAGTACAGGAACTAATTTGTCTAATTTTTTAATAGAGAATCAAAATACAATCTAACACTTAATTATTTTTATTATTTTTCGAGATTTTAATTTATCTTCATCAACTAAAACTAACCCTTCACTTTAGGAGAAATTGTAGGTGGATATATTTATTTTATTTATTTAAAAAATGATTTGATGAATCAATTGAATTGGATTTGAGATTTTAGTTTACATAATAAAATCTTAAAATTAAAAAAAAAAGGTGAAAAGTGAAAAAATTATAATAATAATAATAAAGTGAAAAGTGAAAAAACTGGAAGAAGAGAAGAAATTAGGAAGGGGAACATGTGCTTTACCTGAAGCAATTCAGATGATGTTCTTACTCATTTTCTTAGACACACACATGTTAGGTAAATGAATGAAAATGTGTCTGCCTTTCTTTCCAGTGTTTTCATAACTTTTTCTTTCTTTCAAATGTAGCTTAAACTAACTTTTCAATTAAAAAACATTGAATAACTAAAATGTTATTTATGCGAAACATATCCAATTAATTTAATATTAAAAAAGTTTTATAGATTACCATAAACATAAATTTTAATATTGAAATAAAAAATTCAATAATATTATAAAATAGATAAATAGAGAGTAAAGAACAAAGAAAATGAGAAAGTAGAAGAGAACGTATTTTATTGATTAATTGGAATATTTACAAAGCTTCTTTAAAGTTTCTATTTATAGACATAAAAAGTATAAATAAAATGAGATCTATTTCTAATAACTATTAAAATTTAAAGTACATAAAAACTTATCTTGATCTTGATGGACATTTACTTAATAAGATATTTATAACAAATAAAAAATAATCATTGCAATATTTATTAAAATAAAAAAGTAAACATATTAAGGCAATGTAATAAAAATTCTTACAAATTTCTATATATAGGTTATGATTTTATTCTACCATGTTTACTTAACTTTATTGTTTAAAGTAGAGTAACAATAAATATAATATTATAAAAAAATATTAACAATGAAATAAATTAATTAAACTATATATAAAATAAAGGATAAATTATAAAAATAGTTACTTTTGTTTTCCTCATATTACATTTTAGTCACTTACGTTATTATTTTGTTACGAAGTGGTCACGCTACCGTTAAGCTTCGTTACCTCCCTAACAACGGTCCTACGTGACCGTCTAAATGGGTTTTAAATACAAACTTGGATGTCCTACGTGACAGTCTAAATTAATTTTATTTAATTAAAAACCTATTTTCATCACAACAACTGGACATCCAAATTAGTATTTAAAACTCATTTGAACTGCCACATAGAACTGTCGTTAAGGAGATAACAGTATTTAATGGTAAAGTGACCACTTCATAATAAAACGATAACGTAAATGACTAAAACGTAACATTTCAAACATAAGTGACTAAAATATAATTTGAGACAAATAAAAGTAACTATTTTTGTAGTTTACTCTAAAATAAATAACCTATAAAAATTATTAATAATATTATTTAAATCATAATAGATTAATATTAATATTTAAATGATAATTTTTATATTGTTTAAATATTAAATATTTGTAATATTAAGTAACACTAATATAACCAATTCTAAATAAAGTGTTTATTTTTTCAGTTAATAATAACATCTTAAAATACGGTTTCAAAATTGAAAGACTGTTATGGTCTACGACAGATAACAAAAGTTGTTTACGTTAAGATTATTAATTAACTAATATCCAAAGGAAGACGGTAAATGTTTTCTAAAGCTGAAAAATGAAGACTTCGTTGAAAAGAACAAAGCTGCAATAAGGCACTGTTTGGATCTTTATTCGAGTTTATTCATATTCATATGCAATGAAGCGTTCACAATGACTCTACACTTTAAAAAATAAAATAAAATTACGAAATATGACCTACTGCAAATATTCTAGTACTTGTTTCTTGATGAGATCTATGACATGGACCGACCCTGTACCATGAATCTTTATATTTATTATGCTAATTTAAAAACATAAAAAAATACATCAAGATCCATGGAGAGGAGACGAAGCAAACCTGCAAATAATAACGATAACCCTTTCATAACACAAATGTCAGATTATGTTTATAATTTATTTTTCTTTCTTTTAGAAAAAGTAGGAAATTAAATAAATAAATAAATAAAAAGGGAGGCATTATCACGTGAGTGATGAGGTGTCAATCAGAATAATTATATTATGGGTAAATTACATCAACAGTCATCTAACTTTGGGTTAACTGACAAAACAGTCACCTAAGTTTCATTTCAGTCACTCAACTTTTGAAAAGTTACAAACCAGTAACAGTTACCGTTAGGGTGTTAACAGAATTGCTGACGTGGCAAGTTAACCAGTTGATGTGGCAAGTTAACTTGTCACGTTGGTGAAGCAGCTCCATTTCCCTCTTCTTCTTCTTCTTCTTCTTCTTCTTCTTCTTCTTCTTCTTCTATTTTTACAGCATACATATATTGAAGTTAGATACGAACTTATCACTAAAATCATCATCTCTATGAAAATTAATACTTGACAAACTTGAGTTCAGTTTAGCTGAAGAATAAAAAAGAAAAAGAAACAAAGAGAAATATACAAACGTGCACAAATACCTTTGATTCAGAATGTAGGGACACAAAACTTACAAGGAAGTCATCCATGTGAAAAGATTCTAAAAAGGCTTCTAAAATATCAAGTATAGTTAAAGATATATCAAATTCTCAGTAAAAATAAGTTTCCAAAGAACATAGCATTGAAACCTAAAATATGGGGTTCATATACAAAACTCATGTATGTAAGTGCATGTACATTGTCCAATAAGAGATACCTGAACAATAAAAGAATGCAAGTAAAAATTGTGAGGCATGATGCTAGCTCCAAGGAGACTCATCAGGGCAAATGCACTCTCCCCGCTCAACTTTGTGAGCATCCCAGTCGTGGAAAGAGAAATTTCTGATTGACTGATGAGCACTCTGAAAACATAAAAAAGCAATATGTAACCTGCCGCATATATGCATAGGAAGCTTGCCCTACAATGATCCTAAATATTGAAATTATATCAGATTGTTGATGATGTTGCAAGAGAAATTGTACAACAAAAGAAGCAATTCAGCTTACCAGGAGGGTGGCAAAAACTGGGAATAAGACAGCATCAAGAGCAAGTAAAAAAACTCCAGTGGACAGATTCACCCCCAAGAGAAGATTAATCCCATGCGCAACACCCAAAACCTGGTAAAATAAGGACATTTGTTGTGAGAATAAAGTAAAAATCATTATGTAAAGTGCAAATCACAAATTTTAGCTGTCTTAGTTCCAACATAATTTGGAAAAAGCGTCTGGGCAGTATAGGAGCTGGTCAATAAGAAAATTACCACGGTGAAGAAGAAGAAGAAGAAGAAGAAGAGGAAAATAGAGCTGCTTCACCAACGTGGCAAGTTAACTTGCCACGTCAGCAATTCTGTTAACACCCAAACGGTAACTGTTAATTAGTGACTGTTTTGTAACTTTTCGAAAGTTGAGTGACTGAAATAAAACCTAGGTGATTGTTTTGTCAATTACCCCAAAGTTGGGTGACTGTTGGTGTAATTTACCCTTATATTATTATTTCGGGGTTATATATCCTTGCTTTTTTTCTGGATTTTATTGTGCATGAGTATGCTAAATTGAATAAGACTAATATGTGTTGAGGACATGCCTATGTATCAAATTTTACAATTATATATCATATCTTAAATACAAAAAGTAAATTTAAGGAAAAAAAATATTCTAATGAGCGATATTTTAAAAACAATTATAAATACCAAATTCTCTTCTTAATAAAATAATAAACACTGCCGCACTCAAACCGGATTTTCAAATTTTCATTTATACTAAATGAATTAAGAAAATGAATAATATGATGGGTCCACAAATAAAAGAGGGGGGCTCCTGATATAGGAGTGGGTTTGCCATTAGTTTACTTAAAATAAAATCATGGCATTGCAAGTGTGTGTAATTAGGAATCTAGGCACGAGAGGCACTGGCTGGCACTGCAGTGTGGCACATGTCTCACAATCACACGAAACAGACACATTCGTTTTGTTTATTGCTTTTCATGTTTCGACTACTTAAAAGGGGCCATTAAGTAGGACACCTTTCGTTTGCACTGAATCTGCCCCAAATTATTTTTAATATATTTGAAGTTTGAATTTTATTTTTAATTTTTTTATATAAAAATTCATAAAATCCCCGTTTTAATATAAGGAAAAATATCTTCATTTCCTTTTTTAAATTTTCATTATCTTCATACATCACGTCAAATCCTCTAAAACATAGAAAGAAAGAAGCTTTTCATTATCTATATCGCATCTACATTTACATCCTAATTTTATGCATCTAATTTGATCTACCAATTATATCTGAAATTATTGGGTTTATTTAGTAGGTTTATGGAAATTATTCTGCAAAATCTTCTTTAAAATGTAACAATTAGTTTGCATCCTATGCACAAATTATTATATGTATAAATAAAATTATATTAAATTAATTGTTTTAAATTTTTTATTGGAACTGAATCGCTACATTTACAATTTTATATTAAATAAAAATTTTAATAACATAATTATTTTATTCATTACTTTATAAATATCACATTAAGTTGATTATAAAAGATAAACATAAATTTTTAAAATCATTAAAATAAAAAGAAGCTTGTAAAAAGCTCTCGATTTAAAAAAACATAATTAAACCTCTATTCTTCCTTTTTTCCACTTAATTAGATAACCCCCAATTTTTTTTAGTCATGCTGTAATTGTGACATGTGGTGAAAAGAAATTAAATTTTTTAAAATAAAAATTATAAAAAAATATAGAAAATAAAAATTATAAAAAATTATAAAAGATATAGAAAAGTATTTTAAATTTATATTTAAAATTTAGAAGAAAAAAATTGTTAAAATTATAAAAAAAATTATTTAATTTGTTAATATAAACCTTATTGATTTAATTCCGTGATATTTGTAGGAAAAGCAAATAACAT
The DNA here is from genome assembly GCA_025503065.1 of Gossypium bickii. Taxonomy (NCBI): domain Eukaryota; kingdom Viridiplantae; phylum Streptophyta; class Magnoliopsida; order Malvales; family Malvaceae; genus Gossypium; species Gossypium bickii. The sequence goes on along the minus strand of CP106710.1, from coordinate 107,530,096 downwards.
TTATATATATATATGTACGTATATATATATATTCGGTGATTATATATACGTGACATTATTGCATACCTACTCAAAAAGGCCTATTTCCAAGTAAATTTACAGATGGGCCGATTAAAATTTTATTTACCGAAAAGGGTCGTTTTTTGCAAAACGCGCCTACGTGGCCACGTTTTAAAGGGAAAGTGTCAGCAAAGCGCGCCCCCAAGGGAGCGTTTTTGCCACGTCAGCAAAACGCTTCCACGTTAGCGCGTTTTGCTGACGTGGCAAAAAACGCTCCCTTGGGTGTACGCTTTGCTGGCAAATTTTCAACTCCAACGGCTAAATTTTTTTGAAACGGTAAAAAATATATATATAAAAACCCCTTCCATTCTATTATTTTCACACAAAATTTCTTAATAATTTAGCAAAAATTCTCTACGATTTCTCCTTAGAGCTCTCAAATTTCTTATTAAATTTCTCAAAGCTCTTTATAATTAGTTATCTACTTTTATTTTTTTCTAAATTAGTATTATTTTTTATAATTTCAAAAATATTTGATCGTGTTAGCAATCACCGGGAGATTAATTCGTCTCGATCATAAACATATCTCCGTTGAACAAATGAAAATGGTAACGATTTATTTTAAAATTTGAATATTATTTAATATTTTTTTCATTTATGTAATTTTAATTAATTTTAATTTTTAATATTATTTAATATTTTTTCATTTATGTAATTTTAATTAATTTGTATTTTATAAATTTTTATAATAGTCTGTAGATCGGGTGTTACAATGCTATATTCGTAACATGCCTAGTCCGCCATCACCGTTGATAGAAAATTACTTGAGGGAAGCGGGTTTTTGGCACGCGACCACTATAGGCCGAGAGTGCAAGTTAGACCCAAAAATCATCAGCGTGTTAATAGAGAGGTGGAGACCGGAGATACACACATTCCATCTTCCATGCGGAGAGTGTACTATCACTTTGGAGGACGTCTAGTTACAATTCGGATTGTCGATGGATGGGGCCGCACTCACCGGGTCCCTTCAATCTGCTGATTGGGGAGCCATATGCTACGATCTTTTGGGTGCGATTTCGGATAATATTTACGGAGGTCGGATTGAGATGGGCTAGTTATGAGACACATTCTTGGAGCCGAGGAATGATTTGACTGAATTAGAAAGAATACGATATGCCCGGGCATACATCCTTGAAATGATTGGAGGTTATCTAATGCTAGACTTGTTACGGAATCTCGTACATCTAAGGTGGCTGCTGAAACTTGATTTTAGAGCAGCTGACGAACTTAGTTGGGGGTCTGCCGTGTTGGCAACATTGTACCGGGAGATGTGCGGGGCAACACCACCAAATAAAGAAAAAATTGGAGGTTGCCTATCACTACTACAATCATGGGCTCGGTTTCACTTTCCATTTTTATATCCTCGAGTGAATCACACATATACATTCCCACTCATAACAAGGAAAAATTTTTATTTGATTTTACAATTATTCCATAGATTTAAAATAAAATTGTATGCTGAAAATTTATTTAATTAGGTGGAACCATCCGGTGAGTTATGTTAGAATACCCACTGCTCTTGAAGATATACGGCTTCTATTAGACCAACGGTCAGAAGCGCAAGTAAGTATTAAATAATATATATACATACATAAAATAGTCGTTTCATATTTAGTATTTAGTATTTAGTATCATGTATGTAACTAATATTTTTATCCCATTCATATAGTTTCAATGGACACCATATGAGGATTCGACAAAATGGGCAGTAATTCCGAAAGAATTCTTTCACTATTCGAACATTTGGCATGTTAAGGAACCTGATGTGCTCGATGAGCAGCACAAAATCAACTTACGGCTAACGAATTGGCCGTTGTTCTGGTCGGAATATATCAAAATTTGGGAAAACCAGTACAATCATATACCTGATCGTGAATCGATCATCGTCTCAGAGTTAGTGTGCACCCCGGTTTACATGCCATGGTTTAGGATCCATGGCAAGCTATATTTACTGTCGGAAGAGTAGAGGCATCGGAAAATCTGTGTGGAAAGGGAACGACGGGGCCCTTTAAATCCCAGTCTTATGCCAGGTTAGAATGCATGGCCCGATGCATCTCCTTTCCCGATGACTCCGACTCAACCAATGATATATAGCCATCGTCTCCGAAGGGATCGCACAACGCACCATCGGGGAGCTCATCTCATTACCATTCCCCGTCACCTTATGGGATTTAAACACCTCCGCCGTGGGTGATGCAAATACCTCCACATTTTTTATTCTACCAAGGTGGGTCATCTTCTCAACACCCACAACCGGAGCAACCACAATCCCCGCGAGAGCAACCAATGAGGAATCCAGCGCGTAATCGTCGTCCACCCCTATGTGGCACTGATTTCGACCGGCATATGCATTGATTTGATTTTAATATATTTGTAGAAGCTATTTTTATATTGTTTCATTTAATAAAAAACAGTTTTTTTATATTTTAATAGCAAATTATTTTTTTTATTTTATAATTTTAATAAAATATAAGTTCCTTTGAATAAGGCGGAATAGAAATAATGCAACATCGTTTTACTACAATAATTATCAACTATTTCGATTTGGACATGATCGAATTATATGACCTAGGTTCCTACACCATCTACACAACTTTTGTTGGTTCGTTCTTTCCCGGATATCCATATTATTATGTATTCTACTCGAGTAAGGTCGACCTTTTGGTTTGCAACGCAATTCTCAATTTGATAACAACTTAAACAGAGTAAGCGATACAGATGACACTTACGTTCATCTAGGACCGGTGGGAATACGTGTCTCCACACATTGTACATGTTTTCTACATTGTACACTTCGTCGACATATCTCATGGGATCCAAACGAAGATTCTAACAAGCTGCAATTGCATGAGCGCATGGATAACAAAGTGCGTCAAACGTCCCATAGTCGCAAGTCCTATTTATCAGATGTACACGATATTGCCCGCCGGTAATACATTGTGTCAGTCTGCCAGACTCCGTCACACGAAACCATAGGTTGTCATTGTGACACACAGTGTGCATCGTGTTGGCCCGCGCCTTTGCCTTGTTAATTTCTTGCAATACTTTCCGTAACCATACATGGCCTCCCTGCATTTGGCCTTTATAACTCGCTGCTCACTTTGGAAATAGTGCCGCCAAATGAAAATATGTCTCTCGCACAACCAAAGTTATCGACAAGTGACGCGTTTCTTTTAAAATAGAATTTATACATTCAACCAGGTTTGTGGTCATATGACTATATCGTAGGCTATTGTCATATGCTCTTGTCTACTGTTTGAAGGGTATGTTACAAACGTATTCTGCGCCTTGATCGTTAACTAACGCAAAATCCCCAACATCTCATGAAAACGGTCCTTATTGATCTTGTACCCTGCCAATATAAGTTGATAGCGAAAATTACATACCAATATTCCTTTCAGAATAAATTAAATATTACAATCGAAAGTATATTAATAGAGATTAAATACCCATGTTGGTCACTTGCTTTCGTTCAATCGTAGACTGATATTGCCCGTAGTAGTTGGACGCAACGTACCTTAGACAATACCGATGGTGTGTGCGATCCTATAGGCTTTCATGTCGCTCAACTGCGGCTAGAATTCTAGTGCCCCGATCTAATATAACGCAGATATCAGGTTGGGGACATACCTGCCTCCTTAACCTAGAAAGAAAGAAATCCCAGTCATCAGTTGACTCTCCTGGTGTTATTGCAAACGCAATTGGGAGGATTCTCCCACCGCCATCTTATGCCACAACTAGCAATAGCCGATGAGTATATCTACCATACATAAACGTACTGTCAATTTGTACCAATGGCTTGCAGTATACAAATGCATCCCGACATTACTTAAAGCTCTAGAACAAACGTTTGAACACTTGGCATCCCATGGAGCAATCGGTCGTTGTAGTACGCAGGGATCGTTTCAAGGTCTGTTATGCAACCTGGGATGTACCTCTCCAGCACCTGACACCACTGCCAAACCTCATTATATGAAGTGTCCCACCCACTATACAGCTTTTCCAACGCCTTTTGCTTAGCTATCCAAGCCTTGCGGTAAGAGGGCATGTACCTCATTTGGCTACGAATACTGGCAACTATGTATGACATAGAAGTCCTAGGATCCGCCTTCAAAATCGATAGTATTAAGCTAACTATCATGCCTAAATCCATCTTGGGATGATCATGTAAAACACCTATCAACGAAGTACGTTAAATAATGTAACATTAAGTAATAACATTATTATTCAAAACCCTAAACACCCAGTGATACTATACCGGCAACACAGGTATGTGGACCTTTGTACTTTTTTTATCTCCCACAGGCTTGTCTTTATCCTTAAAGAAGCCATTATTTTCCATAAACATGTACCGTCTTGCACTGCACACTTGGCCTCGAACTTCTCAGATTTGGATTTTGTAACATCCTAAACTAGAGGTTGTTTGCGATTATTTTATTTTTCATGTGATTGCCTGAAGAAATGCATATGTTATGATATATTCTAGGGTCTAGTCATGACCCCGGGTTAGGTCGGACTTAGGGCTGAAAACTTCTTTTTAGCACTTGAGAAGAAAAAGGCTAAGTGAGGAAGCTTTATATATTAATTGGGGCGAAGCATGACACAAGGAAGCAGCTGGTAGAATGGCTTGGGGCGCTAGGGTGCAAGGGGGCTTCAGGAGGTAAGGGGTTCGAGTCTGGGTGATAGCATATGAGAGTTTTAATTTTTGCGTTAAAAAGGAAAGTGGCCCAGGGATGACTTAAAAGAAGCTTGTCAGGGATTTATGGCATAAGAAACGCCTTGGCAAAGTGGCTTGGGAGCGCCACTTAAGGGCCTAGGGGCGTTTGGACTCGAGTTCGAGTCACGCTGGGAGCTAAGGGCGTTTTTATTTTGTTTTGGCGTTAAAAAGGAAGGGGCTAAGAAGGCTTTAAAAGAAATTTGGGAGCTTTGATGGACATGAAAGTCAAGGTAGTATAGTGACGCGGGTCGTGTTGGTGATTTCGGCAATGAGGTCTCGCGTTCGAGGCCTGATGGAAGCGCATGGGTGTTTTTATTTTGCTTTGGTGTTAAGGCGAAAGGTAGCTAACGAGGGAGTGCTTAAAAGAAAGCGTGACGGGTTTATGTCACGAAAGGAGCAGTGGCAGAGTGGCAGGAGGCGAGGAGTGTTTCTTCAGGTCTTGGGTTCGAGACCTAGGGGCAGCAATGGAGGTTTAAATTTTTTTTCTTTTTGGCCGGCGTGAGTAGTGGCCTACATGGGCGCTAGTGGATGAAGAAACCAAGTTGTTTTTATTTATTTATTTATTTACTTTCAAAAGCTGTTAAAAGTATGGGGTAGTTTTATTTTATTTTGTTTTATTATTTATTGTGGAAGATGGGCTAGAGAATGGGAACATTATTAAACAATGTTTTCTTTCAAATGGTGATGGGCAATTATCAAAAAGAAAGAGGGGGGGAGAGCATGGCTGAATGAAGCATGCATTAGGGACTTTCATGGTCAGTTTTGGTGTTAGCAAAAGCATGGCTGAAATTGATGATTGTTTTTCTCTTCTTACCAATTTGTTCTTGACCGAAAAATGAGAGAGACCAAAGGCTTGAGTTTCGGTTTTGGAAAGAGTTAGGGAGTATTTCGGCTAGCACATGTTAGTTGCATTGTTTTCTGTCATTTTTCTGTCATTGTTGTTAGCCGAATCTTTTAGTCACTACATCTTGTCAAATCCCCTTTCTTTTTCTATTGTGGTATTAGCTGAATATCAACAGGAACAGATCTATTTGTTGGTCTTTCTCCAATCGGTTTTGAGAAAAGGTACTCCGGGATTGTGAAGCAATCAGACTAAGCCCTCTTTTCCCCAACAATCGGTTTTAGGTAAGTCAAAGTGGTAAGGTTATCTCTTTTGGCTCTTCATTCCTTATGTCGTGAATATCCAAAGGCTACCGATACTAAGACTTGGGTGTTGGCCGATTGTAAGGAGGGAAGATATCACTCATACGTTGCGTGGTGGGTTGTTTTCGTAAGGCAAAAGGAGCAAGGGATCTAGTATGGTAGATCGATTCTTCAGGTTTTCATTATTGAGTAGTTCGGGATTCACTTAGACTTACGTTTAATCAGGTGTGTAAACTCTTACACACTTTATTAGTATAGATTGTTTATTATGTTGCTATATAACCTCTCGTGTAGTAAATTTTTGCCTTGGGGGCATAAGCTTGGATTACGGGTAAGTCCACTATTACTTGATCTATGATGTATGTTGTGTATGCCATTATATGCTGTTAAATGCTATGCTATATACAAATGCATGATATATGGGATCATGATACTTGTTATGTGAGCATGATGATGGTGGGATTGATGAGAGGAGGGAGATGATCTCTATGGACTGTCACCAGTGGTTTTGACCACACGATGGGTTGGCCCCATCACTTGATATATTTGTGACTTCGGTCACCAGTGGTTTTGACAACCAGTGGTTTTGACCACACCGTTGATATATTTTGTGACTAAGTCCCAGTGGTTTGGTACCACCAGTGGTTTTGACCACATGTTGATATTGTGACCTATGGTCATTAGTGGTTTTGACCACACGATGGGTTGGCCCCATCACTTGATATATTTGTGACTTCAGTCACCAGTGGTTTTGACCACCAGTGGTTTTGACCACACGGGATAGAAAAAGGAGTACGGATGGGTAGCTTGGGTTGCATATTTGCATGTCTTACTAATATCTTGTGTATGAGTTGCATTTCGGGTTGGGGATTTATACACTGAGTTTTGGTGACTCACCCCTTCCCATATCATTTTGCAGGTGAGTAGATCGCGGAGATGGAGCCGGAGAGGACTCGAGGCGGCCATGCTTGTTCCTTGGATTTGAAATTTTATTTCGCATCGTTAAAGTTTTATTATTTACTAAATTTTGGTTTGGTTTGTAATATGGCCGCTAGTTATTATTTTGGGATGTTTAAGTAGTTGCTTTTACTTTATTTCTATTATATTACTAATGAACTTATGAACTGTTAAGCAAATCGGTTAAAAGTAACGTTTTCAAAATTTTACTCGTACGCATTTTCAAAGATGTTACCATCGGGTAACAAAACTTACCAAGTTAACAATAACTCTGATGGTTCTAAAATTTTAAATGATCAAATGGTTTCAAAGGAAAAAGGTTTCAACTCAATCGTGTTTACCAAATCAACCTATCCGAGTTTTAGCAAACACCGTTTTATAACTTCAACAATATTTTCAAATTTCCACTATTAATCCAAATCCTTCAAAACGTTTTTACTCCGTGACATACCAGATCCGGTCAAGGCTCGCGGGCCGGGTATGGGGCGTTACAAATTTAACTACATTGTAGTTAACCCTGTGATTGATGTTATGTTGTTTCAAAGCACCAAGAAAACTATCCTTACTGGAAAACTCCTTACTAACTTCCAAATCACCCGAATCCAATGTCGAACATGTACAGTCATGCCTTCTGTGTGGTAGTTCTGGAAACTCCAACGCATCATTTGCCAATATATTGACATTATGCATGTGGGCTGGAGGCGAGTATGTCCTGAACTGTGGATCTTCTTCTTCTTCATCTGAACCCCCTTCAACGTCTTCAGGTTCGGATGGAACAGGCTCTGGTTCAAAAAACAATACAACTTCTGCACCATCAGGGCTGAGCTCTCAAGGTGGATCCACATCGGACTCATCATCCAACCCACCATCATCTACAACGTACGAGGTCCCCTCGCCAGTGGACATCGTAGGGAGTACATCATCCTTTCTTGTAGACGTTTTGTAACGTTCCCGATCATATGTAGATTGCCAACCACTAGAAGTTGATGTGTTCCCCTATACGTATTTCCAGCATCGAACATCGACCCACCGATGTGCATGTCCCATCTACTAACCGAGTGTCATGTAGGAGTTGTGTTTTCCATACTGCCACCAAACACGAGCGTTTTCTTGTTCTGCCTCCCACTAACAGAGTGTCGACTAGGGGTCGTGTATTCCTCTCGAACAACAGTTGATGTTAAAGTCGAAAATGTTTCATTTGCCAATGAAAATTGAACATGTAACTCAAGAGAGGGTGATCCACTAGCGAAATGAGTCTACACCATCGCCTCAAAGCTACGAACACCTTTGATGTCAAATGAGTCATATTTCAAGGGATCAATAGAAGCACAAAATCGATACTTAATAGAAGAAACCCTACTTGGCATCGTTCCAAATATTTTTCGCCTAATTATTTTACGAAATTCTATAAAATCTATACTCTGGTTAAAAGCCATTCGCGTTGTGATCTCTAATAAAAAAACAACTCCATTCTCGGTGTCACGGACCTCATCATCATAGTAAATAACAACATTAATAAGTTCACTCATCTTCAATTTCTATTTTGCTTAGCCTCTTTAATTTTTCTTGCTGAAACTTATGCAACCTGAGAATGATATTTGCCTCGTTTATAGCCTAAGGCCAAGGATGAACTACTGTAGAAAAAGAGCATCCACGTGGGAGCTTTTTTCAGAAATTTTGCTGACAGTGCATCCTGCTTGAAGCGTTTTTGACACTATTTGTTCAGAAACGTCTTCTCAAAATTATTTTTTCAGGAACTACTGTAGCAAAAGAGCGTCCATGTGGGAGCTTTTTCTGTATTTCTGCTGAAACTGCATCCTGCTCGAAGCGTTTCTAACACTATTTATTCAGAAACGTCTTCTCAAAATAATTTTTTTAGGAACTACTGTAGCAAAAGAGCATCCACGTGGTAGCTTTTTTCTGTATTTTTGCTGACAGTGCATCCTGTTTAAAGCGTTTTTGACACTACTTGTTCAGAAACGTCTTCTCAAAATTATTTTTTTAGGGTAAAATAGTCAATTTTGTTAAAAAAATAAACACAATGTTATTTTAAAAAAATCCTAAACCCTAATTTACTAAATTTTAACCTTAAACCCTAACTTAATTTATTTAAAACCTTAAAACCCTAATTTACTTAATTTATTCTTAAATCTTAAACCCTAATTTAATAAACCCAAAACCTTAATTTAATTTATTTAAAACACTAGAACCTTAATTTACTTAATTTATTTAAAAAACATAAGCCCTAATTTAATAAACCCATAACCCAAATTTAATTTATTTTAAAACCTAACTTAATTTATTTAAAACCCTCGAACCCTAATTTACTTAATCTATTTAAAAAACATAAACCCTAATTTATTAAACCTAAAACCATAATTTAATTTATTTTAAACCAGAATTTAATTTATTTAAAACCCTAACTTAATTTATTTTAAAACCATTAACCCTAATTTAAATAATTTTTATAAAAAACACTAAATCTTAATTTATTTTTAAAAACGCTAAAACCTTAACTTGTTTTAACAAAAACCTAAAAATACTAAACCCTAACTTATTTTACCAAAACCCTAACCTTCAAAAACCCTAAAAACCCTAGGGACTAAACATGCAAATATCCCTAACATCTAAAAATACGGAGAAAATCGCTCCCTTGAGGAAGCGTTTTTGCCACGTCAGCAAAACGCGCTTACGTGAACGCTTCCTCAAGGGAGCAATTTTTTGGTTTTTTAACCTTAAAACGCGGTCACGTAAGCACGTTTTGCAAAAAGCGGCCCTTTTTGGTAAATAATGGTATAACCAGCCCATTTCTGTAAATATGCAGAAAAAAGGGCCTTTTTAGGTAATTTAGTCATTTATGAAGCACTTGAGAAGGTTAAAGTAAGTAATTAATTAATTTTCTTTAAATATTTATATTTGATATATATTTTAATATAATAGACAATTAAAAATTTAAAAATACTTGTATTTATATTCACCTTTGGAATTCGAGTATGTTGGGTTTTTTTACTTACCCGTTTCATGTTCTATTAGAACAAGACGAATTTTCTGATTGGGTCATGGGAAGGTTTGGAGTTCAAAGTTGCTAGCTGATTATGGTTCATAAAATGGTGGCATATTTGACAAAACATTATTATAATTTGACTATGATTCTATAACTCTTCAACTAATCTTCTTGATGAAGTTATGAGTTTAGCAGATAAGGATTGAGTACTCATCTTTATTTTTTAAAGTGTTTGAAGTTGTTTAGTAACTTGTTTGTAAAATTTTATTATGATATATGTAACAACCCGGTTTAGACCCTAGTCGGAACAGTGGTTTCGGAACCACAAATCTGAGGTCGAAAAAATACTTTAATATTATTTTTGATGTTTATAATATGTACATTGATAAGTGTGAAAGTTTTGTGTGAAAATTTTAACGTTTGTGTGCTCGATTTGGAAAATGGAACTAATCGCGTAAAATGCAAAAGCTGTATGCTAGAAGTTAAAAGTGCTTAATGCTATGTCTTATTAAGTGTGGGGTCCTTATGTTGTTATTAAACCATATGGTTAATGGATGGACAAAAATGGGCTTATATTAGTGGAATTTAAATGTTTTATATTAAGGTTAAAATGGTAATTAAGTTATTAAGTAAATAGTAAATAAATAAAAGTGTTAATAAGCCATATTATCATCATTCATAGCCGAAAACTAGAAAAAGAAAGGGTTTTGAGTTTTTATCCATTCGGCCCTTGTTCATCTTAATTAAGATCAAGAAAAGAGAAATTCGGACCTAGATCGAGGCAAGAACAAAGTGCTCGATTGATCGACTAGTATCGTTGTTTCTACGTCCGAGGTAAGTTCATGTATAATACATAATGTTTAAACAATGTTTTTATGTGATGAAATGAATGGAAATGTGATTGTGTAGTTTGGTAATGTGAAATGTGAGTTTAAAGATATGTGGCACTAAGTGTGCGTAAGTTAGAATCGTTACTGTGATAATGACACTGAGTGTGCGAGATAAAGAAAGCATCGATTTTTTTATTGGGCACTATGCGTGCGATACAGAGACAAATTCAGTTTAATATGATGGCACTAAGTGTTTGATATTATTATAGCTTCAGCTAATTAATTGGCACTAAGTGTGCGAGTTTATCGAACATTTAAAGAGAATCGAATGAATTATGGCATCGAGCTTTGAAGTGGTAAATGTGTTAGATAAATACGTGATGGTACAGGTATGTATAGAACCTATGTGGTTGATGATGTTGTGTATGAGATTGATGGAAGATTATGTGAATGAATGATGAAAAGGGTTGAATTGAGTAGCATTATAGATGCTTGTATATGAATCTATAGATATGGTATGAAAGTGAGTAATAGCTATGGGTGAGATTGAGTAATGATGTGAATTGAACTAAGTGATAGTTAATTTTGCATATTGAATTTGAATTGTTGAGTTAATTGTGTTATATTACGAACTTATTAAGCTTTAAAGCTTACAGTGCGAAGTCTTTCTCTGTTTTACAGTGTCATTAAAGCTAGCTTGGATCCTGGGATCGTTAGCGACTCACTCACACTATCGGAATCTATTTTGGTACCTTTTGGAAGTTGTATTTATGGTATATGACATGTATAGGCTAGTGAGGTTGTGGAATCTTTTGAGATGTATAAATCTTGCCATGTGATATGGCTTGATATAGATTGATTTTGGTATATATTTTGCTATGTGAAAATGGTGTATGTGATGTGTATATATGGTCTTGTGTGAATGGCCATTATGGTATGCTTTGGTGAAATAGAAATAGTATGTTTCATATTTGATTTGATATTTGAGATAGTGAATGATTTGTAGATTATTTGATGTTGGAATTAAACATGTAGGGATGACCCAAATTGGGTGGCAATTTGGCCTTGTAAATGGCCTATAATTGCCCATACAGGTGAGCACACGGACATGTCTCATCCATGTCCTTCACTGTCCCAATTCGAAGCAAGTCAGTCTTGCACATAGGCTAGACACACGGGCATGTGACAGGTCGTGTGATTTAAGTCAGTGTTGCACACGGGCCAGACACACGGGTGTGTGACAGGCCGTGTGACCCTAGTCAGAGTTGCACACGGGGTAAGACATGTGCCCTGTTTAAAAGAAAAAAATTTCTAAGTTCTGTGAAGTTTTCGTATGAGATTAGTTTAGTCCTGAACCTTCTCTGAAGCATGTTAAAGGCCTCGTAGACCTTCTAAAGGGACTTTATGAGTATGAATCATTATGAAATGATGTTGTATGATTGAAATTGTGATATGAGAGTAAAATGTTTCGATATTTTCGGTAATGCCTCTTAACCCTAGTCCGACGACGAATACGGGTTAGGGGTGTTACATTTTATTGGTATCAGAGTTACAGTTTAATCGATTTTAGGACTAACGTAGCGTATGAATGTCTAGCTATACATGCCACATATATATCTGCGATAGTGTGATGAATCCTGACAGATAAATTTTTTTTCGTATAGCAAATGGATCCCGATCGAGCTGTAGCTGATGATGTTGAGATTATTGCGCCTGCTCCCGCTCAGGGGACAACGCCGGCTAAATCTAGGCTGATTAATAGTAGTCACGAGGGAGAGGCAAAGCAAGTCTTCTTCCAAATGATGAGTGAGTGGTTCATGGAGTTCGTTCGAATGAATCCGACTGCTCAACAACCTCCACCCTCGTAAGTTCCTGTAGTGCCATAAGTTATAGACCCGATCCGATTGAGTAAACCTGTAGTTGATAAGATTCATAAGTATGGGGCAGAAGAGTTCAGGGCCACAGTTGATAATGATGCCGAGCGAGCTGAATTCTGGCTTGAGAATACTATTAGAGTGTTTGATGAATTATCATGTACCCCTGATTAATGTCTTAAGTGTTCTGTTTCACTGTTGAGAGATACGACGTATCATTTGTGGAAAACATTGATATCCGTGGTTCCGAGAGAACGAATCACCTGGGATTTCTTCCAAACTGAATTTCGGAAGAAATATATCAGTCAACGATTTATAGATCAGAAATGCAAAGAGTTCCTTGAGTTGAAACAGGGCTGTATGTCTGTTACAGAATACGAGTGAGAATGTGTGAGATTGAGCTAGTATGCACGAGAATGTGTTTTGACAGAAACTATTATGTGTAACGATTCATTGAAGGGTTGAATGAAGATATTAAACTCTTGGTCATAATTCTTGGTTTGAATGAATTTATGGTATTGATTGAAATAGCTTGCAAAGCCGAAGAGCTTAATAAAGAAAAGAAGAAAGCAGACTCAGAAGCTAGAGATGAGAGAAAAAGGTTGACGAGTAAGCTGTATCACTCTTCGTCAAAGAGGTTTAGAGATGTAACCAGTCGTTCAAATGCTTCAATTATACATTTGAGTAAAGATCGTGTGAAACAATATACGAATCCTAAAGCTCAAATTTCAACGGAATCAAGTGTTGGCAGTGTCATAAACAAAAAGCTTGAGTGTAGACAGTGTAGGAGACGTCATATTGGTGAATGTTGGGGCAAGTATAATAATAGAGTTTGTTATAAATGTGGGTCACGAGATCACTTCATTCGGGATTGCCTGAAGTTGGCTGAAAAAGATAATGTTCAGAGTGCGAGGCTGAGTGACACGACAGCTAGGGGTAGACCACCTAGAAATTTAGGAATTGTGAGTGGTTGTCAGAGAGGAACAACAGATACAACTATGAGATTCGAGGCGAGCACTTTCCAGAGCCTACGCTATTCGCACTCGCGAAGAAACGTCATCTTTCGACGTCATTACTGGTACTTTCACTCTTTATGATACTGATGTGATTGCATTGATAGATCCTGGATCTACTCATTCATATGTGTGTGTGAATTTAATATCCAGTAAGACTCTTCCTGTTGAGTCTACTGATTTTGTAATTAGAGTATCGAACCCCTTAGGCAAGTGTGTTATGGTTGACAAAGTGTGCAAGAATTGTCTATTGATGTTTCGAGATATTTGTTTCCCGGCTAATCTAATGCTACTACCCTTTGATGAGTTTGATATAATTATGGGTATGGATTGTTTAACTTTGCATAATGCTATTATGAATTGCAAATGGAAGACCATTGATTTAAAAAGTCAGAATTATGAGATAGTTCAAATTGAATCTAGTGATTTGAATGGGTTATCTGCTGTAATATCTTCGATGAAAGCTTTGAATGTGAAAAAGGGATTTGAAGCTTATCTTGCATATGTGATTGATACGAAGGTGATAGAAAAGAAAGTTGAATCTATGCCTATGGTTTGTGAGTTCCTTGATGTGTTTCCTGAAGAATTACTGGGATTAGCTCTGATACGAGAAGTTGAGTTTGGCATTAAGTTAGTGCCGGGGACGACCCCTATCTCAAAAGCTCCGTATAGAATGGCTCCGACAGAATTGAAAGAATTGAAGTCTCAGTTGCAAGAGTTGATAGACGGAGGTTTCGCACGACCAAGTTTCTCACCCTGGGGTGCTCCTATATTGTTTGTGAAAAATAAAGATGGAACGGTGAGAATGTGCATTGATTACCGCCAGTTAAACAAAGTGACCATTAAGAACAAATATCCTCTGCCCAGAATCGATGATTTGTTCGATCAGCTGAAAGGAGCTACCGTGTTTTCAAAAATAGACTTGAGATCAGGTTATTATCACTTGAGAGTCAAAGAATCAGATGTGCTGAAAACTACTTTTAGAACGAGGTACAGGCATTATGAATTTCTAGTTATGCCTTTCAGACTAACAAATGCTCCTGCTGCTTTATGGACTTGATGAACCAGATATTCAGGCAATATTTGAATCAATTTGTTGTTGTGTTTATTGACAATATTTTGATTTATTCTTGCAATGAGACGGAACATGCCGAGCATTTGAGAATTGTGCTACAAACTCTGCGTGATAAGCAATTATATGCAAATTTTAGTAAATGTGAGTTCTGGTTGCGCGAGGTTGATTTTCTGGGACATATAGTGTCAGCTGCGGGGATATGAGTTTATCCGAGTAAGATTTCAGCAATTTTAGATTGGAAATCTCCGAGAAATGTGTCTAAAGTCTGCAGTTTTCTTGGACTAGCGGGATATTATAGACGATTTGTGAAAGGCTTCTCGATGATTGCAACTCCGTTGACAAAATTGCTACAGAAAGATGTTAAATTTGAGTGGTCAAAAAAGTGTCAGCAGAGTTTTGAATAGTTGAAAGCATTATAGACAGAGGCACCCGTGTTAGTTCAACCTGAACTAGGTAAAGAATTCATAGTTTACAGTGATGCATCGTTGAATGGTTTAGGCTGTGTGTTGATGCAAGAAGGCAAAGTTATAGCCTATGCTTCAAGACAGTTAAAACCACACGAAAAGAACTATCCGACGCAAGATCTTGAATTAGCAGCTATTGTATTTGCATTGAAGATTTCACGCCACTATCTTTTCGGTGAAAAATGTCATGTGTTTTCAGATCATAAAAGTCTAAAATATCTAATGACTCAGGAAGAATTGAATTTGCGATAGCGGAGATGGTTAGAATTGCTAAAAGACTATGAATTAGTAATAGACTATCATCCGGGAAAAACTAATGTTGTTGCTGACGCATTAAGCCCAAAGTCTTTATTTGCTTTACAAGTAATGAATACTCAGATAGATTTGTGTGATGATGATTCGGTTATAGCTGAGTTGAAAGTGAGGCCATTGTTTATACAGCAGATTTGTGATGCTCAGAAAATTAATGCCGAAATGATGGCAAAATGAGCTCAAGTTTATTTAAATCCTGATTAAGAATTTCGAGTTGTACACGGGCCAGACATACGGGTGTGTGACAGGCCGTGTGACCCTAGTCAGAGTTGCATACAGGGTAAGACATGGTCTAAGCCATGGCCGTGTGAGGCACACGGCCTAGCCACACGGGCGTGTGCCCTGTTTTAGAAGAAAAAAAATTTCTAAGTTCTGCAAAGTTTCCGTATGAGATTAGTTTAGTCTCAAACCTTCTCTGGATCAACCTTCTAAAGGGACTTTATGAGTATGAATCATTATGAAATGATGTTGTATGATTGATATTGTGATATGAGAGAAAAATGTTCTGATATATCCGGTAATGCCTCTTAACCCTAGTCCGGTGACGGATACGGGTTAAGAGTGTTACAATATAAATAGTCAAGGTTTTTGAAACCCTTAAGCTTAAAAAGAAAAATGAAAAGAGTAAAAAAATAGAATTTTTGGAGTCTAACTTTATTTGTAAATTAATATACAATATGATCTAATACATTATATGAATGTATGTTTTTTTTAAACAAATCGTTTTGGTTTTATTTAAAGGTAAATGACCTGAATACAACCTAAAAGCATAAACATAAACCGAAAAGCAAACACGCGTCCAAAGCCCCTACTTTAGTTGAGAAAACAAAAATGGAAATGAAAAGACAAAACCTATAACAGTGCAAAATCCCAAAATCAAAACAAAACATAACCAAAACCCTAAAACAATCAAAGGAACCAGTCTATAATAACCTTTATTTTCTACCAAAACGACCAAAACCTCCTTACTAAACTCCCAAAGAAATAATGGACTAGGAAAAGAGATTGAAGGGACCTTTTTCCCATAGTATAAAGACCTCAATCCCAAACACACCCATACCAGTCTGACTTCAAAGCAGGTTTATCCACGTCCAATCCTCTGCTATGATCTCACGAATATGTGAAGGAACTTCCTCTACCAGAACTGATCAGTTAAGCCTTGCCAACCAATCACCGCCATTGCATGTGCAACAACATTACAACTTCTAGGAATGAATTTAAAACTACATGCCTCAAAACTTCTCAACAAAGCTTCCGCATCCTAGGTAGTTGGACGTATAACTAAATGGTCTTTTACATTTGTCTATAATTTTAGTATTACAGTCCTCAAATCACTCTCCAGGATGATTTGCCAGAAACCTATTTCTTGGGCAAATTGGAGCCCATGCAAAACTGCCATCGCCTCCACCATGAAAACTGTGTTGACCTAGGTATGAAATTGATAACTAAAACCCAATATTTTCCCCAATTCATCTCTAACAATAACCCCCTAATATCACCTTTTGATTTGGTTCCAAATCTCCCGCATCGACATTTACCTTGACCCACGATGACAGTGGAGGAGTCTAACGTGCTACAACAACTAGAGGAGGGTGCCTCGAAACTGTACTCAACGCCAAATATTCTTGCCCATAATCGTGAACAAAGGTAACGACATCATTATCACTTTGCAAAATTCCTTCATGGATAAGTTTATTTCAAGCATACCATAGTGCCAAAATTGTAATAGCAGCAAGTTCTTTTTTGTCGTTGTTTGAATGCTCAAAAATCCAGCATAACCAATCCACTAAACTCGCCTCGGCCACCACTTCAGATCACTAGAATCCCAATATTTGCCAAGTTTGCTTCACGAAGAGGCAGTTCCGACTAACATGAATGATCAATTCATCACAATGCTGACACCGTGGGCATAATTGTCCAACTGTTATTGTTTTACAATATAAAATTTTCAGTGTTGGTCCATAATTTTGAACCAATCTCGAGATTAAAATTTTGATCTTTGACGTGCATTTCAAACACCAAAACTGCTTATAGATAATGCGTTCATTCATACTTACAATACCAGGATGTAATAATGCCCTATAGCCATTGCACACTGAAAATTCCCCAGTATGTTCCCCGTACCAAATTTGCTTATCCATCTGATTGATTTGTAGTAAAGGTATACTCAAAATTGCATTCGCCTCATCATCATAGAAAATTGATCTAATTAAACTATTATTCCAACTATTTGATTCTTGCATAATTAAACCACTAACCTGATCAACACCTGAGACTTGCTCCGTAATTACCTTCACCGTTTCTTTACCAGGTAGTCAGTAATCTTCCCAAATAAACACCATTAATCCCATCCCAATCCTCCATTTTAGCCCTGACTTCAGCAAACCTTTTGCACTCCAAATGCTTTTCCAAGTCATAGAAGGGTTTGAGCCTAGACTCGACTCAAGAAAACCTGTATTTGGGTAATATTTCGCCCGAATCAGCCTTGCCGATAAAGAGCCAGGATTCTCAAGCAACCTTCATCCCTACTTTACCAATAAAGCAATGTTAAACTTTGCTAAATCCCTAAAACCCATACCACCATCCTCTATTAGATAACAAAGCTTCTCCTAAGAACACAAGTGCATCCCTTTTGTTCCCCCCAATTTCTGCCACCAAAACCAAGCCATCATTGCTTCAAGCTCCCTACAAAACGAACTAGGTAATAGAAAACACAATGTAACAGCCTAATTTTCAGTGGTGTCAGAAATAATGGTTCGAGACCACTGAATCCAACGAGTGAGTTTGAAAATTTTATTATTTATTATTTATGAGTTAAATGTGATTTTAGGAAAACTGTTGAATTAATGATTTGTGTTTTAGAAGGAATTATTAGGTTAAGTGATTTCAAAAATGAGGTATCGAGACCTCGATTTCATTAATCGAGCCGTAAATATTTTTATAAATATTTACAAAGTGTCATTGAGTTAGTATTAAAGTTTCGTTAGAAAAGTTTAACATTTTGATAGTTAATTAATTAAAAATGACTAAATTAAAAAAGGTGCAAAACTTGTTAATTAAAGAAATAATGATTAAATAGCTCAAGTGATAAATAAGGAAGGACTAAAAGGGCAAATTAGCCCAAAGCGGATGGCTGAGGTGGCATTAGCAAGAAAAAAAATAAGGAAATTAGGTGAAATAAGGGTAAAATTGGAAATTTTGTAAAAATAAATAAATAAAACAACAATTAAAAGAAATCTAGACAATTCTTAATGGATTTTCGGCCAAAAACACCATAGAAGAGTCCCTCTAAGCTAGTTTTTTATATTTTTGCTACAAGTGAGTTCAATTCTTGCCTTTTTCTTGTAATTTTTGTGTTTTTAAGACTTTTACAATTAGGTCCAACTAGCTATTTCATTAGTTTTTGATTCTATGGATAATTTTGAAAGTTACCATTGATGAGTACTAGATTTTTATGATGAATTAACATGGATTTGAAGCTTTAATTTTGTTATATGATGATTTTATCAAGAAATTTCAATAGAAATTGTTTTTATGACCTAATTGTGAAAAATATTAAATCTTAGATTTTAGCATTAAATTCTATTTTTCAAAGGCTGTGAAATAACTTAAAATACTTAGATAAATTATCAATTGAGAAAAATCAGCTCAATTGATAGGATATTTGGTGATGGACTAAATTGTAAAAACTGTAAAAGTTGGGCTAATTGTGTAATTTCAAAAATTGAAGGGTATTTGTGAAGTGAATTGAAATTGAAATATATGCTAATGAATGAATAATTTTATATTACAGATCAAGAGCCTGTAGATCAACGAGAAAAAGGGAAATTTGCAGAATAGTCCCTAACTACTATAAACTTACAATTCAGCCCAGGTAAGTTCGTATGGTTAAACTTTCATGATTATTTATTAATTTATGAATGATATAATGTATTTATTCATATTTTTATTATTAAAATTAAAATTTATTGTTAAAATATGAAATTGAAATGAATGTTTAAAATAAGTAGAACGCAGGATAGAGTACAATCGATTTATAGCGAAAGATGAATTGACAGATAAGACCATGGTTGGACCATGGAAATGTTTATATGTAAGACCATAGATGGGCTATGGCATTAATGTAAAGGATGAATTGACGGATAAGACCATGGTTGGACTATGGTAGTATTTATAAGTAAGACCATAGCTAGATTATGGCATTCTGATGATAAGACCATAACTGGGTTATGGCACTACGAATGTAAGACCATGGTTGGGCCATGGCAATGCATGTGTAAGACCATAGTTGGACTATGGCACAAAGAAAATGATGTACTCATATCTGTAAGTCATTCCTTGATTCAGTAAGAATTGGTAAAAGACTTATGTGAATGAATTGAAAGATATATTGATTATTAATGATATTGATCTGAAGGAAGTGTGTTCATTGGCTTATGTTGTATTTGCAGGGTGAATGTATGATTTATTTACAATTTAATTTATTATATTAAGTTCAGTAAGATCAAAGTTTAATCTATTGAACTTACTAAGCTTTATTAAGCTTACTCGTGTTGTTTTATGTTCTTGTAGATTAACGTGTAATCAGGAGATTGGATCAACACATCAAGCCACACTATCCAGTTTAATCCAGTAGTTTTTGAAATGTAAATTGTAGTTTAAATGACATGTATAGGGTTGGTTTAGCAATGAAATAGTTTGAATTATGGTTGTGAATCTTAAATGTTTGTATGTGTGTAATTAATAGTAGAATTTGATAAATCAATGAATTGATTTAAATGGGTAAGTATAAGTAATTGATGTATATGTAATGTTATATTATGTTTAGAATATGTATTGGTTGGTTTTGATTGCTTGGTTGAGATATATTAGTGTATTTAAATGTTGTGTGTAAGTTGATGTCAAAAAGGGTGAGAAAAGTGGCCTTAAAATGGCTTATTTTCATCCACACAGGTAGAGACACAAGCGTGTGTCTCAGCCGTGTGTGACACATGGCCATGCACATGGGCGTGTAGTATGGCTGTGTGTCCTCTGCACCTTAAAATTTCAAAATAGAATGCCAGGTCTTAGCACATTGTAACACCCCTTACACGTATTCAACACCGGAATAGGGTACGAGGCATTACTAGACTCATATGCAAGCAATTATACAAACCGAGACATGATTTTTTTTCCACTAAAATTTAAAAACTTTTCATGAACTTTCATATCACCCCTTACACAAGCCTACGAGGACTAAAACACACTTTAGGAACGGTTTGGGATCAAATCGAACTCTTTAGAAGATCTTTGGAATGACTTAGAAAAATTCTCATCAAATAGTCCACACGTCCGTATGAAGGAAGGCACACGCCGTGTGGCATATCACATGCCCGTGTTCCACACCTGTGTAGATTTATTTCTCATTTCGAACCTACAGGGGTTTTCACATGGCCTGACACACACCCGTGTCCATGGCCCATGTCCCTCACATGGCCACGGCTCACCCGTGTCTTAGCACGTGTGCAAAAACCTTGACATTTTGTTTCTGACATCATCACCCTATAAATGTCACACGGCCAAGGCACACGCCCGTGTCTCTAGACCGTGTGGCGAATTAAATTTCTAATTCAAGTGCAGACTTCACACGGCCTGGGCACACGCCCATGTCCTATGGTCGTGTCTACCACACGGTTGAGACACACAGACGTGTCTCAGCCTGTCTGGTTACTACTGAGCATTTTGACTTGCCAACTTAGCATACAGGGGGACACATGGCCTAACTACATGCCCATGGGGCAGACCGTGTATCGCGCATGGCCTAGACACACGCCCGTGTACCTACCCGTGTGGACAATAATAATGCTATTTACCAAACCCCTTTCTACCACCCCTACTTGTACTGCATAAACCACATCAAGCAACCAACCCATTCATGCATAATTACACCAATTGATCAACCATGCAACTTGCACATTCATGAATAACATCATCATTTCATAGATTAATAAGAAAGAGCCATCAACTATGGCCTTATACAAAAGAATTCATCCTCAAATGAGCCAACATATTTGGCCAAGACAATATAACATTCAACTAAATCTAAGTCCCTATACATGCCATACTCAAAATGATAAATCTAACTATACCAAAATCTGTGGATAGTGTGGGTGATCCTTCGACTATCTCCGTATCCTGAGTTGGCTCTTCGACACTATAAAACAAGGGAAAAGAGAAGGGAATAAGCTTTAAGCTTAGTAAGTCTATATGTAAACAATAAGCATCATACCATATGCTAATTAATCAAAAGCATTATATATTATGTAAGAACAATTCATATTATCATAATCATGCTTACTCATCTTAACTTTTACCACATCCCAACCACATATCATATACATTGCTCACATTTACTTGTACTTATGCCCTGCACTTATCACCACAAAGCCACATATAATTTCTCTTAGTCAGGTTTCTCGATGAACCCTTCGGAGTGGTACAATATACCCGGTGGTTTCGCACACAGCCCACCATTTAATAATTAACAAGGTGGTATCGCACACAGCCTATCAATGATAATAATTATGATGGTATCGCACACAGCCCATCGTTAATAAATAACAAGGTGGTATCACACACAGCCCACCAATAATAAATAAATATGGTGGTATCGCACACAGCCCACCAATAATCACATGTTCACGGATATTAATCCGCATCTATTTTCCTATTTCGAAGGTTCATCCGAGAATTTCTTCACTTTCTATCATTTTTAATAAATCTTAATAATAATCATTCGCATTCACACAATGCATTAATAAGTAAAACATGCGCAATAAGGATATATCGTTTACACATAAACCTACCTCGATACAAAATATGCCAATTGCAATTTAGTCCGAAACCTTACCTTTTCCTCGGTCAAGGTTGATTCCACGTTCTTCTTGATCTATAATGACATATTTAGCTTATTAGATACTCACATTGATCAAATTACTCCAACATTCCTATTTTGAAAAAATTACCGTTGGCCCTTAGACTTTTGCAAAAATTATGATTTTGCCCCTAGGCCTGTAAAATGAAATGTGTTCATTTTTCACACCCCAAGCCTAGCCAATTCATATTCCCTTTTATAGCAACTCAAGATTTCAATTATTACACACATTCACTACTTATTTTACAACCTTTACAAAAAGGTCCTATTAGGTGTTTTCATGAGAAATCCTTTCACAAAAGTTGTTCATTTAACAACTAAGTTTCATTTTCTTCCATAAGATTTCAAAAATAAACACTAGTTCTATCATGGAAAAACCCTAGACTCTCAACCATTTTGCAAAATAGTCCCATCATTAGCCAGCTTAAGCTTTAGAGGTCCCAAAAGTACAAAAATTATCAAGAAAGACCATAAAAATCACTTACTTGCAAGGAGGATATGTTGCTGAAAATTTCAAGCTTCCAAACCCTTATGCTTGAGTGAAAAATCGGTGGAAGAAGATGATGATAGGAGAAAAAGATGATAGATTCCTTTATTTTTATTTTATTTTATTCCTTAATCACCTAATACCACCAAACATTGACTAAATTAAGTCTCTTGTCCCCCCTATGGACGGCTATGACCTTTACAAAGGCATAATTACACATTAAGGACCTCTAATTAAAATTCTATAGCTATTTGGCATCTCTAGCTTGTAATTTAAAACTTTCACACTTTATGCGATTTAGTCCTTTTTCGCAATTAAGCATGAAATCACCAAATTTAATGCACCAAAAATTTTCATACACTCATAAAATCATGATATAACACATAAAATAATATAAAAATAATCTTCTCCGATCTCAGATTAGTGGTTCCAAAACTACTGTTCTGACTAGCCCCAAAATCGGGCTGTTACAACTCTCTCCCCCTTTGCAAATTTTTGTCCCTGAAAATCTTACCGGTAAAGAGGTTTGGGTACTGTTCTGTCATGGCTTCTTCTGGTTGCCACGTAGCCTCTTCTACACCATGCTTTTGCCACAACACTTTCACTAAGGCTATGCTTTTGTTCTTCAACTGTTTAACCTCTCGAGCCAAAATCTTAATTGGTTTCTCTTCATAGGTCATATCCAGTCGTATCTCAATTTCAGTCGGAGGAATCAAATATGAAGGATTAGAACAATATCGTCGCAACATCGACACATGAAACACGTTGTGTATTTTCTCTAACTTCGCCGGCAAAGGTAACTGGTAAGCTATTGGTCCAATCCTTTTAATAACCTCATACGGTCCTATGAATCGCAGACTCAATTTGCCCTTCCAGTCAAATCTCAATATTTTCTTCCACGGGGATACTTTCAGAAATACTTTATCACCCACATGAAACTCAATTTCCTCCATTTTGCAAATCCACGTATGACTTCTGTTGGTTTGAAGCAGCTTTCAGACTATCACGGATCACTTTCACTTTCTCTTCGATTTCTCTAACCAGATCAACCCCATGAATTTACTTCTCACTAAGCTCGGTCCAATACAAAAGAGTCCGGCACTTGTGACCATATAAGGCTTCGTACGGTGCCATCTGTATATTCGACTAATAACTGTTGTTGTAGGCAAATTCAACCAAAGGTAGAAATTTTTGCTAACTACCTTCGAATTCTAAAACACAGCATCGGAGCATGTCTTCTAGAACTTGAATTACTCTTTCAGATTGACCATCAGTTTGCGGATGGAACGCGGTACTGAAATTCAATTTTGTATCCAAGGCTTCTTGCAACTTTTTCCAAAACCTCGAAGGAAACCTTGGATCTCTATCCGAAATTAGGGACATAGGCACCCCATGTAGTCTCACAATTTCAGCAATATACAACTCAGCCAACTTGTCAAGTGAGTAATCAACACGCACCGGTATAAAGTGAGCCAATTTCGTTAATCTATCAATGATGACCCACACAGCATCTTTCTTTTTTGGGGTCGTAGGTAATCCCGTTACAAAATCCATCGTGATTCGGTCCCACTTCCACTTGGGAACCATCACTGGCTGAAGTAAACCTGAAGGTACTTGATGCTCGGTGTAACAACCCAAAATTTGAGTATCATTTGTGTTGGCTCGGGTATGAATTTTGTGTGTTAGCATAGTCTTGTGAAGGCTTGATTTTATTTAGGAAGTTAGAATAATTTTTAGTATGGTTTATTTAATGAAGTGGATTAAGTGGATTAAGTTAATTTAAGTGTTAATTAAAGCACAAGAGGAGTTAGTGGCAAGGTGGTTAGGATGCTTGAAGGGTTGCTTGAGGTTAGTGGTTCGAGTAGCATGGAAAGCATTTTGAGGATTTTATTTTTCTTCATAGCATTTATGGACGGTCAACCTATGTTTATGATAGGTTGGACTTTCATCTTTTGGTAAGTTGAATGTTGGTTTAAGGAAAGCATGAAATTGGGGATAAGAATCTTAAAGTTATGGAAGGTTGGGGAGACATAAGGCTTGGTTTTAGGAGGATGTTTTGGAAAGTATTCCTAGGCCTTTAGAGCATGTATGTGGACGGCATGTAAGGCTAGGGGGGTGGCCGAATTTTGATAGGTAGCTTGGGGGGATAGTTGGCCAATTTTTCTTTTGTGCATTTTTTTTACATTTTTGTTTTTCCTCTCCAAAAACTTCCACCTTGGCCGAATGTATATTGTGCAATTTGTGCAAATTTTGCTTTTGTTTTAGCCTTCATTTTGTTGAACCAAAAATGCTATTTCCTTTCTTTCATCTTTGCTTTTGAAACCAAAAGTTCATTTTGTCATTTTGTGTACTTTTCTTTTTGGCAAACAAGGAGTTGGCCGAATCTCTCAACCCCATTTTCTCTCTTATTCTTTTTCTTCCTTTTGGCCGAATCTCTCTCTTCTCCAAACTCATTTTTCTTTCTTCCATTGTTGCTAAAAATCGAATTCTCTCTCTCATTTTATCTTCTCTTCTACTTTCGTATTTTATATTCTATTAGACTCAAATCAATTGTTTTCTTCTCTCATAACCAAATAGCCGAATCTTCTACTTCCTTTTAGTTTTAGTTTAGCCGATTATTCAAGGGTAGACTCTCTTTGGTTTCTTCAATCGATTTTGGATAAAAAGGGTAAGTGTTCATAACCGTTTTTCCTTCATTTTTCTCTCTTTTCTATGTCATTTTCTTGCGGACAAGGGCCGAACCTATGGGCATTTGTTGCAAGGTTCTAACCATTTTTAGGATTTGATTATTCAATTAGGCTCATTGGGATTTTGGAAGCAGTCGATTTAAGCCCTATCTCTCTAGCAATCTATGGTTGGTAAGTCAAGGGGGTAAGGATTCTTGTTGATTCATCATTCTTTTGAAAAGACTAAAGTTTTTGGGATTAAAGTGTTATGATGTTGGCCGAATGGCCTTTGTTTAAAATATTGTGATTTGGCCGATTGTAGGACAAGTGATCTAGTGTGGTAGATCGGATCTTCGGACGTTAGTATTTGCTTTTGGTGAAAGGTGTGTACCTTACACACTTTATAACTCAGTTTTGTATATGTACTAATAATATTATTAATTTACTGATCATATTAACAAAGTGAGAAATACGATGAGATCTTGATATGATACCATGATGGTATGAATGAGGATTCGGGTAAGCCCGTTTCTATATGTTGTTGATATATGTGGATTGAAATCATGATTTAGGATTTATGATATTTTCATTATGTGATTTATATCAAAGTATATTGACATGATTTGTCTATCTATTGCATTGGTATGGGCAATATGAGAGGAGGGGGAAGATTGATATTATGTCTTCGGACACTAGAGGTTTGGTACCTCCAGTGATTTGGTATCACATTTGTGTCTTCGGACACCAGAGGTTTGGGACCTCATAGCGACTCGTCCCTGTGGTTTAACACCACCGTGGGTTGGCCCCACTTTTGAGATATGGGATTGTCGCCAGTGATTTGGTATCACACGTGGGTTGGCCCCACAACTTGATGATTCGTGACTTCGGTCACCAGTGGTTTGGCACCGCCAGTGATTTGGTATCACATTCGTGTCTTCGGACACCAGAGGTTTGGCACCTTATAGCGACTTGTCCCTGTGGTTTAACACCATCGTAGGTTGGCCCCACTTTTGAGATATGGGATCGTCGCCAGTGATTTGGTATCACACGTGGGTTGGCCCCACAAATGGATTATTTGTGACTACGGTCACCAGTGATTTGGTATCACATTTGTGTCTTTGAGACACTAGTGGTTTGGCACCACACGGGGTAGAAAAGGAGTTATGGGTGGCTAGGTTGGGTGCATTATACATATATGTTGCTTTGTTATAATTTGTGTAAGTATGTGGCATTTACCCGGGAGAGGGATTATGCACTGAGTCTTGGTGATTCACCTTCTCCCTTATCATTTCAGGTGATTCGTGAGATTGCGGACGAGGAGCCGGATGAACTCGAGGAGGCCATGCAATAAAAGTTGGTTTTATATGAACTTCCATTTGGGTACTTATTTTATTTGGTTTTCATATTTTATGGATTTGTAATAAGGCCTCTTTAAATTATGTTTTTGGATTATTTATATGTTTTGGACATGTTTTAAAATGTGATTTATAAATTACAAATTACTTGGTTAATTTAATAATTGAACCCAAAGTTTTCTAAACTATAAAATCGCAATGGTTTTAAAATCTTACCATCGGGTAATACAAATTGTTTATTGGCAAAATTATAAATTAAGTGTTTTCTACAATTTAAGTGATTTCCAAAATTCAAGTTTCTATACTCAAATGCAATCGGTTTCCAAAGTAATAATTCGGATTTTTCTTAAAAGATATAAATGTTTTCTATCCTATGATTTATCGACTAAGTTTTAAAGTTTTTATTTATGAAATTTCAAGTAAATTTTCGGTGTTAACTTATTTTACACCTGATTTCTACAAATATAGAATTACAAAGAGTTTCTCACTAAAAATTTATCTGTTAAATTCGATTCTTTTCAAAATGTTTTCCTCTGTGGCATGCCAGATTTGGTCATGGCGTATTGACCGGGTTTGGGGTGTTACACTCGGCTTTCACTTGTTGACAGATCAAACACTAGGTGTGTCATTAGGTACTTGTTGACAGATCAAATACTTGATGCTCTAGTGACACACCATATTGCATATGTTGCCAAAAATAATTTGGTTATTAGTGGCATCTAAAATATTGTCACTAAAAATTACATTCACTATTAGTTTATGATGAGGCAAATTTTATCATGACGTTTGTCACGTTAGGTGTGTCACTAAAGGTTAATGGTTTTGTATCATTATGCATCACGTATTATCAATAATATGGTGGCAATAATTGTAATGTCGTCATATAATTAATATTTAGGGACAATTAATAGTGTCACATAATGATATAAAATTTGTCATTAAGCATCTGTATTGTCACTAATAATAAAATAATATTCAACATATAGGTGACGAATAGACTTGATAATGGATGGGGCCAATGCAAAATTTTAGACCCTGTTTTTTAGGCTCGAGCTCGATCTGACCAGAAAATAGGCTTAAAATTCTACCCAAGCCCGACCCAAATTAAAATTGCTAAACGCGAGCCCAACTCGACTAGCCCGTATTAAGTTTTTTAGTTTATTTTTATATAAAAACAAACTTAAAAATAAATGTTTTTAAAAAAGTCTTTATACTTAAAGTAACCCTAAGATAGTTATAACTTAGCAAGCAAATGCCTCTAAAATAGTAACAAAATTAACAATAAAAGAAGAGTTATATAATATCCAAATAATAACAACAAAATAGTAACACTATAATAGTGAAATTGTAGCAAGACAACAACGAAATAGTAGCAAAGCTGTAGCGAACCAACAACAAAACAATTGATTTGAGTCGAGCAAGTCGAGCTCAAGCCAAAAAATCCTACTCGAGGCTCAAGTCGTTTTCTCATTTTTTTGTTCAAGTCCATTTTTCGAACTTATATTTTTACCTAAACCCTTTCACTTTTCGGTCGACTTGTAAAAATAACTCGACATATGATGAGATTTAGTGACAATAGTTTCATCAAATGATATACACATTTGTCATTTATTAATCAAGTTGTCACCAATAATGTTGTAACTTTCAATATATAATTGCCACATTGTTAGTGAGATACCACGTCATCATCTAATATGATAAAATAATAACAAGAATGACGTTCATACATAACCGTCATTAGCATCAAAATTGTCACAAATATGCTGTAGAGAAAATTTTGTTCAGTAAATTCAAATATTCAATTTTAAATTATAAATCAATGTTAATTTAGACTAATTATGAATCAATGTTTAATTTGAAGGCTTTGATTGAATTTAGACCCATTTCCCCTCATTGAGCTATATTCCTTTTATTTTTTATGCTAATTAAAAAATTTGGGCTTTCGGCCATTAATGTAGATTTTTATAATTTTATAATATTGTATTAATTACAACAATTCAAAAAAATAAATTACAAAATTTCAAGGAAAAAATACAAAAAGCCAAAATAATTTAAAAAACAAAAAAAATGAATTTACAAAGCCTCATAGTTTTGTAAATGTTACAACTTGGTCCCTAGGATCCATGTCCCGCCAGAGTCGCCCTACCCTACCCTTCCCTGCACTGCCACCAATCCCATCCACGTCTCCGACCATACCCCTGCCATCATCACCGAGTGCTTCCTTCACTAACTCCATCAGCTTCCCACGACAATTGATAATTATAAACAGTTGCAAAGATTAAAGAAAAAAATAGAGGTTAGCTGCAAAGATTAAAAAAAAAATAGAGGTTAGCTGCAGTTCTCAATGTCAGATTTCCCAAAGCTAGCCTGACATCATTCCTCCGCCATTAATCACTGACACTTCCTCTGGGCTCCCTCCGCCCCGTCTCAACTTTTTTTCCACCATTTCTCAGACCACTATCTCCCCCCCCCCGGCGCAACACCATCTTTTTTAGGCATCCCTCAGAACCTTTCGGCTAACCCACAAATGGATGCAACAAACAATACCAAGGTTTCTTGCTTCCGACACGAAAAGGAAACTATGAGCAAAATCAATCATCAAAATCAGCAATATATATAGAAGAATAAAAAAATAAAAAAAGGAAAAGGAAAATGGGAAGAGAAAACCAATTTCGGGTTGTTATGTTCTCGGAGCTCCGGTGGTTCACTCGCCAATCAAACGGTGAGAAGGTGCACATACCTCGAAGCCATGTTGATCGGACGGAGAATGGCTGCGACCGGGACCAAGAAATTTCTGCGACCGGGACCAAGAAATTTTGAACTAAGATTTATTTTTTTTGTTATTTTTCGGTTAGCTTCTCGAGAATCCAAACCAAAGGACGAAGAAAGAGTGAGGAGAGCTTCATTTAAATGAGAGGACGATCGGTGCCTGCAAGCGGAGGTGGAGCAAATAGTGGACGGCGGCGAGTTTTTGAAGAAGTGGAAGGGAGAAAGAAAAAGGAAAATGAAAAGAAAAAAGAAAAAAGGGAATGAAAGAAATAAAAAAGGAAAAATAAGAAGTGGTGGGCCGACGCCGACTTAATAAAGAAGAGAAGTAACATTTTTTTGGTTGCTTGTTCACGGGGTTTTTTACCAAAATAGGTTAGAAAAAAAAAACATGTTCCAAAATAGGGTGTGGCACCAATTATTTACCAATATGGGTTAGAGCAGGGTGGTCACGCCACTCTCATAGGCGGCACCACCCTGCTGTCGGCTCCCCACCAAGAAGACTGCAAAGACTGCGCACAAACGAAGTAAGTAAACGATGAGTAAGTAAAAGAAGTACACAGTTGAAGAGTGAAAAATGGTATCCCATAGGCGGCACCAATTGAAGAATGCTATCCCATAGGCGGCACCAAACTTGAAAAATGCTATCCCATAGGCGGCACCAAGCTTGAAGAATACCCTCCTATAGGCGGCACCAAAAGCAAAAAATGGTCTTGTACAGGCGGGACTATGGGCTTAAATTCCCCCCCGGGAAACTTGAAGCTTCAAGCAGTAGTAGAAAAAACAGCAGCAGCAGCAGCAGAAGAAGAAGAAGAGGAAGGTGGTAGCGCCAGCAAAAGAAAGAGAAAGGAGAAAGGGAGGTTGCGGGGAAAAAAAAATTTAAAAATAGGTAATTTTTTTTTTAAATAATTTTATTAATTATATGCTGTTAGTTACTTTAGTTTAGTTTATATTATAAATATTGTTAGTAGGTTAAGTGTAGTAATTTAGTTAGTAAGTAAGTTAGTTATAGTATTATTGTTAGTTAGTTGGAAACCCTAAAAAATTATTTTGATTAGTTAGTAAAGTATATATTAATATGTTATTTTATAACTGTAACATTGTTTTAGTTAGTATATTGTTATTAGTTAAACCTTAATGATTACTTTATAATTAGTAAATAAAATTGTTAATATTATTATTGTTAGTGTAATATTGTTGTTATTAAAAAATGGTAAATGTTATTTTATTTAGTATTATATTATTATTGTTAGTAAATAAATATTATAAGTATTGTTAGGATAAAAGAATATTAAAATAATACATGAAACATTATGATTGAAAATAAATAATATATATTTTGAAAGTAATGTAATTTGAGAAAAAGAAAAATACAAGAAAATCGTCAAAATAAGTGATTTTACTAAATCTAATAGTATTTTATTGAAAATTATAAGATCATAGTGCCAAAATAGTGCCAAAATTTTTAGTTTTGTTTTAAAGATATTTTGTTTGTTTATATTGATTTGTTTGTAATTTATGTGTTTATATTAATTAATTTTTTATTGTGAATGTTATGTTTTAAATTTTGTTTGAGAAATTTTGTTTATTTTTGAACAGATTGACCACTGAAGATGGATGATCGGTTTTCAGTATGCGTTTATTTCGATGGAATCATCATCGACAACAACCGTTGGATGCATATTTGAATGTCGGCAACAAATAGCAATGAGATTTAATAGAAATGTATCGTTGGATGATATGAAGCGAAGGATAAATGCAAAAATCGTTAGGCGGTGTGGGAAAAGCGATATCGAGAATTTTCTACAAGTTTCCAATTTGTGATCAGATCCGATCAAATCACAGAAATGGAACTTGTAGACGACGAAGACGTGGAGACAATGATTGCGCTTTCTTTGTGGGAATGGGAGTAATGTAAATGCACCGATTCACTTATTTGCAGAGTTAGCGGTATTGAGGCAAATGAAGACACCAATGCATATGGTGAAGAACATGGAGCTCAAGAACCGGGTGCATGGTGCCTCCAAGATCGTATGTTGATGACTTAATCGAATATACGTCGGATTGATATCGATCCGAATATTACACCCGATATTGATGTGGTTGGTGATGATAGACACGGCGATGTAGTGATGATTGTGGGGAAGAGGTCGATATTGACAGTGATCCCGATATGGATGATATACCTGATGATATTGACGATGAAGACGTGAATGACGATTGGAACATTAGTGCGTCTTCTGTCGGGAACCATATGCGATGTATTACGATACATAATAATCTTGGGCCACACATGTCACTCATAGACCCGCGGCAGTATGCGTGTAACCGAAGTTTCAGAGTACTCGAGATATATCCCGCTCATCGGCTCACCGTAAATTTCGATCATGAGGAGTTATTCATAGGCAAGAGATTTGGAAGTAAAGAAGAGTGCGTATCTGCGATTAAACGATATAGCATGGATATATCAGTGGATTACAAAGTCGCAGAGTCTAAATCGACACTATATATTGCAGAGTGTTGGAAGGCAGCAGACGGATGCAATTGGCGGATACGAGCTGCATTCATTCAAAAATCGCAGATGTGGGAGATAAGAAAATTGGTTGGGCCTCACACATGCAGATCGACACGCACGTGATAATGAAGATCATGGAAAACTTGATTCCAAAACTATATGTACGTGTATCATACCAATGGTGAAGGACATGCCGACTATTAAAGTTTGATGTGATCGATCTTTGAAATACAAGCACGATTCCGATGATCGAGTATCATATCGGAAGGCGTGGATAGCTAAGCAGATGGCAATGGAACAATTGTATGCGGAGATTACGATTCATCGTATAATGAGCTACAAGGATGGATAGCCGCCATGCGGAGTACATACTGGGAAGCGTGATTGAGTTACGTGAACCACGACCTTTTACGGCCCAAATGACCAATTACAGCCGGGGAAAAGAATTTTTCATCGGATGTTCTGGACGTTTGATCCATGTATACGGGCATTTCCACACTGTAAGCCGTTTGTGCAAGTGGATGGGACATGGCTATACGGAAAATATACACAGATCTTACTTATTGCGGGTGCTCAAGACGGCAATAGGAACGTGCTCCCAATAGCGTTTGCAATAGTAGATAAGGAGAATATGGAATCTTGGGAATTCTTCTTGACCAACCTGCGGAGGTATGTTATTAACAACGATAATATTTGCATCATCTCCGATAGAGGGAAAGGATTAATTGCCGCAATTAGGCGTTCGGGTGTGCCATGGAGATCCGTTTACTGTATCCGTCACATTGCGGCTAACTTTCTTCGAGAGTATAAGAATCCAAACTGGAAGAGAGAAGTGGTGAAAATGGGTAAATGATAACCTTATATTTTCAATATGTATAGTTTAATGTTTTTGTGTTATCCAGATACCGTAACTGACATTTATTAAAACATGTACAGCGTACGAGTTAGAGCCACATATTTTTCGCCAAATGATGACTCAACTCGAGAGTGACATGGAAGGTCAAGCGAACAAACCTTTTCGGGAGTGGTTGGGTACAATGGAGCCGTGGCAATGGGCTCAAAGTTTTGACGAGGGCTTTCGTTATGGTCAAATGACCACAAACTTGGTGGAGGGAGTCAACGCTGTGTTGTTGAAAACACGACATCTACCGGTTTCATCTGTCTTCTCGGCTACATTCTACAGGTTGGCAACCTTGATGCCAAGAATGGGTGAGCAACAAGTCAACCAGATGGATGCAGGACACGTGTTTGTGGAAGATGTCAGGGATGCATTGATTGCAAACCGCCGGATTGCGAGGTCGATGACTGTAGAAATATATTCACGACAAATGGAAACTTTTCGAGTTATAGAGTCTATAGGTCGTCGACCTGGTTTGCCACCTAGGTCTTATGGAGTCGACCTTCTGAATGCAGCGGTCTGCGAATGCAGGAGGTTCCAGACACTTCATTATCCGTGTGCACATGTTGTGGCAGCGTGTGCTAAAGCGAACCTTAGTGTTGAACATTTTGTCGATGATGTGTACACGCTAAAGCGTACATTACGTGTCTGGGAAAATGAGTTTCCTGTCCTGCCCGACATGTCTACATGGGAGGTGGCTCGGACGTCTTTCGAGCTTATCCTGCATGTAGCGCCACGCAGAATCGAGAGAGGCCGTCCGCAATCATCTAGAATCCGTAATGAGATGGACTTTAGGGAGAAATCTGACGGTAAGCGCTGTGGAATATGCAGGTTAAGTGGTCATAATCGAAGTAAATGCCCTCAACGAAACTATCATGTTGGACAATCGTCACGAGCAACAGGGAATTGAGCTTAGTTTTCATTAATTTCAACATTTTTGAGATTGTTATCATGCATATTAACTACCCTAGGTTTGAATTTATTTTTTCGTTGAGCTGTTGGTGTCATGTCTTAAAATCTTGTTACGAAATTTTAAAGCTCCAAATCATCAAAAATCATAACAATATTAAGTAATTATAGCTACAAATAACCAAGTTAATTTTATACAAATAAAGTATAAACATCGTAATATTTATAAATACAAAATACAAGAAAATCAAGACCGGAAGAAACACCTTAAAACTGATGGTTCGATGGTGTAGTCCTCGGTGTGTACTTCTGCGGTGGTCGACGATCACGTCGTCCGTGCCTGCGACGACCAACATCCTCGTCAGTCTCCGGTGGGGGTCCAGATGGCGGTGTGCTAAACATGGCCGAAAAATCATTTCCCTCGAATGGCATAGATGAACTCGAGCGGATGGGTATCACGATGCGATGGATATAACCCAGATACGAGCCGGGAGTACCGTCATCGCGGTGTGTGCGATCCGAATATATCAACCCGCATCTTGGTATCCACCTCCCGATGACGAGCACAGAAAGTTATCGATTGCGTTCGCACATATGGATGATACGAATGTACATCCGAATGTGATTGTAATTGCTCGGCCTCCGGCTCGGGATCAGGATCTGCAGCTGCCTCGACCTCCATATCTACCACTGGCTCGTATGCCCCATGCCATTTGTACATGTGGGGACTACGATCGATCGCCCGAGAGTATATATGGCTTCCCCATACTAGAGTACCATTGTATGTACTCTAATGGAGGTTGAAGCGTGGAAGCCATATCCATCCGAGGCATTTGGGACATGCGATCATTCCACACCGCAATAAATTGACCATGCCTAACCCCCCAATCCAAGTCTGGTCTCCCTCTCTTATTTTTGCCATGAACCTCTCCCACACAGCGCGGCGGTTCCGGGATGTATTGGACGCAACCAAATTGCCGCAAAGACTTTCGGTCCCCGTGATACCACTCTACTACATGGAAGCAGACAATTGGTGCGTTTGTGCACCACATATCTGAGTGGATATAGGAGGACGGGGGTATAACGGCTGCAATTTCGGGTCTACGGTATGGCATCCATATAAATTGCACGATTAATAACATTGTTAAAATTAAACACATTGTGCGTAAGATATACAAACTACTACGTAACTAATATTGGAATCGCTTACCCTTCTTCCGGCATGTTGTTCAATCATAAAGCGGTATATCGGACACGATGTACGACCTCCGATACGGATAATTACTCCACCTACAAAAAAATAATTAAGTCAAACAGTATCAATATAAAGAAATTTCAATTAAAAACAAGTTATATTTTATCACCTGTTCACTAACGGATATACGTATGGTTGGTGGGTAACTGATGCCAAGAATGGCATCCGATACTGAGCCCAGATCGCAATAGTGTAAGGCATCCGCCTATGTCTCCGATCGTTGGGTGCGTGCCGTCCGACAAAGCTCACGGTACAACCACGTAAGAAGCTGCGGATCCCAATCAGCATGCGAGCGAGCATTGCTTAAATCACCAATAGGGGTAGGTACCGAATATGAACCGTATTATTGTTTTTGCTTTGGGCATCGTGATACCCCTATGATGTGCATAATGTACGCCGACTTGCGCACATCAAGCGGCCTTGATGGCATCGGTGATATATGTTGGTACCTCGCTCCCAACCATGTAAATTTTAATTCTGTAAAATATTTTCCATTATCGCCGCATGACGAGTGTGCCTAGTAGCTCTCGCAGAGGGTAAACGGTCGCCACGCTCGCACTAACGCCCGTAACGGGACTCCCGTCAATAGGGAGCCCAAGCTGCAGTGCAACATCCTCTAGAGTGACTGTGCACTCTCCACACGGAAAATGAAAAGTGTGGGTCTCCGGGCGCCAACGCTTGACTAGTGCGGATATTAAATCATACCGCAAGTCAAACGTCCGGATCGATCTTCTTGACCCGAATCCACTTGCTGCTATATATGGCATCGATCGTTCATCCGGGATTTTTACGCCATTCATCCGCCCCGTAATACACGATACGAGTCCTCGATAAAGTGTTAAATCATAAAAGATTACTACTTATGTAGAATAACATAATTTATTATGTAGCTATTTTGTTAATATAACATGTGATTAATAAATACCAATACATTATTATATTATTATTAGCGTCAGATATGTGAGGAACTTTACTAATCAATGAAGCCATTTCCATCTCAAATCAATTTTTTACCTACATAAAAAACAATAAATCTATATTCAATTAGTAACAAATAACATGCCAGTACTAATAATACAATAAGAACATCATGTAAACGACGCATAATAAATATAATATTTTATTATTTATACAAACATCATAATATTAAGTCAAATTTTAATAAGAGTTTTTTTACAAACAATACCTTTTCCTAATTAAACAATTGATTAACAAAAAATAATTTAGTACATAATTATTATAGATATATTACAAGCCTTTGTCCGTTTTATTTTATATTATTTTAGTATATAATAATTCAAATATATTATTTCTGAGACACATTTTAGTGCATAATAAATCAAATATCCGGTTTTATTATTTTCGTATTTTATTATTTTATATTATTTCTTTTACTACGTAATATTTCAAATGTATTGTTTTATTACTTTTTATATATCAATTTAGTAAAACCCACTTATTTTAACTATTTATTCGTATTTTCTTTTTTCTCAGATTCTATTACTTTAAAAAAATATACTATTTTCATATTTTCATATTTTATATTATTTATTTTTATACATAATGTTTTATGTATTATTTTAATATTCTTTATACTAACAATAACTATAATATATTACACTAACAATAATAATAATTATTTTATATATATACTAACTAAATTAATTATTAAAGTTTAACTAATAACAATATACTAACTAAAATCATGTTAGAGTTAAAAACTAACATATTAATACACACACTAACATAATTTATTAACTAACTAATATAATTAAATATTTTTTTTAATAATAGTATTTAACTAACTTCCTAACTAATTACTACTTAAACTAACTTATTAATAATAGTATTTATTAACCTATTAGTCATAATAGTATTTATTAACCTATTAATCATAATAGTATTTAACTAACTTACTAACTAATTACTACTTAAACTAACTTATTAATAATAGTATTTATTAACCTATTAATCATAATAGTATTTAACTAACTTACTAACTAATTACTACTTAAACTAACTTATTAATAATAGTATTTATTAACCTATTAATCATAATAGTATTTGTTAACCTATTAATCATAATAGTATGAGTATTTAACTAACTTACTAACTAATTACTACTTATACTACTAATATTAGTTATAAACTAAGTCATAAAATAAAAATTAACATATAATAAAATTATTATAAACTACTTAAACTACTACTTAAACTACTTACATTATAAACTACTAACAACAAATATGTCATAAAATAAAAATTCACATTTAATAAAATAATTTAGTAAAAATACAAAATCAACAACATAAACATTATTTTAAAAAAATTATACCTAATTTTCTCTAAATTTTTTCTCCCTTCTTCCTTCTTTTCTTCTTCTTCCTTCTTTCTTTCTTTCTTTTCCTTCCTTTCTTTTCTCTTCTTCCTTTTTTCTTTCTTCTTCCGCGTGCAAGACATCGCAAGCTTTCGCTTCTCCTTGTGGCCTTCGTGGGGAGGAGGGGACCATTTAAGGTCCCCAGCAGCAGCAGAAGCCGTTTGACAAAGCAGGTGCCGCCTATGGGATAGCATTCTTCAACTGCTGGTGCCGCCTATGGGGTACCATTTTTCACTTTCAACTGTGCATGCATGCATGCCACTTCATGCTTACTTTATCATTTGGTGCAAGTCTTTGCAGTGTCTTCTGGTGGTGGGAGCCGACAGCAGGGTGGTGCCGCCTATGGGAGTGGCGTGACCACCCTGCTCTAACCCATATTGGTAAATAATTGGTGCCACACCCTATTTTGGAACATGTTTTTTTTTTCTAACCTATTTTGGTAAAAAACCCCTTGTTCACGTGAAGAAGAGGAAAAGGTAAAATTTCATACAAGATCCCTGATCTCTCTGGTTTATTGCGATTCAGTCCCTAGCTTTATAGTTTAATGTGATTTGTCCCAAATTAGTCAAGGTGCCGAGTGATCTTTGAAACTATCAAACTCGAGTACGATCAAATGGATGTAGATTCAATAACATACATGGATGACTGGATATACACTTGTAGGAAACTCCATTTTTGGGGTATAAGTTTCTAACCTTGTTATGCAAAATTTATTTAAATGCTTAATTGTGCATGATTTATTTTAATTTCGTTTTGGAAAGGCCGACGACATAACCCGTGCTGGCGATCTCATTGAAATCTTGAATCATAAAATTAGGATATTTAATAGCAATTTTTATACATCATTTTTAGAAATATAAAATAAGACGATTATAAATTATGGGGTCCTATTCATGGTACATTCTCGTATTCCATCCTGTTTTTCTATATTGGAGTGGAGGTCCAAGGTTAGAGAAAGATATGGATACCAAAACTTTATTATTTGCTGTTAGACAAATAAAATAAATAAATCGATTGTTGATGCCTTCTTATTTCCCTATGGGGATACTAATAAATTACAATGCTATATCCATAACTTGATACATGATTTCAGATTCCGTACAAGGTAGAGATGAAGCACATAGATTCAGAAAAAGGAACCCAAACTTTAGATGTACTCAGCGCAATTAGATAGAAAATGGTCATAATTTATCATTAATAAAGAATTGCTATTTTACAATAAAATGAAAATGGTTGTTCCTCTTCCTTATGCGTTCATATTGTCCTAATTCGAGTTGATTGTGGGTAGGGTCCAACTTCAGTAAAAATTTTAGGTCTATTTTCTAAATCCACGTTGAGTCTAAAAAATAGACTTAAAATTTTGTCCAAATTCAATTTGGTCCAACTCAAATTAAAATTTTTTTAGATTATTTTATTATATACAACAAATTTAAAAATATATATAATATATTAAATTCACTTAAAAACATTAAAACAAATTGAAAATATATTAAAAATTCTTTATACTAAGATAGTTGCAACTAAAATCGTATAAAAATTAACAATAAAACATAAGTTCTACATTATCCAAATAATATTAAAAATGACCGTGAAATAACACTAAAAACGGTAGTGAAACAGTATAAAAAATGCACAAAAAACAACATCTAAACAGCAAAAACAACAAAAATAGTAGTAAAAACAACACCACAACACCAAGAATAGCAAAAAAAACACCAAGATAATTATTATTAAAAAATAATTAATTTATTGGGGTTGGGACAGGCTCGAGCCAAAAAAAATTTACCTGAGGCTCAACCCGTTTAGAAAACAAGTCTCATTTTTTGTATAAACCTATTTTTCAAACTTATATTTTTATCCAAACCCTTCTACTTTTTGACGTGCCTATAGGTTAAGCTTAGCAGCCCAGTCATGATTAGGTCTAGTCCTAATCTCTCTTTTTTTTTTTTCTGTTTTTTTTTTTAAATTTTTATTGCAAAACATACCATCTACTTTTGTAAATACTTACAAACACAACAAAACTCGTATTTACAAAATAAAATTTTGTTCTTTATAAAAATTCAATTTTAGCTCTAAATTTATTACTTAACATATTAAATTTATCATAATAATTTAATTTAGAGAAAAATATTATTTCTTAATTTTTTATTTTGAATAAATTTTGCATTGGTCGGAAAAAAATATTTTTAAAAGTTCAATTTGCACATTCATAATTATTTATTTAAAAGATACCATCAATATTTTTATTGAGGAACCAATTTGATATCCATATTTGACTTGGTCAAGTATTTGTTTTTAAATAACATGTTTAAAATTTGAAGTTAATATGAGTGGTCTAATTCTATAACAATTGTCATCATAAATTTATTTTCTAGACTTCAAAAAAATATATAAGTATTTGTTTTATTGCTATTCTTGATGCTAAAAATTAAGTGATATAATATTATAATGTTTTCGAAAATCATCATATAAAATATAGATAATTAGCAAAGACTGATAAATTACTATGTTTATCACGTTAAACCTATTTTTCATGACAAAAAATAACACGCCACCTTTTATGTATTATAAATATGATGAATCAAGCTGTCACAAATTTTTTTTTACTAATAATTAGAAACGTAAAGAGAATTTTTTAAAATAATAAATAATAATTTGTCACTAAAAGGAATTTACATTGGTGACGATGGATATCTAAAGTTGTCAAGGAATAATTACTCCTAGTTTGTGTTCTCATAATTCAATTTCAATAAATATATACATGCATAAATCAATAATTAATTAGAAGTAAAAGGTATGATAATGTTGAGATATGATAAATTAATTGTGAATATGTGACTATTTGATATTTTAATTTAATATGCTTATGCTTGCTATATGTTATTTGATTATAATTATATTGAGAATATCTTATGTGATAATTAATAATGGAAAAATGTCCTATTGATAATGTTAGATAGAGTTACGGGTATAGTTGGTATGCTATAGGGTCCGTTTATGCATGTTATATTCAATGCTTTGTGCGTGTTATATTTAGTGTTTTATGCGTGTGATACTTGTGATATCCCTAACTCACCACTGAGTTAGGAACAATACTAAGTTGGGATATGTATATTTTAGAATTTTAGAAATAGATATAATAGGAATTTTTCAATGTTAGTATAGAAAATAGCTAGAGCCAATAGAAAATTAAAAATACTCTTGAAATAAGAGAAATAATTTGGAATATTAACTTAATTGTAAGAGAATAAAAAGTATTGGGGCAAAAGTAAGAAAATTAAAAAATTTGAAATGATTGCATTGAATTGAAGGAAAAATGAGAAAGGACTAGAAGTGAAATTTTATCAAAATAAAGTATGATTCATGGATGATATTATAGAGGAAGTTGGACGATTAAATGGTAATTACTCAAATAAGATAATTATGGAAAATAAAACAATTAAGGACTAAAATGTGTAAAAATATGATTGGTGAGTCATTTTGATAATTATCATTTTAATTATTAAATTAATTAAATATTTTTATTAGAAAAGTTGAGAAAGATGAAGATACATTTCGCACCACCTCCATTTCTCCATATTTTCAACTTTTGTTTTTATTACAAATAGGTTCTTTCCACCATTTTAAAGCCTTTTAAGCTTAATTTCTCCAATTTCTTTCATGAATACTTAGTGAAATCAATAGAGAAGCCTAGTGTCCACCTTAATTTCATGAAAAGAGTATTAATATTTGTCTTGGAGGAGAGAGAAAATAAGAACTAGAGTTTTATTTCAAGTGATCAAGGTAAGAACAATAAGTTTCTTCATGAAATTCATGTTAGTTTCATTTGACTAGCATAAATATGTTTTGATATGAAAATGATGAAAAAGAAAAAAAAGTGAAGGATTAGTTGGTGATAAAGGTAAGGAAGTAACCAAGGAGTGAAGAAAGAAGAAAAGATTTCATCCAAGCCATTGTTGCAAGTACTCCAAGAATTTTAATTTATTTAATTTTAATCTAAGTATAAATTATGTTAAAATAGTTAAATAAATTAAAATATGCTAGTATTATGTACAAAAAATGATAAATAAAAAAAAATAAGTAGTGATAAATATAGTTTGAAGTTTAATTATGTGATGAATTGATTTGAAATATTGAAATAATAGTAAAAAGGATTAAATTGTGAAGTTTGTAAAATGGTTATGAAAACTAAATTTTTGATAAATTGGAATGTGAGTAAAGTGTAAGAATTAATGAATGTATGAATAGTGAAAGTGGGATTGAATTACAAAGTATAGTGAATTTTATGATAATAAGGACTAAATTATAAAAAACTGAAAATTTTAAATTGCTTTCATTTGAATGAGTGGATGAGATGGAATAAATATATTAAAAGCCCATTTAAACGAGATGAGAACTAGTAGGATATGAATGACATGCCATTAAGAAATCTTATGCGCGCAAATGAAAATGGAATAAATATATTCAAATTGTCTCGTTTGGGCCTAGAGTTATTAGACTACCAAAGCCGATTTGGAGCATGCTATGATTCTTAAAGAAACTCTAGATAGGTTTTGTACTCTCTCAGGTCATCAGGTTAATGCTCGTAAGACCAACATTTTTTTCTCTGGAGGTGTGGATGGTGATCTAAGTGATAAGTGTTGGATTTATCAAAGGTTTCACTCTTGCGGTGCATCAGGTATACATACATATATTTGGAATTGTAACACCCCAAACCCGGCCTAGACGCTATGGTCGGATCTCGCGATGTCACATGATAGGGTGTTTGAAAATCGTGCTGCCGCGATAAAACCATTTCATTTGAATTACTTATCTTAATATCTTTATTAGTTCCAAAATCGTGTTACTCATTTAGTCGATAGTTTCAAAATGTTATTCGATGCGGAAGCTTTTTAAATAGTTAAAACAATTGTGCGTTTTCGAAAATCATTTGCTTCTTTTGAAAACCGAGGTTTCCAACTACT
Organism: Gossypium bickii; assembly: GCA_025503065.1. NCBI lineage: Eukaryota > Viridiplantae > Streptophyta > Magnoliopsida > Malvales > Malvaceae > Gossypium > Gossypium bickii. The sequence continues at coordinate 107,487,542 of CP106710.1, read as the reverse complement.
AGCAGTTGTAATCTATAAAGAAAAGATATTTAAAACCCAAAACAAAACCAAAGTCCAAAAGTCCAATTACAACCCAAAAATCTAACTAGTAAAAATAGAATAAAAATAAAACCAATAATCATAATTTAAAACCATGACAGTCCAGAACCGTGGTCACCATCGAGTCCACCGCCGCACCGGTCCATCTAGGTCTGGGAATTACCTGTGCACATTAAACAAAAGGGTGAGTTTACGTAAACTTAGTGTGTAATCCCTCCGAAACAAACAATAGCAAGCACAGTGCACAGCCAAAACTGTAACACCCTTTACCCGTATCCTACGCCGGAACTGGGTACGAGGCATTACCAGACTTAACAATACATTCTACAAAATCTCGAGCCACAAAATTTCACTTTTAATTTAAACTTTAACAAACACATGCATACACAAGCATTATAACTCTATGACCAATATGAGCCACAACTCGTGGCCAAATACAGAATAATCCTTATTACCGTTATGAAGCAATACATTTGGTCAAATTAATTAACACATAGACAAAGTGACTTAGTCAAGCCCCTATAAATGCCATAACTTAAATCATCTATAAATAAAGATACCCATAGATAGCTTGATAGTGTGAAGCGATCTCCGACGACCTCCAGCCCGAGCTTGTTTAATAGGACTCTGAAACATGGGAAAGAAAAGGGGGTAAGCTTATAAAGCTTAGTAAGTTCACATGTAAAAATAATAAGCATTAGCAATGAATTTAGCTTACTACTAAGCTGTCATAACTTGCATAAATAATGCTAAGTTCTTACTTTCCCAACTTACTCATTTGTAGCCTTACCAAAGCCTCAACGTGACGAATCCTCACAACAAGTTCTCAAATTGATACAATCATTAAATCACATGCTTATACCTTATTACTCATGTTCACATTAATCTGTCTACTTGAATCGCTGTCACTAAATTATTTATTTCTTGAGCTACAGAGCTTCGAATTACAAACCGCTAATTTTCCCTAAAACTAGACTCACATATCTTCATACCATAAAATTTCTAGAATTTTTTGTCTTTCCAATTAGTATTGTTTATTCATTAAAATTTACCCTATTTCACTGTTTGACTATTCTGACCTCTCTTCACTACCAATCAATTTTCTCCTCGTACAGAATTCAGATGACCTTGTTGTTTTGTTCATTTGAAACTCGACTCATTCAGGATTTCAGGCATATAAATTATATCCCATAATTATTTTTTTAAAATGTTTGATGATTTTTCCAAGTCAGAACAGGGGATCACATAATCATTCTAAACCAGTCTCACAAAAATTCAAATATCTCAGAATATAGAATTCCTTTTCTTGCTCTGTTTCTTTTATATGAAAACAGACTCAATAATATTTAAATCAATATCTCATCCAACTTATAATTCAATTTTTACTATTTTTGGTGATTTTTCTAATTCACGTCACTACTGCTGTCCAAAACAGTTTTATTGTAAATGTTTGCTCTCTCTCACTTTAGTTGTATTCATTACTTACCTATAACAATCTTTCCAATTTCCAATTACATATCGAGCATATTGCTTATACGTTACACATACATATACCTACACTTATCACTACAAAGTCACACATAATTTCACTTAATCGATTTTCCCGTTGAACACTTTGGAATAATAACAGATACGCGGTGGTTTCGCACACAACCCACCTTTGAAGTTGAAGCTCTCTTGTACACATAGTGGCCTTCACTTAGTACCACTCATGTGACCTAGCTTGATTGTACACATAATTCTGGATCTCTTGTACACATAGTGGCCTTCACTTAGCACCACTCATGTGACCTAGCCATCTTGTAGCTCTCTTGTACACATAGTGGCTAACACTACATACCACACATGTGACCTAGCTACGTATAGCTTTCTTGTACACATGGCGTACTCTCGGTACCACACATGTGACCTAGCTAAGTATATATATGTATCTTGTAGCTCTCTTGTGCACATAGTGGCTTGCACTTAGTACCACTCATGTGACCTAGCTATATACCATTTATATCTTTCGATTCCGAAGGTTCAAACGGGAAGTATCTCACTTTTTAATACTTTATTTCATTCCTTCAATAGTCAATTATGATTCAAAAATCAGCTACAATACATAAAATATGTTGAAATATAAAAACGTCAATAAAAATAATGAATTATTTACATACAACTTGTCGAAATCTCGTCAGGTACAACCGTGTAGCAACTCATACAACCCATGTAATATTAATTTAACATTCAATTTCACATGACACAACCAACATCACATTTTCCATACCATACATACCATCCATCAACTTCTCTTAAACATATTAAATCATATAATTTATGCCATATCAATAGAGAATTACAATTCAAGCATGGTGTTGCATTATTATTAACACACGAACTTACATAATTACATTCTCAATCTCATCACATCATCAATTTAACTTATCTTCCCCAAATTATTCTATTCAATACTTTATTGATATTACACAAAGCCATCTTCCTAATTTGGTCTTACATGTAAACTTATACCAAATTCTTATTTAAAATGTCGAGTCATTATCGAACATTATAATTATATTGGAAAATCAATACTAAAGTATTCATAACTAAAATTTCAATTTAACATTCAAACTTGTATCATTAAATGCTTATTAAACATATGAACTTACCTTGATACCAAAATGGCTATTTTACAACTTTTCCAATTTTCAATTTTCCTCCCATTCTAAGTCCAAATCTCATTTTTCGGGTTCTAAAACATCGCATTTCACTTATTTAATTAATGTGCTACTCAAAACAGTCCTTAACTCAAACTTTAGCAAAATTACAATTTTGCTCCTAAACTTTTGCATAATTATGATTTTGCCCCTAGGCTCGAAAATTAAACTTCATCCCTTATTCTTATGTTTTTATAACATGCTGATCATTTTTCCCTTCTATGGCAACATCAAATTCTTGCTCTAACATGCACTTATGTACATTAGGTATTTTTGCCGATTATGTCGTTTTACTCGTTTTCATTTAAAATTGCTAAGTAAAAGTTGTTTAACATAATTCTAAGCTCCATATTCTGCCATAAAACATCAAAACAAACACATTTCACCTATCGGTATTTTTCCAAATATGGACCCTAGGTTAAATAATTGTTAGAATAAGCTAAATCAAGTTACTGGACTCCAAAAACGTAAAGAACATGAAAAATGGGGCTAGAATGGACTTACCATGAAGCTTGGAAAGCTTGAAAACCTTATCCATGACTTCCCACATGTTAAATTCGGCCTAAGCTTGAAGATGGAAAAATTTGGCATTTAAATTTTGTTTTTAATTCATTTAATTCACTAAATTACCAAAATGCCCCTTATAAAAATCTTTTGAAACATACCCATCCATGTCCATTTTTGTCCACCAACTTAACCAATGGTCTAATTATCATTTAAGGACCTCCAATTTAAAATTTCATAACAATTGGACACCTCTAACATGTAGAACACAACTTTTGCACTTTTTACAATTTAGTCTTTTTGACTAAATTGAGTGCCCAAACGTCAAAATTTTTTAATGAGATTTTCACAAAATCATTTTGTGAAACTGTAGACCATAAAAATATAAATAAAATAAATATCTCAACATCGAATTTGTGGTCCCGAAACCACTGTTCCGACTAAGCCCAAAATCGGGCTGTTACAAAAATAATCTTGGGTCTAAGCCCTTTCTAGTATCAGTAAGAGTAACAGTTTGGGCCTTAGCCCATCTCAATACAGTATTAAGTATGCAGTAGGGTCTTAGCCCATCACAGTATTAGTATCAGTCATAAATATTCAGTAGCAAAGTCCTTCTCAACCAGCCTCTACACACCATCTCCGTCTAACCCTACACTCCATGTGGGGATTAACTCAACCCACCCATCCCTACACTCCAAATAATACCGAATGCGGCACATAAACAGTAATTTGCAGCTGAGCTGCCAGATATTAGGCTTAAAAGCCTTTCACTACACTTCCTCCAAACAATATCATCCCACTCCAATGTAATGCAACATATAATGGAATGTCATGCTATCACAGGTCTATCAGATACACATACAGTTCAGTATACATGCTTATGTATAACATGCTCAGTATATAATTCACACAATCAATTCCACACAGATGAGGCTCTAAGTAATGGTTACCGACCCTACGGAAGGTTCACAGTCGTCTTGGGCGACCCGTACAACCTTTACAAACATTATAGTAAAAATGGGCTCACACGCCCATGTGGCCTGCCCGTGTGGCCCACAAGCCACTGTGGCCCACACGACCCAAATTTGCCTTGGCTGTGTGATCACACAACCTGGCCCAAAATACCACACGCCCATGTGATTTACCTGTGTGGGCCCACACGACCGTGTCTTGTGCGTATAGCCTGGCCTCGTCGATCACATGCCCGTGTTGTGTCACATGGCCTACCACATGGGCGACCACACGCCCATGTGGCGTCAACAGTGAGGTTTTTGACTTTTGTCGAAACCCTATTTTCTACGTTTTCGGGTACACACCTGGTATCGAATCGATATTAAAGCAACCAGCACTCCAGAACCTAAAAATCCATAATCCAAACCCGATTTCAATGATACCTATGAAACTTTAACGAAACTTATAACGAGGTATTCAACCTTTTTCCAACAAAACCTTACCATCGTGCAAGAACAAGAATTCCACACACTTAAAACGTCGATGACCAATCTTCAGCCCTTCGATTAACCTCTAAATACTTGACCACAACAAAGTTAAGGTTTAGCAAAAACTAAACTTACCGAATGCGTGTAGTCTACGATGCACAAAGGAATCGAAAAGTAAAGAAATGAAAGAAGGAAAGGATGAGAGGAGAACAAAGTTTCGGTAATGAGTGTAGGAGAAACAAAATATCAGAAAAACTTTTTGGGGAAAAGAGGAAGATAGGGCCGAAATTGGGAAGAGAATACAATACAAAAAAAACCTGAAACTATCTCAGATAACCCCCAAATCCCTAATTTCACTCCACTAATCATACAAAACACTCCCCAAATCGTCCACTACCTCCACCATTAGCAGAATTTCGATTCACTCAAACACTCCCAGTCAACCGAGGTAAAAATAAATTCTCTTGCTTACACCTTGCTTCGAACACAGGACCTCCAACTTACCAACACCCAACTTAACTACCAGACCAGTAGGCCCATTCTGATATAAGCCTACAAACAATTAAACTTAAACCCTTTAAGCAAGGTTAACGCTTTATTTATTATAATACCAAAATTTGCCCAAGTCATGGCTTGAACTTGGGACCTCTCATACACACCCAGAACACTTAACCACTGAAGCTGAGAAATATTTGTCACACATTCACAAAACAAAAATTAAAATTTTGGGGCATGACAACTCTACCCCCTAAAAGAAAGTTTCATCCTTGAAATTTACCTGATTAGATAGGTGAGGATATTGCTAACGCATCGCATCCTCAGGCTCCCACGTGGCCTCCTCAATGCTATGATTACGCCATAGAACCTTTACTAGAAGGATAGATTTCCTCCTCAGAACCTTTACGTCACGATCCAGAATTTGCACTGACTCCTCCTCAAAGGTCAAGTCTGGCCTAACCTCAATCTTCTCAATAGGAATAATGTGCGTAGGATCAGAGCTGTAGCGCCTCAACATCGAGACGTGGAACACATCGTGAATACGGTCTAACTCTGGAGGTAGCTCCAACTGATAAGCGACCGGTCCCACTCGCTTCAGAATTTGGTATAGTCTAATAAATCTAGGGCTCAGCTTGCCCTTACGACCGAACCTCAGAATCTTCTTCCATAGAGAGACCTTAAGAAAGACCAAGTCCCCCATAGAATACTCAACCTCTCGCCTTTTTAGATCAGCATAGGATTTTTGTCTATCAGAAGCCGCCTTTAGATGATCCCTAATCAGTCGAACCTTATCTTCAGTCTTGGAAACTAACTCGGAACCCAGAACCTGTCGTTCACCCAACTCAGTCCAACACAAGGGAGTACGACACCTTCGACCATACAGAGCCTCGTAAGGTGCCATCTGAATGCTAGACTGGAAACTATTATTATAAACAAACTTCGCTAGCAGCAGATACTCCTCACAACTGCCTTGAAAATCGATAGCACAACTCCTCAACATATCCTCCAGTATCTGAATCACCCTCTCCTGTTGACCATCAGTCTGAGGATGGAACGCAGTACTGAAGTCCAACCTTGAGACTAGAACCTCATGAAGCTTTTTTCAAAATCGAGACAAGAAGCGAGATCTCTATCAGAGATAATAGAAACAGGTACTCCATACAGTCTCACTATTTCCGAAATATAAAACTTCGTCAACTTTTACAGTGAATAATCAGTACGAACTGCATGAAGTGGGCAGACTTAGTTAATCGATCCGCGATAACCCATACTGAATCCTTCTTTAGTGGGTGTTAGGGGCAACCTACTTATGAAGTTCATAGTTACACGCTCCCACTTCTAAAGACGAATTTTAACTAGCTGTAGCAAACCTAAAGGTAACTGATGCTTAGCCTTAACTTGCTGGCACGTTAAACATTTAGCCACAAAGTCAGTAACTTCTCGTTTCAGTCTTGGTCATCAGTACAGCTCACAGATGTCTCGGTATATCTTAATCCCACCAGGATGCATAGCATAATGGCTACTATGCGCCTCCCTCAATATGGACTACCTCAAATTGGTGCCATTCAGTACACAAATCCGTCCACGAAAACATAACACACCTCAGAGTTCAACCTAAAATCTGTAGTGCTACCACTCTCAATCTGTCAGAACCGAGGACCCAAAGACTCGTCCTACAACTGTTTACCCTTAATCTGATCTATACAAGTCAGTTTAACCTAAAGTTAAACCAACAGACTACCATCATCAAATAAACTGAGGCGAGCAAACATCACCCTTAAATCGGTCATAGCCCTACGCCTCAATGCATCGGCCACCAAATTGGCCTTGCCAGAATGGTACTCAATGGTGCAGTCATAATCATTGAGCAGCTCAATCCATCTACGTTGCCTAAGATTCAACTCCTTATGAGTAAGGAGATATTTGAGGCTCTTGTGATCAGTGGAGATGATACACTTCCCACCATACAAATAATTCCTCCAGATTTTCAGTGCGAGAACTACCTCGACCAACTCCAAGTCATGCGTCGGATAATTTGCCTCATGAGTCTTAAGCTGACGAGATGCATATACAACCACCTTACTATCCTACATCAACACACATCCCAAACCAATGTGTGACGCATCACTATAAACGGTGAATTCCTTTCCAAACTCCGGCCGTATCAGAACAGGGGCCTCAGTTAGTACAGTCTTGAGCTTTTCAAAGCTTTCTTGCTGCGCATCAGTCTAGTTAAATGGCGTACCCTTACATAGCAGCTTAGTCAAGGGTGCTGCAATAAATGAGAAGCCCTCTACAAATCGTCGATAATAACCCGCCACTCACAGAAAACTTTGGATACCAGACATGTTCCTAGGCTATTCCCACTCCAACACAGCCTCAATCTTTCGAGGATCAACTCGAATCCCCTCAGCAGAAACCATATGACCCAAAAATGTCACCTCATGTAGCTAGAACTCGTACTTGCTAAACTTTGTATAGACCTGCTTCTACCTCAAAGTCTGCAGAACAACCCTAAGGTGCTCGTCATGCTCATCCTCAGTCCTCGAGTAAACCATATATCATCGATGAACACCACCACAAATCGATCCAGATAAGGCTAAAATACTCGGTTCATCAAATCCATGAAAGCTGCTGGTGCATTAGTCAGTCCAAATGGCATTACTAGGAACTCGTAGTGACCATAACGAGTCCTAAATGCCGTCTTATGTATGTCAGCCTCCTTGACCCTCAACTAATGATACCCAGATTGGAGGTCAATCTTAGAGAACACCACTCCTTGAAATTGGTCAAATAGATCATCTGTCCTCGGTAGGGGGTACTTATTCTTAATGATCAACTTGTTCAGTTACCAATAATCGATACACATCAGCATGGATCCATCATTCTTCTTCGCAAACAGTACTGGTGCTACCTACGGAGACACATTAGGGCAGATGGACCCACGATCCAATAACTCCTAAATCTGAGCCCTTAGCTCTACAAGCCCCTTCGGTGCCACTCGATAGGGAGCGATGAACACCGGAGCTGTACCAGGTAGGAGCTCAATACCAAAATCCACTTCACAATTCGGAGGTAAACCAGGTAGCTCCTCAGGAAAGACGTTTGAAAAATCTTTTATCGTTCTAATGTCATTAACAGAGGAATCTCCAGAATCTAAAACACTTACGTAAGCCAAAAACGCCTCACATCCTTTACGTACCAACTTTTTTGCCACCAGTGTAGAAATCACATTAGTTAAATAATTCTGACGCTCTCCAATCATGACTACCTCATCATCCTCTTCAGTCCTCAATACGACCCTCTTAGTCACACAGTCCAAGCTAACTCGATGCTTAACCAACCAGTCCATCTCCAGAATTAAATCGAACTCCCCAAAGAGAAGCTCTATCAGATCTGCCAGAAAGATTTCTCCTTGAACCTCTAGAGGATCGTCTCTAAACAGCTTGTTAACCCTTATAGATTGCCCCAACGGACTCAGTACAGTAACCTCACTCGTAGTGTTCTCAACCAAGATCCCCAAATCTCCAGACAAAGTACAGGCTATATAGAAGTGAGTGGATCCTATATCTATCAATGCAGTATATGGTACATCAAAAATAAGAAACGTACTCGTGATGACATCCGGAGCATCTCCATCCTCTCAGTGATGAGCAGCATAAACTAGAGCCGGCTGCCTCGCCTCAGCCTGTCTGGCACTTCGACCCGGTGCTCTCTGTCCACAGCCCATACCATTACCACCTCTAGCCTAACCACGACCCCTCAGTGGCTGCTGAACTACCCTCGATGGTTGTACAGTACCAGTACCCGGAGCTTGCCTTTAATTAGCCCTCAGCGGACACTCTCTAATATGATGTTCTGACGACCCACATCTCAAGCATGCTGCAGTCCTTTTCCAACACTCGGCCTGATGGCGTCTACCATAATCAGTACATGGCTGCAGTCTAGTAGCAGCAACAGGGGCCTAACTCTAACCGGCTCATCAACTCTGGCCTTTTTCCTAGGCCTCTGCACAGAACTCGAGGGCTTCGAATCACTCTTGTTCCTACCTCTCTCTGTAATGATTTTGGCGCTCAGCGCACTTAACCTCCTCAGCAAACTTCGCCTTCTCAACCAGGGTAGAAAAATCCTGCTCCCTCTACGGAGCTATCTAAACCCGCAAGTTATCTCTGAGGCCATCCTCAAAGCGGACACATCGCTCGTACTCAGACGCCACCATACCTCGCGCATAATGGCTCAGTCTTAGAAACTCAGCCTCATACTCGACCATTGATCGATCTTCCTGAGTTAAGTTTAGAAACTCCTTCCTACGAGCATCCACGTAACTGGCTCCCACATATTTTCCCTAGAAGGCGGTCTTAAAGAACTCTCAAGTCAATCGTTTGGGTTGAGTGCCCTCCTTAACAGTAAGCCACCACTGATATACTTTATCACGTTGCAGTAAGACTGCATCTTCCTTGATAGTCCAGAATCGTGGTCACCATCGAGTCCTCCGCCGCACTGATCTGTCTAGGCTTGGGGATTACCTGTGTACATTAAAAAAAAAAGGGTGAGTTTATGTAAACTCAGTGTGTAATCCCTTCGAAACAAACAATAACAAGCACAGTGCATAGCCAAAACAATCTTGGGCCTAAGCTTTTTCTAGTATCATTAAGAGTGACAGTTAGGGCCTTAGCCCATCTCAGTACAGTATTAAGTATGCAGTAGGGCCTTAGCCTATCATAGTATCAGTATCAGTCATAAACATTCAGTAGCAAAGTCCTACCTAACCAGTCTCTACACATCATCTCCTTCTAACCCTACACTCCATGTGGGGATTAAATCAACCACCCATCCCTACACTCTAAATAGTACCGAATGCGGCACATAAATAGTAATTTGCAACTGAGCTGCCAGATATTAAGCTTAAAATCCTTTCAGTACACTTCCTTTAAACTATATCATCCCACCCAAATGTAATGCAACATATAATGGAATGTCATACTATCACAAGTCTATCAGATACATATACAGTTCAGTATGCATGCTTATGCATAACATGCTCAGTACATAATTCATACAATCAATTCCACACAGATGAGGGTCTAAGTAATGCTTACTGACCCTACGAAAGGTTCACAGTCGTCTTGGGCAACTTGTGCAACCTTAACAAACATTACAGTAAAAATGGGCTCACACGCCCATGTGGCCTGCCCGTGGGGCCCACACGGCCCAAATTATTCTAGCCCGTTTGTCACACACAGCCCACCTGGCCATCACACTATCGTGTCTTGTGCGCACGACCTGGCCTCGTCGATCACACGCCCATGTTGTGTTACACGGCCTACCACATGGACGACCACACGACCGTGTGGCGTCGACAGTAGAGTTTTCGGCTTGTGCCAAAACCCCATTTTCTGCGTTTCTGGGCACACACCTGGTATCGAATCGATGCTAAAGCAACCACGAGCACTCCATAACCTAAAAATTCATAATCCAAACCCGATTTCAATGATACCAATGAAACTTTAACGAAACTTATAATGAGGTATTCAACCTTTTTCCAACAAAACCTTACCCTTGAGCAAGGACAAGAATTCCACACATTTAAAACATCGATGACCAATCTTCAGCCTTCCGATTAACCCCTAAACACCAAACGAAACCTTTCTTAACACTTGACCACAACAAAGTTAAGGTTTAACAAAAACTAAACTTACCGAATACGTGTAGTACATGATGCACAAAGAAATCGAAAAGTAAAGAAACGAAAGAAGGAAAGGATGAGGGGAGAACAAATTTTCGGCAATGAGTGTAGGAGAAACAAAAGATCAGAAAAAATTTTTGGGGAAAAGAGGAAGATAAGGCCGAAATTGGGAAGTGAATACAATATAAAAAAAAAACTTGAAACTATATCAGATAACCCTCAAATCCCTAATTTCACTCCACTAATCCGACAAAACACTCCCAAAACCGTCCATTACCTCTACCATTAGCTGAATTCTGACTTCACTCAAACACTCCCAATCAACAGAGGTAAAAATATTCTCTTGCTTAAACCTTGCTTCGAACACAGGACCTCCAACTTAACAACACCCAACTTAACCATCAGACCAGTACGCCCATTCTGATACAAGCCTACAAACAATTAAACTTAAACCCTTTAAGCAAGGTTAAAGCTTTATTTATAAAAATACCAAAATTTGCCCAAGTCATGGCTTGAACTTGAGACCTCACACACACACCCAGAATACTTAATCACTGTAGCAGATAAATATTTGTCACACATTCACAAAACAAAAATTAAAATTTTGGGGCGTTACAAGAATAGTCATAAATAAAGGTTACATAATACTTGTAATCACCTCTTGTACTAATGCTTATGGAGCCACATACGTCAGTGTGCACAAGTTATAGGAGTTTTCCGACCCTTGTTCCTTTTGTATTAAAAGATTGCTTAGTCATTTTACTTTCAAAGGAAGATTCACATTGTAGAAGATCAACTTCTTTAAGTGAACTTAAAATGTCATCTTTCAGAAGTCTAGTTATTTTTTTCTCGGTTAATATGATCATGTCTTAAATACCATAGGTATGCCTCATTAAATTGAGAAGTTTTAAGTCTTTTATTCGATATTTCAGTCTCAAGCAGTGTGTACATCTTTGGTTTGATAAAATAGCGATTATTTGATATCCATCCATTACAAATAAGATTTCAATTTCGAAATATTGCTATTCCATTATTAAAAGTTACGATCAAGCTTTCTTTATATAAACATGCAACGAAAATTAAGTTTCTTTTGAAACTTGGTGCATAGAAAACGTCTTTTAAAATAATCTTCTTAAAATTATCAAAATAAAGATGTACATCTCCCATTGCTTCAGTTGCCACACTTGTCCCATTTTCGCTCCGTAATGATAAGCTCTTATCTCTAAGATCTTTCGTATCCTCGAACCCTTATAGAGAAACACAAACATTATTAATGAATCCTGAATCAATGACTTAGTGATCTATTGAGTCTTCCATTAAACAAGCTTATATTATCAAAAGTTCTATACCTTTGCCTTTGGTAGCTAGGTATTCCTTCCACTCTATACAGTTTGTCTTGAAATGCCCTTTCTTGCTGCAGAAGAAGCATTTAAACTTAGATAAGTCTTTAGGCTTTCTGGTTCTCTTCCTTTCCACTTGTGATGGCCTAGAGACCTTAGTTTTGCCTTTGTTAGTGTGCTTTCCCTTCTCTTTTGAGGAATAAGCAAAAAAAATATTCGCTTCTACTATTCGAACCAACTGACCACCGTTTAACATCAACTCATAGGATTGTAACTCCTTCATGAGTTGTGTCAGTGTTAGGTTTTTTTTTCCAGGGTTATATGCGGCTTGAAAACCAACAAAATCCTTTGACAAGATTTTGAACACCATCTCAATTTGAGTGTTCTGGTCCAAATTGGCTTAATTGTTCGCAGCCTTGGCAAAGTAGCCCATAATAGTGATAATATGGTCTTTGACCGGAGGGTTGGGATTTTGCTGGGCCTTAATCAAGCTAGTTATGGAAGACTCTCGAGCCAAGACACTTTTTCTTCTAAACATATCTTTTAACTTATCTAGAATCACTTTAGTAGTCTTACATCTCTCCAGTGACCTATACAGAGTACTGGTCATGCTTGACAAGATATAGCAATTCTCATTAGACTCTTCCCAGCATTTTCTAGCCTCAGCTTGAGTGGCCGGTGGGTACTTATTATCAAAAACTGTTTTAAGTTTCTCACAGCTTAGGACAATTATCAAGTTCCTTTTCCATTCCTTATATTTATTTCTGTTCAATTTGTTTTCAGTGAGTATGTTCAATAAAGGAGTGGTGCCATTTTCGAACTAAAAATAAAACAATCATGTATTAATATCTTTGTATTAAACAAATGTTTGAAAATATCTTGCAACATTATGATATGCATTAAGATAATGCATGTGTCTTACATTAAACCTTGAAAACATTTGTAAGCCGCTGTAGCGATAATTCCTACACCCATTTAATTAAGCCACCTTGGGGTGATCATGATCAACTAGTAAGAACATGAATTTTCATCCAATTAGTACATGAACCTAATTCCTTAAGCATTCATACGTACTAATAATTGTATAACGTTTGACCATCATTCTTACTTAAACATAACTCACTGGGGAGTTACTTAACAATATGATCTTGAGTGTAAAACGATCAATTCAATACCTATTACATCATGCATCACAAATGAGTCATCTTGGGACAATTTCATCGAGTACCATGCTATGACTAGTTGTCCTCTTTGAAGACATAATTTCTTAATTATCGCATGATAATACCTACCAAAGGGGCCAGTCCAACTATCATATGATCATAAGAAAATTTTGCTTACTTTTAGGAAGTCTCCTCAGTGAAATCCATATGATAATGTCTACCTTGGGGTAGGTCCATTTCATGCCATCATAAGAGACCATTGATGGAGGCCGTAGGTCTTTAGGGACTTTCTCCCACTCAATATTTATAAAAAACATGCAAGGTTTTTAATTTTCGGTTTCAATTATGTGTGATCAATATATGCATGAAAAGTACATGTGACATTCTTTCTTAAACTATATGACATGCTATGCCAATTTTATTATATTCACATTCAATTATTCACAAGAGTCAATCAAACAAATTTGGTTCTCCATAGTTTTTCTTTTAAGGAAAAAAATCAAAAAAAAATGAATGTGAACCGTGCATCGGGTAGGTTTCTAGGAAAGGAAGGTGAGTCATATTTGACCACTTAAAAATCAAGTCTTTCCTTACCAAATCCAATCCTAGACATGCACCTTCTTATTACCACACTTCTAATAGTAACGAATAACCTAAAGAAGTGAATAGAATAATACAACATATGTATTTTCTCATTACCATACTTCTTATCTTTAATAAATCAACTATGGATCATCTTATACATATATATCACAATTATATCATAAATAATTATTAAAAAGATATATAAAGATATGGGTAATAAAATAAAATTGGATAAGAACCACAACCTTGGCAAAAAATAATAATTGTATAACAAATATATATAATATTGCATTCATTCACATATATTTCCCTAAACATGCAAATAATTACAAAAATACCTAAGCGTCACCTGGTAGCCTGGTAGTGGTAGCAAGCGCGCGCATAGGAATTTGCTCCAAGATTTCAGCGATTTTCTTTCTTACTTTTTTGGCTTTTGGTTTATTAGAATAATTGGATGGTGTGGGTGTTGTTTTGTGCGTCCCTGCTGTTATTGGTGAAATCGCCAAGGCTTGTACGATGGCTCTCAACATGGAAGGAGAAGCAGTGTCCACTTTGCATTGGGGGTGCCTTGGAGAATGATGGTCTTCTTGATCGGTGATTTTGTCGTCTTATTCTATACTTTCTTTCTTTTCTTACTTTTTTACACTTTCTTGCATGATTTTACATTTTCTTGCATGGTTTTCGTACTTCTACATGCTTTCGTAGCCTGGTACGTTGACTTTTCTACAAGTTTTCGCATGCAAGAGTCTTTTCTTAGGTTTCCTTAATCTGCATTTATTACGTTGAGTTTTCTTATCATTGTTTTATGCCTATATCTTCTTTTATCTTGTACGTAGTCTTACTTTTAGGGTTTTTGGCAGCGTTCCTGTTATTTTTTCTTTTTGATTTCTCTTTAAAATAGATAAACGATTTTCCTATTTTTGATCGTTTTAGCTTTTCTTTCTCTTAGAGTTTTTGGGTTTTCTTCTATGTGGGTTTGTCTTGTAAATCACATCGTACGCTTTTCCTATGCGATCTCTCGTTGTTTTTTATGCGATGTTTTCTTCATCTTGTTTCTTAGGTTTTCATATTGACTGGTTTTTGGCTAATTTAATTATCTTTTTATATGTCTTTCTTGTTTTGTTTTTTTTTGGATTTCTTGCTGTTTCTTCTCTCTCTTTGTGGTTTTTGTTGTTGTCTTCTTGGTTTAATCGCGATGAAGGTCTTGGGCCTGCCTAGGTTCCTGACGGAAGTGTTTTTTCCTGGTTTGATTAATTCTTTATTTTCAAGAATGACTGAGGATATAAATGAGCTGTTGGAAAGACTAAACTTCTCTAAAGAAGAATAGAAAAGAGTGATTAGCACGCATAAGAAGCTAGCAAACACATAGGGGTGTGAGGCGTGGGCTATTGGAAAGATTATGTCTGAAGAAAAAGTCAACAGATAAGCTATGTATCGTGTTATCAAATCCTTATGGTTCATTAAGGAAGAAGTTAGTTTTGTGCCCTGAAATGATGGAGTGATACTTGTGAAATTTGGTAACATCGATGATAGAATGAGAATTCTAAATCTAATCCCATGGCTCTTTAATCAATGTCTGTTTGTGTTGCTTCCATTTGTTAAGGGTTAAGAACTAGACGGTTATGTGTTTAATATTACGCCTTTTTGGATAAGGATCTACAACATCCCCTTTGAGCAAATGGATAGATAGGTTGCTATTGATGTGGGAAAAGTGATAGAGGAGGCTGTGGCTATTGACTGGAGGGATAGAGATGGGAGTTGGATTGACTACGTAAGGATAAGGGTCAACAAAGATATCCTAAGACCTCTTCGAAGGGTTGTTCATTTGGTGGGGAGTGAAGGAACCGGGACGACTTGTGCCATCAAGTATGAAAGGTTACCTACTTTTTGTTATATATGCAGCCTTATTGGACAACTACCCGAAGATGCTCTAGAAAGGAAGAACATATTGAGACAAATAACCTTAACTTTTAATATGAAAGCTGACTTAGAGCTCAACTAGGAAGGTCAACCCAAAATAGAGTAAACTGGAGAAATGTGATCGAAATACTGGAAAAGAAGATCAACTCGAGTGAAGAAAACAATGACAACAAAACTGGGAATAGGGATGAAAATGAATTCACGTCGATAAAGGGAAAAGAAAAAGCTAGAGGAGGAAAGAGGAATCAAAATCTGGATCCCTTATGGAGAAACGCCAACAAAATCAACACGCGACGGAGGGGGCAGAATGAAATGCAAAAGAAAAAGAACAAAAGGGTGCAATGAGGAGAACAATAAGAAGAGTCCCACCAGATTGGTTTGAAAGAAATTAGTAGACAGTCTTTCACCTTGCAAAATGATGGCTGGTGACCAGCCCCGCCAAGAGCCATGAAGTTTTTTTGCTGGAATTGTCATGGGCTTGGGAACCCTCGCGACAGTTTGGGAACTTAATCAACTCCTCGTTTTTAATAACCCCGATGTTGTCTTTCTTTGTGAAACAAAAATGCATTCTAAAAACTTTACTCGCATTCGAAACATGTGTAGGATGGCTGGATGCTTGGCGGTGAGTTCGGAGGGTCGTAGTGGAGGTTTGGCAATATTGTGGAAATATGATGTCGACGTGTCTATACAAAACTACTCTAGCCATCACATTGACTCGATTGTTTGCATGGAATGCTATAATAATATTAGGTTTACGGGGTTGTACGGCCATACGGATTCGAATCTTATAAGCCGATCTTGGGATATACTTAGAGTGGTGGGAAGATCAGTGAGAGATGACTGAATTGTGGGTGGTGACTTCAATGCCATCATCGGTGGAGTTGAAAAAGCAGGGGGTCATAGGAAGCCAAGGACAACTATGGATGAGTTTAGAGATGTATTGGAGGAGCTGACTCTTGTGGACATCAAAATCGAAAAGGGTTGGTTCACTTGGGTTAATAACCGTAAGGGTAATAACATGGTTAAAGAGAGGTTGGATAGATTTCTTATTTTTTCTAATGCTATTAATAACTTTCCTTTCATTGCGAAAAATGTGGTAAGACAAGCAAACTCGGACCATGATGCTGTCTTGATGGATACTATAGGTCAAAAACCTAGAGAGGACCTCAAAAATTTGAGACTTTTCTTTTAAGTTCGATGTGTGTTGGACGAAAGAGGGGGTTGCCAAAGACATTATAAAAAAAGCTTGGGGCAGAAGTGGTACTAATATCATTGAAAAAATTGAGAAGGTGCACGAGGAGCATGGCTCTTGGCAACATGATTGGTACATAAAGATGATCAACCATATTCGTAGGCTGGTTACGAGGATCGACAAGCTTATTGATGGCCCTTATGAGGAGTCAAATGCTGAAAGGTTGAAAGCTACTCGTCTTAAGTTGGGGCACCTTTATGTCGAGGAGGAGAGCTACTAGGTGTAAAGATTGTGGATTAGATGGCTCAAAGAAGGGGATAAGTAACATCTTGATTTTGGGCCTAGTTGGAACAGTGGTTGCGGGACCACAAATTCAATATTGAAAAGTTTATTTTATTATTATTTTGATATCTACAGTATGATACTAAAGTTGTGTAAAATTTTCAAAAAGAAATTTCCTCGTTTGAGTGCTTAATTTGATAAAAAGGACTAAATTGCGTAAGGTGCAAAACTTGAGGTCTAATTGATAAAGGCACTAAATAGCTATAGAATTGAAAAATATAAGCACTTGCATAGTAATTATACAAATAGAAAAGTGAGGAGACAAAAATGGACATGTAGTAGGTGAATTTGGTGAAGATATTAAAAGCTTAAATTGGTAAATAATTTAATAAGTGTAATAAGATAAAATAGCAAAAGCTACCATCTTTTTTTCTTTCTTCTCCACCGATTCTTACCCAAGGAAATGGCCATGGAAGCTTGGAAATTTCAGCAACTTCTAACTCTCACAAGTAAGTGATTTTGATGGTCATTTTTGATGATTTTGTTTGTATTTTTGGAACCCTTGTAGCTTAATCTAGCTAATGAGGGGACTATTTTGCAAAATGGTTGAAAGTCTAGGGTTTTTCCATGAGAATATTCATGTTGTTTGCTGCATTTTTATGGAAGAAAATGAATCTTGGTTGTTAAATAAACAACTTATGTTAAGTGATTTTCATGAAAACACCTAAAATGGACCATTTTGTAAAAGTTGTAAAATAGGTAGTAAATGTGTGAAATAATGGAAAATGTGTAACAGTCCGGTTTGTACCCTAGACAGAATAGTGGTTTTGGGACCACAAATCTGAGTCTGTATAATATTTTAATATTATTTTCTGTGTCTATGATATATGATTAAGCATGTGGTAAATTTCCATAAGCTAATTTGTCCGTCTGAGTGTTTATTTTGACAAAGGATTGAATTGCATTAAATGTGAAAGTTGTTTGCTATTTTTTAAACTATTAATGTGTTGTGGCTTTGCTAAGATGGAGGCCTTATGTTGTTATTAGACCAAATTATTGATAGTGGATGGATAAAAGTCTTAAATGTCCATAATGCATAATTGTTTTAATTATATGTATGAAGGCTATTTTAGTAAATGAATTATTAACATTAGATTAATGAAACAAAAAGATGAGTGTTGATCTTTTATTTTCTCTTCTTTGGACCGAAAATACAAAGAAAAGAAAGGGGTTAGAGGCTTTCTAATATTCGACTAATATCAAGCTTAATTCAAGGTATGTTTTTAAAATTTTTTTGATAGTTTCTACGTTTTTGCAATCGATGCTTTGTCTACTATCAAGCCCATGTCTTAATTTGATGAATTGATGATGTTTGTGTGAGATGCCATTGTTGATATGTTGAGTTTTGAGATGAGTTTAGTTGTTAAATGAAAGATTTGAGCTAGATGAACATACTTTGTTCTTGAAGTTTTGATGAATTTAGCTAAATAGGGCTAAATTGTGAAAATAGCAATTTGAGGGACTAAATTGCAAATTTGATGGAAAATATGGGCTTGAATGAGATGTATATGCATTCGGCTAAGTATGTGTATATGTTAATTTTGTGAATTTGATGTTTTGAGAAAAATGGACTAAATTGATAAATTATGCAAATGTGAGGGTTAATTTGTAAATAGCCCTAAATGTGTGTCCTTGGATTGAATTGAATGAATTAGTGAATAAAATGGTTAATTCTGAATATGTTTAGATCAAGAACCGAGGAAAACAGACTTAGAACGCGGGAAAGCGAAAGTAAACGGGTAGCTGTTTTCATTCCGATAGATCGAATCCGAGGTATGTCATTATGCAAATAAACGTATTTGTATGAATTTGTAAATGTTCATATGACTAATAATGATAATGAATGTTTATGAGATGTTAAGCATATGAATTACGAGATAAGGTCGATATAGCGACAATATCCGAGAAGTCCCGTTCGAACCTAGGAATAGATAGGATTAACTTTGTCATGACATAGGTAACTGTTCTGTTTTGTCATGTAAGACCACGTCTGGGACGTTGGCGTTGATATGAGACTCGTGTAAAACCACGTCTGGGACGTTGGCATCGATATGATTTTTACGCGTAAGACCACATCTGGGACGTTGGCATCGATCTGAGCTTTACGTGTAAGACCATGTCTGGGACATCGGCATTGTATTGATTCATGTAAGACCCTGTTTGGGACAGTGGCATCGATATCCGAGTGCATGTAAGACCTCGTATGGGACATTGGCATTGTACGACTATTCCGAGTTTCTGAGTATTCTATTAGATTCCTTATGGTTCAACGGGCAAGTCGGTAATACGAATTGCAAATCCGAGCTTTTATAAATTAAGTGAATGAATATCCGTTTCAGATACGTTGATTATACACTAATTGTGTATATAAGGTAAGTATCTATGTGATCATATTATGATGTTATTTATATAGAATTGATAATACGATATGTTAAGTCTTGACTAGATGAACTATATGCATATATGGTATGTGATTTGGAAATATGGTAAGTTATGGCTAAGCATATGAGCTTAAGAAAGAATGAGGTGATTTTTGTCTTGAGAACCATATTGATCATCTTATAAATTCGATTATGTGCAAGTCATGCAAGGTTTGTTTGTATATGACTTACTAAGCTTTTGGAAAGCTTACTCTGTGTGTGCTTTCTCTGTTTTATAGGTCGTCAAAGCTACTGTAGGCTCGGGACCATTGAGGATCGTCATCACACTATAAAAATCATTTTGGTACACTTTGAAAATGTATAAAGCTAGATATGGCATGTATAGGCTTGTATTTTGGTATAAGTTGTTATATGAACTTAGCCATGAGATTTGGCTAGAGATGAGTTGAGATTATGCATTATGATCATGATATTTGAATCATGTTTTGGCATGGTTAGTTGATTCATGAAATAGTCAAGCTTTTGGGCTAAGCAAATGAATGTATTATGTTTTTTGGGTATATGATTTGGTTTTGGAAATTGGCATGATGGAAATGGATATTGAATGTGTGGTTTGAATGGTTAGTTGGTATGTTTTGGTGGTTATATGTGCATGATATATGCTAGTATATGTTGCTTGTAGGTGAGACCCAAAAGGGTGGCATTTTTGGCTTTGAAAATGGCCTACAATGTCACACGGTTGTGGCACACGGGCGTGCCTAGTGACCGTGGGGACCAAGTCAGGATAGTACACGGCCTTGGTACATGGGCGTGTCTACTATCTAGTAACCGTGTGATTTTTGACAGAATCGACCACGGCCTGGGTACACGGGCGTGCTTAGTGGCCGTGGGAATTCAATCAGTTTCGACCACGAGGAGGACACACGGGTGTGTCTAGCTGCCGTGGAAGGCACACGGCCTACCCCCACAGGTGTATGAGCCCTGAAATTTAGAAAAGTTTTTGAATTTTCGAGAAATTTTGTATGTGTTTCGGTTTAGTCCTGACCCGTTTTACAAGCATGCTTATGGTCTCGATTACCTATTTAAGGGACATTGTGTGTATGATTAATGAATGAAATGTATAAAATGTTATGAAAGTTTTCGATCCGTCCCAGAACGCTTTAACCTTGATCCGGCCGATGACAGGGTTACTGTTGGGTGTTACAAAATGTGGGCTGCCATAAGAATGAAAAAGGTTCGGCTATGCATGGGTAGTAAAGAAATTGAACACATTTCATTTAACGAGCCTAGGGAAAAAGTGTAAATATGACAAAGTTTAGGGGTAAAAATGTAATTTTATAAAATTTATGAAATTCGGATAATTTGAATAGCATGATGAATAAATAAATTAAATGTGTTGTTATAGATTAAGGAAGATGAGATTTGGAATTAGATCAGGAGAAAAAGCAAGATAATCGAGTAATTGACTTATTTCGTCTTTTCTTACTGAGGAAGTTCATATGTTAATCATAAATGTTTATTTGATAAATTGATGAAAAATTTGTGAATTTAATTATATTATTTGCGGTACAATGAAAATCCAATGTTCTAGACTAGCAAACGCAAAGTTGAACACTTTCGTTCGGTACTAAAAGATGAATTGACGGAAAAGACCATGAATGAGTCATGGCAAGGTGTGACTAAGTGAAATCATGTAAGACCATAGTTAGACTATGGCATCGAGATATGGTTATATGTGAGATTGTGGAATAAAATAGCTATGATCACATGTGTAGTACTAAGTGTAGGCTACTATGTGCACCGGATAGCATCTGTTATTATTGGTGGGCTGTGTGCTATACCACCGTGAATCTATTATTATTGGTGGGCTTTGTGCAAAACCACCGTGTATCTGTTATTATGGGTGGGTTATGTGCAAAACCACCGTGTATACGTAATTACTCCGAAGTGTTCATCGGGAAAATTTGACTAAGTGGAATTTCATGTGTGCAATGAATTCGATATGTGATGAATTTTGGTGAGGATTAAAATGAGTAAGTGAAGTGGTAAATTTTTGTTTTATTCATGCTAATCAAATTATGTTATTGAATGTGAGCATATTATTATGATGTTTCATGAAAGAATGAAATTTGAAATAGAACAGTTTCGGACAGTAGCAGTTGTATAACTTTGACAAATCACCAAGAATGGTGGAAATCGATTTTGAGGTTGAATGAGATATGAAATTAAAGCTTATTGAGTCTATTTCTACATAAAAGAAACATAATAAGAAAAAGAATTTCATATGGTGAGATAATTAGATTTTAGTGAGACAGGGTCAGAATGATTTCGGAACCCCCTATTCTGACTTGCGAAATTCATTCAAAATTGTACAAAAATAATAATGGAATAAAATTTATATTCTTGAAATTATTAATGAGTCTAATTTCAAGAGAAACGAACGGGAATGTCATTCGAGTTTTGTACAATAAGATAATTAATTTTTAGTGAAGAGAGGTCAGAACTGTCAGATAGTGAAAGAGAGGAGACTTTAAAGAAGAAGCTGTACTGATTGGCTAAACCAAAAATTTTGGAACTTTTATGGTAAGAGTATATGTGAGTCTAATTTCAGGGAAAATTAGCGGATCTTAATTTGGAGTTCTGCAGCTCTGGATAAAAATAATTTAGTGACTGTAACTCGAGTAAACAGCTCAAGATGAACATAAATGAATTTTGATGCAATAATGACGGTATTATCTTGAGAGCTTATAATGAGGATTGTTAAAAGCATGGTAATCAATTGTTTATTAGTTACATACATACTTACTAAGCTTTATAGCTTACTCCGTTATTTTCCGTGTTTATAATGTACTTAGGTTAGCTCGGGTTGGAAGCCGTCGGAGAACCTATCACATTATTGAGCTTACAATTTAGGTATCAATGATTTTATACTTAAGGTTATGGCATGTATAGGAAACTTGGTCATTTGTATATGTTAGTATGAGTTGTCCTAGAATAATGACTCATGATATTCGGAGTTCATCGTTGTATAAAGCCATTTAATATGACCAATAAATTGGTTATGCTATAAACTCATGATGATGCATTCCATGGTTGAGTAAATTGTATGCTATGACTTGTTACGTGTGTTTGGTGGATGTTTTGGTAGCTTTAATATGTCATGAAATGTGTCATTCAAGTTATACTCAAGTATTGGCAGGATAGGGTAGAAATTGGCTTGGAAAATAGCCAACTCCTTGACCACACAGGCAGAGACACGACCGTCTGTCTCAGTCGTGTGGAGGACACGATCTAGCACTCGGGTGTGTGTCTTGGTCGTGTGGTCCAAAACAAATGATGACGTTATAAACAGAGAGTTACACGGGTGGAGGACACGGGCGTGTCTTGGGTCACATGGGCGGGTGTAACCACACGGCCTGCCCACACGGGCGTGTGACTCTCCAAAACAAATTTTTTTTAAATGTTCCAATAGTTTTAAAAGTTCTCGATTTAGTGCCGAATCGCTCCCAAAGCATGTTTTTGGCCTCGTAGGACCATTTTAGGGACTTGATGATATAAGATAAAATTTTTAAATTTTAAACTGAACTTTATGCCTTGAATTTGTTCAGTTGCAAGTGTTATTGTCTGGTAACGCCTCGTACCCTGTTTCGGCGTTGAACACGGGTAAGGGGTGTTACATTTAGTGGTATCAGAGCTATGGTTTAGTCGGTTCTCGGACTAACCTTGCATGAGTAAGAGTCTAGCTATACATGCCATATGTGGACCGTGATAGTGTGATATCTCTGGGCTCTAATGAAATTGTTTTGTTGAGACATAGGTGCTTTCCAACTGAGCTATTTTCAAAAATGCTGACATTGACACTGAAATTTTTGAAAATGTGTTTGTGAGAAGTTGAAATGTGGTAAGGTACGAATAAAAGTTCATAATATGCATGTGATGATGTATAAAATGAAATAGCCATAATTTGAGAATTTTGGGTGCAAGGTTACTGTCCTGGTTGAAAGTCGTATTTCGATAAATTATGGTGATTTTATGCAATAGATAAAATGTTATAAATGTTGAGAAGTTATGAAAAAGGAATTAAATGTGTAAACCGAGTAGAACGTAGGAAATAAGTACGATCGTTCAATGAAGAATTGACAGATAAGATCATGGTTGGACCATGCAAAGTATGGAATGTAAGACCATAGCTGGGCTATGGCATTGTGATTCTGTGTAAGACCATGTCTGGGACATGGCATCGATGTGAGACTTTGTGTAAGACCATAGTTGGACTATGGCATTAAGTGAATCACGTACTCAAACCCGTAAGGCATTTTCTAATTTGAAAAATGTCAGTAAGCAAAATGGAAGCCAAGTGTTGGAATTTAATTAGATATTAATATTGAGCTCGAGTAAGTAAATTCATTGTGTGAAATTGTGGATGACAGAAAATATTCGTATAATAAATAGATGTGTTAATTTGCTTGGAATGAACTATGTGATTATGATGGTATTACATTAGTGATGAATGCTAAGTCATATGTATGTATTTATGAGAGTTAAGTTAAAGGCTTTACGATCTCACCCCCTTACCAGTGTTGCTTTATGACAAAATTTTACGAGAATCATGATGAATAAGTTTATAAGTGTGAACTAAATAGTTCAGTGGTGAAATAATTAGTAATGCAAACAGAGTTGAGTATAGTGTGACAAATGAACTAAGTTTTAAAGAAATATCAAATTGTTTTAAGGATTATACGGATTATGCAATGTCACGGTTAAAGAAGAAGTTAAATTCGATGAGACAAAATATTCAGGTATGATACCTAAAGAATGTATGTATTAACTGGAAGTTCGTCTGAAATGATTTCTGTAGCAATGGAATAATGAGAAATCAGTGGTATTAGAGATAGACAGTGGAATAATGTTTGAATTGTAAAGATAATTGATTACGGTAATTATAGTCGAATGGTTTATGATGATCTCTTTTGAGTACCATATGTATTTATCTACTCTCAGAGGTATATATGACTGTATGTTTCGGATGAAATTCTTATTGTATGAAAATGTTAACTAAATATACTAATAGACGAAAGCATGGTTGGTCTGTTTGGGCTATGTATGGCATTGTTCCATCTTACACTGGTATTTTATCTCTCTTTTTTTAAAGAAAAATTGGTGATAGAATTCAGGTGATGATAGTATTCTGTTTCTACCAGCTATTGTCTACTTAGTATACGGGGGATTATATAGCTTTGGTCACAGTTGATTAAAGTGAAGAAGAAAAATGTTTTAGTCCTGAATTTTCTCTGAGATATTATTTATCCATACAGTTAAGATGTCGACCTTATTATGGCACTATGGTTTTAATCCATGTGATGATTGTGGCTTCAGGGTGGCTCAAAGCTTTGTTGGTTAATAATTGAAAAGTCATAATTCGACAGTCAAGATTGATTCAGATGTTTAGTTTGATTAGATTATTTGCTTGAAAGATTATTTGAGTTATTTGCAATTGTGCTTAGTAAGCAACATTAATTATTTGATAAGTAATGTAGCCTTTTGATGATCACAAAAATTTAAAACATTTGATGTTTCTAAGAGATCTGAATTTGGGACTGCTAAGATGGCTTGAACTATCGAAAGCTTTTAAGTCAGTGATTGATTATTATCCATAGAAAACGATTATAGTCACGGATGTTCTGAGTAGAATACTTATGTGTACTTTTCGAGCGATGATTATACAATTGATTATATCAGATGGTGGATAGTCGTTAGCTAAGTGAGAAACTATTGTGTGTATTTATCGAATTTACGAAGCCCATAAATGTGTCAGTGAATCACAAGCTAAAAAAGGGGTCAAAGTAAATTGACTCCTGATTCAGAATTTTAAATTGGAACCGATGATTATTTGTTGTTTCAGGATAGAGTTCGTGTATTAAGAAACTTTGAGATTATAAAAGAATTATCTGTTCATTCAGGGAGTACTAAGATGTATGATAATCTGAGGTGATTGTTTAAGCGAATGAGTATGAAACGTGATACTTCTAACTATGTGTCTAGATGTCTGAATTATCAACAGGTTAAAACTGATTATCAAGTACCTTCAGGATTGTTACAGTCTGTGTTATTATCTGAGTGGTGAGAAAACAAAATTTCAAAGGATTTTGTGTAAAAGGAAGATGATGTCTGAATTATTGTTGATCGTGTGGAGAAGTGTGCACATTTTATCTCGGTATGTACAGATTACTCTTTTGATAGATTGAATTATACATGTTGGAGACTTTTAGATCAATTAGCATATTAAACTCTAATATTTCAGACAGTTAACCCGAAAGGGAATTTTAGATCCTCGAGGAAATATTTTGTTGTGGTGCTTTAGAATTTGAAAGTGAATGAGAAAAACAATTACCATTAATTGAGTTGTGTGTAATAATAATCTTTTAGTGTGTGTAAAGACGACCTTGTATGGAGTGTGTATGGTTGCAATTACCGAACTCGGTTGACACTTGATCGAGCTTTGTGAGAAAAGATCCATGAGATTGATTTCATCAGAGAATTTGAGCAGAAAGTGAAAGTAACTCATAACAATTAGAAGCAGTTTCAGATTGACAGAAAATATATACAGACTTGATATGTAAAATCATTGAATTTAAGATAGTGAACTAAATGTTTATGAAAGTATAGCTGTGGAAATAGAAATTCTCGATTTAGTTATAAAGAAAAGTTGGAATTTAGTTTGATTTGATGAAAAGTGAAGAACGAATCATAATCTTAGCTTGCGAGATCAAAGAATGGAGAATCTGGGGTTATGTGAGAAATTGATAAGGCACTGAGAAAACGAATCTCAAATCTAGATTCTAGTAAGATTTTCGGGGACAAAAATCCCTAAGGGGGGAGAATTGTAACATCCTGATTTTGGGCTTAGTCAGAACAGTGGTTGCGGGACCACAAATCCAACTTTGAAAATTTTATTTTATTATTATTTTGATGTCTACAGTATGATACTAAAGTTGTGTAAAATTTTCATAAAGAAATTTCCTCATTTGAGTGCTTAATTTGATAAAAAGGACTAAATCGTGTAAGGTGCAAAACTTGAGGTCTAATTGATAAAGGCACTAAATAGCTATAGAATTGAAAAGTATGAGCACTTGCATAGTAATTATACCAATAGAAAAGTGAGGAGACAAAGATGGACATGTAGTAGGTGAATTTGGTTAACATATTAAAAGGTTAAATTGGTAAATAATTTAATAGGTGTAACAAGACAAAATAGCAAAAGCTACCATCTTTTTTCTTTCTTCTCCACCGATTCTTACCCAAGGAAATAGCGATGGAAGCATGAAAATTTCAGCAACTTCTAACTCTCACAAGTAAGTGATTTTGATGGTCATTTTTGATTATTTTTTTTTGTATTTTTTGAACCATTGTATCTTAATCTAGCTAATGAGGGGACTACTTTGCAAAATGGTTGAAAGTCCAAGGTTTTTCCATGAGAATATTCATGTTGTTTGCTGTATTTTTATGGAAGAAAATGAATCTTGGTTGTTAAATAAAAAACTTTTGTCAAGTGATTTTCATGAAAACACCTAAAATGGACCATTTTGTAAAAGTTGTAAAATAGGTAGTAAAGGTGTGAAATAATGTAAAATGTGGGCTACTATAAGCATGAAAAAGGTTCGGTTATGCATGGGTAATAAAGAAATTGAACACATTTCATTTAACGAGCCTAGGGGAAAAAGTGTAAATATGACAAAGTTTAGGGTAAAAAAGTAATTTTACCAAAAATGTGAAATTGGGCTAATTTGAATAGCATGATGAATAAATAAATTAAATGTGTTGTTATAGATCGAGGAAGATGAGATTTGGAATTAGATCGGGGGAAAAAGCAAGATAATCGACAAATTGACTTATTTTGTCGTTTCATACCAAGGTAAGCTCGTATGTTAATCATAAATGTTTATTTGTTAAATTGATGAATAATTTGTGAATTTAATTATATTATTTTCTGTACAATGAAAATTCGATGTTCGGGAATAGCAAGCACAAAGTTGAACACTTTCGTTCGGTACTAAAAGATGAATTGACGGAAAAGACCATGAATGAGTCATGGAAAAGTGTGACTAAGTGAAATCGTGTAAGACCATAGTTAGTCTATGGCATCGAGATATGGTTCTATGTGAGATTGTGGAATAAAATAGCTGTGGTCACATGTGTAGTACTAAGTGCAAGCTACTATGTGCACCGGATAGCATCTGTTATTATTGGTGGGCTGTGTGCGATACTACTGTGAATCTGTTATTATTGGTGGGCTATGTGCGATACCATCGTGAATCTGTTATTATTGGTGGGCTGTGTGTGTAATACCCCAAATTTTGGGCATAGATGAATTGGGCTTTGGGTCTTATAAATTTTTTTTAAGCAAGAAAATGACAAATGACATGTTGGCTTTTAGGGTTTAATAAACTTGGAGTGCCTAGGGGTGTTGGAGAAGTTCTGGATTTGAACTTTGAGGAGAAGGAATTTTTAATTAATTATTAAAGGAACAAGGGCGGTGAGTAGTTGGGCTTTTAAATAAAAATAGGGAAAAATGGCATCAAAGAGCCTTGTGGTGGAGTGGCTAAGTGACGCCATTTAGGGTATGGGAAGGCTGCGTTATGGGCTAGCAAGGAGATCCTAGGTTCAAATCCTAGCTTAGTATTTTAAGGAGTTTAATTTTGGCCTTCTAGAAGGTTGGAAGTGGTGTAATGATGGACTCTAAGGAGAGTGATCAGAAGAGAAAAGTTAGGAAGGGATTGAGGAGCTTATCGTGGAGAAAAATTAGGAGATGAGATATGTGGAAGAGGTTGAGCCCAATTGGGAATCTGGGGATAGGAAATTCGGCTATAGGCTATGAATAGGTGTCGATTTTGGGGTTCTAGGGTAATGCCAAAATTATGTTTTTACCTTTATCTGAATTACTCATTTGTGAGTTGCCGAAACACTTTTTCTCTCTAAGTACTCAGAAGCTGAATTCCTTCCTTGCTTGCCTACCTTCCATACTTTTTCTTCTCAAATTCTCTTTTGATTCACCTTTGGTTTTAGCCGATTCCTTCTTCTTCTTCTTCTTCTTCTTCTTATTTGTGTCGAATAACCCCTTTCACTATACTAATCTCAAAAGCCGAATACCTCTTGGGCCGATTGCTTCTTAGGTAAGTATTCTCAATTATAGTTTAGGTGTTGGCCGAATGGTCATAGATAGGGAAATGGGGACTTGTGTTGGATACAAGTCACCTATTATTCTGTTTTTAATGATTAAGAATGATGCATATTTAGGAGATACGCGTTATTAGTGATCAAAGAAGGGCTAATAAGGCTTGGTGTTTCAGGTAAGGTTAAGGTGAGACTTTGGCTTTTGGTTAAGTATTCGATAAGTATTTGTGATTAATCTTTGAGTGATATCATTTGTAGGATCGTGGCTAAGAAGATCGCAGCGCGTTTTGTTATCAGGTGTGTACATACACTACACACACATTAGATCGGCAAATCCCGAAATGCCAAAATACCGAAATGCCAAAGAGTCAAAAATTTTAGCTATGGTAGTCTTGCGAGTGCGCGAACACTCATAAGGGATAATTGATACGTTATTAGAGGCCCCATGAGCGATCTCATGGACTTGGGCAGTGTTTTGGCCAATCGGGCCAGAATGGGCAAAATGGGCCTGATAGGCCGTAGGCTCAAAATAGGTGAATTTGATGGTTTGGTAATAAATGATGAACCAGTTATGCTGATTTCATGGCTTGAAATTGATTTGGGCCAGATGGGCCCTATGAATGTGATTGGGCCATATGGGCCATATGATTGTGATTTGGGCCTAGTGGCCATACAATGAGATTGGGCTTGGTGGGCCATATGAACGTATGTGAATTTGTTTGGGCTTCCTAAGGGGTCTTGGGCTTAGTATTTGGTAAATTGCTTAACCTTACATAAAACTTTAATAATTTATTAAGTGCGACTGTGAACAAGTCATAGGGTTTAGGTGTGGCAACGGGCATATGCATGTCTAGGATTGGATCTAGTGAGAGCTTGGTACTTAAACAGTCTTAATGACCCACCTCCTACTCTCTAGAATCCTACCTGGTGCGCAGTGTTTGTTCACTTTAGCCACGAGGACTTGTTGACGAGCCAAGGTTCGTAATTAAGACCCATACTGTTAGGAATTACTGAAATACACCTGTAGGGTAGAATTATCGAAATACCCTTGATGTGTGAAATGACTAAAATACCCCTATGTGTTGAAGGTAAGATTTATGGATGTTACATGTACATTTACTGCATTCATGTGATATTCTGTTTAGGTTGCATATGGGTGGGAATTATGGAACGGAGGAAGTATATGAGGATCGCATGGTTGCTTGACAATTGTGGATCCACCGATGGCTTTTTAAGCCCATTATATGATTAGCAGCTTTGCTGCAACAGTCGGTTGTACCGCAACCGGGCTACCCTTGATGTGTATCGGATAAGTGGGTCGATTTAAAAATCCCTACAAATGTGTTTCGGCGGGATGGAGATGATGTGTACCGGATGGATTATTTGAGGAGGGTTCGAATTGCATTGCATTTATGATGTTATTGTGTTAATGATATGATATGTATGCTATTTGTTTGACGAGGTCGTACACACTGAGTTTTCGAAAACTCACTCCCTCTTTTATTTTTCTCAAGTGATCCTCAGAAGGCGGTTTGACGAATGGAGGGACTCAGAGGTGACCAACTAGCAAGACGATTAGACTTGTTTTTCTTAATATCTAAATTCTAGATTTTAAGTTATTTTTATTTCGAATTGTAATTATTCCATTACTTCCACTATGCATTGTAATTTTGAAACGGAACCTGGATTTATTTCTTTTAAGCGAATTTCAAGTTTTTTTGAAAATAATTGTGTTTTAAGAACGAGCTTCCGTTGTCAAAGGAAATTTTTACATAGTAAAAGGAAATGGTTCTTGGCTACACCTCGTTTTGAAAGTAAAATGGATTTTACTTAACTTTTCTCTAGAAGGGTTTTCAATGAAAATAATGTTTTCACTAAAACACTTCAATGTGACACGTTAGATTCGGGCCTAACTTCTAGGCTGGGTTTGGGGTGTTACATTTAGTGGTATCAGAGCCCGGTTGCCAAGCTCGGGTTGTAAATGGGCCTTATTACTTGGGTTTTAAAAAAACTATTTTTGGATTGGATCGAAATGTTTTAGAAATTCTTCTGATGTGGCACACCGAGTTTCCGATGTCGAACCAAGTAAGTTCTCTTGATACTTAGTTATTTTGAACTGTTATGCTGTAGATAGTGGGCTACTTTTAGAATATGCCTAGAGTAAAACTAAAGCCCATAGGGAACTAAAACTGTAGAGGATTAACGACTGTGAAAACAATGCTTTACTTAACACTCTCATAAGACATCGGCGTAAATACTAGAACTAACTAAAACTTCATAAAATTCTTAATACAGATAATGAGCGCTAGAAGAGATGCAAGGGGCCGCGGAAGTGTTAGGGCTGAGTCGTTGGCATCGGGCCATATGTTCAATGTTGAAGTAGGAGAGGCTCCGGCCTCACCTGTGGCTGAAATGGGTCCAAATGATCGAGCTGTTGGAGAATAAGCATGGTCACAAGCAATGCTGAGGATTTTGGAAAGGGTCGCTGGGCCCAGTAATGGTACTGGAAATCGGGGGGGACAATTTCGGAGCGACTTCGATCTAATGGGGCTGAGGTCTTTAAGGGTATTGCTGACGTGGCTCCTAACGTGGCTGAATACTGGATGGAGGCCACATAGAGGATAATGGATGACTTAGACTGCACACCGGGGCAAAAATTGAAAGGGGCAGTGTCACTGCTTAGGGAAGAAGCTTATTAGTGGTGGTTGACGGTGAAGGAGGGCACCCAACCTGAGCAGATTACTTGGGAGTTTTTCAAAACTGCGTTTCAAGGGAAGTACGTGGGAGCAAGCTATGTTGATGCTAGAAGAAAAGAGTTTCTGAACTTGATCCAGAGGAACAAATCTGTGGTAGAGTATGAGGCGAAATTTCTACGCCTTAGTAGGTATGCAAGAGTTATGGTGGCAACAGACTATGAGCATTGCGTAAGGTTTGCGGATGGGCTTAGGGATAGCCTCAGGATGTTGATAGCTCCTCAGAGAGAGCGAGTTTTTTCGGAGTTAGTTGAAAAAGCAAAAGGTGGCAAAGGAGGTGAAGCGCACTGAGCTCCTGAATTGGGAGAAAGAGAAAGGCAAGAATAAAAGGGAGGCTGAGTCTTCTGGTACTGGGCAAAGGCCTAGAGCTAAGGCCAGAGTTAATGGGCCAGTTGAAGCGGGTCCCCCTGCTGCTAATCCAAGGGTGCCACTTTGTGCTGATTATGGGAAATGTCATACAGGCGAGTGTTGGAGGAGTATAGGTGCTTGTCTAGCTTGTAGATCTATGGAACAGAGGATCAGGAATTGCCCTAGAGTACCGGCTCAAGTGCCAGCCTTGGGTCGGGGTAATGTTTAGCCACCAAGGGATGATCAGCTGCCGCCAAGGGGCCGTGGGTAGGCCAGGGGCGATAATGGTAATGGACGTGGACGTGGAGCACTAAGTGGAGATGCCATAGGATCAGGAATTGCCCTAGGGTACCGGCTCAAGTGCTGATTATGGGAAATGTCATACAGGCGAGTGTTGGAGGAGTATAGGAGCTTGTCTAGCTTGTAGATCTATGGAACATAGGATCAGGAATTGCCCTAGAGTACCGGCTCAAGTGCCAGCCTTGGGTCGGGGTAATGTTTAGCCACCAAGGGATGATCAGCTGCCGCCAAGGGGCCGTGGGTAGGCCAGGGGCGATAATGGTAATGGACGTGGACGTGGAGCACTAAGTGGAGATGCAGGTCGTACTGAAGCGAGGCAGCCAGCTTTGGTTTATGTTGCTCATCACCGGGAAGGCGAGGATGCCCAAATGTGATAACGGGTATGTTTTGTGTGGGTGTGATATTTTGGGTATAGAAACTGTATGTATGTAATGGTTATCTGCTCCTAGTGGGTGGGTTTTTTTTGGGTAAGTGTAAGAGGGTCCAATTAGAGTTAAAGTGTGTTAGTGTTATTAAAATCAGAGTGCACAGCGAAAGCATAGTAGTGTGACTTGAGCGGTGCAATTAATAGTTAGTTGGAAATTTCGAGGACAAAATTTCTTTAAGGGGGTAGAGTTGTAACGTCCCAAATTTTGGGCCTAGATGAATTGGGCCTTAGGCTTCATAAATTTTTTTTATGAGCAAGAAAATGACAAATGACATGTTAGATTTAAGGGTTTAATAAACTTAGAGTGTCTAGGGGTGTTGGAGAAGTTCTAGGTTCGAACTTTGAAGAGAAAGAATTTTTAATTAATTATTAAAGGAACCAGGGCGGTGAGTAGTTGGGCTTTTAAAATAAAAATAGGGAAAAATGGCATCAAAGAGCCTTGTGGTGGAGTGGCTAAGTGACGCCACTTAGGGTATAGGAAGGTGGCATTATGGGCAAGCAAAGAGATCCTAGGTTCGAATCCTAGCTTGGTATTTTTAGGAGTTTAATTTTGGCCTTCTAGAGGGTTGGAAGTGGTGTGATGATGGACTCTAAGGAGAGTGATCAGGAGAGAAAAGTTAGGAAGGGATTGAAGAGCTTATCGTGGAGAAAAATTAGGAGATGGGATATGCGGAAGAGGTTGAGCCGAATTGGGAATTTGGGGATCGAAAATTCGGCTATAGGCTATAAATAGGTGTCGATTTTGGGGTTCTAGGGTAATGCCAAAATTGTTTTTTTCCTTTTAGCCGAATTCCTCATTTGTGAGTTGTCGAAACACTTTTTCTCTCTAAGTACTCAGAAGCCGAATTCCTTCCTTGCTTGCCGACCTTCCATACTTTTTCTTCTTAAATTCTCTTTTGATTCACCTTTGGTTTTAGCCGATTCCTTTTTCTCTTCTTCTTCTTCTTCTTCTTCTTCTTATTTGTGCCGAATAACCCCTTTCGCTATACTAATCTCAAAAGTCGAATACCACTTGGGCCGATTGCTTCTTGGGTAACTATTCTCAATTATAGTTTAGGTGTTGGCCGAATGGTCATAGATAGGGAAAGGGGGAGTTGTGTTGGATACAAGTCACCTATTATTCTATTTTTAATGATTAAGAATGATGCAGATTTAGGAGATACTCGTGATTAGTGATCAAAGAAGGGCTAATAAGGCTTGGTGTTTCAGGTAAGGTTAAGGTAAGATTTCGGCTTTTGGTGAAGTATTCGATAAGTATTTGTGATTAATCTTTGAGTGATATCATTTGTAGAATCGTGGCTAAGAAGATCGCAACAAGTTTTGTTATCAGGTGTGTACATACACTACACACACATTAGATCGGCAAATCCTGAAATGCCAAAAAGCCGAAAAGCTGAAAAGCCAAAAATTTTGGCTACGATAGTCTTGCGAGTGCGCGAACACTCATAAGGAAAAATAGATTCGTTATTAGAGGCCCCATGAGCGATCTCATGGACTTAGGCAGTGTTTTGGCCAATCGGGTCAGAATGGGCAAATTGGGCCTGATGGGCTGTAGGCTCAAAATAGGTGAATTTGATGGTTTGGTAATAAGTGATGAACTAGTCATGTTGGTTACATGGCTTGAAATTGATTTGGGCCAGATGGGCCTTATGAATGTGATTGGGCCATTTGGGCCAGATGATATGATTTGGGCCTAGTGGGCCATACGAATGAGATTGGGCCTGGTGGGCCATATGAATGTATGTGAATTTATTTGGGCTTTGTAAGGGGTCTTGGGCTTAGTATTTGGTAAATTTTATTAAGTGCGACTGTGAACAAGTCATAAGGTTTAGGTGTGGCAACAGGCATATGCATGTCTAGGATTGGATCTAGGGAGAGCTTGGTACTTAAGCGGTTTTAATGACCCACCTCCTCTTCTCTAGAATCCTACCTGGTGCGCAGTGTCTGTTCACTTTAGCCGCGAGGACTTGTTGACGAGCCAAGGTTCGTAATTAAGACCCATACTGTTAGGAATTACTGAAATACTCCTGTAGGGTAGAATTATCGAAATCCCCTTGATGTGTGAAATGACTAAAATACCCCTATGTGTTGAAGGTAAGATTTATGGATGTTACATGTACATTTGCTGCATTCATGTGATATTCTGTTTAGGTTGCATATGGGTGGGAATTATGGAACGGAGGAAGTATATGAGGATCGCATGGTTGCTTGACAACTGTGGATCCACCGATGGCTTTTTAAGCCCATTATATGCTTAGCAGCTTTGTTGCAACGTTTGGTAGTACCGCAACCGGGCTACCCTTGATGTGTATCAGATGGGTGGGTTGATTTAGAAATCCCCACAGATGTGTTTCGACGGGACGGAGATGATATGTATCGGATGGATTATTTGGGAAGGGTTTGCATCGCATTACATGTATGATGTTATTGTGTTAATGATATAATATGTATACTATTTGTTTGACGAGGGTCGTAGACATTGAGTTTTTGAAAACTCACTCCCTCTTTTATTTTTCTCAGGTGATCCTTAGAAGGCGGACGGATGGAGGAACTCAGAGGTGACCAACTAGCAAGACAATTAGACTTGTTTTTCTTAATATCTAAATTCTAGATTTTAAGTTATTTTTATTTCGGATTGTAATTATTCCATTACTTCCACTATGCATTGTAAATTTGAAACGGAACCTTGATTTATTTCCTTTACGCGAATTTCAAGTTTTTTTGAAAATAATTGTGTTTTAAGAACGAGCTTCCGCTGTCAAAGGAAATTTTTACATAGTAACAAGGAAATGGTTCTTGGCTACACCTTGTTTTGAAAGCAAAATGGATTTTACTTAACTTTTCTCTAGAACAGTTTTCAATGAAAACAAGGTTTTTGCTAAAACACTTCAATGTGACACGCCAGATTGGAGCCTAACTTTTAGGTTGGGTTTGGGGTGTTACAGTGTGCGAAACCACCGTGTATCTGTTATTATGGGTGGGTTATGTGTGAAATCACCTTGTATCCGTAATTACTCCGAAGTGTTCATCAGGAAAATTCGACTTAGTGGAATTTCATGTGTGCAATGAATTCGATATGTGATGAATTTTGGTGAGGATTAAAATGAGTAAGTGAAGTGATAAAAAGTTTTGTTTTATTCATGCTAATCAAATTATGTTATTGAATGTGAGCATATTCTTATGATGTTTCATGAAAGAATGAAATTTGAAATAAAATAGTTTCGGACAGTAGCAGTTGTGTAACTTTGACAAATCACCAAAAATGGTGGAAATCAATTTTGAGGTTGAATGAGATATGAAATTAAAGCTTATTGAGTCCATTTTTACATAAAAGAAACAGAATAAGAAAAAGAATTTTATATGGTGAGATAATTGGATTTTAGTGAGACAAGGTCGGAATGATTTCGGAATCCCCTATTTTGACTTGGGAAATTCATTCAAAATTGTACAAAAATAATCATGGGATAAAATTTATATGCTTGAAATTATTAATGAGTCTAATTTCAAAAGAATCAAACGGGAATGTCATTCGAGTTCTGTACAACGAGATAATTAATTTTTAGTAAGGGGGTCAAAACTATCGGACAAAGAAACAGGGGAGAATTTAGAGAATAAAATGTACTGATTGGCTGAACAAAAAATTCTAGAAATTTTATGGTAATAATATATGTGAGTCTAGTTTTCGGAAAAATTAGGAGATCTTAATTTAGAGTTCTGTAGCTCTGGATAAAAATAGTTTAATGAATGTAATTCGAGTAAATAGCTCAAGATGAACATAAATGAATTTTGATGCAATAATAATGGTATTATCTTGAGAGTTTATAATGAGGATTGTTAAAAGCATGGTAATCAATTTTTTATTATTTACGTACATACTTACTAAGCTTTATAGCTTACTCCCTTGTTTTTCGTGTTTATAATGTACTCAGATTAGCTCGGGTTGGAAGCTGCCGGAGAACCAATCGCACTATTGAGCTTACAATTTAGGTATCAATGATTTTATACTTAAGGTTATGGCATGTATAGGAAACTTGGTCATGTGTATATGTTATTATGAGTTGTCCTAGAATAATGACCCATGATATTCAGAGTTCATCGTTGTATAAAACCTTTTAATGTGATCAATAAATTGGTTATGCTATAAACTCATGATGATGCATTCCATGGTTGAGTAAATTGTATGCTATGACTTGTCACATGTGTTTGATGGATGTTTTGGTAGCTTTAATATGTCATGAAATGTGTCATTCAAGTTATACTCAAGTATGGGCAGGATAGGGTAGAAATTGGCTTGGAAAATAGCCAACTCCTTGACCACACAGGCAGAGACACGACCGTGTGTCTCAGCCGTGTGGAGGACACAGTCTAGCACACGGGTGTGTGTCTTGGTCGTGTGATCCAAAATGAATGATGACATCATAAACAGAGAGTTACACGGTGGAGGACACGTGCATGTACTGGGTCACACGAGTGGGTGTAACCACACGGCCTGCCCACACGGGCATGTCACTCTCCAAAACAAGGAAATTTTCTAAATATTCCAATAGTTTTAAAAGTTTTCGATTTAGTCTCGAATCACTCCCAAAGCATTTTTTGGGCCTCGTAGGCCTATTTTAGGGACTTGATGATATAAGATAAGATTTTAAAATTTTAAACTAAACTTTATGCCTTGAATTTGTTCAATTGCAAGTGTTATTGTCTGGCATTGCCTCGTACCCTGTTCTGGCATTAAACACAGGTAAGGGGTGTTACAGGATAGAAATAGCCACTTTTTTCACATTCTGGTAACCAGTAGATTAAAGAAAAATAAAATTGAAAGATTAAAGGATTCTAATGGTATTTGGATGCAAGATATTGATAATATTTGCTGTAACACCCCGAATTTTGGGGTTAGAAGTTTTGAGTTTTGTGGCTAATGTCAGTGAGAAGGTTGCACTAATTTGTTTAGTTGCACATTTAAGTGACAGAATGGGCCTGGTGGTTTGGTGGTTGAGTGAGTGTTAGTAAACCTCTGAGTTTCGGGTTCGAGCCTTTGTGTGTGCGTTTTGGGTGATATATATTTATATTGTTAAGTAGTGGACTTGTTTTAGTTTTAAAATAAAATTATTAGTTTTATTATTATGATTATTTTTTTATTTTCATTTTATTTTTCTCTCTGGACTTTCTCCTTTTTTTGCTTTCTTTTTGTTTGTTTCTTCTTCTTTTCTTTTTTGAAAATGGTGGGAGTTGTGGTCTCTGGAGAGCTTTAATTTCTAGGTAATTGAGTCGGGTTCTGGACGTCTCTGATCGCCATTTTGGTGTGGGATTCGAACCTTATCTATTCTATTTTTATTTTCCAAACTATTGTTTCGGCATTTCTTGAGTGTGCGCTAACCCGTTGATTTTGGGTTTTTAGTCATTGAAAAAGTAAGGGGAATACTCTATTTCTTGACATACTATTGTTATTGCAAAGGTTGAGGACTATTTTGATGGCTAAAACGGTGATTTTGGCTTGTTCCGAGGTGGTTTCGTAACCCACATGGGCGTGTGCTGGTTCACACGGCCGTGTGCTTTTGAGGAATTAGGGTTCTCTGACAGGTTTTGGTGCTACACAGCTTGGCCACACGGCCATGTGGCCGATTTGGGGATTTTTATCATTTTTCACACAGCCATGTCCTCTAGGCATATAGGCGTGTGTGTTTGGGAATTAGGGATTTAGTGTCTTTGTAACATCTTGATTTTGGGTCTAGTCGGAATAGTAGTTTCAAGACCATAAATACGAAGTAGAAATATTTGTTTTATGATTGTTTTGAGGTCCATGACATGTTTGCATGATTGTGTGAAAGTTTCATGAAGAAATTTTGTGAATAAGTGTCCACTTTGACTTTTATGACTAAATTGAAAAAGTTGCAAAATATATGTTCTAGAAGCTTTGAGCATGAAATTTCCATGGATTTTTAATTAGAGGGTCTTAAATAGCAATTTAAACAATTTCTATTTTTATGGACAAAAGTGGACATGGATGGGTAAAATTTCAAAGAAAGGCATTAAGGGCATTTTGGTCATTTGGTAAATAAAAGAATAAAAAAGGGAAAATAAGTAAAAAATCTTGTTCATCTTCATCTACCTTGGCCGAAATTCTCAAGAACACCATAGCTAGGGTTTCTTCAACTTTCAAGCTTGATAGTAAGTGCATCCTAGCCCCGATTTTAATGTTCTTTACATTTTTGAAGTTGTTATCAACCGATCTAGCTATTTCTACCATTTATTTGAGCTAGGGTTGATGTCTAGGGTTTGACCCATGTGTGACATGCATGTATTTTGATGTCTAATGGTAGATTATGCAAGTTTAATGTTAGATAAACAACTTTTGTTGGGTGATTTTTGGTGAAAATTGACAAAAGGACCTATTTGTAAAAAGATTTCAAAATGTGTGTAAAAGTGCGATTGAATGAAAAATGTGGGCTTCTATAAGTATAATAGAGGTTCGGGTAGGCTTGAGAATCGAAGAAATTGAATAGATTTCATTTTTCGAGTCTAGGGGTAAAAATGTAAATATGTTAAAATTTAGGGGTAAAAATGTAAATTTTCCATAATATGACTTTTGGACTGAATTGGGTAATGTGATTATTAAATAAGCTAAATTTGCTATTATAGATCAAGAAAAACGGAGTCCGGACCTAGACCGGGGAAAGAGTAAAGTTGTGGACTAAATCGAATTAATTAGCTATATTTTGTACTGAGGTAAGTTCGTGTGTAAATAATGCAACTTATATTATGTATTTAATATTTGGATGACTTGTACAATTATCATTATGGATTCGTTCGGCAAAGATTCGATATGATGAAACTCTCGTTTGAACCTTAGGAATAGTTAAGATACAAATGTCATGACATTAGGGTTATGAGTTTACGTGTAAGACCATATCTGGGATATGGCATCGTTACGAGATTTCGTGTAAGACCATGTCTGGGACATGAGATCGATATGAGAATCGTGTAAGACCATAGTTGGGATATAGGCATCGATATGTGATCCCAAGTAAGACCATGTCTGGGATATGACATTGGTATGATTCTACGTGTATGTGATTCCCGAGTATCCTTTAGTATTCCAAGCGGTTCAATGGGTAATCCAAAGATTATGTCAAGGAGATGACAAGGTATGAACATGTTGAAAGGGTACAGGTATGTACACAAAGCTCATACTTATTGAGATTATAAATCGATGAGATCTCGGTAAGAAGTGAATGGATAAATCATGATCACGAGTTTTATTGTACATTATGTAAATGTCATGATTTAAAATGTATCTATGATACTTGATGACATTGTGATAAATTACATTATGTTATGTGTATAATAATGCATGGTTAATGTTGCTAAATATTTACATACAAACTTTTTAAGTTTTATGCTTACTCCCTTTTCTTTTCCATTTTCTTATAGTATTGCCAAGCTAGCTCGGGGATTGAAGGACGTCGGAGACTCGATCACACTATCAATTTTGGTATAGTTAGTCTCAACATTTTGAGTATGGCATGTATAGGGACTTAGTTTTTTTGTTATATATCATATTGATTTAGCCAAATATGTTGGCTTATGATGATATTTGATTCATTTTGTATAAGGCCATGGGATGTGGCTCATATTGATTATTGGGTTGTAAACCTATTCATATATGCAAGCATGTGCCAATGCCATTATGATATGGTCTATGGTTATTGATGGTTGAATGATGATGTGTTGCATGTGATTATGGATGTTTGATGATAATGAAGCACTTAGTTATGCCATGTTAAGTGCCTTGAAGTCATATATATATTTGGATTGGTGTGGTTTTGATGTTGTGTAGGTTGGTGCAAGTATGGGTGGCAAATAGGCTTGGTAAATAGTCTTATTTTTTCCACACGAGTAGACACACGGGCGTGTGTCTAGGTTGTGTGTGACACACGGCTTGCCCCATAGGCGTGTGTTATGGCCGTGTGTCCCCTGCACCCTTATTAATGCAAAACAGAATGCCCAGTAGTAAACACATGGGCAAGAGACACGATCGTGTGTCTTGGCTGTGTGAGAGACACGGCTATAGGACATGGGCATGTGCTCAGGCCGTGAGAAGTCTGCACTTAACTTTTGGAATTTAATTTCCCACACGGCCTAAGGACACGGGCGTGTGCCTTGGCCGTGTGACCTTATTTGGTAGATGACGTCATAAATAGAATGTCCCCTATTTTGGACACGGCCTGAAGCACAGGCCTGTGAGATGCCACACGGGCGTGTCTCTTCACCCACACGGGCGTGTGGACATTTTTGATAAAAATTTTCTAAGTTTTCTCAGAAGTTTCTAAAGTTATCGGTTTAGTCTCGAATCACTCCTAATGTATGTTTTGGGCCTCGTAGGCTCGTTTAAGGGACGATATGAATGTTTATGAAAAGTTTTAAATTGAGTGGAAATTCATGTCTCGGTTTTGTATAATTGCTTGCGTATAAGTTTGGTAACACTTCGTACCCTATTTCGATGTCGAATATAGGTAAAGGGTGTTACAGTCTTGGTGCTACACGGCCGTATGGCCAAATTGGGGATTTAGGGATTCTACATAGACATGTGTTTGGGCACACGGGCATGTGAGACCCTCACACGACCGTGCTTGCCTTGTACTTTTTTTAGCGCAATTGGACAATGAGTTAGACGGCCTGTTCACACGGCCGTGTGCCTCCATCCACACGGGTATTTTGACCCCCACATGGCCGTGTAGTCCTAAGACACCAAATTTTAGTTTGTGTATGTTTCTTTTTTCATCTGAAAATGTGTCTGTGTATTCCAACCCTTAGCTAGGCTTAAGTGAGGGTATT
Source organism: Gossypium bickii (assembly GCA_025503065.1). NCBI lineage: Eukaryota > Viridiplantae > Streptophyta > Magnoliopsida > Malvales > Malvaceae > Gossypium > Gossypium bickii. The sequence continues at coordinate 107,445,923 of CP106710.1, read as the reverse complement.
TAAGTCTCTGTATCTGTAGGTTATGTGCTCTGCTTATGTGTTGTATGTGACTGTGGTATGAGATGACTGATCCTGAACCCGGTTAGCTGGGTGTGTGCGCATATCTGTTTCTATCTAATTGTCTGTCAATGTGTTCATTGCTTCTATGAGACTGTAAGCATTTATGCATTTGCATAAAGTATTTTCAGGTTGGTTGTGAAGAGAAGAAAGATTGATTCTGTTCTGATCTGGCAGTCTTACTACAACCTATTTATACAGTGGTTTACCGCACTGTACCGCATGTACGTCAGCTATGCTGCGTACCATTATCTGATCTGGCAATTTAATCTGCAATGTGTTTGTACAACAGATTACTACATTTCACTGTACTGCATATACGCCAGCCTTGCTGTGTATTAATATCTGAGTGACTTAGTCCACATGCATGGTGTGTAGGGTTGGATGGGCCTTTCGAGGTCCTATGTGGTGTGTTTGGTTGGATGAGCTTAATCAGCTCTTTTGGGGTGTGATCGGGGGATAGAGAGGTGTGTTGGCTGCTCGGGTGGGTTTTATTACTTGATTGCATTCATACGCATCTATTTGAGTGTTTTGGGTGAAGATTATTTGACTATGTTTTGTCTGATTGAATAATAATTTTGACTGAGTATTTGTGTGTGACATGGTGTGCTTAAATTGTTTCATTCTGTTGGGACGTTGGTTCCAAGTTCACTTTCTGGTTCTATGTATATCTATATGTATGTTTCACTTTCGAATCGATTTCCGAAAATTTGTTGTTATTCATTTGGGACTCACACTGAGCTTATATAGCTCACCCCCTTCGTGTTTCCCCTTGTAGGTACGTTTCTGAACTCTGACGCTGGATGCAGTATGCGGAGGTCTCGGATAGTCTCGTTTTAAAACAAACTTTAATAGTATTTTAACAATTTTTGAGTTTATAATTAAACCCCTTGAACTGTAAGTACTGTTTTGAAAACTGTGGTATGAAGTTTTATGTTTTACGTACATAAATGTCATTGGGACTGTATTTTCTGTTGAGGAATCAGAAATATAGAACTACGAATTTTACGTGACTTTAATATTGCAATGTTTTTTGGTTAACATTTCTTCGATCACTTCGGTGGTCAAAGTAACCTCTAGGATTCGGTTCAAACTTCTTGGCCGAGTCTAGGGTGTTACATTTAGTGGTATCAGAGTCATGTTTGCAAAAACTCGGACTGTGTTTTTACGTATCCGTGTGCGTACGTGGTTGTTTTGAAAAAAAAAGAAATTTTGAGAAACTTTACCACAGTAAGTTGAAATGATTTGTGTTTTGAAAATGTTTTACGAAAATGAAATGTCTGAGACTCCGATGCTGGTCCAGGTGGAAATTCGAAACTGTGATTTTAGAAATGTAGTTTTTGCATTTGTTTTGTTTTGTGTTTGTTTTCTGAAAATGTAGATATTCTATGTTAGCTACAAGACAAATATGGATTCTGAAGGTAAGCAAGATCGCGAGGAGTCGTCTACTTTTCCGAGACATGTGTCTGTTCAAGAGTAGGAGGACAATGCGATTCCACTAACTTCGGGTAGCGATAACTCGGAGCTTGGTACTGAGGCGTTGACTCGAGTAGTGAGGGAGGCGCTAGAGCAAGTGTTTGAGGCTAGGATAAGGGGGACTAGTGAAGCGCTTCAAGCTGGGTGCGTAGATTATAGGAAGAAAAGAGATCGTAGTCCTTCGAGGTTGGAGCCTCGTTCTGCGAAGCGTGTTAGAACGCATTTGAGTGGCAATAGCGGTTTTGCAGATGGTGTCGGTGGTGGTGCGAGTGCTCCACTTTGTGAGCATTGTAAGAAGCGCCATCCAGGCAATTGCTGGAAAAAGGCGGGAGCATGTCTTCGATGCGGGTCTACAGAGCATCAGATCCGAGAGTGTCCTCGACGACTTTGAGACAGGTATGGTTGTGAATGTTTTGCCGTTTTGGTTGGAGCATAGTAATTGTGTATGATAGAATAAAATCTGTATCTGCTTTAGTGGTTAAGTGTTCTAATTGTGTGTGAGGTTTTGAGTTTAAGTCTAGTGTGGTAGCGCTTTAGGACTAGAGTGCGTAGCGGGAGCATAGTGGTGTGGCTTGTGTTATACCACCATACTGCTAGTTGGAAATTTTAGGGATGAAATTTCTTTAAGGAGGGATGAGTTGTAACACCCTGAATTTTGGGGTTAGAAGTTTTGAGTTTTGTGGTTAGGGTCAGTGAGAAGGTTACACTATTGTGTTTAGTTACATGTTTAAGTGTCAGAATTGGCCTGCTGGCCTGGTAGTTGAGTGAGTGTTAGTGAACCTCTGAGTTCCGGGTTCGAGCCCTTGTGTGTGTGTTTTGGGTGATATATTTTTATATTACTAAGTAGTTGACTTGTTTTAGTTTTAAATATAATTATTATTTTTATTATTATGATTATTTTTTTTAATTTCATTTTATTTTTCTCTCTGGACTTTCTCCTTTTTTTTGTTTTCTTTTTGTTTGTGTCTTCTTCTTTTTTTTTTTTGAAAATGGTAGAGGTTGTGGTCTCCGGAGAGATTCAATTTCTAGGTCATCAAGTTGAGTTCTGGACGTCTCTGATCATGATTCAGGTGTGGGATTCGGACCTTATCTATTCTATTTTTATTTTGCGAACTATTGTTTCGACATTTCTTGAGTGTGTGCTAACCCGTTGATTTTGGGTTTTTAGTCGTTGAAAAAGTAAGGGGAATAATCCATTTTCTGATATAATATTGTTATTGCAAAGGTTTGGGATTATTTTGATAGCTAAAACGACAATTTTGGCTTGTTCTGGGGTGGTTTTCTGACCACACGGGTGGCCATATAGGGGTGTGCCAGTTCACACTACCGTGTGCTTTTAGGAATTAGGGTTCTCTGACAGGTGTTGGTGCCACAGGGCCGTGTGGCTGATTTGGGGATTTTTATCGTTTTTCATACGGCCATGTCTCCTGGGCATACGGGAGTGTGTGTTTGGGAATTAGGGATTTAGTGTCTTGGTGCCCCACGGCCGTATGGCTAAACTACAATGTGTGTGTACAGTGGATTACTGCATTGCACTGTACTACATATACACCAGCCCTGTTGCGTATTAATATCTGAATGGCTTAGTCCACATGCATGGTGTGTAGGTTTGAATGGGTCTTTTGAGGTCCTATGTGGTGTGTTTGGTTGGATGAGCTTAATTAGCTCTTTTGGGGTGTGATAGGGGGACGGAGAGGTGTGCTGGCTGGACAGGCGGGTTTTTTTTACTTGATTACATCCATATGCATCTGTTTGAGTGGTCTGGGTGAAGATTATTTGATTGTGTTTTGTCTGATTGAATAACAATTGTGACTGAGTATTTGTATGTGACATGGTGTGCTTAAATTGTTTCATTCTGTTGGGATGTTGGTTCCAAGTTCACTTTTTGGTTCTGTGTATATCTATATGTATGTTTCACTTTCGAATCGATTTTCAAAAATCTGTTATTATTCATTTAGAACTCACACTGAGCTCATGTAGCTCACCCTTTTAATGTTTCCCCTTGTAGGTACGTTTCTGAACTCTGACGCTAGAGGCAATATGCGGAGGTCTCGAACAGTCTCGATTTAAAATAGGCGTTAATAGTATTTTAGCAATTTCTGAGTTTATAATTAAACCCCTTAAACTGTAAGCACTGTTTTGAAAACTGTGGTATGAAGTTTTATGTTTTACGCACATAAATGTCATTGGGACTGTATTTTCTGTTGAGTAATCAGGAATATATAACTTAGAATTTTACGTGACTTTAATATTGCAATGTTTTTCAGTTTGTTAAACTAAAACTTTTCTTCGATCACTTCAGTGGTCAATGTAACCTCTGGGATTCGATTCAAACTTCTAAGCCGGGTCTAGGGTGTTACATTTGCAAGTTTGTATGAGATTAGTTCCATAATCTATTTAAGTCGACTGCTTCCTCTAATGATGAGATCAATATGAGCTACATTCAGAAAAGTGTCACTTAATATATCAACAATATGTTGGCTAAGCACTTTACGGATGAGGAGATCCTTGAAGCTTTCAATCAAATGGATCCTCACAAGGCCCCAGGAATTGATGACCTTTCAGGTATTTTCTTTAAAGAGAACTAGGAGGTGGTGGGTAAAGTTGTTCTTAACCTTTTTCATGATATTTTAGATGGAAACAAGGATATCTCCTGTATTAATGACACAATTATCGTCCTTATCCCTAAGATTAAAGATCCTATAGACATGACTAACTTTCGTTCTATTAGCTTATGTAGGGTGATTTACAAAATTATTTTTAAGGCTTTAGCAAATCATCTAAAGGCTGCCCTTCCACTTTGCATTAGTCAGAATCAAAGTGCCTTCATCCCGGGTCGTATGATTCATGACAACATCCTTATTGCCCATAAACTGATGCACTACCTTCAGAGCTCGAAAAATGGCCCGAATAAAGGTTTCGTTATAAAGCTCGATATGAGCAAGGCTTATGACCGCGTCGAGTGAAATTTGCTCGAGAAATTTATGAAAAAGTTGGGCTTTGAGAAAGCTTGTGTTGCTAAAATAATGCGTTGTGTTCGGTCAGTGAAATGCATGGTTAAGTGGAAAATGATTCTTTTGGAGGTTATTGCTTTTGAGCGGGGTCTTCGACAATAGGACCCCCTCTCCCCTTATCTATTTTTGTTTTGCATAGAGGATTTCTCAAGAATGCTTCTAAATGCACAAAGTGCTGGCCTTGTTCGTGGCATTCGGGCTAGTCAAAATGGCCCCCACATTAATCATTTGTTTTTTGCTAGCGATGCCCTCCTTTTTATAAGGAACAAAAAAGGGGAAGTTGATGCCTTTTTGAAAATCCTTAGGGAGATTGTACATGTTTCGGGTCAAAAAATTAACTTTGATAAGTCAATGGTGTTCTTTATCCCGAAACATCAGCTTTATGATGATGTGCTTCACATGAGAGTGGTTGACAATTTGGATAACTATCTTGGTTTACCCTTTTACATTGGAAAGAAAAATCTATGGCTTTTAATAGCATTATTAATCACTTTTAATGCAGGATCAGTAGCTGGTCTAAGAGGCTCCTCTCCTATGGTGGTAAAGAAATTTTTATTAAACCCATTCTACAATCACTTCCAACTTATGCACTCTCTATTTTCCTTGCTCCTAGGGGTACTCTTGAGGATATGCAATAAAAAATCTGTCGGATGTGGTGGGCATGCAAAGAAAAAAGGTGTGGTTGGGCTATGCTTGCATGGGACAAAGTTTGCCTCCACAAGGGCATTGGAGGGCTTGGCTTTAGAGACCTACGTCTCTTTAACATCGCTCTCCTTGGAAGACAGGTTTGGAGGCTCCTCACGATCAAAGACATGTTGTGTTATCAAGTGCTCAGCTCGAAATATTTCCCTAAGGATGACCTCTTCCATCCTAAAAAAGTGGACAAACCATCTTACACATGGAACGGTATTGCTTCTGCTGCTAAAGCACTACAAAATAGTTTCGGTTGGCAGGTTGGTGATGGGAACGATATTGATATTTGCAAAGACAACTGAGGCTTTGAAGGCTTAAACGGTGACTCGTTGTGCTGCACTAGTCCGAATCTTCATGAAAGAAAAGTGCATGTGTTAATGATTGTACGAGCTGGAACAAAGATAGGGTGGATAAAATTTGTGGTTGCAGTATGGGGGAACGTATCTGTAAGTTACCTATTCTCTCCGATGGCCCGAATGAGTGGATGGTTTGGTTCCAAAACCCTCATGACTGCTACACCTCAAAGTTGGCATATTCATGGCTTCTCCTTAAGCAAATGGGTCTGGGCCCTCATAGATTCTTTTGGAAGATAAAAACCCTTCTAAAAATTCGGGTTTTTGCCTAGCGTATGGGAAATGAGCTTCTCCTTAGAAATGAAAAGATATCCTCTATTCGACAGAATGTTAGTAGGGACTGCCTTAGGTGTGGTGCAAGTGTTGAAACCCTTGTTCACACCTTTAAAGATTGTCCAACTACTCGTGCCATTATTACCTTTGGGGGGCATTGACTGGATTGAAGATGCCATGCCATTACTGGATAAGAAAGCCATGGCTTATTTTGTTACTACGTTGTGGAATAGTTGGAACAATTGTAATAATTATATTTTTTTGGTAAAGAGGAAGCAGCCCGAGTCATTTGGGATAGGGCCAAAACACTTAGCCAGGACTTTCAGATTAGAGGTGCTCATTGGCCGGGCCAGGCTAAAATAAAAATTTAGGCCCATTTACTAGGCCCAGGCCCGGCCCGGCCTGAAAAATGGGCCTAAAATTTTGCCCAAGCCTGGCCCGTATAAAAATGCTAAATATATATAATATATCAAAAATACATCAAAAATATTATTTTATATAATTTTTTATATATATATAATACATCAAAAATACTAAAAATGTCTAAATAAATATTTCCCAGCAAATTGAAAATAAATTTTAATAAATATGTAGACTTAAATAACACTAAGATAAATGCAACTTAATAAGCAAATGCCTCTAAAATAATAACAAAATTAACAAATGCCTTTAAAAATAATAACAAAATTAACAATAAAATATGTTTTATATAATATCCAAACAATAACAATAAAATAGTAGCAACATAATAGTAAAATAGTAGCAAAATAGGGAGAAAACAATAAAAAATTAACATTTAAAAACAAAAAAAGAGTAGATATTTTTTTGTCCTTTACTGAATTCGGGCCAGGCCGAGTTGGGCTCGGGCCAAAAATGCCTTACTCGAGGCTTGCCTTCTTTTTTAAATGGGCATTATTTTTTGTCTAAGCCCATTTTTTGGGCCTATATTTTTGCCCAAACCCTCCAACATTTTGGCGGGCCTTCGAGGCCCGACCAATGATCAGGTCTATTTCAGATACACAACACGGTTAACAAACTGATGTTACCTCTAACCTCGACTCCTAAGAAATGGGAGAAACCTTTAAGCGATACAGTGAAGATAAACTTTGATGTTACTGTTTCAAACGATAAAACTTGGTTTTGGTGTGATTGTTCGTGACTTCGATGGTTTTGTTATTGGTGGGGGCTATGGTTTTAAAGATGAGCAGATGATGAATGCTTGGGCTGAGCTTTATGCTTTCAAAGAGAGCCTGATTATGCCATCTTTGAAAATGGTGAGATCACTGAACATTGCAAATGCCATCTTTGAAACTGGTTATGCCAGCCTCCGAACAAGATTACGAAGCGTAGGGAGGATATTACAATTATGGGCTACTACATTAATGAATCTTTTAAAACCATGGACATGTTCAATAATGCTGTTATTAATTGGGTCAACCAAAATTGTAATAAGGTTGCAGAATTCATGTGCAAATATTCCATTATTAATGATTGTAGTTTGGTTTTTGGTATGGATTACCCTACGAAAATCCATGATTTTGTAATTGATTATTCTATTAATTGAGTTTGACCTTTCAGGTCTTTTTGTGAAAAAAAATTACAAGAATGCCACATATTATCAAATATTAATCAAACAAGATGAAGAGAGAGATACGATCTTGGTTTACACCATAAACGTAACACAACCTGGATCTGATACCGATTGTTGTAAAAAACTCGGTTTGAAAATGATTTCCTTGCACAATGAAAAATAAAAATTTTGAAATACAACTTGGTTTGTGATATTTATAGCAATAAACCTTAGACCGAAATCATACTCGTATTTTCAAATAAGCGGATCCTTAATGTTTTCTGGCTTTCAACCAAACGATTTTTTCCGCTATTCTCGTACCATGAACTACTTCGAGTGTTGGCTCGAACCAATTAAATTGAAACACAGAACTAGAAAAAGTTTTCTTTTTGGGGTGAAAATGGAAATTCTTTTTTTCTTTAATAGAAATTGGTAAAATTGTCATTCTAAAAAATATGTTTATAAGTTGAGAATAAATTCTCTCTATTTTTTGGCAGAATAACAATCTCATAAAAGTTGTGTAAATAGCTTTACCGGTGCCATCTATTTATAGGAAGAGAAGATAGAACCATTGAAAAGTTGTAGAAGCTTATTTCCACTATAAAAATAATATCCTAGTTTATCTAGGATATATGGGCGACAAACCTAGTAAATGATACCAGGGTTTTGCCGACACACCTCATTAGATGAGGGGTTTTGGGCCTCTCTCACATCGGATCTAATTACGAGTACTTCCTGGGCCTTTTGACCCAGTACTCTGTAATATGGTCTAACCCGATTCAGCTTTTCTATTTCCCAAAATAAGCTTTAATATCTACATATTAAATGATTTTCTGACCCCAATTTTACCTCAGTAAAATTTTGACAATTTTATTCCTGAAAAGATTTCGAGAAAATTTGTTCAATATGTCACAACTTAACATGTTCACTATGACCGAATGACTTATTTTCATTTTCGGGCTTTAAAATAGGCCAAAAATATAAACTCATTTTCCCATCTTTTTTAAGTAATCCTATATAGGATTGCAAGTTTTCATTTCCATTTTTGGAAACCTACATTCATTTCTAAATGATTCCATTTTTCCATTTCGAAAAAAACCATAATCGTTTCTGAATGTTTCCCATTTCTCTTTTTTCTATTCTGTTCATTTCTATTCAAACATAGAATTCATTTTTGGTTTCAACGAGCTAGCAGAGGGAATGATTGGACATATGTAGTTGAGGCTCAAATGATTTATAATTAAGTTTCGTCTTTTCACCTATTAATTATAAAATCATTTAGTCACGAAGTCATTCCACTATAGTCTCGTGACTGAGCTCTACTCAATGACATACCATTAAAAAAACAACTACTAAGTGCTCGTCTAATGACCTTGTCATAAGTGTGTTATCCTCATAGGATATCATTGATCTCTTTGGGATAATATTCGTTCTCCCAATAAAATTCTATTTTATCTCATGATAATCATTACATCTTCCTTCATGAAAAGTCAATCACTATCAAATAGTGATCAAGTCATCCATTATGAAGACGGATGACCCGTGGCAACATGTACTTTTCATCAATCATGTAATGCCAATGAGAGGATATCATTTACCCATGTTTTGGGCTATAAATTCCACTATTGTGAATGACGGTACATACTATAGAAGTCGTATACCCTTTGCACTAGCTTTCGGTTCCTTATCTATTTGAAGTCAGGCTTTTACTTACATTAATGTGTACGAGTCATGCATACATAGTCTGCCACATCCACTCAGGATTTAGATATGCCATACTATGAACGTCAGAAGTGAATAAATTCATAAACGGATTCAAGATCTATTCTGCTTGGGTCTTGTTCAATATATTATTGGTGGACCAGTCCATGGGCCGGCCACTTGGCTCGGCCTGAAGGCCTGCCCGAAAAGTGGGAGGGTTTGGGTAAAAATATAGTCCCAAAAAATGGGCTTGGGAAAAAATGCCCGTTTAAGAAATGGGCCGGTCCTCGAGTAAGGATTTTTTGGCCCGACCCTACCTGAATATGCAAAATAAAAAACTACAATTTTTTTCTATTTTTTATTATTTTGTTGCTATTTTTGTTGTTTTTTTTACTATTTTGTTACTATTTCACAATTATGTTGCTACTATTTTGTTGTTATTATTTGGATATTGTATAACTCTTGTTTTATTGTTAATCTTTTTACTATTTTAGAGGTATTTGCTTGTTAAGTTGCACATATCTTAGTGTTATTTAAGTATACATATTTTTTCAAAAATTTATTTTCAAATTGTTAGGAAACATTTATTGTAATTTTTTAGTATTTTTGATGTATTATATTTTTTAAAAAATTTATATAAAAAATTTAAAAAAATTAATACAGCCGGGCCGAGCCGGGCTTGGGAAAAATTTTAAGCCCATTTTTTGGGCCGCGTCCAGTCAGTCACATCTATGTCTTTATCTTCTAGGAGTCATCTGCTCTGATGCCCAAGACAAGGCATCTCCCCAATTGGACTTGATAGACATCATATTAGTCATTCAATCGGTTTTCTCATTTCTGATTAAACTAAGGATATGTTTAGGTTAGTATACTAATACAAGCTGCCTTTTTGTACTATGATCCGACCACGTAATACGGCTTAGTATTAGTTAAACATTTAGACAACCAATGTGCAACATTTTTTTCCACTTTGCTTTGCGTGCAAAAATCATGTGAGGACAATTATACAAAGTATATTAATGTAATTAATGAATTTGTTTTATTAACCAATCTGCTAGAAATAAAATTACAAGTGTATATTGACGCAAATACTACACTCAATGCACCAGATCCAAAGAGTTCATAATTGGAACATATGTGGGAGTCTTTCTCTTCTATGACAAAGTAACTTATGGTACACTAGGGTTTGTGGTGGAGAAGGTTTGAAGCAAGTTGAGTAGTTGGGATGCTAAGCAGTTTTCTTTTACAGGCAAAGTTACTATCGCACAATTTGTACTTCTTTCCATCCCAAATTACTTTATGCAGTCTATGCAGATTCCAAAAGGTGTATGCAAAGAGATTGAATGTATCGTTAGACAATTTATATGGAGTCTTTTAATGTAGGAAAAAGATGTCTTTGGTTGATTGGGACTTTGTTTTTCAACCTCGTGGTTGTGGAGGTTTAGGTTTCAGGCATTTAGGGGACCAAAATACTTCTTTCTTACTAAAGTTGGGTTTTAACTTAGCCTCAAAGGATGATGCCCTTTGGGTTCGTGTTCTTCGATTGAAGTATGGGATGAAGGAGCGGTTACCTATTAGAATAGTGCGAGGAAAATGTTCTTTCGTCTGGAGAGCCCTTACTAAGGTATGGCCTCTATTGTGTGAAAACTTAATTTGGTCAGTTGGGAATGAAAACTTTTTTTGGTATTGGAAGGATCCCTAGATTTTGAACTTAGGATAGTTGTTAAATCACCTACCTGCTTACAAGTATTTTTATTTTAGATTGTACTTTTAGTGATATGGTAATAGAGGAGGTTATGTGGAATCTTGATCTGTTCAGGGTTTGATTGCTAGAACATATTGTCAAAAAAAATAGTCGACATTCCTCCTCCTTACCATTGGCTTCACACCTCTACTAGGTCTTTTTCGGTTAAAAGGGCGTAGTGGTCTCTTAGAGAAACCACGTGGAATTTGAAGGATAGGTGGTGGAAAGTCATTTGGAAGTTTCAAGGACCTCAATGTGTTCGACTTTTCTTTTGGCTTGTGTTTAAACAATGTCTTTTTACCAATCTAGAGAGGATAATGAGGGATATTGGCCATGTAGGCTTTTGTCCATTGTATAATCATGAAAATGAGGACATTCTTCATGTGCTTAGGGATTGTCCTACTACCAGAGAAGTCTGGTCACGTGTTGTGCCAGCTAATCATCAACTTAGTTTTTTTCTCAAGTAACTTGTTTAAATGGATCGAGTCTAATTTATACAATCATTAGGGATGCCGAGTGAGGGGATCAATTGGACTAGCCTCTTTGGTGTAATTTCTTGGAGCATGTGGAATAATAGAAACCTCTTTGTGTTTCAAGGAATAGCTTAAAGTTCCTATGAGACTATTAAATCGTCTGTTAGTTGGGTTGTAACAACTCGTTTTTTAGTGGTGTCAAAAACTGTGGTTTTAAGGCCACAAACCCAATGAGTAAGTTCGTAAATGTTATTATTTAATATTTACAAGTCAAATATAATATTAAAATTAATTTTGAATTGGCAATTTATGCTATTTGAACGAATAATTAGGTTCAAGTGGTAAATCTTTAAAGTCAAGTGATTTTAGAAAAGGAGGTATCGAAACCTCGTTTCTATAAACTGAGCCTGTAAATATTTTATTAAATATTTGTGGAGTGTTATTAGGGTCATATTGAAATTTTGTTAAGAAAATTTAACGTTTAAATAGTTAATTTATTAAAAAGGACTAAATTGTAAAAGGTACAAAAGTTGAATTCTATTAGTTAAATGGATCTAATAGCTATGAAAGGTAAATTCATGGACTTGGATGGTAATTATTCCATGTTTAAAGTTAGTGGATGATATTGGATTGGTTTTGGTGTAATTTAATAGTTTTAAAAGGTTAATATAGTAAATGAATAATTAAGCTAAAAGATTAAATAAAACAAAAGGTAAATTTTTGTCATCTTCTTTAATTAGCCTAGCAAAACTGATTCATCCATTGTTGTGGAGAAAAACAATCGTGCAAGCTTCCATTTCATCCATGCAAGTGGGTTTTAATTTTGTTTTTTAATGATTTTTATGTTTTTGTTAACGTATTAGCTTAATATAACTAACATGGGGATCAATTTGTTAAATTGTTAAATGTTTAGAATTTTACCATGGATGAAATTGTAATGTTCTTGAAATTTTATGATAGATTATAAAGCTTGGTTGTTAAAAATAAGTATTTTGTTAAGTAATTTTTGATGATTTTCAAGTTTAGGGGCTGATTGATGAAAATGGTAAAATTCAAGGAAAATACTGTAAATTGTGGGTAAATATTGGCTATTATAAGATTGGTTAAAAATTGGCTAGCATGATTTATGGTTAAAAATGGTGAAATTGCAAGTTTTGTGTTTAGGACTAAATTGCATATATTAAAATCTTATGGGTAATTTTGTAAATTTAGCTTAAAATGGATTATAGGCTTGAATTGATTACGTTAAGTTATTTGAATGGTTTAATTGAATAAAAATTATTATTTAGATTAATAAATGAGCCAAACAGATCAAAATCGAGGAAAAGCTAGGTGTTGGATTAGTTATCAGCTTCGTTTTACAACTGTATTTATCGAGGTAAGTTCGTATGAACTGTAATCACTTAATGTTATTTAGATTGAATGTTTGTTATGTTCTTTTGATGTAAATGAATCAATATAAAAATGTATCAGTGTTGTGATGAATTGACGGATATCGAGTCTCAGTTGAACCTTAAGAATTCTTAGGATACAAATGACATGTCATTAGGGATTTCATGTTTTGGGTGCTAGTCTTGAATGTCCGACCGATGGCTAATGTCCTACATTTGTTGCGGATTCTCCACAGTTCGTGTGAGCAACATCGTGTAGCTTACATTCTGACCCACAACTCATGTGAGCATTGATGTAAAGGAAATGTTACGGTTATATATAAAGGAACACTATGTGTGAGCTTTCCCGAGTATCCGATTTAATTCTAGATGGTTCAACAAGTAAGAAAAGGAATGGAACGATAAGTAAGTTAATGGAAATACTCATTATTTATGAAAAGGTTGATGCATATGTAATGTATCTTGTGAACTATATTTATAGTATAAATGAGCTTATATGTAATGTTGATGAACCTACTAACATGTGAGATTGATGATGCTTGAATTGGCTTATTCTAAGCTCATGGCACTGGTAATGGTTTATGCTTATTCTATGAATTGTGTTATTGATGTGGTAAGTTATGTTTAAGTTTATACTAGCTTACTAAGCACTCGTTGCTTACGTAGTTGTTTTCCTTTGTTTTATAGATCATCGAAAGCTCGATTTGATTGGAAGCTCGTCGGAGACCTATCACACTATCTAGCAATCAATTCGGTAGTTTTTGAGTATTTTGGCCATGGTTAATAATGACATGTGCAGGTCTTTTGTATTGATGGCTCATAGATGTATTAAATGGATTATTTAATATGCTTGTGTCTTGAAGTTTATGTTTATATGATAGACTTGTATTGCTGTTAAGTAAGGTCATCTTGACCACTTTTAGTAATTGAAAAGCATGATCTTTTGGTATGTTTGTGATGGTTTCAGAATGGTATTTTGATGAATGTGTTAATGATGTTTTTGGTATGTATAAGTTTTGAAAGCTATGTTGGTTTGGTACATTTTGATGCTTTACCAAGTTATGTCATTTTGGTTACCTTATTATGCTTGTATTTAAGGGTTTTTTGGTATGTTTTGATGGCTTGCATTTGGTTATAAATGGTAGTTAATTGAGCTTGGTTATTTTGTTTGGATTATGGCAATATTGGTATTTTTAGGTATTTGATGTTTTGATGCATTTGTGGTGCCTTGAATAACATATTGGTTAGTTGAATTAAGGTATCTGAAATGTCATCTTTAGGTGTGTTTGGGTGATGTTTAAGTCACTTGGAGTGTGTACAATTGGATTGTATACTTATGCATAGTTTGGTTATGAAATGGCTTGATTTTAGGTGAATTTTGTGTTCACACAGTCTGAGACACAGGCTATCACACGGCCGTGTGAGACACACGGGCTCTCACACGGCCGTGTGTCTAGCAACACGACTGTGTGTCATTTGTGAGTTTCTTAGTGTTCAAGTCAGTGAGTTACATGGCCTAGCACACGGGCGTGTGAGGGCATCTCGGTGAGTTACACGGGTGAGGACATGAGCTGGGACATAGCCGTGTGTCCCTTGTTCGAAAGTTACACTTTTCTTTTTGTTCCAATTAGTCTCGAATTTCCTTAAAGCTATTTTTACTGCCTCGAGGGCTCAATTTAGGGACAGAATGCATGTGTTTGAATGGATTACGATATGTTCAATTTACTTAAAAATTATGATGTTAAATGTTTCTGATTGTACGGTAATGCTCCATAACCCTAATCTGGCGACGGTTACAGGTTAGGGGTGTTACATGGGCTAAGCAATTTGATTTAACTCACAAGAAGGCCTCACCAAGATAGCTTGATATTGATCATAATCTACCTCTTTCAGGTGATTAGATTAACTTACATACTAATAGAGCTGTTAAGTTAGGTGTAGATTTTACTGCTACTGGAGGTGTGGTACGCGAACTAAATGAGGATTGGATCCTTGGTTTCAATCACTATTTGGGGGACTACTTAGTTTTTGATGTCGAGCTTTGGGGCATGTTAGATGGTCTGATTCTTCTTCAAAGGCAGGGGTACAACAAGTTTTTGATTCATATTGACAATTTAGAGGCGGTCAATGCCTTTCATAATAGACACTTGGCCAAATCAACCTCAGCTTTGGTGAGAAGGATTTATTTGATATTACAGACTATGGATCAGTGGAGTATCAAGCATGCTCCAAGGGAGAAAAATCAAGTGGCTGATTGCATTGTTAAGATGACTTCTGATAAGATTGAAGATGTGCATGTGTTTGTTGATGCACTTGGGGAGCTTGGAGCTAGTCTTTATGCCGATAGAATAAATGACTTTCTAGCATTTGATGGATTAATTTAGTTGTTTTTTGTGTTTTCTTTCCGAGAAAAAGAACTCGTATTTACAAATTAAAACTTTAGATCTTTATAAAACTTCAATTTTAACTCTAAATTTATTTACTTAAGATATTAAATTTATCATAACAAATTAATTTAGAGAAAAAAATTATTACATACATTTTTATTTTGAATAAATTTTGCATTGGTCAGAAATAAATTTGAGAGTAAAATGAAAAAAAAACTTCAATTCACACGTTTATAATTTTTTAAAAAAAAAGAGATTTTTAATTTAAAAAAAATAGATAGATTTTTAATATTAAATTTTCTTTTCACTAACAGTTGATATTTTGACATGCTATAGAAAAATATCAACACCATAATAAATAATTTGAGTGCATTTAATATTCTTAATATGATGTATTTACATATTTCAATTTTCTTTTACTCACAAGCTAAACTATTTTTTATTTTAATTTTGTACATATTACATATGTGTTGTTATTATTAGTTTCAAACTTTACCTTTCATTATTTATTATATATTATTTTTATACACATATTTGTATTCTAAATATGTAGTTTTCACACATATACAAATGTAATAGAACTTCTAGTATCTCATAATATCTGTAATTAATTAATGATAACTTTATAATATAGTAATTAATGTGGACTTTATAGTAATAAAGTGTTGTAATTTTTTAAAGTGAAGTATATAGAAAATATAAGTAAGTTGAAGTGAATTTCATAACGGTGGTTTCTTTTATAATATAGTAATTAACTTTATAATATATATTATTGAATCTCTTATGATGGGTAAAATACAATTCGTATTTTCTATTTCATAAATAAAATTAATAATTCTATTTAATATGTGCTGGCCTAATATTTATATTATTACCTTCCAAATAGATTATCATGTAAATATGATTTAATAATTAATTTTTTCATAATAATATCTTTCCTTTTTATTGCACAATCTTTATCATCTCTTATTTTCTCCTAAAATGTTTTAATAACTTTGCAAATTTAAATATCTCTTTATACATAAATATTTAAAAAATACATATGTACTTCTCATCAATGACCAAATAACCACAATTTAGTGTCGTAATTTGCCATAAAATAATTAATTGAATACCATGCTAATTACTTCAAAATATAACGATGGAGGCTACCTTCATATAAGTTTTCAAATCAAAGACATAAACTCTATTTATGTTATAATTTTTCTGGTTTTCAATTGAAGTAAAATTGCAAGAAGTAGTAGATAAGAGTGTAATGAGGCCAGTATCCTTTTAATCACAAATCCCATAACACAATTAGAAGTAGATTGAATATTGGAAAATGTGGTTTAGGTCGAACGTAAACCTTAATAAATAGATTACATTATTAAAATCTAAATGTCATTATTATATATTGCGTTACTTTATGAATTTTAATTTCCGATATTTATTTTCCTATCTTTATATTATGCATTACTCATGTTTTATTCTATTATGCTATACAATTATTTTTTTCAAAAACCATTATCAAAATTAATTCCTTTTTCTAACATATTTTATAATCACTCACTGTCTTTTTCGTAATTACTTCTATGTGAATTACAAATATATGAATCTGTAAATATTTGCATATATGCTAAATTATTTTGTCAAATAACAAATATGTTAATTTATCAATCAATAATCATTTTTTTAAATATACATTTGACCTAACGTTTGCAAACTAAACACATGCAACCCAAGATAAAGTAATCACATTCCTTAACACATTATTTAATTATTACGCTGGATATGAAATAGGAGATTGTGGAATACGTTATAAACGTTTGAATTATCATAACATTCTTCAGGATTACTTCAATACATTTCGGTTTCAGAGTGGAAATGAGAACTACTAAAGATGGGCTTTGTCTCAAGGTTACTTATCTCGCCAAACAAAAAGAAAGTCATTTAGGTTATAGTTGATCGATTGACAAAAATGGCTCACTTCCTAGCTGTCAGAACTGATTCGTCGCTTAAGAAGTTGGTTGAGGTATATATTCAGGAGATAGTCAGGTTACATGGTATTCCGACATTGATTATATCAGACAGAGATCTTCATTTCACATTGAGATTTTGGAAGCATAATCATGAATCTCTGGATACAAGAATACATTTAGCACGACCTTTCATCCTGAATTTGATGGTCAATCTGTGCGCCTTATACAAGTTCTTGAAGATATGTTACAAGCTTGTATTATCAAATTCAAAGGTAGCTGGGAGTATTAACTACCATTAGTTGAATTCATATTAACAATAGCTTTCAGTTGAGTATTTAGATGGCTCTATATGAAGCTTTGTATGTGTTGGACTGAATTGAATGAAAGAAAGCTAGATGGGTCAGATTTAATTCAAGAAACTAAAGATAATGTTCAGTTGATCTAAGATGGATTAAAAGCAGCTTCAGATCAACAAAAATCATATGTGAATTTGAAGTGGAAAGACATTGAGTATTCCGTCGGAGATAGAGTGTTCTTAAAAGTATCGCCTTGGAAAAAGATCTTGCGCTTTGGTTGCAATGTAAAGTTGAGCCCGAGGTATCTCGAACCATGTGAGATCGTCGAACGAGTTGGCCTTGTAGCATATTGTTTGGCATTACCACCAGAATTAGAGAATATACACAATATGTTTCATGTTTCTATGCTTAAAGGTACATATCAGATCCATCACATATGGTTCCAGTTGAATCAATTGAAATCCAACCTGATTTGTTTTTAGCTGAAATACTAGCTTGAGAAATAAAAGAGTTGAAAAATAAACAGGTACCCCTAGTAAAAGTTTTATGGTGAAGCCACAGTGTCTAGGAAGCTACTTGGGAACCCAAGGAAATGATGCAGTTGCAATACCCCATTCTCTTTTCAGATAAATTTCAAGGATAAAATTTCTTAAAGGAGTGGGGAATTCTAACAATCCAATTCTCAGTGGCAACATAAAATTTGATTTTAGAGCCGAATTTCTTAAAACGAGTTGTGTAAGAAATTAAAATCAAATAAGTACATGTTAATTATGAAATTGAAAGGTTAAATTATTTAGTGGAATTAAATTGGATTGGATAATAATTATAGTATAAGGACTAAATTAGAAAATGAATAAAATGGATATGTTTGGTTAAAATACATTAACGGGCCTTAATATATAAATAAGCCAAGGATCAAAGAATAGTTAACTTAATGTATTAGCGATTATTAAGTTTAAATTAATGGATTAGCATGGAAGGACCATTGATTTCCACTAACTTCCCAAAGATAAAATCATGACCCTTGATTTTGTACTTGATTAAATATTAACAATTAATTATGTATATTTGTTAATGGTGGGAGAGAGCAAACATTTTTCTTATCACCATGTTCATCTTTTATTTCTCTCTCTCAACCAAACAAGAAAAGGACGAAAAAGGGGTTTTAAGTTTCTTCCATTTCAGCCTTAAATTCATTAAGGTAAGAGGATTTCATTTCATAATTTTTATAAGTTCTTAATTAATTAATCTTAATAAAGCTAAATCATGTGTTAAAATTTTTAATTGTTAAGTTTTTTTATCAAGTTTCCATCAATAAAAATCTTTAGTGAAGTTGAAGCTATAAAGTGATGAGAATGATATTTAGATCTTGATAGGACTATGTTAGAAAGTAGTGGAAATGGTTGGATTAAGTTATATTAAGCTAAGTTTGATAGATAATTTTACAATATTATGAATTAAATTGAATAAACTGAAAGTTGTTAAAAATTTATGTCATGGAATGAAAGCTAAAGGTGTTGGATATGGAGCCCTAATTGTAGTATTTTCGTCTATGTACATTTGTTATTTTTTTCGAACAGATTGGTTAATAAAATTATTCATGAATTATATTAATATCTTTTGTATATTTTCCTCAATGATTTTTGCATGTAAAGAAAAATGGAAGCAAATATTAGCTCACTGGTTGTCTAATGATTAACTAATACTAAGTGGTATTACGTATCGTAATACAAAAAGACAACTTATATTAGTAGACAAACCTAAACATATCCTTAGTCTAATAAAAAATGAGAAAACTAATAGAAAGGCTAATAAGCCATCTATCAAGTCCAATTAGGCTGATGCTTTTTCTTGGGCATTGGAGCGGATGACTTCCAAAAAAATAGGATATAGATGTGATTGTTTGGATTGACAGTACATCAGATAGTATCTAGGTAGAATAGATCCTAAATCTATTAACGGATTCATTCACTTGTGACATTCATAGTGTGGCATACCTTAATCCTGAGTGGATGATGGACTATGTATGCATGACTCATATTATAACATCCCGTTTTTAGTCAAATCAGAATAGTGGTTTTGGGACCACAAATCTAAAGTCAAAATATTTATTTTATTATTATTTTGAGGTCTACAGCATGATAGTATAATTGTATGAAAATTTCGTTAAGAAATTTTATCGTTTGAATGCTCAATTTGATAAAAAGGACTAAATCACGTAAAGTGTAAAAGTTGAGTTCTATTAGCTAAAGGTGTCTAATAGCTATAGAACATTAAAGTGGAGGTCCTTAAGTGGTAATTAGACCATTATTATGTTAGTGGATGATAATGGCTTAGCATTTTGTTTAATTATTAAAGATTATAAATGTTATATTAGTAAAATGATAATTAAAGGTAAATTAAATAAAACAAAAGGAATAAAAAATTATCATCATCTTCCATTATCAAATTTCAATCAAAATTAACAAGAGAATAATCCATTTTAGAGACCTAGGTTCGGCAAACCAATTTCCTTCAATTAGGTATGATTTTTGTCCCGTTTTTAATGATTTTTATGTTTTTGGAGTCGTTGTAACTTAATCTAGCTAGCCCAAGGACTAATTTGTGAAACTGTTAAAAGTTTAGGGTTTTACCATTGATGAATATGTGTGCGTTTTGATGTTTGATGACAGAAAATGAATGGTTGTTGTTAGATAAACAATATTTGTTAAGTGATTTTTGATAAAATTTCAAATTAGGGATTAAATTGAGAAATGTGAAAATTATGTGCTAAATGTGTGAAATAATGAAAATTATGGGTTTCTATGAGTATAGGTGAAATTCGGCTAGCATGGGTGTGGACTCAATTGCATGAATTTGCATTTTTATAAGCTAGGGACTAACTGTAAAGAATTCAAAATTTAAGGGGTAAAAGTGTAATTTTGTCATAATATGATTTTTGGGTTAAATTGAATAGAATGATAATTAAATAATTTAAATTTGATTATATATAGATCAAGAAAAGCGAAGTTCGAAATTAGATCGGGGGAAAAACAAGATAGTTGATTAATAGCTCGATTCTCTCCGTATAAATTAGAGGTAAGTTCGTATATTAATAAGCATTAATGCAATTGTGTTTTAAATGCTTTATAATTGTATTGTTGATGAATACGACCTTACAAAAATGTTCGATGAAGATTTGGTTACGTGTGAAATCCCGGTTGAACCTTAAGAATAGATAGGATACAAATGACATGTCATTAGGGGTTATTGTGTTTTGGGTGCTGGTCCGTACGTTCTATCTGTAACACCCCAAATCCGGCCTAGAAATTAGGCCCAAATCTGGCGTGTCACATTGAAGAGTTTTTCAAAAACCATGTTTTCATTAAAAACCCTTCTTAAAGAATTTAAAACTTTCTGCCATGTAAAACCTCATATTTTGTTTGCCTATCTTCAAAATATAGTTTTTATTAAAAGTCATTCTCTTGCAAAATCATTATTACTTTCAAAACCTTGATTGTTGCGTAAGTTTGGTTCAAACATTTCGAATACGTGATATATTTGAAAACAATGGTTATAGTTTTAAAAACTCGTGTTTAACAAACCAACAGTTGTAATTTAAAGAAATACCAAATAAAAGTTAAAAAAAAAAAACCCAATGGCCTTATTACAAAAATTATTAACCCAATAATTTAAAATAATTAAATTAAACTAAAATTGCTAAGTTTAATCTTTAAACCATATCCGACGTGTGGCCACCTCCGAGTCCTCCGCAGGTCCAAATCCTCTAAGGCTGGGGATTACCTGTACGGCTAAAAGAAAGGGATGGGTTACAAGAACTCAATGTGTAATCCCCTATAACGGTCACTATTTGGGCCTGAGCCCAGACAGTATTGGTCTGGGCCTAGGCCCTATTCGGTAATAAGCTGGGCCTAAGCCCAAAAATTATCTCAATGTATGTGGATATGAGCCCACTCCAATCCTACCAGCCAACTAACTTTCCACCCGTACCAACCACTCACACCATGTGGGGACCATGTCAACCCACCCAGCCAATCCTCACCAATACTACATCAAGCTACTAATCACGGTATATGTGGCTGAGCCACTAAAATGGTAGGTGGCGATGCCACTCGAACGGTATGTGGCAGAGCCACTAAAACGGTATGTGGTAGAGCCACTTAAACAGTACTTCCTCCAATCATCAAACCCAGCCCATGCAACATGATATGAATGTAGTGTATTACAAGTATAAACAGTATAAATAAAATCACATACACATTATTTAACTACCATCAAGGACATAACGGTCATTTTGTCACCTAAGGGTATAACGGTAATTTTCACACCTTTGGGGTACTTTGATAATTTACCCGTCGAGGGTATTTCGATAATTTTACCCAATAAAGGTATTTCGGTAATTTTGTAATTTGGGGGTATTTTGGTAATTTCACAAATCAGGGGTCTTTGGGTAATTTCACAAATTAAGGGTATTTCGATAATTTTGCAATCTGAAGGTATTTTGGTAATTTCAAAAATTAGGGGGATTTCTGTAATTTTGCAATCAGAGGGTATTTCGGTAATTTCACAAATCAGGGGTATTTCGATAATTTTACAAATCAAGGGTATTTTAGTAATTTTACAAATCAGGGGTATTTTGGTAATCTTACAAGTCGGGGCTATTTCGGTAATTTCACAAATTGAGGGTATTTTAGTAATTTTGTAAACCAAGGGCATTTCAGTAATTTTGTAAATCAAGGTATTTCAGTAATTTTGTAAACCAAGGGTATTTCAGTAATTTTGTAAACCAAGGTATTTCAGTAATTTTGTATACCAAGGGTATTTTAGTAATTTTGTAAATCAAGGGTATTCCAGTAATTTTGTAAACCAAGGTATTTCAGTAATCTTGTAAATCAGGGTATTTTAGTAATTTTGTAAATCAAGGGTTTTCTAGTAATTTTGTAAACCAAGGTATTTTAAACAGAGATAATGATGCGAATGTGCCAAGGCCCATTCTTGGCCCAAATAGGCCCACACGCTCGTGTGGCCCATTTAGCCCAAATCTAGCCACATATATGAGATTCACATAGACCAGTCCAATATCTACTACACAATCATACAATTTATTCTTATGGGCCTACGAGCTCATTAGCCCCATATGGCCCCTTTCGGCCCATCGTGGCCCAAACAGCCTAAGCCCATAAGAACACTCATGATGGCCTCAACTATTGTGTTGAAGCTCCCACACGTAGGCTCACACGCTTGTGTGGTTACCATTGCTGCGTGACCGGCATTTCGGCATTTGCCGCTCTACAGCTAGAGTAGTGCGAAATACACACCTAATAGGAATCTGGAGTTGATCCGCGCTCCGAACACTCCTATGCCCAAACTCCAACCAAGGTATGCTTACTCTCCTCATAGATTGCTCTATTTAAAGCCAGCTTCTCACCTTCCCTCATGCTAGCTTCCCGATGTGGGATCCCTCCTTCAACAAAGTTTAAATCCATCACAACCACTTGCTGTCCCAACTTAGCAAAATAAATATCCCTTTTTGCTTGCAATGGGATTCGAACCCTTGCCCTCTCCTATGCTCCAGACACTACATGCCACCACAACACAAGCTCTTTTTGTGTCATTTTTCTCCACATTTTATTCTTAAAGCCTACCTACTAACTCCAGGGTTTTACTCAGCTAAAACCAAAATTTTCCTAAAGCCCAAGTTTGATCCCGGCACTTCATGGAAGCCCCCTAACCTTCTAAAATCACTCACCTAATAGGTCCAACTTGCATTAGTGTCGTTCTATTGTTCTCAAAAATTTTAAATGCTCCCATGGCCAAGGCCCAACAGGCCCAATTCTACTAGGCCCAAATTTGGGGCGTTACACTATCGGTGGCAGTTTTCTGGCATGTGTTGCGGATTCTCGTCAGCTTGTGTGAGTAGCACTGTGTAGTTACGTCTTGACCATCAGCTTGTGTGAGCAGACCCGGTGATAGCTCGATAGTGAGCGTTACATGAGATATGAGATCGAGGTGGTTTCGACCATGTATTGGCACTTAATGTGCGAGATTCCTGAGTATCCGATATTAATTTAAATGATTGAACGGGTATACCAATGGTATGAAAGGGTATGAGATTGATACGTATAGTGCAGGTTATAAGCTTTGGATCCATGAAATTGATGAGTTTTATGATTAGCTACTTGATTGAATATATCATAGCCTTGTGATTAAATGGAATTGTAGTATATTATGTTTATATTACCTAAATTGTGAATGAATAGTAAGTTATACTTATTAGCCATACGAGCTTACTAAGCTTTATAGCTTACTCTGTGTACTTTTCCGTGTTTTATAATGATTTCAAAGCTTGCTCGGATTGGGAATTGTTGGAGATCTCATCACACTATCCAGCTGTCATTTTGGTACTTTTGAACTTGTGTAATTGGTTATATGGCATGTATAGTAGTTGTGGTTAATATGGCTTATATGTTTGTAATGTTGATAGCCAATTAATTTGGCTTGTAAATAATGTATGTTTTGGTTATGTGTATAGCCATGTGATTTGGCTTATTTTGATATTCTTGCTTATGTATATTTGTGTAAATGGCCCTTTAATATGTGGTTCATAATTTCTATATGAATGTCTTGTTGAGTTTTGGTATTGAAGGTAGCAAATGGTTGAATTTGAAAATGTCATATGCATATTGGTTTAGGTACAAAGTCTAATAGGTGAGTTTGATCATTTAGGTGATTTTTGGATGTGATATTGGTATGTTTTGAATTGGCAAATTATGATGTTATAAGTATTATGGTTGTTGGTATTGGA
The DNA here is from genome assembly GCA_025503065.1 of Gossypium bickii. NCBI lineage: Eukaryota > Viridiplantae > Streptophyta > Magnoliopsida > Malvales > Malvaceae > Gossypium > Gossypium bickii. The sequence continues at coordinate 107,421,732 of CP106710.1, read as the reverse complement.
ATAGCATTATTTTGGCTTGGTTGAGATTGGTTTGAATGCCTATTGATGATATGGTTATATGTTATTTGGTATGTGTAGGTGAATGTAAGTTCTGGTGAGAAAGATGGCTTTGAAAATAGCCTATTTTTTCCACACGGGCAGAGACACGGGCATGTGTCTCAACTGTGTATGACACACGGTTAGGAGACACGGCCATGTGTCCCCAGGTATTTATTAAGAAACCAAGTCAGTAGCTCCACACGGCTCAGCACACGGGCGTGTGACTTGGCCGTGTGGCATAAGTTAGTATACCCTCCAGTTTTCACACGGCCTGGTACACGGCTTAGCACACGGGCGTGTGAGGCCATTTCGAAGGGTACACAAGCTAGTCACACGGGCGTGTGGTTGGCCATGTGACCCAAGTCAGGGAGTTAGACGGGGTAGGGCACGGGCTGGGACACGACCATGTGATCCCATTTCCAATGTCCACATGGCCTGTGACTTGGGCGCGTCTTTGGCCGTGTGAGACGCATAACCGGACCACATGGGCGTATGTACCCTGTATTTTGAAAATTTTCTATGTTTTCCCAAAATTTCCCTAAGTTCTCGATTTAGTCTCGAAAACCATTTCTAATGCTTGTTTTAGGCCTCAAGGGCTCGTATTAGGGACTATATGATTGTATTTGAATGATGTTTGCATGGATATGAGAATTGTATGATTGTTTAATTGATAAGTCCAGTAATGCTCCTTAAACTTGTTCCGGCGATGGATATGGGTTAAGGGTGTTACACATATACTTTGAAGTAAGTAAAAGCCTAAGTTTGAATAGATAAGTAACCAAAAGCTAGTGTATTGGGTATGTGACTTTTGCAATATATAGCATCATTCAAAATAGTGGAATTCATAGACTAAGAGATGGGTAAATGATATCCTCTCATTAGCATTACATGATAGATGAATAGTAAATGTGGTCACAGGTTATTTGTCTTTGTTATGAACGACTTAACTACTATATGATAGTAATTGATTTTTCATGAGGGAAGATGTAATGGTTACCATGAGACAAAATATGATCATATTGGGAGAACGGATTAATCCCAAAAAGATTAAAGATATCCTATGAGAGTAACACATTGATGACTATGTCATTAGACGAGCACTAATCGAGTACCTTTCGTAGTGGTATGTCAGTAGGGATATCTTAGTCACAAAACTATAGTGGAATGATTTGTGACTAAATGAGTTTATAATTAATAGGCGAAAAGCTAGAACTTAATTATAAATCATTTGAGCCCTAATTACATATGTCCAATCGATCCCTCCGCTAGCTCATTGAAACCAGGAAAGAATTGTATGATGAATCAAATTAATAAAAATGGATAGAAATGATACAGTTAGATAAATGAGTTACATTCGGAAATGAATGTAGTTTCTCACTTAGTATAAAAATGACTTTGAGAATTAATTTATGTTTTTAGAATTATTATTTAATTACATAATTGAAGTTTGAAAATGAAATTAAATTAATTGGTAATTATGAAATCCGTTGAATGTAGAAATTGAATATATTTTCTCTTAGATTCTTTTACGGTAATATTGTCATGATTTTAATGAAATTACAATTGGGTTAAGAAAATTATTTAATTAGAATATTAATTAATTAAAATTAATTTAATAAATAAAGTCTATTTTGAGAAATAGAGAAACATGTACTAGGTTGGGTTAAATTATAAAGCGTTGGGTTAAAAGTCCAAGAAACAAATATAATTGGACCCAATATAAGAGAGGCCCAAATCTCCATCATAATACATATGAGGGGAAACACGTCCTATTAGTCTCTCTCTTTCCTAGTTCAACCAGGGGATTTTTTTCCTATTAAATAAACATTAAATGCATAATACTAATTGTTAGCTCCATTGATCACCAAAAATTTCCAAGAGGGGGTGAATTGTCCTTTTAAAATTTTGGTAGAAGTAATGAAAATAACTGGAGACAATGAACATGATGATATATAGTGGTTTGACCCCAATTGCCTTCTCCACTACCTTAACTTTCCACAATTAAGGATTTTTCTAAATTCATTAATTTGACAACCTTTGAAGATAATGTTTAACTTCCAATTCCCTTAAGATTCCTACCCAAAATCTTAAGATTGCAGCTCCCTTAAGGTTTCTACCCAAACCTTAAGACTCAACCCTCTCAAAGAGAATAACAAATAAGCAAGCAAAGAAATACTCCTCACAAGATTAGGATGTTTGCCAATTACGAACATTTGAACTGATAGAAAATACAATGAATGCTCACGACTGTTTACAAGAAGAAGATAAAGAATTGAAGCATAAAGTGATTGGTAATGGATTTTTTATGTATCTTGAAGCACCTGATCTATTGTAATCCAACTTATTGTTGTAGGACCTTTAGAAGATTGTATTTATACCCTTTAATTGATTTCCAATCATTTTTATTGTTGAGGAATTGAATAGATCTATTGGGATGAAAATACCAGATTATTAAATTCACGAGTATCGATACTATTAGCATTTAATGTCTGATTTAGTGATCAATAAAGTTATTTTGCAACAATATCATAGACATTTTGTCGATATTGGTAAAAGGTATCAATACTTTTTGTAACACCCCTAACCCATATCTGTCGCCAAAATAGGGTTACGAAGCATTACCAAAAAATTTAAAACTTAAACATTCATTTTGAAACATTTTAAGAATCACATCGTATTCCATTCAAACATAAGCATATTGTAGGCATGATTTGGGACTAAATCAGAAACATATAGGATTTTTGGGAAAAAGTTAAAATTTTTCATACTGTAGGGGTCACATGGTCGTGTGACTCACACGGCTGAGACACACACTCGTGTCTCAGGCAGTGTGGACATTCAAAGTAGGGACACACGGCTATGTCCCAGCTTATGTCCGTGCCCATGTAACTCTTTGACTTGGGTCACACGGCCAAGCCACACGCTCGTGTGGCAGGCCGTGTGCTAGGTCGTGTAACATCCTGACTTGCAACACTTTTAATCCTATAAGGGACACACGACTGAGACACACGCCCGTGTCTTAGGCCGTGTGGACAAGAAATAGGCCATTTTCAAGTCATTTCTTTCACCCAAATTATGCACACTCATACAACCCAATTGCACCCATTTCAAGCATCCAAAATGTACCTAAAATATGCATAATCAAGCTAAAACAATATGGTGCCAATTCATACAATCAAAATGCCACAAGGCACCTCAATTCACAGGACATCAAGCATATCCAAACATAAGCATAACTTAGCCATTATCAACTTAACATTTGCAACCTAAATTCCATACCAAATCATACCATATTGGTCACGTTCCAGCATACCAAAAGAATCATTTATAGCATTTCTACATTTGATCATTCCAACAATAACCATTTAAACACCAAATGCCCAAAATGTCAACAATCATAAAACCACATATGCATGCCAACATAACAACCAAAATACCATATTTATAAGCCAAACACAATGGCTATTCATAAAGCACTAAACACCTATACATGCCATTATAACCATAACTTAAAAACATTAAAATCTACTGATATAGCCAATAGATAGTGTGATAGGTCTCCAACAATCTTCCAGATTAACTACAAAACATAGAAAAACAACATAAAGTAAGCATATAATGCTTAATAAGTTCGTAATACATAAACAATGTAACAACCCGATTTTGGGCCCTAGTCGGAACAATGGTTTCGGGACCACAAATCCGACGAGAAAAAAATTTATTTTTATTACATTTTTATGGTCTACGATTTCACGAAATGTTTTCGTGAAAATTTCGTTCGAAAATTTCGACGTTTGGGCACTCAATTTAGTCAAAAGGACTAAGTTGTAAAAAGTGCAAAAGTTGAGTTCTACATGTTAGAGGTGTCCAATTGTTATGAAATTTTAAATTTGAGGTCCTTAAATGGTAATTAGACCATTGGATAATTTGTTGGACAAAAATGGATATGAAATAAGTGAAATAGATTATTTTTAAGTTAGGGGCATTTTGGTCATTTAGTGATTAAATGACATAATAAACAAAATAAAAACCAATTTTTTGTCCATCTTCAACCCATGGCCGAAACTTGCATGGAGAAACCATGGCTAGGGTTTTTCGAGCTTCCAAGCTCGATTGTAAGTCCGTTCTAGCCCCGTTTTTAATGATTTTTACGTTTTTGAAATCCCCATAACAAGATCTATCTATTTCTACCAATATTTTGAGATATGGTTGAAATCTAGGGTTTTGAACCATGATGAATATATGTTTATTTTGATGTTTAAAGGTAGATTTTGCATGTTTATGGTTAGAGAAACGACTTTTACTAAGTGATTTTCGGTAAAGATGCTAAAAAGGACTAATTTGGAAAAGTTATAAAATTTTTCATAAAAGTGTGAATTAGTGGAAATTTTGGGCTGCTGTAGTTATGAAAATGGTTCTGCTAGGCTTAAAATACAAAGAAATTGAATGAAAATCGTTTTACGAGCCTAGAAGCAAAAGTGTAAATATGTGAAACTTTAGGGGTAAAAACGTAATTTTTTCATAATATGATTTTTGGATCACATTGAATAATGTGACTAATAAATAGACTAAATGTGATATTATAGATCAAAGAAAATGAGATTCGGACCTAGAATTGAGGAAAACAAAGAATATGACGAATAAGTCATTTTCATCGATTGTGCTACCGAGGCAAGTTTGTATGTAAATAATGCATCGTTTTTACTTATGTTTTCATATTCTGATAAATGGTATGAATTGTGGCTAAAATTTGATGTAATTGACAAAATATCGACAAGTGAGAAATTTACTGGTTGAACCTTAGGAATAAAAATAGATACGAGTGACATGTTGTAACAACCCGATTTGGGGCTAGTCAAAGCAGTGGTTACGACACCACTAAATCGAGGTTAGGGAAAATTATTTTGATGTTATTTTATGTGTTATGGTATTAATATATGGCTATGTGGACATTTTGGGGCTTTAATTTTAGCAATAGCATGCTTAATTGTGAGAAAGGACTAAATTGCATAAAGTGCGAAGGTTCTATTTTATAAGGTAGGGGTACCTAATAGCTATAGAATGTAATTTGGAGGTTTTTAAAGTGCAATTAGGCCATTTTGGAGTGTAATGGCCGGCCATAGGGAGGATAGGGGACAAAACCATTGATTTTAGTCAAATTAGGTGATAGTTGGTGACTAATTGACTAAAATTTGATAAAATAAGAAAAGGCTATCATCTTTTTTCTCTTCTCTTCTTCTTCCACTGATTTTTTAAATTCAAAAAAGGGTTTGAGAGCTCAAAAATTTTAGCTACATCTCATCCTTGCAAATCGAGAAGAATGCGAAATTAACCTTGACCGGGGAAAAGGCAAGGTAACAGATTAAATCGCAAACCGATACGTTTTGCACCGAGGTAAGTTTATGTGTAAAGAATGCATTTTTATATACACATTGTTGTTGCTAATTAGTGCATAGCATGATTGAGAACATGTGTGGTTCAAATAGAGTGAATTTGGTAGTTACTGAATAATTATTGTATGAATTACGAAATAGATATGTAAATGTGTAATGACAACACTTAATGGTGGGCTAAGTGCGATACCACCTTATTACGCAACTACGATGGTGATAAACCATAAAACTAACATATTTTAATCCCACATTTAATATGTTTTTAAAGATTTAAGCCTCGTTTTATATAAAAAGGTGCTTTTAATCCTTTCTTTTCATGTCTTATACCCAGGAAAGCACCCGAGGATGAAAAGAACACAAAACGGGCCTAAAGCGAAGTAAATGGGCCATTCCATGAAATCGACACGGCCTGGGCCAAGGACCACAAGGCCATGTCTCGACGAACATCTGGAGCACGGCCTCATCACCACCGCACACGACTGTGCCAAAGCAGAAATCTGAATACGGTCAGGTCTCAATTTGCACGGGCGTGTGACAAGGCCGTGCCTCTGTCGCTGGAAAGAGCAATTTCAGTCGAAAAAGGATACTTTGAGAGAAAGAATCGCATTCCAAGAGCCTATAAATATACCCCAAGTACCACCTTTGAAGAGCGAAAGCTAGGCCAAGAAGCCAAGCCGAGAAGGTCAGAGTTAGAGAGTAACGCGAGGATAGCTGGGATTGATTCATCCCAAGAAGGTTTAATTATACTCAAGACGGTGAATTCTCCTTCAATCCCATTAGGGAGTTTTAGGATTTTTCTTATGTTTTGTTTTATCTTTTCCCTTGTGATGTTTCCTTTTTACATTATAAACTAAACCCCTCAGATACCTAAAGGGGGATGAAACCTAGACAGATTTTATTATTTGATTTTTAAGTTATATGATAAATTACTTAGTTTGTTCTTAATTATGTTTCTTAATCCAAATCCAATGTGCTTAGGTAGAGGAGGAATAGACCCTGCCTAAGAGTAGATCTAACATAATTAAGCGGAGTTGATCGGGCGCCTAGAGATAGGGTTACGAGATTTTGCCGGATTAGGGTGAAACCTAATATGGGAATCCTTTGATCGATTTACTGATTTCCTAGGAGGTTATTATAGGTGAACGAGAGTTCCACTAATTAACCTAGGACTAGAGTTATTCACTTTGAGAGAGGGTTTAACATAGGTTAGGGAGTCTCACGGATCAAGTTAAGTAAAAGAAATCATATAATTTAAGAAATAGATAATAAGAGAAGTCTAGGTGAATTCTTCCTGAAGGTATCATAAAAATCAACTAAGTCTTTTTCAAGTTATCCCCAAATTCATCTTTTTGTCTCTGTTTCCTTAGTTTAGTTGTTGTCAATTTAGTTTAAAAAAATAACCTTTATCTTATTTCGGTTAAATAATAAAAAGAAAGTGAGTATTAATACTTTTAGTTCCTTTAGGTTCGATATCCGATCTTGCCTAAGCTATACTACTGTTCAATAGGTACACTTGCCTTAATATCATTGTCAGAGTTAGTCTCCAGGTTTGATCATTCTTTTATAAATATTTAAAACTCTGATTTCACAAATGATCAAGTTTTTGGCCGCTGTTTTGGGAACTAAAATATTAAGATAGCTCTATTTTTATTACTTTAGCCATTATTTTATTCGCAATTTATTTCTATTATTTTCTTAGGTTAAATTTTAATTTTTCTAATTTTAATTTTAATATTTTATTCCTTTCTCTTTTCTAGGTACCTCTAGTTTATGACTAGAAGGAATCCGAGAGGATCTTTGGTATACGATAGCGATATCGAAGCAACCGCTCGAAGGAATCGTAGGGAAACCAAGCGAGCCCTAGATTACACAGAAAAAGAGGAGGAAAACAGATCTAATCCTATTGAAGGGATGGACGAAAACAACCCATGACTACGCGTTGTGGGAGATCAAAATGCTCCACGTACAATGTTTGATTATGCGAAACCGCATTTAACAGGTGTAACATCCCAAAATAGGGGTTATTTGGGATTGAATTATTTTTCTTGTGTATGAATTTCTGTGATATTATATGTGGTGTTATAAGACTTAATTAGGGGTCTTGAGTAAGCTCGGTTTAGTAGGATAATTCTTAGTATGGCTTATTTAATGAAGAGGATTAAATAAGCTTAGCACTTAAGTTAATTTAAGTGTATATTAAAGCACAAGAGGAGTTAGTGGCAAGTTGGTTAAAGAGCTTGAAAGGTTGCATGAGGTTAATGGTTCGAGTAGTAGGTATAGCATTTTTAAAGTTTATTTTTGTATGTTAGCTTTAATGGACAAATCAAACATAATTATGATAGGTGGACTAATAATTTTGGTAAGTTGAATTGTTGTTTAAGGAAAGCATGGAATAAGGGATAAGATTCCTAAGGTTATGGTAAGATATCTTGAAGTTATGGTAAATTGAGGGACAAAGGCTTGGTTTGTGGGAAATGTTTTGAAACAAATTCATGGCCTTTATGCCATGAACTTGACGGCAATGTGGCTAAGGGGGATTTGGCCGAATATGCTAGTTTTTGGGAAAGGCTTAGGAATTGTTTTGGTCATTTCTTTCATTTGGTGCAAAAGTTGCAAAACATTATCTCTCAAACACTTTTCTTTTTGGCCGAATTCTACATTGTGGTAAGCCTAAACTCTTTTGACCATTTGGTCATTTTGATCATTTGCTATTTTCTCCTTTTCATTCTCTCAAAACCGAAACTTGCATTAACCTTTTGTTCTCCCATTCGTTTTGCTAAAACATCAAAAACCTCCTATACACTATTCTTTGCCGAAATTATATTTCTCTTCCTATTATTTTCTTTTTGTCCCATAGCCGAATATACCTCTTTGTTGTGCCGAAAATCTTCTTCTCCTATCTTGATCAACTTTGGCCGAATATTGAAGGTAGCATAGATTTCCTCAGTACTTCTCTAGCAATCGGTTTTGGTAAGGTGGTAGGGTTTATTTCAAAGGATTATTCTTTTAAGTTTTCGTTTTCAAGGCTAATAACCTGATGATGATGATGGTTGATTGTAGGAAAGTGAGGCCGATTCATTTAGGAGTGTGTTGGCTAGTGTTCAAAGGCTTTTGGGTAAGATTTTAGGTTCACAAGGAACCCTTCTCAATTATTTTGGTTTGGCCGAATAGGCCATGGTTCTAATGATCATTTTTGGCCGAATATAGGGACAAGAATACTTGTGTGGCCGATTTGTTTATTCGAGATTTAGGACTCGTTAGTATCGGATGTGTACATACACATCTTATGACTTTTAATATGCTAAGTGTTATTTTATGTCTAATCAATTTGTGTAGACATGGATGTAATACCTTCATGGTATTAACAAGGACTCGGAGGTAAGTCTTTATTGCTATGAGATTATTATTTGATGCTTTGGGAAGCATGACACATTTGGTATGTGTATTATTTGTTATATGGCTTATGATAATCGATTGGATGTTGTTAAATAAATCTATCATCATGATTTTTGTATATGCATATGAATGATTGATATGGGTTGATGAGAGGAGGGGCAAAGTGATATTCGTGTCGACGGACACCGGTGTTTTGGTAACACATCGTGACTACTGGCCACCGGAGGTTTGGTACCTCAGAGGTTTGGCACCTCATAGCGACTTGTCCCCTCGTGGTTTTACACCACCGTGGGTTGGCCCCACTTTGAGATATGGGATTGTCCGCGCGCTGATTTGGTATCACACGATGGGTTGGCCCCATCATCTATTTTGTGACTTCTGGTCACGATGTTTTGGTAACACAATCGTGTCTTGGACACCAAAGTGATTTGGTATCACATTTGTGACTATATGTCACAGTGGTTTGGCACCACCAGTGGTTTGGTGGTACACGGGGTAGAAAAAGGTGTTTGGATGGCTAGGTTGGGTGCATATTTTAATGCATGTTAAATTGTTATAAATTGTGTATGTTGTTGAATTAAACAGGAAAAAGGGTTACACATTGGGTCTTGATGACTCACCTTTTTCCTTTAACATTTTCAGTGATTCGTAGGCTGCGGATATGGAGTCGGATGAACTCGAGGTGGCCATGCGATAAAAATAAGGGCTAGGTGGATTTTGAACTATTTTATTTTATTATGGGTTTGATTTATTTTGTAATAAGGCCTCCTAGAATTATATTTTGGTTATTTATCTGTTTTGGATAATCGGTTTAACAACTTAATGACTTGAAAAATGGTTACACATGTTTTATGAAAATTAATACGTAAAATGTTTTATTGTGCCATCGGGTACACTTGAAATTTGTAAACAACACGACTCAACAAATATTTTTTTTTTTAAAATAAAATTAAGCATGGTTTTTAACAAAGACATTTAAATTGAATGGCATTTCAACTAATTTCAAAATCGGTCCTAAAATGGTTTTCAAAATGTTTTTCTCAGAGCATACCAAATTTGGTCATAATGTTTTTACTGGGTTTGGGGTGTTACAAAATTGGTATCGAGCAGGCTCAAAGCTCTTTGTGGGCCCAAGGCCCAAAATGTTTTTAGTAGGCCTATTTGAAATATTTTGGATTTTGAATAAGCATGGCACCGAGTCTCCGGCACCTATCCGCCCTGGTAAGTACCTCTAACTTTTTGTGTCGATTATTATTGTAGAATGGTAGGAGACATGGGACGTAGATAGTGATAAATACCTTAAACTTTAGGACTAGTTTACCCCAAACAAAGACATAAGACTTTAATGGCCTAAATAAAACCAACCTAGGACCAAGTCGCCGAGCTAGGGTGTGGTAATCTTGGTGCGCATGTCTAGGATTGGATTCGGAAGAGCTTGGTATTTAAGCAGTCCTCGTGACTCACCTCCTCTTCGCGAGATTCCTACCTGGTGCGTAGCTTTGGTTCACCCTAAACCAAGAGGACCCGGTCATAGGTAAAACCCTAAATAAAACCCGAAAGGGACTAGCCATGTTTTAAGGAAAACTTCGATTTTAAAACCACTAAATTATCTCTTTTATATAGTAGGACAAATTTATCTTTAGAAATTATCAAATATTCCCGGTTTATAAAAAAAAATTTACCAAAATACCCCTGGTTTTCAAAATTTTGCTGTACCTTTAAATTGTGAAATTTACAAAGAATACTTCTCAGTTTTAGAAACTACAAAATCTTTTGATTCATTAAAGTTTTCAAAATTTCTTCGATTTATTACAAAAATACCCTATAGAAAAATGACGGAAATACCCCTGGGTTAGAAACGGACAGAAATGTCTGAAGAGTGATAGGTATGAAAGGTATTAGGGAATGGATGTACTTTTCTGTGTAAACTAGGATAGAAGACTTAAAACTTTGTTTGATCGAAAGAATCTCTATTAAACTCTTTTCATAAAATTTCTTCGCGGATAATCAAGTGAAACATGTACTAATTCATAAAATTTCCTAATTAGATTAAAGCGCGATAATTAGAATAAGTTTTAGAGGACGTGGCCGTCGTGAACGCGGAAGGGGTAGGATGACCGTGTCAGAACCTGTTGGGTCAGGTCAGGGATCTGAGAACGTGATACCATCGCCACCACCACCCCCAACCTTTGGAGCTGAGGAGAAGGATCAAACGGGTGATGACGCAGTCTCACAAGCAATGCTGCGGGTTCTAGAAAGGGTAGCTGGAATGGGTAGAGGTGGAGGAGCTCGGAAGTCAGTTCTTGAGAGACTTCGAGCTAACAGAGCTGAATTTTTCCGAGGTGTGTCCGGTGTAGCGCCTAATACGGCTGAGTATTGGCTAGAATCGACCGAAAGAATCATGGATGAGATAGATTTGACAAATGAGGAGAAACTGAAAGGAGCAGTGTCGCTTCTCAAGGATGAGTCCTAACGATGGTGGCTCACGGTGCGTGATGGTGCTACGGCAGATGATCTTACTTGGGAGTATTTCAAAACTGCTTATCAGAAGAAGTATGTGGGCACAAGCTACATTGATGCTCAGAGGAAAGCTTTTCTGGGGTTGGTACAAGGGAATAAGTCTGTGTCGGAATATGAAGCGGAATTCCTAAGGCTGAGTCGTTAAGCTCAGGGAATAGTGGCATCGGAGCATGACCGTTGTGTTCGCTTTGAAGACGGGCTTAGGGATGAGTTAAGGCTGCTGATTGCTCTACAGCAGGAGCGTGAGTTTGCTGTCTTGGTGGAGAAGGCCAAGGTAGCCGAAGGAGTCAAGGAGCCCGTGAGGCAGGGTTATGATAGGAGCAAGCTGAAAAGAGGCTTTGGGTCGTCTGGGTCAAGTGGTATTGTTCAGAAAAGGCTTAGGCAGAGTGGGCCAAATCAGACAGGAAGGTCCACAGCTGCTAATCAAAGACCGGCCTAGTGTAATCGATGTGGGAAGTTTCATTGGGGTGAATGTTGGACCGGAGGGAAAGGATGTTTCGAGTGTGGTTCGCTGGAACATCGTGTGAGGGACTGTCCACGTAAGCAAGCTAGGAATCGCCTAAAGGTCAAAGTCGTACTCGGGCCGAGAAGGGAGGACCAAAGACCGCAGAGAGGTCGTGGCAATGGTAGAGGTGGTTATGGCTCTAGTAGAGGTCGTGGAGTAGCCGGCAGAGGTATTGGTAACACGGAGGCTAGACAGCCTGGTTTGGTGTATCTTTCGCGAGGCGTCGTGAGGAGGAGACGACCGGACGTCATAACCGTGACGTTTTTAATCTTTGGTGTTCCATATCGCTTTGATAGATGTGGGTTCGACGCATTCTTACGTTGCTAGTAGCATAGTTGAGACCATGAGTTTAGTTCCCGTGGATCGCTTTCAGGAGGATGACTGCACTTAGTCCTCTAGGTCACTCAGTAGTAGTAGACAAGCTGTATAGGGATGTACCCCTAGAACTCCAAGGGGTAGTGTTTGTTGCCAATCTGATGGAACTGTCGTTTGAGGAGTTCGATCTGATTCTTTGGATGGATTGGTTGGTCAACTACCAAGCAAGTTTGGATTGTGCTGCTAAGCGCATGGTTTTGAAGACGGTTGAAGGTGAAGAAGTGGTCATGATAGGTAATAGGAGAGATTATCTATCCAATGTGGTATCTGCGCTGAAAGCTGTAAAGATGGTCAAGAAGGGCTGTGAGGCGTTCGTAGTACATGTGTGTGTTTTGGAAGCTAAGGAGTCTTACGTGGGGAATGTTCAAGCTCAAAGGAATTTATCGACGTATTTCTGAAGAACTTCCGGATTACCTCCGGATCGTGAAGTCGAATTCGGTATAGATAGACATTGCACCGAACGACGCCGCGGTGTCTATAGCTCCATATAGGATGGCACCGAAGGAATTGTTGGAATTGAAGGCTCAGATTCAAGAGTTGTTGGATCGAGGTTTCATTCGACCAAGTGTTTCACCTTGGGGAGCGCCGGTACTTTTTGTCAAGAAGAAGGATGGTGCGATGCGGATGTGTATAGACTCATCGCTTGATTGAATAAGTCGACGATCAAAAACAAGTATCCTTTGCCGAGGATAGATGACTTGTTTGATCAGCTTAAAGGGGCTGCGATTTTCTCTAAGATTGATTTAATGTCTGGATATCATCAGCTGAAGGTGAAAGAGGCTGATATCCATAAGACGGCATTTCGTACTCGGTATGGACACTACGAGTTCCTGGTGATGCCGTTCGGTTTGACTAACGCATCAGCAGACTTTCATGGATATGATGAATCGGGTGTTTTAGCGCTTTTGGATCAATTTGTTGTGGTCTTTATAGACGATATTTTGGTATACTCAAGTCGGAAGAGAGAGCATGATGCGCATTTGCGAGTGGTGTTGTAGATTCTTAGGGAAGCAAATTGTCTGATGCGAAATTTAGTAAATCACAGACTCGCTTAGGAGGTGACTTTCTTGGGTCACGTTGTTTTCTTAGAGGATTAGAGTGGATCCTCGAAAGATTGAGGCGATGTTGGATTGGAAGTCGCTAAGTCCGTGGCTGAGATTCGGAGTTTTCTAGGTCTAGCGGGGTATTACCGAAGATTTGTGGAAGGATTTTCTTTGATTGCCGCACTTATGACCAAGTTGTTGAGGAAAGGAGTCCCATTTGTGTGGACCGAGGAGTAGCAAGAAAGTTTCGACAAATTGAAGAAGATTCTAACTGAAGCTCCGGTTTTGATTCAACCTGAGGCAGGCAAGGAATTCACGGTTTATTGCGATGCATCACATATTGGTTTGGGATGTGTGCTGATGCAAGAAGGGAAGGTAGTAGCTTATGCATCTCGGCAGTTGAGACCATATGAGGCTAATTATCCGACTTATGACTTGGAGTTAGCAGCTGTAGTCTTCACTTTGAAGATATGGAGGCACTACTTGTACGGAGAGAAGTCGATAGTCTACACGGATCACAAAAGTCTGAAGTATCTCTTGACTCAGAAGGATTTGAATTTGAGGCAGCGTAGGTGGATTGAGCTGTTGAAGGACTACGACTGTTCGATCGAGTATCATCCGGGTAAGGCTAACGTGGTGGCAGACGCGTTGAGCCGTAAGGTTGTATCGGATTTAAGATCGATGTTTGCTCGACTTAGTCTGTGCGACGATGGGAGTCTTTTGGCAGAATTGCAAGTCAAGCCGACTTGGTTAGATCAGATTAAGGAGAAGCAATTAGAGGATGATGGTTTGAATGATCGGAGGTTAGAAGTTCAGAATGGTGGATTAGAGGATTTTAGTCCATCCCAGTGATGGAGTTTTGTGCCTTAAAGGAGAGCTTGTATGCCTAAGGATGTGGAGTTGAGACAAAGGATTCTTGGGACGCATATAGCAGCCCATATGCTATGCATCGCAGGTAGTAAGATGTATCGGGATTTGAGAGAGCAATTTTGGTGGCAGTGCAGGCGGAAGTGGCGAGTTCGTGGGTAAATGTCCGACGTGTCAACAAGTTAAGGGTGAACATCGATTGCCATCCGGGTTACTTCGGTAGGTGAAGATTTCTCGATGGAAGTGGGAGAGGATCACCATGGACTTTGTCGATGGATTACCTCTTACGCCTAGTAAGAAGGATTCGATTTGGGTGATGTGGATCGTCTGACTAAGTCAGCGCATTTCATTCCGATAAGGGTAGATTATTCACTTCAGAAGCTAGCTAAGTTATATGTAGCCGAGATAGTGAGATTGCATGGTGTGCCAGTATCGATCATCTCGGATAGAGATCCCAGATTTACGTCGAGGTTTTGGAGAGTGTTGCATCAAGCCTTGGGAACGAGATTGGATTTCAAAGATGACTTTTCATCCGCAATCAGACGGACAATCGGAGAGAGTGATTCAGATCTTAGAAGATATGCTCAGAGGTTGCGTTCTGGATTTCAGTGGCAGTTGGGAGGAGTATCTACCGTTGGCGGAATTCGCTTATAACAATAGTTATCAAGCGAGTATTCAGATGGCTCCATATGAAGCAACAGTATGGACGGAAGTGCCGCACTCTACGTGTTGGACGGAGTTAGGTGAACGCCGAGTTTTGGGTCCGGAATTGGTAACTGAAACTGAGGACAAAGTTAAGGTAATTCGGGCTCGTCTCAAGGAAGCGTCGGATAGGCAGAAGTCTTACGCCGATCTCAAGCGCAAGGAAATGGAATACGAGGTAGGAGATAAAGTCTTTCAAGGTGTAGCCTTGGAAGAAGGTGTTGCGTTTTGGGCGAAAAAGGAAGTTAAGCCCAAGGTTCATCGGCCAGATATCGTGTGTGAAGCGAGTAGTAGGACCGGTAGCTTACCACTCGACCACGGCAGAGTTGAGTCGATTCATGACGTCTTTCATGTGTCGATGCTTAGACGGTATCGGTCGGATCCATCGCACGTCGTGCCAGTGGCAGAGATTGAGGTTAACACCGACTTATCTTTCGAGGAGGAACCATTTGATTTTAGATCGTGATGTCAAGGTTTTTGCGTAGAAAGTCGGTACAGACTTTAGTGAAAGTGCTATGGCGAAACAATGGTACGGAGGAAGCAACGTGGGAACCCGAGGATGTGATGCGGCAGCAATACCCCCATCTTTTCTGATCAGGTAATTTCGAGGTCGAAATTATTTTAAGGGGGTAGAACTATAACATCCCAAAATAGGGGTTATTTGGGATTGAATTATTTTTCTTGTGTATGAATTTCTGTGATATTATATGTGGTGTTATAAGACTTAATTAGGGTCTTGAGTAAGCTCGGTTTAGTAGGATAATTCTTAGTATGGCTTATTTAATGAAGAGGATTAAATGAGCTTAGCACTTAAGTTAATTTAAGTGTATATTAAAGCACAAGAGGAGTTAGTGGCAAGTTGGTTAAAGAGCTTGAAAGGTTGCATGAGGTTAATGGTTCGAGTAGTAGGTATAGCATTTTTAAAGTTTATTTTTGTATGTTAGCTTTAATGGACGGTCAAACATAATTATGATAGGTGGACTAATAATTTTGGTAAGTTGAATTGTTGTTTAAGGAAAGCATGGAATAAGGGATAAGATTCCTAAGGTTATGGTAAGATATCTTGAAGTTATGGTAAATTGAGGGGACAAAGGCTTGGTTTGTGGGAAATGTTTTGGAAACAAATTCATGGCCTTTATGCCATGAACTTGGACGGCAATGTGGCTAAGGGGGGATTTGGCCGAATATGCTAGTTATTGGGAAAGGCTTAGGAATTGTTTTGGTCATTTCTTTCATTTGGTGCAAAAGTTGCAAAACATTTTCTCTCAAACACTTTTCTTTTTGGCCGAATTCTACATTGTGGTAAGCCTAAACTCTTTTGACCATTTGGTCATTTTTGATCATTTGCTATTTTCTCCTTTTCATTCTCTCAAAAACCGAAACTTGCATTAACCTTTTGTTCTCCCATTCGTTTTGCTAAAACATCAAAACCTCCTATACACTCTTCTTTGCCGAAATTATATTTCTCTTCCTATTATTTTCTTTTTGTCCCATAGCCGAATATACCTCTTTGTTGTGCCGAAAATCTTCTTCTCCTATCTTGATCAACTTTGGCCGAATATTGAAGGTAGCATAGATTTCCTCGGTACTTCTCTAGCAATCGGTTTTGGTAAGGTGGTAAGGGTTTATTTCAAAGGATTATTCTTTTAAGTTTTCGTTTAAGCCGAAGGCTAATAACCTTGATGATGATGGTTGATTGTAGGAAAGTGAGGCCGATTCATTTAGGAGTGTGTTGGCTTTTAGGTTCACAAGGAACCCTTCTCAATTATTTTGGTTTGGCCGAATAGGCCATGGTTCTAATGATCATTTTTGGCCGAATATAGGGACAAGAATACTTGTGTGGCCGATTTGTTTATTCGAGATTTAGGACTCTCGTTAGTATCAGGTGTGTACATACACATCTTATGACTTTTTAATATGCTAAGTGTTATTTTATGTCTAATCAATTTGTGTAGATATGGATGTAATACCTTCATGGTATTAACAAGGACTCGGGTAAGTCTTTATTGCTATGAGATTATTATTTGATGCTTTGGGAAGCATGACACATTTGGTATGTGTATTATTTGATATATGGCTTATGATAATCGATTGGATGTTGTTAAATAAATCTATCAACATGATTTTTGTATATGCATATGAATGATTGATATGGGTTGATGAGAGAGAGGGCGGTGATATTCGTGTCGACGGACACCGTGTGTTTTGGTAACACATCGTGACTATGGTCACCAGAGGTTTGGTACCTCCGAGGTTTGGCACCTCATAGCGACTTGTCCCTCGTGGTTTACACCACCGTGGGTTGGCCCCACTTTGAGATATAGGATTGTCCGCCGGTGATTTGGTATCACACGATGGTTGGTTGGCCCCATCATCTATTTTGTGACTTCGGTCACCGATGTTTTGGTAACACAATCGTGTCTTCTGACACAGTGATTTGGTATCACATTTGTGACTATATGTCACGGTGGTTTGGCACCACCAGTGGTTTGGTACCACACGGGGTAGAAAAAGGTGTTTGGATGGCTAGGTTGGGTGCATATTTTAATGCATGTTAAATTGTTATAAATTGTGTATGTTGTTGAATTAGACCGGGAAAAAGGGTTACACATTGGGTCTTGATGACTCACCTTTTTCCTTTAACATTTTCAGGTGATTCGTAGATGTGGATAAGGAGTCGGATGAACTCGAGGTGGCCATGCGATAAGAATAAGGGCTAGGTGGATTTTGAACTATTTTATTTTATTATGGGTTTGATTTATTTTGTAATAAGGCCTCCTAGAATTATATTTTGGTTATTTATCTGTTTTGGATAATCGGTTTAACAACTTAATGACTTGAAAAATGGTTACACATGTTTTATGAAAATTAATACGTAAAATGTTTTATTGTGCCATCGGGTACACTTGAAATTTGTAAACAACACGACTCAACAAATATTTTTTTTTAAATAAAATTAAGCATGGTTTTTAACAAAGAGATTTAAATTGAATGGCATTTCAACTAATTTCAAAATCGGTCTTAAAATGGTTTTCAAAATGTTTTCTCTGTAGCATACCAAATTCGGTCATAATGTTTGGGCCGGGTTTGGGGTGTTACAACAGGAGAAGAATCTAGTATTGTTAGGCCTGCTATAACTGCTAACAATTTTGAATTAAAGCCTAACATAATACAAATGATTCAACAGTTTGTTCAATTTGATGGTTTGCAGGACAAAGATCCAAACATGCATATAGCTAATTTTTTGGAGTTCTATGATACCTTCAAAATAAATGGTGTTTCTGATGATGCCATTCGTCTTTGGTTATTCCCTTTTTCATTGAGGAATAAAGCCAAACAGTGGTTAAACTCGTTAAAAACGAGGGTCAATCACTACATGGGATCAAATGACCAAAAAGTTTCTGATGAAATATTTTTTAGCGGCCAAAACGGCCAAATTACGTAATGATATCTCTTCCTTTGTGCAGATGGATTTAGAGACATTATACGATGCATGGGAGAGGTTCAAAGATCTCTTGAGGAGGTGCCTACACCATGGTTTACCCTTGTGGCTACAAGTCCAAACCTTCTACAACGGAGTAGACCCCTCAACAAGGCAACTGATAGATTCAGCCGCTGGTGGAACGCTGAACAACAAAACTCCTGAAGCAGCCTACGTATTCATCGAATAGATGTAATTAAACAACTATCAATGGCAAGCTTCGAGGACCAAACCGATAAAATCGGCAGGAGTTTTCAACGTCGACACCATGACCATGCTATCAACGCAACTAGAGATGATGAATAAAAAGCTTGATAGTGTGTGTTCTTCACAGATACATCTAGTCATGCAGTGCGACGCTAGTGGAGCTGTGGTGAATCCAGAGTACCCACCCTACCAACGAGGAGCAGAAGATGAACAAATGAACTATATAGGTAATAATTTCCGATCTAATAATCCTTATAGTAACACTGATAATCCAGAGGAACCACCCAAATTTTTCGTGGGGAGGACAAGGCAATCAAGGAAATCAAAGACACAAACTTACCCATCTACAAGAAAAGGAACCAATACACGGAAAGGAATCAGCAACCATATACAAATGCCTGCAAGATATTGAGAGAATCCTTAAAAATCAACAAGCATCAATTAAAAAATTCACCAAGACATCTTGGGAAATCACTAAAACGGTCGGAATGCTTACCAAAATAATTGGTGAACCACGTACAGCAAATTTTCCTAAGGGGACAGAACAGGTAAAAACAGTCACACTAAGAAGTGGAAAAGAATTGAAGAAACACTCCCCAACAGATAGTAACAAAGCAAGCGATAAGGGAATTGAGGATGTAACTCCATTATGCAATGAAAACAAGCCATCACTCCCATACCCAGCAAAGTTAAAGAAAGAGTGAATAGATGCACAATTCGGTAAGTTTCTTGAACTTTTTAAGCAAATACATATTAACTTACCTTTTGTTGAAGCTATTTCACAGATGCCGAAGTACGCAAAATTCTTAAAGAAACTCTTGACGAATAAATGAAAGTTTGAAGAGGTGTCAATAGTGGAACTTAATGAAGAATGTGTAGCCATCCTCCAGAACAAGATACCAACCAAGTTAAAAAGACCCAGGAAGTTTTACTATTCATTGTCTAATTGGTAGTTTAAATGTTAAGAAAGCATTAGCTGACCTAGGCGCCAGTATAAATTTAATGCCTTATAAAATGTTTAAACAACTAGATCTTGGGGAACCAACACCCACTAGGATGAGTATTCAGTTAGCAGACAGATCCATCTAATATCATAGAGGAGTCATTGAAGATGTTTTGGTTAAAATTGATAAATTTATTTTCCCTGTTGACTTCATTGTGTTGGACATGGATGAAGACATTAATGTTCCCTTAATATTAGGGCATCCCTGTTTAGCCATTGCTAGGGCCGTTATTGATGTAGGAGATGGTAAACTTGCATTAAGGATAGGAGATGAAGAAATTATTTTCCAAATTTATGATGCCATGCGATATTCTAAAGAGCAAGATGATTCCTGTTATTTTGTTAATACTACTGATCATATCATTCAAAATTCATTGCAGGAAATCATACATGACGACACGATGGGCCTATGTCTCCCTCAAGAAGAGGGGGAGGAAGATGAAGACGATGAGCTAAATTGGAAAACTTTGTCATCCAAACAAATGAAAGAGGAACGCATTGACCATGATGACGAAACAAAACAGAAGTCCTCCATCGAAGAGCCACCCAATTTGAAATTAAAACAACTACCAAAACATTTAGAATACGCGTTCCTCAGAGATAATTTTACATTACCAGTAATCATATCTGTAGAATTAGAACCTGAGGAAAAAGAGGAGCTGATAAAGGTACTAAAGGATCACAAAAAAGCCATAGCATGGAAAATTTCTGACATTAAGGGAATAAGCCCCGCGTTCTGCACCCACAGAATTTTAATGGAAGAAGAATACAAGCCATGTGTGCAACCTCAGAGCCGGCTAAATCCCAACATGAAGGAAGTGGTCAAAGCTGAGGTCATAAAACTCCTAGATGCAGAATAATTTATCCTATCTCTCGACAAAGACTTAGGTAAGTCCTGCATGTGTAGTTCCAAACAAAGGGGAATGACGGTGAGTGCCCAATGAAAAGAATGAGTTGATTCCTACAAGGACACCACACAGTGGAGAGTTTGCATAGATTATAGAAAGTTGAATGATGCCACGAGTAAAAGATCACTTCCTCTACCTTTCATAGATCAAATGTTGGAAAGATTATCCGGGCATATGTACTACTGCTTTTTGGATGGACTCTCTGGCTACTTTCAAATCCCTATAGCTCCTGAAGATCAAGAAAAGACAATATTCACATGTCCATACGGTACGTTTGCTTATCGTAGAATGCCTTTTGGATTATGTAATGCTCCTGCTACTTTTCAGCGTTGCATGTTAGCAATCTTTGATGAACTCGTGGAAGACATCATGGAGGTATTTATAGATGACTTCTCAGTATTTGGTAATTCTTTCCATCTTTGCCTTAAAAATTTAAAACGAGTGTTAATGAGATGTGAGGAAACAAACCTCGTTTTTAACTGGGAAAAATGTCACTTTATGGTAAGAGAAGGGATAGCATTAAGACACAAAATTTCTAGTAAAGGGATCGAGGTAGATAAAGCAAAGGTTGAAGCCATAGAAAAACTACCCCTTAGTTCTGTCAAGGCTATCAAAAGCTTTTTAGGACATGCAGGGTTCTATAGAAGATTTATTAAAGATTTTTCTAAAATAGCTAAGCCCTTGACAAAATTACTAGAAAAAGATGTTCCTTTTGATTTCAATCATGAATGTTTAGTTGCATTTAATATCCTTAAAGATAAACTAATAAATGCGCCAATTCTTATTGCACCTGATTGGAACTTACCCTTTGAACTAATGTGTGATGCAAGTGATTTTGCAATAGGTGCAGTTTTGGGACAGCGAAGAGACAAGCACTTTCAAACCGATTTACTACGCTAGCGAGTAACATTAACACCAGACAAGAAAACTACACCACCACCACAGAAAAAGAACTGTTAGCTGTAGTTTTCGCTTTTGATAAATTTAGACAGTATCTAATAATGTCCAAAGTTGTCATTTACACTGATCACTCAGCTCTTCGTTATCTTTTAAACAAAGCTGATGCTAAACCCAGGCTCATACGATGGATTTTGCTCTTACAGGAATTTGACTTGGAAATATAAGATAAGAAGGGAGCCGAAAATCTTGCAGCAGATCACCTGTATAGACTTGAAAATCCACATACCAAAGAGCTCAACGAAGGTGAAATAAATGACTCGTTCCCTGAGGAACAACTCTTTTCTATAACACATTCTGAAATACCATGGTTTTCAAATATTGCGAATTATTTAGCAGCTAACATCTTGCCAAGAAAATTGACACATCACTAAAAGAAGCGATTCTTTGCTGATGTGAAAAATTATTTTTGGGAAGATCCCTTTCTTTTCCACATTTGTGCAGATCAGGTCATTCGAAGATGCGTTACAAAGACCGAAGCAAACAAAATCTTGGAACATTGTCATTCGGGACCATCAGGAGGACACTATAGTGGTATCAAGACGGCATATAAAATACTCAAATCAGGTTTCTTCTAGCCTACTCTATTTAAAGATGCCAACAGGTATGTTACCTCATGTGATAGATGTCAACGAACAGGTAACATCTCTAAACGTGACGAAATGCCCCAAACATATATGCTATCATGTGAAATATTTGATGTATGGGGTATTGATTTCATGGGACAATTCCCTAATTCATTCAGAAACAAGTACATCCTTGTAGCAGTCCATTACGTGTCAAAATGGGTAGAAGCAGAAGCTTTACCTACCAATGATGCTAGGGTAGTAGTCAAATTTCTCAAAAAACTTTTTTCTAGATTTGGCACACCGAGAGCAATCATTAGTGATAGGGGTACGCACTTCTGCAATACTCAATTTGAAAAAGTTCTAAAAAAATATGGAGTATATCACAAGACAGCAACCCCATATCATCCTCAAACCAGTGGGCAAGTTGAGGTGGCAAACCAAGAACTTAAATGCATTCTAGAAAAAACCATTGAAACAAATAGAAAAGACTAGGCATTAAAAGTAGATGACGCGTTGTGGGCATATAGAACAGCTTTTAAAACACCTTTAGGGACATCTCCATACAAGCTTGTATATGGGAAAAGGCGTCATTTACCATTTGAATTAGAACACAGCTTTTTGGGCAATAAAATTTTTGAATACTGACCTAGAAATTGCAGGAAAGAGAAGAATGATACAGATGAACGAGCAGGAAGAATGGAGAACAGAAGCCTATGAGAACTCAAAACTGTACAAGGAAGCAACGAAGCGATGCCATGATGCTCGTCTCAAAAGATCGAGACAATTCAAAGTAGGAGATCTGGTTCTATTATATAATTAAAGGCTTAAATTATTCCCGGGAAAACTAAAGTCAAGATGGTCAGGCCCATTCATGATCAAAACAATTTTTTCGTATGGCACCGTCGAGGTAACCCACCCCACTAAAGGCACTTTCAAGGTAAATGGTCACCGATTTAAAATTTATAATGGTGCAGATTTAGGCGATATGAGAGAGGGTCTTATGCTCCACGAGCCATCTTTCAGAACCGAAAATAGGGAGAGTCTAGCTTAAGACTATAAACAAGCACTTCTCGGGAGGCAACCTGAGCACTAACATACTAACACTATTTTTATTTTCCTAACATCGCAATAAAAAAATGCAGGATTCTACACACGCCCTTGAACACGACTGTGTTATGGGCCGTGTAGAAAATAGGGGAAGGCACACGGGCATGCCACGCACCGTGACTAAACAGGGTAGAATTTTTCTCGATGACACGGGCTGCACCTTCTGAACACGGCCGTGCCATAGGACCCTGTAAAATTATTCAAGCTACTGACTTGTAACACACGGGCACCACACGGCCGTGCCACACAACTGTGTAAAATTTCTGAGGTTACTGACTTGTTATACACGGGCTGAACACGGCCGTGCGACCTCACCATGCCTACAGTTTACCTTATCACGCACGAACGTGCCCAATATACGCACGGCCGTGCCACGAATCCTGAAGGCGCCTAATCCTGCAAAACGTGAAAAGCACGGGCAAATTTAAAATAACACGGGCGTGTTTACAGACCGTGTCGCCCTCCCTATAAATACAAATGAACCGTCATCTTCCCAAAACCAAACCTTAAAATCAAAATTTTCTCTCTCAAACCCCAAAATCCGGCCACTCACCCAGTTTCCTCCATTCCCACCACCGTTGTTCCTCAAAAATTTCAGCTCAGCCACCCACACGGCCACAATACAACCGTGTGCCCGAGCCTCACGCCCTCAACAGCACCGTGCCCACGCCAAAAACCCAGAACACCGCCGTTTACTTTATTATGTTTACGTAAATTGCAAGTTTTTCAATATTTGATCCATCTTTTTATTAATGCATGTTAGAATAGGTTGTTGCATAATTATTGAATTAATGTTTGATATTGATAAAATGCAATTGGAAATTTGGAAAACATATTGGATGAACTAGAGAATTTTGCACCTGCTTTTGCAGGAATATGTCGTCGTCACGAGTTAAAAGAGCCGTTCCGAGCAAGAAACATAAAGGACCCGGATCCTCTTTTGCAAGCACCAAACTTCGACACCCATTCCTCCGTTTCCCACAAGACGCTCAGGAGGACCGATACAAGGCCATGAGGGATAGACCAATAGGCACTGGTCATCGAATTAATTGGGAAGCCGTCAAAAAAGTAGGGCTCGCTATCGATATACAAGGACTATTGTCGACGGATCCATGGGAAACCCTCTTCGCCATCAATGAGCCTACATACCTCAAGCTTACACTCGAGTTCTGCTCCACATTCATGCTACAAATGGTGATGGCTCAATTCGACGACCCAAGCACCATACAATTTCGTCTCGAGGGCGAAGTACGACGATTGAGCGTATCCCAATTCGGAGCAGCCTTGGCCTCTACACGGCAGATTTCATCGCAGAAAACCCACTAGCAGGTCTAAACCGAAAACCTCACAGCCTCTCGTACGATTGTTGGCTTAAACTCCAACCAACGACGGCCATCTACAACCCCAACAAATCCAAAGCGATGGCTCTTCCTCCCGCCTTACAGTACATTCATGCCATACTCATGCATACCATCACCAGTCGAAAAGAGAGCACCGGCGTCGTCAACAAACATGACGTCTACTTTCTGTCCTGCATGTCTGAAGGACATGTGTTCGACTTGGCATACTTCATTGCATGCGCGATGCAACACCAAACCGAAGCCCACAGGAAGGGAATTCTATCAATGAGGCCATACATTATGAGGTTAGCCCGACACTTCAACCTCTTCAACTCAGATGAGTAGATCTCTTCCCTCACACTAATGGGAACATGGTTCCTCAAGGCATCCAAACCATGCTACACATGAGGATGATAAAACAACATCGAGGAACCAATCCTTCGCAGTACATACTAAAGTCACCATCCACCGAAGAAGAGGACGAGGACATTCCTGATGATGTCCCACCACCATCAGAGGAGGCAACGAATCCGAGCCAGTATCCACACCGAGCGGCCATATCATTAGCAGACATCTCTGCTCGACTTGATCAATTTGAGATGCATTTTCCTAAAAACTCCTGGCGCTTTGACAGAATAGAGGCAACAGTTCAACAAATATGTCAGCACCTCAACATTTCATCATCAACACCACCACCAGACCCAACCCATGATGAGGACCTCTGAGTCCTTTTTAATTTGGTTTCTTTAATTTTATTTTCTTCATTTTTATGATTTTATTTCATGTTGTTTAATTTGAACTCTTATTATTATTGCAAATTTTTCTTATTGGCTATCCAATTATTCAAGCATCCCTAACAAACATATCTATTTCATTGACAAGATCATTAACAAGTGACTTTGCAGAATAAAAATCC
This sequence comes from Gossypium bickii, assembly GCA_025503065.1. NCBI lineage: Eukaryota > Viridiplantae > Streptophyta > Magnoliopsida > Malvales > Malvaceae > Gossypium > Gossypium bickii. The sequence continues at coordinate 107,396,404 of CP106710.1, read as the reverse complement.
TATATTCCACCTACACAAAAGCACAACGAGGCGAAATACAAAAAGTCACCTGATGCCACACACTGTCCACATCCTCAAGGATCTCGTCAGTAAAACCAGGAAGTGACACTTTCCTCTCCTATCTTTTTGATTGATCACTAATTATCATTATTTATCTTTGCACATTGAGGACAATGTACATCTTAAGTGTGGGGGGGTAAAAGTGTCTAAATTTTGCATGATTCACAAATTGTGCCTAACTTTTTTCATTATTCTCAAAAGTAATTTTCTCATATTACTAATTAAGATGAAATTTCTAATGATTTGTGATTTTTATTGATATGTTTTGGAATAAGTCATAGTTAATTGTGCATTGATAATTAAATTTGAAGAATACTAGGGAATCAAGCATGATAAGTCTAATTTTCTAAAAACTAAAATTTTAGGTTGTCAACCAGAATTTGAATATTATCTTGAAATTTAAGATTTACAAGGTTGATGTCAAAAACACCCATAATTTTTGTGAGAATTTGAGCGTTACAGAGCATACATTCTTTTTCATGCTCACTTCTTGATTATGAGTGTGTCAACTATGAATTGTTATTCTAGTACTTGCCTTGATTATACATGTCAAGACCATAGTTATGATTTGATATACCGAGATGATAAAGGCACTTAGGTTTTAACCCACTTACTCTACTAAATAGCCTACCCTTATAATTAACCTTTAGTGAACCCCGTTGAGCCTAACAACCCTTGTTATTGACTTACATGCTAATTTTAACCCAAAACCCTTTGTGTTTGTTATCACCCTTTATTTTGACTACCCCTTAATCGAGATTTGATTTGAGCCAGTTATCTGAGTTTATTATTCTTGTAGTTAAATTTATCTTGTATTTAGTTTGTTCTTAAAAAAAAAATTCAAAGTTTTCAATATTAGTAATATGGAAAGTGAGCTTACACAATCAAAGACTATTTCCCAAAAGGAAAAGCTCGTATTAGTAAAAGTTTTTATTGTTTTCAGTTGATGTAATTATTATCTTAGAAATTTTTAGGTAGGTAACTTATCAATTCAATCTCGATTCTAACCTTCTAATTTTAGCCTTTATCCACACCTTTAACCCTAGCCCCGTTACAACCCTAACAAAGACCTTTTGATCTGTTTCTCATATCATTTTACAGTGGTGGAGATTTGATTTTTAGGCAAGCCTATGAGATTAACTTTTCATGTTCAACTTATGAGTGCTTAATTTTGACCCTTAAACACTTTTTGAGTGATTTGAGTGAATCTTTTGTGAGGATATCAATCCTTATCGATTTTGAATTAAAGGTAATTAATTAGATGAAGGGAAACAGCTATGTTTTTCGTGCTACAAATTTATGACTTATCTTGTTTGAATTTTTAGGAATCTTTGAGTTGAATTATCCATGTATAAATTATCTATGAATTAGGATAAGGCATTGTTGATAGGAATTATGAATCACGGAAAGTTCGTTTTAATTGTAAGTTGAGAATTTTGCTTGAGGACAAGCAAAAGCTTAAGTGTAGGGGTATTTGATAAACAGTAAAAGTAACATATTTTAATCCCACATTTAATATGCCTTTTAAAGATTTAAGCCTTGTTTTATATAAAGAGGTGCTTTTAATCCTTTCTTTTCATGTCTTATACCCAGGAAAGCACCCGGGGATGAAAAGAACACAAAACAGGCCTAAAACGAAGTAAATGGGCCTTTCCACGAAATCGACACGGCCTGGGCCAAGGACCACACGGCCGTGTCTCGACGAACACCTGGAGCACGGCCTCATCACCACCGCACACGGCCGTACCAAAGCAAAAATCCAAACACGGTCAGGTCTCAATTTGCACAAGCGTGTGACATGGCCGTGCCTCTGTCGCTGGAAAGAGCAATTTCAGTCGAAAAAGGATACTTCAGGAAAAAGAATCGCATTCAAAGAGCCTATAAATATACCCCAAGTACCACCTTTAAAGGGGAGCGAAAGCTAGGCCAAGGAGCCAAGTCGAGAAGGTCAGGGTTAGGGAGTAACGCGAGGATAGCCAGTTGATTCATCCCAAAAAGCCGAAATTATACTCAAGACGGCGGAATTCTCCTTCAATCCCATCAGGGAGTTTTAAGATTTTTCTTATGTTTTGTTTTATCTTTTCTCTTGTGATGTTTCTTTTTTACATTATGAACTAAACCCCTCAGATGCCTGAAGGGGGATGAAACCTAGACAGATTTTATTATTTGATTTTTAAGTTATATGATAAATTACTTAGTTTGTTCTTAATTATGTTTCTTAATCCAAATCCAATGTGCTTAGGTAGAGGAGGAATAGACCCTGCCTAAGAGTATATCTAACATAATTAAGTGGAGTTGATCGGGCGTCTAGAGATAGGGTTACGAGATTTTGCCGGATTAGGGTGAAACCTAATATGGGAATCCATTGATCGATTTACTGCTTTCCTAGGGGGTTATTATAAGCGAACGAGAGTTCCACTAATTAACCTAGGATTAGATGTTATTCGCTTTAAGAGAGGGTTTAACATAGGTTAGGGAGTCTCACGGGTCAAGCTAAGTAAAAGAAATCATATAATTTAAGGATTAGATAATAAGAGAAGTCTAGGTGAATTCTTCCTGAAGGTATCATAAAAATCAACTGAGTCTTTTTCAAGTCATCCCCAAATTCATCTTTTTGTCTCTGTTTCCTTAGTTTAGTTGTCGTTCATTTAGTTTAAAAAAACAACCTTTATCTTAGTTAGGTTAAATAATAAAAAGAAAGTGAGTATTAATACTTTTACTTCCTTTGGGTTCGATATCCGGTCTTGCCTAAGCTATACTACTGTTCGATAGGTACACTTGCCTTAATATCATTGTTAGAGTTAGTCTCCAGGTTTGATCATTCTTTTATAAATATTTAAAACTCTGATTTCACAGCGATCAGATGGGCTGTGTACGATACCATCATTTATTTATCATTTGGTGGACTATGTGCGATACCACCGTAACTAACCTTTTGGTGGGCTATGTGCGATACCACTATAACTAGCCTTTTTGGTGGGCTAAGTGCGATACCACTGTAACTATCCTTTTGGTAGGCTTTGTGCGATATCACCCTATTAGAAACTGATGGTGGGCTAAGTGCGAAACCACCGAGTGATAGGTAGTATGAATGGCTTATTGAGAAATTATGATGTGTTGTATCATGTGACTTTGTGGTGCTAAGTGCAGGGATGTATGTTAATGAATGTGAGTATTAAGCTTGTGATGTGGTTGGAAAGTGGTAAGGAAGGAAATGAGTAAGCATGACTATGAATGTGGATTGTTCTTGTTTAGTATGTAATGTTATTTATTGTTTTTCACATACTATAATGCTATCTGTTTACATGTAAACTTACTAAGCTTAAAGCTTACTCCTCTTTCTTTCCCCTTGTTTTATAGAGTTTAAGAGCTGAGCCGAGATACGTAGATAACCAGAAGATCGCCCACACTATCAGCTCACCTCAGTATATCTAGACTTAGTGATTTTGAGTATGGCATGTATAGGGGCTAGACTAGGTTCATTGTTTTGTTATTTTGGCCAAATGTGTGTCGGGCCCTTTAATGAGAAACTCTTGTGTATACAACCATAGTTGTTGGCTCTATTGTTATATATATGAAAAGATGGAGTTCTTCATGGAAGTTTATATTGAAAACTATGAATAGTTTGGTGATATGTTGAATGGATCCATATTGTGTGAGTTAGGAGGATAAAAAGAGCTTGGCAATTAGCCTTGTTCTTATCCACACGAGGAGGTACACGGGCATGTGTCTAGGCCGTGTGTGACACACGATCAGCCCCATGGGTGTCTGACTTGGCCGTGTGTCCCCTGCATGTTGGTGTTGTAAGTCAGTGTCGACCATGGGCTAGCCACACGGGCATGTGCCTAAGCCATGTGACCCTTATAAGGTTGCTGACGTCACAAACAAAATACCTAGTTTTTTACACACGGGTAATGACACGGGCGTGTGTCCAGTCATGTGAAAACCCTTGTAGGTTCAAAATGAAAATAAATCCCACATGGGGTAGGGACATGGGCGTGTGTGACCACACGGCTTGCCCACACGAGCGTGTCCTATTTCACACGGGCGTGTGGCCCCTGTATAGGTGAAAAATTTTTAAGATTGCAAAAGTTTCCAGCTGGTTTCTGAAACCCCTTAAGTATGTTTAAGGATTCGTAGGCCCATAATGAGATTTGTATGAAGTTGAAAGAGGTATTTTAGAGATTAAAGTTGCATAGTCAAATGAGTTGTGTCCGGTAATGCCTCGTGCCCAGTTCCGGTGTCGAATACGTGTAAAGGGTGTTACACATGTTCACTAGAACCCTATGTGAAATCTAAGTGAAATAAGTGATCCGGGTGCTGGTCTGTACGTTCTACCGTTGGCTGAGTTATGTAACACCCCTTACCACGTTGGAACAGGGTCGAGGCGTTACCTAGCTCAAACACATACTAACATGCATTTCCGGGTCATAAAAGTTCATTCAAATTTAAAAATTTTCAAACTTCCTCTTAATGCCCTTAATATGGGTCTATGAGGCCAAAAATATACCGTAGAAGTGGATCGATACTAAACTAGACACTTTAGAAAACTTTGGAAAATTTCACTAAAAATAGAGGCACACGCCCGTGTGGCAAGGGACAGACCTGTGTGGGCAGACCGTGTGGTCACGCATGCCCATATCCCTAGCTGTGTGAATTTATTTTTCAATTCGAGCCTACAAGGGTTTTCACACTGCCTGGCACACGCCCGTGTCCATGGCCCGTGTCCTTCACACGACCATGACACACCCATGTCTCCGCCTGTATGTAAAAACCTTGACATTCTGTTTCTAACGTCATCAACCCAATAAGGTCACACGGCCAAGGCACACGCCCGTGTCCTTAGGCCGTGTGGCGAATTAAATTCCTAAAATCAAGTGCAGACTTCACACGGCCTGGGTTCATGCCCATGTGTTATGGCCGTGTCATGCACATGAGGCACACGACCATGCCTCAGCCCGTGTGGTTGCTACTGAGCATTCTGTTTTACCAAATTAAGGTGTAGGGGACACACGACCTAACTAAACGCCCATGTGGCAGACCGTGTGTCACACACGGCCTAGACACACGCCCTTGTGTCTACCCGTGTGGACAAAAACAAGGCTATTTACCAAGCCTTTCTTGCCACCCTTACTTGTACTAATATAAACCACACCAAGTAGCCTACTCATTCATGCATTAATATACCAAATACTCAACCATGCAATTTGCACATGCATGAAAAACATCATTATTTTCATATATCAATAATAAGTAATAGCCATCATCCATAGTCTTATACAAAATGAATCAATCTTCAAGACAAGCCAACATCTTTGTCCAAAACAATATGACACATGACAAAGACCAAGTCCCTATACATGCCATACTCAAAATGATAAATCTAAGTATACCAAATGTTTAGATTGATAGTGTGATTGAGCCTCTGACGTCTTTTGATCCCCGAGCTAGCTTGGTAATACTATAAGAAAATGGAAAAGAAAGGGAGTAAGCGTAAAGCTTAGTGAGTCGCACGTAAATAATTAGCAACAAATTACCATGCATTATCATACTTATAACATATTATAAACTTGCACATAATTCTCAAATGATTAAAGGCATAACTTACTCATTTTCGCCCTTACTAATCATACAATATAATTTGAGCTCATTTCTCAAGAATTTCATATATGTACTTGTATCACTTACAATATAGTCGTAATTTTTCTCACTTTTGACACAAGCTCTAAATTACCTATTGAACCCGTTGGAATACCAAAGGATACTCAACAAGCCTCACAGGAGAGGGTACGATGCCGATGCCATGTCCCAGACATGGTCTTACACTGGCTCACATATCGAGGCTGATGCCGTGTCCCAAACATGGTTTTACACTAGCTCTCATCTCAATGCCGGTGCCATGCCCAGACATGGTCTTACACTGGCTCTCATAACGTTGCCGATGCCATGTCCCAGACATGGTCTTACACTAGCGCACATATCACCCAAATGTCATGACATGGGTATCTAATCTATTCCTAAAGTTCAACTGAGAGTATACCATATCATATTTCATCATGCATTTCATAACAATAATAAAAAAATTTATACCATATCAATTGTTTAATGCATAATAACAATAAAGTTGTATCCAAAAAGTGAACGACTAGATTGAGTTAATCTACTAGCTTGGTTTTCCACCGGTCTAAGTCCAGACTCCGTTTTTCATAATCTAAAATGATAAAATTCACTCATTTAATCACCATATTAATCAAGACATTCCAAAATTCCAACTTTGGCAAAATTACTGTTTTGCCCCTAAATTTTCACAAAATTACGAATTTGCCCTAGGCTCGTAAACTATTTTCATCAAATTTCCTCATTAACCAAGCCTAGCCGAATCTATTTTAAGCTTATAGCAACTCACAAATCCAATTATTTCATACATTTACTACCTATTTTACAACATTTACAAAATGGTTATAATCAAAAGTACAAAAATTATCAAAAACAACCACCAAAATCACTTACTTGCAAGGGTTATAAGTTGCTGAAAATTTTCAAGCTTCCATGGCTATTTTCTTGGGGAAAAATCGGTGGAGAGAAGAAAGATAAAAGATGATATCTTTTCTTTTCTTTATTTTATTTTATTTCATCAATTAAGTCACCTAATACCACCAACTTTGACCAATTTTCATTTTTTTGTCCCCTATGGCTGGCCATCCTTCTCATAAGGACCTATTTTCACATTAAGGACCTCTAATTTAAGGTTCTCTAGCTATTCAAAACCTTTAGCTTGTAAAACAAAACTTTCGCAATTTATGTGATTTAGTCTTTTTTTGAAATTAAGCAAGTAATCACTAAAATTAATTCACCAAAATTTTCATAAACTCATATAATCATGCTATAAAACATAAACTAATATTAAAAATAATTTCTCTAGCCTCGGATTAGTGGTCCCAAAACCACTGTTCTGACTAGCCCTAAAATCGGGCCGTTACAAGTTATTCGGCATGTGTTACGAATACTCGACAGCCTGTAAAAGAAAAGGGATTTTCAAAAGACCTATTCTAATTAGAATGACCTATTCTAATTGAAGGTCATTGTTGTATAAGGCCATTTGATGTGGCCAATATTTGTTATGTTATAAGTCTATGATGAAGCATTACATGGATGTGCATGCTTGTTTGGGTTGGATGAGTGAATGTGTGATAACTATGTGTGGCAAATACTAAATGTGAATGGTTGAGTAAGTTATATGCTATGATTAGTTAAGTGTGTGTGTGGTTGTGCATGATGAATGTAATTTATAAATGGTGTGCGAATGCCATGATGTGGTTATTGGGATGCCTAAAAAATGCCATGTATGTGTCGAGAAACTTGGTATAAGTGTGTAAGAGTTTTTGGATGGAAAAAGGCTTGGTAAATAGCCTAACTTTCACCCACAATGATGGCCACACAGCCTAGCACACAGGCAAGTGACTTGGCCGTGTGACCCTAAATGGTTGATGACATCATAAACAGAGAGTTACACGGGTTGAGGACACGAGCGTGTCCCAAGCCACACGAGTGTGTGTGGCCTTGTTTTGTGGTAAAATTTTCTAAGTATTTTAAAGTTCTCGATTTAGTCCCAGACCACTTACAAAGTATGTTTTGGGCCTTGTAGGCCCGTAATAGGGACAATATGATTATGACTGAAAAGTTTTAAATTTGAATGGAAATTTGTGATTCGAAAATGATCGGTTATATGTGATTAAGTCTGATAATGCCTCGTATCCTATTCTAGTGACGGATACGGGTAAGGGGTGTTACAAACGATGCTTACCAATACAATGCATAAGCTTAAAATAAATATGAATCAATCCAAAAGAAGTTTGGCACAAGCCTAAGCATCAACAACAACCCAAATTAGTGCTTGATCACATAAATTCAATATCAACCCATGATAAAATAACTTTCCACAATCATGAATACACATGCTTTCTACCTTCTATAGTAACAAAGTATATTGCATCGAAAACTCTTACCGAAGCTTACACGAAATGGAATAACGATGGTCGTCACCATCCCTTTTCATAATCGACAGCTGAAGCTATCCCTTTTCATATTCGATTGCCGAAGCTATCCCTTTTCATATTCGATAGCTGAAGCTATCCCTTTTCATAATCGATAGCCGAAGCTACCCCTTTTCATATTCGATAGCCGAAGCTACCCCTTTTCATATTCGATAGTCGAAGCTATCCCTTTTCATGTTTGATGGTCGTCACCATCCCTTTTCATAATTGATAGCCGAAGCTATCCCTTTTCATAATTCATAGCTAAAGCTATCCCTTTTCATTAGTCGATGATCGTCGATACGCCATTGGATTTTTCCGCCGAGACATAATTTGATATTATAAAATGATAGCATTTAAAACTTAATTTAAAACACAATTTAAACGTACAAACTTTCCTTGACTATAAAATGTAAAATTGGAGTCGATTAATTTGAAGCTTTCTCTTTGCCTCTGTAATAGCTCGATTTTGGGTCTAGTTGGAACAGTGGTTTCGGGACCACAAATCCGATGCAGTAAAATTTATCATTATTATATATTTGTGGTCTACAGTTTAATTTTGATTTCGTGAAAATTTCGTTCGAAAATTTTGATGTTTCGGCACTCAATTTAGTTAAAAGGACTAAATTGAAAAAGGTGAAAATTGTGTTCTAGAAGCTAGAGGCGTCCAATTGCCATGAAATTTCAAATTAGAGGTCCTTAGATGGTAATTAGACTACTTTTTAAGTTGGTGGACAAAAGTGGACATGAATTAGGTGAAATTTGGATTTTTTAAAGAAAGAGCATTTTGGTCATTTGGTAAATAAAGACTAAATAAAACAAATAAAAGTTGTTCATCTTTCTAATTTCATCCCCCATAGCCGAATTTCAAGGGTCACCATAGCTAGGGTTTTGGCCAAGCTTTCAAGCTCGATTGAAAGGCCGTTCTTGCCCCGTTTTTCATTATTTTTATGTTTTTGAAGTTGTCTCAACCTAATCTAGCTATTTCAAGGGCTAATTTGAAAGAAAATAAAAGTTTAAAATTTTAGCCACGTTAGATATTTGTGTATTTTGATGTTTAATGGTAGAAAATGTATGTTTGATGTTAGATAAACAACATTTACCAAGTGATTTTTGATGAAAATGCCTAAAAAGGACCTATTTGTAAAAAGTTATAAAAAGTGTGTAAAAATGTGGGCTATTATGAGCATGAAATAGGTTCGGATAGGCTTGGGTGTGAAGAAATTGGATATATTTCATTTTATGAGCCTAGGGACTAAAATGTAAAATGTCAAAAGTTTATGGGCAAAATGTAATTTTTTTCATAGTGTGTTTTTGGGTTGAATTGGATAATGTGATGATTAAATGAGATGAATTTGGAATTATAGATCAAGAAAAATGAGGTTCGGACCTAGATTGGGGGAAAACAAGGTGTTTGATGATTAGGTTTATTTCTGCTATTTTTTTGTACCGAGGTAAGTCCGTATGTTAATAAGGCAACGTTATAATGGTATTTAATATGTTTTGATATTGCATGAATTGTATGTTTGACGCTATGGATGTAATTGACGAAGTTTCAGTAAGCGAGAAAATCCCGGTTGAACCTTAGGAATATATTAAGATACAAGTGATTTGTCACTAGGAACCCATGTGAATATGTAATTATGTGATTTATATGTCCCGGGTGCTGCTCCTGTACGTCCTACCGGTGGCTGGGTATACCGGCATATGTTGAGGATACCTGATAGCTTGTGTGAGGAGAACCGCGTAGCTATGTCTTGACTGATAGCTTGTGTGAGTAGGCCCGTGGATAGCTCGAGAGCAAGCCTATATGTGTTATGAGGTTGGTAGTAGCTTTAACTACATATGTGGCACTTATGTGCAAAGTTTTCCGTGTATCTGATAGTATTCCAAGTGGTTCAACGGGTATGTCTAAGATGAGAAAGTGTGTGATTATGTTACAAGTTGGTATAGGTACGTATGAAAAACTCAATGGAAATGGATTCGGTATATGATGAAATAATGGTAGGAATGTGATTGAGTAAGTTATGCTCATGAAACTTTAATGACATTTTTGTTAGTATAAGTTAAGTTATTTATATGAAAAATGTATAATTAATGTTGTTTATTATTTGCATATGAACTTAGTAAGCTTTATAGCTTACCCCATTTCTTTCCCTTATCTTATAGTGTCACCAAGCTAGCTCGGGGATTAGAGATAGTCTAAGATCCATTCACACTATCAACCATTTAACAGCCCGATTTTGGGCCTAGTCGGAATAGTGGTTTTGGGACCACAAATCCGATGTAGTAAAATTCATTTTGTTATTACATTTCTATGGTCTAAAGTTTTACAAAATGATTTCGCGAAAATTTCGTTTGAAAATTTTGACGTTTGGGCACTCAATTTAGTAAAAAGGACACAATTGTAAAAATAGCAAAAGTTGAGTTCTACATGCTAGAGGTGTCTAATTTCTATGAAATTTTAAATTAGAGGTCCTCATATGATAATTAGACCATTAGTTAATTTTATGGACAAAAATGGACATGATTATGTGAAATTGTAAAGTTTGGCAAAAAGGGCATTTTGGTCAATTGATAACTAAAAGAATAAAAAGGGAAAATAAAGCCAAAATTTGCTCATTTTTCTTCAACTTTGGCCAAAAAGTTTGGAGAACACCATAGCTAGGGTTTTTTCATGTTTCGAGATTGATTGTAAGTACATCCTACCCTCGTTTTTAATGCTCTTTACGTTTTTGAAGTCGTTATCATCTGAACTACCTATTTCTACCATTAATTTAAAATGTGGTTGATGTCTAAGGTTTGACCCATGTTAGACATATGTGTATTTTGATGTTTAATGGTAGATTATGCATGTTTGATGTGTGATAAACAATTTTTACTAGGTGATTTTTTTGATGAAAATGCATAAAAAGGACCTAATCGTAAAAATTTATAAAATGGGTAGCAAAAATATAATTTAATGGAAAAGGTGGACTTCTATAAGCATGAAAGTGGTTCGTCTAGGCTTGGGTTACCAAGAAATTGAACCTATTTTATTTTACGAGCCTAGGGACTAAAATGTAAAATGGTAAAAAGTTAGGGACAAAATAGTAATTTTGTCTAGGATGCCAATTAATGTAAATGTATGTGTAAAATGATGAATTGGTAGTCAAATTTGCTTATATAGACCTAGAACAACCAGTTACGGAACTAGATCGAGGAAAATGAAAAGTCTCGGATTAGTTCAGTTTCAAATATGAACCATTCTCAAGGTAAGTTCGTGTAATTTAATTTGGTATGTTACTATGTTTTAATTGAATTGTGTAATTGAGATAATATATATATGTGACGATATACCTTATGAAATGATCACAAGATGATAAACATGAATAAAATGTCATTGTCCCAGTTGAACATTGTATTTTGATAGATTATAATAATTTCCTTGGACTGAACAAAATGATATAGAAAGGATTTATCCCGGACGGGTAATCCCGAGCTACACTCTCTTGAGTAAATGTTATGAAATGGATCTAGCCTGGACAAGTAATAAATAGTAGGCTCATTAGAGCTAACATTAGCGAAAAGATTTAGTGTAACAGCCCAAACCCGGCCCAAACATTATGACCGAATTTGGTATGCTACAGAGAAAAACATTTTGAAAACCATTCTAAGACCGATTTTGAAATTAGTTGAAATGCCATTCAATTTAAATGTCTTTGTTAAAAACCATGCTTAATTTATATTTTTAAAAAAATATTTGTTGAGTCGTGTTGTTTACAAATTTCAAGTGTGCAGATGGCACAATAAAACATTTTACGTATTAATTTTCATAAACATGTGTAACCATTTTTCAAGTTATTAAGTTGTTAAACAGATTATCCAAAACAGATAAATAACCAAAATATAATTCTAGGAGGCCTTATTACAAAATAAATCAAACCCATAATAAAATAAAATAGTTCAAAATCTACCTAATCCTTATTTTCATCATATGGCCACCTCGAGTTTATCCGACTCCTCATCCGCAGCTACGAATCACCTGAAAATGTTAAGGAAAAAGGTGAGTCATCAAGACCCAATGTGTAACCCTTTTTCCCGGTTTAATTCAACAACATACACAAATTATAACAATTTAACATGCATTAAAATATGCACCCAACCTAGCCATCCAAACACCTTTTTCTACCCCGTGTGGTACCAAACCACTGGTGGTGCCAAACCACTGGTGACATATAGTCACAAATGTGATACCAAATCCTTTGGTGTCCGAAGACACGATTGTGTTACCAAAACACTGGTGACCGAAGTCACAAAATAGATGATGGGGCCAACCCATCGTGTGATACCAAATCACTGGCAGACAATCCCATATCTCAAAGTGGGGCCAACCCACGGTGGTATAAACCACAGGGACAAGTCGCTATGAGGTGCCAAACCTCTGGAGGTACCAAACCTCTGGTGACCGTAGTCACGATGTGTTACCAAAACACTGGTGTCCGTCGACACGAATATCACTGCCCCCTCCACTCATCAACCCATATCAAACAATTATGTATATTTACTGAAATCATGCATTAAGGTTTATTTTAACAACAATAATAAATTTATCATTGCCATATGTCCAATAATACACATACCAAATGTGTCATGCTTCCCAGAAGCATCAAATAGTAATCTCATAATCACAAAGACTTACCCAAATCCTTGTTAATACCATGATGATATTACATCCATGTCTACATAAATCGATTAGGCATAATATAACACTTTGCATATTAAAAAGTCATAAGATGTGTATGTACACACCTGATACTAACGAGAGTCCTAAATCTCGAATAAACAAATCGGCCACACAAGTATTCTTGTCCCTATATTCGGCCAAAAATGATCATTAGAACCATGGCCTATTCGGCCAAACCAAAATAATTGAGAAGGGTTCCTTATGAACCCAAAATCTTACCCAAAAGCCTTCGAACACTAGCCAACACACTCCTAAATGAATCGGCCTCACTTTCCTACAATCAACCATCATCATCAAGGTTATTAGCCTTCGGCTTAAACGAAAACTTAAAAGAATAATCCTTTGAAATAAATCCTTACCACCTTCAATATTCGGCCAAGATACTTCTAAATGGAAGAAGAGAGTTTTAGACACCCAAAGGAGTATATTTGGCTAATAAAGAAATTATTGAGAAGAAAGGAGAAATAGGGGATTCGGTTTTGAGAAGAAAAGAAAAGTAGTAGATGAAAGATAATGGTGTAGGAGATTCGGCCAAAGTTTAGAGAAAGAAAGAATGGTTTTTGGTTTTGATAAAAGTTGAAAAGAGAATGAAAAATGATTGATCAAAGGAAGAAAAAGAGAAATGGAAGAAATGATATTCGGTCACCACAAAGTTTACCAAAGAAGAAAATGCACAAGATGCAAAAATGTAGTTTGGTTCAAGAGACAAATGAGAGAAAGAAAGTGGTATTTTGTTTCCAACAAAATGAAGTTGTCATCAAATGAAATATTTTTGCACCAAAAGTACCCTATACATTCGGCCAAAGATGAGAGCTTTTTGGAGAGGAAAAACAAACACAAAATGATACACAAAACAAAAGGTTGGTCAACATCCCCTCCAAGCTACCTACCAAAAATTCGGCCACTCCCCCTAGCCTTACATGCCGTCCACATTCATGCATTAAGGCATAGGATTTCTTTCCAAAACATCCTCCACCTTCCATGCCTTTGTCCCCTCAATTTACCATAACTTCAAGATATCTTACCATAACCTTAGTAATCTTATCCCTTATTCCATGCTTTCCTTAAACAACAATTCAACTTACCAAAATTATTAGTCCACCTATCATAATTATGTTTGTGACCCATTAAAGCTAACATACAAAAATAAACTTTAAAAATGCTATACCTACTACTCGAACTATTAACCTCATGCAACCTTTCAAGCTCTTTAACCAACTTGCCACTAACTCCTCTTTTGCTTTAATTTACACTTAAATTAACTTAAGTGCTAAGCTCATTTAATCCACTTCATTAAATAAGCCATACTAAAATTTATTCTAGCTTCCTAAATAAAATCAAGCCCTCACAAGACTATACTAACACATAAAATTCATACCCGAGCCAACACAAATAAATAAATAATATTCTAATTTTCCTAAAGCCCAAGCTCCAAATGGCCCAATCCTACTAGGCCCAATTTAAGGATGTTACAATTCTACCCTCCTTAAAAAAAATTTTGTCCTCAAAATTTCCAACTAACTAACAGTCGTACATCCTATCGCACCACACTACGCTCTTGCTGCGCACTCTGATATTATTAAAAATTACTATACTACTAACAACATTTGAATACGTCGAACCCACATCAATCAAAGCGGTATGTGGAAAACCAAAGACTAAGAATGTACCGATTATGACATCCGTGCGTCTCCTCCTCACGACGCTCGCAAAGATACACCAAACCAGTGTCTTGCCTCGGTGTTGTTTGCACCTCGCCCAATGCTCCTCGACCTCGACTGCGAGCCATTACCTCCTCTACCGTTATCACGACCCTTACGTGGTGGCGGTCCTCATTCTGAACCGAGCACGACCTTGACCTTCAAATTGATTCACGGCTTGCTTACGTGGGCGATCTCTCTCACACGATGATCCAGCGAGCCACACTCGAAACATCCTTTCCTTCGGTCCAACATTCACCCCAATGAAACTTCCCGCATTGATTACATTGGGCCGATCTCTGATTAGCAGCTGTGGACCTTCCTGCCTGATTTGGCCCACTCTATCTAAGCCTCTTCTGAGAATCTTCGGCCGACCCAGATGATTCAGAACCTCTCTTATGCTTATTCCGGTCGTAACTCTGCCTTACAGATTCCTTTATTCCTTCGGCTATCTTAGCCTTTTCAACTAAAGCAGCAAAATCTCGCTCCTGATGTGGAGCAATCAACAGTCTCAGCTCGTCCTTCAAACCATCCTCGAATCGAACACAACGCTCGTGCTCCGAAGCCACAATACCTCCAAAGATACCTGGCTCAATCTTAAGAACTCACCTCATACTCCGAGCACGGACTTACTCCCTTGGACCAAACTTAGAAATGCCTTACGCTGCGCATCAACGTAACTAGACCCGATATATTTCTTCTGATATGCTACCTTAAAGAAGTTCCAAGTGAGATCTTCCATCGCAGCACCATTCTGTACCGTGAGCCACCACCGATATGACTCATCCTTGAGAAGCGACACCGCTCCTTTCAGTTTCTCCTCATTTGACAAATCTATCTCATCTATGATTCTTTCGGTCGATTCTAGCCAATACTCAGCCGTATTGGGCGCTACACCGGACACTCCATGGAAAAATTCAACTCCGTTAGCTCGAAGTCTCTCAGGGACAGATTTTCGAGCTCCTCCACCTCCACCCATTCCAGCTACCCTTTCTAGAACCCGCAGCATTGCTTGTGAGACTGCGTCATCACCCGTTTGATCCTGCTCCTCAGCTCCAAAGGTTGGGGGTGGTGGTGGCGGTGGTATCTCGTTCTCGAGATCCACGACCCGACCCCCGCTGAGTTTACGACACGGTCATCCTACCCCTTCTGCGTCCACGACGGCCACGTCCTCTAAAGCTCATTCTAACTATTGCGTTTTAATCTGATTAGGAAATTTTTATGGATTAGTACATGTTTCACTTGATTATCCGCGAAGAAATTTTTATGAAAAGAGTTTAATAGAGATTCTTTCGATCAAACAAAGTTTTAAGTCTTCTATCCTAGTTTTCACAGAAAAGTACATCCATTCCCTAATACCTTTCATACCTATCACTCTTCAGACATTTCTGTCTGTTTCTAACCCAGGGGTATTTCCGTCATTTTCCTATAGGGTATTTTTGTAATAAATCGAAGAAATTTTGAAAACTTTAATGAATCAAAACATTTTGTAGTTTCTAAAACTGATAAGTATTCTTTGTAAATTTCACAATTTAAAGGTACAGCAAAATTTTGAAAACCAGGGGTATTTTGGTAATTTTGTCAATCAGGGGTGATTTTGTAAATTTCCAAAGTCAGGGTATTATTTCGAAATGTAAAATTTTCGAGTACTTAAACAAAATAAAAATTTAATCAAAATCGGGATAATGTGGAAATTTTAAGAAACCAAGGGTATTTTCGTAATTTTATCACTAGGGGCATTTTGGAAATTTTGGTAAACCAGGAATATTTGATAATTTCGGAAGATAAGTTTGTCCTACTATCTAAAAGAGATAATTTAGTGGTTTTAAAACCAAAGTTTTCCTTAAAACATGGTTAGTCCCTTTCGGGTTTTATTTAGGATTTTGCCTATGACCGGGTCCTCTTGGTTTAGGGTGAACCAAAGCTACGCACCAGGTAGGAATCTCGCGAAGAGAAGGTGAGTCACGAGGACTGCTTAAATACCAAGCTCTTCAGGATCCAATCCTAGACATGCGCACCAAGATTACCACACCCTAACTCGGCGACTTGGTCCTAGGTTGGTTTTATTTAGGCCATTAATGTCTTATGTCTTTGTTTGGGGTAAACTTGTAACATCCCCAAACCCGGCCCATTCACTACGACCGAATCTGGTTATGTTAGTGCGGAAAAAGCGGTTGAAAAACTTTTGCCTTGGAATAAACATGGAAATATTCTAACTTACGAGTATAGTGTTTATTGGGAAAAGTATAAGTAAATCTTTTTGTCGTTATAAAATATTATAAAAAGCCCAAAATTAAACTTTAGCATATAAGCATCTTTTGTTTAAAATGAAATCATCCTTCACAAAGTATTTGATTTAAACAAACCATATTAAAATTAATAATAAAGTAATTCCTAAAATAAATGAACAACCAAAAGGCCTTATTACACCAATATTTAATAGATCAAATACTTAGTATAAATAAACTAAAAAAAAATATTTGAATTCTTCTTCTGCATGGGCCACCTCGTGTCCTCTCCGAACCCGATCCAACTACGCCACACTGAAATGGTTAATGAAAGAGTGAGTCCACCGACTCGATGCATAACCACAACACATATTTCCATCCGTATGGGCTTGGCCCATACCCACACAAACCATCGAAACAAATCATGCAAGAATGCATCTCACCAACCCATTGTCCAACCGTACACCAACCTTAGCGGACTCCCGCCTAAGGCCGTGGAAACTCCCACCGATCACATTGTGATCCATAACATCTTACCTTGGCAAGCTCATTGCTCAAGGCCGTGGGTGAGCCACCGATCAACCCAAGTGATCCAAATATCGTAATCGTCTCTGAGTGATGCACATAGCAATCAACCGCCGAGATGGGCACCAAGCCAACATCTCCCTTGATGATGCACACGGCAACTCATCAAGCGCTAGTGTAGCCCAAAGCTAACACTAGACCACGACACACCAATGTGTACTCCTTCCTTCCTCGATCAACCCGAATCCCATGCACATGTGATAAAGCATCTTATCAAATCATCATATAATAGGAGCATACATCTCATATCATCATATATTTATATATACATCATGATAACTTCAATATCACAAACTTACTCATGTATAAACGTTAGCAAGCATAATACTCAAGAAATAGTGCGATGATTACGCACCTCAATAGCACCACGGTCCTACTCTCAAACGCTACTCGATCTTCGACTAACCGACTCTCGAAAAGTTTCTGCGATAGGCTCTTCTCCCCTACAATCGGCCTTAGCATCAAAACCTTAGGCTTAAACGAATACTAAATATACAACTTATTAAAACAATATCCTTACCAACTTCGATTGCTAACAAAAGGAGGCTTGGCTAACCACTAAAACCCCAGAGTATTCAAGCAATGGAACCGAAGAGATCTATGCTAACATTCGCCAAAGTGCTAACAAGTTGAGAGAAAGAAATTCGGCAAAGGGTGGTGGATGTAGATTCGGCTATCTATAAAATCAAGGGGTAGGGAGCAGTGGTTTTGGCCAAAGAGAAGAGAAAGAAAGGTATAGGGTGCACTTTCGGTTTTGAAGTGAAAAGGAAGGGAAATAGGAAGAGTGAAGGGTTTGGCCACTTGGAAAATGTGAGAGAAGAAGAATAACAAGCTTTGAAGAAAAAGTTTGGTAACCAAGAAAATGGGAACAAAATTCGGCAAGGAAGAGAAGGCAAATGATGAATGAAAACAAGCACCTCCCTCCCCTATTTATACTAAAAAGCCAAGCTCCAACCCCCAAAAATAATCCCTAAAATTCTCCTAAAATACTCCCCACCATCCATTCAAAATAGTTTGAATGGGTCAAACCTTCTAGCCAAAAATTTAAAAAAATTGACCAAGTCTTCTCCACCTTTTAAGCCTTTCAAACCGTCCATCCACCCCCACCAAGATGACTTAAAAACAAAGCCCCAAAAGTCGCACTTGCGATTCGAACTCGAGCCCTTCCCCGCAAATGGCGTCATACACACAAGGCCTTAGTGGCGCCCATCCGCCACCCTCCACGACTCCTTTCTTGTGACATAAACTTCCAAATAATTCTCTTAAGTCCCCTCTTTGCCAAGCTCCCCTTTCAACACTAAAAACCAAAAATTTTCTAAGGCATTCCACCACTATCTAGGGTTCTCGGGACCCCTAAAACTACCCAACCACACCCTAGAGTGTGCCAACACCCGAGCTAAGCATCAAACGCCTAACCCCTAAAAACCGAGGTGTTACAATTCTACCCTCCTAAAAAAATTTCGTCCTCGAAATTCTTGGGTCTAAATTAACAGTCCAATTCCTCCCACTACGCTATATATGCAAGCACTCGATCTCTAAAGAGCTAACATACCTCTAGGCATTGGTTCTAAGTTCATACTCAAAGTCCCCATACTTTACAAGCAACAAAGACACAATGACCACTCAACCGAACAAAACAACAACGGGGAATATTCGGGCTTAAGGAACTTACCGGTGACACATCGGGCACATCATTATCCTCTCTCCGATGAATCGCATAAAACGGACACTGGTTGTCTTGCCTCAAGTGCCACCATTACGCGCGGCCTAAAGCTCCACGACCCGGCGGAACCATTTCCTCCATGGTTCGGACCACGACCTCTCGCCGCTTGGCGACCACCTCTGCTGGTTGCACATTACCTTGACCTTCTCGTCCGAGTCCTATTCGGATTTCGGGGACAATCCTTAATCAAGTGGGACTTGGACTTGCATCTAAAGCACTCCGAACACGATTCCAAAGACTCGCCAACATGATACCTTCCGCGCTGCGCATTACCTACGGATGATCCGAATTTCCGGTGGGTGGCTTAGCAATATGAGCAGAGTCTCGACTCTCGGTCTCTTCGAACCCTCTCAAACACTTCCGGCGATCCAACACTTCTCTTATCATGGTTCCTTTCTCTATTGAGCCTCTCACCTTCTTGACCTCCTCGGCTATTCGAGCTTTCTCCACTAGAACGGCGAAGTCTCTTTCCGATGCGGAGCAATCAAAACTCGCAGCTCATCCCGAGCACCATCTTCAATCGACGATCTCTCATAATCCGTTGCCACGATGCCCCGAGCATACCGACTCAAACGCAAAAACTCGACTTCAGACCGCTATTGACTTACTACCTTGCACAGATTAAGGAACGCCTTCCTCCGGCGCCCACATAGCTCGCTCCGACATACTTCCCTTCAAACTTGATCTTAAAGTAACCCCAATCCACTCGATCCGCAGGGTACTTTCCTTAACGATGAGCCACCACCGGTAGGCTTCATCCCGTAGCAACGAAACAACACCCTTAAGCTTCTCCTCGCAGATTAAGTCTAAGTCGTCCATAATCCTTTCAATGACCTCAAGCCAATACTCCGCCACGTTTGGAGCTACCCGGACACTCCTCTAAAAACCTCGGCTCCATTCGCCTAAGCCTTTCGGCACGCGACTTCGATTCCTATTGCCCACATTGGATCCACGCCACTCGTTCGAGCACTCGCAACACGACTTGTGACACTACATCGTCTCCCACCGGTCTCGCTGTTCAACCTCAACAACCGGTGGCGGTGCATCGCTCTCGACCCATGGCGTGACCCAACCGGTTCCGAGCATCGACATCCCGCTCTACCACGTCCACGAGTATTGCGACCACGCCCCCTAGAACTCATATCTAGCACTTCGATTTAGTCTGTTTAGAAAGTTTTATGCGTTAGAAATTCTTGTTTCACTGTTTTATCCACGAGCAATTTTATGCAATGAAGTTTTGAGAGTAGTTCTTTCGAGCAATCAAGTTTCCTTCCTACAGGGGTAATTTAGTCATTTTTCTATAGGGGTATTTGGTAATAACTCGAGGTCAATTTTGAAAATAGTTTTCAAACTAAAGATATTTCAAAGTTTACAAAATCTCAGGGGTCATCTTGAAAATTTTGTTTTTCAAACAAAATGTGTTGCACAAATTTCAGAAATCGGGGTTATTTCAGTAATTTTGGAAATCATGGGCCTTTTCAGTAAATCCTCAAAAATCGAAATGTCACAACATTTTACAAAATAGAATTTTCGATATTTAGTGGAATAGGAATATTTCTTGTAAAAGTCGAGAGAAATCGAAATTTAGAAACCGGGGCATTTTGGTAATTTTATTAACTAGGGTATTTTTCGTAAATTTTCACAAACCAAGATATCTTAATATTTGAAACATAAAATTTTGGTATTTTACAAGGTAAAAATCATTTTATCAAAAGTTGAGGGTAGTCTGAAAATTTTATAACACAAGGGTATTTTTGTAATTTTGCCACTAGGGGCATTTTGGTAATTTTGTAAGTCGAGAAAACGTCTTTCAAAATCGAAATTAGGGTTTACAAACCAAAAGGGGTAAATTTGAAAAATTTTAAACGAAAGATATTAAAACAATCAGGTCAAATCCCTTTCGGGTTTTAATAATTGGTTTAGCCTATGAACAAGTCCTCTTGGTTAAGGTGAACCGTAGCTACGCACCAGGTAGGATACCTGCGAAGAGGAGGTGAGTCACACGGACTGCTTAAATACCAGGCTCTTCCGGTTCCACTCCTAGACATGCGTACAGTGGTTGCCACACCTTAACTCGGCGACTTACTTCACAAGTTTGTTTAAGAGCTTTAAGTTTTATGCACATGTTTGAGTAGTCTAGTCCTAGGGTCCAATAGTCCTAACTTTCTAATCTACGAGCCCAACTAAGCCCAAATCAATTCATACAAACAAAACAACACAATTTAAAAGTTCGAAGCACTTACCTGGTGGACTTCGGGTCGGAGGTACAGGTGCCATGCCAGAATAACCTGAAAACTTTTATAAAAGTCCACTTTCCAAAACCCATTTTGAAAACTGTTTCGGGCCCAAACCCTCAAAGCCGAGTTTTGAACCGGGCTCTGATACCAAACTGTAACATCCCCAAACCCGGCCCATTCACTACGACCGAATCTGGTTATGTTAGTGCGGAAAAACGGTTGAAAAACTTTTGCCTTGGAATAAACATGGAAATATTCTAACTTCTGAGTATAGTGTTTATTGGGAAAAGTATAAGTAAATCTTTTGTCGTTATAAAATATTATAAAAAGCCCAAAATTAAACTTTAGCATATAAGCATGCTGTTTAAAATGAAATCATCCTTCACAAAGTATTTGATTTAAACAAACCATATTAAAATTAATAATAAAGTAATTCCTAAAATAAATGAACAACCAAAAGGCCTTATTACACCAATATTTAATAGATCAAATACTTAGTATAAATAAACTAAAAAAAAAAATATTTGAATTCTTCTTTCTGCATGGGCCACCTCGTGTCCTCTCCGAACCCGATCCAACTACGCGTCACCTGAAATGGTTAATGAAAGAGTGAGTCCACTGACTCAGTGCATAACCACAACACATATTTCCATCCGTATGGGCTTGGCCCATACCCACACAGCCATCGAAACAAATCATGCAAGAATGCATCTCAGCCCAACCCATTGTCCAACCGTACACCAACCTTAGCAGACTCCCCGCCTAAGGCCGTGGGAAACTCCCCACCGATCACATTGTGATCCATAACATCTTACCTTGGCAAGCTCGCTGCTCAAGGCCGTGGCTGAGCCACCGATCAACCCAAGTGATCCAAATATCGTAATCTGCTCTCTGAGTGATGCACATAGCAATCAACCGCCGAGATGGGCACCAAGCCAACATCTCCCTTGATGATGCACACAGCAACTCATCAAGCGCTAGTGTAGCCCGAAGCTAACACTAGACCACGTACACCAATGTGTACTCCCTTCCTTCCTCGATCAACCCGAATCCCGTGCACATGTGATAAAGCATCTTATCAAATCATCATATAATAGGAGCATACATCTCATATCATCATATATTTATATATACATCATGATAACTTCAATATCACAAACTTACTCATGTATAAACGTTAGCAAGCATAATACCGGAGAAATAGTGCGATGATTACGCACCTCAATAGCACCACGGTCCTACTCTCGAAACGCTACTCGATCTTTGACTAACCGACTCTCGAAAAGTTTCTGCGATAGGCTCTCTTCCCCCTACAATCGGCCTTAGCATCAAAACCTTAGGCTTAAACGAATACTAAATATACAACTTATTAAAACAATATCCTTACCAACTTCGATTGCTAACAAAAGGAGGCTTGGCTAACCACTAAAACCCCAGAGTATTTCAGCAATGGAACCCGAAGAGATCTATGCTAACATTCGCCAAAGTGCTAACAAGTTGAGAGAAAGAAATTCGGCAAAGGGTGGTGGATGTAGATTCGGCTATCTATAAAATCAAGGGGTAGGAGCAGTGGTTTCGGCCAAAGAGAAGAGAAAGAAAGGTATAGGGTGCACTTTCGGTTTTTGAAGTGAAAAGGAAGGAAATAGGAAGAGTGAAGGGTTTGGCCACTTGGAAAATGTGAGAGAAGAAGAATAACAAGCTTTGAAGAAAAAGTTTGGTAACCAAGAAAATGGGGAACAAAATTCGGCAAGGAAGAGAAGGCAAATGATGAATGAAAACAAGCACCTCCCTCCCCCTATTTATACTAAAAGCCAAGCTCCAACCCCCCAAAAATAATCCCTAAAATTCTCCTAAAATACCTCCCCACCATCCATTCAAAATAGTTTGAATGGGTCAAACCTTCTAGCCAAAAATTTAAAAAAAATTGACCAAGTCTTCTCCACCTTTTAAGCCTTTCAAACCGTCCATCCACCCCCACCAAGATGACGCAAAAACAAAGCCCCAAAAAGTCGCCTTGCGATTCGAACTGAGCCCTTCCCCTGCAAATGGCGTCATACACACAAGGCCTTAGTGGCGCCCATCCTGCCACTCCACCAGCTCCTTTCTTGTGACATAAACTTCCAAATAATTCTCTTAAGTCCCCTCTTTGCCAAGCTCCCCCTTTCAACACTAAAAACCAAAAATTTTCTAAGGCATTCCACCACTATCTAGGGTTCTCAGGACCCCTAAAACTACCCAACCACACCCTAGAGTGTGCCAACACCCGAGCTAAGCATCAAACGCCTAACCCCTAAAACCAGGGTGTTACAAAACTAGTCCTAAAGTTTAAGGTATTTATCACTATCTACGTCCCATGTCTCCTACCCTTCTACAATAATAATCCACACAAAAAGTTAGAGGTACTTACTGGGCGGATAGTGCTGGGAGACTCGGTGCCTTGTCGATTCAAAATCCAAAATATTTCAAATAGGCCTACTAAAAACATTTTGGGCCTTGGGCCCCACATTAGAGCTTTGAACCGGGCTCTGATACCAATTTTGTAACACCCCAAACCCAGCCCAAACATTATGACCGAATTTGGTATGCTACAGAGAAAAACATTTTGAAAACCATTTTAAGACCAATTTTGAAATTAGTTGAAATGCCATTCAATTTAAATGTCTTTGTTAAAAACCATGCTTAATTTATATTTTTTTAAAAAAAATATTTGTTGAGTCGTGTTGTTTACAAATTTCAAGTGTACCCGATGGCACAATAAAACATTTTACGTATTAATTTTCATAAACATGTGTAACCATTTTTCAAGTCATTAAGTTGTTAAACAGATTATCCAAAACAGATAAATAACCAAAATATAATTCTAGGAGGCCTTATTACAAAATAAATCAAACCCATAATAAAATAAAATAGTTCAAAATCTACCTAGTCCTTATTTTCATCGCATGGCCACCTCGAGTTTATCCGACTCTCATCCGCAGACTACGAATCACTGAAAATATTAAGGAAAAGGTGAGTCATCAAGACCCAATGTGTAACCCTTTTTCCCCGGTTTAATTCAACAACATACACAAATTATAACAATTTAACATGCATTAAAATATGCACCCAACCTAGCCATCCAAACACCTTTTTCTACCCGTGTGGTACCAAACCACCTTTGGTGGTGCCAAACCACCTGGTGACATATAGTCACAAATGTGATACCAAATCACGGTGTCAGAAGACACGATTGTGTTACTAAAACATCGGTGACCGAAGTCACAAAATAGATGATGGGGCCAACCCATCGTGTGATACCAAATCACCGCGAGACAATCCCATATCTCAAAGTGGGGCCAACCCACGGTGGTATAAACCACGAGGACAAGTCGCTATGAGGTGCCAAACCTCTGGAGGTACCAAACCTCTCGGTGACCGTAGTCACGATGTGTTACCAAAACACTTGGTGTCCGTCGACACGAATATCATCGCCCCTCCACTCATCAACCCATATCAAACAATTATGTATATTTACTGAAA
Source organism: Gossypium bickii (assembly GCA_025503065.1). NCBI lineage: Eukaryota > Viridiplantae > Streptophyta > Magnoliopsida > Malvales > Malvaceae > Gossypium > Gossypium bickii. The sequence goes on along the minus strand of CP106710.1, from coordinate 107,371,593 downwards.
TCATGCATTAAGGTTTATTTTAACAACAATAATAAATTTATCATTGCCATATGTCCAATAATACACATACCAAATGTGTCATGCTTCCCAAAAGCATCAAATAGTAATCTCATAGTCACAAAGACTTACAGAATCCTTGTTAATACCATGATGATATTACATCCATGTCTACATAAATCGATTAGGCATAATATAACACTTAGCATATTAAAAAGTCATAAGATGTGTATGTACACACCTGATACTAACGAGAGTCCTAAATCTCGAATAAACAAATCGGCCACACAAGTATTCTTGTCCCTATATTCGGCCAAAAATGATCATTAGAACCATGGCCTATTCGGCCAAACCAAAATAATTGAGAAGGGTTCCTTGTGAACCCAAAATCTTACCCAAAAGCCTTCAAACACTAGCCAACACACTCCTAAATGAATCGGCCTCACTTTCCTACAATCAACCATCATCATCAAGGTTATTAGCCTTCGGCTTAAACGAAAACTTAAAAGAATAATCCTTTGAAATAAATCCTTACCACCTTCAATATTCGGCCAAGATACTTCTAAATGGAAGAAGAGAGTTTCGGTACACCTAAAGGAGTATATTTGGCTAATAAAGAAATTATTGAGAAGAAAGGAGAAATAGGGGATTCGGTTTTGAGAAGAAAAGAAAAGTATTAGATGAAAGATAATGGTGTAGGAGATTCGGCCAAAGTTTAGAGAAATAAAGAATGGCTTTTGGTTTTGATAAAAGTTGAAAAGAGAATGAAAAAGAATTGATCAAAGGAAGAAAAAGAGAAATGGAAGAAATGATATTCGGTCACCACAAACTTTACCAAAGAAGAAAATGCACAAGATGCAAAAATGTAGTTTGGTTCAAAAGACAAATGAGAGAAAGAAAGTGGTATTTTGTTTCCAACAAAATGAAGTTGTCATCAAAAGAAATATTTTTGCACCAAAAGTACCCTATACATTCGGCCAAAGATGAGAGCTTTTTGGAGAGGAAAAACAAACACAAAATGATACACAAAACAAAAGGTTGGTCAACATCCTCTCCAAGCTACCTACAAAAAATTCGGCCACTCCCCCTAGCCTTACATGCCGTCCACATTCATGCATTAAGGCATAGGATTTCTTTCCAAAACATCCTCCACCTTCCATGCCTTTGTCCCCTCAATTTACCATAACTTCAAGATATCTTACCATAACCTTAGTAATCTTATCCCTTATTCCTTGCTTTCCTTAAACAACAATTCAACTTACCAAAATTATTAGTCCACCTATCATAATTATGTTTGACCGCCCATTAAAGCTAACATACAAAAATAAACTTTAAAAATGCTATACCTACTACTTGAACTATTAACCTCATGCAACCTTTCAAGCTCTTTAACCAACTTGCCACTAACTCCTCTTGTGCTTTAATTTACACTTAAATTAACTTAAGTGCTAAGCTCATTTAATCCACTTCATTAAATAAGCCATACTAAAATTTATTCTAGCTTCCTAAATAAAATCAAGCCCTCACAAGACTATACTAACACATAAAATTCATACCCGAGCCAACACAAATAAATAAATAATATTCTAATTTTCCTAAAGCCCAAGCTCCAAATGGCCCAATCCTACTAGGCCCAATTTAAGGATGTTACATTTAGCCTGGACTGGTAATCCTGAATGAGCTCTTGAGAGCGAATGTTAAAGACGGGATTTAGCCTGGACTAGTAATCCGGTTATATAAATGTGGCTTGAGAGTGTGCTCTATGAATATGTGCTTAAGGAGCACTTTGGTTGTGAATTGACAAACGATTGACATGTATACCTTGAGTATACTACCCCAGTATCCATCGAAATTACAATAGTTCAATGAAAAGAAATCCTAAAAAATGGAATAGTGAAATGATATTAAAGTTTATACTATAGTGAGCCCATCTATGTTGGTTTGATAACTTTATGATGTGTATGACTAACTTGTTTAATGAGTGAATGTATTCAGGTAACTTGTCAAAATGTTGTTAGAATGAATGCATATATATATGCTTATTTGAATAATTATAACCGGTAAGTTTCTTTCTATTATGCGAACTTACTAAGCATGAAAATGCTTACCTTGTTTTACATTTCCTTGTTTTATAGTGCTCGTAAGGCTCATGAAAGTTGGAGGATTCGGTCGGAGCAAGATTACACTATCCACAAATCTCCTTTTGGTATAGCTAAATGATTCATTTTGGTATAATGACATGCATTAGCTACTTGGCTTAGATGAAGGCTTGTGAGTAATATTTTGTGACTTAACCATTGGAATGGCTAAGGATGTTCAATTGGTGTAAATATGATGTAAATGTATGTCCAAATTCTTAAGTGTTAAGTACGGTGGATAATTTATTTTGTAAGTGTCATTGGAATAGGCTAATATTGGTTTAGTTATATATGCATATAATGATGTCTTTCATGGATGTGAGAATTTGCATGGGTTGAATTGACAAGTATGTGATAGAAAATAGTATCTGAATGATGTGGCTGATTTTGTTGAGTGTATGTGTTTGGATTGGGGCTATGTTTTGTTGTTTAGGTATATGCTTGGAAGGGTGACAAATTTTGGTAAATAGCCTTGTTTTTGTGCACACGGGTAGACACACGGGCGTGTGTCTAGGCCGTGTGTGAAACACGGTCAACCCCATGGGCATGTGTTCTGGCCATGTGTCCCCTGTACCTTAATTGATGCAAAACAGAATGTCCAGAATATAGCACACGAGCAGAGACACGGGCATGTGTCTCAGTCGTGTGTGCTACACGGCCTCAAACACGGGCGTGTGCCCTGGCCGTGTGAAGTCTGCACCTATTTTATGAAAAATTATGAAAATTTAATCAATCACATGGCCTAAGCACATGGGCATGTGACTTGGCCGTGTGACCTCAATTTAATGATGACATCATAAACAGAAAGCTCCCTAATTTGAACACGGCATGAAGCACGGGTGTGTCTTAGGGTCACACGGGCGTATCCTAACCCACAGGGGCGTGTGACCCCTTTTTCATGAAAAATTTTCTAAGTTTCCCAAAAGTTTCCAAAGTTCTCGGTTTAGTCTCAAACGACTTTCGATGCATGTTTTGAGCCTAGTAGGCTCGTTTTAGGGATGATATGAATGTTTTTGAAATGTTTTAAATTTAAGTGGAAATTCATGTCTAAGTTTTGAATGTTTCCTTGTGAATAAGTTCGGTAATGCCTCGTACCCTATTTCGGCGTCAAATATGGGTAAGGGGTGTTACAACCATTCTTTTGGGTATCATTGAAATGTCAATATTTTGAGTTATGGCATGTAGAGGGACTTGGTCATTTTGTTGTATGTGTCATTGGTAATGTGGCCAAATGTATTGGCTTATAATGAGTAATGATTTCATTTTGTATATGTCCATGAAAGTTGGCTACTGTTGGTTATGAGTATCATTATATGTTGATACCATTCATGAATGTGGAAACTTGCATGATTTTTGTTGATAAATTATGTTGTTAAAGCATGTTAGATGTTAGCATGTGAATGTGATGTTAATACCTTGGTTGTGGATGTTGTGGTTGCCTAAGTATGCTTGAATTAGTATTATATGATGTTGTGTAGGTATGTGCATGGAAGGGTGGAAAAAGGCTTGGTAAATAGCCTTATTTTGTCCACAGGGGCAGAAATACGAACGTGTGTCTAGGCCGTGTGCTACACATGGCTTTCCCACGGGCGTGTGTATTGGCCGTGTGTCCCCTGCACCTTAAATTTGAGAAACAGAATACTCACAATTGAGCACATAGATAGAGACACGGGCATGTGTCTCGCCCGTGTGAGAGACGTAGTCTCAAGCACGGGCTGTGTCTCAGGCGTGTGAAGTCTGCACCTATTTTATGAAAAATCATGAAAATTAAATCGACCACAAGGCCTAGAACACGGGCGTGTGACTTGGCCGTGTGACTTCAATTTGTTCATGAGTTACAAACAGAGAGTTACATGGGTTAGGGACATGGGCGTGTGTGACCACACGACCTGCCTACACGGGCGTATCCCAAAACCACACGGGCGTGTGACCCTTGTTTCTAACAAAAAAAATTAATGTTTTTGTAAAATTTCCTAAGTGCTCGGTTTAGTCCCAAACCATTTCCAGCACATGTTTTGGGCCTCTTTGGCTCGTATTAGGGATTTTATGTTTTACTATGAATGGTTTTAATTTGGATTCAAATTTTATGATTCGATTTTTATGAATGGTTGTGTTGTATGTTAGGTAATGCCTCGTACCCTGTTCCGACGTTGAATAGGGTGAGGGGTGTTACAGGCTCGATCTAAAGCCATACAAGGTCTATCTTGATCTAAATGAATAAATTCAATCAATTCAATAGCCATTCTATTCAATTCAATCCAAATTCATATTTTTGAAAATTACGCTTTTGTTCCTAATGTTTTGAGTTCTTTACAATTTAGTCATTGAGCTCGTATCATTAGCTAACATTTGCAAAAAAATTGTTAAAGTATCTTAAAATACCAAATAAACATTAAGGTGCAATCACATAGAAATAGGAAAAGAAAAACAACTCAAAGGGTGCATTCATTTTGTCCATTTCTAATGATTTCATACATCTAATTGTATAAAATTAAAGCATGATGTATATGAATCATAGAAGATTATAAAATATGCAAAAAATGAACATTTACATAAAATAAAGTCTAACTTAACATACTCGAAGGCATTGAAAAATCATATATTCTAGACCAAATAGGTTAAAAATAGACTAGACATGCGATATCAACTCCCCCTAACTAATTGCATATGAGAGCTATTGAAATAATTTGTTCATGCTTTCAATCACTTTTAAGTCATAAAACATTTTGAAAACATCAAAGTGTACAAATTCATTTGAACACAAAATCAAGGCAAGTAATAATACCTAGTTCTCTCCTAAGTGTCCAAAACCTTTCCTTATCTAATGGTTTGGTAAAAATGTCAGCTAATTGGTATAAAGTATCAACAAATTCTAGAACTACATCTTCTTTTTGGACATGGCCTCTAATAAAATGATGTCTTATTTCCATGTGCTTAGCTCTAGAATGTTTGATGAGATTTTTAGTGAGACAAATAGCACAAGTCCTGTCACACTAGATAGGAATAGTATCTATATCAATTCCATAGTCCATAAGTTGTTGTTTCGTCCATAAAACTTGAGCACAACAACTATTGGTGGAAATGTATTTTGTTTCGGTGGTGGACAATGCAACACTATTTTGTTTCTTTGAAAACTATAATACGAGCATGTTGCCTAGGAATTGACAAGTATTGGAGGTGCTTGTCCTATTTAGTTTAAAATCGCCAAAATTTTCATCCGAGAAAGCATATAAGCTAAAGGATGAGTCTCTAGGATACCAAATACCTAAATTAGGTGTGTCTTTAAGGTACTTAAAGATTCTCTTAATGTCTTGTAAATGAGATTCCTTAGGAAAAAAATGATATCTAACACAAAAGAAAACACTAAAAATAACATCAAATCCACTTGTTTTAAAATAATGCAAAGAACCAATCATTGACCTATATAATTTTATATCTACACATTTACCTACATTTACCTTCTTCATCTTTGTCAAGCTTTGTAGAAGAGCTCATGGGTGTAGCTTGTGGTTTGAGGTTGTCTATCCCAAACTTTTTTAGGATTTCCCTTGTGTAATGAGCTTGATTGATGAAGATGTTATCCTTTGTTTGTTTTGGAGTCCCAAAAAGAAGTCTTATCTCAAATTCACCTTCATTAGCTTTGAAGTCTCTTCACAAAGAAAATCTTTAGTAGCACCAAAGATAATGTCATCAAAATAAATTTGTACCACTAATAAATCTTTGTCCTTTGTTTTGATAAAAAGTGTTGTATCATCCTTCTCTTTACAAAAACCTTTTTCAACAAGAAAATTTGATAGTCTTTCATACCAAGCTTTAGGAGCTTGTTTAAACCATATAAAGCTTTTGAAAGTTTTAAAACATGGTTTGGGAATTTTGGATCCTTAAAACCGGGTGGTTGTTCAACATACGGTTCTTAATTTATAAAACCATTTATAAAAACAATTTTTACATCCATTTAATATAATTATAATCATTAAAGCATGCAAGAGATAAAAACATTCTAATAGCTTCTATTCTAGCTACGGAAGCATAAGTTTCATCATAATCTATTCCTTTATCTTGAGTGTAACCTTGAGCAACAAGCCTAGCCTTGTTCCTGACTATGTTACCATTCTCATCTAGTTTGTTCCTAAAAACCCACATAGTACTTATAGTAGATTTATCACAAGGTCTTTTAACTATGGTGTAACACCTTGATTTGACGAATCGAGTTGGATTGGTAAGACTACGCCAGTAAATGATGCCTAGGTTGCTGGACTTAGCCCAATGAAGGTTGGTGACTGTATGGCGAAGTACTTCGTAAAAATTTGCCAGCGTGACAAAATATGTTACTGAGTAATGGCAAGGTAAAGGTTAGGGTGGTGACCTTATTAGGTAGACATTTTTGCTAAGGATATCTGATATGTGAGTGAGGTGGAGGATGTGAAAGAAGGATCGGATTCAAGTTTGTTCGACTCGAAAAAGAAAAGACTTGAAAGTGATCTGATAGGAAGAAACCAAATAAATTTAGAAAATAAAAAAGGAAATAAAAAAATAAAAAATAAAGGATAAATATTCAAAATAATAACTAAATAGATAAAAGATAGATTAAAGTAAAGTGGAAGATGGAACGATAAACCGATGAATAAAATGGATAAAAAGATAAACCGACAAACTCAAGTAATGGCTCTAATTAACCCTCCAAGAAATAATCCTTGGCAAATTGAAGGGTGAAGAATGAATTCCCATGACTCATTGAAGAAAATTGAGAAAGAAACTACTTCTAAAAATCAAAAGAAAGAAATCTTCTACAAAGAAACAAACTCATAGAGTTGAAAAACTTTATTAATTAGAAAAAACAGTCTCCTTAATGAACAATGAAGAAGCCTTTATATAAGATAGCTAAATAAATCTAAAGAAAACTCTTAAATATACTAGAACTCTAATTAACCTAAATAAGAAATAGTTTTAAACTAAACTTTCTTGTTGACATAAAACTCCTAAATAACTTGACATACTTAATAATAATTAAAAATTTAGAATAATAAAATAATAAAATAATAAAATAATAAGAGCTGATAAATATAATATTGGGATCATATATAATAAAAATTAAGCCTCAAACCCAAACCAATATGATTTAAACTCGAATTAAAAGCTCGAAACTCGTAATTCTCGTCATAATCGCGTCCATAAATTCTGCTCATTTAGTTTTCGCTAAAACAATCAGAACTTGAGCTCCCAAACTCAAAATCGAGTGATTTAAAGTGAGTTTCGAAGATAAGAGATACATCTTCAAACATCATAAAGAGATCTCAACCTAGAAATGCCTAGATCCCATCCAAAAAGTCATCCCCAGTCTGCTGATTTCCTAAACTTGAAAATTGGTAGCTCCAGTGAATGGAATTTAATAAATTTCACCCGATCTATACATGTGTCAATATCACCACTCGTGTTTTTATGTAGTGGCTAGAGTAAGTAATATATCTTGTCGAACATTAACCACTTCTGGACATCCTAACGTCCAGAGTATGAGTACTGCAATACAATATAGAAATATGAGGCGGTATCTGCAAGTATACGAATCGAGTTGTAATATAGTTTTACAACAAAGTAGGTGAGTGTAACAGACCACACTTGACCCTAATCGGAACGGTGGTTTCGGGACCATGAATCTGAGTCTGAAATATCTTTTAAATGACATATTCTATGTTTATTATATGTGAATTAATGTGTGTGGAAGTTTTGTAGAAAAATTTAATCGTTTGTGTGTTTAATTTAGAAAAAGGACTTAATCGCGTAAAATGTAAAAGTTGCAAAATATAGTAAAAAGTGCTAGAATGATGATGGCTTTTTAATATGAGGCATTAAAATGGAAATTAACCCATTTTTAAGTTAGTGGGTGGCATTTTTCATAACTAACCTTAAGTTATATATTAGTTTTATTTTATGTTATTAGGTTAAATAAGTAATTAGTTAAATAACTTAATATATGCTAAAATGTCATAAAATAAGCCATCATCTTTTTTGTTTTCTCCTTGGCCGAATGTGGGAGAAGGAAGAAGGCTTTGAATTCCTCTGAAATTTCGGCAATTCTAGGCTAAAATTCAAGGTGAGTTTTTAGTCGGTTTTTGTTAATTTCTACTTTTTGATATCGTTGCTTCGAACCGTAGCTGACCCATGTTAGAATTTTTAAAAATAAGCATGCTTGATGTTCGACCATTGCTATGTTCGTGTGGTTCTTGATGTTTTATGATTTTATATTAAAGATATGTTAAAGATTAGTATATTTTGTATTGGAAGTTTTGGTGAAATTGAGTATTTAGGGTTAATTTGAAAAAATAAATTTTTAGAGGGGCTTATTTGCAAAATAAATGAAAGAAAAGGACTTGTATAGTCCCTATATATATTCGGCCCTTGAGTAGTATTGAGAAATTTTATGTATTTTGTGTTTTATGCAAATAGGACTAAATCGTAAAAATGTGAAATAGTAGGGGTAAAATGGTAATTTGCCTATTTGTGTGCTTAGGGACTAAATTGAGATGAGATGTACTTGAATGAGCTAAATTTTAATGTGTTTAGCTCAAGAACAAAGAGAAATAGATTTGGATCGGGGAAAGACAAAGGTTATCGAATAGCCGGTTTACGCGGTCCGTCGACAGGTAAGTTCTTAAGTGAATATACGTTAAAGAATAAATTATAAATCTAATGAATGATGAAATTTGAATACTTTTAATATGAATATATGAAGTAGCCGAATGCAAAGGTACTAAATTGGCTTGATTATAAATTTATTTAATGTGATGTGAATAAGTGTTTTTCTGTTTGATATGTGAACGTAATAGATGATATACGGGTTGTTGTGAAGTTAGCATTATGAAATATGAATTGAAGGATTAATTATATTGGTATTCGGGCTTCAAGCCTAGCAGGCCTCGTGCCGGTGACATATTTCGGGCTTTATGCCTAGCAGGCCTTGTGTCGGTCATGAATTTCGGGCTTTGTAGCCTAGCAGGCTTAATGCCGGTGATTTATATTAAATGAAAAAGTTCGTAGACCATCGACAAGGTGGAAATTATTTACTTAAAGAAACTAAATGTTCAGGTATGTGTAAGCTTTATAGTTGTGAGGAATGAGGTAAATTGTTCTACCACTATTTGGTGTTGGTAAAATATTGTATAAGGAAAACATTTTGCAAGATTGTGATATGTGTATATGATATAATTAACAAAGTGTTTTATATATATTGGTATATAATCTTAGTTGTATTATTGAGATTTGGCCACTTAGGTAAGTGTAATATGTGAGAATTATGAGTATGTTTGCATAGTTAATCGATTGGAATTATGTGGTTGTTATGTGCATAGCATTTTAATCAATTCAAATAGAGGTAGAAATTGTATTAAAACTTTGCATGGATTCGACGAGTTGCGCATTAAAGGTGATATGGGTGAAATTGTGATTTTTAAGGAAAAAGTATATATATTCGGCTTTGAGGGAATATAGTAATGTCATTAAGCTTTTATAAGAAGGTTTTAATATTAGTTATGAATTTATAATTATATGATTAACCATAAGTTCTAATCTTGTTGCTTAAGACTTACTAAGCTAATGAGCTTACTTGTGTGATATGTTTCCTCTGTTTTATAGATTTCGTTCAAGCTACGGGCTCCAAGGATCGTCAGAGGAATCAACCACACTATCAATCCCTTTTTGGTACTTATATATATACTTGGTTTTTAAATCAAAGGCATGTATAGGTTAGACTAAGTTGTAAAACCAATGAGTTTTGGCTTGTATTTTGGTATAGCCTAGCCTTGCAAAAAAGGCTTATCTCCTTTGGTTAACTTAAGTTTTTATGCTTTATGACTTAATGGTTGGAATTCGAAAGTTAAGCTTAGTTATATGTGCGAATGGTTGAATGCTTAATGTGCTTGGTTCATGGCAAATTTATACCTGGTCTGTTCATGCATATCTAGGTTGATGTATGTTATATAGAAGGTATGTTTGCGGCTAAGATGATTGTATGTGCTTTGGGTTTAATATGTACAGGATGGATAACGTTCATGTTTGGGTTGAAGATTTTGTTTTATAAGTATTATGGCTTTTATCTTGTGCTAGTTTGAGGTTGAGACATATTTATGTTATTATGATGCAAAGATTATATGGATGTTTATATACGGTCATAGTTAAGTTATGCATGGAAGACAAGTGGGTATTGGATAGGTATAAATTGAAAATTTTGTATGTTCGTTAACCTTAATTATTTTATGAAACATGAAACATGTTATGCAATATTCATGTGAGTTCGGCTAAGCTAAAGAGAAATATTTAATTGTAACTTATGTGCTAGATGAACTAGTTAATTAAGTTTATATTTCGAATATGACAAATGAGCTGGTATATGAGATATATATATGTCTATCTATATTTGTCTTTAGCTGTAGGTAAAAGTTGATTTGATTGAGTATTGGTTCTATTTGAGTTTAATTCAAGTTATGTAATGTTCATGAAATTCTTATGTATATGTTCTTGTATATTCGGCTAAGCTATTAATTGCGTTTATGATAATATAATGAACTTATGTATCTTGACCATATAGCATAAAGTTTTGATCATAGGGTTTGTTTTCATTAGTAATTAAAATGAATTGATTTTTGAAATGGGATTACTTTATTAATCAGTTACAAATAGTTTACTTGATTATAAACTTCGCATATTAAGGTCAACTTGTCGAATGTGGTACATGGAATTGGTATTGTTGTGTGACATTGTCGTAATGTACATTTCAGGGTCATTTTGTGTTCGTTGATGATTACATTGTATATGATTTGGATTAAAGTATTAAGCATGTATTATACATGTGTGATTTGTCTGTTTATATGAATTATTTGATAAAGATGTTTAGCTAAGATTTAATCGTTTGAGCAGAAGTTATGACTTATCCAGTAATGCCCGTAACCCTAATCTGGCGATGGATATGGGGTTAGGGGTGTTACAGTGAGTACTCCGAGGATCGTACCCAAGGAAGGCGAGTGTTAGATCAATTCTAATCTAAACACTAAAATATCTAATTAGTACTTTAATTTAATTATAGTAAGAAAGCATAATATAAAGAATTTTTAGGGTTTTATAATAATAAAATATTATAAAAGGAATAAACTTCAAGAGATAGAAAAGGATAATGGATCAATCTTAATTATGGGTGATTAGCTCGCTTTGGTAATTCCCACCAACTTTCATTTCGAGTTCCTCGTCAATCTACTAGCCGCTACCCTATCAGGATATTTCGATCTTCCACTAACATAATGAGTGAGCAAGGACTACTTATCTTTCGATCTCATAGTCAAAATTTGCTTGGGTTGAAGGTGTTCATGGATGGGCCATACCAATTTTGGCTTAATTCCCACCTCGCTGACTTCTCGGGGTTGTTAGGCCTAGGGTTTGTTTCATGTTTTTCTTTTCCCGAACAGCTGATCTGTAACATCCCTAACCCGTATCCGTTGCTGGAATAGGATTACATAGTATTATTGAATAAACATAACCTAAAAACTTTCATTTCCAAACATTATAATAATCATAACATAATCCATTCATACACATGCATTTTGTCCCTTATTCGAGCCCTTGGGGCCTTAGAAACACTTTAGAAATGATTCAAGACTAAATTGGGAACATTTGAACATTGAGGAAAAAGTTACAAAAATTCAAACTGCAGGGTGTAACGTCCTGAATTTTGGGGGTTTTACATTTAATGTGTGATGTGTGTGTATGCTATGCTTTGCGTGTAAATTTGGTGTGTTTGGGGGTCCAGGGAAGGCTCGGGGTTAAGCCGAAGCCTTGGCCAAAATTTTCTTTTGGGCACTTTAGGGGAGAGCTAGTTGAGGCAGGGTTTAAGTGGTATAGTTTGGGTTTAGTGACACAAGAAATGTAATAGTAAAGTGGCAAATGGGGCGCCACTTAGGAGGCAGGAGGATGATGCCACAGGAAGTAGGGAAGGAACAGGTTCGAGTCGCATGGATGGCCTTGTTGGAGTTTTTTTTATGCGTTGTGATGAAGAGGAGGTGGGTTCGGTTTGGAATCTGAGGAGTGTATGTTGAACAAGTCAAATTATTTGAATATGTGGCCAGGAGAAAAAGAGGGAGTTTGAATCATTCAAACTCATTCAAACGTGGGATGGAGAGAAAAGGGTGGAGAAAATTATGGGATGTGGAGAGAGGGAGAGTGGTGGCCGAATGGTGGAAAGGTGGGGGGATAGGCATGCGTGGTTTAAGCTTGGAGCTAAGGGGGCCGAACTTTCTTTTGTTGGTTGATAGGTTTTTCATTTTCGGTCAGCAAGAGGGAGTGCCGAATTTTTGTTCCAAATAGGTGCTTGAGTTGTCTTCTCTTAGGTTAGTTTTTTTTTTTAGATTTCTTTTCCATTTTCTTTGAGCCATTGCCGAATCATCTAGCTAAACCTTCTTCCCCATATCATTTTTTTTACCAATCAAGGTTTCTTCCACTTCTTTTCTCTTGACCGAAGCATCTTTGGGACTCTCACCTTTTCTGCAATCATTCATTCTCTCATCTATTCTTCTTTCCACTAAAAACCGAAACATCCATTAGTCTCTCTTCTCTCTTTTTCATACTCCATATTTCCCTTAATTTTTCTTATTCTCTTGGAGGTTTGTTTTACACACCAATTCTTTCTCTTCTATTTCTTCTTCTCTAGGCTGAAACTATTGCTCATATCTCCTTTTGAGTTTTATTTTATTCTTCTTTCTCTATAGCCGAATCTCTAACTATTGTTTCCCTTTTCTTCTCCTAGAGATACCATCTTTGAGCCGAATCTTCTTGTGTGTTATTCGGGTCCTTTGTGTTAAGGTAAGATTCCTCTTTTGTTTTTCTCATGAATAATCCCGCTATTCTCTCTTTTCTTGGTAAGGCCGAATCTGCCTTATTGATGACCAAATCTGGTTTTTCCCTCTCTTCCTGTTAGTCGAATACTGTCGACCAAGGTGATAGGAATCTGCTTCGGATCTCTCATCGATTGGGTTGTTAAGGTAAGAGGGAATTTGTCATCTTTTCCAGTTCTTCTTTTGGTTTTTAATAGCCAAAGCCGAATGGCTAATTGGCTTGGTGATGCTATTGTTTTGACTCATACTCTTTTATCTTCTTTCCTCTTTGGGGCCACCTATTCCGGGAAACTTTGCTAGCCGAATCATTTGAATTCCAAATCTGAGAATTAGTCAATCTTTGAATCCTATCTCTCTATTCGGGATCTCAAGGTAAGGGTTTTCTCTCTAGTTATTCGATTGGGTTCTCCTTTTGTTATTCGTTGACCTTAACCCATTGTTTTGTTAAACAACCGTTGTTTCATTATAGTATCTTCTGACCAAGATCGTTTCATGGATTCAAATGCCAGCCAAACGAAGGAAGGGGTTGGACCCATAGTCCCAGCCCCTAAGTTCAAAAAGCGCGCGGTGTCTGCTGTTCAAGATTGGCCAACGGATTGTGGACCGACTTCAGAATAGAATAGTAGGCAAATAGCAGTCGTTCCTGCTTTCGATAGTGTCGACATAGAGAGCATAATATTGCGTGTTATCAGGTGTGTAAAACTTCACACTCTATCATTTGTTTGTGCTATTAACTGTATGGGCTGAAAAGCCGAAATGACTGAGAAGCAGTCGTAATACCCTTGTGAGTAAGCTGGGGATACCAGGTAAGTGACTTTATTAATCTCCCAATGGATATGATTGTATGTTCTGCATGGGTTGGGAAATGATGTGAAAAGGGGAAGTAATTGAGACGGTCAAGGTGGTTTGGTACCACGGTGGGTTAGCCTCACATATGTATATTTGATAATAGTGACCATGTCTCGGTGGCTTGGTGCCAGGGTGGTTTAATACCACGTACATATGATTTAATGACTCGTCCCAGTGGTTTGGTACCACAGTGGGTTGGCCCCACATATATTCATCAGGGATTGTAACGGTGGTTTGGTACCACGGTGGGTTAGCCCCACGTATAATGGTAGTGACTTTGTCACGGTGATCTAGTATCACGGTGGTCTGGAACCACGAGTGGCTTGGTGCCACGTATGAGGTGTGTAGAGGATAGAGGGTTGATTGTAGAAATCCCCACGATGTGTTGGGCTGGTACGGGTGGTGTGTAGAGGATGGAAAAACTAGGTTAGGTTGGGACACACATATTGCATTCATTTCTTTTGTATGCCATCTTGAGTGGGCTAGGGCCCAGTATGCGATTGTGGGCCGTGAGCCGTTTATGTGATTGTGGCCCAGACTCGTGGAGGCCATAACATGTTTATTTTCCGTAAACTCAATTTCTTTCTTTAAATTATTTTAATTTGGGATTTTTGTTATGTAATAAGGCCTTTCCAAGTTAATATCTGGTTTTTATTATTCGTTATTTATTTAAAATGTGATACTACGATAATTTAATCATGAAAGTGAAGATGAGGTTTTCAAAATACGAGTAACATAAAACAATTGTTTTCTTTCAAGGATCACCAAATATAACAAATATTCGATTAACTCAATTCTAAACTTTTAAAACTGCAAACCATTGTTTCCAAAACATCACCCTAAATGAAAAGTTTTTCGAACTTACAACATTTTAAAAATTCAAAAGCTCTTTCTTTTACAACTTTTCCCTGTGACATACCAGATCTGGTCGTAACGTTTAGACTGGGTTTGGGGTGTTACAAGAGGTCACACGGCTGAGACACACACCCGTGTCTCAGGCCGTGTGACTTTTAAAATAGGGAAACATAGTTGTGTCCCAGCCCGTGTTCGTACCTGTGTAACTCTCTAACTTGGATCAGATGGCCAAGCCACACGCCCGTGTGCCAGGCCGTGTGCTAGGCCATGTAACATTCGAAATGCAACCTTTAAAAACTATAGGTGAAACACCCCAAACCCGGCCCACGAGCTTTGACCAGATTTGGTATGTTCCTCAAGTAAACCGGTTTCAAATTCTTTTGTTACTTAGAGAAAAACTTGTGTGATTAAAAAAAATATTGTTTGGGTCGGGCTTGTGTTGAAAACAAACTGGATTTTTATATTAGAAAACCCCTTTTTAATATTAAGTGATAAAACATATAGAGTATATTTTAAAAATAAAATACTTAGTCTTTAACTTAATCAAAATTTGTAACACAATAAAACAACAAGTAGAAATAAAATCGTTCATCATGGCCTTATGGCCTTATTACATCAAATAGTTTCCAAAATATTTCAAAGTACTAAAATAAATTCAAGAGTCCATAAAAATATAAACTTCATGTTGAGCATGGCCACCACAAGTACTGCCGTCCCGGTCCATCACTGTTCATCACCTGAAACTTGGTCCCACAACGGGGTGAGTCAAACAGACTCAATGTGTACACGACACTAAATCGTAATAGAATCAGGCATACAATAGTTACACATTCAAAACATAAAATACAAGTTATGATGCATTCCCAAACCCAAACCTAATTGTCCATCCGCTACACACCCCCGTACCTGCTAGTCACACCGTGGGGACTACTAAGTCAACCCTCCTTCCGCTACACACCATCGAAGGCAGTCGCTGCAGTCGACGCGCTCATCGCCCATATAAAATTCGTGGCATAGCCACCAGATAATTGTGTCATGAGACACCACATTCAGATAATGTAACCGAAGTTACCACATTCAGATAATGTGACCGAAGTCACCACATTCAGATAATGTGACCGAAGTCACCACATTCAGATAGTGAGACCGAAGTCACCACATTCACTTCCCCTTTCTCATATAACCCGAATGCCCCATATTATTCATATTATGCATATCATACTTAAATTCACATTCATGTCACTTTTCACATTTAAATATAACATATTTCATAATCCTAGTAGAAGTAGGAAACGTACCTGAGTACTTAGTACCATATCATGGTACTTTAGCCACTTTCATATGCTTAATAACACATATATTAATAAACGTAGCCATAATGCATATTATAAAGTAGTGTGGGGTACACACCTGATTCACTTAGCAAATTCCTTGAGATTTCGAAATCTGATCTACTGCTTAAATCCTTAATCCTTACATTTGATTAATCACTTACTAATTTAATAAAAAGCCATTCAGTCATATATCCAAATCCTAGTAGGATTAGTATTCTTAAACTTACCTTGTTGCCGATTGGGACACCAACAAATCCCGAAACTGATCCTTGTTTTCCTAGTAGTGTCGAAATTCCTATAACCTTACGTTAGATTTAATCTAATCCTCAAAACATAAAGCATGGCCTTTGGCCGAATCTTATAGTTTCTTACCTTAACTCTTTAAATCCCGAAACTCTCTTCCTGATTAATGGAGATGCCGAAATACCTTAGATCTGAAATCCCAAAATTCACCTTTCATATTTCGATCAATAAGATTGAAGAGGGATTAGACTAACTTTCGGCTTAAAAGAAAGGAATTCAATTATGATTATAGATCCTTACCCTTTATATTGAAATCATGGATCCTTCTTGACACCACTTCAGAGATTCGGCTATGGCTAAATGATGCTCTCACAACTTTCGGCTTTTGGAGGGATTAGAAAGAAAAGAGAAGAGAAGAGAAGAGAAGAGAAGAGAGCCCTAAAAAATTCGGCAGAGAGAAGAGGAAGAAGAAAAATTGATGAGTAGCCCTCTTTCCTTCCTTTTATAGCCAAAATTACTACTCAGAATCCCTTACTTGGCCACCACTCTTCTTTATTTGATAACTTTATCCTTTGAATTAATAATAATCCTTCTATTATCTCTTCTTTTATCCATTAAAAAAAATAAAAGGAATTAATCCACAATTATCTCTTGAAAATAATCTAAATAAATCTACTATTTATCTCCTATTTAGCCGAAATTTAAAGAGAATAAAACTCCTCTTTTGCAAGCCTTGTGCCGTCCACCTCTGTGTTTCTAGAAGCAAAAATAAAACTTCTTTTATTTGCTTCCCATGTGACTTGAACTCAGGCCCACTTGCCTAGCTTGTGGCGTCACCTACTGGGCCTTAAGTGATATCTTGAGCCACTTTACCAAGCTCTGTTTGTGTGTCAAATTTCACCAACTTTTTCTTTTAAGGCCACCTTGCCTTAATTTCCTCTTTTAAACTTTAAAACTCGACATTTCTAAGTTATTTCTAAGTTTCCAAAAATGTTCACCATACATTCATAACACATAAGACATGCCATTTCGTATAATTAAATAAAAAATGCATAGGCCCATTTCCAGGATGTTACAGTTCTACCCCCCTTAAAAATAATTTCGTCCTCGAAATTACTTACTAATGAATAATCGTACATCTTAACTCACAGCACTACGCTTATGCTGCGCACTCCGATCTTAATAGAACCATCATACTTCCTAGGCACAATCTCTAAGTTCACGTCCCCTAGAACTCATTGCTAACGCCGCGATTTAATCTGATTAAAAAGTTTTATGCATCAAAATTTTGTTCCACTTATTAACCGCGAACAATTTTATGAAATAAAGATATTTAGAAGTAGTTCTTTCGATCACACAAAGTTTCAGTTCAAGTTCACTACTCTAATTCAGAGAATCACATTCACATTCCTCAATAGAGGCACATTCATTCATCAACATAGACACATTCATTCAGTGGTATCCACCACCCACATTCACTATTCGAACATTTCTGTCCGTTTCTATCCCAGGGTTATTTTCGTCATTTTTCCTACAAGGGTATTTTGATAATAAATCGGGGTCAATTTAAAAATCTTTACAAATCAAAGGTATTTTCAAAATTTTCAAAACTCGTGGGTACTTCAGAAATTTTCTAAATCAAGGTATTGCAAAAATTTCAGAAATCAGGGTTATCTTGGTAATTTTGTAAGTCAGGGGTAATTCAGTAATTTTCCAAATCGGAGTATTTTAATATTTTGCAAAATAGAATTTTCTGATATTTTTGTAAGGTAAGAATATTTCAGCAAAAGTTGAGGGTAATATGAAAATTTTAGAAACCAGGGGCATTTTTGTAATTTCACCACTAGGGCCATTTTGGTAATTTTTTTATGAATCGAAAATTTTTCAGAAAATTTTGTAAAAATAGTTCTCACAAATTAGAAAGGTAATTTTAAGAGTTTTAAAACTAGGGTTTTTATAAAAACACGGCTAGTTCCCTTTCGGGTTTTAGTTATTGTGTTTAGCCTGTGACTGAGTCCTCTTGGTTAAGGTGAACTGAAGCTACGCCCCAGGTAGGATTCCTGCGAAGAGGAGGTGAGTCACTAGGACTGCTTAAGTACCAGGCTCTTCCGGATCCAATCCTAGACATGCGCATAGGGGTTACCACACCCTAACTCGGCGACTTATCCATAGGTTTGTTTAATTAGGCCTTAAGTCTTATGTAAATGTTGGGGAAAACTAGTCCTAGGGTTCAAATACATATCATGCTAATCTACGTTCCATTCCATTTCTACCCTTCTACAAATCATTCAATAAATCACACAAATGGATAGAACTACTTACCTGGTGGACTGCGGGTCGGAGACTTGGGTGCCATGCCAAAACCTGCTTATTTCAAAAAAAATGTTTTCATAAAACTTATTTGGGCTCACTTTGAAAATGTTTTGGGCCTTAACCTTCAGGCTGAGAGTTTGAAATGGGCTCTGATACCAAACTGAAACACCCCAAACCCGGCCCACGAGCTTTGACCAGATTTGGTATGTTCCTCAAGTAAACCGGTTTCAAATTCTTTTGTTACTTAGAGAAAAACTTGTGGGATTAAAAAAAAATATTGTTTGGGTTGGGCTTGTGTTGAAAACAAACTGGATTTTTATATTAGAAAACCCCTTTTTAATATTAAGTGATAAAACATATAGAGTATATTTTAAAAATAAAATACTTAGTCTCTAACTTAATCAAAATTTGTAACACAATAAAACAACAAGTAGAAATAAAATCATTCATCATGGCCTTATGGCCTTATTACATCAAATAGTTTCCAAAATATTTCAAAGTACTAAAATAAATTCAAGAGTCTATAAAAATATAAACTTCATGTTGAGCATGGCCACCACAAATCTTGCTGTTCCGGTCTATCCTTCATTCATCACCGAAACATGGTCCCTAGCGGGTTGAGTCAAAGCAGACTCAATGTGTACACGACACTAAATCATAATAGAATCAGGCATACAATAGTTACACATTCAAAACATAAAATACAAGTTATGATGCATTCCCAAACCCAAACCTAATTGTCCATCCGCTACATACCCCCATGCACGCGCGGTACACCATAGGGACTACTAAGTCAACCCTTCTTCCACTACACACCATCGAAGGCAGTCGCTACAGTCGACGTGCTCATCGCCCATATAAAATTCGTGGCATAGCCACCAGATAATTGTGTCATGAGACACCACATTCAGATAATGTAACCGAAGTTACCACATTCAGATAATGTGACCGAAGTCACCACATTCAGATAATGTGACCGAAGTCACCACATTCAGATAGTGAGACCAAAGTCACCATATTCACTTCCCCCTTTCTCATATAACCCGAATGCCCCATATTATCCATATTATGCCTATCATACTTAAATTCACATTCATGTCACTTTTCACATGTTAAATATAACATATTTCGTAATCCTAGTAGAAGTAGGAAACGTACCTGAGTACTTAGTACCATATCATGGTACTTTAGCCACTTTCATATTGTAACATCCTGGACAGGGCCTATGCATTTTCGGTTTAATTGTATGAAATGACAAGTCTTAAGCATTATGAATAAATTTTTTAAATTTTTGGAAACTCAGAAATGTATGAAAATGAATGGAAATGAATATTTTTGGAAACTTGGAAATGCATTAGGACATGAACATTTTAGGAAACCTAGAAATGTAAGGAAATGGTTTAAAAATGGAAAGTACACATTTTTGGAAACTAAGAAATGAAATTGGAAATGATCCAAAAATGGAAAGTACACATTTCGGGAAACTTGGAAATGTAAGAAAATGGCAAGTAAACAGAGCCGATCGAAAATTTTAGGAAACTCGGAAGTGACCCTAAAATGATGAGTTTTAAAGTTTAAAATGGGAGATTAAGGCAAGAGGGCCTTAAAAGAAAAAGTTGGTAAAATTTGACACACAAACGGGCTAGGAAAAGTGGCCTGAAGATGGCACTTAGGGCCTATGGAAATGGCGCCATGTGCAAGAGGCATGGGCCTGGGTTCGAGTCACAAGGGAAGCAAATAAACGAAGTTTTATTTTTGCTTCCTAGGCTAAGGGGTGGACGGCACATGTGTTTAAAAAGAGAGGTGTTTTATTTTCATAAATATGTGAATAATAAGTGATAAATAAAGGATTTTCTTTAATTGGATTATTTGAGGAGATAATTGATGGATTAAATGCTTTTATTTTAAATAAAGGAGATAATATTATCATAAGGAAGAGTGGTGGCCAAGGTAAGGACTCTTGGCCTAGTAATTTCGGCTAAATGAGGAGAATTAAGGCTATTCTCTCATCTTTTCCTAAGTGTGCCGAAATTTTCCTAGCTCTCTCCCCCTCTCTGCCGAATTTTTCTTTAAGCAAAATCCATCTTCTCTTCCTCTATTTTCTTCTCTGTTTTTACTGTCAAAGCCAAATCTTTGTTGATTCTAAGTAAAGGAGCAATCAACTACAACATCAAAAGGGTAAGATCTGTGATCAATCAATTTCTATTCATTTTCTTTTTACCAAAATCAGGGTACTAATCTTATTAGCAATTTTGGCCGAATCTGCAAGGGGTCTCTCAGGTTTCTACCATTATCAAATAGAAGGATCAAGGATCTAAGGTAAGAAATATAGATAATCGGTCAAGGTTATGATTATGTCTCAATATTAGATTAAATCTGACATGAAGTTATAGGGATTTCGACAGATATTCAAGACAAGGAATCCTTTTCAGATTTGGAAATTGTAAGGTAAGTATATAGATCCAATCGGCCAAGGCTTACTTTGGTATCTAAAAGTATTTCCTTTTGATCCAAAAGTCAGAAACTGATGAAAATACATGTTTTTGGTGGCTAGCCAAATTTAAGGGAGGAATACCACAATTTCAGGATTTAATCAATTCGGCAACAAGGTAAGTAATACAAATCCTAGTTGTATTTGGAAAAGTGGCTGAATGGTCTTTTAAAGTGATTAACTTATGTAGGATTTGAGATCTAAATCTGTGGTCGATTCTCTTCGGGATTTCAAGGAACCTATTAAGAAAATCAGGTGTGTACCCATACTAACCTTCAATACGTTATATGGCAATTATTAATTATATGAATATGCATAAGAATGTGAAAGTGGCTATGTGCCCTAATGTGGTACAAAAAGTACTCAGGTATGTTTCCTACTTCTGATAGGATTACGAATATGATATATTTTGAACATGTGAATAGTAACATGAATGAGAAATAAGTATGTTATGCATGATATGATAATATTTGGGGCATTTTGGGCTATATGTGAAAGGGGAAGAAGGTGTTAACTTCGGTCTCACCAACGGAATATGGTGACTACGGTCACATAATTTGAATATGGTAACTTCGGTTACATTATCTGAATTTGGTAACTTCGGTTACATTATTTGAATATGGTGTCTAATGACACAAATTATATGGGCGATGAGCATGTTGACTGCAGCGACTGCCTTCGATGGTGTGTAGCGGATGGAGGGTCGACTTAGTAGTCCCCACGGTGTGATTGGCAGGTACGGGTGGTGTGTAGCGGATGGACAAATAGGCTTGGGTTTGGGTTGCATCATTTTTATATGAATATGTCTTTGATATGAACATGTATGCCTGATTTGTTGATTGTTAGTTTGTGTACAGATTGAGTCTCTTGACTCACCCTTTTGTGGGACTATTTTTCAGGTAATGAGCAATAATGAACCGGGTCGGCAGGAGCTAAAGGTGGCCATGCACAGCAAGAAAGGATTTTTAATATTTAGGACTTTATTTCTATTAAGTATTTTAAGTTTTTAAGTTTGGGAATTATTGATGTAATAAGGCCGAAAAGGCCATAGTTTTATTTAGTTACTTTTATTTTCTTTAACTACTATGCTATGAACTATTTTATATTTTAAGCTTAAGTAAAATTATTTTTTTTAAGTAAACCCCAAATTATTTTGTCACCCTAATTAAATGATTTTTAAGTAAGACAAGTGGGCGTTCAATCTAAGCCTAACCCAAACCAATATTTTTCTCAAAATTACACAAACTTTCTTTAAGTATCCAAGAATTTCGAAACTGATTTTCTTAACATACCAGACCCGGTTCAGGCTCGTGGGCCGGGTGTGGGGTGTTTCGATTTGTATATCGAGCCCGACTTTCAACTCTCGGCTACTGTGGGCTAAGGCCCAAAACATTTTTAATTCGAGCCCAAATGATTTTCTTTGAAATAAAGCAGGTTTTCTGGCATGGCACCTAAGTCTCCGACCATGATCCACCGGATAAGTACCCTAACTATTTGGGTGATTATGTGAATTATATTATGAACTTTAGAAGGGTAGAAAAGGCATGGGCGTAGAATAGTATGATAGGAATTTGAACCCCAGGACTAGACTACTCAAACACACAAAACACATAAGACTTAAGGCACTAAACAAACCTATGGCTAAGTCATTTGAGTTAGGGTGTGGTAACCCCAGACGCATGTCTAGGATTGGATCCAGGAAGAGCACGGTATTTAAGCGATCCCTAGTGACTCACCTCCTCTTCTCGCAGAATCGTACACAGTGCGTAGTTTCGGTTCACCCTAACTCAGAGGGCTCAGTGGTGTGGCAACCTCTGTACGCATGTCTAGGAACGGTTTTGGTGAGTGCTTGGTATTTAAGCAGTCCGCGTGACGCACCTCCTCTCCACTCGAATCCTGCCTGGTGCGTAGCTTTGGTTCACCCTAACCAAAGAGGGCTCGGTCATAGGCTAAACACAATGACTAAAACCCGAAAGGGAACTAGCTTTGTTTTTTTATAAAAATAACAAAACCTTAGTTTTAAAACTCTCAAAAACTTATGAGAACTATTTTTACAACATTTTCCCGAAAAATTTTTGATTTGTAAAATTACAAAAATACCCTTAGTGGTAAAATTACCAAAATGCCCTTGATTCACAAATTGTCAAACTTCTCAACGATTTTGCCAAAACTTCATTATTTTATAAATGTTCATAAACCCTAATTTGCAAACTATCAAAAATACCATGATTTTAGAAAATTACAAAATTGCCCCTAACTTACAAAATTACTAAAATGACCCTAGTTTCCGAAATTTTTGCAAACATCACCATTAGAAAAGGAAAACTTTCAAAAAGAACACCCAAAGTTTTACAACTTTTGAAATATCCCTAACTTATTAAATTTTACAAATTTACCCTGGTTTTTGGAAAATTACCGAAAATACCCCCGAGGTCAAAAAATTACCGAAATACCCCTGGATTTCAAAATTTTTCCAAAATTTCCCCGGGACGTTAAAGGTACCAAAATACTTTCGTCAAAATCATCAAGGATTTTTTTATTTTGAAAATTTTTTACGAAAATGCCCCTGTAGGACAAAATACGAAAATACCCCTCGGTAGTGGAGAAACAACAACAATGAAAATTTCAACGCTTCTCTGAATGAACGCAAGTTCATACTTGTTTGATGGGTGAATGAATGAATGGAAAGACTGTGTGATTGTATGAATGCGAAAGAACCACTTTTAAAACTCTGTCATAAAACTCATTCGCGGGTAAATAAGTGGAACAATGACTAATTCATAAAACTTCTTAATCAGATCTCGACGATAGAAAATGAGCTCTAGAGGACGTGGTCGTCGTGGACGAGGTAGAGGAAGGATGACCGTGTCGGAACCTATTAGATCGGGTCAAGGGTCTGACAATGAGATACCACCACCACCACCACCCCCAACTGTGGGTGTTGAGCAGCAAGCTCGAGATGGGAGAAGATCTTTGTGTGTCGCAGCCGTGGCCGCGAGTTTTGGAATTGGTGGGTGCAGTGCGGGGAGGGAATTCAGGAAATCGTAAGTCTGTGCCTGAGTGGCTCCGAGCTAATGGAGCTGAAATGTTTCGTGGAGTGTCTGGAGTAGCACCCAGTACAGCTAAGTACTGGTTGGAAGCAACTGAACGCATTATAGATGAGCTCGACTTGACCCCTGAGGAGAAGTTGAAAGGGATGGTGGCACTATTACGCGATGAAGCGTATCAGTGGTGGTTAACTGTTCGGGATGGTGCCACGGCTGAAGATCTGACCTGGGAATATATTAAAGAAGCATTTCAGAAGAAGTATGTGGGAACCAGTTATACAGATGAACAAAGGAAGGCTTTTCTGGGGTTGGTGCAAGGGAGTAAGTCTGTCGCAGAATATGAGGCGGAATTTCTGAGGTTGAGCCGCTATGCTCGAGGAGTAGTGGCAACTGAGCATGAGCGTTGTGTCCGTTTTGAGGACGGACTGAGGTACGATCTGAGACTGTTGATAGCACCCCATCAGGAGCGGAAATTCTCTTCTTTGGTGGAAAAGGCCAAGGTGGCCGAGGGAATCAAGGATGCTACCAAGCAGGCTGTGGATAGGAATAAGCCCAAAAGAGGTTTTGGACCATCTGGAAAGGGTCATAAGAGGCCTAGAGTTGACGGGCCACGAAATCAACAAGCTGGTATGGGCTGGCAGTATCGCCCTTGTGAGCATTGTGGAAAGAGGCACTTGGGAGAGTGTTGGAGAAAGACGGGGGGATGTTTCAAGTGTGGGTCCAAGGACCATATGCTTAAGGATTGTCCTAAGCAACCAGATGAGAGCCGACCGGCAGCTCAGAATGCTAGTCAGGCTGGTAGAGGCGGACAGCAGCCTCAACGGGGTCGTGGTTCGGCCAACAGAGGTAATGGTACTGGCAGAGGCCGTAGAGCATAGGGCCGAGGTACTGTTAATGCTGAGGCAAGGCAACCGGGTTTGGTTTATGCGGTTCACCAGAGGGAGGATGGAGACGCGCCAGATGTTATAACCGGTACGTTCTTTATTTTTGACAAGCGCTATTTTGCTTTAATTGATGTGGGCTCGACCCATTCATATGTCGCATGTAGCATAGTGGAAACAATAGGCCTAGACTCTAAACTTTCTGATAGACAGATGACTGTAGTAAGCGCATTAGGCCAAACAGTGATGATAGATAAGATCTTTCGGAATGTACCCCTAGAGATTCAGGGAGTGAATTTTGGGGCTGACTTAATGGAGTTACCCTTCGGGGAGTTTGAGCTTATACTTGGAATGGATTGGCTAGTAGAGCATCGAGCCGTGTTGGATTGTGCGGCTAAATGTATGGAACTAAGAACCCCAGAGGATGAAGTAGTAGTGATGATTGGAGAAAGGAGGAACTACTTGTCCAACGTAGTTTCGACGCTAAATGCTGAGAAGATGGTTAGGAAAGGGTGCGAGGCGATCTTAGCCTTCGTTAGTACGTTGGGTGGAAAAGATGAAGGTGTCCATGGAGTTAGGACGGTAAAGGATTTCTTAGATCTGTTCCCAGATGAATTACCAGGAATACCCCCAGATAGGGAGGTGGAATTTGGAATAGACTTGCTACCGGGAACAGCTCCTGTGTCAATCGCTCCATACCAATTGGCGCCAAAGGAGTTGGTGGAGCTCAAGGCTCAAATCCAAGAGTTGTTGGATCCTGGGTTCATCCGACCTAGTGTGTCTCCGTGGGGAGCACCGGTCCTCTTTGTGAAGAAGAATGATGGAACTATGCGTATGTGCATAGATTACCGTCAGTTGAATAAACTGACCATCAAGAACAAGTATCCTTTGCCAAGGATAGACGACCTGTTCGATTAGCTGAAAGGGGCAGCTGAGTTCTCGAAGATAGACTTAAGGTCGGGATATCACCAGTTGAAGGTGAAGGAGGCTGACATTCATAAGACCGCTTTTAGGACAAGATACGGTCATTTTGAATTTGTGGTGATGCCGTTTGGATTGACAAACGCTCCAGCTGCGTTCATGGACATGATGAATCGGGTTTTCCAACCCTATTTGGATAGATTCGTCGTGGTGTTCATCGACGATATTTTGGTGTATTCTAAGTCGGAAGAGGAGCATGATGAGCATCTCCGAATGGTGTTGGAAATGTTAAAGGAGAAAAAGCTCTATGCCAAATTCAGCAAGTGTGAATTTTGGCTTAAGGAGGTGGCATTCTTAGGACACGTGGTATCCGCGGAAGGAATAAGAGTGGACCCTAGGAAGATCGAAGCAGTGTTGGAGTGGAAACCACCTAGGTCTGTGGCTGAAATTCGAAGTTTCTTAGGATTGGCAGGCTATTACAGAAGGTTTGTGGAAGGATTCTCGTCAATAGCCGCGCCTTTGACAAAGCTGCTAAGGAAGGAAGTACCCTTTGTATGGACGGATAAGCAACAGGAGAGCTTTGAAAAGATTAAAAAGATGTTGACGGAAGCTCCAGTGTTAATCCAGCCGGAGGCAGGAAAAGATTTTGTGGTGTACTGTGACGCTTCGCATACGGGGTTAGGCTGTGTGCTAATGCAAGACGGAAAAGTGGTCGCTTATGCGTCACGGCAGTTAAGACCTCATGAGGTTATTTATCCAACCCATGACTTGGAACTAGCAGCAGTGGTTTTCGCCCTTAAGGTTTGGAGGCACTACCTTTATGGAGAAAGGTCAGTGATCTACACGGACCACAAGAGCCTTAAGTATTTGTTGACTCAGAAGTAGTTGAACTTGAGGCAACGAAGGTGGGTGGAGTTGTTGAAGGATTATGATTGTTCGATAGAGTACCACTCGGGCATGGCGAATGTGGTAGTAGACGCCCTAAGTCGGAAGGTTGTGTCGGATCTAAGGGCTTTGTTCGCTCACTTGAGTCTGTATGATGATGGAAGCCTGTTGGCAGAATTGCAAGTCAAGCCCACGTGGCTGAATGAGGTGAAAGAGGGACAAATGGCTGACAAAGATCTAAGTACTAAGTTTCAACAAGTACGGAGCGGAGGGATTATGGCGTCAATGATGTTGGAGTGCTGTGCTACAAAGGAAAAGTCTATATGCCAAGGGATAAGGAGTTGAGACAAAGGATTCTTCGGGAAGCGCATGGTAGCCCTTATGCTATGCATCCCGGAGGCATCAAGTTGTATAGAGATCTAAGGGAACAATTTTGGTGGTCTGATCTGAAACGAGAGGTGACTGAATTTGTGGGGAAATGTTTGACGTGTCAGCAAGTTAAGGCTGAACACCAAGTTCCGTCGGGATTACTTCAACCAATTGAGATTCCCTAATGGAAGTGGGAAAGAATTACCATGGACTTCGTTAGTGGGCTTCCCCTTACGCCTACTAAGAGGGACTCGGTATGGATGATAGTGGATCGTTTGACCAAGTCCGCGCACTTTATCCCAGTAAGAATGGATTATTCTCTTCAGAAATTAGCAAAGTTGTATGTGGCGGAGATCGTAAGGTTACATGGAGTACCAAGGTCGATCATCTCTGATAGAGACCCAAGGTTTACGTCTCGGTTTTGGAAGGCACTTCATCAAGCTTTAGGCACTAAGTTAGACTTCACTACGGCTTTCCATCCACAATCCGACGGCGAATGTAAGCAGGTTATACAAGTGTTGGAGGACATCTTTGAGAAGGCTGTGTGATGGATTTTCGAGGAAGTTGGGAAGATTACTTGCCCTTAGCTGAGTTCGCCTACAACAATAGCTATCAGGCAAGCATTCGGATGGCACCATATGAAGCATTGTATGGTCGGAAGTGGCAGAAACTAAAGAGAAAGTTGAGTTAATTCGGGCACGGCTGAAGGGAGCCTCTGATAGGCAGAAGTCGTACGCAGACCTTAAGCGGAAGGAGATCGAGTTTGAAGTGGGAGATCAAGTATTCCTGAAAGTCTCACATTGGAAGAAGGTAATGAAGTTTGGTCGAAAAGGGAAGTTAAGCCCAAGGTTTATAGGGCCTTATCGAGTACTGAAGCGAGTTGGGCCACCAGAGTTGTAGCAGATGCATGATGTTTTCCATGTGTCCATGTTAGGTCACTACCGATCGGATCCATCCCATGTGGTACCAATCGAGGAGGTGGAGCTAAGGCCAGATCTATCCTACGAGGAAGAGCCGATTCGAATCTTGGAACGTGATGTGAAAGTACTACGAAGGAAGTCAG
The DNA here is from genome assembly GCA_025503065.1 of Gossypium bickii. Lineage (NCBI taxonomy): Eukaryota > Viridiplantae > Streptophyta > Magnoliopsida > Malvales > Malvaceae > Gossypium > Gossypium bickii. The sequence goes on along the minus strand of CP106710.1, from coordinate 107,343,333 downwards.
TACCTCTAGTCAAAGTATTATGGCGCAATCATGGATCGGAAGAAGCTTCGTGGGAGTCAGAAGAGTCAATGCGACAGCAATACCCTCAGTTGTTTAGTTAGGAAATTTCGAGGACGAAATTTTGTTTAAGGGGTAGAAGCAGTAACATCTGGACAGGGCCTATGCATTTTGGTTTAATTGTATGAAATGACAAGTCTTAAGCATTATGAATAAATTTTTGAAATTTTTGGAAACTCGGAAATGTATGAAAATGAATGGAAATGAATATTTTTGGAAACTTGGAAATGCATTAGGACATGAACATTTTAGGAAACCTAGAAATGTAAGGAAATGGTTCAAAAATGGAAAGTACACATTTTTGGAAACTAAGAAATGAAAATGGAAATGATCCAAAAATGGAAAGTACACATTTCGGGAAACTTGGAAATGTAAGAAAATGGCAAGTAAACAGAGCCGATCGAAAATTTTAGGAAACTCGGAAATGACCCGAAAATGATGAGTTTTAAAGTTTAAAATGGGAGATTAAGGCAAGAGGGCCTTAAAAGAAAAAGTTGGTAAAATTTGACACACAAACGGGCTAGGAAAAGTGGCCTGAAGATGGCACTTAGTGCCTATGGAAATGGCGCCATGTGCAAGAGGCATGGGCCTGGGTTCAAGTCACAAGGGAAGCAAATAAATGAAGTTTTATTTTTGCTTCCCAGGCTAAGGGGTGGACGGCACATGCGTTTAAAAAGAGAGGTGTTTTATTTTCATAAATATGTGAATAATAAGTGATAAATAAAGGATTTTCTTTAATTGGATTATTTGAGGAGATAATTGATGGATTAAATGCTTTTATTTTAAATAAAGGAGATAATATTATCATAAGGAAGAGTGGTGGCCAAGGCAAGGACTCTTGGCCTAGTAATTTCGGCTAAAGGAGGAGAATTAAGGCTATTCTCTCATCTTTTCCTAAGTGTGCCGAAATTTTCCTAGCTCTCTCCCCTCTCTGCCGAATTTTTCTTTAAGCAAAATCCATCTTCTCTTCCTCTATTTTCTTCTCTGTTTTTACTGTCAAAGTCGAATCTTTGTTGATTCTAAGTAAAGGAGCAATCAACTACAACATCAAAAGGGTAAGATCTGTGATCAATCAATTTCTATTCCTTTTCTTTTTATCAAAATCAGGGTACTAATCCTATTAGCAATTTTGGCCGAATCTGCAAGGGGTCTCTCAGGTTTCTACCATTATCAAATAGAAGGATCAAGGATCTAAGGTAAGAAATATAGATAATCGGTCAAGGTTATGATTATGTCTCAATATTAGATTAAATCTGACATGAAGTTATAGGGATTTCGATGGATATTCAAGACAAGGAATCCTTTTTGATTTGGAAATTGTAAGGTAAGTATATAGATCCAATCGGCCAAGGCTTACTTTGGTATCTAAAAGTATTTCCTTTTGATCCAAAAGTCAGAAACTGATGAAAATACATGTTTTTGGTGGCTAGCCGAATTTAAGGGAGGAATACCACAATTTCGGGATTTAATCAATTCGGCAACAAGGTAAGTAATACAAATCCTAGTTGTATTTGGAAAAGTGGCTGAATGGTCTTTTAAAGTGATTAACTTATGTAGGATTTGAGATCTAAATCTGTGGTCGATTCTCTTCGGGATTTCAAGGAACCTATTAAGAAAATCAGGTGTGTACCCATACTAACCTTCAATACGTTATATGGCAATTATTAATTATATGAATATGCATAAGAATGTGAATGTGGCTATGTGCCCTAATGTGGTACAAAAGTACTCTGAGCACGTTTCCTACTTACGATAGGATTACGAATATGATATATTTTGAACATGCGAATAGTAACATGAATGAGAAATAAGTATGTTATGCATGATATGATAATATTTGGGGCATTTCGGGCTATATGTGAAAGGGGAAGAAGGTGTTAACTTCGGTCTCACCAACGGAATATGGTGACTACGGTCACATAATTTGAATATGGTAACTTTGTTACATTATCCGAATTTGGTAACCCGGTTACATTATTTGAATATGGTGTCTAATGACACAAATTATATATGGCGCGATGAGCACGTCGATTCGCAGCGACTACCTTCGATGGTGTGTAGCGGATGGAAGGTCGACTTAGTAGTCCCCACGGTGTGATTGGCAGGTACGGGTGGTGCGTAGTGGATGGACAAATAGGCTTGGGTTTGGGTTGCATCATTTTTATATGAATATGTCTTTGATATGAACATGTATGCCTGATTTGTTGATTGTTAGTTTGTGTACACATTGAGTCTGTTGACTCACCCTTTTGTGGGACTATTTTTCAGGTAATGAGCAATAATGGACCCGGTCGGCAGGAGCTGAAGGTGGCCATGGACAGCAAGAAAGGATTTTTAATATTTAGGACTTTATTTCTATTAAGTATTTTAAGTTTTTAAGTTTGGGAATTATTGATGTAATAAGGCCGAAAAGGCCATAGTTTTATTTAATTACTTTTATTTTCTTTAACTACTATGCTATGAACTATTTTATATTTTAAGCTTAAGTAAAATTATTTTTTTTAAGTAAACCCCAAATTATTTTGTCACCCTAATTAAATGATTTTTAAGTAAGACAAGTGGGCTTTCAATCTAAGCCCAACCCAAACCAATATTTTTCTCAAAATTACACAAACTTTCTCTAAGTAACCAAGAATTTCGAAACTGATTTTCTTAAGGAACATACCAGACCCGGTTCAGGCTCGTGGGCCGGGTGTGGGGTGTTTCACATATACTTAATAACACATATATTAATAAACATAGCCATAATACATATTATAAAGTAGTGTGGGGTACACACTGATTAAACTTAGCAAATTCCTTGAGATTTGAAATCGATCATCGCTTAAATCCTTAATCCCTACATTTGATTAATCACTTACTAATTTAATAAAAAGCCATTCACCATAAATCCAAATCCTAGTAGGATTAGTATTCTTAAACTTACCTTGTTGCCGATTGGGACACCAACAAATCCTAAACCGATCCTTGTTTTCCTAGTAGGTCAAAATTCCTATAACCTTACGTTAGATTTAATCTAATCCTCAAAACATAAAGCATGGCCTTTGGCCGAATCTTATAGTTTCTTACCTTAACTCTCTAAATCCCGAAACTCTCTTCCTGATTAATGGAGATGCCGAAATACCTTAGATCTGAAATCCCGAAATTCACCTTCCATATTTTGATCAATAAGATTGAAGAGGGATTAGACTAACTTTCGGCTTAAAAGAAAGGAATTCAATTATGATTATAGATCCTTACCCTTTATATTGAAATCGACAGATCCTTCTTGACACCACTTCAGAGATTCGGCTATGGCTAAATGATGCTCTCACAACTTTCGGCTTTTGGAGGGATTAGAAAGAAAAGAGAAGAGAAGAGAAGGGAAGAGAAGAGAATAGAGCCCTAAAAAATTCGGCAGAGAGAAGAGGAAGAAGAAAAATTGATGAGTAGCCCTCTTTCCTTCCTTTTATAGCCAAAATTACTACTCAGAATCCCTTACTTGGCCATCACTCTTCTTTATTTGATAACTTTATCCTTCTATTATCTCTTCTTTTATCCATTAAAAAAAATAAAAGGAATTAATCCACAATTATCTCTTGAAAATAATCTAAATAAATCTACTATTTATCTCCTATTTAGCCGAAATTTAAAGAGAATAAAACTCCTCTTTTGCAAGCCTTGTGCCGTCCACCTCTGTGTTTTTAGAAGCAAAAATAAAACTTCTTTTATTTGCTTCCCATGTGACTTGAACTCAAGCCCACTTGCCTAGCTTGTGGCGTCACCTACCTGGGCCTTAAGTGATATCTTCAGGCCACTTTACCAAGCCTGTTTGTGTGTCAAATTTCACCAACTTTTTCTTTTAAGGCCACCTTGCCTTAGTTTCCTCTTTTAAACTTTAAAACTCGACATTTCTAAGTTATTTCTAAGTTTCCAAAAATGTTCACCATACATTCATAACACATAAGACATGCCATTTCGTATAATTAAATCAAAAATGCATAGGCCCATTTCAGGATGTTCTGAGTTCTACCTCTTAAAAATAATAATTTCAGACTAAATTACTTACTAATGAATAATCGTACATCTTAACTCACGCAGACTACGCTTATGTCGCGCACTCCGATCTTAATAGAACCATCATACTTCCTAGGCACAATCTCTAAGTTCACGCCCCTAGAACTCATTGCTAACGCCAGCGGTTTAACTCGATTAAAAAGTTTTATGCATAATTTTGTTCCACTTATTAACATGAACAATTTTATGAAATAAAGATATTTAGAAGTAGTTCTTTCGATCACACAAAGTTTCATTCAAGTTCACTACTCTAATTCGAGAGAATCACATTCACATTCTTCAATAGAGGCACATTCATTCATCAACATAGACACATTCATTCAAATGGTATCCACCACCCACATTCACTATTCGAACATTTCGTAGTTTCTATCCTGTGGGTATTTTCGTCATTTTTCCTACAAGGGTATTTTGATAATAAATCGGGGTCAATTTAAAATTCTTTACAAATCAAAGGTATTTTCAAAATTTTCAAAACTCGTGGGTACTTCGGAAATTTTCTAAATCAAGGTATTGCAAAAATTTCGGAAATCAGGGTTATCTTTATAATTTTGTAAGTCAGGGGTAATTCAAAGAATTTTCCAAATCGGAGTATTTTAATATTTTGCAAAATAGAATTTTCTGATATTTTTTGTAAGGTAAGAATATTTCAGCAAAAGTTGAGGTAATATGAAAATTTTAGAAACCAGGGGCATTTTTGTAATTTCGCCACTAGGGGCATTTTGGTTGAAAATTTTTCAGAAAATTTTGTAAAAATAGTTCTCACAAATTAGAAAGGTAATTTTAAGAGTTTTAAAACTAGGGTTTTTATAAAAACATGGCTAGTTCCCTTTCGGGTTTTAGTTATTGAGTTTAGCTCGTGGATCGAGTCCTCTTGGTTAAGGTGAACCAGAAAAGCTACGCACTGTAGGATTCTCGCGAGAAGAGGAGGTGAGTCACTAGGACTGCTTAAGTACTGTGCTCTTAGGATCCAATCCTAGACATGCGCATGTGGGTTACCACACCCTAACTCTCGGCGACTTATCCATAGGTTTGTTTAATTAGGCCTTAAGTCTTATGTAAATGTTGGGGAAAACTAGTCCTAGGGTTCAAATACTTATCATGCTAATCTATGTTCCATTCCATTTCTACCCTTCTACAAATCATTCAATAAATCACACAAATGGATAGAAGTACTTACCTGGTGGACTGCGGGTCGGAGACTTGGGTGCCATGCCAAAACCTGCTTATTTCAAAAAAATGTTTTCATAAAACTTATTTGGGCTCACTTTGAAAATGTTTTGGGCCTTAACCCTTAGGCCGAGAGTTTGAAACGGGCTCTGATACCAAACTGAAACGCCCCAAGCCCGGCCCACGAGCTTTGACCAGATTTGGTATGTTCCTCAAGTAAACCGGTTTCAAATTCTTTTGTTACTTAGAGAAAAACTTGTGTGATTAAAAAAAAAATATTGTTTGGGTTGGGCTTGTGTTGAAAACAAACTGGATTTTTATATTAGAAAACTCCTTTTTAATATTAAGTGATAAAACACATAGAGTATATTTTAAAAATAAAATACTTAGTCTTTAACTTAATCAAAATTTGTAACACAATAAAACAACAAGTAGAAATAAAATCGTTCATCATGGCCTTATGGCCTTATTACATCAAATAGTTTCCAAAATATTTCAAAGTACTAAAATAAATTCAAGAGACGATAAAAAATATAAACTTTATGTTGAGCATGGCCACCACAAGTACTGCCGTTCCGGTCTATCACTGTTCATCACCTGAAACATGGTCCCACAACGGGTTGAGTCAAACAGACTCAATGTGTACACGACACTAAATCATAATAGAATCAGGCATACAATAGTTACACATTCAAAACATAAAATACAAGTTATGATGCATTCCCAAACCCAAACCTAATTGTCCATCCGCTACATACCCCCATGCCTGCCAGTCACACCATAGGGACTACTAAGTCAACCCTTCTTCCACTACACACCATCGAAGGCAGTCGCTGCAGTCGACGTGCTCATCGCCCATATAAAATTCGTGGCATAGCCACCAGATAATTGTGTCATGAGACACCACATTCAGATAATGTAACCGAAGTTACCATATTCAGATAATGTGACCGAAGTCACCACATTCAGATAATGTGACCGAAGTCACCACATTCAGATAGTGAGACCAAAGTCACCATATTCACTTCCCCTTTCTCATATAACCCGAATGCCCCATATTATCCATATTATGCTTATCATACTTAAATTCACATTCATGTCACTTTTCACATGTTAAATATAACATATTTCGTAATCCTAGTAGAAATAGGAAACGTACCTAAGTACTTAGTACCATATCATGGTACTTTAGCCACTTTCATATACTTAATAACACATATATTAATAAACATAGCCATAATACATATTATAAAGTAGTGTGGGGTACACACCTGATTCGCTTAGCAAACTCCTTGAGATTTCGAAATCTAATCTACTGCTTAAATCCTTAATCCCTACATTTGATTAATCACTTACTAATTTAATAAAAAGCCATTCAGCCTTAAATCCAAATCCTAGTAGGATTAGTATTCTTAAACTTACCTTGTTGCCGATTGGGACACCAACAAATCCCAAAACTGATACTTGTTTTCCTAGTAGTGTCTAAATTCCTATAACCTTACGTTAGTTTTAATCTAATCCTCAAAACATAAAGCATGGCCTTTGGCCGAATCTTATAGTTTCTTACCTTAACTCTTTAAATACCGAAACTCTCTTCCTGATTAATGGAGATGCCGAAATACTTATATCTGAAATCTCGAAATTCACCTTCCATATTTCGATCAATAAGATTGAAGAGGGATTAGACTAACTTTCGGCTTAAAAGAAAGGAATTCAATTATGATTATAGATCCTTACCCTTTATATTGAAATCGACAGATCCTTCTTGACACCACTTCAGAGATTCGGCTATGGCTAAATGATGCTCTCACAACTTTTGGCTTTTGGAGGGATTAGAAAGAAAAGAGAAGAGAAGAGAAGAGAAGAGAGCCCTAAAAAATTTGGCAGAGAGAAGAGGAAGAAGAAAAATTGATGAGTAGCCCTCTTTCCTTCCTTTTATAGCCAAAATTACTACTCAGAATCCCTTACTTGGCCACCACTCTTCTTTATTTGATAACTTTATCCTTTGAATTAATAATAATCCTTCTATTATCTCTTCTTTTATCCATTAAAAAAAATAAAAGGAATTAATCCACAATTATCTCTTGAAAATAATCTAAATAAATCTACTATTTATCTCCTATTTAGCTGAAATTTAAAGAGAATAAAACTCCTCTTTTGCAAGCCTTGTGCCGTCCACCTCTGTGTTTCTAGAAGCAAAAATAAAACTTCTTTTATTTGCTTCCCATGTGACTTGAATTTAGGCCCACTTGCCTAGCTTGTGGCGTCACCTACCTGGGCCTTAAGTGATATCTTCAGGCCACTTTACCAAGCCTGTTTGTGTGTCAAATTTCACCAACTTTTTCTTTTAAGGCCACCTTGCCTTAATTTCCTCTTTTAAACTTTAAAACTCGACATTTCTAAGTCATTTCTAAGTTTCCAAAAATGTTCACCATACATTCATAACACATAAGGCATGCCACTTCGTATAATTAAATAAAAAATGCATAGGCCCATTTCCAGGATGTTACAATAGGGGATACACGGCCATGTCGCCTGGCCGTATGTCTCACACAACTGAGACACACACCTATGTCTTAGGCCGTCTGGACATGAAATTGGCCAAAATCAAGCCATTTCCATCACCCCTTTCAAGCTTGTACCTAAACACATTTTGTAGTGACCAAGGCATCATTAACATAGCAAAACATACATAATATGACAAATTCAAATGACCAGATTCCATTCAACCAATATGCCATATAAGACACCTCAAAATTAACCAGTCAACTTAACTACATATATGCAAATTTTGTCACATTGCTACCATTTCAAAATATACTATACTTGTCTTATACCATGTCAATATAGCTTACCATTTGAACCATTGCTCTTATGCATCTCAAACACATATACCTAAACTTAAAACATATTTTTCCATAAGTTAACCATATATATCTAGCTTAATTTCATACCAAATTAGTCATTCAAAACATACATCAACTTCGCCATAATAACACCAACCATCAAGGCAATCAAGTGCCATAAGTACATCAACCATAATAACATATACATGCCATACATAATAACTAGACCATTAAACACAAGTCCACCTATACATTCTATTATAACCTTAACCAAAACGTCAAAATCTACAGATATAATGGCTGGATAGTGTGATAGATCTCCGACGAGCTTCCAAACCGATCGAGCTTCTAATAATCTGTAAAGTATAGGAAAGATGACTATGTAAGCAATGAATGCTCAGTAAGCTCGTATAAACTTAAACATAACATTTCATATCAATAACGAACTTTATAGGTAAATATAAACCTATACTACAAGGTTTATCAAACCATAATCATCAACCCATAAATGAGCAAGTCCATCAATATCACATATATTTTTCATTCCTAACATCATAGGATTTATAAGGCCTATTACACAATCATTAACCTTTCCATAAACAATGTACCACTCCATTTACTTTCTTACAATTCCATTTACTTTCCATTTCATTTACTTAACATAAACTTCAATAACAACATCAATTCACTAATTACTATATTTGTTCATGAACTAGGTAAATTCATCTATAACATACTTAAATTTCCCACATATAAATGCAATAATCAACTCATCATTCCCTTTTCTTCATATTACATTTCAACTAGGAACTTACCATTTCATTACCTTTCCTCACCCGTTTCATATGCGTAACACACAAGACATAAGCATAACATCAACCATGTCCACAAGCTAGTGCATTTAAACATAGCTCTTTTAGAATCAACTACAAGATAAACCATTTCATAAGAAATTACATGCTTTGATCTTTACCACCCTTTCATGAACATAAGCATATTTCCATTTGGCCACTTACCATTTCAATGCATAACTTTAAAATTAAAACAATCCAACCAATATCTTGGCACAAGCCTAAGCATCATCAGCAACACATGTTAGTGTATCAATTCATAACTCACTTGAATGAACATAAGATAAGTCATTAAACATGAACAACATCACTTGCAATCATTAATTTCTTGAACATAGACATACTTTCATTATACCTTTTCTTTTCATTCCTTTTCATAATATAAGTCATTTGAATACTTATCGAATCTTCCCTTTTCATGCCCGTTGAACCACTTAGAAATAATATTGGATATGCGGGAAAGCTCACACAAAGTGTGCTAAACAAATAGTTGAAACCATTCCTTTTCATCATTGGTCACTTGAGCCATAAATGGGTCTGCTTACACAAGTTAACGGTCAGAATGTAGCTATATGATGCCACTCACACAAGCTGATGAGTATTCGCAACAAATGCCAAAACTCAGCCATTTGTAGGACATTCAGGGCTAGCACCCTAAACATGGTAACCTAGGTCTGCTCACACAAGCTAAAAGTCGGAATATAAGCTACAAAATGCTACTTACACAAGCTGATGAGTATCCGCAACAAATGCTGAACCTCAGCCATCAGTAGAATATTAGGACCAACATCCAAAACTTGAAAACCCTAATAACATGTCATTTGTATCCTATATATTCCTAAGGTTCAAACGGGGCTCAATAGTCGTCAAAACATCGTTGTTTCTTTACATGATAATTTGCATAATAATACATAACATATATATATATTGATTTATTTACATTATAACAACACATTAAACATTAAATTTAATCAGAATTTAAGTGATTATAGTTGATAGGAACTTACCTGGCTAAATTGCAGAAATGTCAAAGTACAAGGGCTATTTGGTAATTTTCTCTTCTCCTCGATTTTCCACTCATTCTTGATCTAAATTAATAATTTCATTCAATTAATTAATTTATATAGTAAAGCTTCATTTATGCAATTTATTCATTTTTGACATTTTTACAAAATTCCCCCTACATTTTACTTTTATTCAATTTAGTCCTTGAGCCTAAAACATACAAAATAGCCATTTTTATTGCAAATTTATACCATAAAAATATTAATAGCTTCCATTTCAGCCTATTTTTTCAACAATTTCACATCAAGTCCTTAAGCTATTACTATTTCAATAATTTAGTCCCTAATAAAAAATTCGTCAAAATCACTTAATAAAATACTTATAAATAACAACTAATACTTCAAATTCATCATTTAACATCTAAAAACACAAATATTTACCAATGGTAACATTCAAAATCTTTAACAGCTTCAAAAACAAAGGTACAGGCTACCTGGACCTAGTTGTAACGATCTAAAAAACATAAAAATTACTAGAAATGGGCAAAGTTTACCTCTTAAATGGAAGGACGCTAGCTGGCTGAACTTGTTTCTCCTTTAAAAATGGTGCTTTCAGTTCTCTTGCATAAGTAAGAAAGACAATAGCTTTTATATTTTGTTATCTTTTATTTTTCATTAACATAATTACTAATTTACAACATTAACCTTTAAAATACACTTATAATATCACTAACACACGCACATAATTGTCCATCACATAAATATATGGCATAATTACCATCTAAGGGAGGTTTAATGGTACAATTGGTCCTTTAATTAAATTAAATTCTAAGTAAGTAAACTTATTTACAATTTAATCCTAAACTAATTAGGACTAAAAGAGCAAATAATTCAAAGGCTAGTGGATTTAATCATGTCACCACTGCTTGGAACCTTTGACCATGGTTTAATTACCATTTTGGTCCTTTTTACATTTTAAAAATATAGCGATTAGCTTTTGCATCCTTTACAATTTAATCCTTTTTCCTTAATTAACTATCTAAACGTTAAAATTTCTTAACAAAACTTTAATACAATCTTAATAACATTTCGTAAATAGTTTATAGATACGAGGTCCCGATACCTCATTTTCTAAAAGCACTTGAAATTAGGGTTATACCACTTGAACCTAATTAATCATTCATATAACATAAATTACCATATCAAAACCTTTTTAAATGGGTTGTTACATGATCCATTCAGTAACCCTACAAAATAGTCAATAGATCATACCTCCACTCGCTATTCCCCCATAGAGGGATTAGTTCCTCATGGTTTTCATAGAAAATATAGAATCAATATAAAAAGAAAACACTCTAATTAAATGGATAGTATAAAGTAAATGAAAGAGCCTGACTGTATTAAAATTAATCGTAAATCCATAAAGTTTGAATGCTTCCCACAATTCAGATCTCTTGAGAACAATGAAAAACAATTGAAATAAATTCTAAAACCTAAAAATGAAAGAAAAACTAAACTAATTTTACTAAAGAAAATATAGGCTAAGTGATTTATGCTCATAGCATGTGCCAAAAGAGCCTATTTATAGATTTTAGGTAGCTGTCATCCTTAACCCTAGGTTAGCTGATGCCTTCGAGCTTTAAGTTTGATTGTGTGGACCAAAACGTCCCTTAGAGCCTGTTTTATCCCGTCTAGAGTCAATGTCGTGACACACCAAGACCTGTGTTACGGCATGGCAGTCAGTGTACTGCTCTTCGAATATCTCTAGGGGTGTATCTCGACACCCTTAGGCTATCTCACAACATAGAAGTCAATCTTGAGCTTTCTCCATTATGCTCCCTATGTTGCAACATCAAACATCTCGTGTTGTGACATAACGACCAGTATCAGTTTAGTACGCCTTTTAAAGGTCTCCTACACACTCACAAATTGTGTTAGCTCTCCCTTAGGCCTCATTCAGCCCTTAAGGTCAATAAAACACTCAATTTGCACACTTTATTGAATATAAAGAAAACTTAACTCAAACATAACGAAAATGCTTGTATTCAATCTTCTTAAATGCAAAAACTAGCTTAATTTGCTACACCGAATTACTACAGGTCAAACTCCCCACACATAAGTCATTGCTTGTCCTCAAGCAACATAAACAAAAACAAGAAATAAAAGCGACGACCTTTGAGCAAATATCATACAAGTATTAACTTCAGAGCATACCACTTAGGCATTTCATGCTTACTATTAACTTTAGCATGATAAGTAATTGACTTACAACTTTTGATCACAAACATATATGTCCAATATGTTACAAAATATACAAGTATTAAAGCTCTCACTTGTAACAACCCATTTTTCAGTGATGTCAGAAAAAGTGGTTTCGGGGCCACAAATCCAATGAGTAAGTTCGTAAATGTTATTATTTAATATTTACAATTTAAATATGGTATTAAAATAAATTTTGAATTGGCAATTTATGCTATTTGAATGAATAAGTAAGTTCAAGTTGTATGACCCTAAAGTGAAATGGTTTTAGAAAATGAGGTATTGAGACCTCATTTCTAAAACTTGAGCTAGTGTTATTAAGGTCGTATTAAAATTTGGTTAAGAAATTTTAATATTATATAGTTACTTAATTGAAAAGGACTAAATTGTAAAAGTTGTAAAAGTTGAGTTCTATTAGTTAAGTGGGTTAAATGGCTATGAAAAAGGTGAACTAATGGACTTGAATGGTAATTATACCATATTTGAAGTTGGTGGATATTCATAGATAGGTTGCATGGTAAATTTCATGAAATTTAAAGGTTATATTAGTAATTAAATAATTAAAACGAAAATAAATCTAATAAAAATTGATCATCTTCTTTATGCTTTCTTTTCTTAACCAAATAGCTATGGTTAGGTGGGGAAAAACATTCGGCCAAGCTGATTTTTGATGCATGGTATGTGTTTTGATCCCATTTTTAATACTCGTATTAGCCTAATCTAGCTAGCTCGAGGGTCAATTTCTTAAATCTTTAAATGTTTAGAAATTTACCATGGATGAATTTGTGACGTTCTTGAAATTTTTTGATAGATTATTAAGATTGGTTGTTAAATATAAGTATTTTGTATAGAATTTTTTGATGATTTTCAAGTAATGTAGATCAATATAAGTCACATTCCATACAAACACAACATTCAGTTAAACATATTTACATGCCATATTAAGTTACACGAACTTACCTCGACACTTGTTCGCGTAAGTAATCTACTAATCCGAAACCTTTTCTTTTCCTCGATCTATCCTCGAATGTGAGTTGTCCAGATCTATATAAATAGCTTTAATAATCAATTTCTCATATTTTATACTCTTTTGGACTCAATTTACGTCCTAGGCAAAATTACCATTTTGCCCCTAACTTTTCCAAAAATTCCAATTTCATCCCTAGACACGAAAAATAAAACTTGTGAAATCTAATCCCTATTCCAAGCCTAACCAAAACCCCATTATAAAATTTACAGCACATGTATTCATAAAAACTCATAATTTTTCATCAAATTTCACAACTTTATATTTTAGTCCCTAAATCATGTTTTCATCAAAAATCACTTTGTAAAAGTTGTTTATCTATCAACAACCTTTCATTTTCTACCTTAAATTTCTAATTTTCATCATATTCATCCATGACCCAAATTTCATGCCTTGATAACTTTTCAAATAAATCCCTCAAATAAATAGATTAGACTATCCCGATTCTAAAAATATAAAAATTATTAAAAACGAGACTTGATTTCATACCTTATTGAGCTTGAAAAGTTTTCATCCTCTCTCCTAGGGTTTCCATTGAAATTTTGGGGAAGAAGATGAATAAAAAGATGACAATTTCTTTTTTTAATTATATGTCATCTTTTAATTTTAATGATTTCCAATTTAGTCCTTGCCCATTTCTAATTTTTCCATAGATGAGTCACCAAAAATCTATATACTTTTCTTCGATGGTCTAATTACCATATAAGGACCTCTAGTTTTGAATACCATAGCTATTTAATCCTTATAGCTGCTAGAATTCAATTTTCGTATTTTATGCGATTTAGTCCTTCTCGTAATTAAACACTTAATTGATAAAATTTTCATATCAAAATTTTCACACGACATGTCTATCATAATACGGACCATATAATAAAATAAAAATAAACTTCATTTTCGGATCGGATTTGTGGTCTCAAAACCACTATTCCGATTTCACTGAAAAATAAGTTGTTACAAAAAATAAAATAGAATAAGCATATAATGCATAGTAAGTCCGTATAACATGGAATTTAACTTACCATTTGATCACATTAAAGGTATGCACACAAAACATATTCCAAACAACTTGGCCAAAAGCCTAAACATATATCCTCATCAACATGTTAGTCATGTATTTCATAGAAATATCAAGAAAGCTCATAGCAATAGAATTGCCATATACATATACTTTCCATATCATGGATTCATATAAAATGTACAAACCATTTCCATGTATTTCCATTCCGAACCCATATTACGTCATATCATGTAATATCCCGGGTTAGGGGCTATTTTGTTGTTGCATGTTTTGCATGTGTTTGGTATACTATGTTGTTGTTTGTGTAGTTTCGGGACTTAATTATAGGCTAGGGGTATGCTTGAGTGGATAGGAAAATTTTGGTTTTTGGGTGTTAAGTCAGGGGAGCTGATGGAGCTGAGGGATGTGTATTTTATTTGGTAGTTTTGTTTCACAAAAATAAGGCTAGTAAGGTGGCAAAGCATGTGCCACTTGGAGCTGAGTGTGGCGTCATCTACAAGGGGAAGGTGGCCTGGTGTTCGAGCTGCGAAATTCTCCATTTTGGCATTTATTTTTGGACGGCATGGAGGAGGAGTTTGTAGCAGTTCAAACTCTGCTTAAGACTTGGTCAAATGATGAGGTGGTGGGAAGAGAGGAGAAAGTGGAGTGTGACTTGGTCCACTCATTTGAAATGAATGGATGGGAGCTCTTGAGGATATGGCCAAAATTTGGGAGTTGGAGGGGGAAATGGGCGGCATAGTGGGGTGAGTTGGTAGCCTAAATGCATTTTGGCATTTTGGCACTCTTTTTGGTTGTTTTCGGTCACATTTGGTAAAAGAGAAAGTCCTCTTCTAGTCCTTTGGAAAGCCGATTTTCTTCAACAAAGTAAGTCTTCCATTTCTCCCTTGAAACCGAAAGTGTAAGCAATTAAACCATAGCCGAAACTTCACTTTGTTTCTTTTAATTCCATCGTAGCAGGATGCCCTCTCCCTTTTGATTCTTTTGATCATTTGTTTGCGAAACTAGCATTCTATCCCTCTAATATTCTCTCCCATCTCCCTGAATTTTTGAAAGCCGAAAGTCACCCCAAAAATCTTCTTCTTCTTTCCAAAGCCGAAGGTACCCTCCCCCTATTTTCTTATTCTCTCTTCTTCTCAATTATCTTTTTGAAACTTCTTCATCACCTTGTAAATTCTTTTCTTGGGTTCTCCATTCAAGCCGACTTTAGGAGTGGTAAACATCTAAGCCGAGCACCCCCTTTCTCTTAGTGTGGTGTTGGCCGAATCCTTGTGGTGTTAGGGTAAGTGATTGGCCGAATGGCCATTCTTCTCTTCTATAGGTACTATGTTGTTTGCGATTTGTTCAAAACCGATGATCGGTTTCTTTGTTGAAGGGAATTAACCTTTGGTTAACTGCCGGTATAGGGCTTTTGGGTAGGGGAGGCAATCAAGAGGAGCCTTCGTCCTTCGGTTAATCGTTTGGTAAGTGTGGTAAGTGTTGAGTTGTTAGCCACTTGTTTGATTGCGTTAAGATGGGTTACAAGAGATTAATGTTTCTTTTTCTTAAAGGGTAATCGATTGGAAGAGGGACCATTGAGGTTCGGGTTTGGTAGGAAACCAAACCAAGTGAAGGTAAGGGTTCGATATTAACCCCTTGGGTTAAGTGTCTTTGGCCGAATGTCTTAGATGCCTAACCCCTATGTTTGGCCGATTGTAGGAGTCAATACTCGAGGGGTTTAGCATTCGTTCTCGTCAGGATTTCTAGGCTCGTATTATCAGGTGTGTATACTAACACACTTATATTTAGTAATATAATTGATAACCGTGTGATGATTAATGATACAGTGATGATTGATATGATACCCTAATGGGTATGATTCTGGACTCGGGTAAGTCAGTATTACTATTTTTAATGATGAGTTATATGTTACCATGACTGTGGATATATGTGACATGAGATACAGCATGAGATGCATGATTATATGATATGCATGATTACATGAGTATGGTATCTTGATGGGGTGATACGAGAGGAGGGAGCAATGGTATTTTGTGCTGACGAGCACCGTTGCTTTGGTAGCACACTTTGTGACTTTGGGTCACCAGAGGTTTGGCACCTCATTGCGACTTGTCCCCTGTGGTTTGACCACCGTGGGTTGGCCCCACTTGAGATATGGGATCGCTCGCTAGTGTTTTGGTAACACACGATGGGTTGGCCCCATCTTTGGATTTGTGACTTCGGTCACCAGTGCTTGGGTAGCACAATTGTGTCTTTGGGACACCAGTGGTTTGGGACCACATTGATGGATAATGTGTCTTTGGGACACCAGTGTTTTGGTAACACATTGTGACTATACGTCACGGTGGTTTGGCACCACCAAAGTGGTTTGGTACCACACGGGGTAGAAAAGGTGATATGGATGGTTAGGATCGGGTTGCATTAATTATGTTGCTATGTATGATGTGTGTTAGCTTGTTGTTTTATCGGGAGCGGGATTTACACACTGAGTCACTCGACTCACCCTCTCCTTTGACATTTGGGTGACTCGTGAGACGCGCGGACATGGAGCCGGGATGGACTCGGGGTGCTTATGCCATTTGAATAAAAAGTTTTACTCGGACATTTTCATTTGGGTACCTTAGTTTGCTTATCTTTATTTTGGGTTTTATCTTGGATTTGTAAAGAGCCTTTTAAGATGTGCTTTATGATGTTTATGTTTTACATTAGATTTTAATATGCCTTAATAATAACTTGGTGTAATTTTATTAAAACTTGGAAAGATAATGATTTCAAATTATAACGCAAAGTGTTTTTAAACTATACCATCGGGTATCGCACTGATTTTATAATTGAATGAAAAACAATCGGATTCAAACTTGAAACCAAAATTTTTACTAAGACTGAATGTTCTAGTAACGATATCAAACAACTTGTTTTTCTAAAAGGATCAAAGTTTTACCAATTCTATTTAGTACAAATTCGAGATTTTCAAACACGTTTTCCCAGAACATACCGCATTCGGTCGTGGTGTTTGGACCGGTTTGGGGTGTTACAATTGTGGTATCAGAGCTAAGTTCAAAAGCTCGGCTGTGGGCTTGAGGCCCAAACTGTTTTCAAAAGTTTGTTTTAAGTGTTTTTGGGTTGAATACATGGTTTACAAGGCATGGCACCGAGTCTCCGGCACCAGTTCGCCCAGGTAAGTAATTCTAAACTCTTCTGTGAATTATTATTTGTAGAAGGGTAGGTGATATGGAACGTAGTTAGATTTATAGGACTTGAACCCTAGGATTAGATCACTCAAACACTCGAACTAAAGCATAAGACTTAAAGCACTAAACCAATCTATGACTCAGCCACGGGGCTAGGGTGTGGTAACTCCCGTATGCATGTCTAGGAGAGGATCCGGAAGAGCTTGGTATTTAAGCAGTCCTCGTGACTCACCTCCTCTTCGCAGGAATCCCACCTGGTGCGTAGCTCGAGTTCACCCCCACGACCAAGAAGGCTCTGGTCATAGACTTAACCTAACGTTTAAAACCCGAAAAGGGAATTAGCCATGTTTTCGAAAATACAACAACAACCCTAATGTTTTCAAACTTTTTGCAATAAACTCTTTCAAAACCGAAAATGTCACATTTACAACAATTTTCTTGAAAAACCTGATTTATGGAAAAATTACAAAAATGCCCTTAGGGGTAAATTTACTAAAATGCCCCCGGTTTATAAAATAGCAATCCAAAGATTTTGCCCAAAATTTCAATGATGTTACGAAATACAAACACTCTGTTTTACAAAATGTCAAACGAAAATTTTGATTTTGGAAAATTTACGAAAACGCCCTCAGTTTGTGAAAATTTCTAAAATACCCCTGGTTTTCAAAACGAAGTATTTTACAAAATTTTCAAAGAACACTCACAAATTTTTGGAATTTCAAATTGACCGGTTTTACGAAAGTTTAAAATATCTTTTATTACAAAAATACCTTGTAGGGAAAATGACGAAAATACCCTTGGGTTAGAAATGGGCAGCAATGTCCGAAGAGTGAATAGGTGTGGAAAGGATTAAGGAATGAATGTATAATCTCTTTTGGGTGAATAGGATAGAAGATTGAAACCTTGATTGCTCGAAAGAACCCCTGATTAAACTCTATCCATAAAATTTCTTTGCGGTTAAGAAAGTGGAACGATACTAATGCATAAAGATCTTTTTAATCAGAAACGTAGATCGTTAGACATGAGCACTCGAGGCGGACGTGGTCGTAATACTCGTGGTAGAGGTAGGGGTAGAATGACGGTTTCTGAACCCGTAGGATCTGGTCAAGGGTCAGAAAATGAGATGCCGGTTCCGCCACCAGCTGGAGGTGGTGAGTTCCAGGATCAGACTGGAGACGATGCAGTGTCACAGGCGATGCTGCGGGTGTTGGAAAGGGTAGCTGGTGTAAGTGGTGGTGCGGGAGTTAGGAAATCTCTTCTGAGCGACAGGCTAACGGGGCCGAATTTTTCGAGGTGTGTTGCTCCTAGCACACTTTGAGTATTGGCCGGAGGCAACCGAGCGGATCATGGATGATCCGACCCTTCGCCGAGGAGAAGCTTAAGGGCATCGACGCTTCTTCGGGATGAGTCATATCGATGGTGGCTCACCGTTCGGAGACGGTGTGGCGGTGAGGATCCGACATGGGATTATTTCAGAGTCGCATATCAAAAGAAGTACATCGGGGCTAGTTACATCGACTCCCAACAAAGGCATTTTCGAGGCTTGTTCGGGGAGTAAATCGCTCTTCGAGCACGAGGCCGAGTTCCCGGCCGAGTAGGTATGCCGGGGCATCGAGCCACCGAGTATGAGAGGTGTGTTCGTTTCGAGGACGGGCCGCGAGACGAGTTGAGGTCGCGATTGCTCCACGCCAGAGCGCGAGTTTCTTTGTCTTAGTCGAGAAGGCTAAGGTAGTGAAGGTGTTAAGGAGTCGGTAAGAGGCAGAGCATGGACAGGAGTAGGCTTAAGAGGAGCTTTGGGTCTTTCGGATCGTCCCGCAATCCATGAGAAAGCGGGGCTAGACCGAGTGGGCGAGTCGATCGCTAGGTTTGTTGTTTGCGAAGGCGGGGACCACCGCAGATGTAATCGGTGTGGGAAATCTCATTGGGGTGGTTGTTGGGTGGTGGTAAAGGGTGCTTTGAGTGTGGTTCTCTGGAGCATCGCATTAGGGATTGTCCGCGTAGGATGGCGTGGATTGATCCCGAGAGAGTCGGCCGTAATGTCGGTTCAGAGGTAATGGACCGCCACCACGCAGGGGGCGTGGTAATGGCAGAGGTGGTAATGGATTTGGTCGAGGTCGTGGAGCACCGCAGAGGTGCGGGTAGTTCGAGGCACGCACCGGTCCGTGTGTGCGGCTAGGCGCCGCGCGAGAGGGCGACGCACCGGACGTAATCACCGCAGACGTTTTTGATTTTTGGTTCTCCTATCCGCTTTAATTGACTTGGGTTCCACGCGATTCGTATGTTGCTAGTAGTATAGTTGAGACCATGGACTTAGACTCGAGATATCTTCTAGGCGGATGACCTGCATTTTAGCCCTCTAGGTCACTCAGTAGTGGTAGATAAGTTGTATAAGGATGTACCCCTAGAACTCCAAGGGGTCATTTTTTGCTTGATCCGATGGAACCGCCATTTGAGGAGTTCGATCCGATTCTCGGGATGGACTGGGTGGTGAAGTACCGAGCCAAGGTGGATTGCGCGCGGCTAAACGCAAGGTTCTATCGACGGATAAGGGTGATGAAGTGATTATGATAGGTAATAGGAGAGATTACTTATCCAATGTGGTGTCGGCCTTAAAAGTCGTAAAGATGGTCGGGGAAGGGTCGCTGCGAAGCGTATGTGGTTCATGTGTATGCCTTGGAGGCTAAAGAGTCCGCTGTTGAGAAGGTTCGTACTGTTAAGGAATTTGTTGATGTGTTTCCAGAGGAGCTTCCGAGTTTGCCATCCGATCGTGAGGTAGAGTTTGGGATAGATCTGCGCTACCAGGGACTGCGCCAGTGTCTATTGCTCCATATAGGATGGCACCAAAGGAATTGGTGGAGCTTAAGGCTCGATACGTGAGCCGTTGGATCGAGGCTTCATTAGGCCAAGTGTTTCACCGGGGAGCGCCAAGATTATTCGTCAAGAAGAAGGACGGCTCGATGCGGATGTGTATCGACTACCGCCAACCGAATAAGTCGACGATTAAAAACAAGTATCCGTTACCACGGATAGATGACTTGTTTGATCGGTGAAAAGGTGCATCGGTGTTTTCAAGATCGATTTGAGGTCCAGGTACCATCGGTTGAAAGTAAAGGAAGCGGATATCCATAAGACGGCGTTTCGGACGGTATGGGCACTACGAATTCCTAGTAATGCCGTTCGGGTTGACTAACGCCCGCAGCCTTTTATGGATATGATGAATAGGTGTTTCAATTGAAGATTCGGACCGTTTCGTCGTGGTTTTTATTGACGACATCTTGGTTTACTCAAGGTCGGAAGAAGAGCATGATGCACACTTAAGAGTGGTATTGCAGATTTTGAGGAGAAGCAACTCTATGCTAAGTTGGTAAGTGCGAGTTCGCTTAATGAAGTGACGTTTTTGGGACATGTAGTATCACCGAGGGGATTAGAGTAGATCCTCGGAAGGTTGAGGCGATTTTGGATTGGAAGCCTCCTAAGTCGATCACGAGATACGGAGTTTCCGGTTTGGCAGATACTATCGAAGATTTGTTGAGGTTTTTCGTTAATTGCAAAGACCGATGACTAAGTCGTTAAGAAAGGGAGTTCCGTTCGTTTGGACCGAGAAACAATGAGGGGAGTTTTGATAAGTTGAAGAAGATCTTGACCGAGGCTCCGGTTTAATTCAACCTCGAGGTGGTAAGGAATTCACGGTGTCTCTTGCGATGCATCACACACAAAGCTTGGGTTGTGTCTTTGATGCGAGAGGGTAAGGTTGTGGCTTACGCTTCTCGGCGGTGAGGCCACACGAGGTCAACTATCCGACGCACGATTTAGAGCTACTTGTTTGTAGTCTTCGCTCTAAAAATCTGGAGGCACCACTTGTACGGGAGAAGTCAATCGCCTACACGGATCATAAGAGTCCAAGTATCTATTGACTCGTAAGGATCCGAATTTGAGGCAACGTAGATGGGTTGAATTGCTCAAGGACTACGATCGCTCGATCGAGTATCATTCGGGCAAGGCTAACGTGGTGGTGGCGCACGCGTTGAGCCGTAGGGTTGTTTCGGACTTAAGAGCTTTGTTTGCCCATTTAAGTTTGTATGACGACGGAGTATTCTCGCAGAGCCGCGAGTTAAGCCTACTTGGGTTGAGCAGATCAAAGAGAAGCGATTGGAGGATGAGGTTCGAGTGCGCGAAGGTTACAAGTGCTTGAATGGTGGTTTTGAGGGTTCTGAGCCTTGTCCGTGATGAGGTTCTGTGTTTCCAAGGGAGGGCTTGTATGCCTAAAGATGTTGAGCTGAGGCAGAAGATTCTTCAAGACGCACATAGCAGTCCTTATGCTATGCATCCTGGGGGTAGTAAAATGTATAGGGATCTTAAAGAGCAGTTTTGGTGGCCTGGCTTGAAGAAAGAGGTGTGAGTTTGTTGGGACATGTCCGACTTGTCGCCAGTCAAAGTCGAACATCGATTTGCCGTCTGGTTTGCTTCGACTGTGAAAATTCCTCAGTGGAAATGGGAAAGGATAACTATGGATTTCGTCAGTGGTTTACCGCTTACGCCAAGCAAGAAGGATTCAGTTTGGGTTATCGTGGACCGTCTGACTAAGTCGGCCCATTTCATTCCGGTAAGAGTGGACTATTCACTTCAGAGGTTGGCGAAGCTTTATGTGTCAGAGATAGTAAGGCTACACGGCGTGCCAGTTTCGATAATCTCGGATAGGGATCCCAGGTTTACTTCAAGGTTCTGGAAGGCATTGCATCAAGCATTGGGTACTCGTTTGGATTTCAGCACGGCTTTTCACCCGCAGTCTGACGGTCAATCAGAAAGGGTTATTCAGATCTTAGAAGACATGCTGAGAGGTTGTGTCTTGGATTTCAGAGGTAGTTGGGAGGAGTTTCTACCGTTAGCTGAGTTTGCCTACAACAACAGTTACCAAGCGAGCATTAAGATGGCTCCGTATGAGGCGTTGTATGGCAGGAAGTGTCGCTCACCTACATGTTGGACAGAGTTAGGTGAACGTCAGTTGTTGGGACCCGAGTTGGTTGCTGAGACCGAGGACAAGGTTAGGTTGATTCAGGCTCGTTTGAAGGAAGCTTCGGACCGGCAAAAGTCTTATGCCGATCTTAAGCGAAGAGATATAGAGTTCGCTGTGGGAGATCGGGTTTTCTTAAAGGTCTCGCCTTGGAAGAAGGTGCTGAGGTTTGGCAGAAAAGGCAAGCTAAGTCCGAGGTTTATTGGGTCGTATAAGGTATTGAGACGAGTTGGACCAGTGGCGTATAAGCTTGAGTTGCCAGCAGAGCTTAGCTAGATTCACGATGTTTTTCACGTTTCGATGCTTCGGAGGTATCGTTCAGATCCGTCGCATGTGGTAGCAGTGGAGGAGATCGAGGTAAATCCAGATTTGACTATGGAAGAGGAACCTGTGCAGATTCTTGATCGGGATGTGAAGGTTCTGCGTAGAAAGTCCGTGCCTTTGGTTAAGGTTCTTTGGCGGAACCATGGCGTGGAAGAAGCCACGTGGGAACCCGAGGATGCGATGAGACAGCAATACCCGCAACTCTTTTGACCAGGTAATTTCGAGGCCGAAATTATTCTTAAGGGGGGTAGAACTGTAATATCCCGGGTTAGGGGCTATTTTGTTGTTGCATGTTTTGCATGTGTTTGGTATACTATGTTGTTGTTTGTGTAGTTTCGGGACTTAATTATAGGCTAGGGGTATGCCTGAGTGGATAGGAAAATTTTGGTTTTTGGGTGTTAAGTCAGGGGAGCTGATGGAGCTGAGGGATGTGTATTTTATTTGGTAGTTTTGTTTCACAAAAATAAGGCTAGTAAGGTGGCAAAGCATGTGCCACTTGGAGCTGAGTGTGGCGTCATCTACAAGGGGAAGGTGGCCTGGTGTTCGAGCTGCGAAATTCTCCATTTTGGCATTTATTTTTGGACGGCATGGAGGAGGAGTTTGTAGCAGTTCAAACTCGCTTAAGACTTGGTCAAATGATGAGGTGGTGGGAAGAGAGGAGAAAGTGGAGTGTGACTTGGTCCACTCATTTGAAATGAATGGATGGGAGCTCTTGGGGATATGGCGAAATTTGGGGAGTTGGAGGGGGAAATGGACGGCATAGTGGGGTGAGTTGGTAGCGAAATGCATTTTGGCATTTTGGCACTCCTTTTGGTTGTTTTCGGTCACATTTGGTAAAAAGAGAAAGTCCTCTTCTAGTCCTTTGGAAAGCCGATTTTCTTCAACAAAGTAAGTCTTCCATTTCTCCCTTGAAACCGAAAGTGTAAGCAATTAAACCATAGCCGAAACTTCACTTTGTTTCTTTTAATTCCATCGTAGCAGGATGCCCTCTCCCTTTTGATTCTTTTGATCATTTGGTTGCCGAAACTAGCATTCTATCCCTCTAATATTCTCTCCCATCTCCCTGAATTTTTGAAAGCCGAAAGTCACCCCAAAAATCTTCTTCTTCTTTCCAAAGCCGAAGGTACCCTCCCCCTATTTTCTTATTCTCTCTTCTTCTCAATTATCTTTGCCGAAACTTCTTCATCACCTTGTAAATTCTTTTCTTGGGTTCTCCATTCAAGCCGACTTTAGGAGTGGTAAACATCTAAGCCGAGCACCCCCTTTCTCTTAGTGTGGTGTTGGCCGAATCCTTGTGGTGTTAGGGTAAGTGATTGGCCGAATGGCCATTCTTCTCTTCTATAGGTACTATGTTGTTTGCGATTTGTTCAAAACCGATGATCGGTTTCTTTGTTGAAGGGAATTAACCTTTGGTTAACTTCTGGTATAGGGCTTTTGGGTAGGGGAGGCAATCAAGAGGAGCCTTCGTCCTTCGGTTAATCGTTTGGTAAGTGTGGTAAGTGTTGAGTTGTTAGCCACTTGTTTGATTGCGTTAAGATGGGTTACAAGAGATTAATGTTTCTTTTTCTTAAAGGGTAATCGATTGGAAGAGGGACCATTGAGGTTCGGGTTTGGTAGGAAACCAAACCAAGTGAAGGTAAGGGTTCGATATTAACCCCTTGGGTTAAGTGTCTTTGGCTGAATGTCTTAGATGCCTAACCCCTATGTTTGGCCGATTGTAGGAGTCAATACTCGAGGGGTTTAGCATTCGTTCTCGTCAGGATTTCTAGGCTCGTATTATCAGGTGTGTATACTAACACACTTATATTTAGTAATATAATTGATAACCGTGTGATGATTAATGATACAGTGATGATTGATATGAAACCCTAATGGGTATGATTCTGGACTCGGGTAAGTCAGTATTACTATTTTTAATGATGAGTTATATGTTACCATGACTGTGGATATATGTGACATGAGATACAGCATGAGATGCATGATTATATGATATGCATGATTACATGAGTATGGTATCTTGATGGGGTGATACGAGAGGAGGGAGCAATGGTATTTTGTGCTGACGAGCACCAGTGCTTTGGTAGCACACTTTGTGACTTTGGGTCACCAGAGGTTTGGCACCTCATTGCGACTTGTCCCTGTGGTTTGACCACCGTGGGTTGGCCCCACTTGAGATATGGGATCGTCTGCTAGTGTTTTGGTAACACACGATGGGTTGGCCCCATCTTTGGATTTGTGACTTCGGTCACCAGTGCTTGGGTAGCACAATTGTGTCTTTGGGACACCAGTGGTTTGGGACCACATTGATGGATAATGTGTCTTTGGGACACCAGTGTTTTGGTAACACATTGTGACTATACGTCACCAGTGGTTTGGCACCACCAGTGGTTTGGTACCACACGGGGTAGAAAAGGTGATATGGATGGTTAGGATCGGGTTGCATTAATTATGTTGCTATGTATGATGTGTGTTAGCTTGTTGTTTTATCGGGAGCGGGATTTACACACTGAGTCACTCGACTCACCCTCTCCTTTGACATTTCAGGTGACTCGTAGACGCGGACATGGAGCCGGGATGGACTCGGGGTGCTTATGCCATGCTGAATAAAAAGTTTTACTCAGACATTTTCATTTGGGTACCTTAGTTTGCTTATCTTTATTTTGGGTTTTATCTTGGATTTGTAAAGAGCCTTTTTAAGATGTGCTTTATGATGTTTATGTTTTACATTAGATTTTAATATGCCTTAATAATAACTTGGTACGAATTTTATTAAAACTTGGAAAGATAATGATTTCAAATTATAACGCAAAGTGTTTTTAAACTATACCATCGGGTATCGCACTGATTTTATAATTGAATGAAAAACAATCGGATTCAAACTTGAAACCAAAATTTTTACTAAGACTGAATGTTCTAGTAACGATATCAAACAACTTGTTTTTCTAAAAGGATCAAAGTTTTACCAATTCTATTTAGTACAAATTCGAGATTTTCAAACACGTTTTTCCCCGTAACATACCAGATTCGGTCGTGGTGTTTGGACCGGGTTTGGGGTGTTACATATCAGAACTTTGTCTGTTGAACCATTTAAAATCTCGAAGGATACAAGGGTAGTACACACAAAGTGTACAAAACTGTAATCCGTCAATTTATATTCGGGAATGCTCATATGAGCACATAAACGGGAAGCTCTCTCTCGAGCCAAACAACGGGAAGCTTATCTAGGCTATATAACGGGAAGCTCATAAGAGCCATAATCAGGAAGCTCATGCAAGCCAATAACAGGTAGCTCCGAAGAGCCATTAATCATGAAGCTCCATATAGCCATATATCGAGAAGTTCAAGCTAGCCATGTAACACCCCAAACTCAGCCTAGACGTTATGACCGGATCTAGAATGTCACATAAAAGGGTTTGTTTTAAAACTATGCTTTTGTTAAAAAGTTCGCATTCTTTTTGAAACTTCGAGCTTTGTCATTCGTGAAGATCAGATTTTGTTTTTACGGTTTTCTTGTAAAAACATTGTCAATGTTATTAATTCCGAAAACTTTGTTTATAACAGAAATCCGATTCAGTGAATTGCAGAAATGTGAGATTTTGGAAAAAAGTTATTAAAGTTTTTAGGAAAACTCTCATATTAAGACATATAATGATAAGCAATAACGGAAATGCGAATTTCTGCAATTCACTAAAATGGAATTTACTAAAATTTCGATGTATGGCCAATGGCCTTATTACAAAATAATTAAACCCAAATTTAAATAAATCTCAAGGTAGAGTAAAATGGAATTTACTAAAATTTCGATGTACGGCCACCACGGAGTACTCCACAGCTCCAAATCCTCAATGCTAGGGATCACCTGCAAGATTAAGCAGATGGGGTGAGTTACGAGAACTCAGTGTGTAATCCCCTAATCGGTCACTAACTGGGCCTGAGCTGACAGAAACTGACTAGGCCTTAGCCCATACAGAAGCAAACTGGGCCGTAGCCCTATTAGCATGGTAGAACAGATAATGCATGCAATGCAACCCAACCTAATAATCCGTCCGCTACACACCACCCGTACCAGCCCAACACACCTGTGGGGATTTCTACAATCAACCCTCCATCCGCTACACAGCACAATGGCAGTCACACTGCTCATCACAGAATTTGTGGCGAAGCCACCAGAATAACAAAATATACGTGGCATAGCCATTATATTGAATGTGGCAGAGCCACCAGAATATGTGGCAGAGCCACCAGATAACACTTCCCTGATCATTAATATCCCAATCCCATGCAGGATGTCATGACATAATAATTTAATGTATGCAAAAATGTACCAATGTAGCAAATATACATAATACATACAATCGTGCTAAATCTACCCTTGAGGGTATAACAATAATTTACCCACCGAGGGTATTTTGGTAATTTTACCCTTTAGGGGTATTTCAGTGATTTATCTATTTACGACTTTTCAAAATCCTACTGTCGTCTCGTGCAACTCAGAACCCTTATGGGATCTCTATGGAGCTAATGGGCCAAAATCCATTTCAGGTCCAAACAGGCCCACACTCTCGTGTAACATCCCAAGTTAGGGGGTTCTGCATTTCATGTTTTTGTGTGTTTGGGTTGTTTTGGTTGCTATTTGGATGTGTTTAGGGGTCTTGGGAAAGCCTGGGTTCAAGTTGGGGTCTTGGTTAAATTTTTGTTTTAAGGCACTTTAGGGGGAAGCTGGTAGAGGTAGGTCTTATATGTTATTGAGTGTAATTGGTATCACAAGATGGAGAGTGGTAGAGTGGCAAAGTGACGCCTAGGAAGCAAGGGGGATGACGCCTCAAGGGGAGCTTGGAGGAGAAGGGAGCAAGTTCGAGTTGCACAACATGCATTTTGGAGTTTCTTTTTGGCGTCAGGATGAGAGGTGGTAGATTTCAGCATAGACTCTTCAATGGTGTGTGTTGAAGGGGTCAAAGAGTTTGAATGGATGGCCATGAGGGGTTGGTGGGGTTTGAAGGGGTCAAACTAAATCAAATTGATGATGGAGAGGGAAAGTAGGAGAAAATTGTGGAAGGTGATGTTGGTGGTAGAGTTGGCCGAATTTGGGGAATTGGTGGAGTTGAGTTTCGACTAGGGGTGTATAGGTTGGCAAATTTCAGCATTGTGGATGTGGGGAGTTGTAGTGAACCATAGCCTTTGAGTGGTTAGGTGCCGAAAGTCTTTAGGAGCTTTTTAGTTTTCATTTTGGTCATTTTTGGTCATTGTGTGAGAGTAGTGAAACTGAAACTTCAACCCTTTCTTGGTATCCTCTTTTTCTTTTGTTTTCTTCCCCTCTCATCTTTTCTCTCTTCAACCGAACCTAGTGCCTCATTTCCTTTCCACCATTTGTGACTTATTTCTTCTTCTTAGCCGAAACACCTTTTGTTTTTCTTCTCCTTCTTATTCCTTTGGTGATAGCCGAATGTCAGGGTGGTGATTTGTGTCTTCTACATTTCTTTTCTTCCATCTGCTATTTGCTTCTGCATAGCCGAACCTAAGCCAAATCTCCCTACTCCATTTGCCAGTTGTTCTCCTTGAAAGTCGAATCTGTAAGTGTCTTAGCCGAAACTTATTCCTCTCTTTTATCTTCTTCCTTCTCTTCTTTATTTCATATTTCTGTGGAAGCCGAAACCCCTTTTTGGGTCAAGTGTAGGCACCCTTTTCTGTTGATTTTGCTGATAGCCGAACATAAACTCTTCATTCAGCAAACTCTTATTTTGGTAAGGAGCTTTCTTCTCTTTTCTCCTCATTCTTTGTCATTTTCTCTTTGGGTTGGTTAAGCCGAAGTTCTGACTCACTCTTTGGGCTCTGACCGATTGTAGAAGGATGTGATTCCATCATCTCTTTGTCGTGTAGCCTGTTTGCAGGAGGATTTTGGTAAGTGGTTGTTGGCCGAATGGGTGGTAAGGGGTTCTTTATCAACTTGTTTGGCCGAAAGGCCACTTCTTTTTATCTATGTGGAGAACCGATTCTAACATGGTGATTATTTAGGGACTCAATCGGTTTCTTAGGCCAATCGGTTAGCATTTGGTTTCTGTCGATCTAGGTAAGAAACTTCTTCGATTTGAGCACCTATTCTCTCTCTCATTTTCAATGCCTTAACCTAGTTTCCTGATCAAAATCTTTTCATGGATTCGAATGCCAGTCAAGTAAGGGAAGGGGTTGGACTCGTAGTCCCTGCCCCTAAGTTAAAACAAAGCACAGTGTCAGCTGTTCGGGATTTTCCACTGGGTTGTGGACCAGGTTCGAATCTAGATAGATAGATTACGGTTGTTCCCTCTTCTGAGAGTGTCGACAATATTGAGAGTTTAGTTTTCCGTGTTTGCAGGTGTGTAATTCTCACACCTTACTTTATTGTGGTATAAATGAATTTGCATATGTTAATTGAAAGCCGAAAACTTTGGTAATGCTTATCGAGCTACCCTTGGAGGGTAAAACCAGAGAGATCAGGTTAGTTACTTAAAATCTCTATGACATGTATGTATTGTAGCATGAAAAGGTAAATGCATGATTGTTGATGCCTATTGATGCATGTTATATTCATTACAGTGTGTCAGTATGTTGCATGGGGTGGGATAATGATATTGATGAAAGGGGAGGTATTTATCGATGACTCTGTCACACTGCTTTGATGGCTCAGTGCCATGTATTTATCAGTCATCGGATTCGTATCTGTATCCGTATCCGTCACCAGATTGCAAGTACAATGGGGTTGTAGGGCATTACTGAACATAGCACAAGTCGCCGGATTGGGGTTTCAAGGCATTACTGAACATAGCACGAGTCACAATAAGAATATTTACTACTCATATAGTCAAATCTGAATGTGCTGTAAGTACAATGCATTATCAATGTTTATAACCATCTCGAGCATATCTCAGAACCATTAACCGAATTTCATATGAACATTTTTGCATCAAACACAGAGGTTTCAATATTCGCACATGCACATGCTCACTTAAAAACTACTTAGACAAGATGTCAAATATTAAATCAAAACATACACGTATATTTATATATATAGACTTTATTTAACATGACCTAGATATACCAACTGCTCATACATTAATGCAAAAGCATAACTCAAAACATCTTAATGATCAAACATGTCTCCCATAATCCAAAGCACATAAATTTAAACTTTATAATCATGCACAATTATAATACACGTTTGATAAGGTAAATTCAAAACTCAACCTATAATCTCATGCTATGGCCGAATATACATTTTTCAAGATTAAGCAATATTCCAAATTGATTTGTGTATCAAAGAATGTACTTCACTAGTAAATATTTATCAATTCATAGTCCAATCTAATTCAAAAAAACATAAACCAATTTCCCACAAACAACCCCTATTGTTTCAAAACGTATAATAAGATCAATTATCAACCATGCACAATCAATTACATTCAATGACTATCTTAACCTTTAGGTCAAATCATATATATATTCATCCTAATTAATGTACTATAAGATATACTACTAAAATAACTAATTACTAAGTCAAATGCATGACATAATAAACACGATAATCAAACAAACTACCAACACATGCGTACATACATTACTGATTGTACTTTATAATGAATAAACATCATGGTTGAATACATTCAAGACCATAGTACCATATTTAGCCATTTTCGCATGGCTATAAATATATACAAAGACGAAATTTCATTGATTCAAAAACTAGTCTAGCCTATACATGCCTTAGGTTCAAAATCCAACTTTAAAGGTACCAAAATAAGTCGATAGTGTGGATGACTTCGATGATGATCCCCTGGGCTCGTAGCTTAACCAAAATCTATAAAACAGAATAACGAACACACAGAGTAAGCTAACTTAGCTTAGTAAGTCCTAATCAAACTTAATAAATCATTTGGATATTCAATCATGCTAAACCGAACAATTTGTAACAATTATAAATAATAGCATAACGCTTATAACTGTCATAGCCAAAAGCCAATGTCCTTACATAGCAAAACATTAATCATTATCTACTTTAAAGGTAGAACTTATCAAATGCAAATTTATTAATAAATATATATGTATACCTCCATATACAACCAAATAACGATTTCCATATATATATGCATAGTAAGCCCACATAACCGAATGTATGTATTAATATAATCTCACATATCCGAAAATATATATATGTATATATTTCACATAACCAAATGAATATACACAAAATTCCACATAACCGAATGTATATAACTATATATATACATACGTATACATCTTTTAAGCAATTATCATGTTTGCAAGTAAACAATATCCACTCAACATCATTTAACCACATATTCAAGAAACCGAAAGTACAAGCAAATTTATTCCATCAACTTATTTGCTCAATAACATCTCATAAGACATATACATATATAAATAAGTACCTTATGGCCGAATTTAACCAAATTCATTTAAATAAGCTTTAGCTTACTCAATTTCGTCCATCACTTATCATTTCATAAGCCCAAGCTTGGAATATAATTCACCGGTATAAGACTTGTTAGGCATAAGCCTGAATCACACACCGACACTAAGCCTGCTAGACTCGAGGTCTGATATTCAATCACTGGCATTCAGCCTGCTAGGCATAAAGCCTGATAAATTTCACCAGCACAAGGCTTGCTAGGCTCTAAGCCTGAATATCGATATCATTGAGCTATCTCACACACATTTCATATATCAAATATTTCAGATATTCACATAATTCATACGAATTCCCACATGTCATAATTCAATTAAGTTAAGCTCAATTACACTATTACGATACTTTATCACATCTGGCTTTATTTATTAAAAATCCATAAATTCCAATTCAACATATTAAACTAAACTACATCCAATATTAACGGTGTTTAATTGCTTAAAGACTTACCTCAGATATCGACGGACAGCAAAAATCGGCTATTCGATAATTTTTGTTTTTCCCTGATCCAAGTCTATTTTTCTTTGTTCTTGATCTAAACATGTTCAAATTAAGCTCATTCAAACACATTTCTATTCAATTTAATCCCAAAACACATTAATGGGTAATTTACCATTTTGCCCCTAATATTTCACATTTTTACAATTAAGTCCTATACGCACAAAACACAAAATACACAAAATTTGGCCACACACCTTAAGGGCTGAATATCCCTAGTCTTGATACAAATCCATGCATTTCATTTATTTCACAGTTTAGTCCCTCAAAAATTTATCTTTGCAATTTAGCCCAAAATACTCAAATTCATCAAAAATCCAAAGACAAAACATATTAATCTAACACATATATTTCATAATTCATCCTTAAACAACATAAACAACCAATTGCCAACAATAGCTCAACAAAAAATATTCATCAAACTCAAAAATTAAAGCATGGGTCTTGAAGATTTCTAAGCAACGATCTCAAAAACAGAAAAATTATCAAGAACCGAAATCAAACTAACCTTGAATTTTAGCTTTAACAATAGTCGAACCTATGCTTTCTCCATTCTTTTTTTTCGTTTCTTACATTCGGCCAAGAGAACAAAAAGATGATATTGGCCTTGTTTTTTTTATTATTATTACATACATATTAATCCATTTCCAAATTTACCCATCAAAATTAAAAATATAAAACATATTACTCAAGGTCATTATTGACCAATACATTCCACTATCTTTAAAACATTCGGCTAAAAATGATGAAAACAAAGCCACTTTATTTTTGTTTTCTTTATATTGATATAATATAATACTTATAAAATAATATACTAATCTAACATACATTATAACTTATGAAAACATATAATATAAAATATATAATTATAAAACCACATTCAATGCCGTCCACTTACTAAAGTAACGGCTTAATTGCCAACTAAGTCCTCACAATTATAAAGCCACAACACATAGGCACTTTAGCAAATAGCAAGCAACTTTTACATTCAATACAATTTCATCATTTTGTCAAATTAACCACACAAACAGACAAATTAGCTTACGAAAATTTATCACATGCTTAATTACATATCAACGGCACAAAAAATAATATAAAAATATTATTCAGACTCGGATTCGTGGTCCCGAAACCACTGTTCCAACTAGGATGTAATCCGGACTGTTACAACTCGCCCCCTTAGGGATTTGTGTCCCCGAAAATCTTACCGTTAAATAGAGTCGGATATTGTTGTCTCATCGAATCCTCAGGCTCCCGCGTAGTCTCTTCTCTTCCATGCCGATTCCATAATACTTTTGCTAACGAAATTTTCTTGTTTCTCAACTCTTTTACTTCACGAGCTAAGATACGGATCGGTTCTTCCTCGTACGTCATATCTGATCGGATTTCAATCTCAGATGGGGCAATCACATGTGACGGATCAGATCGATATCTACGAAGCATCGAAACATGAAATACATTGTGTATCTTTTCTAGTTCAGAAGTCAACCTTAATCTATAAGCAATAGGCCCGACACGTTCAATAATCTCATATGGTCAGATAAACCTCAGACTTAACTTGCCTTTACATCCCAATCGAAGCACTTTCTTTCACGGAGAAACCTTCAAAAATACCCGGTCTCTGATCTAAAACTCAATGTCTTTAAGTTTCAAATTCGCGTATGACTTTTGTCGATCTGATGCAGCCTTTAAACTATCATGGATCACTACCACTTTCTGTTCAGTCTCTTTAATCATATCAACCCCGTGTATCTTGTTTTCACTGAGCTTGGTCCAGTATAATGGTGTACGACATTTACGACCGTACAAAGCTTCGTAGGGTGCCATTTTGATACTAGATTGAAAACTATTATTATAAGCAAATCAGAGGTAAGTATCGTTCCCATGTACCTTCAAACTCGAGGATGCAACATCTCAACATATCCTCAAGTATTTGAATGGTTCGTTCGGATTGACCATCTGTCTGCGGATGAAAAGCTGTGCTAAAGTGTAGTTTGGAACCTAAAGCATCTTGCAATTTCTTCCAAAACTGCGACGTGAACCTCGGGTCTCTGTCCGAAGCAATGGAAATCGGCACACCATGCAATCTCACAATTTGAGATACATACAACTCAATAAGCTTATCAGCGAAAAGTCCATACGAACTGGAACAAAGTGAGCTGATTTGGTTGGTCTATCCACTATAACCCAAATTGTATCTTTCTTACTCGGTGTCATAGGCAAGCCGGATACAAAATCCATAGTAATTCTGTCCCATTTCCATTCAGGTATCATGATCGGCTGAAGTAACCCAGAAGGCACCTGATGCTCGACCTTTACTTGCTGACAAACTAAGCACTTCGAGACAAATTCAGATATGTCCCGCTTCATACCAGGCCACCAATAAAACTATTTCAGATCGTTATACATTTTCGTGCTACCCGGATGAATAGATAATCGGCCACTGTGAGCTTCATTCAATATCATTAGAATTAAATTCGAATTCCTCGAAACACACATTCGATCTTTGAACTTCAAGTAGTCATTTTTATCAATTCGAAATTTTGACTCAACATTACTTTCACACTGAGCTCGTTTTACCATCAAATCTTTATCGACTTTCTGGGCATCACCAATTTGTTGAATAACCAACTGTCTTGCTTTTAATTCGGCTACTATCGAACCATCATCAGACATAACCATATGTGCGTTCAACGTACGAATAGAAAATAATGACTTTCGACTTAAAGCATCTGCAACGATATTAGCCTTTC
The DNA here is from genome assembly GCA_025503065.1 of Gossypium bickii. Lineage (NCBI taxonomy): Eukaryota > Viridiplantae > Streptophyta > Magnoliopsida > Malvales > Malvaceae > Gossypium > Gossypium bickii. The sequence goes on along the minus strand of CP106710.1, from coordinate 107,308,813 downwards.
CCGGGTGATAGTCAATCACTAACTCATAATCTTTCAATGGCTCTAACCATCTGCGTTGTCTTAGATTCAAATCTCTCTGTGTCGTCAAATACTTCAAACTCTTGTGATCTGAATAAACATGACATTTCTCACCGAATATATAATGACGCCAAATCTTTAACGCGAACACAATGACTGCTAGCTCTAAATCATGTGTCGGGTAATTTGTTTCGTGTGGCTTCAATTGTCTCGAAGCATAAGCTACGACTTTGCCTTCCTGCATCAAAATGCAACCCAAACCATTCAAAGATGCATCACTATAAACAACAAATTCTTTACCCGATTCAGGCTGTACTAACACGGGAGCTTCGGTCAAAAGAGCTTTCAACTGATCGAAACTTTTCTGACACTTTTCTGACCATTCTAACTTAACATCTTTCTGCAATAGCTTTGTTAATAGTGTAGCTATCATAGAAAAACCTTTCACAAATCTTCTGTAGTAACCAGCAAGCCCCAAAAAGCATCAAATTTCAGAAACATTTTTCTATGGTTTCTAATCCAGTATAGCCGATATTTTATTCGGATCAACCCAAATACCTGATGCTGAAACAACGTGGCCCAGAAAACTGATTTCACTCAGCCAGAACTCGTATTTACTAAACTTTGCATACAACTGTTTATCTCGTAAAGTTTGTAGCACAAGCCTCAGATGCTCGGCATGCTCAGTTTCATTTCTGGAGTAAATCAGAATATCATCTATAAACACTACCACAAACTGATCCAAATATTGACTAAAAATCTGATTCATCAAATCCATAAAAACAGCAGGTGCATTATTAAGTCCAAAAGGCATAACCAAAAACTCGTAGTGTCCGTACCTCGTCCGGAAAGCAGTCTTTGGCACATCTGAATCTCTGACTCGCAACTGATAATAGCCCAACCTCAAATCTATCTTTGAAAACACTGAAGCCCCTTTCAACTGATCAAACAAGTCATCAATCCGTGGCAACGGGTATTTATTCTTTATAGTTACCTTATTTAGCTGACTGTAATCAATGCACATTCGCATAGTTCCATCTTTCTTTTTCACGAATAAGACTGGTGCACCCCAGGGAGAGAAACTCGATCGTGCAAAGCCCCTATCTGTTAACTCTTACAACTATGCTTTCAACTCTTTTAATTCTGTAGGTGCCATCTGATACGGAGCTATCGAAATCAGAGTCATCCCTGGTACTTATTCAATACCAAACTCTACCTCTCGAATAGGTGGCAAACCAGGTAATTCCTCAGGAAACACATCTGGATACTCGCACACGACTGGAACGGATTCAATCTTCTTTTCAGTCACTTTACTGTCAAGCACATAAGCAAAGTAAGCTTTATACCCTTTTCTCATATACTTCCGCACTAACATCAAAGATATTACTGCTGGTAACCCATCCAGATTAATAGATTCAATCCGAATAATTTCACCGTTCCGACATCTCAAAATAATGGTCTTTCTTTGCAATTAACAACAGCATCGTGCAAAGTCAACCAATCCATTCACAGAATTATATCGAATTTATCAAAAGGCAACAACATCAAATCGGCTAGGAAACATGAATCTTGAATCATCAACGGACAATTTTTACACACTTTGTTAACCAGAACACACCGGCCCAGGGGGTTTGATACCCGAATCACAAACTCAGTAGACTCAACAGGCAGAGTCCTACTGGATACTAATATTTCACACACATAAGAATGAGTTGATCCAGGATCAATCAATGCAATAACACTAGTATCATAAAGAGTGAAAGAACTGGTAATAACATCTGGAGAAGAAGCATCCTCCCGAGCGCGTATAGCATATGCTCTAACAGGTGCATGAGCCTTTGATCGAACTGTAGTATCCTTTGTTCCTCTCTGACTGCCACCTACATTCCCCGAATGCCTGGGTGGTCTACCACACACTGATACATTGCTCAGTCTGGCATTCTGAACAGTATTTTGCTGGGCTAACATTGGGCACTCTCGAATAAAGTGATCCATCGACCCGCATTTAAAACAGGACCGATAATGCAATCTACAACTCCCGGAATGCCATTTTCTACAATGCTTACACTCAGCCCGGTTCTGCTGAACATTACCAACGCTAGTCATCGAAGTAGCTCGAGAACCTGCAGGAGGTAGATCTCGGTCTCGTTTAGGAAAGCCTGAAGTAGCTTTATGTCGACTGGATTCATCTCTGAACTTCTTTGATACCGAATGAAAGGTCTTACTCGATGATCTTTTCTGAATGTCTCTAGCTTCAAATTCGGCTCTTCTTTTTTCTTTCCCAAGTTCTTCGGCTTTACAGGCTTGTTCGACAAGTACTACAAACTCTTTGATCTCAAGTATGCCAACCAGCAACTTAATGTCTTTATTCAGACCATCTTCGAATCTTTTACACATAATAGCCTCGGTTGAAAAACATTCTCTAGCATATCGGCTCAATTTCACAAATTTTCGTTCATATTCAGTCACGGTCATACGACCTTGTTTCAATTTTAGAAATTCTTTACACTTTTGATCGATGAATCTCTGACTGATATATTTCTTATGGAACTCAGTCAGAAAGAATTCCCAGGTCACTTTCTCCTTTGGAACCACTGATACTAGTGTATTCCACTAGTGATATGCTGTGTCCCTCAATAGTGATATTGCACATTTTAAACATTCATCCGGAGTACATGATAGCTCGTCGAACACACGGATAGTATTATCAAGCCACAACTCAGCTCGTTCCGTATTATCATCATCATTAGCTTTAAACTCTTCGGCACCGTGTTTCCTGATTTTATCTACAGGAGGCCTACTAAATCTCATCAGATCTATCATCGGAGGTGCTGAAGGTATCGGAGATGGATTATTCGAATGTGGAGATTGATGCACAGCCGGATTATTCTGGATATATTGAGTAAACCATTCGTTCATCATCTGGTAGAAGGCTTGCTTAGCCTCCCCCTCATGGCTACTCAAAATAGGTCGAGAGTCTATCGACGCTAACCCATCCGTGGGATCGGGTGCTACGCTTTCAACGTCATTAGCTACTGCCCTATCGGGATCCATTTACTATATAAAAGCACAATTCAGATGTCAGACGTCATCACACTATCGCATTATAAATTAAAGCATGTATAGCTAGACTCACACGCGCTACGGTAGTCCTAGAATCGACTAAACCGTAAGCTTTGATACCAATCAAATGTAACACCCTTAACTCGTATTCGTCGCCGGATTGGGGTTGCAAGGCATTACTGAACATAGCACAAGTCACAATAAGAAATTTTACTGCTCATATAGTCAAATCCGAATGTGCTGTAAGTATAATGCATTATCAATGTTTACAACCATTTCGAGCATATCTCAGAACCATTAACCAAATTTCATATGAACATTTTTGCATCAAACACAAAGGTTTCAATATTCGCACATGCACATGCTCACTTAAAAACTACTTAGACAAGATGTCAAATATTAAATCAAAACATACACGTATATTTATATATATAAACTTTATTTAACATGACCAAGATATACCAAATGCTCATACATCCATGCAAAAGCATAACTCAAAACATCTAAATGAACATAATCGTACCTAAAAATACCAAACATGTCTCCCATAATCCAAAGCACATAAATTTAAACTTTATAATCATGCACAATTATAATACACGTTCGATAATGTAAATTCAAAACTCAACCTATAATCACATGCTATGGCCGAATATACATTTTTCAAGATTAAGCAATATTCCAAATTGATTTGTGTTTCAACGAATGTACTTCACTAGTAAATATTTATCAATTCATAGTCCAATCGAATTAAAAAGCACATATACCAATTTCCCACGAACAACCCCTATTATTTCAAAACGCATAATAAGATCAACTATCAACCATGCACAATCAATCACATTCAATGATTATCTTAACCTTTAGGTCAAATCATATATATATTCATCCTAATTAATGTACTATAAGATATACTACTAAAATAGCTAATTACTAAGTCAAATGCATGACATAATAAACACGATAATCAAACAAACTACCAACACATGCATACATACATTATCGATTGTACTTTTATAATGAATAAACATCATGGTTGAATACATTCAAGACCATAGTACCATAATTTAGCCATTTTCGCATGGCTATAAATATATACAAAGACGAAATTTCATTGATTCAAAAACTAGTCTAGCCTATAAATGCCTTAGGTTCAAAATCCAACTTTAAAGGTACCAAAATAAGTCAATAGTGTGGATGACTCCGATGATGATCCCCTGAGCTCGCAGCTTAACCAAAATCTATAAAACAGAATAACGAACAGACAGAGTAAGCTAACTTAGCTTAGTAAGTCTTAATCAAAATTAATAAATCATTTGGATTTTCAATCATGCTAAACCGAACAATTTGTAACAATTATAAATAATAGCATAACGCTTATTACTGTCATAGCCAAAAGCCAATGTCCTTACATAGCAAAACATTAATCATTATCTACTTTAAAGGTAGAACTTATCAAATGCACATTTATTAATAAAAATATATGTATACCTCCTTACACAACCAAATAACAATTTCCATATATATATATGCATAGTAAGCCCACATAACCGAATGTATGTATTAATATAATCTCACAGTATTAATATAATCTCACATATCTAAATATATATATGTATATATTTCACATAACCAAATGAATATACACAAAATTCCACATAACCAAATGTATATAACTATATATATACATACATATACATCTTTTAAGCAATTATCATGCTTGCAAGTAAACAATATCCATTCAACATCATTTAACCACATATTCAAGAAACCGAAAGTACAAGCAAATTTATTCCATCAACTTATTTGCTCAATAACATTTCATAAGACATATACATATATAAATACGTACCTTATGGCCGAATTAAACCAAATTCATTTAAATAAGATTTAGCTTACTCAATTTCTTCCATCACTTATCATTTCATAAGCCCAAGCTTAGAATATAATTCACCGGTATAAAACCTGCTAGGCATAAGCCTGAATCACACACCGACACTAAGCCTGCTAGACTTGAGGTCTGATATTCAATCACTGTCATTCAGCTTGCTAGGCATAAAGCATGATAAATTTCACCAGGACAAGGCTTGCTAGGCTCTAAGCCCGAATATTGATATCATTGAGCTATCTCACACACATTTCAAATATCAAATATTTCATATATTCACATAATTCATACGAATTCCCAATTCAATTAAGTTAAGCTCAATTACACTATTACGATACTTTATCACATCTAGCTTTATTTATTACAAATCCATAAATTCCAATTCAGCATATTAAACTAAATTACATCATATATTAACGGTGTCTAATTGCTTAAAGACTTACCTCAGATATCGACGGACAGCAAAAACCGGCTATTCGATAATTTTTGTTTTTCCCCGATCCAAGTCTATTTTTCTTTGTTCTTGATCTAAACATGTTCAAATTAAGCTCATTCAAACACATTTCTATTCAATTTAATCCCAAAACACATAAATGGGCAATTTACCATTTTGCCCCTAATATTTTACATTTTTATAATTAAGTCCTACATGCACAAAACACAAAATACACAAAATTTGGCCACACACCTTAAGGGCCGAATATCCCTAGTCTTCATACAAATCCATGCATTTCATTTATTTCACATTTTAGTCCCTCAAAAATTTATCTTTGCAATTTAGCCCAAAATACTCAAATTCATCAAAAATCCAAAGACAAAACATATTAATCTAACGCATATATTTCATAATTCATCCTTAAACAACATAAAAAACCAATTATCAACAACAGCTCAACTCAAAATATTCATAAAACTCAAAAATTAAAGCATGGGTCTTGAAGATTTCTAAGCAACGATCTCAAAAACGTAAAAATTATCAAGAACCGAAATCAAACTAACCTTGAATTTTAGCTTTAACAATAGCCGAACCTATGCTTTCTCTATTTTTTTTCCTTTTCTTACATTCAGCCAAGAGAACAAAAAGATCATATTGGCCTTGTTTTGTTTTATTATTATTACATACATATTAATCCATTTCCAAATTTACCCATCAAAATAAAAAATATAAAACATATTACTCAAGGTCATTATTGACCAATACATTCCACTATCTTTAAAACATTCGGCTAAAAATGATGAAAACAAAGCCACTTTTTTTTGTTTTCTTTATATTGATATAATATAATAACTAATAAAATAATATACTAATCTAACTTATATTATAACTTATGAAAACATATAATATAAAGTATATAATTATAAAACCACATTCAATGTCGTCCACTTACTATAGTAATGGCTTAATTGCCAACTAAGTCCTCGCAATTATAAAGCCACAACACATAGGCACTTTAGCAAATAGCAAGCAACTTTCACATTCAATACAATTTCATCATTTTGTCAAATTATACACACGAACAGACAAATTAGCTTACGAAAATTTATCACATGCTTAATTACATATCAACGGCACATGAAATTAATATAAAAATATTATTTAGACTCAGATTCGTGGTCCCGAAACCACTGTTCCGACTAGGGTGTAAACCGGACTGTTATAGGGTTACATTGCACTCATTATTGATATGCCATGACATAAGGGCTAAGACCAATATGCTTCTGTGGGCTTAAGCCCAGATTTCATTGTAAGGGGAATTGCACACTGAGTTCTCGTAACTCACCCCTCTGCTAACTTTTGCAGGTGATACTTAATTCAATGGATTTAGGCCAGAGGAGTGGACTTCGTGGTGGCCATGCACAGGTTTCCGTTTAATTCAACTAAACTTTGCTTTATTTATCATTTTCTGCTTTTGGGTATTTTTATTATGTAATAAGGCCACTATTAGGTTGCTTTAATTTCGGTTTAAACTTTAGATGTTTTAATTACAATTAATTGATACGACGTTTATATAAAAAAAAACAAATAGAGGTTTTCCACAAATTAACTAACGATTTTATAAATAAAATTTGACAACAGACCTCAAAGTTACTCTAGTGAAACGTCAAAGGTTTTGAAACGTCACTTATACACATAAAATCTTCGTAAATTGATCATTGAGTTTTTCAAAATTAAAACTTGAAGTTTCCAAAGAAAGGGTTTTTAAAATTTTTCTGAAAAACACGAAGTTTCAAAAGGATCTTCCCATGTGACATGTCAGATTCGGTCGTGGTTTTGAGTTGGGTTTTGGGGAGTTACAATTGTGGTATCAGAGCCTGGTTGCAAAACTCAACTATGGGTTTTGGGCTCAAAATATTTTCCAAAGTGGGTCTAAAAATGGTTTAGAAAGAAAATATATGTTTTCTTTGGAAGTATGGCACCCGAGTCTCCGGCACCAAGTCCGTATGGTAAGTTTTCTGACTGAATTGGGTGATTTGCATGAAGTAATTATGTTATGCTATGAATGCTAGAATTAAGAAACTCAACTTTAGGGATTTATACCTAGTTCTGCGGAAAATTACTTCTAAATTGTACTATCATAAGACTACTCATTAATAAACATTGAAAAGAAATGCTAATGAATAAAATTTATAATCAGATTAAGACAATATGATAGATGTGAGTGCTAGAGGACGTGGATGTGGTGCACGCAACCGTGGTAGGGGCCGGGGTGCTAAGGCTGAGTTTTTGGAAGTAAGACATGAGCCCGAGGGTGAAGCGCCAGCATCACCCATGGCAAAAGCGGGATCCCATGATAGAACTGGTGGAGATGATGCTTTGTCTCAAGCAATGCTGCCTGTGCTGGAGCAAGTTGCTGGGGCAAGCATTGGGTCAGCATCTCGGAAGTCTATTCCCGAACGACTTCGAGCAAATGGAGCTGAAATGTTTAGGGGTATCTCTGGTGTGGCCCCAAATGTAGCTGAGTATTGGCTGGAGGCAGTCGAGCGGATTATGGATGATATAGACTGCACGTTAGAAGAGAAATTGAAAGGAGCGGTGTCTCTTCTCCGGGATGAGGCATATTAGTGGTGGCTCACAATAAGAGAGGGTACTTCAGCGGATCGTATTAACTGGGATTTCTTCAAGATAGCATTTTAAAGGAAATACGTTGGGGCAAGCTATGTGGATGCCCAGACGAAAGCATTCATGAATCTGGTAGAAGGGAGTAAATCTGTGGCTGAATATGAAGTGGAATTTTTGCGCTTGAGCTGTTACGCCCGAGGGATAGTTGTGACCGACTATGAGCGTGGCGTACAGTTCGAAGATGGGCTGCAAGACAAGTTGAGAGTGTTGATAGCTCTGCAGCGGGAGAGGGATTTTGCTATTTTGGTTGAAAAAGCTAAAATAGCTGAGGAGGTAAAGCGGATTGAGAGGCAAAACATGGATAAGGATAGGGGTAGAAATAAGAGGAGTTTTGGGCCGTCAATGTCAGCTGGGGGTTTTCAGAAGAGACCAAGGGTTGATGGGCCGGGTCGAGTTGCGATGCCTATTGCTGTTGGTCAGTCTCGACAGTGTGCTCAGTGTGGGATATCACATTCGGGGGAGTGTTGGGGAAGAGATAGAGGATGTTTCAGGTGTGGATCTAGGAATCATGTAATAAGGAACTGTCCGCAAGAGTCAGCTAGGGCATGGTCAGTAAATCAGAGTTTTGTTCAGCCGAGAAGAGGTGGACAATAGCCGCTGAGAGGTCGTGGTCCGATCAGAGGGGCAAATGGTTTTGGCTGTGGTCATGGAGCAACGAGCAGGGGTGTTGGTAATGCAGATGCAAGGCAGTCGGGTTTAGTTTATGCAGCTCGACGGCGAGAGGATGGCGACGCATCAGACGTCATAACTGGTACATTCCTTATAGCTGATAAGCCATTTCTTACTTTGATTGATATTGGATTGACTCATTCTTATGTTGCTTGTACTATATTTGAGACTTTAAGTATAGAATCTGAAATTGCTGCTAGAGAAATGACTGTGGTTAGCCCTTTAGGAAAATCCGTAGTAGTGAACAAGATGTTTGGGGATGTGCCTTTAGAAATTCAGGGAGTAGTATTTCCGGCGGACTTGATGGAATTACCATTCGGTGAGTTTGACCTTATCTTAGGCATAGATTGGCTGGTTAAGCATCATGCTAATTTGGATTGCGCGACTAAGCAAATGTTGTTGAGAACTCCAGAGGATATTGAGGTGGTTGTGATAGGAGAAAGAAGGGATTATTTGTCTAACGTGGTTTCTACGTTAAGGGCTGTTAAGATGGTTCGTAAAGGGTGCAAGGCATTCTTAGCTTTTATCAGTGCCTTGGATGCAAAAGAAGTGACTGTAGAGGGGGTTAGAATAGGGAAGGAATTTATGGATGTCTTTCCTGAAGAACTTCCGGGGTTGCCTCCGGATCGTGAGGTGGAATTTGGAATTGAACTACTTCCAGGTACGGCTCCGGTATCCATCGCCCCTTATAGGATAGTGCCGAAGGAGCTGGTAGAACTTAAAGCTCAGATCCAGGAGTTGTTGGATCGTGGGTTTATTCGACCAAATGTATCTCCGTGAAGAGTGCCAGTGTTGTTTGTAAAGAAGAAGGACGGGTCGATGTGTATGTGCATTAACTACCGCCAGTTAAATAAGTTGACGATTAAAAATAAGTACCCGCTACCGAGGTTTGACGATCTGTTCGATCAGCTTAAAGGTGTTTCAGTCTTTTCGAAGATAGATTTGAGGTCAGGTTGTCATCAGCTTAAGGTCAAGGAAGCAGACATTCATAAGACGGCGTTTCAGACTCGCTATGGTCACTATGAGTTTTTAGTGATGCCATTCGGGTTGAGGAATGCACCAGCTGCGTTTATAGATATGATGAACCGGGTATTCGAACCCTATCTGGACCTGTTTGTAGTGGTGTTTATAGACAATATTCTGGTTTACTCAAGAACGAAAGAGGAGCATGATTCGCACCTTCGAGTTGTTCTGCAAGTTTTAACAGAGAAGCAGTTGTATGCCAAATTTAGTAAGTGTGAATTTTGGCTGAGAGAAGTTACCTTTTTAGGGCATGTTGTTTCTGCGGAGGGGATTAGGGTGGATCCCCGAAAAATTGAAGCTGTTCTGGATTGGAAGCCATCAAAATCTGTAGCAGAAATTCGAAGTTTTCTTGGGTTAGCTCGATACTGCATAAGGTTTGTTGAGGGATTCTCCTTGATTGCGTCACCCTTGACTAAGTTGTTGCGAAAAGGGGTACCATTTGTTTGGGCTGATAAACAGCAAGAAAGCTAAAGAGAAGCTGAAGAGAATCATGACAGAGGCTCCAGTATTGATGTAGCCTGAGGCGAGAAAAGAGTTTTTGTGATGCAAGAAGGGAAGGTAGTTGCGTATGCGTCTCAGCAGTTAAGACCGCATGGGGTGAATTATCCCACGCACGACTTGGAGTTAGCTGCGGTGGTGTTTGCTTTGAAAATCTGGAGACACTATCTATATGGGGAGAAGATCATTATCTACACCGACCATAAGAGCCTGAAATATCTCCTTACCCAGAAAGAGTTGAATTTAAGGCAACGGAGGTGGATTGAGCTATTGAAGGATTATGATTTCTCGATCGAGTACCACTCAGGTAAAGCTAACGTAGTGGCAAATGCGTTGACTCGGAAGGTGATATCGGATTTGAGGGTAATGCTTGCTCGTCTCAGCTTGTATGATGATGGGAGTTTACTAGCAGAACTTCAAGTGAAGCCGATGTGGGTAAGCCATATTAAGGAGAAGCATTTATTGGACGATGTCTTAAGTGCTCGACTTCTGCAAGAACAGAATGGTGGGGTAGAGAATTATAGTTTAAACAGTGATAGGGTATTGTGTTTCCGCGAGAGGGTCTGCATGCCGAAGGATGTTGAGTTGAGACAGATGATTCTTCAAGAAGCACATAGTAGCCCTTACACTATACATCCTGGTGGGAGTAAGATGTATCAGGATTTGCGTGAATGGTTTTGGTGGCCTGGATTGAAGCAAGAAATTACCAAGTTTGTGGGTAGGTGCTTGACGTGTCAGCAGGTGAAAGCAGAGCATCAGTTGCCTTCGGGGTTATTACAGCCTGTGAAGATTTCACAGTGGAAATGGGAGACGATAACGATGGAATTTGTTAGTGGGCTACCTCTTACGCTTATGAAGAAAGATTCGGTATGGGTGATTATTGATCGGTTAACGAAGTCTGCCCATTTCATACCTGTTCGTGTTGACTATTCTTTGAAGAAGCTGGCTAAGTTGTATGTGGCAGAGATTGTAAGGATGCATGGGGTACCAGTGTCTATCATATAGGACAGAGACCCTAGGTTTATGTCACGATTTTGGAAGGCGCTGCATCGGGCACTAGGTACAAGGCTGGATTTTAGTACGGTGTTTCATCCACAGACTGATGGTCAGTCTGAGAGGGTAATCCAGATCTTGGAAGACATGTTGAGAGGCTGTGTTATAGACTTCAAGGGTAGTTAGAAGGATTTTCTATCGCTGGTAGAATTCGCATACAACAATAGATACCAATCCAGTATTCAGATGGGACCTTATGAAGCGCAGTATGGCCATAGGTGTCGAACCTCTACCTGCTGGACAGAGTTGGGTGAGCGACAGTTGTTGGGTCTGGAATTGATTTCAGAGACAGAGGAGAAGGTTAAGCTAATTCGGGCTCGGTTGAAAGAAGCTTCTGATAGGCAGAAGTCATATGCAGATCTGAAGTGTAAGAAGATAGAATTTGCAATGGGTGATCGGGTTTTCTTGAAAGTTTCACCATGGAAGAAGGTAATAAGGTTCAGACGGAAGGGCAAGCCAAGTCCCAGGTTTATCGTGCCTTATCGGGTACTAAAACGTGTAGGACCAGTGGTGTATCAGCTTGAGTTACCTTCGGAGTTAAGATTGACATATGATGTATTCCATTTCTTGATGTTGAGATGTTACCATTCTGATCCGTCTCACATTGTGCCGGTGGAGGAAATTGAAGTAACACTAGACCTGTCCTTTGTGAAGGAACCAGTACAGATCTTAGATCGAGACGTTAAGGTACTGAGGAGGAAATCAACTCCTTTGTTCAAAGTTTTGTGGCGAAATCATGGTGTAGAAGAAGCTACGTAGGAGCCAGAGGATGCGATGCGACAGCAATACCCTCACCTCTTTTGGTCAGGTAAATTTCGAGGCTGAAATTTCTTTAAGGGGGTAGAATTGTAACATCCCAAGTTAGGGGGTCCTGCATTTCATGTTTTTGTGTGTTTGGGTTGTTCTGGTTGCTATTTGGATGTGTTTGGGGGTTTTGGGAAGGCCCGGGTTCAAGTTGGGGTCTTGGTTAAATTTTTATTTTAGGGCACTTTAGGGGAAAGCTGGTAGAGGTAGGTCTTATGTGTTATTGAGTGTAATTGGTATCACAAGATGGAGAGTGGTAGAGTGGCAAGGTGACGCCTAGGAAGCAAGGGGGATGACGCCTCAAGGGGAGCTTAGAGGAGAAGGGAGTAAGTTCGAGTTGCACAGCTTGCATTTTGAAGTTTTTTTTTGGAGTCATGATGAGAGGTGGTCGATTTCGGCATGGACACTTCAAGGGTGAGTGTTGAAGGGTCAAAGAGTTTGAATGGATGGCCATGAGGGGTTGGTGGAGTTTGAAGGGGTCAAACTAAATCAAATGGATGATGGAGAGGGAAAGTAGGAGGAAATCGTGGAAGGTGATGTTGGTGGTAGAGTTGAGTTTCGGCTAGGGGTGTATAGGTTGGTAATTTTCGGGAAATTGTGGATGTGGGGAGTTGAAGTGAATCGTAGCCTTTGAGTGGTTAGGTGCCAAAAGTCTTTAGGAGCTTTTTAGTTTTCATTTTGGTCATTTTCGGTCACTATGTGAGAGTAGTGAAACCGAAACTTCAACCCTTTCTTGGTATTCTCTTTGTCTTTTGTTTTCTTCCCCTCTCATCTTTTCTCTCTTCAATCGAACCTAGTGCCTCATTTCATTTTCACCATTTGTGACTTGTTTCTTCATCTTAGCCGAAACACCTTTTGTTTTTCTTCTCTGTCTTGTTCCTTTGGTGATAGCCAAATGTCAGTATAGTGATTTGTGTTTTCTACATTTCTTTTCTTCCATCTGCTATTTGCTTCTTCATTGTCGAACCTAAGCCGAATCTCCCTACTCCATTTACCAGTTGTTCTCCTTCAAAGCCGAATCTGTAAGTGTCTTAGCCAAAACTTATTCCTCTCTTTTATCTTCTTCCTTCTCTTCTTTATTTCAAATTTTTGTGGAAGCCGAAACCCCTTTTTTCAGTCAAGTGTAGGCACCCTTTTCTGTCAATTTTGCTGATAGCCGAACATAAACTCTTCATTCGGCAAACTCTTGTTTTGGTAAGTAGCTTTCTTCTCTTTTCTCCTCGTTCTTTGTCTTTTTCTCTTTGGGTTGGTTAAGCCAAAGTTCTAACTCACTCTTTGGGCTCTGACCGATTGTAGAAAGGTGTGATTCCATCATCTCTTTGTCGTGTGGCCTGTTTGCAAGAGGATTTTGGTAAGTGGTTGTTGGCCGAATGGGTGGTAAGGGGTTCTTTATCGACTTGTTTGGCCGAAAGGCCACTTCTTTTGATCTATGTGGAGAACCGATTTTAACATGGTGATTATTTAGGGACTCGATCAGTTTCTTCGGCCAATCAGTTAGCATTCGGTTTCTGTCGATCTAGGTAAGAAACTTCTTCAATTTGAGCACCTATTCTCTCTCTCATTTTCAATGCCTTAACCTAGTTTCCTGATCAAGATCTTTTCATGGATTCGAATGCTAGTCAGGTAAGGGAGGGGATTGGACTCGTAGTCCCTGCCCCTAAGTTCAAACAACGCGCAGTGTCAGCCGTTCGGGATTTTTCACCGGGTTGTGGACCGGGTTCAAATCTAGATAGACAGATAACAGTTGTTCCCTCTTCTGAGAGTGTCGATAACATTAAGAGTTTAGCTCTCTTTATTTGCAGGTGTGTAATTCTCACACCTTACTTTATTATGGTATAAATGAATTTGCATATGTTAATTAAAAGCCGAGAACTTCGGTAATGCTTATCGAGTTACCCTTGGAGGGTAAAACCAGAGAGATCAAGTTAGTTACGTAAAATTTTTATGACATGTATGTATCGTAGCATGAAAAGATAAATGCATGATTGTTGATGCTTATTGATGCATGTTATATTGATTAAGTATGTCAGCATGTTGCATGGGGTGGGATAATGATATTGATGAAAGGGGAAGTATTTATCGATAACTCAGTCACACTGCTTTGATGGCTCAGTGCCATGTATTTATTGGTGACTTGGTCACATTATCGTAGTGGCTAGGCCACATATATCGGTGACTCTGTCACATTATATCGGCTTTGAGTAGTATGACTGTCAGCATGACTGCCAAAGAGGAGTGTAGCAGATGGAGGGTTGATTGTAAAAATCCCCAGGAGTGTTGAGGTTGGACATATGAAGTGGAGTGTAGAGGATGGATCATTAGGTTGGGTTGGGTTGCATTGCACTCATTATTGATATGCCATGACATAAGGGTTAAGGCCAATATGCTTCTGTGGGCTTAGGCCCAGTTTTCATTGTAAGGGGAATTACACACTGAGTTCTTGTAACTCACCCCTCTGCTAACTTTTGTAGGTGATACTTAGTTCAGTGGATTTGGGTCGGAGGAGTGGACTTCGTGGTGGCCATGCATGGGTTTCCGTTTAATTCAACTAAACTTTGCTTTATTTATCATTTTCTACTTTTGGGTATTTTTGTTATGTAATAAGGCCTATATTAGGTTGCTTTAGTTTCGGTTTAAACTTTAGACATTTTAATTACAATTAATTGATACGACGTTTATTTAAAAAAAAAACAAATGGAGGTTTTCCACAAATTAACTAACGATTTTATGAACAAAATTTGACAACAGACCTCAAAGTTACTCTAGTGAAACATCAAAGGTTTTGAAATGTCTTTTATACATAGGAATTGGGCGAATTAAAATCTTCGTCAATTGATCACTGAGTTTTTCAAAATCAAAACTTTAAGTTTCCAAAGAAAGGGTTTTTAAAATTTTTTTGAAAAATGCGAAGTTTCAAAAAGATCGTCCCATGTGACATGCCAGATCCGATCGTGGTGTTTGAGCCGGGTTTGGGGTGTTACACACTTGTGTGGCCCATTTCACATGTTGTCGGTCTCAGATATCCAGATTTCGAAACCACACTTACCCATTGATCGTTTTTCAACAATTTCGCCCATGTGGGCCGAAAAGCCCGTTGGGCCCGTTAAGCCCATTCGGCTCGGTTAGGCACGTTACAGCCTCATTTTTGCGAGAGTGCTCGTGAAACTCTCCGTGACTTACTGTCTTTACTCATGTCACGATTTACCACTATGAGCATTCGCACGCTCAAGTGGTCGCAGATGCTGGTTTTCCAGCTTTTCGGCTTTTGGCCTATTCGCACAACGCCACAAACAATCAATTAGAGAGGGTGTGAGATTACACACCTGTTATGGATTGCGTGATAGGATATTCTCCGCGGCACCTAAGGATGAAATCAATTAACAGTTAGCCTAAACCTTAATACAATTTCTTCCAAGTATTGAGATTGATTAACAATCTACATAACTTACCAACAATCCAAGAGATTCACTGCAAGGAAAGATTGTCTAAACGTTTCCTTGATTTAAGCCCGTTGTCCCTTGCAACGTTGAAACCGAGAAGCAGTGTTAGCCATTAAACTCGTATCCAATCTTTAAATAATAAGAGCCTTTCAGCTTGAAAACGAACAACCCAACATAAAAACCCCCATCACCCCATATTCGGCCACAACCCAACTTACCAACCAAATCTTGAAAATCAAACGTTAGAAGATCGACGAGAGTGTCCGCTAGCCCTCCAACAGCTTCGTCCCATACCAACAAACCAAAAGGATTTGAGGTAGAAGGGATGGATTGATTCAGCCTTAGTCAAAAGAAATAGGATGAGAACTTCAGCTTTTAGCAGAGAAACAGAAAGTGAAAAGAATAAGAAACTAGCAGAAGAGCAACACGAACCTTAAATTAGAGATGAGCCGAATAGGAAGATGAGATTCGGCACAACAGCAAAACGCAAGAATCACTATTTGGCTTTGAAGCAAACCGTAATGAAAACCGAAAGGTGAGGAAGAATGGAGTCAACCACTTGAAGAATAGAAGGAAAGAGGAGTAGGGGTTTCGACAACTAGCAATAAAACAAGATAGCTCACAATTTAGCTATGGAGGCTGAGTCGAAATGAGAATCAAATAAAGAACAAAAGCCAAAAGGGTAGGTGTAAGAATGATTCGGCTTAAGGAGATAAGAGTGTAGAAGAAGAAGAAAAAATGAAAGGAAAAGAGAAAGAAATGGACGAATTGAGAGAGTAGAAGGGTAGGAGAAGATTTGGCCAACAAAATTTGCAAAGAACCAAAATTGACACGAAAAGCAAAAGAAGAGAAAATGCATAGACAAACAAAAAAGGTTCGGTTTTGCTACCTACACCAAAAGCCATATTCCCTTGCCCAAAACACAACCCCTAGCCGAATTTCTCCTCCCCACACATCCCACATTCGGCCAACCTCTACCTCTCGCACTCAAATCCCCTGATTCTCTCCTCAACTTCCTCCTCAATCCACTCTCCATCATCCATTCAAATCCCTTGACCAAGTCCTCAACTATCCCGGTAGAATCTGATCCAGACTCAGCTACTTCCTTTTCCTGAGCACAAAAATAAAACCCTCCAAGTGCTACTTGTGGGATTCGAACCTCACTCCCCTTGTATGCATGCTGATGCCACCACCGCTGTGCCACTTACTCACTTGTGTTAGCAAAACACCAACATATTCCCTTAAGCCTTGCTTTATACAGTCCTCCCCCCTAAAGTGGCCAAAAACCAAAATTTTACCAAGGCTCAAACTTGACCCCAGGCCCCCCAAGGCCCCTAAACACTCTTAAACAACACACAAAGTCAACATAACATGCATTCACACAAATATTACAGACCCCTAAATTTTAGGATGTTACAAGCCATATTGGGAAGCTCCAAAAAGCCATTATTCAGGAAGCTTACAAAGAGCCTTTAATCGGGAAGCTCACGAAGAGCCATATATCGGGATGCTCATAAGAGTTGTGGTGTGTCTACAACACATGCAGAATCACAACTAAACGAGATGCTCCGAAGAGCTATTAATGGGAAGCTCGTAAGAACCATATAACGGGAAGCTCGAGAAGGCCATATATCGAGATGCTTATGAGAGCTAATAACGGGAAGCTCTTTCGAGCTGTGGTGTGTCTGCAACATATGCAGGACCACAACCAATTTAGGAACCCTATATCCATCAAATTTTATTTATTCAATCGAGACTTTATACTTATCGAGCATTATTGGATATGTGACCGATTTTCATACATGTCAATTATAGAATACACATACACAATATTCAATTTAAAACATATAAATATACAATTTAATTACACGAACTTACCTCGACAATTGTTCGTGTACGCAAAATCTACTAAACCGACACTTCCTTTTCACTATCTAACTCCGTATTTAGTCTATCCGGATCTATACGAGTAAATTTAGCTCAATTTAATACAATTCATATTCAATTCAATCTAATTCACATCTCTGGAAAAATTATCATTTTGCCCCTATACTTTAATTTAATTAAAATTTCGTCCCTAGGCTCAGAAAATGAAATTCATGCAATTTAATCCTTATTCCAAGCCTAGTTGATTTTTTCATATAACATTAGCAGCCCATGTATTTCATAAAATTCAAACTTTTTCCATGAATTTTACATATTTTCAATTTAGTCCCTAAATCATAATTTCATCAAAATTCTCTTTACAAAAGTTGTTTATCTATCAACAACATTTCATTTTCTACCATAAACCTTCATAATTCATGCATATTCATCCATGGCAAAACCCTAGTACTTTGATAACTTTGCAAATTAATTCTCGAGATAGTTAGATTAAGCTATTACGATCTCGACAATATAAAAATTACTAAAGACAAGACAATAATTCATACCTAATTAAGCCAAAATAGTTTGCTTGAACTCTTCATCCATAACTATGGTTTCCATGTCTTTAATTTTAGGAAAGATGATAAAATGATGATATTTTATGTTATTTTATTATTTATCATCTTTTCATCTTTTACTTTCCAATTTAATCCTTTTCTTTATTTAATATTCCATGGATGACTAAGCATACTTATCTACTAACTCCTCTTAATGGTATATTTGCCATATAAGGACCTCTAATTTTGAATTCCATAGCTATTTGATGCTTATAGCTACTAGAACTCAGCTTTTGCATTTTATGCAATTTGGTCCTTTCCATCTAAATAGACATGTAACCAATAAAAATTCTCTACGAAATTTTCATTTTTAATCATAAGACAAAGATTTGAATCATGCAAGTCTTCCAAATACACCATATATGTATTTCCTATTCTATGACCAAGAAGCATAATCTTACTAGACACAATGTCAATTACTTTACATCTATTTGTCTCAAAAATGACATTGAGACCTTTATATAATAATTGACTAATACTTAGAAGATTCTGCTCAAAACTGTTGACATAAAAATCATTTTCAAAATAAATTGAAGACTTTTTACAAATAATGTAACACCCCACGCTCGACCCTTCCATCGGATCTGAGTTTGGAGTGTCACAAATAGACCTATACTTAATTTGACTAAGTTAGTTGCTACCAATCTAAAAATGAAGATACAAATAATACTTATTGCAACTAAAGTCTTAAGCCGCTAAATGTTTAATCCTTCAAATTATTTTCATTTCTAATCATACTATTTATTTACAAAGGAATTCTTAAAATTTCAAAAAGGACTATCTATCCTAAAGTTCGAATTCTATACTATCTAACTTCGTTATTATTGATTTGGTGGTGAAGCCTCCAATGGTACACCATTCCTATGTGCATGACTTGATCCATCAGCGATCCTTAATCTCCACTCCTTCTGGCTTGGTCCCTCCTCGAAGTCCTTATCTTTTCAAGTCTAATGAACATCATACATACTACTGTAAGTTCCAATAAACTTAGTCAGTTCCTTCGCTGTATCATAATTTATCCCTATTACACGAAGGTAACATATGTAAAATAAAAAAAATATAAATACTCCATGCTCGCTCCAAGTGAATGTTCTTTATTAAAAGGGTGAACTCATCCCGACCCTTCGAGCTACTTGGCTCATCATAAGACCTTCCTCTGGTTAGACTCTCCAATTGGACGTATCCTAAAAACCTTGCCATATTAGCTAGTCCTATCCTTACTTTTTTCCTTTCCATTCTCTCATACACACCTCATACAAGGTGCTCGATGACTGTTGACTTACTTGGCTGTACGCCTATTTCCTTGTATACTCCTCCATGGTAGTTTTCGCATCCCTCCACCTAAGAATTCTTATGGCTTACCTTCCTTGGTGGACTTCTTGTTCCCATATCAATCTTGAAGGTCTTGTTGACATTCCTGTAATAAACAAGCCTTCAACAGGCCTCACTATTCTAGCGAACTCATTGTCCTTCCACCTTGTCGTTTGCTATGATGGGATTACGCTAACACTAGCCCTTACTTGGACACTCTTCTACCCCACAAGTGAAAGGAGGTCTATCTCTGTAACATGTAACACCCCTTACCCATATTCGACACCGAAACAGGGTATGAGGCATTACCGGACTTATATGCAAGCAATCATACAAAACTGAGACATGACTTTCCACTCAAATTTAAAACTTTCTATAAACATTCATATCACCCCTTAAACGAGCCTACGAGGCCCAAAACATACATAAGGAATGGATCGGGACTAAACTGAGAATTTTAGAAACTTCTGGGAAAACTTAGAAAATTTTCATTAAAAAAGTCTACACGCCCGTGTGGGTGAAGGGATACGCCCATGTGGCCTATCACATGCTCGTGCTTCAGGCCGTGTCAAAAATAGGGGACATTCTGTTTATGATGTCATCAACCAATGCCAAGACACACGCACGTGTCCTTAGGCCGTGTGGCGAACTAAATTCCTAAAATCAAGTGCAGATTTCACACAGCCTAGGCACATGCCCATGTCCTATTACCGTGTCTTCCACACGGTTGAGACACACGACTGTGCCTCAGTCTATGTGGTTACTACTGGGCATTCTGTTTTGCTAACGTAGGGTGCAGGAGGGCACACGACCATAACACACGCCTATGGCGCAAGCTGTGTGTCATACACAGCCTAGACACATGCCCGTGTGTCTATCCATGTGGACAAAATAAGGCTATTTACCAAGCCTCTTTTCCACCCATACTTGCACCAACCTACACAACATCAAAACCACACCAATCCAAATATATATATATAATTTCAAGGCACTTAATATAGCATAACTAAGTGTTTCACCATCATCAAACATCCGTGATCACATGCAACATATCATCATTCCACCATTAATAACCATAGGCCACATCATAATAGCATTGGCACATACATTCATATATGAATAGGTTTGTAACATCCTTAAATCGGGGTTCTGCATTTTGCTTGTGTTACATGTAATGAATGGTTTATAATGGTGATTTAACATGTTTTGGGGTCTAGTTATAACCTTGGGTTAGGCCTGAGTTAGGGCTAAAAATTTCTTTTTGGTACATAAGGAAAAGGAGCTAGGGGATCTAGGGGTTAGAAATTATTGGGAGTTTTAGACATAGGAATACCAGTGGAAAAGTGGCAAGGAGGCGTCACTAAGGTGTCTAGGGAATAACGCCACAAGCAGGGTGGGAGTGCCTGTGTTCGAGCAGCAGGAATTGCACTCCCTGCTATTTCTCTTTTGACGCCACAAGCTAGAGGAGGAGTGCTCAGGTGGGACTCTTTTGAATGGATGGAGAGGAGAAATTTGAGGAGTTGGACCTGTTCAAACAGATTTGAATTGATGGAGGGAAGCAAATTTAGGAGTTTGGGATATTTCAAACTCATTTGAAGTGTTCGCCGGATTTGAGACTTTGGGAAGAGGGGTGCTATCGGGTTTGGGGTTCAAGTAGGGGTGGCCGAATGTGCTAAGGGTTGTAAGCTGAAATCGGTTAGCTAGGGGGTGTTTTGGAGGTTCTCTTTTGATTCTTTTCTTCCTTGTGCAAGTCTAGTCGACATTTTCTACCACAATTGGTGTCAACCGAAACCTCATTTGGCATTTTCTCTTCTTTTTCATTCGGCATTTGTTACTTGTTAGCCGAACCTTGTAATCCCCTTTTGCTCTCTTTTTTTCTTGAGACCTTGAAGCCGAAACTTCAAAAGCTACCTTCTTCTTCTCTTATTTGTGCTCAAAGTCAAACTAACACCACCCCTCAGTCGACTCTCTCCCTCTCTTTTCCTTTGTCGAACCCATACCTTTTTTATTCCATCTTTCTTCTCCATCTCCCCATTTTTGAAAAGCCGAAAACCTTGAGTTTTCTCTGCTCCTTCTTTCATGTACTTTGGCCGAAAACTCTGCTCCTAAGCCTTTCTTTTCTTGTGTTTTTCTCCATCATCTTAAGTGTCGAAATCAAGATTCTTTCCGTTGGGGATATAGCCGAATATCTTGGTAAGTGTAGATTCCTTTCTTCAACTAATTGGGTTATGCCAAATCCCTTTTTGCTTCTCTGTTGATACTTTCTTCAATCATTATTGATCGGGTTTAAACTTCACTCTTATCCTATGTGGTAGCCGAAACTTCTAACACCAAGAAAGGGTGCTGATCTTTGGAGTTTGGAAGCCGAATCAGTCATTTAGGTAAGGGGGTGACTAACTCATGTGGTCTCGGGTTTTATGTTATGGCCGAATGGCCTTTGGTCTCTAAATGAAATGTTAAAACCGATTACAAGGAGGGCTATAGCCGAATACAGTGAGCCTTCGAGACTTGGTGGTCGATCTAGGTAAGGTCTTAACGTTTCAAGATCCATTTCTTAAGCGTTCAAAAGCCGAAGGCTAATGGTTTATGTGGAGTGTGTGTGGCCAATTGCAAGGGGACTCTTTGTGTGGCTTCGGGATTTGGTTGGAAACCAAATCGGCTTAAGGTGAGTGCTGTATTTGGGGCGACATATCCTTTGGGATTTCTAATAGAGCTGAATAGGCTTTTTAGTTACTAACAGGGTGTTGGCCGAATGTAGGAAAGGGAAAGCTACGCTTCGGGATTTTGCTAGATTCGAGTAGTTTCGGGATTCTTACTTAGATCTGCGATTAGCCAAGTGTGTAAACGCTTACACATTTTATTAGTTTAATGATGCTTATTATGTTACTGTATAACATTCGGTATTAGTGACTTTGCCTTGAGGGCATAAGCTTGGATTCCGGGTAAGTCCCCTGCTATGTGATTTTTAATATACATCATCATGATTTGTTAAATGCTATGCTATGCCTTAAATGCATGATACATGATATTATGACACGTATGATATGAGCATGGTGATGATGGGTTTGATGAGAGGAGGGGGGATGATCTATTTGGACTGTCACCAGTGGTTTTGACCACAAGATGGGTTGGCCCCATTAGTTGATTTGTGACTACGATCACCAGTGGTTTTGACCACACTATTGATATGATTTGTGACTAAGTCCCAGTGGTTTTGACCACCAGTGGTTTTGACCACACTATTGATATTTGTGACTACTGTCACCAGTAGTTTTAACCACATATGGATATTGTGACTCGTCCCAGTGGTTTGGTACCACAGTGGGTTGGCCCCACATGATATATTACGGGATTGTCATCAGTGGTTTTGACCACACGATAGGTTGGCCCCATCACTTGATTTGTGACTTCGGTCCCCAGTGGTTTTGACCACACGGGGTAGTTGAAGGAGATTGGATGGCTAGGTTATGGGTTGCATAATCTGTATGTTTTACTGATGATCTGTGTAAGTGCTAGAATGCTCGTGTTGGGGATTTATACACTGAGTCTTGGTGACTCACCCCTTCGCTTATATTTTGCAGATGAGGCATAGATCGCGGATATGGAGCCGGGGAGGACTCGAGGTGGCCATGCATCTTAGTTTGGTTTTGGACTTTAAACTGCTATTTCAATTTTCTAAATTTTCTCTAATTTGGTTTTGGGTTTGTAATAAGGCCGCTAGTATTATTTTGGGTTTTTGATTATTTGCTTTCACTTTGATTATATAATACATATACTGGATTTATAGACTTGTTAAATTAACCGGTTAAAAGCAATGTTTACAAAACTATAACTCCTTCGGGTTTTTCACCATTACCATCGGGTAACAAAGTTCATAAAATCATAAGAAGGGTAACTTGAATGTTTTTATAAATTTCAAATTTTCAAACAACTTCAAAGGCAAATGGTTTTAAACTTGATTATACTCGTCGCACTCAGTTTTTAATAAGTATCAAATGTTTTTCTAAAAATTCGTAACATCAAATAAACTTTCTAGCATGGATTTGTAAAGCAACATTCACACGATTTCAACATCACTCTAAACAGGGATTTCTAACCTTTTTAAACGATCAAAGAGTTTTCTTAAAAATTTCCCGACACACTTGTGTTTTCAAATTGTTTTCACTCCGTAACATACCAGATTCGGTCGTGGTGTGTTGACCGGGTTTGGGGTGTTACAAGGTTTACATCCAAATAATCATTATGAGCCACATCTCATGGCCTTATACAAAACGAATCAAATATCATCATAAGCCAACACATTTGGCTAAACCAATATGACATATAACAAAAAATACCACGTCCCTATACATGCCATAATTCAATATAAATCTCAATATACCAAAAATGTGTGGATCGTGTGAGTAATCCTCCGACGGTCTCCGTATCTCGAGCTGGCTTTTTGACACTATAAAACAACGGAAAAGAGAAGGGAGTAAGCTTTAAGCTTAGTAAGTCTATATGTAAACAATAAACACCATACCACATACTTATCCATCAAGAACATTACATACAAATCAAGAACCATTCAGAACCTTGTAGTTGTACTTACTCATTTTAAATCTTACCACATTCTAAATACATATCATAAACATTTCTCACATTTACATGCACTTATACCCTGCACTTGTCATCACATAGTCACACGTAATTTCACTTAGTCAAAGTTTCTTGATGAACACTTCGGAATATTACCGGATACACGGTGGTTTCACACACAGCCCACCATTAATAAATAACATGGTGGTATCGCACAAAGCTCACCAATAATAATAAATATAGTGGCATCGTATACAACCCACCAATAATAACTTATTCACAGTGTTTATCCGCATCATTTTCCTATTCTGAAGGTTCATCCAGGAATTTACTCACTTTCTATCATTTTAATAGATATTAATAATATTCATTCACATTTCACATAATGCATTAATATGTAAAAACATAAGTAAAAAGGATGTATCATTTACATATAAACTTACCTCGATACAAAATATGTCAATTTGCAATTTAGTCTGAAACCTTGCCTTTTCCTCAGTCAAGGTTGATTCCACATTCTTCTTGATCTATAATGACATATTTAGCTTATTAAATAACTTCATTAATCAAATCACTCCAAAATTCCTATTTTTGCAAAATTACCGTTTTGCCCTTAGACTTTTACAAAATTATGATTTTGCCCCTAGGCTCGTAAAATGAAATGTGTTCATTTTTTTCACACCTAAGCCTAGCCGATTCATATTCTCTTTTATAGCAACTCATAATTCCAATTATTTCACACATTTACTATCCATTTTATAACTTTTACAATATAGTCCTATTAGGTGTTTTCATGAAAAATCCTTTCACAAAAGTTGTTTATTAAACAACCAAGATTCATTTTCTTCCATAAAATTTTAGCAAACACATGAATACTCACATGGAAAAACCCTAGAATCTCAACCATTTTGCAAAATAGTCCCCTTATTAGCTAGATTATGCTATAAGGGTTTCAAAAGTACAAAAATTATCAAGAATGACCACCAAAATCACTTACTTGCAAGGAGTGTAAGTTGCTGAAAATTTCAAGCTTCCAAACTCTATTCTTGTTGATATTTTTTGTGGAAGAAGAAGAAGATGGAAAATATGATAGCTTTTCTTTGTTTTTATTTTATTTTATTCATTTAGTCACCTAATGCCACCAAACCTTGACCAAATTCATTTCTTTGTCCCTATGGCTGACCATCACCCTAATAAAGGCCTATTTGCACGTTAATGACCTCTAATTTAAAGTTCTCTAGCTACAAAATTAGTAGAACACAAATTTCACCTTTTATGCGATTTAGCCCTTTATTCGAAATTAAGCAAGTAATTACTAAAATTAATTCACCAAAATTTTCATGCCCTCATATAATCATGATATAACACATAAAATAATATTAAAAATAAATTTCTTCAACCTCGGATTAGCTGTTCCAAAACCACTATTCCAACTACCTCCAAAATCGGGCTATTACAGAACAACCCATTTTTTTTATGAAATCGGAACAGCGGTTTCGGGACCACAGATCCGAGCCCAGAAAGATAAATTATTTTAATACTATTTTATGATCTATAGTATGATAATAATATTGTGTGAAAAATTTGTAAAGAAATTTTATCGATTACATGTTTAATTTGATAAAGGAATAAATCACGTAAAATGCAAAAATTGGATTCTAGTAGCTAGAAGGATCAAATAGATTTAGAATTCAAAAATTGAGGTCCTTATGTGATAATTAGACCATTAATGAAAATTTAGTAGATACTTTTGGATGATTCATCCATGGAAAATTAGAAAAATGCCAAGGACTAAATTAGAAAGTGAAATATTAAAAGATGATAAATAATTAAATAGAAATAAAAATCATTTTATATCATATTCTTCCACAAATATTTCATGGAAACCTTAGGAAAGAGAATGCAAGCTTTCTTGGCCAAATTAGGCCAGTATTCAAGCCCAGTGCTTAGTAATTTTTATATTTTTGAAACCGGGATAGTCTAATCTATCTATTTTAAAACCAAAATGAATGAGGTTCTGCATTTGTTGCTGACGGGATTTAGCTCGGACGAGTAATCCTATTGACCTCATTACAAATAGGATTTAGCCCGAACGAGTAATCCTGATATAATCCCTCTCGAGCATATGTTACAGTTAGGATTTATCCTGGACTGGTAATCCTAATTGAGCTCTTCTGAGCATATGTTTCAGAAAGGATTTAGCTTGGACTGGTAATCCTAATTAAGCTCTTGTGAGCATATGTTGGAGACAGGATTTAGCTTGGACTGGTAATCTTGTTATATGATATATGGATTGAGAGTGTGCTTTCTAATTAAGTGCCCTAATGGGTACTCCTGAATATGAATTGATGGGTTATTGAATTGTACACCTTTAGTGTACTATCTGAATATCCATCGGAATTTCAATGATTCAACGGATAAAATACTTGACATGATATGAGAAGATATAAATAGGAAATTAATTATTACATGTATCTACCTGAAATACATGAAAATGATGATACATGATATATGGAAATATATGATGATGATATTTGAACATGGAATTTATTTGATGAATATGTTCATCTTTGATTATAGACTTGTACACCTCGAGTGTACTACTACTTGTGTGACATTGATATTTCGAGTAATATAAGTAAAGTTATAGCATGAAATAATCTGAACTCGAGATGAATTATTATGAAAATATACTTGTAATATAACGATATGATTTATACATGTTTTATGAATACGTGATATGAAAAGTATATATATATCTGGAAACTTGATTGTCGTTGAGCCCATATATGGTTCTTGATGTTATTATAGAATATATTACTAGCAACGGCAATAAGAATATGTGTAGGGCTTGAGATCAAATTGATTGAATGTGCCTTACATGTTTATCTTGAAATAGAATAAATGGTAAGTTAAGTACCATGTTATACAAACTTACTAAGCATTATATGCTTACTTAGTTTTATTTCCCTGTTTTATAGTAAATCAGAAGCTCGTTGGTTTGGAAGCTTGGCAGAGATCACTCACACTATCCATCAGTTCATTTTGGTATATATGGTAAGTCAATTATGGCTATAATGGCATGTATAGGTTAAATTGGCCATATTGGCATGCAAATGATATTTGAAATCTAGCCATTGGAATGGCTAGTGATGATTATGTTTTGGTATATGCATATATTTAGATTTTTTTTATGGTGATAACATAAGCATTTATTATTGATTGGTTGAGAAAGGTTAAACAAGTATGCTTATAAAGATAAGATTAAAAGCATGAATGCATTTAATAATATATCATGTTAGATGGATAGAATTAACTTGGTTATGATGCTTGACTTGGTTGGTATATGAATGAAAGTTTTGGTGTAGGTTATTGGCAATGTTTGGGTGAGAAATAAAGCTAGAAAATGGATTTATTTTTTCCACACGGGTAGACACACGGGCGTGTGTCTTGACCGTGTGTGACACACGACCTGGCACATAAGCTTGTGGTTTGGTCGTGTGTCCCCTGCACCTTAAATTTGAGAAATAGAATTGCTCAGAATTGAGCACACGGGCAGAGACATGGGCGTGTGTCTTATCCATGTGTGTTACATGGCCTAGCACACAGGCGTGTGGTCAGCCATGTGGCACAAGTCAGAGAGTTACACGGGGTCGAACACAGCTTGCAGCACAGGCGTGTCCTAGGGTCACACGGGTGTGTCCCTTGGACCACAATGGCGTGTGTGCCCTGTAACTTGGAAAATTTTAGAAATTTCACAAAAATTCTCTGAGTTCTCGATTTAGTCCCGATTTGATTCTAATACTCATTTTGGGCCTCGAGGGTCTATTTAAGGGACGATATGAATAATATTCAAAAAATGAATAGAATTTGACATGAATTATCTATAAATGTACTGAAAACTCTGGTAACACTCCTAGCCTTGTTTCGGTGATAAATACAAGTTAGGGGTGTTACATTTAGTGGTATTAGAGCTACGGTTTAGTCGGTTCTCAGACTAAACGTAGCATATGTGGAATCTATAAATACATACAATTATATAACCTATGATAGTATGATATCTCCTGACTCTGATGAAAATTGTTTTACAAATAGACAGAGATGCTTTCCAACTGAGCTAATTCCGATACCGCTGAAAGTGATACTCACGTGCCTGAGTAAAAATGTTACTTATGATGAAACGAGACTCATAAAGGTATGAAATAAATATTTTATAATGGACATGTTGATGATAAATGTTATGTGATATGTGTGTATTTATGAAAGTTAAATTTTGAGGTTCTATGGTCTCCACCCCCTTACCAGTACAGTTTTATACAATGAGATTCACAAGAATTATATTGATTAAGTTTACAAGTGTGGAACTGAAGAGTCCAGCGGCTGAATGATTAATAATGTAGTAAGAACTGAGAATGGGTCAGTAAGTAAAGATGGTATTAAAAGAGATATCAGATTTTTCTAAAGATTATTCGGGATATGTAATGCCACTATTAAAGAATAAGTTTTTTATGAGTAATCGACTTATTCAGGTATATATCTACAGAACGGATTAGCCAAAAATTTCTTCTGAATTGGTTCTTTTAGTGAACTGAATAATGTAAGATTATTTATGACTATATTAGTTAGTGGAATAGTGGCGAAATTGCAAAGATATTCGAGTGCAGCTGTTATAATCAGGTAGCAATCTCTTCTGGGTATTTTATATGTTCTATTATTCTCAGAGACATATGAAATTGTTCATGTTCA
This sequence comes from Gossypium bickii, assembly GCA_025503065.1. Classification (NCBI taxonomy): domain Eukaryota; kingdom Viridiplantae; phylum Streptophyta; class Magnoliopsida; order Malvales; family Malvaceae; genus Gossypium; species Gossypium bickii. The sequence goes on along the minus strand of CP106710.1, from coordinate 107,280,118 downwards.
TATGCAATATTTATCATATTGAAAGGCTGGCTAATTATAATAGATGGAATTATTGTAAGTCTAGTTAATTCATGAGTGGTATTGCTCTATCTTTCTTGGGTTTTCTAGTTCATCATGATTAATAGAAGACTTGATGACAAGATTCATATGGTAATATTTTTTACTTCTACTGATTGAAGCTTTGAATTGCAAATATGCAAAATTTATTGTCTTTATTATAGTTGTTTCTACTGTGTATGTGCGATATTACTTTTCTGGATTTTTTTGAGATATCATCAATTTCTTTATTATTCAAACATGGTTTATCTGTAAAAGATATTCATTGGCTAAAGGCAATTATGTTTATTACTGTTATAAATATTGACTCGATCATGAAGTTTGGTCATAGAGATCATAGATTATAGAAACTGTATTACTGCATTGGTTATTATTGCGGCCACTTTTGGTGTTCCCCTTCTAATTTGAGGTGCACTGTTGATATTGATGTATTGTTTTATCTATATGACTAAATTGTCAGTCATATTATAGCACTATGGTTTAAAATCTATCTCATGGTTGTGGCTTTGGAAAAACTTAAAGTTTCAATGTTAATAATTGAAATAGCTATAATGATGACACGGTTATTACAGAAAAGATGTAATATTTGAAAGGACTAATAAATATCAGTAAAGTTTTGACCAATTGGAAGCTTTGTTGACGGAACTATTAATTCTGGTTTAGCCTGAATTGGGTAAGAAATTTGTTATTACAGTGATGTATTATTGAATGGAATTAGACTGTGTCTTGATGTAGTAAGGCAAAATAATAGCCTATACTTTCAGATAGTTAAAAAAACCCACACAGAAAGAATTACTTGATACATGATCTAGAATTGACAGCTACTGTTTCTCTATTGAAATCTTACGACATTACTTGTTTGGTGAAAAATGTCATATATTCACCAATTATAAAAGTTTGGAGTATCTGATGTTACAAAAAGCTTTGAATTTGAGATAGCGTATACGGCTTGAATTGTTGAAGGATTATGACGTGATAATTAAATATCACTCGGAAAGAGCGAATGTGGTTGCAAATATTCTGAGTAGAAAATTTATGTCTGCTTTGCAAGCTATGGATACCGATTTTAATTGTTTGATAATAACTTAATTTTAGCAGAGTATAGAGCTAAACTGATGATTCTACAACAGATTAATGAAACTCAGAAAAGTGATAATGAGTTGTAAGTTAAATGAATACAGTGTGAATTAATTTCTGATTCAGAATATCGGGGTAGATTTGATAATTGTATGTTATTCAGAGACAGAGTTTGTGTTACTAAAGAATTTGGAGTTTTACAGAAAATTTTACATGAATGATCACAGTGGTACTATGTCTGTTTATCTGGGGAATGATAAGATGCATAACGGTTTGAAAAAGATGTATTAGTAGCCCGGAATGAAATGAGGTATTTCTTAATTTTCACTTTTGGTCTGCAAGGGCGTTTTGATCTGCACAAAAAACTTTAACACAAAACGTTAGCCGAATTAGGTTAATGGACGACGACCAACCCTAAGCCTATAAATAGATAGCTCTAAACACTTCATAAACGATTTCTTATTAAAGTTTTAGGAGAAAAATTTCATTTAGTTTTGTTTTTAGTTTTTTTTTTTTTTGTAGTTTATTTTATGCTTAGGTTCTCTTTTATCATTGTAATTTTACTTTTGCTTCTTATTTCATTCTTCAGAGAATCTTATTTGTGTGGATAATCAAATCTTTGTGGATTACCATTCGAGCTAAATCAAGATACCAGGATTCTTCTTAAACTTCTTACATAATATGTTCTTTTTGTTTGTCTTTTGAATTAAATTTATGATTTTTAATAAATCCATGAGGAACTAAGCCCTTTACGGAAGATTAGCAAGTGGATGTGGGAGTAATTACCTTTTATGTAGGGTTTCTTAGCGGATCAGCTGGTTGAGATAGGAAGAACTTAAAACTGTAGTCTTGAAATTCCTAGGAAGTCATTTAGGTGGGAATGAACCCAAAATTTGTGTTGCCTATTTGTGAACACCTTACCCTAATTCGATCTGGACTGTGAGGTCGAGTGATACGTAGTTCTTACCGACTCATTAGTTTAATAGAAGATTGAGAGACCCTGCCAGGTTAATGACTAGTTGATTGAATAGAACCCAAGATAGTAGTTATAACCACTAAAACAAGTTAGTCTTCCGTTCTTAGAATCGATAAAATCTACAAATTATATTCTCCTGTTTGATCCATATGCATGTTAATTTTTTTTATAAAACATGATTTTTTTATCACCTTATGATTCATCATAATATAATATAATTAAATTACTAATTAGATCTATTAATGTAGAAGTTAGAATTAGTTTAGTTTTGCCTCCCTTGTGTATGATTGATAAATCGTAATAGTAACATATTTTAAGCCCACATTTAGCATGCTTTTGGATAATTTAAGCCTTTGATTGTGTAAATTGGTGCTCTTAATCCTTTGTTTTCATGTTTTATACTCAGAAAAGCATCGGAGGATGAAAAGAACGAGAAACAGGCCCAAAACAGAGTAAATGGGTCATATCACGAAATCAACATGGCCTGGGCCCAAGCCCCACGGCCGTGCCTCACTCAACAGTCTCAAACACGACCTGGCCACGATTCACACTAGCGTGTGCCATGGGCGTGTCCCTGTCGAGACAAAGAGAAATTTCACTCGGATTAGGATACTTAGAGGCAAAGAAACACATTCAGAAGCCTATATAAACACCCTAAGTATAACCTAAAAGGGGGAACCCAAGGCTTTAGTCAGGGGGCGTCCGGCTAGGCCAAAGAGGGCAGATTTGTGGGGATTTACTCGAAGATAGCCAGTTGATTCATCTCAAGAAGCCAGAATCATACTTAAGACGGAGGATCTCTCCTTCAATTCCTTCAGGGGGTTTTAGGGATTTCTTATGTTTTGTTTTATCTTTTCTTCTGAGATGTTTTCTTTTATTATTATGAACTAAACCCTCAGATACCTGATGAGGATGAAACCTAAGATGAATCTTGTTATCGTTTGCTGAACTATAAGATAAATATTTGACTTGTTCTTAATTATGTGTTCTTAATTCTTGTGTTGATATTTTCAGGATATTAATTCAAATATGATGTGCTTAGGTGGGGGAGCAAAAGTCCCTGCCTAAGAGTAGATCTAGCATAATTAAGCGGAGTTGATCACACGCCTAGAGATAGGGTGACGAGATTTTGCTGGATTTGAAACACCCCAAACCCGGCCCACGAGCCTTGACCGGATCTGGTATGTTCCCTGTGTAAAACAGTTCAAAACTTGTTTGTTACTTTGGAAAGTTTGGTCATTTTGAAAAGAAATCGATTGGAGCTGTGGTTACATTGAAATCGATGTCATTTTAAAAGTCTAGATTTTAATGAAACTTTATTCAAATATTTCAAACCTCATAAGTTAAAAGAAATACCGAGTTTTTAGAGTTTATCATTAAATGGAAAATCGTTTGTGTTTGGGTGTCGAAACATTTAAAATATATTTTCAAGAAAATTTATTTAAGCTTGATTCAATAATAATCGTATCATAATAAACCGAATAGGTTGCATGCTTAAAACAGTTAATAGTAATGGCCTTATTACAACGAAAAAATGCCAAATAAATCTCGAATAATAAAATAATTAGAAAACGCAAATTTAACTATTTAAAATCCCGAAAATATTCAGCATGGCCACCACATAGTCTCCGCTGACCCGGTCCATCTACTGAGTGTCACCTGAAAAGATATCCCACAACGGGGTGAGTCAAACAGACTCAGTGTGTAACAGCCAACACAAGTCCCACAAGATTTAGGCATATCAAATCATACATATATAGCAAATATAAATAATGATGCAATCCCGAACCCAAACCTAAGTATCCATCCTCTACACATCACCCGTACCTGCCATCACACCGTGGGGATTACTAAATCGACCCTCCATCCGCTACACATCATCGAAGGCAGTCGCTGCAGATGACTTGCTCATCGCCCTTATATATTGTGGCATAGCCACCAGATAATGTGACAGAGTCACCAGATAACATTTTGTGACATAAGTCACCACATTCAGATTATGTGACATGAGTCACCAGATATTGTGGTAAAAACCACCAGATCACTTCCCCTTTTCATATTCACCCATATGCCCCATGTGTCATACAAACATGCATAAATCATGCCATATTCCTTATTTCATATTCGTTACAAATTCACATATATGCCACATTCAAGGTTCATAATACTATTAACAGAGTTTTGGAGAATAACGTACCTGATTATGCCATACCATTGAATGGTACCTTTAGCCATATCTTTCACATTCTTATTAACACATGTATTAATTTAATACCGTAAATCTATTAAGAATTAGTGTGGAGTTACACACCTGGTTACTAACGCTTTCACTGAAATCCCGAAAAGTTTATCGAAACAGGTTGTACTCCTCCCTAAAGATCATAGTTAGAATCGGCCCAATCAATAAACACTAAATATGGCCTTGGCCGAATATCAAGGCTCCCTTACCTTGATTATCTAGATCCCGAAACTGCTATCTGTTTAATGGAGATGTCGAAATACCTACAAGTCTTATGTTAGATTCGATTCCAACATTTGAATAAATGGCCTTCGGCCCAAACCATACTTTTACTTACCTTGGATAACCAAATCCCGAATGATCTCCCCTAGAAGTCGGCTACACTAGAAATCCCAAAGCTCCTTCAAGGTTTCGGCCAAAAAGCAATAATGGGATTAGATTCCTAGTTTCGATTAGTCTCAAAGATAAAGGAAGGAAAATCGAATACCACTTGATCTTACCCTTAATGCTATCGTCGACGGCACCCTTGCTTCAATCCACAGAGGTATTCGGCTATAGGCTAGATGTTGATCACTTAAGTTTTGGCTTTTGATCTAGTGAAGGAATCGGCTCCCTTCTCAAAAGATACAATCAGCTATGGCCACCAAAATAAAGGATTCGGCACTTGAAAGATTCGCGAGAAGAGAAAGTAAATGATGGAATGTGGTGCGATTTATCTTGATGACAAAAAGAGATTCGACTTGAACATAAGAAACAAAAGATGGAAGGTTTGAGGTGTTGCACCAATGGTGGAACAGGGAGAAGAAGATTTCGGCCTTAACAAATGGAAGAAAAGAGATGAAGGGAGGTTCGGCAATGGTGGTGTTTTGACTTAAGAAATTTCGGCACACCCCTAAAAGAAGAAAAGAGAACCGAACATATAATTGTCCCCTAAAGAAATTTCGGCTAACCTTCCTATACTTACCTAGCCGAATTTGTCACCAAAGACTCCCTTGGCCGGCCAACTCTTCTTCCCTTTATCAGCTTCCTCAATTTTCTCCTACTTTCTCTCCTTTTTACCCATTCAAAAATATTTGAATAAATCAGCAATTATCCACCTACTGTAGCCAAATTTTGAATGCATTTGACTTGATCAAATGCTCATCCATCAAGTGTCCCATTGCCGTCCACCACTGCTCCATCTTGCAGCAAAATAAAACTCCTCTTTGCGTCCTTTGCTGCTCGAACCTAGGCCTTTTACACTGATTATGGCGTCACCTCCCTCGGCTTTAAGTGGCGCCTCCTTGCCACTTTAACAAGCCCATTTTTGTGTCCAAATTCCCCTACAATTTCTCTTAAGGCCTATCAGGTTTAGCTCCCCTTTAAAAACTTAAAATCTGATAATTTCTAAGGCATTTTTCTACACTCTAAAGTTCTCAAGATTCATAAAACATATTTATAATACACACAGGCATGCTACTTCACACAATTAAGCAATAATGCACAAGCCCAAATCCCGAATATTACAGGATTAGGGTGAAACCTAATATGGGAGTCCATAGATCGAGTTAATGCAATTCTAGGGGTTTTAATTAAAAAGAGATTTCAATTAATCAACCTAGGGTTAGACGTTAGTTGCCTCGAGAGATGGATTAATATAAATTAGGGAATCCTACGGATCAAGTCAAGTGAATAAATCGTCTGGTTCAGAGTTAGATAACAAGTGAAGTCTAGGTGGATTCTTCCTCGGGTATTGTCTTAATCAATTAGTTTTGTAACAGTCCGATTATGACCCTAATCGGAACGGTGGTTTCGGGACCACAAATCCGAATTAAAATACATATATATGTATTTTATTATTAAATTGATGTCTAGGTTATGTGAATAAGTATGTGATAAAAATATTATTTATTAATTTGTGTGTTTGGGTGACTAATTTAAGTGAAAGGATTAAATAGTTAAAATAGTATTTATTTAGTTGAAGGGCTTAATTGAATTGTTTCTTGAATAAATGGTTTTGCATGTCAAATTGCCCTAAAAACTAGTAGGTGGACGGCATGGTGTTTGATTAATGTTTTTGTATTAGTTATTTTAGTAAGTGGGGTAATAATAATATTTTAGTATGTGATTATAATAAAGGAAAAGCATAAAAGATGATAGAAAAATTCATCTTTCTTCTTTTGTTCTTCATCCTGCCGAATTTTAACAAGGGAAAGATGGGGAAAAATTTGGCTCTTCATTTCGGTCATTGCATGCTTCTTTGAGGTTAGTAATTGAGTTTGATTTCTAGCAATCTATACATTTTCGAGTTAGTTATCCTACATACTATCCAGCCCATGTAAGAATTTTAGTGTATAAAGCATAATAGAGAATCGACCATGGATGGAAAATCTTACTTTGTTGAGCTTGATGGTGAAATGGCGTGCATGTGTATGAAGTTATTATGTATTGGATAGAAATTTTGAATGAAAAGAGTAAGAGGACTTAAATTGTGAAAACTCAAAAGGGAGGGTGTAGAATGCTAAATAAGAGAATAGTATGGACTTATAGGAAGCTAAGAAAAAAATTCGGTTCCTAAGGGTTAAGCTCAAATTTTATATGTTTGGTATTTTTTTTAAAACAATTAGGTTGATTGAATTTGTATACTATATAATATGCCTAAGAAAATTTGGTGGCAAGTGTATTAATTTTCCCATTGCCGAATGTAATAATGGAAATTGTATAAGTTGATGATTATAAGTGGTTTCTTGAGGATTTAAAATTTATTATACGAAATGTGTATTTTTTAAAATAGTGATACTTTGAAATACAAGATATATTAAATTGAGATATGATATATCCAAAGGAAATTGTTGGTGACTTGATAATGTTAAATAAGTAGTATATATATATATATATATATAGTCATGGGAGATTAAAACATAAAGTATACATGTATGTATGAGTTTATATGTGATAGTTATGATTTTATAATGAGACAAGCATATGTGTTTAATTGGTGGATTAGCCACGAATTAAGTTGAAAAGTGAGATTGAATGTTTGGTCAATATGTGACTTAAGTATGCTTGTAAATATTTGTTAATTTGGTTTTGAGACTCAATATTTATTTTTTTAATGAGATGAAGAATAGTGGTATTAAACTTGTTAAATAATTAGTATGAATTTATATGGTTATTAGGTAGGTTCGGCTATGAGGAAGGAATGTGCTATTATGTGTAAAATTTGGGAGAAATCTTAAGTTTGGATTAAATTGAGTCTCATATGGAACTTAAATGAACTAGGAAAATAATCGGCCTTAACTAATTAGTGAATAAATTGGCATGATTTTGAATAATTATAAACTTTGTTTATAATTGGGTAACATGTGAAATATCAAGGTCGAATTTATAATTGTCCCTTATTCGTTTATGGCTAAATCGAGTAGAAAAGTATTGAATGAGCTCAAATTTAAATTATTTAGATCAAGTACAAAAAGGAAAGGTTTTGGATCAAGGAAATTAACGAGTAGTAGGGAAGCTTAATTCGACAACTATCGAGGTAAGTTTTTAAGCTACTTTGGTTGAATTAAATTCTTATTTTTATGGGATATTAATGTGTATATGATTGATTGAATAAAGTTTATTAAATTAGCTAAGGCCGAATGTAACATTATGGCAAGGTATATGTGGCCGAATGTATGGTTGAATAATGCATCAAATTATATATATATATATATATATATATATATATATATATATATATATATATACTTGAAATAGATGAACATTTATGTCTTAAGTAGTAGACATGGGTGGACCTTGAATAGGTGATGATATAATCAAATGAACAACTTTTTGTATGTATGGGTGTGACCGAATGGATGGTAAGCCATAAGAAGAATGGTTGGGTTTGAAATTATACTTTATATGTGCGTTAAAGATTTTAAAGCGATGGGATGGAATCTTATGAATAATATTGATGGTGGATAATATCGGGCTTTAAGCCTAGCAGCAGCTTTGTGCCTTGGAGTGAATAATATCGGGCTTTAAGCCTAGCAGAGCTTTGTGCCGGTGGATAATATCGGGCTTTAAGCCTAGCGAGCTTTGTCTGGGAGAGGATAATATCGGGCTTTAAGCCCTAGCGGGCTTTGTCTTGCGAAATAATATCGGGCTTTATGCCTAGCGTGCTTTATCTTAGGTGAATTATTATAAGTATATGCTTAAATAGATTTTTGATGATATGGAACCAGAATTCGGTAAATAAGTTCGGTGTTGGTATGTGTAAGTCTATAAGTAAAGGATTGTTCTTAATTGTAACTAAATGTAAATTATTCATGCTGAATTGAAATGTTTATAATTATAATTACTATTACCGAATGTGAGGGATGGTAATTGATATGTTCAAGGAACTATTTGAGTAAGTCGCAAGTAATGGTATTAATTAGAAGAAATGATTACTTATAAGTTTAAATTGAATGTTGATGATTATTTCAAGGCATTGTCGAATATATATATATTGCATATTGAGGGAATAACAAGATAATAGAAGCTTATATTGAGTAATACGTTACATAAATTACATTGTGGAGTGCGGATTTAAGTATTTTACGGAAATATAATTCAGTTGAATGGGGCTGTTGAAAAGTGATAGATAGGTAAGGGATGTATGATAATTGTGTAATTCAAATATCAATGAGGTAAATTTTTCTCGTATCTGAAATTAAAGTATCAAGAGGTTATTAATAATCTATGAGTTTGATTGAATGGATGAATGGTAACTTGGTGGTTGATTTTGAGACCTATTGATCAAGATAGTTGTTGAATGGTAGCATGATACATGTAAATGAAATTACGAATCCGTTATCATCGAATAAGTTGATTTAATTAACCTTAAAGGTTCGGTCACAAAGGTATGTGTATATTTGATGATGAATTGAATTTGTGTATAAGTGGTCTTACGTGATATTATATTAGATTCGAACATTTGAGTACATGCGATAGTTTATTTAACTTTGAATGATCGGTTACATATATAAATTATATGGATTGAAAGGTGAGAAAGAAAATTTGGTAGTTAATATGTATATACGTGAACAAAGCGTATGTGTATTGTTTTGAGATGGGAAAATGATTTGGATCGATATGAAATCTATTATTGCATGTATGAGTGGTTGGCCTTAAGGTTATAAAAGATGAAAGTTTACAAATGATGACATGAATTATGAGTAAGAGAAGCTACCTAACGAGGAACATGGATTATTTGAGGAAAGTGATTGTATAGGTGTAGGTGATTAACAAAATTTAGCCTATTTGAATTAAATTATATATGTTTCTATGGTGATTTATTTGCTTATAACTTACTAAGCTTTCAAAGCTTACTTTGTGAAATTTTCCTATGTTTATAGAGTTTCCAAGGCTTGCTCGGGTTGGAAGTCAAAGGAGATCGCAACACACTATCCAATTGTTGTTTTGGTTAATAAATGCTTGGAGATTTAGTCACATGGCATGTATAGTCTAGTTTTACTATTGTTGGTCCGAGGTTGTGTATATACTTGTATAAGCCATGCGAAAATGGCTATACTTTGTGTATAAGTATGATTAACGTTCGGAGTTTTAAATGAAACAGTTTTTAGTTAACACGAAGAACGTGATTTTGAAAAAATCACCAAAAATAGGGGAAATGGAATTAGAGAGTGAATAAGATATAAAATTAAACCTTATTGTGTCTATTTTTTTTTACATGAAAGAGGCATAGTAGGCAAATGAATTACATATTATGAGATATTTAAGTTTTAGTGAGACTTGTCCTAAATGAGTTCGTGAATCTCTGTTCTGTTTTGGAAAAATTGTCAAAAATTGCACAAAAATAATTAGGAATCATGGTTTATATGTGTAGAACCCTAAATGAATCTATTTTTCATTGGTATAAACAAGAACATCATAGAAAATTTGTGAAATAAGATAACTGCAGTTTTATAGGGACAGGTCAGAATTGTCCAGCAGTGTAATAAGGGAAAATTCGAAGAATAAACTGTACTAATTGGCCACATGAAAAATTCTGGAAAAATTATGGTGAATAGTTATATGAGTCTAGTTTCAAGGAAAATTTACGGATCCAAATTTCGAGTTTTGTAACTCGAGTTATGACCGATTTAGTCAGCGTGACGCAGTTGGACAGCTTTAAAAATTTTACTCCCCGAGTTAATGGTCACGTCTAGTAATACCATGTACTCGATTCCGCAAGGTTTGGGTAAGGGTGTTACATTTGATTGGTATCAGAGCTACGGTTTAGTCGATTCTAGGACTAACGTAGTGTGCGTGAGTCTAGCTATACATGCCATATTTTAAACCGCGATAGTGTGATATCTCCCGACTGATGAAATTATTTTAATTAGACAGATATGCTTTCCAACCGAGCTAAATTCGATAGTATGGAATGTATACTCAAATGTTTGAGTGAAAATATATTGGTGATGAGTTGACACTCGTAAAGGTATGAATCAAGGTGTATGACATCTTTGTTATTGATAAATGTTATAGTTATATGAGCATGTGAGTTATGACATTTGAGTGTGATGCTATATAAGAAATTGATTGTGAATTAGTGATTTGAGTTGGCTTATGAACTATGTGTTAAGAATAAAAGTGATTATAACAAAATGTTTATTGAATGTTTTGAGAATGTGAAAGTAGAAATGAACTGGCTATTTGTGATAGTATGTGTTATGTGCATTTATGTGCGAGTTAAATTTGAGACTTTACTACCCTCACCCCCCTTATCATTGAAACGTTATAATGAAATCTATAAGATTTGGGTTGAATAAGCTCATGAGTGTGGAGTTCTGTAAGTCCGTGTTCGGAAGATTAATACGCTGTCAGAAAAGAGATTGAATCAACAAATAAAGATAGTATTAAAATAGATATTGGATAGTTCTAAAAACTATTTAAATAATGTAAAGTCACTCTTACAGAAGAAGTTGACTTCGATTAAATGACCTATTCGGGTATGTTATCTAAAGAAAGTATCAACTAGAAGCTTTTCGGATTGATTTACATTATTGATGGGATAAAATGAACTTAATTATGTCGAGATTAGACAGTTGAATAATGTTTGAATTGTATTGATGGCTAAGTGCAATGGCTATATGTTACAATAGAGGCGATTACTATAATTCCTTCGGGCCTTCCATGTGTACATTTATCCTCGTAAATATATGTGATCATTTAATTTCAAAAGGGAAGTCTTATCATATGAGAACATTAGCTAAACATATTAATTGACGAAAGCAACGTTGATCATTTTGGGTTATGTTCGCCATTGTTATGTCTTTCCACGATAATTTATTCCATTGTGTGGATATGAAAGTCGACGGTAAAATCTGTATGAAGTTAAAATTTTTGTTTCACTGATTATTGTTTCGTTGAATCTCCATGAAGATTATATTGCTTTTGTTACTGAGGATTTAAATATTTATGAGTGACATTGTTCTTTCTGGACATTTTCTGGGATAGCATTGAAATTGATATCATTCTATATGGGTTATAATTTTTAGATATCCTATATAGCTCCATATGTTGAAATTTCACTATTTCGGTTTTTCCTATGATTCTATGTGATTATCGCAAGAGATCTCTATATGTGAGAGATGACTATGTTTATTATGGTTATAACTTCGGCTTGAAATGTGAGACTACAGTAGTACTATCCTCAGAGTTATAGAAGTTATGTCTCTACAATGGTTGCTACTAAAATCATATTTGATTCTTCACTGTGTTCAAATGCTTCCTTAACAGCCAGGATAATATTCATTATAAGGTTGAGACATCGTTCCTAGTAAGACCCAATGATTTCTCTTTGGTTAAGATGATTTTAGTAGAATTCAAAGTTTCGATGATTAATCGTTGCTTCGAGATAAAGTGTCTATACCTAAAAGCTCGAGATTGTATAACCATTGTTATAGGTGGCTCACGAAGTGTCGATTAGTTTGAGCGTCATTTGAGAGTAACATGATGCACGACATTCTGAGATATGATATTTATGAATGAGTGTGAACTATGATATTCCTGGCTTTATAGATTATAGAAATAAAGTGTTGATTATAGAGTTATCTGTTCCTGAGATGATGTACAGCAAAAGCCAGGTCAGAATTTTAATTGTGAGATTAAAGAGATTTGAAATATGAAGCCATGTGTGAATTTGAAATGTATTGTGTGGAAGCAAATCCTTAATCTACCTTTCTGTAAGATTTTCGAGGACGAAAATCCCTAAGGGGGAGAGTTGTGATCCGATTATGACCCTAATCGGAGCGGTGGTTTCGGGACCACAAATCCGAATTAAAATACATATATATGTATTTTATTATTAAATTGATGTCTAGGTTATGTGAATAAGTATGTGATAAAAATATTATTTATTAATTTGTGTGTTTGGGTGACTAATTTAAGTGAAAGGATTAAATAGTTAAAATAGTATTTATTTAGTTGAAGGGCTTAATTGAATTGTTTCTTGAATAAATGGTTTTGCATGTCAAATTGCCCTAAAAACTAGTAGGTGGACGGCATGGTGTTTGATTAATGTTTTTGTATTAGTTATTTTAGTAAGTGGGGTAATAATAATATTTTAGTATGTGATTATAATAAAGGAAAAGCATAAAAGATGATAGAAAAATTCATCTTTCTTCTTTTGTTCTTCATCCTGCGAATTTTAACAAGGGAAAGATGGGGAAAAATTTGGCTCTTCATTTGGTCATTGCATGCTTCTTTGAGGTTAGTAATTGAGTTTGATTTCTAGCAATCTATACATTTTCGAGTTAGTTATCCTACATACTATCCAGCCCATGTAAGAATTTTAGTGTATAAAGCATAATAGAGAATCGACCATGGATGGAAAATCTTACTTTGTTGAGCTTGATGGTGAAATGGCGTGCATGTGTATGAAGTTATTATGTATTGGATAGAAATTTTGAATGAAAAGAGTAAGAGGACTTAAATTGTGAAAACTCAAAAGGGAGGGTGTAGAATGCTAAATAAGAGAATAGTATGGACTTATAGGAAGCTAAGAAAAAAATTCGGTTCCTAAGGGTTAAGCTCAAATTTTATATGTTTGGTATTTTTTTAAAACAATTAGGTTGATTGAATTTGTATACTATATAATATGCCTAAGAAAATTTGGTGGCAAGTGTATTAATTTTCCCATTGCCGAATGTAATAATGGAAATTGTATAAGTTGACAGATTATAAGTGGTTTCTTGAGGATTTAAAATTTATTGTACGAAATGTGTATTTTTTTAAAATAGTGATACTTTGAAATACAAGATATATTAAATTGAGATATGATATATCCAAAGGAAATTGTTGGTGACTTGATAATGTTAAGCCGAGTATATATATATATATATAGTCATGGGAGATTAAAACATAAAGTATACATGTATGTATGAGTTTATATGTGATAGTTATGATTTTATAATGAGACAAGCATATGTGTTTAATTGGTGGATTAGCCACGAATTAAGTTGAAAAGTGAGATTGAATGTTTGGTCAATATGTGACTTAAGTATGCTTGTAAATATTTGTTAATTTGGTTTTGAGACTCAATATTTATTTTTTTTAATGAGATGAAGAATAGTGGTATTAAACTTGTTAAATAATTAGTATGAATTTATATGGTTATTAGGTAGGTTCGGCTATGAGGAAGGAATGTGCTATTATGTGTAAAATTTGGGAGAAATCTTAAGTTTGGATTAAATTGAGTCTCATATGGAACTTAAATGAACTAGGGAAAATAATCGGCCTTAACTAATTAGTGAATAAATTGGCATGATTTTGAATAATTATAAACTTTGTTTATAATTGGGTAACATGTGAAATATCAAGGTCGAATTTATAATTGTCCCTTATTCGTTTATGGCTAAATCGAGTAGAAAAGTATTGAATGAGCTCAAATTTAAATTATTTAGATCAAGTACAAAAAGGGAAAGGTTTTGGATCAAGGAAATTAACGAGTAGCCGGGAAGCTTAATTCGACAACTATCGAGGTAAGTTTTTAAGCTACTTTGGTTGAATTAAATTCTTATTTTTATGGGATATTAATGTGTATATGATTGATTGAATAAAGTTTATTAAATTAGCTAAGGCCGAATGTAACATTATGGCAAGGTATATGTGGCCGAATGTATGGTTGAATAATGCATCAAATTATATATATATATATATATATACTTGAAATAGATGAACATTTATGTCTTAAGTAGTAGACATGGGTGGACCTTGAATAGGTGATGATATAATCAAATGAACAACTTTTTGTATGTATGGGTGTGACCGAATGGATGGTAAGCCATAAGAAGAATGGTTGGGTTTGAAATTATACTTTATGTGCGTTAAAGATTGCCGAAACTGATGGGATGGAATCTTATGAATAATATTGATGGTGGATAATATCGGGCTTTAAGCCTAGCAGGCTTTGTGCCGGTGAATAATATCGGGCTTTAAGCCTAGCAGGCTTTGTGCCGGTGGATAATATCGGGCTTTAAGCCTAGCAGGCTTTGTGCCGGTGGATAATATCGGGCTTTAAGCCTAGCAGGCTTTGTGCCGGCGAATAATATCGGGCTTTATGCCTAGCAGGCTTTATGCCGGTGAATTATTATAAGTATATGCTTAAATAGATTTTTGATGATATGGAACTGAATTCGGTAAATAAGTTCGGTGTTCAGGTATGTGTAAGTCTATAAGTAAAGGATTGTTCTTAATTGTAACTAAATGTAAATTATTCATGCTGAATTGAAATGTTTATAATTATAATTACTATTACCGAATGTGAGGGATGGTAATTGATATGTTCAAGGAACTATTTGAGTAAGTCGCAAGTAATGGTATTAATTAGAAGAAATGATTACTTATAAGTTTAAATTGAATGTTGATGATTATTTCAAGGCATTGTCGAATATATATATATTGCATATTGAGGGAATAACAAGATAATAGAAGCTTATATTGAGTAATACGTTACATAAATTACATTGTGGGTGCGGATTTAAGTATTTTACGGAAATATAATTCAGTGAATGGGGCTGTTCGAAAAGTGATAGATAGGTAAGGGATGTATGATAATTGTGTAATTCAAATATCAATGAGGTAAATTTTTCTCGTATACGAAATTAAAGTATCAAGAGGTTATTAATAATCTATGAGTTTGATTGAATGGATGAATGGTAACTTGGTGGTTGATTTTGAGACCTATTGATCAAGATAGTTGTTGAATGGTAGCATGATACATGTAAATGAAATTACGAATCCGTTATCATCGAATAAGTTGATTTAATTAACCTTAAAGGTTCGGTCACAAAGGTATGTGTATATTTGATGATGAATTGAATTTGTGTATAAGTGGTCTTACGTGATATTATATTAGATTCGAACATTTGAGTACATGCGATAGTTTATTTAACTTTGAATGATCGGTTACATATATAAATTATATGGATTGAAAGGTGAGAAAGAAAATTTGGTAGTTAATATGTATATACGTGAACAAACGTATGTGTATTGTTTTGAGATGGGAAAATGATTCTGGATCGATATGAAATCTATTATTGCATGTATGAGTGGTTGGCCTTAAGGTTATAAAAGATGAAAGTTTACAAATGATGACATGAATTATGAGTAAGAGAAGCTACCTAACGAGGAACATGGATTATTTGAGGAAAGTGATTGTATAGGTGTAGGTGATTAACAAAATTTAGCCTATTTGAATTAAATTATATATGTTTCTATGGTGATTTATTTGCTTATAACTTACTAAGCTTTCAAAGCTTACTTTGTGAAATTTTCCTATGTTTATAGAGTTTCCAAGGCTTGCTCGGGTTGGAAGTCAAAGGAGATCGCAACACACTATCCAATTGTTGTTTCGGTTAATAAATGCTTGGAGATTTAGTCACATGGCATGTATAGTCTAGTTTTACTATTGTTGGTCTGAGGTTGTGTATATACTTGTATAAGCCATGCGAAAATGGCTATACTTTGTGTATAAGTATGATTAACGTTCGGAGTTTTAAATGAAACAGTTTTTAGTTAACACCAGTAACGTGATTTTGAAAAAAATCACCAAAAATAGGGGAAATGGAATTAGAGAGTGAATAAGATATAAAATTAAACCTTATTGTGTCTATTTTTTTTTTTACATGAAAGAGGCATAGTAGGCAAATGAATTACATATTATGAGATATTTAAGTTTTAGTGAGACTTGTCCTAAATGAGTTCGTGAATCTCTGTTCTGTTTTGGAAAAATTGTCAAAAATTGCACAAAAATAATTAGGAATCATGGTTTATATGTGTAGAACCCTAAATGAATCTATTTTTCATTGGTATAAACAAGAACATCATAGAAAATTTGTGAAATAAGATAACTGCAGTTTTATAGGGACAGGTCAGAATTGTCCAGCAGTGTAATAAGGGAAAATTCGAAGAATAAACTGTACTAATTGGCCACATGAAAAATTCTGGAAAAATTATGGTGAATAGTTATATGAGTCTAGTTTCAAGGAAAATTTACGGATCCAAATTTCGAGTTTTGTAACTCGAGTTATGACCGATTTAGTCAGCGTGACGCAGTTGGACAGCTTTAAAAATTTTACTCCCCGAGTTAATGGTCACGTCTAGTAATACCATGTACTCGATTCCGGCAAGGGTTTCGGGTAAGGGTGTTACAAGTTTTTACCAAAGTATTTTTCCCAATTTCATTCTTCTTTGTCTTAGAGTCTTTAGTTTAGTAGTTAGATATTTTGGATTAGATAATAATCCCCTTTATTTTAGGCTAGATA
This sequence comes from Gossypium bickii, assembly GCA_025503065.1. NCBI lineage: Eukaryota > Viridiplantae > Streptophyta > Magnoliopsida > Malvales > Malvaceae > Gossypium > Gossypium bickii. The sequence goes on along the minus strand of CP106710.1, from coordinate 107,262,990 downwards.
ATAAAAAGAGAATTAGTATTAGTACTTTTAGTTCCTTTGGGTTCGACAATCCGGTCTTGCCTTAACTATACTACTGTTCGGTAGGTGCCCTTGCCTCACATCGTTGTCATAGTTAGTTCCCAGGTTTGATCAGTTTTTTTTATAAATTTTTAAGACTTTGACATAGCATAAAACAATGATCATGTTTTTGGCGCCGTTTTCGGGGAACTAAAATATTAAGAAAGCTTAATTTTTATTACTTTAGCCATTTTTATTTACTTTTATTTTGAACTTTTGCTAATTTTTGTTCTTTTAATCCTTCCAGGTACCTCTAGTTTATGACTAGAAGGAACCCAACCGGATCCCTACTTTACGATAGTGATATTTAAGGTACAATTCATAGAAATCGTAAAGAAATAAGGTGAAGCTTAAACTACATAGAAGAAGAGCAAGAAGCCGAATCAATACCACCGAAGAGATGGAAGAGAATAATCCGCCACCTCAAGCGATGGCCAAAAATCATGCTCCTCGAACTATGTATGATTATGCTAAACCTAGTTTAATAGGAACTGAGTCAAGTATTGTTAGGCCTACTATTGCTGCAAATAATTTTGAACTGAAACCTAGCACTATACAAATGATACAACAGTTTGTTCAGTTTGATGGTTTGCAGGATGAGGATCCTAATACACACTTAGCGAATTTTCTAGAATTCTGTGGTACCTTCAAAATAAATGGTGTTTTTGATGATGCCATCTGTCTTCGGTTATTTTCTTTTTCTTTGAGAAATAAAGCCAAACAGTGGTTGCATTCTCTTCCACGAGGGTCAATAACTACATGGGATCAAATGACCGAAAAAGTTTTATTAAAATATTCTCTGCCGGCCAAAACGACCAAGTTAAGGAATGATATCTCTTCTTTTGTGCAGATGGATTTAGAGACACTTTATGATGCATGGGAGAGATACAAAGACTTGTTGAGGAGGTGTCCACACCATGGATTACCCTTGTGGCTACAGGTCCAAACTTTCTACAACGGTGTGAACCCTTCAACAAGGCAATTAATCGATTCAGCAGCCGGTGGAACCCTGAACAACAAAACTCCTAAAGCAGCCTACGAATTTATAGAGGAGATGTCGTTGAATAACTATCAGTGGCAAGTTACAAGGACAAGGACAGCCAAAGCAGCCGGAGATTTCAACCTCGACGCAGTAACCTTACTACCAAATCAGGTAGAGATGTTACATAAAAAATTTGATGGTTTATACGGTTCTTCGTAGGTGCATCCAGTTATGCAGTGCGACGCAAGTGGAGGCGTGGCGAATCCTGAATACCCACCCTACGGACAGGGCATAGAAAGCGAACAAATGAACTATATGGGTAACAATTTCCGATCGAACATTAACCCTTATAGTAATACTTATAATCCATGTTAGAAGAACCACCCTAATTTCTCATGTGGTGGTCAAGGAAATCAAAGGCAACAACCATCCCAAAACTTCCAACAACAGCCTTACCCGCAGGAAAAGAAATTGAACCTTGAGGAGATGTTGACAAAATTCATAACAGTCACAAAAACACATTTCTAGAATACTGAGACAACACTTAAAATCAACAAGCATCGATTCAAAGGATCGAGAATCAGTTAGGGCAACTGGCTAAGGAGATATCTGAAAGACCACAGGGAAGCCTACCAAGCAACACCGAGACTAACCCAAAGGAGCAAATTCAAGTCATAACAGCTCAAGATAGTGAAGGGTTAGACGAGCCAAATCTCTGAAAAGATAATTCGGTAGAAGAAGGTAAAGTTGAGATAAGTAATAAAAAGCCAAATCAGTAATCAAAGAATACCAACCTCGCATACCATATCCCGAAGCAATAAAGAGGGACGACATAGAGGAACAGTTTGGTAAGTTTCTTAAACTTTTAAAGAAATTACATATTAACTTACCGTTTCTTGAAGCTCTTTCGCAGATGCCAGATTCTAGGAAGTTTTTAAAGAAGCTATTGACAAATAGGTGGAAGATAGACGAGGAATCGCATGTGGAACTGAATGCAATGTGCTTAGCAGTCTTGCAAAATAAATTACCACGAAAACTAAAAGATCCAGGGAGTTTTATGATTCCATGCTTAATTGGTAGTTTATCTATTGATAATGAGTTAGCTGATTTAGGGGCAAGCATAAATGTCATGCCTTATAAACTGTTTAAACAACCAGGTCTAGGGAAGCCCAAACAAACTAGGATGAGCATTCAATTAGCTGATAAAACTGTTAGAATTCCTAGGGGTATAATCGAAGATGTACTTGTGAAAATTGATAAATTAGTATTCCCAGTAGACTTTGTCATTGTAGACATGGATGAGGACAATAGTATCCCCTTAATTCTAGGAAGACCATTTTTAGCAACTGCTAGGACTAAAATTAATGTCGACGCAAGTGAACTCATACTCTGTGTAGGTGATGAGACAGTCACCCTTCAAGCTTTCGATTCAGCTAGGACATCGAATAATCAAGGTGAAAAAGTAAATTCTATTGATAAGCATTCGGTTAACCCTTCTTTTCAGGATGCACCACTTAAGAACACAAGTGAACCCGATCCTAGACCTCGTACCAACATAGAAATAACTCATGAGGAGCAAGGGATTCAGATCTATGAACTAGAAGAGTGGAAGACACATCTCAAAGAAAAACTAGGGATACATGAAGCAAAACCAAAGCCATTCTACGAGACAGACAAGTTCAAAATTGGAGATCATGTATTGTTAGATAAAGCAGACCCACTAATATCTCCTCCTGACCCTAACACAAACAAAGAAATCCCTTTTAAGGTGATCAATATTTTTCCATACGAAATAGTCGAGGTAAGTTATCCTATTTTTGGCACTTTTAAAATAAACGCTACTCGACTTGAACTATATACTGTTAGTAAGAAAGATAGCATAAGGGAAGATATTCAACTTTTTAAACCATCTTGATTATGCGAATGAGAGGGAAGCCTAGCTTAAGACTATAAACGAGCGTTTCTCAAGAGGCAACCCGAGCACTAACTCTATTAACTTTTACATTCCTTTATTTTTATTTTTATTTCTACTTCAGCATCTAATTATAAGCTAACCAAAAGTGCAGATTTTCAGGCCACACGACCTTGTACACGGCCGTGGCCGTGGCAATGTGGATACATTGAATCTTCGTACTGACATGGTAGAGATGGTACAAGTCAGAACGAATCATATATTTGAGTCACGGACTCCAACTACCATGCCACGGCAGTTCTATGCGGCCATGGCCAACACTATTAGATCATACACAGGCGTGGCGACCTGAACATGGGCGTGGGAAAAGTAAACAAAGCACAACACAGCCATGCGATACGGCCGTGTGACTCAACACGCCCGTGGTATACGCGCGTGGGGACGTACCAGACCAGAAAATTCTATTTAAAGCCCCCTATTTTCTTTTTACCTACTCTCTCTCTCCTTTCTTCCATCCCATTCTTCAGATATTTCTCTCCCCATACTTGTCTTCTTTAGTTATTACCCAAACCCTTGAGCTACACAACATTTATGTCAAAGAAGTGGAAGGATCCTGGTGCAGTCCTCGTTTGTGAGACCGATCTACATAAGTTCATGCCGACCGCTTCATCTACTCGACAAGCGAAAGGACTTTGAGGCCATTTAATTCTTCTTCTTCTTTACTCTTCTTCTTTATTTTCCTTCTCTTTGACTCTCTTATGCTTAAATTAGTTTATTTTCTTTTAGTTTCTTGATTTTAGGTTCTAAAGGCTACTAGAGAATCATGCCACTTCAGCCATCGCCACCCCAATACTGCCTTAGAAGTCACACCCACCTCGCGAACCATCTAACAATAAGGACTCTTCGGTCCATTCATCTTTTATTTTAATTTTATTTTAGTTTCTATTTTCTTTCTCTTTATCTTTCTTGTCTTTAAATATATATTTAGTATATTTTGTATCATTATTATTATTTCCTGGCTAATTCTCTACGAGCTTTCCAATTTCTTCATCTAGCGCAGAGCTCGATAGCAGCCACCACACCTCGGGACTCCCAACTCAAAGAAACCATCCAAATTCAGGAAGTTTCACCTCTCCCTTTATCTTAAATTTCATATACATCTTTGTGTATTGAGGGCAATATACATCTTAAGTGTGGGGGTGAATATTTATTTCGAGAAAGTGCCTAACTTTCTACATTATTCTCAAATCCCTGAATGATATCTTGTCTTAAAGTAATTTCCTTATATTATGCCTAACTTTCTACATTATTCTCAAATCCCTGAATGATATCTTGTCTTAAAGTAATTTCCTTATATTATGATTAGAATGAAATTCCCCTGATTCATGATTTTTATTGATATGTTTTGAATTAAGTCATTGATAATTGTGCATTGCTAATTAAATTTTAAAGATACTAGAGAATCAAGCATGATAAGTCTATTTTTCAAAAATTAAAATTTTTTTTGCTAGGTTGTCTACCTGAATCTGAATGTTACCTTGAAGTTTGAAATTTACGAGGATGATATCAAATACCCATAATTTTTGTGAGATTTTGAGCCTTGTAGAGCATACATTCTTTAGTGCTCACTTTATTGATTATGAGTGTGTCAACATTTATTTGTTATTCTAAAACTTGCATCGTTTATACATGTCAAGACCACACATTTGATTTGATATACAGAGATGATAAAGGCACCTAGGTTTTAAACCCACTCACTCCAATAAAGCCTACCTTCATAATTAACCACTAATGAACCCTTTTAATCTTAACAACCCTTTTTTATTGACTCACCTACTAATATTAACCCAAAACCCTTTGTATTTGTTATCACCATTCCTTTTGACTACCCTTATGTCGAGATTTTATCTGATCAGTTGCCTAACTATTTTATCTATTTCAATTATTAAATCTATCCTAAATATTTGACTTGTTCTTAAAAAAAAAAACAAAGAATATTCACTATTAGTTTTGTGATTAGGTGAGCTTATACGTTAATTTCTAATTATTGAAGAAGAAGCTCATATCAGAGTATTATTATTAGTAGTACAAGTTTTCAATTTACGTAATTATTATCAGTTTAATATCTCTAGTTAGGTAATTTGTTAGGTCAATCTCAATTCTAACCCTCGAATTCAGCCTTTATCCACACCTTTAACCCAAGCCCCGTTACAACCCTGTTAAAGACCTTTTGATTTGTGTATCATCTCATTTTATAGTGGCGGAGATTTGATTTTCATGCAAGCCTATGGGATTAACTCTTCATGTTCGACCTTTGAGTGCTTAATTTTGAACCTTAAACACTTTGAGTGATTTGAGTGAATCTTTAGTGAGGATGTCAACTCTTGTTGATTTTGAATCAGAGGTGGGAAACACCTAACGTTTTTGGGCTATAAATGTATGACTTTGAATGTTAGAATCTTTAGGACTCTTTGAGTTGAATTATCCATGTATGAATTATCTTTGAATTATGGTGAAACATTATTGATGAATATTATGAATCAAGGAAGTTTGTTTTAATTGTAAGTTGAGAATTTTGCTTTAGGATAAGCAAAAGCTTAAGTGTGGGGGTTTTTGATAAACCGTAATAGCAACATATTTTAAGCCCACATTTAGCATGCTTTTGGATGATTTAAGCCTTTAATTATGTAAATTGGTGCTCTTAATCCTTTGTTTTCATGTTTTATACTCAAAAAAGCACCGGAGGATGAAAAGAACGAGAAACGGGCCCAAAACGGAGTAAATGAGCCATATCACAGCATCAACACTGCCTAGGCCCAAGCCACATGGTCGTGCCTAACTCAACAGTCTCGAACACAGCCTGGCCATGATTCACACGGGCGTGTGCCATGGGCGTGTCCCTGTCGTGACAAAGAGAAATTTCACTCGGATTAGGATACTTAAAGGCGAAGAAACACATTCAGAAGCGTATAAGAACACCCTAAGTATAACCTAAAAGGGGGAACCCAAGGCTTTAGCCAGGGGACGTCCAGCTAGGCCAAAGAAGGCAGATTTGTGGGGATTTACTCGAAGATAGCCAGTTGATTCATCTCAAGAAGTCGGAATCATACTCAAGACGGAGGATCTCTTCTTCAATTCCTTTAGAGGGTTTTAGGGATTTCTTATGTTTTGTTTTATCTTTTCTTCTAAGATGTTTTCTTTTATTGTTATGAAATAAACCCTCAGATACCTGAGGGGGATGAAACCTAAGATGAATCTTGTTATTGTTTGCTGAACTATAAGATAAATATTTGACTTGTTCTTAATTATGTGTTCTTAATTCTTGTGTTGATATTTCTGGGATATTAATTCAAATATGATGTGCTTAGGTGGGGGAGCAAAAGTCCCTACCTAAGAGTAAATCTAGCATAATTAAGCGGAGTTGATCGAATGCCTAGGGATAGGGTGACGAGATTTTATCGGATTAGGGTGAAACCTAATATGGGAGTCCATAGATCGAGTTAATGCAATTCTAAGGGTTTTAATTAGAAAGTGATTTCGATTAATCAACCTAGTGTTAGACGTTAGTCTCCTCGAGAAAGGGATTAATATAAATTAGGGAATCTTACGGATCAAGTCAAGTGAATAAATCGTCTGGTTCTGAGTTAGATAACAAGTAAAGTCTAGGTGGATTCTTCCTCGGGTATTGTCTTAATCAATTGGTTTTTCCCAAAGTATTTTTCCCAATTTCATTCTTCTTTGTCTTAGAGTCTTTAGTTTAGTAGTTAGTTATTTTGGATTAGATAAAAATCCCCTTTATTTTAGGCTAGATAATAAAAAGAGAGTTAGTATTAGTACTTTTAGTTCCTTTGGGTTCAACAATCCAGTCTTGCCTTAACTATACTACTGTTCGATAGGTGCGCTTGCCTCACATCGTTGTCATAGTTAGTTTCCTGGTTCGATCATTCTTTTTATAAATTTTTAAGACTTTGACATCGCACAAAACAACGATCAATGATCCTCAGATTACTTCAATACTTCGTTGTATAAATTTATATTACAAGTTGACCCGTATTTCCACCTAACTGATTATATTTGGTTATAGGATTTACACTCTAAATGTTAGTACATCTGGAGGTGATCAAGCTATTGGCACCGTTGCTGGGGAGGTGATCTGTTGTAATTTGATGTAGAAGATTAAACTAGTTTTCGCACTTTAGAAGCTTGAAATTAAGTATTTTCAATAGAATTTAATTATGTTTTAGGAAGTTTTGTTAAATCTAATAAAATTTGCAAATTGAGTCTTTTATTGACCTTAGGGGCCGAATGAGGCTTAAGGGTGAGCTAATGAACTTTATAAGTGTGCAGACCATTAGAGGGCATATTAAACTGATACTGGTCGCAACCCAGAATGCTCAACGTCACAACATAGAGAGCAAGATAAAGAAATCATGAAATTGCCTTTGATGTCGTAACATACCCCTGAAGATATCCCAAGAGGAGAATATTGACACCTTTGTCACGACACAGGTCCTAGTGTGTCGCGGCATTGACTTTGGATGGAATTTAACACGAGTTACGGGCGTTTTAGTCCACACAATCAAACTTAAAGCTCAGAATCATCAGCTAACCTAGGGTTAAGGACAACGGCCACTTGAGATCTATAAATAGGCTTCTTTTTCACATGTTTAAAAGACACAAATTTACTTAGTTTAGAAATTTTCTTTTAAATTTAGTTTAGCTTTGCTTTCCTTTTAGGCTTTCGATTTATTTTCAAATTGTTCTTGTTTATCTCAAGAGGTCTGATTTATGAAGACGATAAAACTCAGTGGATTGGATTTATTCTTAATAAAAATTAGGTATTTTCTTAAACTCTACATTCCAATTTATTATCATGTTTTCTATTTGCATAAGTTTCATATTGTTTATGAAAACCAGGAGAAACTAATCCTTTTATGGGGGATCAACTGTTTGGGAAAGGAAGAACTTAAAACCCTAGGCTTGACAATCCTAGGAAGTAATCAAAGTGGGAATTAACCCAAAATTAGTATCGCCTATCTGTGAACACCTACACCCCAAGCCAGTCTGGATTGTGAGGTCGAAAAATAAGTAGTTCTTGCTAATTCATTATTTGAGTGGAAGATCGGAAGATCCTGTGTAACAGCCTATATTTGGTCAAATCAGAACAGTGGTTTTGGGACTACAAATTTGAGGTCAAAATATTTATTTTATTATTATTTTAATGTTTACATCATGATTGAGTGATTGTGTAAATTTTTTTTTAAGAAATCTTATCGTTTAAATGGTCAATTTGAGAAAAAGAACTAAATTGCGTAAAGTGCTAAATTGATGTTCTATTAGCTAAAGGTGCCTAATAACTATGGAACTTAAAAGAAGAGGTCCTTATGTTGTAATTAGACCATTAATAGCATGAGTGGACATATATGGACATTAAATGGATGATATTAAATGGTTTATATTAAGGTGAAAAAGGTAAATTAATAAATAAAGGTTAATTAATTAAAACAAAGCACTGTCATCTTTCTTTCTTCTTTATTCAATCAAATTTTAACCTAAGGAAGACATTAGAAAATCTTCAAATATTCATCCATGGATTTTTGAATTCATGGTATGATTTTTGACTCAGTTTTTAGTGATTTCTATGTTTTTGTGATCGTTGCATCTAGTACTAGCTAGCCCAAGGACAATTTTGCAAAACTGTTAAGATTTTGAAAGTTACCATTGATGAATATGTATGAGTTTTGATTATTGATGATGGATTTTTAATGGTTGTTGGTTGTTAAACAAGTTTTGTTAAGTGATTTTTAGTAAAAATGCAAAATAGGGATTAAATTATGAAATGTGTAAAATTAGTGGTTAAAATATGAAATAAATGAAATTTATGGGCTTCTAGGGGCATTATGGTAATTTGGCTAGCATGGTTATATTTGGAATTTCACTAGTTTGTGATTTTATGCAATAAGGACTAAATTGTGAAAAATGTGATAGTTTAGGGGCAAAAGTGTAAACGTGTTTTAAAGTGTGATTTGGACTAAATTGAATGAATAAATGATTAAATAAGTTAATTTTGATTATATTTAGATTAAGAAAAGCAAAATACGGACTTGGATCGTGGAAAAGATAAAGTTATCGACTAGTTGACTCGATTCGCCGTTTTATCATCCGAGGTAAGTTCGTATGTTAATAAGAATTATTATAATTGAGATTTAATGCTTTACATTAATTGTTGATGAATACAATTTTACGAAAACTTTCGATAAAGCTTCGGTTATGTATCGACATTTAGTGTGCGAGACCGAGATAGCTTCGGCTATGTATGGCACTTGGTGTGCGATTTGAGATAGCTTCGGCTATGTATCGCACTTGGTGTGCGATTTGAAATAGCTTTGACTATGTACGTCACTTAGTGTACGAGATATCAGGTATTTCGAATATGTATGAGCTTGTTACGGATTGGTACAGGTATGTACATGCATAGTACGAGCCTTAAATCGAAGAAGTTATGAAGTTTGTATAATAGCATTTGAATAAGCATGTGAAGGGTTTGTTAGTAATCACGAATTACATGTTAATATGTTTAAATTGATGAATGGTGTATTTGTGATTAGTTAAGTTTATATCATACGAGCTTACTACGGTTTATAGCTTACTTTGTGAATTTTTCTGTGCTTTATAGTGAATACAAAGCTAGCTCGAATTCAGGGATCGTCAGAGACATCGTCACACTATCCAACCGTCACTTTGGTACTTTTGAACTTATGGTTTGGTCATATGGCATGTATAGGTATTTTGAGTCATTTTGGTTATATTTGGTAAAGATTTTAGCCAGATGAATTGGCTTGTAAAAGTATATGTTTTGGTTTGTTAATATAGCCATGAGATTTGGCTTAATTTGGTGGATTTGGTTATGTGTTGATATGTGCATATATGGTTGATATTGAGTTCATGGATGGATATGTGAATGAATATATTATGAAGTTTGTGGAATTGATATTATTCTTGTGAATTGATACAAAATGAGGTATGTTAGTTAAAGGTTTGGTTAGTTATTTTGTATATGTATGTTAGTATGTTTTGGTTAAGTAAAACTTGAGATATAAGCATGATGGTTACTAGTATTGGAATTGGTATGAATTAGCCTTGTTTGTGGCTAAATTGGATGTTTATTCATACTATGGATTGGTGCCATTTTGGTTGTTTAGGTGAGCATAAATGTAGGTGGAAAATTGGCTTGGTAAATTGCCTATTTTTGTCCACACGGGTAGAGACACGGGTGTGTGTCTCAGCCATGTGTGACACACGGTCATGTTACACGGTCGAGTGTCCCTTGGTATTAAAATTGAAATGAAGTCGGTATGATCCACACGGTCTCACACACGGGCATGTGATCAGCCGTGTGGCACAAGTTAGTATACCCCCTATGTAACACCCCAAACCCGACCTTGACGTTATGGTCGAATATGGCGTGTCACATTGAAGTGTCTTTCAAAAATTTGACTTGTTGGTAAAAAATTGTTTCTCAGTTAAAAAACCCCTTTATTAGTATTTAACAAATCATCTAATCAAAACGTTTTCCTTATAATTTGCTCTTGTTATAGTTAGTTGATTTAAAATTGAGGAAGCTTTTGAAAAATCTGATGTTTAAAATTCGTCTCTTTGAAAACGGTAATTATTTTGAAAACTTGTCTTCTCCTAAACTTGCAATTTAAAATAAGTAAACAAAAGCCCCAGTTAAAAATTTAAACAAACATAAATGACCTTATTACATAAACAAAACCCAACACAAACTTTAAATTTAAATAAACGCAAGTGTAGAATAGTTTGAGTTGTGTGGCCACCTCCGAGTCCCTCACAGCACCAAATTGCCTATGGCTGAGGATTACCTGTACAGTTAAAAGGAAAGGATAAGTTTACAAAAACTCAGTGAGTAATCCCCTATCAGTCAGTTAGTATAAAACATGCAGTAACGGTCTGGGCCTAAGCCCTGTTCATTAACAGTATAAAACATGCAAAGACAAAATGCCAAAAGAACCTACCACATTCGGCCAAAGAGAGAGAAAAAAACCCAAATGAGCAGTATACCTCTCTTGGCCGAAATATTGAGTGTCAGAGTCATAATTCGATACAAACTCCCTCCCCTCTCATCTCCTTGATTTTCTCCTAAAATCCCTCCTCAAACCTCTCCATGACCAGTTCAAACTCCATTCAAATTCTATTCAAACTCCTCGTAGTTGTGTTTCAGCCCAACTCCACTCCCTACACAGCTCAAGCAGCAAAATAAACACTCCATTGAGCAACCCAGGACTTGAACCTTAGACCTCATAGTTACACAACATGCCACCCTGCCACTAGACCACAAGCTCTTTTTGTGTCATAAAACAAACACTATTATTTTATAAGGCCTATATGCCAGTGTCCAGATTCATTTAAGAGCAAAACTAAAAATTTTGCAAAAGCAAAGATTTGAACTCGGGCTTCTCACACACCCCCATACAAACCCAAATCACTTAGCCATTAAAGTAAACAAGCAATTTGTGTCGTATCATGAAAAAATTAAAAACTTAAATTTTTGGGCATTACAATTCTACCCCCCTTAACGAAATTTTGGCCTTGAATTTTACCTGGTTAGAATAGATGAGGGTATTGTCGGCGCATTACATCCTCAGGTTCCTACGTGGCTTCTTCTGAACTGTGATTACACCAAAGCACTTTGACTAGTGCAATAGATTTCTTCTTCAGTACTTTAACCTCACTGTCCAATATCTGCACTAGCTCCTCCTCGAAGGTCAGATCTGGCCTAACCTCGATCTCCTCTACTGGTACTATATGTGTGGGATCAGAGTGATAATGCCTCAGCATGGAGACGTGGAACACATCGTGAATCCAGTCTAATTCTGAAGGCAACTTAAGTTGATAGGTGATCGGTCCCATACACTTTTGTATACGGTAAGGCCCAATGAACCTAGGGCTAAGCTTACCCTTTCGCCCAAACCTCAGTATATTTTTCCATGGAGAGACCTTGAGAAATATGAAGTCTCCCACAGAATACTCAATCTCTCAACATTTATGATCCGCGTAAGACTTCTGCCTATCAGAGTTTTACCTTTTCTTCAGTATCAGAAACTTACTCTGGCCCCAAAACTCGCCGCTCACCCAGCTCAGTCCAACAGGTAGGAGTACGACACCTATGACCATATAACACCTTGTTTGGTGCCATTTGAATACTGGACTAGTAGCTATTATTATATGCAAACTCTGCTAGCAGCAAATAGTCTTCCCAGCTGCCTTGAAAATAAATTACACAACTTCTTAACATGTCCTCCTGTATCTGAATCACCCTCTCTGACTGACCATCTGTCTGAGGATGGAACGCAGTACTGAAGTCCAACCTAGTACCCAAAGCCTCATGTAATTTTTTCCAGAACTGAAATGTGAATCGAGGGTCTCTGTCGGATATGATGGAAAGCGGTACCCCATGTAGTCTCACAATCTCAGCCACATATAACTTTGCCAGCTTCTGTAACGAGTAATCAGTACGGACTGGTATAAAATGGGTAAATTTAGTTAATCGGTCTACAATAACCCATATCGAATCCTTCTTAGTAGGCGTTAAGGGCAGCCCACTTAGAAAATCCATGGTTACCCTCTCCCACTTCTAAAGTGTAATCTTAACTGGCTGTAGTAACCCTGAAGGGAGCTGATGCTCAGCCTTAACTTGCTGGCACTTCAAGCACTTACTCACAAAATCAGTAACTTCGCGTTTTAGTCCTGGCCACCAGTATAGCTCACGAAGATCTCGGTATAACTTGTTCCCGCTAGGATGCATAGCATATGGACTACTATGCACGTCTTGGAGTATAGACTGCCTCAGATCAGAATCCCTTGGTACACAGACTCTCCCACGTAAATACTGAAGACTCTTTACTATTCAGCCCAATTTAAAATCCAAAGTTTCCCCATTCTCAACCTGTCGAAAATGAGGAAACAGTGACTCATCCAACAACTATTTACCCTTAATCTGTTCAGTCCAGGTCAGTCTAACTTGCAGCTCAGTCAACAAGCTACCATCATCAAACAAGCTGAGACGAGCAAACATTGCTCTCAAATCAGATACGGCCCTACGGCTCAATATGTTAGCCACCATGTTAGCCTTACCAAGGTGATACTCAATCAAGCAATCATACTCCTTAAGTAGCTCTATCCATCTCCGCTGCCTAAGATTCAGCTCCTTGTGAGTGAGGAGGTACTTGAGGCTCTTGTGATCTATGTAGATAATATACTTCTCACCGTATAAATAGTGCCTCCAAATTTTCAATGCGAATACCACCGTGGCTAACTTCAAGTCATAAGTAGAGTAATTCACCTCGTGAGGCTTAAGCTGATGAGAAACATAAGCAACCACCTTACCCTCCTGCATCAGCACATAACCCAAACCAACATGTAATGCTTCAGAGTAGACGGTGAATTTCTTCCCAGACTCTGGCTGTATCAAGACAGAGGCCTCAGTTAGAACTTTCTTTAGTTACTCAAAACTTTCTTGCTGCTTATCAGTCCAGTTAAATGGTACCCCTTTACGCAGCAACTTAGCCATAGGTGCAGCAATCAAGGAAAACCCCTCAACAAAACGTCTGTAATACCCAGCCAAACCCAGAAAGCTTCGAATCTCAGATACGGTCTTAAGTGGTTTCCAATTTAGTACGGCTTCAATTTTTTGAGGATCAACCCTAATCCCCTCGGTAGATACCACGTGACCTAGAAATGTCACTTATCGCAGCAAGAACTCACACTTGCTGAACTTAGCCTATAGTTGTTTCTTCTGTAAAATCTGCAGAACAATTCGAAGATGTGCATCATGTTCATCCTCAGTTCTCAAATACACCATGATGTCGTCTATAAATACCACCACGAACCGATCTAGGTAGGGCTGGAATACTCGGTTCATCAGGTCTATGAAGGAAGCTGGTGTAGTCGTCAGCCTAAACGGCATCACTAGGAACTTGTAATGACCATAATGAGTCCTAAACGCAGTCTTATACACATCAGCCTCCTTAACTCTCAGCTGATGGTACCCAGAAAGAAGATCTATTTTGGAGAAAACCAAAGCTCCTTGCAACTGATCAAATAAATCATCAATCCTCGGTAAAGGATACTTATTCTTGATAGTCAGTTTATTCAATTGCCAATAGTCAATGCACATGCGCATGGACCCATCCTTCTTCTTTACGAACAATACTAGTGCTCCCCGTAGAGACACACTAGGTCGAATGAATGCTCGATCCATCAGTTCTTGGATTTGAGCTTTTAACTCCACCAGCTCCTTCGGTGTCATCCTATAAGGAGCGATGGACACTGGAGCTATTTCAACCAAAAGCTCAATACCAAATTCAACTTCGCGATTCGGAGGCATCCTAGGGAGCTCACCAGGAAATACATCAGAAAAATCCCTAACTGTTTTGATATCTCCAACAGAAGGACCCTTAGAATCAGATACATTAATATAGGCTAGAAACGCCTCACAACCCTTGCGAACCAATTTTTTGGCCCTTAATGCAGAGATCACATTAGACAAAAAGTCCCTTCGCTCTCCAATCACAGCCACCAAATCATCATCCGTAGTCTTTAACACCATACGCTTAGCAGCACAATCCAAACTTGCACAGCATTTTACCAGCCAATCCATCCCCAAGATTAGGTCGAATTCACCAAACGGTAGCTTCATCAAATCCACTGGAAATATAACTCTTTGAACCTCTAGGGGCACATCTCTGAACAATTTGTCTACTTTTACTGGCTATCCAAGTAGACTTAACACAGTCATCTCATTAATAGTACTCTCACACTTGATACCCAAGGTGCCAGATACAGTGCATGCAATGTATGAATGCGTAGACCAGTCAAAGCAGTGTAAAGTATATTATGAATTAAGAACGTACCAGTTATAACATCTGGAGCGTCACCATCCTCTTGGCAATGAGCGACATAGACCAGTGCTGGCTACCTCGCCTTAATGTTACCAGCACCTCTACCTGGCGCTCCATGACCTCGTCCATACCATTTCCACCCTTCGCCTGCCCACAGCCTCTCAGTGGCTGTTGACCACCTCTCGCTGGCTGAACATAACCCTAACTTGCAGCTTGCATCTGAATAGTCCTCTGAGGACAATTCTTGACTTGATGCTCTATAGACCCACATCTGAAATATGCCCCAATCTTCTTCCAGCACTCATCCAGGTGATGTCTCCTACAATCAGCATAGGGCAGTAGTCTTGCAATAGGAACCCTAGCTCGGACTGGCCCCTCAAACCTGGCCTTCTTTTTAGGCCTTTTAAAAGCACTTGAGGGCTTTGAATCCCTCTTATATCTGCCCCTATCTTTCTCACGATTCTGGCGTTCAGAGCACTTCATGTCCTCGGCGATTTTTGCCTTTTCTACTAGGGCAGCAAAATCTCGCTCCCTCTACAGAGCTATCAAGACTCATAACTCATCTCGTAAGCCGTCCTTGAATCGCACACAATGTTCATATTTAGTCGCCACTATCCCACGAGCATAGCAACTAACTCGCAGGAATTCTGCCTCATATTCTACCACAGTTTTATTCCCCTGGGTCAAGCTTAGAAATTCCTTTCTTCAAGCGTCCATATAACTTGCGCCCACATACTTTCCTAGTAATACCACCTTAAAGAAATCCCACGTTAGCCGGTCGGCCTGAGTACACTATCTCACAGTAAGCCACCACTGATAGGCCTCGTCTCGTAGTAAAGACACTGCACTTTTTAGTTTTTATTTAGAAGTATAGTCGAGGTTGTCCATTATTCTCTCTGTGGCTTCCAACCAGTATTCAGCCACATTAGGGGCTACTCCAAAAATACCCCAGAAGATTTCCACACTATTCTACCAGAGTCGTTCTGAAATAGACCCACAACCCACAGCACTAGTACTGGTCCCTGCAATCCTTTCCAGAATGTGGAGCGTAGCTTGAGATAGTGCATTATCCCCAGTCGTTCGATCATATGATCCCATCTTAGTCACTGGTGAAGCTGGTGCCTCCCTAGCCTCAACATTAGGCATATGGCCTGATGCCGAAGACCCAACCCTAGCACTTTCTCGGCCTCTACTGCGGCCTCGTATACTCCTTCCGCGAGTACCTCTAGTACTCATATCAAATAACGTATTATCTGTTTAAGAAGTTTTATGTATCAGTTTGTATTTCCAGTCATTATTAACAAATGTCTTATGAAAAACAGTAGTCAGAGTTTTGTTTTCGCAAATCAAGGTTTCCCTACAGTTTCCAGTTTCCTACATTCTCAGTTTACTCTAACTAAAGAGTTTCAGTACAGTCTTACTATCTATAGTAGTCTCTCAGTGTATTTCATTTCAAGAAGTCTACAATATAAAGAGAACTTATGGATTCGACACTGGAGACTCAGTGTGCCATACTTGTAAACCTTCCAAAACACTTCAAAAATAATTTTCCAGAAATTCCAAATATTTTCAAAATCCATTCCACAATCGAGTTTTGCAACTTGACTCTGATACCACTAAATGTAACACCCCAAATCCGGCCTAGACGTTATGGTCGAATCTGGCGTGTCTCATGGAAGTGTCTTTTGAAAATTTGACTTGTTGGTAAAAATTCATTTCTAAGTTTAAAAACCCTTTTATTAGTATTTAACAAATCATCTAGTCCAAATGTTTGCCTTATTATCTGCTCTTGTTATAGTAGGTTGATTTCAAATCGCGGAAGCTTTTGAAAAATCTTATGTTTAAATTTTGTTTTTGAAAACGGTAATTATTTTGAAAATTCGTCTTCTCCTAAACTAGCAGTTTAAAATAAGTAAACAAAAGCCCCAATTAAAAATTTAAACAAACATAAATGGCCTTATTACATAAACAAAACCCAACATAAACTTTAAATTTAAATAAAAGCAAGTGTAGAACAGTTGCAGTTGTGTGGCCACCTCTGAGTCTCTCACAGCACCAAATCGCCTATGGCTGAGGATTACCTGTACAGTTAAAAGGAAAGGGTGAGTTTACGAAAACTCAGTGTGTAATCCACTATCAGCCAATCAGTATATAACATGCAGTAACAGCCTGGGCCTAAGCCCTATTCAGTAACAGTACAATGTGGGTCGTAGCCCAACGCAGTAACAGTGTAGGCCTTAGCCCAATACCATATCAGTACAGTGTAATAATGCAACCCATCCCAATCCAGCCAACACACCACTTCGTACCACCAACACACCATGTGGGTATAAAATTGACCCACCCAGCCAACACACCAATATCGCATCAAAACTGCCAGTAACAGTATTGCAGCAAAGCTACCAATTACAATATATGTGGCAAAGCCACCAGTACAGTATACTTCCTCCATAACAGCATCCCAACCCCATGCAGTATGTCATGTCATACTAAGTAACAGTCATCTACAAATCATGAACACATCAGTCAACCTACCATTAGGGGTATAACGGTCATTTTTATATATTAGGGGTAAAATAGGCATTTCACCTTTTAGGGGTATTTTGGTTGTTTTACCTATTTTGGGTCTCGGTGTAGATATCAACCTCTCGGAAGGTCCGTAGTAGCCTCGAGCAACTTT
Organism: Gossypium bickii; assembly: GCA_025503065.1. Taxonomy (NCBI): domain Eukaryota; kingdom Viridiplantae; phylum Streptophyta; class Magnoliopsida; order Malvales; family Malvaceae; genus Gossypium; species Gossypium bickii. The sequence goes on along the minus strand of CP106710.1, from coordinate 107,245,438 downwards.
GATAACCTAAATGGTCATAACGGTGTAAATGGGCCCAAGGCCCATTACTCGATCCAAGTGGGCCTGCACGCTCGTGCGGCCCGTTCAGCCCAGATTTTGCCATGGCTATGAGATCTACATAGCCCAGTCCAGTTTATGCTACAAATCTTGGATTTCATCTGTGTGTGGCCCACGAGCCCATTGGGCCAACATAGCCCATTTTGGCCCAACGTGGCCCAATACGGCCTAAGCCCATGAGAATGCTCATGGAGGCCTCCACAGTCATACGCCCGTAATTCATGGGCTCGGTTTGACCTCACGAGCGTTTGCACGCCCATGTGACCTCAAAGTGCAATCTTTCGGCTTTTCGATTTTTGCCGCTCGACAGTCAAAATAGTGTGAATACACACCTATTTACGCAACCGTTCCAAGTTTTTCACGTACCCAACCTTGGCTGAGTAATATGCGATTTACTCCTCTTAGATCGCTGACTAAAACGATCGAATGCTACTTGCCAACTTTCTGGAATAACAACAGATCTCATCAGGTAGAATCATTCACAAGTGGCTAAATCCATGAATATCAAACTTGCAAAACTATATGGATATTCGGCCTATGCTCAAAAAGACCAAGATAACGCTTTTACCTTAACTGAATGATGAGAGAAAAGGTTTTGATTGCTTCAGTCACTTGCACCCCTTCACTTTACTAAAATCCCTAGTACCTAACAAACCACCACATCGCAAGGAAAAGACAAGAATCGCAACTAGAACACGTAAGAAGAAGCATTCGGCTTTCAGAAAAGATAGAAGAATGGTAGAGAATCAAAGAAAGGAGCTTATGAGTACCTACCAATTTGTTAGAACTCTTGCAAGTCCGAAACCATAACACCACAGCAGAGTACGGAGACAATTGGCCTAAACCCAGAAACAGAAGAAGACCGAAAGAAAAATAGAGAAGGGCAAAAGAGAATATACTATTCGGTCAAGGTTTGGGAAAGTAGAGGAGAGAAAAGAAACAGCAAAGAGAAGGTGGAACAGAATAGTGGATTCGGCAGAGGAAAAGAAAGAACAATGCAAAAAGGAAAAAGTGAGCAGAGACAAAATGCCAAAAGAACCTACCACATTCAGCCAAAGAGAGAGAAAAATTCCCACTTGAACAGTAAACCTCTCTTAGCCGAAATCTTGAGTGCCAGAGTCCTAATTCAGCACAAACTCCCTCCCCTCTCATCTCTTTGATTTTCTCCTAAAATCCCTCCTTAAACCTCTCATGACTAGTTCAAACTCCATTCAAATTCTATTCAAACTCCCCTTAGCTGTGTTTCAGTCCAACTCCACTACCTACACAGCTCAAGCAGCAAAATAAACACTCCATTGTGCAACCCAGGACTTGAACCTCAGACCTCATAGTTACACAACACGCCACCTTGCCACTAGACCACAAGCTCTTTTTGTGTCATAAAACAAACACCATTATTTATGAGGCCTACATGCCAGTGTCCAGATTCATTTAAGAGCAAAACTAAAAATTTTGCAAAAGCCAAGATTTGAACCCAGGCTTCTTACACACCCCAATACACACCCAAATCACTTAGCCATTAAAGCAAACAAGCAATTTGTGTCATATCATGCAAAAATTAAAGACTTAAATTTTTGAGCGTTACACCCTAATTGGCACAAGGCCTAGCACACGGGCGTGTGACTTGGCCGTGTTGCATAAGTCAGTATACCCTACAAGTTTGACACTGCCTAACACACGACCTGGCACATGGGTGTGTGTGGCCACTTTGAAGGGCACACGGGCTAGACACACGAGCCTGTGGTTGGCCGTGTGACCCAAGTCAGTAACCTTACTTGTTTGGACACAGGGAAGGACACGGGCTGGGACACGACCATGTGCTTCCATTTCGAATGTTCACACGGCCTATGACACGGGCGTGTCTGGTGACTGTGTGAGACACACAGCCTGGCCATACAGGTGTGTGTTCCCTATTTTGAGAAAAAAATTTCTAAGTGTGGGAAAGTTTCTCGAGTTATCGGTTTAGTCCCGAACCACTTCCACTTAATTGGGACAAATTAATTGAGATTGAATGATGAATTTTTGAATTGAGCAAATGTATGTTAAATAGTTGTTTAATTGTTTCGTAAGTCCGGTAATGCTCCGTAACCCTATTTCGACGTTGAATATGGGTGAGGTGTGGTACACCCTGTTAGAATGGTGACTAGTTGATTAACGAGGAGCCCGAAGTAATAGTTGATGGGGATTGCCGAAACGATCTAATCACTCATAATCAAGATTTGATTTATTCTACTTTTTGATCTCTTGAATTTTATTTTCTTGTGTTATTTTACTTTACTATTATAAAAATCTTAAAAACTCTCTTTTATTTTACTATCATGCTATAAATAAATTAAAGTACTAATTAGATCTTTCGTTGTTTAGGTTAAAATTGATCTAGCACTCACCTCCCTTGGGTACAATCCTCAGAGTACTCACCTACTCCTTTGTAACTATATTACAACTAGACCTGTATACTTGCAGATACCACCTCATATATCTATATTATTTACTACAGTACTCATACTCTAGATGTTAGTACGTCTGGAGGCGGTGAAGTTGTTGGCATCGTTGCCGGGGAGGCAACGTCACCAATTTGATTTTAACTTTTGCACTTTGGAAGGAATAATTAGAAAATTTTTAGGTTATAGATACAATTTTATTTTATTTGTTGCTACTAATATTCTCTTTCTAGGTTTAATGTATGACTCGTACTAAAGGCAAACCTATTGTAGCAGTCACAGATGCAGAGAGAATAACCTGAAGAAATTGTCGACAGCAATAGAAACAGATGCAAGATCCACCTCCACCTGCTGTAGGTAACGTACCACGCGAGAATCCACTGTTTAGCGACACTGATGATAATGCTTTAAGAAATCTATTAGCACCACCACAGCTACCCACGAACGTGTACATGGCTTGTAACGAGACAACCTTAAGAGACTACGTATTACCAAGTCTGGACATGGTTCAGAAGAGTATAACGAGGCTAACTATTACAACAAATAATTTTGAGATTCAACTGGCAATAATTTAGATAATCCAAAATAATTTGCAGTTTAGGGGTACAATGACAGATAATCCTATTTCTTTAATTGATAGCACCTTTTCTTGGTTAGATTCACAGGCACTAAGGTCTACCACGACATGGGCTGAGCTCGTTGGAAAGATTTTGCAAAAGTTCTTCCTTATTAGCAAAGCGGTTCAACTAAGAAGAGAGATTGTTGTTTTTAGACAGATGGAAGGGAAGTTTTATGAGGTGTGGGAGTGTTTTAACACGTTGATCCAAAAGTGCCCGCACCACGGATTTCCTTAGTGGATGTGATTGCACGTGTTTTATAATAGGTTGGATGCGAATGTAAGATCAGGATTGGACAGAGCAGTAATAGGAGCGCTCATGAACAGAACATACGAGGATTAAATAATTGAAAACATGGCATTGAACTCCTGTCAATTGCCCATTGGAAGATTCACATGTGGCCAAAAACCTACTACAGTGAAAGTTATCCGAGAGGATGACAAGTATCAACAATTAGAGGATAGAATTAACCGTATCAGATCTGCTAATAAATTGTTTATGTTTGGAAAAGACAAATCGCTCTTTCACTATATTAACAATCATGTTGAATATGTGAATTATATCGTAAATAGGGGTGGAAAATCTTATTCAAATACCTACAATCTTGGCTAGAAATATCACCGGAATTCGAGATAGAGAGGAAACTAAAGAGGAGGTAATAGTTCAAATTAAGGTAAAAATACTAATTATAAACCTCATTATTTGCAGAAACCTCAAGATGGGGTCAACCCAAGTGACCATACTGCATGTGGAAAACGGTTGGAAAGAATCGATGGAGAGATGCAGTCAATGAGAACGAACGTAAAATAGGTACAGTCAGAGTGCACCAACTCAACCAAAACATTACTAAACTTGAGGGTCAAATGAGCCAATTAATGAGCATGACAAGTGATATCAAAAGGCAAATTGGCACCAGAATCCCCAACAATACAAAAAATAATCCTCTGGGGGAAGTTAAGGAGCACGTCAAAGCAATAGCGCTCCGATCAGGCAAAGTACTGTGTAGTCCATAAAATCCTACTCCGAAGGTAAACATAGAAAATGTTGATGATTCTTAAGAAAAATCCCTAGAGGCTGAAGATGAACCATAATAACTACATCAGCAGAAAAGCCAGAAAAAGGAAAAGCTAAAAATATTGCCTTACAAAATTCCCATTTCCTTCAAGACTAGAAGAAAAGTAAAAGCGGGATGAAGATGAGTTTGGAAGTTTCCTGAACTTGTTCAAAACACTAAATGCAGACCTTCCTTTAACTGAGTTAATTGAGAAAGTCCTGAAGTTTTTAAAGGAAATTATGTCTAAGCGTAGGAAAATTAAGGTAGGAGAACAACTTAATTTAAGTGCTTCTTGTAGTGTATTCAAGGTAAGTTCCTCAAAAACTAAAAGACCCAGGAAGTTTTATGATTCCCGTAGAGATATGGAGCATTCATTTTAATAGAGCTCTATGTGACCTAGGAGCTAGTATTAATTTAATGCATTTATCTATTTTTGAAAAACTCAGGTTGGGGAATCTCAAAACCACTCAAATAACATTATAATTGGTTGACAGGTCTTCAGTAAATCAGAAAGGGGTATTGGAAGATGTTTTGGTTAAAGTGCGCAGCTTCATTATCTTAGCAGATTTTGTGGTTCTATATTTCGAAGAAGATCGTGAAAGATAAATCTTATTAGGTAGACCTTTTCTAGCCACTTCCAAGTCCACCATTGATTTAGAAAAAAACAAATTAACTATGAAAATTAATGGTGAGATTGAAATCTTTAAATGTGATCATCAACTCAACGAAGAGGACGGTAGGAGGAAGTTAGGGGAATAGTGTAAGCAATTAATTGTTTCTAACACTCCCAAGTCAAGGGATACATTTCCCTTTATTTATGCAGAAAGTATAAATAGGTTTAAGGAAAGGGACAAGCGGTCAGAGGTAGAATGGCATAACGAACGATGAACTAATGATGATAGAACAGAAGGATCGTCCAGTTGTGAGTTGATGATACTGTCAGATGAATCCGACAGTAAAACTTAAATTATTTTACTTTAAGCTAAACTTTTGTAAATTATTGTATATGTTTAGCTAACCATTTAGTATAAATTCTAATTTTCATTAACTTTGCGTTTTGTTGAAACCATAACACCTTAGGAAATGGAATTTTGAGCAAAAATAGAGTCGATGTCGCAACATAAGATCCCTATATAGGAACATCAAAGGCAGTTTTAAAAAAATAAAAAAATCTTTCGATGTTAAACCTTTTGAGTAGTCTTATTGTATGCAATTTTGCAGAAAAAGCAAGTGTGTATAGGAAAATGGATCCACCAAAACATGAAAAGATGTATAAGTAGCCAGAAAGTGAGAGTTTTCTTTCCTCACTTAGTGATGACCTAATGCAAAAAGGCAGATGTACCTATGACATCCACTAAGGAGTGCCTAAAACCTTCCAGAAGTATTATCAATGACACCTTGTTCAACAGTACATAGAGCTACAAGCTAAACAAATAAAAGATTAGAACAAACAACAACAAGAATCAACAACTACACCAGCTTTATCACAGAGGTTGACACAAACTCAACAAGAAATTGGTGAATGTAGTCATCCAAAGCTAAATTGGATGATACAGTGGATGCATGAATCAGAGCCAATATTTCAAGAATTTTCCAAGCAAAACTGATTTGCCATGAAATACACTATTATTTACGTTCTTTTTAAATATAACTTTAGCTTGTTTGATAATTGAGGGAGGTAACATAGAAAGTTTTCTTTTTATGCTTTTTCTTGTATTTTTCTTGTCCAAAGTGTGCTTGAACTTGTAGATTGGTCAGGACCATGAATATAGACTGATTGTATTTATTGTAAATTTGGCATGATAGTGAATGATTTTAAAATTTCAATTAGTAGACTACTGAGTTCTATATATTACAGTGTAAATAGGCTTTAAGTAATTGAAGATACCAGATGACAGAGAGAATATAGGGAAACAAGCATGCTAGTATGAATAATAAATTATTAGAATTATCATTGCTTGATTAATTGTAAATTTGTGAATATTGAGACACCTGGGGATGACCTAATGCATTTTTTTGGTATAACTCAAAGCCCAAAAGCCAACCTTATTCATCAATTTTTAGTACTTATATTTGAGCCAGAAAACCCTTCTTGATGAACTTTCATACAAAACCCGAAATCAAAACGCAAACTTGTACTTACCTTTTTTTCTTTGGTCCTTGAATTACATGAACTTAAACATCGGGCCATATGTACTAAGGGATAGGTACAGACATAATAGTGGTTTTGCAAAGTTAGAGTGAAATAGGAAGAAACATTGTGATCTAGTTATTATAGGTTAAGCTAAAAATGTACAAACAAAAGAAAAGTCAAAATGAGTTGAAAAAGCACATGAATAATGAAAAAAATAATTATGAATGAGAAAGTATTAAAAAAGTTAGCAGTGACTGAAAACAAGGTCACAAAATTGGAAAACTCAGTCATTAGTGTACAAAATCTCGAAAGATGACCATAGTTGTTAACATTACATTGTGACTTCTTACCTGGAGAAATAAGGAAGGCAAGAGTTGGAGAGATAAGACAATGAGAGGGAAAGGGTCACTAAGGGGGAGAATAGAGGACAATATGATGTACCAAAATATTTTTGTGCTTGAAACTATTTTTATTCTCCTTGTTCTTGAATTCCATACCAACCTTAAGCCTCAGAATTGTACAAGCCAAAGGGTCCTATGTGACCAAGGTGAATTTATTCATGAATGAACATCGTATTGAGTAATTGCAATAATAATTATTTGTATTCTGCTAGGATAATAAAATTTCCTGTGCTATTTATCGATAGATCAATATATTTGAGGACTTTTTTGCTTGAATACTTTGTAATATACTAAGCTTAGATGTTTGAAGTTGAGAATGGTAAGTCATTTACATATCATGCCAAAATTACATGTATTTATGATTATTCCTGGTTATGATGTTCCAAAACTCATCTTTGAATCATACTTGCTCAAGGGTCGTTTTTTATATTTTTCATTTTTCTATTTTCTTGCTTGAGGATAATAAATGACATGTGTGGGGGAGTTTGACCTACCACAATTCATTATAGCAAATTAATCCATTGTTCGTACTTAAGGAGCACGTATAAAAGCAATTGTTATATTTTTACTTAGCTTTCACTTTTAGTTCATAAATAATAAGTGTAACTCGAACTATTTATATGACATTACGAGATAAAATCGGCTTAAAGGAAGGCTAACATATTCGGTGAGTGCGAAAGACATCATTCGAAGGCATAAGAACACGAGACTGGTCGTGATTTTGCTACACAGACTGTCAATGTCACAACATAGTGATAAGAGCACTCAAAAAGAGCAAGTTGCCTTCAGTGTCACGACATAGCCAGAGAGTGTTGCGACACAGCCTTGTAATCAAGACTTAGCCTATAAGTTACCATCAGTGTTGCGACATAGGCTACAAAGTGTGGCAACACTGCCTTGATGAGGGGAATTAATGAGTCAAGGGCATTTTTGTCTACACAACAAACTTTGATGCAAAAACGTTAGTTAAATTATGTCAATGGATGACGACCAACCCTAAGCCTATAAATAGACAACTCTAAACACTTCATAGATAATTTTTTATTCAATTTTTAGGAGACGACTTTCATTTAGTTTTTTTTTTTTAGTTTCTTTCTAGTTTATTTTGTATTTAGGTTTTCTTTTATCATTGTAATTTTACTTTTTCTTCTTATTTCATTCTTCAGAGAATCTGATTTGTGAGGAGAATAAAATCTTTTTGGATTATTGTTCGAGCTAAATCAATATACTAGGATTCTTCTTAAACTATTTACTTAATGTGTTCTTTATGTTTATCTTTGCAATTAAGTTTATGTTGTTTATTAAATCCATGAGGAACTAATCCCTTTATGGGAGATTAACGAGTGGACGTGGGAGTAATTAACTTTTTTGTAGGGTTTCTTAGCGGGTAAGTTGGTCGGGATAGGAAGAAGTCAAAGCCCTAGGTCTAACAACTCTAGGAATTCATCTAGGTGGGAATGAACTCGAGTTTGGTATTGCCTATCCGTGAACACCTTAACCCAATCCAGTTTGGTTTGTGAGGTTTAAAGATAAGTAGTTCTTTCTGACTTATTAGTTTAGTGGAAGATCGAGAGATCTTGCTAGGTTAATGACTACTTGATTGAATAGAAACTAAAATAGGAGTTAGTTATAACCATCAAGTAATCTTCCGTTCTTAGAACCAATAAAATCTACAAATTATATTCTCCTCTTTGATCCTTATGCATGTTATTTGTTTTTTATAATATATGATTTTTCATCACCTTAGGACTCATAATAATATAATATAATTAAATTATTAATTAGATTTGTCAAAGTAGAAGTTAAAATTAGTTTAGTTTAGCATCTCTTGGGTACAATCCTTGGATTACTCCAATACTTTGTTCTATAAATCTATATTACAACATGACCCGTATATTTGCAAAAAACCACTTAAGAATTATATTTGGTTGTAGGATTAGTACATCTGAAGGCGATCACCTTACTACCATGATGTGTAACATCTCGGTTTAGACCCTAGTCAGAACAGTGGTTTTGAAACCAAAAAATCCGAGGTCGTAAAATTATTTTTAATTTTATTTTGGCATTTACAGTATGTAAATTTATATGTGTGAAAATTTCGTGATTTAATTTTATCGATTGGTTGGTTAATTTGATAAAATGACTTAATCGAGCAAAATGCAAAAGTTGTATGTTATTTGTTAATGTGCTATATTACTATGGCTTATTAACTATGAAGTCCTTACTATGCAAATAGACCATGGATAGTGGGAATGGACATAAATGGCCATCCATTATATGTTTTTATATGTTTTTATTTAAGGTTAATTATGTAAATTAGTTAATAAGTTATATGAGATAAAATAAAACATAAAATTTCTTCTATCATCATCTTCCACCACCTAATATAGAGAAAAGAAACAGCCATTGAAGCTTCATTAAGTTCGGCCCTTGCATGATTTATTAGGTATGTGTTTTGAGCTCGATTTTTGATGATTTTTATGTTTTTGATATCGTTGCTTTGTCATCTACCTAGCCCATGTCTCAATTTCTGAATGTGATGAAGATTGTGAGTTATGCCATTGATGATTTTGTAAGCTTTGTGATGATAGTTGGTGAATTATGAAAGATATGTGATAGAGTAATATGTTTTGTCTTTGAATTTTTGATGAATTTGACTATTTTGGGCTAAATTGTGAAAATGAGAAATTGAGGGACTAAAATGTGAAAAAATTAAAAAATGTGGGCTTATATGAGCTAAAGGAATGTTCAGCCAAGCTATGATATTGTTAAATTATGTTATTTTGTGATTTTAAGAAATAGGGACTAAAATGTCAAAATGTGAAAATGTGAGGGCTAATTCGTAAAATGCCCTAAATATGTGTATATGGATTGGATTGAATTGAATGATTTGGTGAATGAATAAGCTAAATTTGAATATGTATAGATCAAGAACCAAAGAAATCAGAATTAGATCGAGGAAAATCTAAAGTGGTCGAGTAATCATTTCTTTTCATCTGAATCCGCAAGAGGTAAGTCGATATACAAATAAACGTGTTTGAATTGAATGATTATTGCTTATATGTGAATAAATTGTGATATATGGATATTTGAACTGAATATTTGAAATTCTGAAAAGTTTCGATAATGTAATGACGTTTGAAAAGTCCAGTTCGAACTTTAGGAAGTAGTTAGGATACGTATGTAATGACATAGGATTCTGATATGAGTTATCGTGTAAGACCACATCTGGGACGTTGGCATCAATTTGTGATTTACATGTAAGACCATGTCTGGGACATCGGCATTGTATTTGATTTCTTGTAAGACCATGTCTGGGACAGTGGCATCGATACTGATTATATGTAAGACCACATCTGGGATGTTGGCATTGTACGAGCTTTTTGAGCTATCCGAGTATCCTATTTGATTCCAAACAGTTTAACAGGCATTCTGAGATATGATTGAATATGTGAATATGTATCTGTTTCGGGTACATATGAAATGTATACGAAATTTGGCAATGGGAGATAAGTATGAATATGATCATTTGATATGTGAGATATATGAAAATGTGATATGTTTATAAGCAAGTGGTTATGAACATTTAAGCTAGATGAGAAACATGAATTTGCTATTGTGATATGCCATAGTTCATGTGAATGAAATAGTTTGTAATTGTTTATGTGATGAGTTTATTTATATATGGCTTACTAAACTTTTATAAGCTTACTTTGTGTGTGTTTTAATTGTTTTATAGACTATCGAAGCTATTGGAAGCTCGGGGATCGTTGAGGATCATCACCACACTATCGAACTATATTGTGGTACCTTTTGAAATTGTACATATTGAAGTATGGCATGTATAGGCTAGAGAACTTTGATTATATTTTGAAATTTGTAAATATAGCCATGTGATATGACTTGATAATGAATGTGATTATAGAGTGAATTTAGTGCATGCTATGTGATGCAAATTTTGGTAGGTTTTGATGTGCTCATGAATGGCCAAAAAAAATGGTCAATTTTGGTAAGCTTCATGGTTGATTTAAGAAAAGCTGTGAATTGAAATAGAGTAATATGATGTATGAATCACATGTTTTTTATGTGAAGTTGGTACTTTGAATTGGTATATTTGAGTTGGATTTGTATATGGAAATGAATGATGTTATTACAGGTCAAATTATGAATGATTTGGTATGTTTTTGGTTGCCTTTTGGATATGAACTGATGCTTTTTTGATGCTTGTAGGTATGACCCAAAATGGCTGAAAATTTGGCTTTGTAAATGACCTATAATTGTCCACACGATTGAGCACACGGGCGTGTGTCTCGACCATGTCCTTCAATGTTCCAATTTGAAGTAAGTTAGACTTGCACACAGGCGAGAAACACGAGCGTGTGACAGGCCGTCTAAATGAAGTCAGTGTTGCACACGGGCTAAGACATGGTCCAAGGCACGGCCGTGTGAGGCACACAACCTAGTCACATGGGTGTGTGCCCTATTTTAAAAGAAAAATTTTCTAAGTTTCGTAAAGTTTTCGTATGAGATCAGTTTGGTCCCGAACCCTCTCTAAAGCATGTTTAAGGTCTCATAAACTTTCTAAAGGAACTATATGTGTATGAATCATTATGAAACGGTGTTGTATGATTGATATTGTGAAATAAGAGTAAAATGTTCTGATATGTCCGGTAATGCCTTTTAACCTTAGTCCAGTGACGGGTACGAGTTAGGGGTGTTACAATCTATTGGTATCAAAGCTACGGTTTAGTCGAATCTAGGACTAAGGTTGCGTGTGAGAGTCTAGTTATACATGCCATATATACGAACTGTGATAGTGTGATGAATCCTGACAGATAAAATGTGTTTTCTGTATAGTAAATGAATCCTGAATGAGCAATAGCTGACGATGTTGAAAGTAATACACAGACGAACAAATTAAACACACAGACGAACAAATTAGCCTACGAAAATTTAGCACATGCGTAATCACATATCAACGGTACAGAAAATATTATTAAAATATTATTCAGACTCAGATTTGTGGTCCCGAAACCACTGTTTCGACTAGGGTATAAACCAGACTGTTACAATTCTCCCCTTTAGGGATTTTCGTCCCCAAAAATCTTACCGTTAAACAAGTTCGGATATTGTTGTCTCACTGAATCTTTAGGCTCTCAGGTAGCCTCTTCAATCCCATGTCGATTCTATAGTACTTTCACTAACGGAATTTTCTTATTTCTCAACTCTTTCACTTCACGAGCTAAGATACGGATCGGTTCCTCTTCATATGTCATATCAGATCGGATTTCAATTTCAGATGGGGCAATCACATGTGACGGATCGGATCGATATCTATGAAGCATCGAAACATGAAATACGTTGTGTATCTTTTTTATTTTAGAAGGCAACTTAAATTTATATGCAACAGGCCCGACACATTCAATGATCTCATACGGTCCGATGAACTTCGGACTTAATTTGCCTTTACGTCCGAATCGAAGCACTTTCTTCCATGGAGACACTTTCAGAAATACTTTGTCGCCAATTTCAAATTCTATATCTTTACGTTTCAAGTCTGCATAAGATTTCTGACGATCAGATGCTACTTTCAAACAATCTCAGATTAGTTTCACTTTCTGTTCTGAGTCTTTTATCAAATCAACCCCATGTAACTTATTTTCACTAAGCTCGTTCCAATACAAAGGTGTACGACATTTACATCCGTACAAAGCTTTATAAGGTGCCATTTTGATACTCGTCTGAAAACTATTATTATACGCAAATTCAATCAATGGCAGATACTGTTCCCACGTACCATAAGACTCAAGTATACAGAATCTTAACATGTCTTCAAGAATCTGAATAACACGTTCAGACTGACCATCTGTTTGCGGATGAAAAGCTGTACTAAAATGTAATTTCGTGCCCAAAGCTTCTTGCAGTTTCTTTCAGAATCTCGACGTAAACCTTAGATCTCTATCGGATAGAATAGACAGTGTCACCTCGTGCAATCTCACAATCTTAGAAATATAAAGCTCGGCTAATTTGCCAAGTGAGTAATCAGATCTTACCAAAATAAAATGGACAGATTTCGTCAATCGATCAACTACGACCCAAATCGCATCTTTCTTTCTCGGAGACTGAGGCAATCCAGAAACAAAATCCATTGTTACTCTATCCCATTTCCACTACAGAATCAGAATGGGCTGAAGCAATCCAGACGGGACTTGATGTTCGGCTTTCACTTGCTAACAGACTAAACATTTCAAAACAAAGTCAAAAATGTCTCGTTTCATACCAAACCACCAGCAGTGTCGTTTCAAATCCTGATACATTTTCGTACTTCCCGGATGAACAGATAGACGACTGTTATGTGCTTTGCTCAAAATCAACTGAATTAACTCAGGATTTCTAGGAACACAAATACGATCTCGGAATCTCAAACAATCACCAACTATTTGAAATTCAGATTCGGAATTTAATTCACACTGAGTTCGTTTCGCTAGCAACTCATTATCAAATTTCTAAGCATCGCATATCTGTTGTAAGAACAAAGGTTTCACTTTTAATTCAGCTAACACAGAACTATCATCAGACAAATCTAACTGAGCATTCAAAGCACATAATGCAAACCATGATTTTCTACTCAAAGCATCAGTAACAACATTCGCTTTACCTGGATGATAATCTATCACGAGCTCGTAATCTTTTAACAGCTCTAACCATCTTCTTTGACGCAGGTTCAAATCTTTTTGAATCATAAGATATTTCAGACTTTTATGATCTAAAAACACGTGACATTTCTCACCGTACAGATAATGACGCCAAATCTTTAGCGCAAACACAATCGCAGCTAACTCAAGGTCGTGCATCGGATAATTCTTTTTATGAGGCTTCAACTGTCTCGAGGCATAAGCTACCACTTTACCTTCCTGCATCAAAACACATCCCAGACCATTTAACGAAGCATCACTGTATATAAGAAATTCTTTACCCGGTTCTAGCTGTACTAACACTGGAGCTTCTGTTAGCAGAGTTTCTAATTGATCAAAACTTTTCTGACATTTATCCAACCATTCAAATCTGACATCTTTCTGAAGTAATCTAGTCAACTGAGTAGCTATTGTCGAAAAGCCTTTTACAAATCTACGTTAATAACCAGCCAAACCCAGAAGACTGCGGACTTCAGATATATTTCTTGAAGATTTTCAATTCAAAATAGCAGAAATCTTGCTCGGATCAACTTGAATCCCAGATGCTGACACAATATGTCCCAGAAAACTAACCTCGTGTAACCAAAATTCACACTTGCTGAATTTCCCATACAATTGCTTTTCTCTCAAAGTTTGTAAAACAACTTTCAAAAGTTCAGCATGCTCCTTTTCATCACGTGAATAAACCAGAATGTCATCTATGAATACCACAACAAATTGATCTAGGTACGGTCTAAAAATTCTGTTCATCAGATCCATAAAAACAGTAGGAGCATTGGTTAGTCCAAATGACATAACTAAAAATTCGTAACGCCCGTACCTCGTTCTGAAAGCAGTCTTCGGAATGTCTGAATCTTTAACTCTCAACTGATAGTATCCCGATCTCAGGTCAATCTTTGAAAACAATGTAGCTCCTTTTAGCTGATCAAATAAATCATCAATTCTAGGCAACGGGTATTTATTCTTTATTTTCACCTTATTCAACTGATGATAATCGATACACATCCTCATCATGCCATCTTTCTTTTTCACAAACAAAATCGGAGCACCCCAAGGCAAGAAACTCGGTCTAGCAAACCCTCTCTCAGTCAATTCTTGCAGCTGTGACTTTAACTCTTTTAACTCTGTTGGTGCCATTCTATACGGAGCTATCAAAATAGGTGTAGTACCAGGCAACAATTCAATACCAAACTCAACTTCTCGAATCGGAGGTAAACCCGGTAACTCTTCAGGAAACACATCAGAAAACTCACAGACAACAGGCACTGGCTCAATCTTCCTTTCAGACATTTTCGAATCAATCACATAAGCGAAATATGCCTCATAACCCTTGTTCAAACAACTCTGAGCTTTCAAAACAGATATCACAGTAGGCAATCTATTCAAATCATTAGACTCAACTCGTACAATCTCATCATTCGGACATCTCAAATCTATAGTCTTTCTTTTGCAGTTCACAACAGCACCCTGCATAAACAACCAATCCATACCCAGAATAATATCAAACTCATCAAATGGCAAAAACATCAAATCAGCAGGGAAACAAATATCTTGGAACATTAACGGACAGTTCTTGCATACTTTGTCAACCATAACACTTTTACCTAAGGGTTTGATACTTTTATACTAAACTCAGTAGACTCTACAGACAAAGTCTTGCTGAGCACTAAATTCATTCATATATATGAATGAGTAGAACCAGGGTCTATCAAAGCAATCACAGAAGTATCATAAAGAGTAACAGTACCCGTTATAACATCTGGTGATGAAGCTTCCTCACGAGCTCGGCTAGCATACGCTCTGGCTGACGCTCTAGCTTCAGATCTGACAACATTGTCTCTCGTAGTTCTCTGACTACAACTAACATTTTTGACATTCTTCAATGGCCTACCTCTCACAGGTGCATTATCAGATCTCAAATTCTGAGCAGTCTCTGGTTCGACAAACTCAGGGCAGTCACGTATAAAATGGTCAAGCGATCCACATCTAAAGCAAGCTCTTTCGTTTAATCTACAACTGCCCGGATGTCTTTTCCCACAATGTTTACATTCCGGTCTCTCAGATCGAACATTTCCAACACTAGCCACTGAAGTTGCTAGGGTTTTAGAGCTCATTTATGATCTTGATTGATTTCTGTTCAAATGTCCCACGTTATCTCTAAAACGACTTTGATTATCTCTGAATCTTTTCGGAGCAGATTGAAATGATTTACTCTGAAATCTCTTTTTCACATCTCGAGCTTCAGACTCATCTTTTCTCTTATCTTTCTCGAGTGCCTCAGCTTTACATGTTCAATCAACGAGTACAACAAACTCTTTTATTTCCAAAATCCCGACTAACAGATGAATGTCTTCGTTAAGGCCATCTTCGAACCTTTTGCATATTATAGCTTCAGATGATACACATTCCCAGGCATACTGACTCAATCTCACAAATTCTCGTTCATATTCTGAAATAGTCATTCGGCCCTGTTTAAGTTCCAGAAATTCTTTCCGTTTCTGGTCAACGAATCTCTCACTGATATATTTCTTCCAAAACTCGATCTGAAAGAAATCCCATGTAACTCGCTCTCTCAGAATAACAGAAATCAGAGTTTTCCACCATTGATAAGCTGCATCTCGGAGTAATGATACCACACACTTTATGCATTCTTCCAGAGCCAGAGACATTTCATCAAATACCCGGATCATGTTTTCAACCCAGAACTCAGCCTTTTTAGCATCATCATCTTTAGTAGCTCGGAATTCTTCGACCCAATACTTACGAATCTTGTCAACAGGAGGCTTATTCAACAGATTTGGATGCATAACTGGTTGCACAACTGTAGTCTGAGGGGGATTAACCGGGGGCGAGGGTTGTGAAACAGTCGGGTTATTCTTTACAAACTGAGTGAACCACTCACTCATCATCTGGAAGAAAGCTTGTTTAGCTTCTCCCTCTTGACCGCTCGTAGTCGGTCTCGATTCAGAGGGCGTTGTCCCTTGCGCAGCTACTAGACACCCCCGTGTGTCCTTTCGTGTCTATATACTAACCTGGTCCCCACGGCCACTAAACACGACCGTGTGGCATAACCGTGGTCCTATACTGACTTCCCTACCACGGTCACCAAACACGCCCGTGTTAAGGCCTTGTTGATTTTAGGCCACATTCTGCCAATTTTCCTATGGTCTTAGGCACGCCCGTGTGCCACAACCGTGTGACATTATAGGCCATTCACAAGGCCAAAATGCCACCCACAAGGGTCAAACCTATAAGCAACATATATCATCCCATTTAATTCACATATAACCATTTAAAACATACCAAATAGTCATCCCAAATCATGCATATTTGACAACTAAGGAGAATCACACATTAGTACATTCGAAATCAACTCCAAACATAACAATTTGCATGACCAAAACACAATTATGCTCAAACATCATTCACCTACAAACTTACCATTTCAAAACCATTTCCATATCTACTAGTCATACCAAAACAACTTCACATATCATACTTCTTTAAGCATATTACGAAAACATAACTAGCCAAATCACATGGCTAAGTTCACTTTAAAATTCATAATAAGAACTAGCCTATACATGCCATATCTAGCTATATACATATCCAAGGTGTACCAAAATGATATTAGTAGTGTGATGACGATCCTTGATGATCCAGAGCCTTCAAAAGAGCTTTGACGACCTATAAAACAGATTAAACACACACAGAGTAAGCTTTCCAAAAGCTTAGTAAGTCATATACAAATAAACTTGGTATGGAAAGCATATTTGCAAATAATTACATTGGCACATATCAATCACTTAGCCATTTTCACCATTCAAGAATCATATAAACACATAGCTCATCTAGCCACACAACTCTAGTCAAACTTTACATATTGTATCATCTATTTCATATATATATATATATATATCATCATAGTAAGATCACTTAGATGCTTACCTTATATACACATTTGGTGTATAATCAACATACCTAAATCGGACATTCATTTACTCAATCTATCAAAGCTCGAATTTGTCATTTGTATTTCACACTTGCCCGTTGAACCATAGGAAATCTAGTAGGATACTCAGAAGCTCGGAATAGTAGTACAATGCCATCATCCCAGACGAGGTCTTACATGTACTCAGATATTGATGCCCTTTGTCGGGATTGTGGTCTTACACAAATCAGAACGATGCCAATGTCCCAGACATGGTCTTACACGTACAGATCATAGTGATACCAACGTCCCAGACGTGGTCTTATACGTAAAGCTTATATTGATGCCAACGTCCCAGATGTGGTCTTACACATAATCAGATATCGATGCCACTGTCCCGGATAGGGTCTTACACGAATCTCAAATCAATGCCAACGTCCCAGACGTGGTCTTACATGACGAAACAGAACAGATATCTATGTCATGGCAAAGTTAATCCTATCTATTCTTAGGTTCGAACGGGACTTCTCAGACGTTGTCACTATATCGACCTTATCTCGGAATTCATATGCAAAACATCACATAGATATTCATTATCCACAATAATCACAAGAACATTTACAATTTCACATAAAAGCATTTATTTGCATAGTGAATTACCTCGGATTCGGTTTATCGGAATAGAAACGGCTACTCGTTTACTTTCGCTTTCCCGCGATCTAAGTCTGTTTTCTTCGGTTCTTGATCTAAACATATTCAGAATTAACCCTTTTATTTACTAACTCATTCAATTCAATCCAAGAACACACATTTGGGGCAATTTGCAATTTAACCCTCATATTTTCACCTTTAGACAATTTAGTCCATTTTTCTCAAAACATCAAATTTACAAAATCTACTTATACTCAAGCTTAGCCGAATACATATACATTTCATACAAATCCATATATTTCATCAATTTTGCTATTTAGTCCCTCAAGTTATCATTTTCTTAATTTAGCCCTATCTAACTAAATTCATCAAAAATTCAGAACAAAATATGTTCATCCACCACCAACCTATCATTTAACAACATAAAATATCACAAAACTCCACACATCAACAATGGCATCTCACCCAAACATCATCAATACTCAAAATTAGTATATGGGTTTTAAAGCTTTCAAAGCAACGATTATAAAAACGTAGAAATTATCAAAAACCGAAGACAAAACTCACCTTAATCAAAGCTTGAAATGGCCAAACCTAGCTTAAGGTTTTTCTCTTTTTTATTTCTTTGATTTTCGGCTAACAAAGATGATAATATGGCCATTTTCATGTTTTTTTAAGCATATAATCAATTATTATAAAAAGACATTTTTAACCTTTAAAACAAATATAACAAAACATAAAATTTAAGGTTATTTTTTACCATAACCACCCACTAGCATAATAATGGCTTATTTGCCATATAAGGCCATCACTTTAAAAAGCCACAACACTTAGGTACTTTAACAAATAGCAAGCAACTTTCACATTTAATGCAATTCAATCCTTTTGTCAAATTAAACACACAGACGAACAAATTAGCCTACAAAAATTTAGTACAGGCGTAATCACATATCAACGGCACAAAAAATATTATTAAAACATTATTCAGACTCGGATTTGTGGTACCGAAACCACTGTTCTGACTAGGGTATAAACTGGACTGTTACAAGAACTATTAAAAGACTACGACCTAGTTATAGATTATCATCCAGGAAAAGCAAATGTTGTTGCTGATGCTTTGAGTCAGAAATCACTATTTGTGCTACGTACGATGAACACTCATTTAGTTCTATCTGATGATGGTTCGGTTTTAGCTGAAATGAACGCAAGACCGTTGTTCTTATAGTAGGTTTGTGATGCTTAGAAAGTTGATAATGAAATGTTAGCAAAATAAGCTCAGTGTAATTTGAACTCTGATTCTGAATTACGAGTTTATTTTGATGATTGTCTAAGATTCCGATATCGAATTTGTGTTCCGAGAAATCCAGAGTTGATTTAGTTGATCTTGAAAGAAGCACATAGCAGTCACTTATCTGTTCATCCGGAAAGTAAATAGATGTATAATGATTTGAAACAACTTTACTGGTGGCCTAGAAAGAAAAGAGATATCTTTAATTTTGTTTCAAAATGTTTGATCTTTCAGCCAGTTAAAGCTGAGCATCAAGTACCATCGGGTTTATTGCAGTCAATCATGATTCCCCAGTGGAAATGGGATAGAGTGTAACATCCCAAACCCGGCCCAAAACACTACGGCCGAATCTGGAATGCTACTGAAACCTTTAAAACTGAAATCGGCTAAGTGTTGGTCAAACTTGTTTGTGAAGGCATTAAAACCGAAACAGAAACGAGTGTTTAACTAAATCTCTTGTTAATCAAGTTAATTTTCAAAACAGAGTTCGATTTCTTAAAGAAACGTTTTATTCAGAAAAACAAATTGAAGTTCATGGGTGGTTAGAAACATGTCCTTTTGTAAAACTTTACTAGAAAACCAAGTATTTGCGAATATCTTAATTGGAAAACCTTGGTTCAGTTTGCAAGTTGTAAAAACGTCATTATTCGAGATTGTTTGCAAATACTTAATTTATGTCTAGTCTAATATAAACCATAATAAAACTTAAAATATTTAAATGGCCTTATTACATCAAAATATCCCAAATAAACCAAAAATTAAAATTAAAAGTAAACGTTTTTAAATATGGAAACCCCGTCTGCATGGCCATCTCGAATCCCATCCAAACCCAGTCCAAACATCACGAATCACCTACATTGTTTGGTAAAAATTGGGAGAGTTAATCGACTCAGTGTGTAATTAGTCCACAGATTTCCACTCATGGGCTTAGCCCAAAACCACACCAATCCACATATCAGATAATAATGCAAAATGCACCCAACCCAACCTAGGGTCCATCCTTTACACACTCCCGTATCCAGCCACCACACACCAGGGGATTACTAAATCAACCCTCCAACCTCTACACACCAATTTGGCAATCAATGCCATCCACCAAGTGGTCTAGCCACTGGCCCACGTGATTAAATCACAATATAATCCACAACGTGACCTCAGTCAACGTCAATCCACGATATAGCTCGTAACTAGCATCAAACCACGATGAGGCACATAGCCATCACCAACCACGTACATTTCTGTACACCCTGTCCTTCTTTCATATATACAGATCCCTCCCTATGCTTATGCAACCTACGATAGTGATATGATGAAATAATGCTTGAACATGTTAATCGGCATACAGCACATATATACAACAATAACCACAATTTTATCGGCATTTAACACTGACCTGATTATCGACATACCCCCTAAGGGTAACCATCTCATTATTTCCACTGCATTAATCATCATACTTATAACACATACTATTATTTAATATAACCCGGACATAATCACACACCTGATAACCTGAAGTGTTACGCTCTCAATACCGACGCTGTCACTAACCCAAACCACCGCTATCTGCCTATAATCCTGCCCTGACGCTGGCTCACACCCCGGTGGCCAATCTCGTACTGCAGAGACTGATCGCTTCTTAAACTTAGGGATAGGAGCTACCCCTTTTCCTCCTTGACTGGTACTCGCATCCATTGAAGAACACTTTAATCAAAACCCGATTAATACGAGATCTAAACGAATAAAATCCATAATTTAAACATCCTTACTGAAACGAATCTAAATCCCGAGACTCTTCTAATTTCTGTCAAACTGCCCCTAAAAGGCCATTGTTAGAATCGGTCATCAGTTAAAATACTAATAATATGGCCTTTGGCCGAATGTCAACACCCCTTACCTTGCTCGTCTAAATCCCGAAAACCACCACTTGTCTATGGAGATGTCGAAATCCCTATATGCTATATGTTAGATTCAATTCTAACATTGGATAATCAAAGGTAAATGGCCTTCGGCCTAAGTTCACACTTTGCTTACCTTGGATATTCAAATCCCGAATGGTCTTCTTCATGGTTTCGGCCAAATGACAAAGGAAGATGCAATCTAGGTTATTGTTGACCGATTGACGAAATCAACTCATTTCATTCCTATACGTACAGATTTCTCGCTTGATAAGTTATGTAACATCCCTTACTCGTGTTTAACACCGGACTAGGGTGCGAGGCGTTACTGGACAATAACACTTGCAACAGAACAAATTCAAGGCATAAATTTTTGTTTAAAATTTAAAACTTTTATCTTATATCATCAAGTCCCTAAAATGGACCTACGAGGCCCAAAACATGCTTTGGGAGCGATTCGGGACTAAACTGAGAACTTTTAAAAGTATTAGAACGTTTAGAAAAATTCCTTGTTTTGGAGAGTCACACGCTCGTGTGGGCAGGCCGTGTCCTCCACACGGCTGAGACACACAACCGTGTCTCTATCTGTGTGGTCAAGAAGTTGGCTATTTTTCAAGCCAATTTCTACCCTATCATGCCCATACTTGAGTATAACTTGAATGACACATTTCATGACATATTAAAGCAACCAAAATATCCACCACACACACGTAACAAGTCATAGCATACAATTTACTCAACCATGGAATGCATCATCATGAGTTTATAGCATAACCAATTTATTGGCCACATTAAATGGCCTTATACAACAATGAACTCCGAATATCATGGGTCATTATTCTAGGACAACTCATAGTAACATATACACATGACCAAGTTCCCTATACATGTCATAACCGTAAGTATAAAATCATCGATACCTAAATTGTAAGCTTGATAATGTGATAGGTTCTCTGACGACTTCCAACCCGAGCTAACCTGAGTACATTATAAACACGAAAAATAATGGCGTAAGCTATAAAGCTTAGTAAGTACATATGTAAATGATAAACTATTGATTATCATGCTTTCAAAAATCCTTATTATAAGCTTTCAAGACAATACCATCATTATTGTATAAAATTTCACAATTCATTTATGTTCATCTTGAGTTGTTTACTCGAGTTACAGTCACTAAATTATTTTTATCTAGAGCTACAGAACTCCAAATTAAGATCCGCTAATTTTCCCTGAAACTATACTCACATATCTCCTTACCATAAAATTTCTAGAATTTTTGGTTTATCCAATTAGTACAGCTTATTCTTTAACACCTCCCCTATTTCGCTATCCAATAGTTCTGATCCCTCTTCACTAAAAATTAATTATCTCATTGTACAAAACCCAAATTATATTCATGTTTGTTTTTATTGAAAATAGAGTCATTAAGAAATTCAAAAATATAAATTTTATTCCATGATTATTTGTTTACAATTTTTAATGAATTTCCCAATTTAGAACAGGGTATTCCAAAATCATACTGACCCTATCTCACTAAAATCCAAATAACTCACCATATGATTTTATTTTGCTTATTTTGTTTATTTTATGTAGAAATAGACTCAATAGTCTTTAATGTCATATCTCGTCAAATCTCTAATTCAATTTCCACCATTTTTGGTGATTTTTCAAAGTGATACAACTGCTATTGTCCAAACTGTTTTATTGCTAATTTTACTCTTTCATGTTTCCCTTATATTAATTTTCATTTACACACATATAACACCAAAGTATATCCATGGTTAGCCATTCAAATAACTAGTCATTATCAAATATTTACAAGCCATTCATTGGCCAATTTAACCTATACATCAACAACAAAGACTTGAGCAAATCATATCTCAATTTAATTCGGCCTAAAAGCCTCACACATGATCATCAATCACATTTACACATATTCATACATCACAAGCATGGACTTATAATCACAAGGTCATTCTCATAGGTATAACTTACTCGTTTACATTCTTACCAAAATTCGATCACATACTGAGCACATTGCTCATGATTATATACATACATATATCTGCACTTGATCGTCACATATTCACATTCCAAATACATATCATAGACATTGCTCACAATTACAAGCACTTATAACCCTGCACTTGTCACCACATTGTCACACGTAATTTCACTTAGTCAAATTTTCCCAATGACCACTTCGAAATAATACTGGATACACGGTGGTTTCGCATACAGCCTACCGATAATAATAAATACAGTGGTATCACACACAACCCACCAATAATAATAAATACGGTGGTATCCCAACCAACCCACCAATAATAATAAATACGATGGTATCACACACAGCCCACAAATAATCATAATTGTACAGTGTTCATCCGTATCCATTTTCTATTCCGAAGGTTCATCTAGGAATTTCCTCACTTTTCATCATTTTAATAAATATCAATAATATTCACTCACATTTCACATAATACATTAATAGCAAAAACATAAATAAAAAGGATTTATCATTTACATATAAACTTACCTCAATACCAAAATGGTAAAAAGGGACCTAACCGTCAATTACTCATTTTTCCTCCGTTCTAGGTCCGAACCTCGTTTTCTTTGATCTATAACATCACATTTAGCTTACTTATTAGTCACATTATTCATTGTGACCCAAAAGTCATACTATGGCAAAATTACATTTTTATCCTTAAACTTTGTCATATTTACACTTTTGCCCCTAGGCTCGTAAAACGATTTTCATTCAATTTCTTTGTATTTTAATCTATCCAAACCATTTTCATAACTACAACAGCCCAAAATTTCCACTAATTCACACTTTTATGACAAATTTTATAACTTTTCCAAAATAGTCCTTTTTAGCATCTTTACCGAAAATCACTTAGTAAAAGTCATTTATTACAAACCGAGCATTCATATTCTACCATTAAACATCAAAACACAAGCATTTATCATATGGGTAAATTTTCAAACATCAACCCTAGCTCAAATAAATGGTAGAAATAAAGAGATTGTGTTACGAGGATTTCAAAAACGTAAAGAACATTACAAAAGGGGCAAAGACGGACTTACCACCAAACTTGGAAGCTTGAAAACCCTATCCATCACTTTCCCCATGCTAAATTCAGCCAAGCAAGAAGATGGACAAGGGTTTTTGGCTTTTATTTTGTCTTTAGTCCATTTAATTACCAAATTACCAAAATGCCCCTCACTTAAAAATATCCTATTTCACTTATCTCATGTCCATTTTTGTCCAACAATTTAACAAATGGTCTATTTACCATTTAAGGACCTCCAATTTAAAAATTCATAAAAATTGGACACTTCTAACATGTGGAACTCAACTTTTGCACTATTTACAATTTAGTCCTTTTGACTAAATTGAGTGCCCAAACATCGAAATTTTCGAACAAAATTTTCACGATATATTTCTATGAAATCGTAGACCATAAAAATATAATAAAAATTAGAGTTTCCTCATCAGATTTGTGGCCCCAAAACTACTGTTCTGACTAGGGCCAAAATCGGGCTGTTACAAGTTAGCTGAGTTATATATCTCCTAGGTCGTGAGATTGCACGGGTACCTATTTCTATTGTTTCAGATAGAGATCTGAGGTTCACATCACAGTTTTGGAAGAAATTGCAAGACAGACTAGGTACAAAGCTACATTTCACTGCTGCTTTTCATCCATAAACGGATGGTCAATCCGAGCGGATTATTCAGATACTCGAGGATATGTTGAGATGTTTCATTCTTGAGTTTGAAGGTACGTGGGAACACTATTTTCCATTGATTGAATTTTCATATAATAATAGTTTTCAGTCGAGCATTAAAATGGCACCATACGAAGCCTTGTGTGGTACGAAATGTCGAACACCTCTGTATTGGTCTGAAATTAGTGAAAATAAAATTCACGGGGTTAATTTGATTAAAGAGACTAAACATAAAGTAAAAGTGATACGAAAGCAGCACCTAATCGACATAAATCATACACAGATTTGAAACGAAAAGATATTGAATTTGAAATCGGTGATAAAGTATTTTTTTAAAGTGTTTCCATGAAAGAAAATACTCCGATTCGGCAGAAAAGGCAAATTGAGTCCGAGATTCATCGGGCCGTATGAGATTATCGAGCGTATTAGGCCGGTTGCTTATAGACTATTGCTACCATCTGAGTTAGAAAAGATCCATAATGTGTTTCATGTATTGATGCTTCAACGATACAGATCCGATCCCTCGCATGTGATTTCTCTGTCTGAGATAGAGATTCAGTCTGATATGACTTATGAAGAAGAACCGATTCGTATCTTAACTCGCGAGATTAAAAAATTGAGAAATAAGAAAATTTT
Source organism: Gossypium bickii (assembly GCA_025503065.1). Lineage (NCBI taxonomy): Eukaryota > Viridiplantae > Streptophyta > Magnoliopsida > Malvales > Malvaceae > Gossypium > Gossypium bickii. Next base: position 107,219,900 of record CP106710.1, on the reverse strand, counting down.
GTTAGTAAAAGTATGATGGCATCGACACGGGGTCGAAGAAGCTACGTGTGAACCCGAAGATGCTATGAGAGAGCAATATCTAAATCTATTCAACGGTAAGATTTTCAGGGACGAAAATCTCTAAGGGGGAGAGTTGTAACAGCTCGGTTTAAACCCTAGTCAGAACAGTGGTTTTGAAACCACAAATTCAAGGTCGTAAAATTATTTTTAATTTTAATTTGGCATTTACAGTATGTAAATTTATATGTGTGAAAATTTCGTGATTTAATTTTACCGATTGGTTGGTTAATTTGATAAAATGACTTAATCGAGCAAAATGCAAAAGTTGTATGCTATTTGTTAATGTGCTATATTTCTACGGCTTATTAACTATGAAGTCCGTATTATGCAAATAGACCATGGGTAGTGGGAATGGACATAAATGACCATCCATTATATGTTATTATATGTTTTTATTTAAGGTTAATTATGTAAATTAGTTAATAAGTTATATTAGATAAAATAAAACATAAAATTTCTTTTATCATCATTGAAGCTTCATTAGGTTCGGCCCTTGCATGATTTATTAGGTATTTTTTTATGATTTTTATGTTTTTGAGATCGTTGCTTTGTCATCTACCTAGCCCATGTCTCAATTTCTGAATGTGATGAAGACTGTGAGTTATGCCATTGATGATTTTGTAAGCTTTGTGATGATAGTTGATGAAATATGAAAGATATGTGATAGATTAATATGTTTCGTCTTTGAATTTTTGATGAATTTGACTATTTTGGGCTAAATTGTGAAAATGAGAAATTGAGGGACTAAAATGTGAAATAAATAAAAAATGTGGGCTTATATGAGCTAAAGGAATATTCGGCCAAGTTATGGTATTGTTAAATTATGTTATTTTGTGATTTTAATAAATAGGGACTAAAATGTCAAAATGTGAAAATGTGAGGGCTAATTTGTAAAATTCCCTAAATATGTGTATATGAATTGAATTGAATGATTTGGTGAATGAATAAGCTAAATTTTAATGTGTATAGATCAAGAACCAAAGAAAGCAGAATTAGATCGGGGAAAATCTAAAGTGGTCGAGTAATTGTTTATTTCCATCAGAATCCGTACGAGGTAAGTCGATATACAAATAAATGTGTTTGAATTGAATTATTATTGCTTATATGTGAATGAATTGTGATACATGGATATTTGAACTGAATATTTGAAATTTCGAAAAGTTCCGATAATGTGACGACGTCTGAAAAGTCCCGTTAGAACCTTAGGAAGTAGTTAGGATACGTATGTCATGACATAGGATTCTGATATGAGTTATTGTGTAAGACCACATCTGGGACGTTGGGATCGATTCATGATTTACACGTAAGACCATGTCTGGGACATCGGCATCGTATTTGATTTCATGTAAGACCCTATTTGGGACAGTGGCATCGATATTGATTACATGTAAGACCACATCTGGGACGTTGGTATTGTATGAGCTTTCTGAGCTATCTGAGTATCCTATTTGATTCCGAATGGTTCAACGGGCATTCCGAGATATGATTGAATATGTGAATATTTATCCGTTTCAGGTACGTATGAAATGTATATGAAATTTGGCAATGGAAGATAAGAATGAATATGATCATTTGATATGTGAGCTATATGAAAATGTGATATGTTTATAAGCAAGTAGTTATGAACATTTAAGCTAGATGAGAAATATGAATTTGCTATTGTGATATGCCATAGTTCATATGAATGAAATAGTTTGTAATTGTTTATGTGATGAGTTTATTTGTATATGGCTTACTAAGCTTTTATAAGCTTACCTTGTGTGTGTTTTAATTGTTTTATAGATTATTGAAGCTACCGGAAGCTCGAGGATCGTCGAGGATCATCACCACACTATCGAACTATATTTTGGTACCTTTTGAAAATGTACATATTGAAGTATGGCATGTATAGGCTAGAGAACTTTGATTATGCTTTGAAATGTGTAAATATAGCCATGTGATATGACTTGATAATGAATGTGATTATAGAGTGAATTTAGTGCATGCTATATGAAGCAAATTTTGGTATGTTTTGATGTGCTCAAGAATGGCCAAAAGAAATGGTCAACTTAGTAAGTTTCATGGTTGATTTGAGAAATGCTATGAATTGAAATAGAGTAATATGATGTATGAATCACATGTTTGTGATGTGAAGTTGGTACTTTGAATTGGTATGTTTCAGTTGGATTTGTATATGGAAATGAATGATGTTATTACAGGTCAAATTGTGAATGATTTGGTATGTTTTTGGTTTCCTTTGGGATATGAATTGATGCTTGTTTGATGCTTGTATGTATGACCCAAAATAGGTGGCAATTTGGCCTTGTAAATGGCCTATAATTGTCCACATAGTTGAGCACACAGGCATGTGTCTCAACCGTATCCTTCAATGTTCCAATTCAAAGCAACTCAGACTTGCACATGGACCAGACACACGGGCGTGTGACAGGCCGTGTGAATCAAGTCAGTGTTGCACACAGGCCAGACACACGAACGTGTGACAGTCTGTGTGATTCAAGTCAGTTCTGCACACGAGCTGAGACATGGTCCAAGGCACGGCCGTGTGAGACACACGGCCTAGCCACATGGGCGTGTGCCCTGTTTTAAAAGAAAAATTTTCTAAGTTCCGCAAAGTTTCCGTATGAGATCGATTTGGTCCCGAACCCTCTCTAAAGCATGTTTAAGGTCTCGTAGACTTTCTAAAGGGACTATATATGTATGAATCATTATGAAACGATGTTGTATGATTGATATTATAAAATGAGAGTAAAATGTTCCGATATGTCCAGTAATGCCTCTTAGCTTTAGTCCAATGACAAATATGGGTTAGGGGTTTTACATGACGTTTTTCATCCATGGCCTTATGCCATATACCATTATTGTGCACCATGCTGCCATGGTATGGCAACTTTCATCCATGACCTTATGTCACGATCCACAGTTCAAATGTAACACCCCGTACCCGAGATCGATGCTAAGACTGGATACGAGACATTACCATGCTTGGACTCACTTAAACATACACTTACGGGCTATAAAATTTCGTTCCGATTTAAAACTTCTCTTTCTTAGTCAAATCATACATTTCATAGGCTCACGAGGCCTTAAACACGTATTTAAAACTTTCGTAACTTAACCGAAATCCTTTCTTTGAAACAGTGGCCACACGCCCATGTTGCTTGGGGACACGGCCGTGTAACCTTAGACATGCCCATGTCATCAACCGTGGGGAGTTACTGCCAATTTTCACACGGGCTTGACATGCCCCTGTCTAGCAACCATGGGAATCTACTGACTTGATCCACACGACTTGGGCATACGCCCATGCCCAAACCGTGTGTCCTACACAGTTCATGCACACGGCTGTGGAAGATGACCGTGGCCTAAGCTAATTTAAAAATAATAAGATGTAGGGTTTGCTCGGCCTAGACACACGCTCGTGTGTCTAACTATGTGGGCACTTGGAGGCTATATACCAAGCCTTCTTACCACTCTCATTTGCATACATACATATACTAATTCAATGGAACTCAAATCATCAACTAAAACACATGAATTTATACATTTGATTTATGAAAATAAGGTTTTCCTCCCATATAATTACAACAACTTACGCCATCATCAATGGCCATACATATTTAGATTATGAACACTCTTAGGCCAACACAATGGCACATTAACAACAACTTAATTAACCTTAAATTTTAGCCCTATACATGCCATGACTCATAAGAACTTGATACCTCATACCAAGTGTCTACTCGATAGTGTGAAAACATCTCCGGCGGCCTCCAATTCAAGCTAGTTAAAAGTAACCTATACGAGATGGGAAGAGAAAGGAAGTAAGCAATAATGCTTAGTAAGTCCATCTACATAAATTAATAATTTCTGATATTCATTGAATAAACATAACCACAAGGTATTTTAAAGAGTTTCTCTCACAAACCCTTAGTTACTTACTCAACCATTGTTGAAACTTACTCATTTAATCTCTTACCACACTCTTACCATGTCACTAGCCAACTGCTTGTGCTGAATAGCATTCATTCCTGCATTGATCACTATTTAATCACATGAAACAACATATCAACCACTCTAAATAAATCGCTTCTACCACTAATTTCTCAGTGGTTTCACATTTGGCCCACGATTGACTCTCTAATAGGGTGGTATCGCACATAGCCCACCATTTAGTTATACTTATGGTGTTTTCGCACTTAGCATACCACAATCAATTAACGAGATGTTAGCGCACTTAGCTTATCATCCAGCATTATCACAACACATGCACAACCCCACCATGTTTACTCTACTAGAACCACCTAGGTTCTCAATCAATATCAATCATACATCCAATATCGAATTCTACTACATTCATTCCCTTCAGGAGTTTATCATATATTGAATTCATCTCAATACAGTTCTAACACACATACTTGTTTTTCTCGTAATACAACCCCATACAGTAAACATACCCGTTGAATCATTCAAATTATTAAATAGCTCTCTTAAGTCTCATACACATAATTCTCATTGGCATCTTACCCTAATAGAATCTTACATACATTAACATGTCGATGCCATGTCCTTGACATGGTCTTACACGAATTCTTACACCGAGGCCATTCTCCAATATGGTCTTACTCGAAACTTTAACCATCCTCATATCATGTTATATACTTTTACCAATACTCTAAATTCAATTCCATTGACATCTCATCAAAAATGTTTCATACATTCATATAGTAAACATACATTCCATTCAACATTAGAATATTAAATTGACTCATACTTACTTACAATATTCGCACATGAACTTACCTTGGTGTTGAAATAGCCGAAAAGGACTATTTGCCCACATTTCTTTTTTCATCCATTTTAGGTTCGAAACTCATTTTCTTTGATCTAGAATAATTAAATATACTGATTTATTTATTTATAAATCATAAAATACCATAATACACATTTAGGCAAAAATGACTATTTTGCCCCTACACTTTGGCAAAATTATGATTTTGTCCCTAGGCTTGTAAATAAATTTTCGTCACATTTTCTTGTTAATCAAGCCTAGCTGAACATTTAATCCTCTTAAAACAATCCATAATTCCAACTATTCCATGCCTTAATGAACAATTTACAACTTTTGCATTTTAGCCCAAATTAGGTGTTTCCATGGCAACACCTTTCACAAAAGTTGTTTATCAACATCCTAACATTCATTTTCTCCCATAAAAACTCAGATAACAACTTAAAATCTCTCATGGCAAATCTCTAAACTTTTTACCATAATGCAAACTAGTCCCCTCTTTAGAAAGCTTAAGCTTTGAGGATCACAAAAGTACAATTTTCTTCAAGAAATACCATCAAAATCACTTACTTGAGGAGGAAATGTGTTGCTGAAATTTTGAGCTTCAAACACCCCTTGTTTGCTGCAACTTTTGGTGGAGAAGAAGAGAGAAAAAGATGATATCTTTTTCCTTTCTCTATTTTATTACAAAACATCATTTCAACCCACCAACTTTAACCAAAATTAAAACTCTTGTCCCATCTTTACTAGATGGCCGGCCATCATATACAAGATGGTCTAATTGCCCTTTAAAATCCTCCAATTAATATTTCATGGCTATTTGGTACCTTTAGCGTATAGAATGGAACTTTCACACTTTATGCGATTTAATCCTTTTTCACAATTTAGCTAAAAATTGCTAAAATTAAGGCACCAAAATTTTCATGCATCCTTATAAACATGTTATCACACATAACATAACATGAAAATAAATCTGGTGATGTCACATCAAAGGAATAATTCAAAATGATTTTACTAAGTTAAAAATCTAGATTTAAAGCTTAGAAACTCAAAATCCTTGTAATTTATTAAGTTGTGATAAAAGCCTGAAACACCCCAAACCCGGCCCACAAGCCTTGACCGGATTTGGTATGTTCCTCGAAGAAAACCGGTTAAAAATCTTTTTATTACTTTGGAAATCTGTGGGTTTTGAGGATAGTTTGCTGATGGATTGGGCTCGAGTTGAAAACAAATTTATTTTGTATTGAAACCCATTTAATTTCATGTGACAAAATATTTAAAGTTTATTTTAAATTAAAATTAACTTAGTCTCTAATAAATAAAACTTTGTAACATAGCAATTAAAACAGAAAATAACATAATTCACTATGGCCTTATTACATCAAGTAAAATCCCAAAATAAAATTATAAAGTATTTAAAAGAAATAAAAGGTCCAATTTAAATAAAACTTCAAGACGAGCATGGCTACCACAAGATCTGCCGTCCCGGTCAATCACTGTTCATCACCTGAAACATGTTTCCACAACGGGGTGAGTCAACAGACTCAATGTGTACTACAACACTAAATCTTAACAACTTAGGCATACATAATCATATCACATAACAATTCTTATAACAGATCAAAATAATGATGCAATCCCGAACCCAAACCTAAAAGCCATCCGCTACACATCCCCGTACCAACCTGTACACCGTGGGGACTACTAAGTCAACCCTCCATCCGCTACACACCATCGACGGCAGTCGCTGCAGTCGACGTGCTCATCGCCCTTATGAGTATTCATGGTCTTAGGTCACCACACTCAGATATCGTGGTCTTAGGTCACCACATTTAGATTATCGTGGTCTTAGGTCACCACATTCAGATTATCGTGGTCTTAGGTCACCACGTTCAGATACAGTGGTCTTAGGTCACCACATTCAGATTATCGTGGTCTTAAGTCACCACGTTCACTTCCCCTTTTAAATAACCCATATGCCCCAAATCATATATTATGCATTAATAAGCCAATTTTCACATTCTTATAACTTTTCACATGTTAAAAATAACATATTTCATAATCCTAGTAAGAGTAGGAAACGTACCTGAGTACTTTGTACCATTCATGATACCTTAGCCATATTCTTGCACATTCTTATAATCACATACAAATTAAATATTGCCATAAATATATTAAGAAATAGTGTGCAGTACACACGATACACTTAGCGACTTACTTAAATCCCGAAAAGCTTGATCTAATGCCTTAGATATCAAGTCCCTACATTCTACCAAACTTAAAAATTTAATAAAAGCCCATTGACCATAAATCCAAATCCTATTAGGATTGTATAACCCAAAACCTACCTTGGCGCCAAATTAGAGATCTTTACTATACTCTTCTTGTATTCGGGCAAGCTTTAAATCACTTTAACAAATTAGTTTCGGCCTTTGCAAAAAAATAAAGAATAGATCTTAGTCAACAATTAAGGCCTTGGCCGAATGTACATATGGACTTACCTTGAAATTCTCAAATCTCGGAATCCCTGTATACCTCTGTCGAAATCCCTATAGACTTATATACATTAGATCTGATTTTCAATCACTTAAACATAAGAAATAACCTTAGACCGATTGACTCACCTTAGATCTTTGAAAGTCCCGACAGATCTCCTCTTGTATTTGATAAACCACTAAATCCCGAAAGAACCTTCATGATTTCGGCCAAAGACATTAAGGGAAGTTAGTCCCTTGATTTTGGTTAAAAGAAAAGGAATGAAAATCGATAACTACCAATCTTACCCTTAATCTTTGTAATCGACAGCACCTTTGTTTGAAGCCCTTCAAAGATTCGGCTATGAAGACTTAGAGATTAGATGGCTATGGTCACTTATGTATTCGAATTTTGATGGATTGAAAAGAAAAGAAATCGGCTGATGGTGTATCTTGAATTTCTGGCTTTGACTAACAAAAAGAAGAAGAACAAGGCTCTAGGAAATTCGGCAAAGAGAGGAGAATTTGCTTAGGAAATTCGGCAAAGGAAGAGTGAATGAATGAATGGCCTCTTTTCCTCTAGTATCCGAAATTACTAGCTAGAGTCCCTTACTTGGCCACCACTCTCCCTTATTTTGATAGCTTTATCCCTTGAATTATCACTTTATTCAAATTAAAAGAATTTAATCCCACAATTATCTCTTGAAAATAATGATAAATAAAAATCTATTATTTATCCACCTATTTAGCCGAAATTTAAAGAGAAAAAACTCTTCTCCAAGTGCCTTGGTGCCGTCCAACTCCCTGCCCTTGTAGCAAAATAAAAATTCTTTTATTTTGATTCCTATGTGACTCGAACCTTAGCCCCTTCCTCCTTGAACATGGCATCACTTGCTAGGCCCTAAGTGATGCCTTGTAGCCATTTTACCAAGGCTATTTGTATGTCATATTTCACATACATTTTCTTTTAGGACCACCTTGCCTTAGTTTCCCCTTTTTAAACTTTAAAACTTAACATTTCTATGACATTTCCTTACATTTCCAAGTTTCCAAAAATTTTCGTTTCCCTCTTTAAACTTGACATTTCCTTATATTTCCAAGTTTCCAAAAATGTTCGCTTTCCTCTTTTGAATCATTTCTAAATCATTTCCTTACATTTCCTAGTTTCCAAAAATGTTCACTTTAAACTTAACATTTCCATACATTTCCAGGTTTCCAAAAATGTTCACTTTAAACTTAACATTTCCATACATTTCCAGGTTTCCAAAAATGTTCAAAATATATTCATAACACATAAGACATGTCATTTCGTACAATTAACCAAAAATGCATAGGCCCTTTTCAGGATGTTACAGTTCTACCCCCTTAAAATAATTTCGTCCTCAAAATTTCCTAGCTAAAATAATTGAGGGTATTGCTGTCGCATTGCCTCTTCTGGCTCCCACGAAGCTTCTTCCGATCCATGATTGCGCCACAATACTTTGACTAGAGGAACTGACTTCCTCCGTAGCACTTTCACATCACGTTCCAATATCTGAATCGGCTCTTCCTCATAGGATAAGTCTGGCCTTAGCTCCACTTCTTCAACTGGTACTACATGAGATGGATCCGATCGGTAACGACGTAGCATGGATACATGGAATACATCGTGCATCTACTGTAACTCTGGTGGCAACTCTAATTGATATGCCACTGGTCCAACTCGCTTCAACACTCAATAGGGCCCTATAAACCTTGCTCTTAACTTCCCTTTGCGACCAAACCTCATCACCTTCTTCCAAGGCGAGACTCTTAGAAACACTTGGTCTTCCACTTCAAACTCTATTTCCTTCCGCTTAAGGTCGACGGCGTATGACTTCTGCCTATCAGAGGCTTCCTTTAACCGTGCTCGGATTATCTCAACCTTCTCTTCAGTTTCTGCCACTAACTCGGGACCCAAAACTCGACGTTCTCCTAACTCAGTCCAACAAGTAGGAGTTTGACAGTTCCGACCATACAATGCTTCATATGGTGCCATTCGGATGCTAGCCTGATAGCTGTTGTTGTAGGTGAACTCTGCTGAAGGTAAGTAATCTTCCCAACTTCCTCGGAAATCCATCACACAGCCTCTCAACATATCCTCCAACACTTGTATAACCCGTTCAGACTGCCCGTCTGATTGTGGATGAAAAGCTGTAGTGAAGTCTAACTTAGTGCCTAAAGCTTGATGAAGTGCCCTCCAAAATCGAGACGTAAACTTTGGGTCTCTATCGGAGATGATCGATACCGGCACTCCGTGTAACCTCACAATTTCCGCCACATATAACTTGGCCAACTTCTGAAGAGAATAATCCACTCTTACCGGAATGAAATGCGCGGACTTGGTCAAACGGTCCACTATTACCCATACGGAGTCCTTCTTAGTAGGCGTAAGGGGAAGCCCACTAACGAAGTCCATGGTAATTCTTTCCCACTTCCACTGTGAAATCTCGATTAGCTGAAGCAATCCCGATGGGATTTTATGTTCAGCCTTAACTTGCTGACACGTCAGACATTTTCCTACGAAGTCAGTAACTTCTCGTTTAAGATCAGGCCACCAAAATTGTTCCCTTAGATCTCTGTACAGCTTAATGCCTCCGGGATGCATAGCGTAAGGGCTACTATACGCTTCCAGAAGAATTCTCTGTCCAAACTCCTCGTCCCTCGGCATACAGACCTTTCCTTTGTAGCACAATACTCCTTCATCATTAACGCCATAACCCTTTAACTCTCCGTTCTATACTTGCTGTAACTTAGCACTTAGGTCCTTGTCAGCCAACTGTCCCCTTTTCACCTCATTCAGCCATGTGGGCTTGACTTGCAACTCTGCCAACAGGCTTCCATCATCATACAGACTTAAGTGAGCGAACATAGCCCTTAGATCCGACACAACCTTTCGACTTAGGGCATCAGCCACTACATTCGCCTTGCCCGGGTGGTACTCTATCAAGCAATCATAATCCTTCAATAACTCCACCCACCTTCGCTGCCTCAAGTTCAACTCTTTCTGAGTCAACAGATACTTAAGGCTCTTGTGGTCTATGTAGATTGCTGACCTTTCTCTATAGAGGTAGTGCCTCCACACCTTAAGGGCGAAAACCACTGCTGCCAATTCCAAGTCATGGGTTGGGTAGTTAACCTCATGAGGCCTTAGCTGCCGAGACGCATAAGCGACTACTTTTCCATCTTGTATTAGAACACACCCTAATCCGTGTGCGAAGCGTCACAGTACACCACAAAATCCCTCCCTGCCTCCGGCTGAATTAACACTGGAGCTTCTGTCAACACCCTTTTAAGCTTTTTGAGGCTCTCCTGTTGCTTATCTGTCCATTCAAAGGGTACTTCCTTCCTTAGCAACTTTGTCAAAGGTGCGGCTATTGACGAGAACCCTTCCATGAACCTTCTGTAATAGCCTGCCAAACCTAAGAAACTTCGGATCTCAGCCACGGACCTAGGTGGTTTCCAATCCAACACTGCTTCGATCTTCCTAGGGTCCACCCTTATACCTTCTGCGGATACTATATGTCCTAAGAACGCCACCTCTTTAAGCCAAAATTCATACTTGCTGAATTTGGCATAGAGCTTTTTCTCCCTTAATACTTGTAACACTATCCGTAAGTGCTCATCATGCTCCTCCTCCGACTTCGAATACACAAGAATGTCATCGATAAACACGACGACAAACCTATCCAAATGGGGTTGGAAAACCCGATTCATCATATCCATGAACGCGGCTGGAGCGTTTGTTAACCCAAACGGCATTACTACAAACTCAAAATGGCCGTATCTTATCCTAAAAGCGGTCTTATGGATATCTGCCTCCTTCACCTTCAACTGATGATATCCCGACCTTAAGTCTATCTTCGAGAATACTGCGGCCCTCTTCAGCTGATCGAATAAGCCATCGATCCTTGGCAAAGGATACTTGTTCTTAATGGTCAGCTTATTCAACTGACGGTAATCTATGCACATCCGCATAGTTTCGTCCTTCTTCTTTACGAACAGGACCGGTGCTCCCCATGGAGACACACTGGGTTGAATGAACCCACGATCCAGCAATTCTTGGATTTGGGCCTTGAGCTCAACTAACTCCTTTGGCGCCATCCGGTATGGAGCAATTGACACAGGAGCTGTTCCTGGTATCAAGTCTATTCCAAATTCCACTTCCATATCTGGGAGTATTCCTGGTAATTCCTCCGGAAACACATCTTCAAAGTCCTTTACCGTTCTAACTCCACTAACTCCCCCTTCTTTTGCGTCTACAGCACTGACGAAGGCCATAAATGCCTTGTACCCTTTCCTAACCATTTTCTCAGCCTTCAACGCTGAAACTACGTTAGACAGGTAGTTTCTTCTTTCTCCGATCATTACTACTACTTCATCCTTCGGAGTCCTTAGTTCCATTCGTTTAGCCGTACAGTCCAACACGGCTCGGTGCTCTACTAACCAATCCATACCAAGTATGAGGTCAAATTTTTCGAAGGGTAACTCCATTAAGTCAGCTCGAAAGTTCACTCCCTGAATTTCTAGGGGTACACTCTGAAAGATCTTATCCACTGCTACAGTTTGGCCTAATGGGCTCACTACAGTCATCTCCCTATCAGAAAGTTCAGAGTCTAGACCTAGTGTTTCCACTACACTACATGCAACATATGAATGGGTCGAGCCCACATCAATAAGAGCAAAATAGGGCTTGCCATGAATAAGAAACGTACCTGTTATGACGTCCGGTGCGTCTCCATCCTCCCTCCGGTGAACCGCATAAACCAAACCCGGTTGCCTTGCCTTAGCATTGGCAGCACCTCTGCCCTGAGTTCCACATCCTCTGCCAGCACCATTACCTCTGTTATTCGAACCACGACCTCGTGGAGGCTGCTGCCCTCCTTCACCAGCCTGATTAACACTCTGAGCTGCTGGCTGACTCTCCTCCAGTTTCTTTGGACAATCTTTAATCATGTGGTCCTTGGACCCACACCTGAAACATCCTCCTGTCCTCGTCAAACACTCTCCTAAGTGTCTCTTTCCACACAGATCACAAGGACGATACTGTCCTCTTGCACCAACTTGTTGACCTCGCGGCCCACCAAATCTGGGCCTTTTTTGCCCACTCCCAGACGATCCTGACGACCCATAACCCCTCTTGGGCCTATTCCTATCAGAGCTCTGCTTAACCGAGTCCTTGATTCCCTCGTCTACCTTAGCCTTTTCCACTAACGTAAAAAATTCCCGTTCCTGATGTGGGGCTATGAGCAACCTTAAATCATCCCTCAAACCGTCCTCAAATCGGACACACCGTTCATGCTCCGTAGCCACCACACCTCGAGCATAACGGTTCAGCCTCAGAAACTCAGCTTCATACTCTGTCACGGACTTGTTCCCTTGAACCAGCCCCATAAATGCTTTCCTTTGCTCATCAGTATACCGGGTACCGACATACTTCTTCTGATAAGCTGTCTTAACATAGTCCCACGTCAGATCTTTAGCTGTGGCACCATCGCGAACTGTGAGCCACCATTGGTATGCTTCATCACGTAGGAATGCCACCATTCCTTTCAGCTTCTCCTCAAGAGTCAGATCTAGTTCATCCATAATCCACTCAGTTGATTCCAACCAATACTCAGCGGTATTGGGTGCCACTCCTGACACTCCACGGAACACCTCAGCTCCGTTGGCACGAAGTCGCTCAGGTACTGACTTTCGAGATCCCGAATTTCCTCCTGCATCGCCCACGGCTCAAGAACTTCGCAGACGACGACTGCGACACACGGTACCATCCCCGTCTCGAGCTTAACGCTCAACACCAACGTGGTGGGGGTGGTGGTGGCAGTGGTACCTCATTGTCAGACCCCTGACCCGACCTAACAGGTTCCGACACGGTCATCCTACCTCTACCGCGTCCTCGCACGTTACGTCCACGTCCTCTAGAGCTTATTTCTAACGTCGTGATCTGATTAAGAAGTTTTATGAATTAGTCCTTGTTTCACTTGATTACCCGCGACGAAGTTTTATGAAAAGAATTTTTAGGAGTGGTTCTTTCGTATTCATACATGCACACAGTCTTTTCATTCATACATCCATCAATCAATTATGAACTTTCGTTCATTCAGAGAAATGTTGTAGTTTTCATTGTTGTTGTTTTTCCACTACCCGGGGTATTTTTAGTAATTTGTCCTACTCTGAGGTATTTTTGTAATTTTTCAAAAGAAAAAGTTCCCTGGTGATTTTGTCAAAAAGTATTTTGGAATTTTTAAATTCCCGGGGTATTTTGGAAAATTTTGAAATCAGAGGGCATTTTGGTAATTTTGAATCTCGGGGGTATTTTGGTAATAAACTAGGGTAAATTCGTAAAGTTTAATAATTTCAGGGTATTGCAAAATTTGCAAACCTTTGAGGGTTCTTTTTGTGAATTTGCTTTCTATTTTGGTGATATTGCAAGAATTTTGGAAATTAGGGTCATTTTGGTAATTTTGTAAGTTAAGGGCAATTTCGTAATTTTCCAAAATCAAGGTGTTTTTGATATTTTGCAAATTAGGGCTTTTGAACACTTAGTAGAGAAATGAAATTTTGATAAAAACTGTGAGTATTTTGGAAATTTCATAAGCTAGGGGCATTTTTGTAATTTTACCACTAGGGGTATTTTTGTAATTTTACAAACCAAAATTTTTTGAACAATTTTGTAAAAATAGTTCTCACAAATTAAAAAGGTAATTTTAGGAGTTTTAAAACTAGGTTTTTAAGAAAAACACGGCTAGTTCCTTTTCGGGTTTTAGTTATTGTGTTTAGCCTATGACCGAGTCCTCTTGGTAGGGGGTGAACCAAAAACGCACGCAGCAGTAGAATTCGAATGGAGAGGAGGTGAGTCACGCTGGATCGCTTAAATACCAAGCTCCCACTGAAACCATTCCTAGACATGCGCACAGAGGTTGCCACACCCACTAAGTCCTGCAGGTTAGGGTGAGCCGAAGCTACGCACTGCAGGATTCTGCGAAGAGGAGGTGAGTCACTAGGATCGCTTAAATACTGTGCTCTTTCGGATCCAATCCTAGACATGCGCACAGGGGTTACCACACCCTAACTCGGCGACTTAGCCATATGTTTGTTTAGTTAGGCATTTAAGTCTTATGTATTTGTGTTTGAGTAGACTAGTCCTACGGTTCAAGTACCTAGCATACTATTCTACGTTCCATTTCATTCCTACCCTTTTATAATTCATAAAGCACATAGATGGTTAGAGGTACTTACCTGGTGGACTGCGGGTCGGAGACTCAGGTGCCATGCCAGAAAACCTGCTGATTTCATAACAATTTTTTAGAAAACTTATTTGGGCTCGATTCGAAAACGTTTTGGGCCTTAGGCCACAGGCCGAGAGTTTAAAACTTGGCTCTGATACCAAACTAAAACACCCCAAACCCGACCCACGAGCCTTGACCAGATTTGGTATGTTCCTCGAAGAAAACTGGTTAAAAATCTTTTTATTACTTTGGAAATCTGTGGGTTTTGAGGATAGTTTGCTGATGGATTGGGCTCGAGTTGAAAACAAATTTATTTTGTATTGAAACCCATTTAATTTCATGTGACAAAATATTTAAAGTTTATTTTAAATTAAAATTAACTTAGTCTCTAATAAATAAAACTTTGTAACATAGCAATTAAAACAGAAAATAACATAATTCACTATGGCCTTATTAAATCAAGTAAAATCCCAAAATAAAATTATAAAGTACTTAAAAGAAATAAAAGGTCCAATTTAAATAAACCCTTAAGACGAGCATGGCCACTACAAGATCTGCCGTCCCAGTCCATCACTGTTCATCACCTGAAACATGTTCCCACAACGGGGTGAGTCAACAGACTCAATGTGTACTACAACACTAAATCTTAACAACTTAGGCATACATAATCATATCACATAACAATTCTTATAACAGATCAAAATAATGATGCAATCCCGAACCCAAACCTAAAAGCCATCCGCTACACATCCCCGTACCAACCTGTACACCGTGGGGACTACTAAGTCAACCCTCCATCCGCTACACATCATCGAAGGCAGTCGCTGCAGTCGACGTGCTCATCGCCCTTATGAGTATTCGTGGTCTTAGGTCACCACACTCAGATATCGTGGTCTTAGGTCACCACATTCAGATTATCGTGGTCTTAGGTCACCACATTCAGATTATCATGGTCTTAGGTCACCACGTTCAGATACAGTGGTCTTAGGTTACCACATTCAGATTATTGTGGTCTTAGGTCACCACGTTCACTTCCCCTTTTAAATAACCCATATGCCCCAAATCATATATTATGCATTAATAAGCCAATTTTCACATTCTTAAAACTTTTCACATGTTAAAAATAACATATTTCATAATCCTAGTAGGAGTAGGAAACGTACCTGAGTACTTTGTACCATTCATGGCTCCTTAGCCATATTCTTGCACATTCTTATAATCACATACAAATTAAATATTGCCATAAATATATTAAGAAATAGTGTGAAGCACACACCTGATACACTTAGCAGCTCACTTAAATCCTGAAAAGCTTGATCTAATGCCTTAGATCTCAAGTCCCTACATTCGGCCAAACTTAAAAAATTTAATAAAAAGCCATTCGACCATAAATCCCAATCTTATTAGGATTGTATAACCCAAAACCTACCTTGGCGCCAAATTCCGAGATCTTTACTATACTCTTCTTGTATTCTGCCAAGCTTTAAATCACTTTAACAAATTAGTTTCGGCCTTTGCAAAAAAATAAGGAATAGATCTTAGTCAACAATTAAGGCCTTGGCCGAATGTACATATGGACTTACCTTGAAATTCTCAAATCCCAGAATCCCTGTATACCTCTGTCGAAATCCCTATAGACTTATATACATTAGATCTGATTTTCAATCACTTAAACATAAGAAATAACCTTAGACCGATTGACTCACCTTAGATCTTTGAAAGTCCCGATAGATCTCCTCTTGTATTTGACAACCACTAAATCCCAAAAGAACCTTCATGATTTCGGCCAAAGACATTAAGGGAAATTAGTCCCTTGATTTCGGTTAAAAGAAAAGGAATGAAAATCGATAACTACTAATCTTACCCTTAATCTTTGTAATCGACAGCACCTTTGTTTGAAGCCCTTCAAAGATTCGGCTATGAAGACTTGGAGATTAGATGGCTATGGTCACTTATGTATTCGACTTTTGATGGATTGAAAAGAAAAGAAATCGGCTGATGGTGTATCTTGAATTTTCGGCTTTGACTAACAAAAAGAAGAAGAACAAGGCTCTAGGAAATTCGGCAAAGAGAGGAGAATTTGCTTAGGAAATTTGGAAAAGGAAGAGTGAATGAATGAATGGCCTCTTTTCCTCTAGTAGCCAAAATTACTAGCTAGAGTCCCTTACTTGGCCACCACTCTCCCTTATTTTGATAGCTTTATCCCTTGAATTATCACTTTATTCAAATTAAAAGAATTTAATCCCACAATTATCTCTTGAAAATAATGACAAATAAAATTCTATTATTTATCCACCTATTTAGCTGAAATTTAAAGAGAAAAAACTCTTCTCCAAGTGCCTTGTTGCCGTCCAACTCCCTGCCCTTGTAGCAAAATAAAAATTCTTTTATTTTGATTCCTATGTGACTCGAACCTTGGCCCCTCCCTCCTTGAACATGGCGTCACTTGCTAGGCCCTAAGTGATGCCTTGTAGCCATTTTACCAAGGCTATTTGTATGTCATATTTCACATACATTTTCTTTTAAGACCACCTTGCCTTAGTTTCCCCTTTTTAAACTTTAAAACTTAACATTTCTATGACATTTCCTTACATTTCCAAGTTTCCAAAAATTTTCGTTTCCCTCTTTAAACTTAACATTTCCTTACATTTCCAAGTTTCCAAAAATGTTCGCTTTCCTCTTTTGAATCATTTCTAAATCATTTCCTTACATTTCCTAGTTTCTAAAAATGTTCACTTTAAACTTAACATTTCCATACATTTCCAGGTTTCCAAAAATGTTCACTTTAAACTTAATATTTCCATACATTTCCAGGTTTCCAAAAATGTTCAAAATATATTCATAACACATAAGACATGTCATTTCGTACAATTAACCGAAAATGCATAGGCCCTTTTCAGGATGTTACAAAGCCCATGTTTTATGTATTTCGAAAATCATGTTTAAACTTTAGAAATTTTTTCAAGTTTAACAATTAAGCAGTTGAAAATGTAAGGAACCCAAATGTAAAGTCAACTAGTGATACAAGGCCTTATTACATCCAATGAAAATAAAGTAATTAAAATAAAGTCTTTTGAAACTAATTAAAAACTTCTAAATAGCTTGTAGTGTGGCCATCTCCGAGTCCTCCTTCCACGTCGAGCCATCTACTGAGGGTCACCTGAAACATTTAATAAAAAGGGTGTGAGTTTCGAAACTCAGTGTGTACGACCCTTGGTAACCCAATCAACATGTAATTATCACAATGGGCCTAAGCCTTACCAAAATTAGTGGTCTTGGGCCTTAGCCCACAATGACCTCATATCATATCAGTATCACATGAATGCAATGCTCCCATCCCAAATCCAACCCTGCACTCCATTTCCCTTCCAACCCTACACTCCTGTGGGGATATAAATATCAACCCACCCATCCCTACACTTCAAAGGTAGCACCAACAGCGGCACTACTCAAACGTTGCAGCAAGGCTACTAAGCATATAATGGGCTTAAAGCCACTGGTGGATCCACGGTCGTCAAGTGACTATGCGATCCTCACATATCTTCCTCCGTATCGTCAAACACACCCAAGTGCAACATATAATTCATGAATGCAACACACATTTTCACACGTTAAGCACTTAGGGGTATTTTAGTCATGTCACTACCCAGTGGTATTTTCGTAATTCTACCCTACAGGGGTATTTTCGTAATTCTACCCTACAGGGGTATTTTCGTAAATTTCCAAATCGGGGGTATTTTGGTAATTCTAAAAAATGATGGGTATTTTGGTAATTTTACAAATGAGGGTATTTTGGTAATTTTGTAAATCAGGGGTATTTTAGTAATTTTACAAATCAAGGGTATTTTAGTAATTTTGCAAACCTCGGGTTTTGGTTATGAACTTTGGCCCATTAATAAGTCCTTGCGACTAAAGTAAACAGACACTATGCTCCAGGTAGGATTCCGGAGAAGAGGAGGTGGGTCACTAGGATCGCTTAAGTACCAAGCTCTCCCTAGATCCAATCCTAGACATGCATATGTCCATTACCACACTCTAACCTAATTACTTGCCCACAGACATGTTTGATTATTAGGTTAAGTTTTATGCGATTTAAGAGTTTATCAGAACTAGGCCTAGAGTCCATTAAAACCCTAGCATACTTTCCTAAGAACCCATAAGGCCCACTAAGCCCATTTCACGTTTATATAGCCCATTAAGCCCATTTCATGTTCTTATATCCCATTAAGCCCATCTCATGTTCTTATAGCCCATTAAGCCCATCTCATGTTCTTATAGCCCATTAATCCCATCTCATGTCCAAATCATACAACATTCATATCAATCCATTGTTCACATATCAACTCTAGTCGACTTAGGCCCACGAATTCGGCAGGCCCATTTAGTGTCGACTTGTCGTGTGTGTGTGTAGTGTATGCACACACCTTTAATTACGAAGCACGCTACAATTTCTTAGCCACGAACCTATAATCAATACGCTTAGTATCGTTTCTCCCTTTTTATCAAAAGCCGAAAACATACCAATCCCTTACCTTGAACGATTAAGCCTATCAACCCTTTACTTATTCGCTAACCGCAATTGACTCCAAGATCTACGTTAAAGAACATTGACTATCAAAGGCTACACAACCAAGTGATTTACATCCATCAAAAGTCACTCTTAACCAATCCTAACCATATTCAGCCAACCATTAATCCAAGAATTATAGATGAGTACACTTACCAATTGACTAGGGACTTTACCACACCAAAGCCCAAAGCACGAGGAGAGTACCTCGTCAAAGAAACAACAACGATTCGGTAGAGAAACACAAGGGTTTGGCCTAGTCAAGAGAATGAGTGAAAGACACAATGAGGGGTTTCGGGTAAGAATAAGATAATAAATCGATTAAAACTTACCCCTTTTGTTGAATAAAGAAAGATTTGCTCTCTTACCGTCACAAGATTACTTACCCACAAGATTTTAGATTATATAGTGTGATTTTTAGAAGTGAGATTCAATTTTACAAATGGAGAAGAAGAAATTGGTTTGACTAAGAATGAAACCCCAATGAGAGAATTTCTCTTCTAATTCGGCAATAGAAGAAATATTGTGGGAGGGAAGGAGAATTCGGTCTAGGCGCTTTTGTTTGGAAAAACAAAGAAATTGTGATTACTCGGGTATTTGCCAAAGGGAAAGAAACTAAAAAGAATTGGGAGATTGGAAGTAATTTTCCCCTAATTAATCAACTAAAGCACATAAAAGCAAAAATGCCCTACTTACCCATACAACACACATTTATATACTAAAAAAATAAATAAATAAATAAACCTACACCCCCAATCGACTCAAACTTATCACCAATTAACTTCCTTTTTTTCTCCAAATTTTATCTTCATCCCCATCCAAAAATTCCTTTATTTAGCCAAAAATCCAATTTGAATTACATTCAAATTGCTTTCCCCGAACAGCAACCATCCTTTGGTGTTTCGGTCCACTTCAAACACCTTTCCCACGCCAGTAGCAAAATGGTAGGTTATTGCGCATAAGGCAACTCGAAACCAAGACCTTCAGGCACCACCACACACTACCAACCACTGGGATTCGAACCTGCGACTACTCGAATCCATAGCACACTTCTTGCCACTGCACCACAACTCCTCTTGTGATATGTTCCATTCTCAACTTCTTTTAAGGCCTATTTCCCAGCGACCGAATCATCCAAAGAAATCTAAAAATATTCTCCACACTCAGCTTCAAACCTCCAACCTCTTCACTATGATACACACCCCTTGCCACTGCGCAGCCTGCTTTATTTGAGTCATATTTCCTCCCTAATTAATTATAAACCTTTCTACTGCACTCCAGGTTCACTTAAAAAAAACCAACATTTAGCGCACGCCGCGACTAGAACCCTGCTCCCCCTCCTGCTCCTAACGCCTTTGCCACTGGGCCAGGTGTTTCTTTGTGTCGTGAATCAGACCCAACTAATTATAAGGCCTAAACTCTAGCCTTCATACTAACATATGCGCAATAAAATTTTTTTGCCAAGTCTAGGACTTGAACCTTTGACCACCAGCTTGTTCAGAAAGCCCCAGGCCACCAGACCACCTACTTCCTTGTGCTATCTTTTAACCCAAAAATATTTTAAAAGCCTTCTGACTAACACCAACCTTACTTAAGGGTAAAAACAAAATTTTTGCTAAAGCCCTAGATCGAGCCCAGGACATTTCCAACACTACCAACCCTTCCTAAATCACCTAAAAATTAAACTAAACATGCAATCATAATTTTTTTTAAACACACTTAATTCATTATTCTCTTTTTTTCTTTTTTTCTGATCGACAAAATCCATCTTCTCGACACACAAAACCCATTTATTCTAGGCCCAATTTTTGGGCGTTACATAGGCTATCTTGGTAACTAATCTTAAGAGATTGATAGGAATCATATCTCGTAAAGATTAGATTAAATTTGATACGGTATATCTTGTAAATCCCATAATTTAAGGGATATGATTAATCTCATCCATCCATATAACTTGATCTTGATCGTCGGTTTTGGGGGAGCATGACTATAAATAGAGAGCCTCCCCCTCACTTGTAACTCACTTTACTCCATTGTATTCATTGTTTCATTATTCTTGAGAGTAATAGAATATTGAGAGCATTTACTCAAATAACTTTCGTGCATTCTTTTCTGTAGCTTTCTATTATTGTTTTGTGGCTTCTTTTGGCATTATTGCTTCTGCTATACAAATTGGTGCCTTGGAGGAATTCTAAAGGAATCCTCACTTGTGGTTTTTAGGCTGACTTAGGTGAGTTTTGAATGAACGCAATGTCTAAGGTCGCACAGATCGTGAGACGAAAGATCTAACCTCGTGACAAGTGGTATCAGAGCTATTAGTTAGGAAGGCACCATTGGGATGTCGAAAGAAGAGTTCGATCAGAAGTGGCCAAAAAATCAGTCCCTTTGAGAGAGATGTTAGCAGTTGTTGAGGAACGTGTTGGTAAACTCGAGAGATCCATGGAGGACATAAAGGAGTCACTCGATATGGTCAAGGATTGCATAGACAACTGGAAGGAGCAGTCCAAAAACTATGTGAAAGTGTCTCTCAATTCAACTATGGATGAGGTAAATGAGTTGTTTAATTCACATAGGGATAAGCTGACGGAGAGAAACGATGCTATTGAGGTCATGGTGATGGCTTTGAAGGAGGAAACAATGGCCACGAAAAAGGCTTTGAACACAAGAATAGAGGAGCTCGAGGGAGTGCTGGCCTTGTGTCGAGCAACCATGGGGGAAAGAGTGTCAAGTGCAACACTCAATTGCGAGTATGTCCTGAAGCCATGACGGTAGCAGTCAAGCTTGTTCTAGGGAAAGTCCAAGGAAAGGGGCATATGTGAAAAGGATTATAAGATAATGATGGCAATGACAATGGTGATAATGGTGGTAATGGGAAACCACGAGTTGGGAAGAAGAAACCTAACAGAAAGTGGGACAAGTTGAAATGCTTTCTTTGCAATGGCCCAATTATGTTGAAGAAATTTTTAAAGAAATTCGCACTTGCTAAGAAAGAAAAGTCGGTAGGTAAGACCTTGAGACTTGGTTTGAGCGTAAGTGGTGTCGAAGCTAAGGAGGCCTAAAGCGAAAAGAAACCAGTGGAGTGCTTCTTATGTCATGGTTCACATAGGTTGTAAAAGTGTCCGAAGAATCCGTCATCGAGGGGGACAATAAAGCAGACAATGAGCCCAAGAAGCCTGGTTCGAGGAAGGGAAATTTCGAAGCCAAGAGGGCAAAGAGGAGCAAAAAAAAGTGAGTAAAATACTTCTCGCACCATAGTCCGCATAATTTACAGAACTGCCTAAAGTAATCCAAATCAGTTGTGGTCAAAGAAAAGGCAATATCGGAGCTTGCTGGGTCATCGGAGGGGCTTCTACACGAGGAAGATGTGAGTTTGTTATCGAACTTAGGGGAAAAAGTTACGATGAAAATAGTGAAGTTGGGACCAATGAGATTCAATTCGAGTAAAGTGATGGAGTTGGCTGAGTTGTTGACGAGGCTTTCACCTATGGAAGAGGTGAGTTTGGCATTAGACTCAGAGGAAGAAACCGCGATGCAAACTTTGAAGCTAGGATCAGTGAGGCTCATTTTCTTTTGACACATCGAAGGAGGTACCACCTATGAGAAAGGTAGAGAGTGCATCAAGCTTTGGGAAAGTGGAGATGCAAGTTGGATAGTTGACCTAATTAAATGCAATGAGGAAGGTACATTCTAAACACTCTGATAGTGTTTTGTATTCTAACTTATTAACTTGGCAAAAATGTAGAGGCCCTTTCGAAGTTCTTAAGTAAGGAGACCGAGGGATTGTGGCCAATTCGAAGCCAAGTATTATTATGAATCAAGAGGATTCTATTTATAGCGAGTTAGAATGTGGGCAAGAGAGAGACGTAACTTCTTGCCATCGAGATGTACAAACAAGTGGGACAGTTTGAGTTAAGAGGCGAAGTAAGTCGATTTAAAAGAAGGGAAAAGCTAATGCATCGAGTGAGACCGAGTGAATCAAGTAAGTGCCATTCTAAAGGTGCAACGACGGCGTTACGAGAATGGGTGGGGAAGATGTCACGTATCATAGGCCAAAGCCTGTGACCATCGCACCGAATGCGTCCAACGAAGCCTATTGTTTAGATGGTGATCATTTGGCCCACAAGAACTAGCCTGATTCGGTAAGTTGTTGGAGATGCCTGCCAAATTGAAGCCTGGGTGGCCCAATGATGAAGATATAGCAACATAGGCTATCTTGGTAACTAATATTAAGAGATTGATAGAAATCATATCTTGTAAAGATTATATTAGATTTGATATGGTATATATTGTAAATCCCATAATTTAAGGGATATAATTAATCTCGTCTGTCGATGTAACTTGATCTTGACTGTCAATTTTGGGGGAGCTCGACTATAAATAGAGAGCCTCCCCCTCACTTGTAACTCACTTCACTTCATTGTATTCATTGTTTTGTTATTCTTAAGAGTAATAGAATATTGAAAGCATTTACTTAAACACCTCTCATGCATTCTTTTCTATGGCTTTCTACTGATCTTTTGTGACTTCTTTTGGCATAATTGCTTTTGCTATACAAATTGGTGCCTTAGAGGAATTCTAAAGGAATCCTCACTTGTGGTTTTTAGGCTGAATTAGGTGAGTTTGGAATGAACGGATCATCTAAGGCTGCACGAATCACGAGATGAAAGATCTAGCCCCGTGACAAGTGGTATCAGAGCTATTAGTTATGAAGGCACCTTTGGGATGTCGAAAGAAGAGTTCGATCAGAAATGGGTTAAAAAATCAATCCCTTTGAAGGAGTTGTTTTCAATTGTTAAAGAATGTGTGGGTAAACTCGTGGGATCTATAAATGATGTAAAGGAGTCATTCGATGTGGTTGAGGATCGCATAGACAATTGGAAGGAGAAGTCCAGAGACTATGTGAAGATGTCTCTCAATTCCACTATGGATGAGGTAAATAAGTTGTTTAATTCACACAGGGATAAGCTGACGGAGAGGAATGATGCTCTTGAGGCCATGGGATGGCTTTAAAGGAGGAAACAATGGCCACGATAAAGGATTTGAACATAAGAATAAAGGAGCTCCTGGGAGGCAACAACATTAGATTAGTTTTAATTTTTGTGTTTAATAGGATAATAAGGAAATCTTTAAGTTATAGATACAATTGTATTTTATTATTTTTTTAATTCACTCTACTAGCTTCTTTCCTTCTTCTTGTTGATTTTATTGTACGCCTCGAGGGATAGGAATACCCGTCTAGTCATAGAGACTAAGTCGACAAAGACCTTTTAACTATGGATGAGTCTGGTTACATGTGGTTTGACGATGAAATGAACTATGATTATGGAATATATGAGGAGGGGGTATATGAAGAATGGGAGATCATGGAAAATAAAAAATTGCTCATGATAGTGCTGAGCAATATGGAAATGAAGCCTCAACGCACCGATTGTAACATCCTAAAATTGGGCCTAGTAGGATTGGACCCAATGGGCCTTGAGCATAGTAGCGTCTAAATTTTTAGAGATCAAGAGATCAGCTTAAATGCAAGTTGGACCCATTAGATAAGTTATTTTGGAAGGTTAGAGGGCTTCTATGAAGTCCCGGGATCGAA
Organism: Gossypium bickii; assembly: GCA_025503065.1. Lineage (NCBI taxonomy): Eukaryota > Viridiplantae > Streptophyta > Magnoliopsida > Malvales > Malvaceae > Gossypium > Gossypium bickii. The sequence goes on along the minus strand of CP106710.1, from coordinate 107,195,170 downwards.
CATTGGCTTTGGGGAAATTTAGGTTTTAGGTGAAAAAAACCCTGGAAGTTGGCAAGTAGACCTTAAGAATAAAATGTGAAGGAAAATGACACAAGTGGAGTGTGTGGTGTAGTGGCAAAGTGACGCCACATAAGAGACAAGTGGGTGACGCCACAAGGAAGGAAGGAGGTCCAAGGTTCAAGTCTTGGCTCTTGCATTTTGGTTTTCTTTTTGCTTGGACCTTAAAATTTGGCTCTAGATTTATATTTAGTTGCGCATGGTTTAAGACACAAGAGAAGCTTGTGGCCAAGTGGTTAGCGACGTGGATTATGCTACAGGGGAGCCTGGGTTCGAATCTCATGAGAAGCAATGGAGTATTTATTTTGCGGATTGGACGGCAAGAGTTTCAGTTGAATTTAAACTCTACTGACGAAGGGATCCCACATCGGAAAGATACAAAGAAGAAAGGTGAAGAGCTAGCTATATAAAGAGCATTTCAGGAGGAGAGTTAACATACCTTGGTGTGGCGTTTGGAGCACACGGAGTGGTCGTGTGCAGTGATTTAACACCGGACTCTATCGGTGTGTAACTCTCGCTACTCTAGTTGTAGAGCGGCAAATGCCGCAGTGCCAGTCACGGCAATAGTAGCCATATGAGCGTGCGAGCGCACGTGTGGGGCTTCGACGCGATTGTTAAGGTCATCAGTAGTATTCCTGTAGGTTGAGGCTGCTTAGGGCTGCGATGGGCCAAAGTGGGCCCAATAGGCCCGTGGGCCCAATTGAATAAATTGTATGATGATATAGTATATAGTGAACTAGACTAGGTGGAACTTATATACGTGGTTAGATTTGTGTTAGGTGGGCCACACGAGCGTGTGGCCCCGAATGGGCGGAAATCAGGTTTTAGGCCCAATAGTCCGGTACGACCGGAAATGGTAGCTGAGTCACTCGGGGCGACATTAGGCCTTTGTAAAGGCCATTATAGGTGCAAAATTACTGATATACCCTTGGAAGGGTAAAATACCAAAATACCCCTGAAAGGTAGATTACGAAAATGCCCTTGGTAGGTAAAATTACAGTTATACCCTTAGAGGTTGATTAGCGTGATTATGTTGTTTTATGTCTATCTGATTATGATGGTAATTCATGTTATACTTATATTTGAGATATGTTTAGCACACATGACATACTGCATACACGAATTATTATGTCATATTGCATGGGTATGATGAGAGGAGGGGGAAGATATGATTATCAGACTGTCACTAGTGGTTTGGTACCATACAGTGGGTTGGCCCCACTTCTTATTACTTTGTGACTAAGTCTCAGTGGTTTCGAACCACCAGTGGTTTGGTATCATATATGCTTATTCTTGTTACTTGTCCCAGTGGTTTGGTACCACAGTGGGTTGGCCCCACACATGATTATTTGTGACTTCGGTCACCAGTGGTTTGGAACCACCAGTGGCTTGGTACCACTAGTGGCTTGGTGCCACAAGGGGTAGATTTGGGAGACTCGGATGGATACCTAGGTTGGATAGGTTGCATGACACGCATATTTGCATATGAATCTATGTGGGAGTCCAAAACCTATTGGTCGAGGATTTACACACTAAGTCTCGATGACTCACCCCTTAGTTAATTTTGCAGGTAATCATTGGATCGCGGATTTGGGAGCTGAAGCGAACTCGTGGATGCCATACATTGTTTTCTCGTGAACTTGTTCTCTTATTTCAAACTTATTTTTTAATTCAGGATTTTAAATTGTAATAAGGCCGCTATAACTTTAATTTTGGTATTTTGCTTGGTTTAGCTTTTAATTTGATTACTGCCTATTATTATTCTATGTGCGCTACGGGAATTTCCTAAATCCTTAATAACTGTTTTTCAAAATGTTAACAAAAAGGATAACAGTCAATAAATATTTAAACTCGAATTTTTAACGAACGCACAGTTTTTAAACAACCCTTTTATGTGGCATGCTAGATCCGGTCGTAACGTTTAGGCCGGGTTTGGGGTGTTACAATTATGGTATCAGAGCCAAGTTACAAAACTCGACTGTGGGTTTGGGTTCAAAAATGTTTTCAAAAGATGGTTTGGAAAATGGTTGGGAAAAATATATATCTGTTTTTCTGGAAGTATGGCACCCGAGTCTCCGGCACCAATACGCACTGTAAGTTTCCTGATACTTTTCTTTGTTATATGCTGTATTTCTGGTATCTATTCTGTGTGTTTGGTTTGGATGTGATGTTTAAATATAGAGTTGGTTGCGTATGAAATATTTGTCTGTTTTAATGGCTAGGTGTTTTGAATATGTGTAGGAGTTCTAAATTCTAGTTAAAAGTATATTAGTTTTATTAAGATCAGAGTGCGCAGCAAGAGCGTAATGTGGTAGGTTAGGATGTGTGACTGTTAGTTAGTTGGAAATTTCAAGGACGATATTTCTTTAAGGAGGGTAGATTTGTAACATCCTGAAATTGGACCTAGTAGGATTGGGCCCAATGGGCCTTGAGCGTAATAGCGTTTAAATTTTTGGAGAACAAGAGATCGGCTTAAATGCAAGTTGGACTTATTAGATAAGTGGTTTTAGAAGGTTAGAGGGCTTCTATGAAGTCCCAGGATCGAACATTGGCTTTGGGGAAATTTTGGTTTTAGGTGAAAAAAACCCTGGAAGTTGGCAGGTAGGCCTTAAGAATAAAATGTGGAGGAAAATGACACAAGTGGAGTGTGTGGTGTAGTGACAAAGTGACGCCACATAAGAAATAAGTGGGTGACGCCACAAGGAAGGGATCCCACATCGAAAAGATACAAAGAAGGAAGGTGAAGAGCTAGCTATATAAAGAGCATTTCAGGAGGAGAGTTAACATACTTTGGTGGGTGTTTGGGCATAGAAGTGGTCGCAGCGCGGTTTAACACCAGACTCCTATCAGGTGTTTAACTCTCTCTACTCTAGTTATAGAGCGGCAAATACCGAAGTGCCGGTCACGGCAATAGTAGCCACACGAGCGTGCAAGCGCACGTGTGGGGCTTCGATGCGATAGTTGAGGCCATCAGTAGTATTCTTGTGGGTTGAGGCTGCTTAGGGCCGCGATGGGCCCAAGTGGGCCCAATAGACCCGTGGGCCCAATTGAATAAATTGTATGATGATATAGTATATAGTGAACTAGACTAGGTGGAACTTATATATGTGGCTAGATTTGTGTTAGGTGGGCCACACAAGCGTGTGGGCCCGAATGGGCTAGAATCGGGTTTTAGGCCCAATAGTCTGGTACGACCGGAAATGGTAGATGAGTCACTTGGGGCGACATTAGGCCTTCGTAAAGGCCATTACAGGTGCAAAATTACTGATATACCCTTGAAAGGGTAAAATACCAAAATACCCCTGAAAGGTAGATTACGAAAATGCCCTTGGTAGGTAAAATTACGGTTATACCCTTAGAGGTTGATTAGCGTGATTATGTTGTTTTATATCTATCTAATTATGATGATAATTCATGTTATACTTATATTTGAGATATGTTTAGCACACATGACATACTGCATACACGAATTATTATGTCATATTGCATGGGTATAATGAGAGGAGGGGGAAGATATGATTATCAGACTGTCACCAATGGTCTGGTACCACACAGTGTGTTGGCCCCACTTCTCATTACTTTATGACTAAGTCTCAGTGGTTTGGAACCACCAGTGGTTTGGTACCACATATGCTTATTTTTATGACTTGTCCCAGTGGTTTGGTACCACAGTGGGTTGGCCCCACATAACGATATAAGGGATCTTCATCAGTGGTTTGGTACCACAAAATGGGTTGGCCCCATACATGATTATTTGTGACTTCGACCACCAGTGGTTTGGAACCACCAGTGGTTTGGTACCACCAGTGGCTTGGTGCCACAAGGGGTAGATTTGGGAGACTCGGATGGATACCTAGGTTGGATAGGTTGCATGACACGCATATTTACATATGAATCTGTGTGAGAGTCCAAAACCTGTTGGTCGGGGATTTACACACTGAGTCTCGATGACTCACCCCTTAGTTAATTTTGCAGGTAATCATTGGATTGCGAATTTGGGAGTTGAGGTGGACTCGTGGAGGCTATACATTATTTTCTCGTGAACTTGTTTTCTTATTTCAAACTTATCTTTTAATTCGGGATTTTAAGTTGTAATAAGGCCGCTATAACTTTAATTTTGGTATTTTGTTTGGTTTTGCTTTTAATTTGATTATTGCCTATTGTTATTCTATGTGCGATACGGGAATTTCCTAAATCCTTAGTAACTGTTTTTCAAAATGTTAACAAAAAGGATAACAGTCAATAAATATTTAAACTCGAAATTTTTAACGAACGCGCAGTTTTTAAACAACCCTTTTATGTGGCATGCCAAATCCACTCGTAACGTTTAGATCGGGTTTGGGGTGTTACAATTATGGTATTAGAGCCAAGTTACAAAACTCGACTGTGGGTTTGGGTTCAAAAATGTTTTCAAAAGATGGTTTGGAAAATGGTTGGGAAAATATATATCTATTTTTTTGGAAGTATGGCACCCGAGTCTCCGGCACCAATCCGATGTAGTAATGAACATGGTACTGATATAGTTATACATCAACATGATTTCACTGGTAATTTTTATGAGTTACTTGGAAAAGATCATCATATGCTCAAACATTCAAACAAGTTTTCCTGTGATTCATATGAGATGCCTTTATGTGAAACCACCAAGACGATCAACTCGAAGGTATTATCAAACATGTAAAAGCAGAAGTAATCACTAACATGGAACTTAAATCAATTATGAATGAAAGTGTAGAAGAGCCAATACACTTTCTTGCCATAGTAGAGAAGATGTCAGCCAAAGAGATCATTGAGTTTGATTCATTCTCATTTGGAAAGGGAAATAAAGCTTGGGTGACCAAAACTTCATGTGGCATGGAAGAGAGGAAGCTCGAGATAATAATACCCTAAAAATCAATTTGGGGTTGGCTCGCATTTGGTACAAAATGGCTCATATTGTGGATGTCACGTTAGTCGAAAATAAGGCAAAATAGTTGGAATTGACCAAAGTGACTGGTTCATATACATCGACAGAAAAAAAAAACGTCAGATTAAGGTGTCAAAAACCAGTTGAAGGTTCTTTTATGGTGGCAACATGAATCATTTTAACTTTTAAAGAACTTTTGTTTCTTGTTTTAAATTTTATTTCGTTTCTTTTATTACTTTAGTTGTTTATTTTATTTGTTTTAGCTATTAATTTCTTTCCCTTTATATATTTCATATTTCTTGTCATAGTATTTTCTTGTTGGTACTTTCTGTTTGCTTGGAGCAAATGAATCCCGATGTCAATACAACAATAAGGATTCAACCTTCTCAGGGAAGTTTTCTTGTTTATGCCTTAATCATTTTACAGTAAGGGCAACGTACGCTCTAAAGTATGGGGGGAAGTACGTCATGACTCCTTTATATTAAGTTTTAATATTCTTTAAATTGTTTAAAAGTAGGATATGTATGTAACGAACATCTTTAAATTTAAGAGAAAAAGGCCAAAATAGGACCGATGCTGCAACATGGCACCTCTATGTCATAACACCGAGTCCAAAATAAGAGAATTTCAAAAATTAGGTCAATGTCGCAACACAGGTAGCTTTGTGTCGCAACATCAACGATAGTAGCCCCAATTTCTGTGTCCAAAAACCCCTGTGTCACAACATTGCTACAAATTTTTGCAAGGTTGACCCGACCTGTTACAAAAACCCGATGGCCAAACCCTTATTTTAACTAGTTCCTAACCTAAAAATCTCATTCTTTTTAAACTAAAATACTATTAGTTATCCTAAACCCCTTTAACTCTAAACAAACTCAAAAACCTTTCAAATTCTTCAACTTAAAAAAACCTTATTCTCCTTTTTCTCTTATCCCTTCTACTTTTGTTGCATTTTGTTTCTTTTCTCTTCTCTTTGGTTTCTCTTTTTTACAGGTCTAAGCTCCACATCAAAAATGAATTGCAACAAATTCTTGAAAGGAATAAAAATATTTAAAATCACGAGGTTAAGGATTCGTTCTCGAACTTTACTGTTACATTGCATTTATCATTTTCAAACGTATTGCTTGATTATTAGTTATTCGAGCTAAATATATTAATAAACATGCCTCCTAGGAAAGCTAGATGATCTAATGAGTGAGAAGCACCGGTGGTCACAAACCTCATGAAATTTCAAAACCCGAATGTCAAAAAATACTTTCTAGGACTACAAGGAAAGAAATTTATTCAAGAAAGGGGTTTTGAACCATCGATGATTCTCAGTAAAGAAATTTGGGCACTAGTTCGGTATCATAGATGGGAGTGCTTTTGAATAACCTCAAAAGAAACTATTGTTATCCTAGTGGTCCAAGAGTTCTATGCATCTTTTAGGGAATAAGAGTTTAGGAGTCCTCATGATGATATTTGGGAGGACATAACAGTGATGGGAGAAGAGGTGCACTCGAGAAATTTGTGAGTTTTACAATATTCCATATTATGAAATTGATTTCCTCGACAATAATAACCTAACTAATTTTAGTGACATAGACATTGATAACATTGTAAACCACTTAACTGAAAGAGGGGTGAATTGAACCATTGAACAGATGCTGAACTACCAACAAATTTTACTCAAGCAATCATATTTCTCGTAGCTAATATTTGGATGCAATTTCTGTGTAGTAGAATTACACTTGCTATGAATGTTTCAAATGTTAACACTTTTTGAGTTATTTTGTTGTATGGCATTTTGTAGAGGAAATAGATATGCATTGGACGATGGGTCTATCACAGTATGAAACGATGTATAAGTGATCAGAAGGTCAAAGTTTTCCTCTCTCACCTCGTGACGACACTACACAAATAGGTTAGGTTCTAATGGAAGCAAACGAGAATTTTATAAGGCTGACAAAGAGCTTATTAGGTGACTTTATGTACACCCAATACGTCAAGCTCACTCAGAAACAAATTAAGCATTGGAACCAGCGAAGAAAGTAAAAGATAGACGTGCCAACATTTGTAAAAAGAAAATTGACATCAAAAGCTCATAGAGGGACTAAGGAAGCGAAATCTCGGATACCAAATGGATGATAGGGTGGATGCAGGAAATGGACCCAGTAGGATAAGAATTTGCATGGAAAAATTATATGCGAATACCAAACTTTCCCCCAACAAATATGACTGTAACACCCCTTACCCATGTTCAACGCCGAAACAGGGTACGAGGCGTTACTGGACAATAACACTTGCAACTAAACAAATTCAAGGCATAAATTTTTGTTTAAAATTTAAAACTTTTATCTTATAACATCAAGTCCCTAAAATGGGCCTACGAGGCCCAAAACATGCTTTGGGAGCAATTCGGGATCAAATCGAAAACTTATAAAACTATTGGAACATTTAGAAAAATTTCCTTGTTTTGGAGAGTGACACGCCCGTGTAGGTAGGCCGTGTGGTTACACCCGCCCGTGTGGCCCAGGACACACCCGTGTAACTCTCTTTTTGTGATGTCATCATTCATTTTGGATCACACGACCAAGTCACACAACCGTGTGCTAGACCGTGTCCTCCACATGGCTGAGACACACGGCCTTGTCTCTACCTATGTGGTCAAGAAGTTGGCTATTTTCCAAGCCAATTTCTACCCTATCTTGCCCATACTTGAGTATAACTTGAATGACACATTTCATGACATATTAAAGCTACCAAACCATACACCACACACACGTAACGAGTCATAGCATACAATTTACTCAACCATGGAATGCATCCTCATGAGTTTATAGCATAACAAGTTTATTTAGTCACATTAAATGGCCTTATACAACAATGAACTCCGAATATCATGGATCATTATTCTAGGAAAACTCATAGTAACATATACACATGACCAAGTTCCCTATACATGTCCTAAACTTAAGATTAACATCATTGATACCTAAATTGTAAGCTTGATAGTGTGATAGGTTCTCCGGTGACTTTCAACCCGACCTAACCTGAGTACATTATAGACCCGGAAAAAACGGAGTAAGCTAATAAGCTTAGTAAGTATGTATGTAAATAATAAACAATTGATTTCCGTCTTTTTAACAATCCTCATTATAAGCTTTCAAGATAATACTATCATTATTGCATAAAATTTCACAACTCATTTATGTTCATCTTGAGCTATTTACTCGAGTTATAGTCACTAAATTATTTTTATCCAGAGCTATGAAACTCTAAATTAAGGTCTGCTAATTTTCTCTGAAACTAGACTCACATATCTCCTTATCATAAAATTTCCAGAATTTTTGGTTTAGCCAATCAGTACAGTTTATTCTTTAAAGTATCCCCTATTTCGCTATCTGACAGTTTCGACCCCTCTTCACTAAATATTAATTATCTCGTTGTACAGAACTCGAATGACATTCCCGTTTGTTTCTCTTGAAAATAGACTCATTAATAAATTAAATCATATAAATTTTATCCCAATATTATTTATTTAAAATTTTTAATGAATTTCAAAATCAGAACAGGGGATTCCGAAATCATTCTACCTCTGTCTCACGAAAATTCAAATATCTTATAATATGAAATTCTTTTGCTTACACCGTTTTTTTATGTAAAAATAGACTTGATAAGCTTTAATTTCATATCTTATTCAACCTATAATTCTATTTTCACCACTTTTGGTGATTTCTCAAAATAATACAACCGTTGTTGTCCAAATTGTTTTATTGTTGATTTTACTATATCATGTTTTCTTTATATTAATTTTTCATTTACACACATATAACACCAAAGTATATCCTTAACTAGCCATTCCAATAGCTAGTCATTATCAAATATTTACAAGTCATTCATTGGACAATTTAATCTATACATCAACAACAAAGACTTGAACATATCATTTCTCAATTTAATTTGGCCTAAAAGCCTCACACATAATCATCAATCACATTTACCACGTACATACATCTTAAGCATGGACTTATAATCACAAGGTCATTCTCATAGGTATAACTTACACATTTACGTTCTTACCAAAATTCGATCACATACCGAGCACATTGCTCATGAGTGTGTACTTACATATATCTGCACTTAACCGTCACATAATCACATTCTTTTACACTTAGTCCTTTTTCCATCCTTCACATAAACTTTAATTATTTACCCCATTGAACCACTTGGAACATCGAAGGATACTTGAAAATTGTCATACATGTAGTAAGATGCCAATGCCATATCCCAGATATGGTCTTACATGGGATCACAAGTCGATGCAATGCCATATCCCAGATATGGTCTTGTACAGGATCTCATATCGATGTCGACGCCATATCCCAGATATGGTTTTACACGAGATCGTATGTCGATGCCATGTCCTAGACATGGTCTTACACGATTTCATACCGAAGCCAGGTCCCCGACGTGGTCTTACATGGAATCACTATTTGATGCTGATGCCATATTTCAGATATGGTCTTCCACGGGATCTCAATTCAGTGCCGAGGCCATATCCCAGTCTTATACGGGACCTTATTAATCTAATGTCGTGACAAGAGTATTCTTTCTATTCCTAAGGTTCAACCGGGACTTCGACATGGTAAAACTCCATCATATTTTTCATCGAGACCTCATTAACCAATTTCATAGAAAGAATATGCATTTCACGTAATATCAAGAATTTAAAAGCAAAATAACATGATATTGATTTATTACACACAAACTTACCTTGACTTAAAATGGCGAAAGGGACGAGTCGTCCAATATTCGTCTTTCCCCCGTCCTAAGTCCGAAACTCATTTTTCTTTATCTGAAATATCACATTTGACCTATTTAGTTATTATATTATTCAATTCAGTCCAAAAATCATATTATGGAAAAATTACATTTTTGCCCATAAACTTTGTCATATTTACACTTTTGCCCCTAGGCTCGTAAAATGATTTTTATTCAATTTCTTTGTATTTTAGACCTAGAAAAACCATTTTTATAACTATAGAAGTCCACAATTTGCATTCATTCACACATTTTCATACATTTTTCAACTTTTTACAAACTAGTCCTTTTATGCGATTTTATCGAAAATCACTTAGTAAAAGTCATTTATTACACACCGAGCATTCATATTCTACCATTAGACATCAAAAAATATGCATGTCACCCATGGGTAAATTTTTAAACACAAACCCTAGCTCAAAATAAAGGTAGAAATAGCTAAACCGAGTTACGGGGATCTCAAAAATGTAAAGAACATTAAAAACGGGGCTGGGATGCACTTACAATTGAGCTTGAAAGCTTGGAAACCCTAGCCATGGCTTCCCCCTTGCTACGTTTGGCCAAGAAAGAAGATGGACAAGGGTTTTTGGCTTTTATTTTGTCTTTTAGTTCATTTAATTACTAAATGACCAAAATACCCCGAACTTAAAAATATTCTATTTCACCTATTTCATGTCCATTTTTGTCCAAAAAATTAACCAATGGTCTAATTATCATTTAAGGACCTCCAATTTAAAACTTCATAAAAATTGGACACTTCTAACATGTGGAACTCAACTTTTGCATTATTTACAATTTAGTCCTTTTGACCAAATTGAGTGCCCAAACGTCGAAATTTTCGAACGAAATTTTCATGAAATCTTTCCGTGAAATTGTAGACCATAAAAATATGATAAAAGTAAAATTTTCCTCGTCGGATTTGTGGCCCTGAAACCACTGTTCCGACTAGGCCCAAAATCGGGCTGTTACAACTCTCCCCTCGTCCCTGAAAATCTTACCAGAAGAAATTGCTTTCAACTCTCATGAATCATTTTCACTAATTTCTCAGAATCACAAATCTATTTTAGTCTCATATATCTCTTTTCAATAACCTTTGAACTTTAGCACACAATGTCGGAGCATATCGTTAATATCTGAATTACTTTCTCCGGAACACATATATTCAATAATCTGTCAAATAAGAACTCTGCATATACTGAAATGATCATACGGATCTTTTCCAAACAATCAACCACAATCCAAATAACATCTTCCTTTTTTGGAGATTATGACAATCCCGATACGAAACTTATGGTAACTCTATCTCATCATCACTCTCATACAATCACTGACTGTATTAGTCCTACATACATTTGATTTTGGCTTACTTGCTAACAATTAGACATCTGAACATAAACTCAAAAAATCGTGATACATATTAAATCACCAAACATCTACTCATATACCTGTACATTTTATTATTCTTGGATAAGTAGACATACTACTACTGAACCTCGTACCAAAAACTTCTGTATAAGTTCTGGATTCATTAATACACAAATTCTATTTTGAAATAACAATAATAACAGGAATCTTGTCTGACTTGAAATTTAACATCAATAGTAAACTCACTCTAAACTTATTTAGATTACCATTCACTGTCACATTTCTGAGCTTCTCAGTTTCGCAAAGAAAACCTCGCTTTATCATTTAATATAGCTAGAATTAGACCATCATCAAATAAGATCAATCGAGCAACCAACTCGCACAAATTAAATGAGGATCTTCCATTCAAACATCTGCACTATATCTACTTTCCGAAAGGTACATTGATAACTACACATACTCTTGCAATAACTCAAGCCATTAACACTGTCTTAAATTCATATTTTTCTACAACATTAGATACTTTAACCTTTTAGGATTCAGGAAGCATATGACATTTATCGTTGAACACACTATATCATTGAATTCACAACACAACACAGACATAAAAGTGGCCGTCTCTTAATCACTAATTAAACAGTTCTTTTTAACGTAACTTTAACCGTCTAAAAGTACAAACTACCTCTTTACATTCTTGTATTAAGACACATTCCAATTCATCCAATAGCGCATCGCTGAAAATCATAAATTCCTTACTCAATTTAAACTGAACTTAGAACTAAAACTTTCGATTAATAATACCTTCAATTGTTTTCAACTTTGCTAACATACAACAGACCATTCAGACTTTCAAAAATGTGATAACTTTTCCAATTAGAACAACTTTAACTTGTAATAACATCATCCGATTAGAATAATCCAATAGGCATATCTCTATATTACGATTTCTAGAATATAATTTCTTCACTCAGGCTACTTGTCTTCATATTTGTGAATACACAAAATTTATTCTCTTGGTTGAGGCATACTTATATATACATATAGAATACCCAGAAGAGGTCATCATAATCTATTCAACCATAACTGTTACACACAGACACCTTTACAACTCAATTATCATTTCTCTACCAAATTTTGTCATCATGAACCCCATATTATTCTATTCATTAACGAAAAATCAAATCGGGAGAAATTTCGGTGGATACATACTTTAAACTTCATACTCAATTGAGTCGAATAGTCAAGACTAGTTTCTTCTTTATTCGTGACATTGCATAATCTGTTTAATATTTAAAACAATCTGATTTTTCTTCTAAATTTGTTTTCACTTGCCAAACTATTCTCATCTCTGCTTACGTTACTAATTATTTCATCTCTGAACTCTTTAGTTCCCACTTATAAACTGGTTCAACAAGATTCTCATAAATTTTCGTCAAAAAGCAACACTGGTAAGGGGGTAAGGTCGTAAAGCCTCTGACTTGAATCTCATAAATACACACATATGACTTTGCACTCATCATCAATGTAATATCATCATAATCACATAACTCACTCCAAAATAAATTTTCACACTTATTCATGTTACAAATGTTTTCTATCATCCATAATTTCAAATGGTGAATTTACTTACTCAGGCTCCATATTAATATCTAATTAAATACCTAACATCTAACTCCAATTTCACTTACCATTACTTTTCAAATTAGAGAACGTCTTACGGGTTTGATTACGTCGTTTACTTAATGCCACAGTCCAACTATGATCTTATATGTCGTCACGATGCCATAGTCCAATTATGATCTTATATGAAGTCTCATATCGATGCCAATGCCATGTACCAGACATGGTCTTATCTAGGATCACGTATTGTAACATCCTAAAATTAGGGGTTCTTCATTTTGCACTATTTCATGCGTTTGGCTAGTTATGCTTGTTGTTTTGGTGTGTTTGGAGGTCTTGGGGAGGCTCGGGTTCGTGCTAGAGCTTTGGTAAATTTTTCTTTTTAGGGCACTTTAAGGGGGAGCTAGTGGATGCAGGCCTTAGGTATGATTGGTTGTAATTTGATGTCACAAGAAGTAAGGTGGCTTGGTGGTTGGCATCACAAGGAAGCATGAGAGGGGGAGGAGTTCGAACCCTATCTACGGCATTGTGGAGCTTTAATTTTTATGCTCAAGGGAAGGGAGAGGTGGCATTCGGTTAGGACTCTACCAAGGTGGGTGTTGAATGAGTCAAATAATTTGAAATGGATGGAGGAGAGGAGTTGGGGGAGTTTGAAGTGGTCAACCAATTCAAATGGTAGATGGCGAGGACTTGGTGGAGCAAATCTAGGAGCAAATCAAGGGAGTAGGGAGGTGGAGTGAGAGTTGGCCGAATGTTGGAGAGGTGGAGGGCTGAATTTCGGCTACAAGGTGTTTAGTAAGGAAAATTCGGCATTAGGGAGAGGAGAGCAAAATCGAACCTTTTGGTGTTGTGCCGAAATTCTCGGTGCAGTCTTAGTTTTTCTTTTGCATTTTTGGCAATTGATACTCTAGATTTTTAGTACCCTTTTGGTCACTAATTCTTCTTTTGTTAAGCATTTTATTTTCTTTGTTGCCTCTCTTATTGCCGAAAACCCAAACTCTTTATTTTTTTGCTTTTCTTTTCTCTTTGGAAACACTTTTTTTTGACCATTGTGATTGCCGAAATACCATAGCCGAATCCTTTCCTAATCGTTTCTCTTCTTTAGACGAATTCTTCTTCTATTTCATCCTCTCTCTTCTTTGCTTCTATATTTTCGTCCCCACATAGCCGAACCTCTTTTTCTACCATTTCTTTTCTGACCTAGCTGAAACCCCCTTGTGTTAAATTAAACTCGTATCTCTCATCTGTTGTTGTAAGCCGAACATCAAGAAGCATCCCTGTTGGTTTGTGGAAAGTCTCTTCTGAATCGGTTTTGTTTGTGCAGGGCTGAATATTAGCAGTCCCTTCACATTGAAGCCTGTTCATATGTACGTTGGAAGCCGGAACTCTTGTCAGTTGTGGCTGAATCTAGGACATCTTAGAACTCAGTCAAGAGAATAGTACCAAGCTACGTTGATAATTAAGGTAAGAAGTTTCTCTCTTGTCCTTTATGGGTAGTCTCTCTTTCGTTTTACTCTGCCTTAGCCCAATCTCTGTGTTAGACAACCATCGTTCTCTCTGCAAGTACTGTAATGATCAAAGATTCTCTTCATGGATGCAAGTGCTAGCCAATCTAAGGAGGGGAGTGGACTCATAGTCTCTGCTCCTAAGTTCAAACAACGTGCTGTGTCGGTAGTTCGAGACTTTTCGCCGGGTTGTGGTAGAGAGCCAACATCCGTTTGGGATAAGCAGATAGTGGTTATTCCCGCTAGTGAGAGTAACAACGATCAGGAGAGTTTAATCCTTCGCATAATTAGGTGTGTAATTCTCACACCAGCTTTTGTTTGATTAACAATAAGTATGTGAATTGTTTGAAAGCTAATGGCTGTTGAGTTACCCTTGGGGGTAAAATTAGAGATGTCAGGTTAGTTACCTTTGGTTGTGTTATGTAAATACCCTATCATGAATATATGTATGCTCTGATTATTCGATTTTCATTAACATATGTTGCATTCATTATATTGTATGTTACATGGGATTGGGATATGATATTGATTAAAGGGGCAGTGTATTTCAGTGGTTTAGTACCACATATATCGGTGACTCTGTCAGACTATTTCAGTGGTTTGGTACCACATATATCGGTGACTCTGTCACATTATTTCAGTGGCTTGGTGCCAAATATCAGCTTTGAGCAGTGTGACTGTCAGCATGACTGCCAAAGTGGAGTGTAGCAGATGGAGGGTTGATTGTAGAAATCCCCACAGGTGTATTGAGGTTGGAGATATGGAGTGGTGTGTAGAGGATGGAATACTAGGTGGGACTGGGTTGCATTGCATTCACTATTTGATATGACATGTTGCTAGGGCTACGGCCCAATTCGATACGTATGGGCTTCAGCCAAACTTGGACCATAATGCTACGGCCTAATTTGCTTTTGTGGGCTTAGGCCCAGATTTCGTTTGTAAGGAGAATTACACACTGAGTCCTCGTGACTCACCCCTCTGCTTAATTTTGTAGGTAATCCCTAGTTCAAGGATTTGGAACCGAGGTGGACTCTGCGGTGGCCATGCATTACTTCTTTCGTAAACTTCATTTTTCTTCACTTTAAGCTTATTTTAAATTTGGGAATTTGTTATGTAATAAGGCCTCCGGAATTTTAGTTGGTTTTTGATTTAATGCGGTTATTATATATTACGAAATGTTCAAAATGGAGTTTTATTAAAAATGTAAATAACCATTTTTCCAAAATAATAATAAACGGTTTACAAGTTATAAACAATGAAACTCGGGATTTTTTTGAAACTACAACAATTGTTTTCAAAAACGTCACATCTTGAAATTCACCAATTTCGATTCGCATATTATAAAACAAAACCCAGAATTTTAAATAATCGCGAAATTTCTTTAAACAACCTTTCCATGTGACATACCAGATCCGGTCGTAACGTCTAGGCAGGGTTTGAGGTGTTACAATTATGGTATCAAAGCCCGGTTGCAAAACTCGGCTGTGGAATGGGTTCTAAAACGTTTTCCAAAATTGGTTGAAATATGGTTTAGAAAAATATATATGTTTTTGCTTCTAGAAGTATGGCACCCGGGTCTCCGGCATCAGATCCGTAAGTCTTCTGGCTTTGTTTATTATTATAAAATGATGTTGAAATTAGTGTTATGATTGCTAGCTATAGGAGTTAAAACCTTAGAGACTAAGACATTAGGAGATTTGATTCGCGAAAATAACTACTATACTCACTTTATACAAGACATTGCTAATAAACATTGAAATGGAATGCTAATTCATAAAATTTTTAATCAGATTAATTCGAGCTAGCAAATATGAGCACTAGAGGATGTAGACGTGGTGGACGCGGCTGAGGTAGAGGCCGAGGTACTGGGTTGGATCTGAGGCATCTGGACACATGCCTGAAGTGGAAGCACCTGCGTCACCGGTGACCGAGGCGGGGTCCCATGACTGAACTGGGGGGGACGATGCTTTGTCTTAAGCTATGTTGCGAGTATTGGAACGGGTGACTAGAGCAAGTACTGGAACGGTAGCTCAGAAATCTATTCCTGAGCGACTTCGAGCAAACGGGGCTGAGATATTTAGAGGTATTTCTGGTGTGGCCCCAAACATAGCTGAATATTGGTTGGAAGCAGTTGAACGAATCATGGATAAACTGGACTGCATAGTAGAGGAGAAATTGAAAGGCGCAGTGTCCCTCCTTCGAGATGAGGCATACGAGTGGTGGTTCACGGTAAGGGAGGGTACTCCAGCGGATCGTATTACTTGGGACTTCTTCAAGACAGCGTTCCAGGGAAAATATGTTGGGGCTAGTTTTGTGGACGCCCAGAGGAAAGCATTTCTGAATTTGGTTCAGGGGAATAAGTCCGTGGCCAAATATGAGGCGGAATTTTTGTGTTTCAGTCGTTATGCCCGAGGAATAGTTACGACTGACTATGAGCATTGTGTTCGGTTTGAGGATAGTCTGCGGCACGAGCTGCGGGTACTGATAGCTCCACAACGGGAAAGAGATTTTACCATTCTGGTTAAGAAAGCAAAAATAGCCGAGGAGGTGAAGCGTTCTAAGAGGCAGAATCGGGATAAGGATAGGGGTAAGAATAAGAGGAGTTTTGGGTCGTCAGGATCTGCTGGGGGCTTCTAGAAGAGGCCTAGGTTTGATGTCAATCTCGACCGTGTACTCGGTGTGGGGAATTATATTCGAGGGAGTGTTGGGGAAGAAATAGGGGATATTTCAAGTGTGGATCTATAGATCATCGGATAAGGGACTGTCCATAAGAGTTGGCTAGGGCGCGGTCGGTAAGTCAGGGATATGCACAGCTGAGAAGAGATGGGCAGCAGCCACCGAGGGGTCGTGGTCCAGTCAGAGGAGGAAATAGAGTTGGTCGAAGGCGTGGAGCACTGGGCAAAGGTGCTGGTAATACAAATGCAAGATAGCCTAGATTGGTTTATGCGGCTAGACGACAAGAGGATGGCGACGCACTGGACGTCATAATCGGTACGTTCTTTATATTTGGTGTACCCTTTATAGCTTTGATAGATATTGGGTCTACAACTTCATATGTTGCTAGTACTGTGTCTGGGACTTTGGGTATGGAATCTGAGATTGTTTCTAGTGAAATGACTGTGATTAGCCCTTTAGGACAATCTGTAGTGGTAAACAAACTATTTAGGAATATGCCTTTAAAAGTGCAAGGGATTGTTTTCCCGGCAAATTTGATGGAATTGCCGTTCAGCGAGTTTGACTTGATCTTAGGTATGGACTGGTTAGTTAAGCATCAGGCAAACTTGGATTGTGCTACTAAGCATATGATATTGAAGACTTTCGAGGATGAGGAGGTGCTGGTGATAGGTGAGAGAAGGAATTATCTATCCAATGTGGTGTCTGCACTAAAGGCTGAAAGGATGGTGCGAAAAGGGTGTGAGGCATTCTTAGCTTTCATCAGTGCTTTAGAAGCCAAGGAATTGTCTGCAAGAGATGTTAGAATGGGGAAAGAGTTCTCGGATGTTTTTCCAGAAGAGCTTCCAGGGTTACCTCCGGATCGTGAGGTGGAATTTGGCATTGTGTTGTTGCCAGGAACAGCTCCGGTGTCCATCACCCCATATAGGATGGCGCCGAAGGAGCTGGTAGAACTTAAAGCTCAGATCCAGGAGTTGTTGGACCGGGATTTTATCAGACTAAGTGTATCGCCGTGGGGAGCACCGGTATTGTTCGTTAAGAAAAAGGACGAGTCGATGCAAATGTGCATTGACTATAAGCAATTGAACAAGTTGACAATTAAGAATAAATACCCGTTGCCAAGGATTGACGATTTGTTCGATCAACTAAGAGGAGCTTCGGTGTTCTCGAAGATAGATTTAAGGTTGGGGTATCATCAGCTAAAGGTCAAGGAGGCGAATATTCATAAGAGTGCTTTTCGGACTCGTTATAATCACTACGAGTTTTTGGTGATGCCGTTCGGGTTAACAAATGCACCAGCTGCATTTATAGACATGATGAACCGAGTATTCCAACCCTACCTGGATCGGTTTGTTGTAGTTTTCATAGATGATATCTCGGTATATTCAAGGACTGAGGAGGAGCATGATGCGCATCTTTGTATAGTTCTGCAGATTTTGAGAGAAAAACAACTGTATGCCAAATTCAGCAGGTGTGAATTTTGGTTGAAGGAAGTCACCATTTTTTGGGCATGTTGTTTCTACCGAGGGGATTAGGGTTGATTCCCGAAAGATCTATTCTGGACTGAAAACTGCCTAATTCTGTAGTAGAAATTCAAAGTTTTCTTGAGTTAACTGGGTACTACAGAAGGTTAGTTGAATGATTCTCATTGATTGCTGCACCATTAACCAAGTTGTTACAGAAAGGGGTACCGTTTGTATGGACTGATAAATAGCAGGAAAGCTTCGAGAAGTTGAAGAAGATTTTGACGGAGGCACCAGTATTGATTCAGCCTGAGGCTGGAGAGAAATTTGTCGCCTATTGTGATGCGTTGCACACAAGGTTAGGATGTGTGTTGATGCAAGAAGGAAAGGTGATAGCGTATGCGTCTCGGCAATTAAGGCCACATGAAGTGAATTATCCCACTCATGATTTGAGTTGGCTACAGTAGTGTTTGTTCTGAAGATTTGGAGGCACTACTTGTATGGTGAAAAGTTGATTATCTACACCGACCATAAGAGTCTGAAATACCTGCTTACCCTGAAGGAGTTGAATTTAAGACAATGAAGGTGGATTGAATTGCTGAAAGACTATGATTGTGCAATCGAATATCACCCGGGTAAAGCTAACGTAGTGGTAGATTCGTTGAGTCGTAAAGTGATAACGGATTTGAGGGCAATGTTTGCTCATCTCAGTCTGTATGAAGATGGAAGCCTGTTAGCTGAACTTGAAGTGAGGCCTGCATAGGTAGGTTAGATTAAGGAGAAGCAATTATTAAAAGAATTGTTAAGTTCTCGACTTCAGCAAGTGGAAGGTGGAGAAACAGGGGATTTTGGTTTGAACAGTGAAGGGGTATTGTGTTTTCGTAGAAAGGTTTGTATGCAGAAAGACTCCGAGTTGAGACAGATGATTATGCGAGAGGCGCATAGTAGCCCATATGCTATGCATCCCAGTGGGAGTAAGATGTATCGAGACTTACATGAGCAGTATTGGTGGCCAGGTCTGAAACGGGAAGTTACCGAATTTGTGAGTAAGTGTTTGACATGTCAGCAGGTGAAAGCGGAACATCAGTTGCCTTCGGGATTGTTACAACCAGTAAAGATTCCACTTTGGAAGTTGGAGAGGATAACGATGGATTTTGTTAGTGGGCTACCTCTTACGCCTACTAGGAAAGATTCGATGTGGGTGATTGTTGATCAGTTGACGAAGTCTGCTCACTTATACCAATTCGTATCGACTATTCTTTGAAAAAGTTGGCCAAGGTGTATGTAGCAGAGATTGTGAGGTTACATGGGGTACCAGTGTCTATCATATCAGATAGGGACCCTAGGTCTACATCGTGATTTTGGAAGGCGTTACATAAAGCTTTAGGTACAAGACTGGATTTCAGCACGGCATTTTATCCATAGACTGATGGTCAGTCAGAGAGAGTAATTCAGATTCTGGAAGACATGTTAAGAGGTTGTGTAATCGACTTCAGGGGTAGTTGGGAGGATTTTCTACCATTGGCAGAGTTTGCATACAACAATAGCTATCAATCCAGCATTCAGATGGCACCCTACGAGGTGTTGTATAGTCGTAGGTGTCGTACTCCTACCTGCTAGATAGAGTTGGGTGAGCGACGATTGTTGGGTCCGGAATTGATCTCAGAGACGGAGGAAAAGGTTAAGTTGATTCGGGTTCGGTTGAAGGAAGCTTTCGACAGGCAGAAATCGTATGCAGATCTGAAGCGTAAGGAAATAGAATTCTCAGTGGGTGATCAGGTCTTTCTAAAAGTTTCACCTTGGAAGAAAGTTCTAAGATTTGGACGGAAAGGCAAGTTGAGCCCCAAAATTATATGGCCTTATCGAGTGTTGAAACGTGTGGGACCAGTGGCTTATCAGCTTGAGTTACCTCCGGAGTTGAATCGGATACATAATGTATTTCATGTTTCGATGGTAAGGCGCTATCATTCGGATCCATCTCACATAGTATCAGTGGAAGAAATGGAAGTAAGACCCGATCTGTCTTTTGAAAAAAACTAGTGTAGATCTTAGATCAGGATGTTAAGCTATTGAGAAGGAAGTCGGTTCCGTTAGTCAAAGTATTATGGCGAAATCATGGTTCAGAGGATGCCACGTGGGAGCCAAAAGATGTGATGCAGCAGCAATACCCTCACCTCTTTCGATCAGGTAAATTTCGAGGCCGAAATTTCTTTAAGGGGGTAGAACTGTAACATCCTAAAATTAGGGGTTCTACTTTTTGCACTATTTCATGCGTTTGGCTAGTTATACTTGTTGTTTTGGTATGTTTGGAGGCCTTGGGGAGGCTCGGGTTCGAGCCAGAGCTTTGGTAAATTTTTCTCTTTAGGGCACTTTAAGGAGTTTGAATCCCATCTGTGGCATTGTGGAGCTTTAATTTTTGTGCTCAAGGGAAGTGAAAGGTGGCATTCAGCTGGGACTCTACCAAGGTGGGTGTTGAATGAGTCAAATAATTTGAAATGGATGGAGGAGACGAGTTGGGGGAGTTTGAAGTGGTCAACTAATTCAAATGGTGGATGGAGAGGACTTGGTGGAGCAAATCTAGGAGCAAATCAAGGGAGTGGGGAGGTGGAGTGAGAGTTGGCCGAATGTTGGAGAGGTGGAGGGGTGAATTTTGGCTATAGGGTGTTTAGTAAGGAAAATTCGGCATTAGGGAGAGGAGAGCAAAACCGAACCTTTTGGTGTTGTGCTGAAATTCTCTGTGCAGTCTTAGTTTTTCTTTTGCATTTTCGGCAGTTGATACTCTAGATTTCGAGTACCCTTTTGGTCACTAATTCCTCTTTCGTTAAGCATTTTCTTTTCTTTGTTGCCTCTCATATTGCCGAAACCCCAACTTTTGATTTGCTTCCTTTTCTTTTCTCTTTGGAAACACTTTTTTTGACCATTGTGATTGCCGAAATACCATAGCCGAATCCTCTCCTAATCTTTTCTCTTCTTTAGCCGAATTCTTCTTCTATTTCATCCTCTCTCTTCTTTGCTTCTTTATTTTTGTCCCCACATAGCCGAACCTCTCTTTCTACTATTTCTTTTTTGACTTAGTCGAAACCCCCTTGTGTTAAATTAAACCCGTATCTCTCATCTATTGTTGTAAGCTAAACATCAAGAAGCATCCCTGTTGGTTTTTCGAAAGTCTCTTCTCAATCGGTTTTGTTTGTGCAAGGTCGAATATTAGTAGTCCCTTCATATTGAAGAGTGTTCATTCGTGCGTAGGAAGCCGGAACTCTTGTCAGTAGTGGCCGAATCTAGGATATCTTGGAACTCGGTCAAGAGAATAGTACCAAGCTGTGTTGATAATTAAGGTAAGGAGTTTCTCTCTTGTTCTTTACGAGTAGTTTCTCTTTCGTTTTACTCTGCCGTAACCCAATCTCTATGTTAGACAATCATCGTTCTCTTTGCAAGTACTGTTCTCATCAAAGATTCTCTTCATGGATGCAAGTGCTAGCCAATCTAAGGAGGGGAGTGGACCCGTAGTCTGCTCCTAAGTTCAAATGACGTGCTGTGTCGGCGGTTTGAGACTTTCCGCCGGGTTGTGGTAGAGAGCCAACATCCGTTTGGGATAGGCAGATAGTGGTTATTCCCGCTAGTGAGAGTAACAACGATCAGGAGAGTTTAGTCCGTCGCGTAATCAGGTGTGTAATTCTCACACCAGCTTTTGTTTGATTAACAATAAGTATGTGAATCGTTTGAAAGCCAAAACATCTATAACGGCTGTTGAGTTACCCTTGTGGGGTAAAATCGAAGATGCCAGGTTAGTTACCTTTGATTGTGTTATGTAAATACCTTATCATGAATATATATATTGTAACATCTCGAATTTGGGCCTAGTAGGATTGAGCCCAATGGGCCTTGAGCGTAGTAGCGTTTAATATTTTTGGAAAACAAGAGATCGACTTTAGTGTTAGTTGAACCGATTGGATAAGTGATTTTGGAATGTTAGAGGGCTTCTATAAAGTCCCGGGATCAAACTTTGGCTTTAAGGAAATTTTGGTTTTCTTTTTAAATAGACTTTAGAATTTGGATATAGACTTAAAATTAGCTGTGCATGGTTTAAGATACAAATGGGCTTGTAGCCCAGTGGCAAAGTGGCGCCACTTAAAGAGCAGGGAAGTGGCGTCAACTGAGGAAGCCCAAATTCAAGTTGCATGAAGCCCAATTATTTTAATTAAAATTTTTGCATTAGGGTTTTATTCTCTCATTCTCTTCTCTTTTTTTCGGCATTTAGGGTTTTCATCTTCTCTCTTTTCCTTCTTTTCTGAATAAGAGCCAAAAACTCCCGTAATATTCTTTCTTTTCACATTTGTCTGCCATAGCCGAATCTACCTTAGCCTTGCCGAAATTCTCTGTAAAGATTGCTTAGATCTAAAGGCCGGAACCGCTAGTCTCTGAATCTCATATCTCTCTTTTCGGGATTCAAGCAACTGATAAGGTCTTGTGATGGAATCACATGTCGTTCACGCGAAGGAGGGGATTGGATCTGTAAACCCAATCCCTAAGTTTAAAAAACGAGCGATGTCAGCAGTTCGGGATTGGCCAATGGGGTTGTGAACTGGCATCAGAATAAAATCTTAGACAGTTAGTAGTCGTATCGGCTTCTGATAGTGTCGACATAGAAGGTCTTGTCTTGACTGTAATCAGGTGTGTAGATCTCTAACACACTAACTAATCTGTATGATATATGTTATGGGCTAAAAGTCGGAAAAAGGCTGTTTAGACAGTTGGATTACCCAAAAAAGGTAGGCAAGGGATGCCAGGTACGTAGCCATAGAAACTTCTCTATGTGTATCGATGTATGTAATAAACTGTGATCTTTTAGGTAGTATATTGTTTTGATTCTGCATGGATGTATGCATAGGATGGGGTTAATATGATGAAGGGGAAGAGCATGTTAATAGGTAACTTGGTGATCGGTGGTTAAACCACGAATTGTAAAATTAGGTCACAATAGTGATCGATGGCTGAGCCACGTTATATTATGAGGTCACATAGTGATCGGTGGCTAAGCCACATTAAATTTATTCCTGGTTGATAGGAATAGACAGCATGACTATCGATATGGTGTGTAGCAGTTGGTGGGTTGATTGTAGAAATCCCCAAGGTGTGTTGGCTGGTACGAGCTGGTGTGTAGAGGATGGACTTTTAGGTTGGGTTGGGCCATGTTGCATGTAAATATTTTGTTGCCATTGTGTATGGGCCAAGGCCCATAATGTGTTTGTGGGCCTCAAGCCTTTTATGTGTTTCAGGATTTGTACACTGAGTCTTGGTGACTTACCCCTTTATTTTCCCTGACTTTTCAGGTGAGCAGTAGATCGTGGACATGGGAGCTGAGGCGGACTCGAGGGGCCATCAATTCTTTTTATTTTCATAAACTATTTCCGGTTTTTCTTTAAGTTTAAATTTTGGGACTATTTATATAATAAGGCCTCCATAGCTTAGGTTATCAATTTATAATTGTTAATACCTTCATTTATTTTTTTAAATTTATGTTCAGCAAAAGAGCAAAAGTTTTCTTCTAATATCACTTACTTAACGAATACTTGTTTAAAGAAACTAAATTTCCAAAGATCATCCAAGTGAAGTTTTTAACGTAAACCCCGTAGCATACCAGATCCGATCGTAGCGTTTGGGCCGGGTTTGGGGTGTTACAATTTTAGTATCAGAGCCTAGGTTCAAAAACTCGGCTGTGGGTATGAGGTCCAAAAATATTTTTAAAAGTTAGTTTGGAAAGTGGTTTAGCAAAATATATATCTGTTTTCTGGAAATATGGCACCCGAGTCTCCGGCACCAATCCACACTGTAAGTTTCCTGATACTTTGCTTTATTATATGCTGTATTTTTAGTATCTATTCTGCCTGTTTGGTTTGGATGTGATGTTCAGATATAGAGTTGGTTGCATATGAAATATTTGTCTGCTTTAATGGCTAGGTGTTTTTGAATATGTGTAGGAGTTCTAAATTCTAGTTAAAAGTATATAGTGTTATTAAGATCAGAGTGCGCAGCAAGAGCATAGTGTGGTAGGTTGGGATATGTGACTGTTAGTTAGTTGGAAATTTCGAGAACGAAATTTCTTTAAGGAGGGTAGATTTGTAACATCCCAAATTTGGGCCTAATAGGATTGAGCCCAATGGGCCTTAAGCGTAGTAGCATTTAAAATTTTTGGAGAACAAGAGATCGGCTTTAGCGCAAGTTGGACCGATTGGATAAGTGATTTTGGAATGTTAGAGGGCTTCTATGAAGTCCCGGGATCAAACTTTGGCTTTAAGGAAATTTTGGTTTTCTTTTTAAATGGACTTAGAATTTGGATATAGAATTAAAATTAGTTGTGCATGGTTTAAGATACAAATGAGCTTGTGGCTCAGTGGCAAAGTGGCACCACTTAAAGAGCAGGGAAGTGGCGTCAACTGAGGAGGCCCAAATTCAAGTTGCATGAAGCCCAATTATTTTAATTAAAATTTTTGCATTAAGGTTTTATTCTCCCATTCTCTTCTTTATTTTCGACATTTAGGGTTTTTATCTTCTCTCTTTTCCTTCTTTTCTGAATAAGAGCCGAAAACTCCCTTAAGCATTCTTTCTTTTCACATTTGTCTGCCATAGTCGAATCTGCCCTAGCCTTGCCGAAATTCTCTGTAAAGATCGCTTAGATCTAAAAGCCGGAACCGCTAGTCTCTGAACCTCATATCTCTCTTTTCGGGATTTCAAGCAACTGAGAAGGTCTTGTGATGGAATCACATGTCGTTCAGGCGAATGAGGGGATTGGATCTGTAAACTCAATCCCTAAGTTTAAAAAACGAGCGGTGTCAGTAGTTCAGGATTGGCCACCGGGTTGTGAACCGGCGTCAGAACAAAATCTTAGACAGTTAGTAGTCGTATTGGCTTCTGATAGTGTCGACATAGAAGGTCTTGTCTTGACTGTAATCAGGTGTGTAGATCTCTAACACACTAACTAATCTGTATTATATATGTTATGGGCTAAAAGCTGAAAAAAAAGGTCATTTAGACGATAATGATTACCAAAAAGGGTAGGCAATGGATGCCAGGTACGTAACCATAGAAATTTCTCTATGTGTATCAATGTATGTAATAAACTGTGATTTTTTAGGTAGTATATTGTTTTGATTCTGCATGGATGTATGCATGGGATGGGGTTAATATGATGAAGGGGAAGAGCATGTTAATAGGTCACTTGGTGATCGGTTGTTAAACCACGAACTGTAAAATTAGGTCACAATAGTGATCGGTGGCTGAGCCACGTTATATTATGAGGTCACATAGTGATCGGTGGTTAAGCCATGTTAAATTTATTCCTGATTGATAGGAATAGGCAGCATGACTGTCGATATGGTGTGTAGCGATTGGTAGGTTGATTGTAGAAATCTCCAAGATGTGTTGGCTGGTAAGGGATGGTGTATAGAGGATGGACTTTTAGGTTGGGTTAGACATGTTGCATGTAAATATTTTGTTGCCATTGTGTATGGGCCAAGGCCCATAATGTGTTTGTGGGCCTCAAGCCTTTTATGTGTTTCGGGACTTGCACACTGAGTCTTGGTGACTCACCCCTTTATTTTCCCTGACTTTTCAGATGAGCAGTAGATCGTGGACATGGGAGCCGAAGCGGACTCGAGGGGCCATCAATTCTTTTTATTTTCATAAACTATTTCCGGTTTTTCTTTAAGTTTAAATTTTGGGACTATTTATGTAATAAGGCCTCCATAGCTTAGGTTATCAATTTATAATTGTTAATGTCTTCATTTGTTCTTTTAAATTTATGTTCAGCAAAAAAGCAAAGGTTTTCTTCCAATATCACTTACTTAACGAATACTTGTGTAAAGAAACTGAATTTCTAAAGATCATCCAAGTAATGTTTTTAACGTAAACCCCGTAGCATACCAGATCCGATCGTAGCGTTTGGGCCGGGTTTGGGGTGTTACATATATGCTCCAATTATTTGATTTACATTGACATATGTTGCATTCATCATATTGTATGTTGCATGGGATTGGGATATGATATTGATTAAAAGGGCAGTGTATTTCAGTGGTTTGGTACCACATATATCGGTGACTCTGTCACTCTATTTCAGTGGTTTGGTACTACATATATCGATGACTCTATCACATTATTTCAGTGGCTTGGTGCCACATATCGGCTTTGAGCAGCATGACTGCCAATAAGGAGTGTAGCGGATGGAGGGTTGATTGTAGAAATCCCCACAAGTGTGTTGAGGTTGGACATATGGAGCGGTGTGTAGAGGATGGAATACTAGGTGGGGCTGGGTTGCATTGCATTCACTATTTGATATGACATGTTGCTAGGGCTATGACCCAATTCGATACGTATGGGCTTCGGCCAAACTTGTACCATGAGGGTTACAGCCCAATTTGCTTCTGTGGGCTTAGGCCCAGATTTCGTTCGTAAGGAGAATTAGACACTGAGTCCTCGTGACTCACCCCTCTGCTTAATTTTGTAGGTAATCCCTAGTTCGAGGATTTAGAGCCGAGCTGGACTCTGCGGTGGCCAAGCATTACTTCTTTCGTAAACTCCATTTTTCTTCACTTTAATCTTATTTTAAATTTGGGAATTTGCTATGTAATAAGGCCTCCGGAATTTTAAGTTGGTCTTTGATTTAATGCGGTTATTATATATTACGAAATGTTCAAAATAGAGTTTTATTTAAAATGTAAATAAGCATTTTTCCAAAACATTAACAAACGGTTTACAAGTTATAAACAATGAAACTCGGGATTTTCTTGAAACTACAACGTCACATCTTGAAAGTCACCAATTTCGTTTTGCGTATTATAAAACAAAACCCGAAATTTTAAACAATCGTGAAATTTCTTTAAACAACCTTTCCATGTGACATATCAGATCTGGTCGTAACGTCTAGGTCGGGTTTGGGGTGTTACACGTATCGATGCAATGCCATGTCCTAGACATGGTCTTACATGGTATCACATACACTGCCATGGTCCAACCATGGTCTTATCCGTCATTTTATCATTGAACTATCGTACTCATCTCCTGCATTCTACTTAATTTGATCTTCCAGTTCAACTCCCATACTATTATAATATTTATGATTTCATAACAGATTCATAAAACAAAACATTATATATTCTCTAATTTAACAATTAAATATGAGATTCAACAATGTGGACATACTGATTATACATTATTCAAACAAGTGTACATACACACATATTACGTCCGTTGGGTAAGTTTACTTATCATATTCACTTAATCAAATAGGTTGGATGTATAATATCATATGAATACTATCATACTTGGATAAGCTTATCACAATGTAACGTCCTTAAATTCACAATTTTATGTGTTACATTATATCTTTCTTTAGGCTAGTTAAAAATATTAATTGTGTATGTTTTAAGGTCCTAAGAAGGCTCGGGGTTGAGTTGGGCCTTAGCAAAATTTTTGTGTTTAAGCACTTTAAGGAGAGAAGGTAAGTGGCATCAAGACTGAAGGAAATAAGTGTGCATTTTGCTAGCACAAGTGATGCCAGTAGAGGAGTGGTGTGGCGTTGCATGTATGGGCTTGAGGGGTAGAGTTCGAATCCCACCTAGTGCAAGTTTTGGGATTTATTTTTGTGTTCCTTCCCTAAGTGTCGGCCATGGTGGTAATTAAGGTAAGGAAGACTTTTTAATTTGGAAAGGAGGCTAACGAATATGGTAAGAAAGAAGATAAGGGAGAAAGAAGGAAAAAAATGAAAGAAAAGGAAAGAGAGGGGAACATGTTAGCCTATAGTGTGGAAGGTGTTTTGGAAAGATTTTATTTGGTTATACGGTTTGGGAGGGTGTTTTGGGGTAGCCGAATTCTTTATTTGTCATTTGGCAAATTAGTGCTTGTAAGGCCTGCTTTCTTTTTAGCATATTGGTGTTCTCTCTTCTCAACTCTCTTCCTTTGTTTTGGCCAAAATGCTCTTTGCATTTTTGTTCATCTTGTTCCCTTTTTGTGCCGAAACTCTCAATCCATCTATACTCATTCTTCCCTTGTTGCCGAAACACCCATCCCATATTGATCATCTTGACCATTTTGATCATTTTCATTTATGTGTCAACCGAAACTCACTAACACTCCTTTTTCTATCTCTTTTTCTCTTTTCTCTTCACTAGCCGAACCTATTAACACCTAATCTCCTCTTCTTCTTTTTCTTTTCTTTTGTGTTAGGCACTCTCTTCTTGACTGAATTGGTAAGTGACTTCATTCCCCCCTTTTCATTTCCATTTTCTTTTTCTTCCTAGCCGAATATTTGTGACCATTATTAATCGGTATTTCAACTTGTTTCTTTATCAAAAAAAATATCTCTCCTACTCTCTTATATCATGTTCTTCTTCTAGTGTAGTGTTATAGAGGAAAGCCGATTCTCATAATCTTGTCTCATTCATAGCCATAAGTCAATCGATAGTAATCGGATTCATCGTCGTTAAGGGAAGGAGTTTACTCTTGGATCTTTCGAAATATCTTTACTCGTTTATGATGCAAATCAGACAGAAGTTTTGACTAAACGGTTATTATAGGGATTTATCGTTCGTTCTTATTCAATCGTTGATCCTTCAGAAATAGAGGTAAGCCGAATCTTAACCCTAAGCGACTACTCTCTTTCATAGTAGTATTTTACTGACCGAGATTTTTCCTATGGAAGGCAAGTGGAACCAATTTGAAAAGAAAAGTGATTGGAGAACACAAAAGGAGTGGATTTGCGATTCCTACTCCTAAGTTCAAGCGTAGAGCAGTATCGACGATTCGAGATTTCCCATCGGGTTGTAGACCATCATCCGGTGAGAATAGACAAATTGTGGTCGTTCACGATATCGAGGGTAAGCGTTTCAATAGATCGCTTGGTTTAGATTTAGATTAATAAAAAATCTCGTTCATTAGATTAATCGAGTATTATGTTGTCATAGGTGTCGACGATCAAGAGAGTTTAATACTTACTGTAATCAGGTGTGTAATTCCGTACCTTCCGAATACATGTTTAGAATGGTGTGTAATCTCACACCGTAATTCTGTAGATCCATGATTCGGTAACATGTTTAATAGTAGATTATTATTATTCGACTAAAAATCATAAAATTGGCATAAAACGAGAAATTTGCTTAAAGTACATTATTTTTGAAGATTTGTCGAAATCGTTATTAAGATCGTTAAAATTATGAAAATGCCCCTATGGGCCGATTTACGAGAATGCCCCTATGGGCCGATTTTTCTAGAATGCCTTAGTGGGCCAAATTACAAGGTTTTATAATGGGCCTATTCATCTTATAAAATTATTGGATTAATGATTGTTGTACATATATGTGGATATTATGCTTTATTATGTATGTTGCATGTTACATATTGCATGGGTTGGGAAAAATGTTGAAGAGAAGTGTAGCCTGGTGACATTGCCACAATAAAATGTTATTAAAATGTTTACGTATGATATCGGTGGCTTGGCCATAATAAAATATTATAAATGGCAACTTGCCTGCGAATTGGTGTGATTGGCAGGGTGGGTTGACTTGATCCCCAAAGGTGTGATTGGCTGGTACGAGGGTGTGTTGGATGGCTGGGCTGGATTGCATACATGTCATATTAATATTATTATGTAAATGGGCTTAAGCCCAAGTTATTTCTAAATGGATTCAGGCCCAGTGGATGATGGTAAGGGGATTATACACTGGGTTCTAGTAATTCACCCGTTTTCCTTAACCCTTGCAGGTAATGCTCAGTAAAGTGGACTTGGGCCATGGATGACTCGGTGGTGACCATACTTCAGAAATGGTTTTCTTTTTTTGAACTTTAGATTTCTATTTTCGTTCACTTTATTAATTTTACTATTTTGGGTTTTTTTTATGTTGTAATAAGGCCTCTGGAATATTTTATTTTTGCTTTATGTTTGACAAACTTATTATTTTGCTTAAA
This sequence comes from Gossypium bickii, assembly GCA_025503065.1. Taxonomy (NCBI): domain Eukaryota; kingdom Viridiplantae; phylum Streptophyta; class Magnoliopsida; order Malvales; family Malvaceae; genus Gossypium; species Gossypium bickii. Next base: position 107,164,823 of record CP106710.1, on the reverse strand, counting down.
TTGTTTTAAATGGGAATTTTACTAAAAACATAAATAAAGATTCTCCAAAATAGATTAACAAAAGGACTACATAACAAATTTTTACAAATATTTTTAACTCGTAAATTTTCTCTCGAATTATCAACAATATTTTCAAAAGTCATGGTTTATAAGGTCTCTAGTTCAAATTATTGATTTATCAATCAACCTTCGGGGTTAGTAGTACTTTATCAAATATTTCAAATCAAACTTGTTTTCTTGATTATAACAAAATAATACCTATTTTAGTACGTATAAAAAGGATTTAACATGTTTTTCTTATGTGACATGTCAGATCCGGTCATAATGCATGGGTCGGGTTTGGGGTATTACACACAACCTAAACTTTCATTTCGTTTCATTTCACTTTTTCACATTTCTCAACTTATGGTTATCTCATTTCGTACATTAACACATGCGCATCATAATTTCTATTCATACCTTTCCAAATTTCAACACATCGTAAGCATATTTCAATCATCTCAATACCATTTTCAACATTACCGAAAATAGCTCGGTCGGAAGTCATCTCTGTCTTAACAAAACAATTTCATTAGAGCCAGGAGGCATCACACTATCATGGTCTACATATGGCATGTATAGCTAGAATCTTATTCATGCTAGGTTAGTCCAAGAACCGACTAAACCATAGCTTTAATACCAATAAATGTAACACCCCTTACCCATGTTCAACGCCGGAATAGGGTACGAGGCGTTATCAGACAATAACACTTGCAACTAAACAAATTCAAGGCATAAATTTTAATTTAAAATTTAAAAATTTTATCTTATAACATCAAGGCCCTAAAATGGGCCTACGAGGCCTAAAACATGCTTTGAGAGCGATTCAAGATCAAACCGAAAACTTATAAAAATATTGGAACATTTAGAAAAATTTCCTTGTTTTGGAGAGTCACACGCCTATGTGGGCAAGCCGTCTGATTACACCCGCCCGTGTGGCCCAGGACACGCCCGTGTCCTCCACACATATAACACCAAAGTATATCCTTAACTAGCCATTCCAATAGCTAGTCATTATCAAATATTTACAAGCCATTCATTGGCCAATTTAATCTATACATCAATAACAAAGACTTGAACATATCATTTCTCAATTTAATTTGGCCTAAAAGCCTCACACATAATCATCAGTCACATTTACCACGTACATACATCATAAGCATGGATTTATAATCACAAGGTCATTCTCAAAGGTATAACTTACTCATTTACGTTCTTACCAAAATTCGATCACATACCGAGCACATTGCTCATGAGTGTGTACATACATATATCTGTACTTAATCGTCACATAGTCACATTCTTTTACACTTAGTCCTTTTTCCATCTTTAACATAAACTTTAATTCTTTACCCCATTGAACCACTTGGAACATCGAAGGATACTCGGAAATTGCCATACACGTAGTCAGATGCCAATGCCATATCCCAGATATGGTCTTACATTGGATCACATGTCAATGTCGATGCCATATCCAAGATATGGTCTTATACAGGATCTCATATCGATGTCGATGCCATATCCTAGATACGGTCTTACACGAGATTGTTTGTCGATGCCATGTCCCAGACATGGTCTTACACGATTTCATACCGAAGCCAGGTCCCCGACGTGGTCTTACACGGAAACACTATTCGATGCTGTAACATCCTAAAAATGGGGCTATTTGGAATTAAATTATTTTTCTTATGTTTGAACCACTGCGATATTATTTAAGGAATAATAGGGCTTAGTTAAAGGCTTTGAGTAGGCTCGGTTTGGTAGAAAATATTATTTATAGGCTTTAAAGGCAGGAGCCTTAGCAAGAGGGGGTTATAAGAGTAAATGAAGGAATTTGGACACTAAAAAGCCCTTGGTAAAGTGGCAAAAGTGAGGCCACTTAGAGGACTGCATGTGACGCCACCAAGGAGCAAGGGAGAACCTTGGTTCGAGTCACAACAATCTCCCTTTTTGCATTATGGTTGGACGGCATAATGGGAGAGTTTTTCTCCCTTTAAACTCTTTTTATTTGAGTTATTAAAGGATAATATGAGCTTTTCTTTTAATTAGATTTTATGGAAGATAAATAAGGATATTAATTGGATTAATAGGGGATTTTTGAGTGATTATTTGGGGATTAATTCAAAATTATTTGAATTAAATTAAAACAAATGGTCAAGAGCAATTCAAGGAGATTGCCGAAAATTCAAACTCTTCCTGAGAAGAGTGGACTGACAAGCAATAGGTGTAGAAATCCTTTATAAACCCCCACCTACCATCTTGGTTTTCTTTTAGACATTTTACAAGTAGCCGAATTTCCTTAGCATATTCTCTTCACAATTTCGGCTGGCCTCCACTTTTCTTGCTCTTCTTTGTTACTCGCCAAAACTGAAAAGAACCCTCTCTTCTTCTAAAAATCTTAGCCGAAACTCTACCTTCTTTACTAGTATTTTCTTTCCCTTTGGCCGAATATTCACCCTTATTGTGAAACTTCAAACATCTTTTTCGTCTTATTATTTTCCTCTAGTCGAACCTATTTAAACCCCTTGGCCGAACATTAAAAGGGATAAATCTCTTGATTTTAGTGATCAATCGGTTTGGAACGAGGTAAGTGGTGGCCGAATACCTATGGGTACTCTTTTATATTTCACGATTTTTACAGGGAAAGTGCCGATTTCGGCAATGGTTATAAGTCTTCTAAACGAGTAGTAACCGATTTTCGCTAGGTACTCGGGGAGTAAAGCAATCGACTCACACCGATCTCTAGTATTCGATTTTTGGTAAGTAACGGTAAGGTCCGCTTTAGTTAGTCGGATTGATATTCGTTTTGGCCAAGAAGGCTACTAACTTATTGAGTCTTGCCGATTCATGGAATCGTAAGCGGTCGGGAGTTTGGTGTTGCGATTAGCATCCAACCGAGGAAAGGTAAGATTTCGGGTTCATAAGGAACCCCTTCTAATAATTTGGTTTGGCCGAATAGGCCATAATACTAACCCAAGTGTTGGCCGAATATAGGAACAAGTAGGTCTAGGGAAGCCGACTTCTCTTTCTGGATTTAGACTCCTCGTTGGTGAGTGTGTGTGTACATACACACGTATAACTTGTTAAATGTGTTGATTGTTGTGAATGCTATCTTGATTTTATGTAGCATTGGATAATATACCATATCGGTATAGATGGTGATTCAGGTAAGTACCTGTTAATATGAATTTGTTATTTGATGCTTTTGGGAAGCATGATGTATTGATACATGGGATTTAAGTATGTGATGACATGAAACATATACATATGTGACTGATGTGGGATTGATGAGTGGAGGGGGCAGTATTAATCGTGCCGACGGGCACCAGTGTTTTGGTAACACACCGTGACTACGGCCACCGAGAGGTTTGGTACCTCCGCAGGTTTGGCACCTCATAGCGACTCGTCCATGTGGTTAACACCACTGTGGGTTGGCCCCACTTGAGATATGGGATCGTTTGCCAGTGATTTGGTATCACACGATGGGTTGGCCCTATCAATCGATTCGTGTCTACGGACACCAGTGTTTTGGTAACACATCGTGACTATATGTCACCAGTGGTTTGGCACCACCAGTGGTTTGGTACCACAACGGGGTAGACAGTGGCGTTTGGTTGGCTAGGTTGGGTACTCAATATTCTGCATATTAATTGTTATATGTTGTGTATGAAAAATGTTTTTAAAACGGGGGAAGGGTTACATACTGAGTCTTGGTGACTCACCTTCTCCTTTACATTTTTCAAGTGACACGTAGATCGCGGATGTGGAGCCGGGTTGACTCGAGGTGGCCATGCGGTGGATTTAAATTATATGAACTTTAATTTTAGTTATGATAAATTTTATTTCCGGTTTTTATTTTATTTGGATGTAATAAGGCCTCCTGATATTTTATTTTTGTTATTTTTCATATGTCGAATACTTGTTTTAAACTATGATTATCAATATTAAATTAAAGTCACATGTTTTCCCAAATTAACACGAAAATGTTTTCATCGTGCCATCGGGCACACTCGATATTTTATAATAACTTGGTTGAATTAATTTCAAATAAATTCTAAGTAAGGTTTAACAAAACAATCAATTGAAAAGGTTTTCGGCAACTAAAAATTTTTACTTAGCAAAAGTGTTTTCCAAAGATATTTTCCACTGTAGCAAACTAGATTCGGCCATAGTGTTTGGGCTGGGTTTGGGTTGTTACAAAATTGGTATCAGAGCCCAGTTCAAAGCTCGGCTGTGGGGGCCCAAGGCCCAAAAATGTTTTGGTAGGCCTTATGAAATAATTTTTGATTTTTGAACAGCATGGCCCGAGTCTCCGGCACCGATCCGCCAGGTAAGTACATCGAAACCTCTTTGTGAATTATATTCTGTAGAAGGGTAGGAAGCATGGAACGTAGATAGACTTATAGGAACTTGAACCCTAAGATTAGATTACTCAAACACACAAACCAAACATAAGACTTAAAGAACTAAACCAACCTATGACTTAGTCACTGAGCTAGGGTGTGGTAACCCTTGTACGCATGTCTAGGAGTGGATCCGGAAGAGCACGGTATTTAAAGATCAGTGTGACTCACCTCCTCTTCGCAGTATCCTACACGGTGCGTAGCTTCAGTTCACCCTAACTCGGAGGGCTCGATGGTGTGGCAACCTCTGCGCGCATGTCTAAAAAGGTTGATGAGAGCTTGGTATTTAAGCGATCCGCGTGACTCACCTCCTCTTCACTCGAATCCTCCCTGGTGGTTAGCTTTGGTCACCCCGACCAAGAGGGCCCCGGGCCATAGGCTAAACATAATGATTAAAACCGAAAAAGGGAATTAGCCATGTTTTCGAAAAAAGAATGAAACAACAACAACCCGAATGGTTTCAAAACCTTTGCAATAAACTCTTCCAAAGCTGAGAACATCACTTTTACAACATTTTTCTCGAAAAACTTGATTTGTGGAAAATTACAAAAATACCCTTAGGGGTAAAATTACTAAAATGCCCTCGGCTCATAAAATATTAGTTCAATGGTTTTGCTCAAAAATTTCAACTATTTTACAAATATTCAACAACTTAGTTTTGAAATTTCTTTTATTACGAAAACACCCCTGTAGGAAAAATGACGAAAATACCCCCGGGTTAGAAATGGGCAGAAATGTCCGAAGAGCGAATAGGTATGGAAAGTATTAGGGAATGGATGCATGTACTCCTTTGTGTGAACTAGGATAGAAGACTGGGAACTTGTTTGCTCGAAAGAATCCCTAACTAAACTTTCTGCATAAGACTTCTTCGCGATTAATAAAGTGGAACAAATGCTAACGCATAAAAATTTTCTTAATCAGATTAAAAGCGCGGTAGATAGAATGAGTTCTAGAGGACGTGGACGCCGTGGATGCGGTAGGGGTAGGATGACGGTGTCTGAACCCGTCAGGTCGGGTCAAGGTTCTGAAAACGAGGTACCACCGCCACCACCACCTCCTACTTTTAGAGCCGAGGAGCGAGGATCAGGATCGCACGGGTGAGGTCAGGCTGTATCGCAAGCGGTTTTGCGAGTCTTGGAGATGGTGGCTGGGGCTGGTGGAAATTTGGGTGCTCAAAAATCTGTTCTCGAGCGACCGATCTAACTGAGTGAGGTATTCAGGGTGTGTCGAGAGTGGCACCCAGCATGGCAGAGCATCGCTAGAGTCAACCGAAATGATCATGGATGATCTTGACCGACCGAGAGAGGAAAAGTTTGAAAGGGCCGTGTCGCTTCTAAAGGATGAAGCGCACAGTGGTGGTGACAAACCGAGATGGAGCCACGGCAGCATGATGATCGACTTGGGATCATTTCAAAACCACCTATCGGAAGAAGTATGTGGGCACCAATATACGGATGCTCGGAGGAAAGCCTTTCTAGGGCTAGTGCAAGGAACTAAGTCAGTAGCGGAATATGAGGCGGAGTTTTTAAGGCTGAGTAGGTATGCTAGAGACATTGTGGCTACTGAACATAAGCGTTGTGTCCGCTTTGAGGATGGACTCAGAGATGATTTGAGGTTACTGATTGCCCCGCAGCAGGTTCGTAAGTTCTCATCTCTAGTGGAAAAGGCTAAAGTAGCCGAAGGGATCAAGGAGGCTGTGAGGCAAAGCTATAGTAGGAATAGTCAGAAGAGAGGATTTGGGTCAGCTGGATCAAGTGGTAGTGTCCAGAAAAAGGCTAGGCCAAGTGGGCCAAATTAGGCGGCAAGGCCCACGACTACTAATCAGAGGCCGACTCAGTGTAACCGCTATGGAAAGACCCATTGGGGAGGTTGTTGGACCGGCGATAGAGGATGTTTTGAGTGTGGGTCTTTGGAGCATCGGGTCAGAGATTGTCCCCGGAAACTAGCTAAGAATCAGCCAGAGGGGCAGAATCATACTCAGGATAGAAATATGGGACCACAGAGGGGTCGTGGTAATGGCAGAGGAAACAACGGTCCTAACCGAGGTCATGGAACTCAGGGCAGAGGTTCAGGAAACACAAAGGCTAGGCAGCCTGGTTTAGTCTACGCAGCGAGGCGTCGCGAGGAGGGTGACGCACCGGATGTCATAACTGGTACGTTTCTAATTTTTGGTCTTCCTTATGTTGCATTAATTGATGTGGGTTCGACGCACTCGTACATTGCTAGTAGTGTGGTAGGAACTATGGACCTAAACTCTGAAACTGCTCCTAGGGAGATGACTATAGTTAGCCCTTTAGGTCACTCTGTAGGGGTAGACAAACTTTATAGAGACGTACCCCTAGAACTCCAAGGGGTAGTATTTGTGGCTGATCTGATGGAACTACCGTTTGGGGAGTTCGATTTGATCCTTGGAATGGACTGGCTGGTTCAGTATCAGGCGAATTTGGATTGCGCGGCTAAGCTCATCGTTCTTAAGACGGTGGAGGGTGATGAAGTGGTTATGATAGGTGATAGAAAGAATTACCTATCCAACGTAGTGTCTGCCTTGAAGGCTGAAAAGATGGTCAAGAAGGGTTGTGAGGCGTATTTGGTTCGAATCTGTGCTTTGGAAGCTAAGGACTCGGTAATTGGAAAGGTCCGAACGGTTGGGGAATTCACTGATGTATTCCCAGAAGAGCTTCCGGGTCTGCCTCCAGAGCGAGAAGTTGAATTCGGTATAGACTTGCTACCCGGAACGGCACCTGTGTCTATAGCACCATACCGAATGGCACCAAAGGAATTGGTGGAGCTGAAGGCTCAAATTTAGGAGCTCTTGGATAGAGGGTTTATTCGACCAAGCATATCTCCGTGGGGAGCACCTGTGTTGTTTGTCAAGAAGAAGGACGGTTCAATGCGGATGTGTATCGACTACTGCCAGATTAACAAGTTAACGATCAAGAACAAGTATCCGTTGCCTAGGATTGACGACTTGTTCGATCAACTGAAGGGTGCCTCGGTGTTTTCGAAGATAGACCTTAGGTCGGGCTATCATCAACTTAGGGTGAAGGAAGTTGATGTTCACAAGACGGTATTCCGAACTCGGTATGGGCACTACGAGTTCCTCGTAATGCCATTTGGGTTGAGTAATGCGCCGGCAGCATTTATGGACTTGATGAATAGGGTGTTTCAGCAGTACTTAGACCAATTTGTCGCGGTGTTCATAGACGACATATTAGTTTATTCTAAGACGGAGGAGGAGCACAATATGCATTTGCGTATAGTTCTACAAGTGTTGAGGGAGAAGCAATTATATGCCAAATTCAGCAAGTGCGAATTTTGGCTTAGGGAGGTGGCTTTCTTAGGACATGTAGTATCGGCAGAAGGAATCAGAGTAGACCCTCGCAAGATTGAAGCGGTGTTGGAGTGGAAACCGCCTAGGTCGGTGGCTGAAATACGAAGTTTTCTGGGTCTAGCGGGGTACTATCGGAGATTCGTGGAAGGATTCTCTTTGATCGCAGCACCGTTAACTAAGTTACTAAGGAAAGGTGTTCTATTTGTATGGACGAAGAAGCAGCAAGAAAGCTTTGATAAGCTAAGGAAAATTTCGACTAAGCTCCGATTTTGGTAGTACGACCAAGCAGAAAGTTGTTTACCGTCTCATCGTGATGCATCCCATATCTTTGGTTTGGGATGTGTGCTGATGCAGGAAGGGAAGGTAGTAGCCTATGCATCCCGTCAGTTAAGACCGCATGAGGTTAACTACCCAACGCATGACTTGGAGTTAGCGGCAGTCGTCTTTGCCTTGAAGATATGGAGACACTATCTGTACGGGGAGAAGTCGATAGTTTACACGGATCATAAGAGTTTGAGGTATCTTCTGACCCAGAAGGATCTAAACCTGAGACAACGTCGGTGGATTGAACTATTAAAGGACTACGATTGTTCAATCGAGTACCATCCGGGTAAGGCTAACGTGGTAGCTGACGCGTTGAGCCGGAAGGTTGTGACAGACTTAAGAGCAATGTTCGCTCGATTGAGTCTATATGATGATGGGAGTCTTTTGGCGGAACTCCAAGTTAAGCCAACATAGATTGAGGAGATTAAGGAAAAGCAGTTAGTGGATGAAGGCTTGAACGCTAAAAGGAAACAAGTTCAGGATAGTGGTTTGGAAGGGTACAGTCTGTCTAGTGATGGAGTGCTATGTTTTCAAGGGCGAGCATGTATGCCGAAGGATACAGAATTAGGGCGGAAAATTCTCCAAGATGCACATAGCAGCCCATACACTATGCATCCGGGAGGAAGCAAGATGTATGGGGATCTACGGAAACAGTTCTGGTGGCCTGGGTTGAAGCGTGAGGTAACTGAGTTTGTGGGAAAGTGTCTGACGTGTCAGCAGGTTAAGGCTGAACACCAGTTGCCATCAGGGCTACTTCAACCAGTAAAGATCCCTCAATGGAAGTGGGAGTTGATCACTATGGATTTCGTCAGTGGGCTACCCCTTACGCCCAGCAAGAAGGACGTAGTTTGGGTAATAGTAGACCGTCTAACTAAGTCAGCTCACTTCATACCGATGAGGGTGGATTTTTCTCTTCAGAAGCTAGCTAAGCTGTATGTGTCGGAAATAGTAAGGTTGCATGGTGTGCCAGTATCGATCATCTCGGATAGGGATCCCAGATTCACGTCAAGGTTCTGGAAAGCGTTGCATCAAGCTTTGGGTACACGGTTGGATTTCAGTACAGCTTTCCATCCACTATCTGACGGACAATCGGAAAGGGTGATACAAATCTTAGAAGATATGTTAAGAGGATACGTTTTGGATTTCAGTGGTAGTTGGGAGGAGTACCTACCATTAGCGGAATTCGCTTATAACAATAGTTATCAAGCGAGTATTCAGATGGCTCCGTACGAAGCACTGTATGGACGTAAGTGTCGTACTCCGATGTGTTAGACGGAGTTGGGTGAGCGACAGGTGTTGGGTCCAGAATTGGTAGCAGAAACTGAGGATAAAGTCAAGGTGATTCGGTCTCGTCTCAAGGAAGCATCGGATAGGCATAAATCCTATCTTGATTTAAAAAACGCAAGGAAATGGAGTATGCTGTAGGAGACAAGGTTTTTCTGAAGGTGTCACCTTGGAAAAAGGTGTTGAGATTTGGCCGAAAGGGGAAGCTGAGCCCAAGGTTCATCGGGCCATATACAGTGGTAAAGCGAGTAGGACCGGTAGCTTATCAGCTAGAGTTGCCGGCAGAACTGAATCAGATCCATGACGTATTTCATGTATTGATGCTGAGACGGTATCGGTCAGATCCTTCGCACGTTGTGCCAGTAGCATAGATTGAGGTGAACTCGAATTTATCTTTTGAAGAAGAACCGGTTTAGATCTTAGATCGAGATGTAAAGGTTCTACGAAGGAAGTCGGTGCCCTTAGTGAAAGTGCTATGGCGGAACCATGGTACAGAGGAAGCTACATGGGAACCCGAGGATGTGATGAGGCAGCAATACCCCCACCTCTTCTAATCAGGTAATTTCGAGGACGAAATTTATTTTAAGGGGGGTAGAACTATAACATCCTAAAAATGGGGCTATTTGGAATTAAATTATTTTTCTTATGTTTGAACCACTGTGATATTATTTAAGGAATAATAGGGCTTAGTTAAAGGCTTTGAGTAGGCTCGGTTTGGTAGAAAATATTATTTATAGGCTTTAAAGGCAGGGAGCCTTAGCAAGAGGGGGTTATAAGAGTAAATGAAGGAATTTGGACACTAAAAAGCCCTTGGTAAAGTGGCAAAAGTGAGGCCACTTAGAGGACTGCATGTGACGCCACCAAGGAGCAAGGGAGAACCTTGGTTCGAGTCACAACAATCTCCCTTTTTGCATTATGGTTGGACGGCATAATAGGAGAGTTTTTCTCCCTTTAAACTCTTTTTATTTGAGTTATTAAAGGATAATATGAGCTTTTCTTTTAATTAGATTTTATGGAAGATAAATAAGGATATTAATTGGATTAATAGGGGATTTTTGAGTGATTATTTGGGGATTAATTTAAAATTATTTGAATTAAATTAAAACAAATGGTCAAGAGCAATTCAAGGAGATTGTCGAAAATTCAAACTCTTCCTGAGAAGAGTGGACGGCAAGCAATAGGGGGGGTGCCGAAATCCTTTATAAACCCCCACCTACCATCTTGGTTTTCTTTTAGACATTTTACAAGTAGCCGAATTTCCTTAGCATATTCTCTTCACAATTTCGGCTAGCCTCCACTTTTCTTGCTCTTCTTTGTTATTCGCCAAAACCTACAAGAACCCTCTCTTCTTCTAAAAATCTTAGCCGAAACTCTACCTTCTTTAATAGTATTTTCTTTCCCTTTGGCCGAATATTCACCCTTATTGACTGAAACTTCAAACATCTTTTCCTCTTATTATTTTCCTCTAGTCGAACCTATTTAAACCCCTTGGCCGAACATTAAAAAGGGATAAATCTCTTCTGATTTTAGTGATCAATCAGTTTGGAACGAGGTAAGTGGTGGTGGCCGAATACCTATGGGTACTCTTTTATATTTCACGATTTTTACAAGGAAAGTGCCGATTTGGAAATGGTTATAAGTCTTCTAAACGAGTAGTAACCGATTTCTGCTAGGTACTCAGGGGAGTAAAGCAGTCGACTCACAGTCCGATCTCTAGTATTCGATTTTTGGTAAGTAACGGTAAGATCTGCTTTAGTTAGTCAGTTGATATTCGTTTTAGCCGAAGGCTACTAACTTATTGAGTGCCGATTCATGGAATCAGAAGCAGATTCGGGAGTTTGGTGTTGCGATTAGCATCCAACCGAGGAAAGGTAAGATTTCGGGTTCATAAGGAACCCCTTCTAATAATTTGGTTTGGCCGAATAGGCCATAATACTAACCCAAGTGTTGGCCGAATATAGGAACAAGTAGGTCTAGGGAAGCCGACTTCTCTTTTCGGGATTTAGACTCCTCGTTGGTGACAGGTGTGTACATACACACGTATAACTTGTTAAATGTGCTGATTGTTGTGAATGCTATCTTGATTTTATGTAGCATTGGATAATATACCATATCGGTATAGATGGTGATTCAGGTAAGTACCTGTTAATATGAATTTGTTATTTGATGCTTTTGGGAAGCATGATGTATTGATACATGGGATTTAAGTATGTGATGACATGAAACATATACATATGTGACTGATGTGGGATTGATGAGTGGAGGGGGCAGTATTAATCGTGCCGACGGGCACCAGTGTTTTGGTAACACACCGTGACTATGGTCACCAGAGGTTTGGTACCTCCAGAGGTTTGGCACCTCATAGCGACTCGTCCCTGTGGTTAACACCACCGTGGGTTGGCCCCACTTGAGATATGGGATCGTCTGCCAGTGATTTGGTATCACACGATGGGTTGGCCCCATCAATCGATTCGTGTCTACGGATACCAGTGTTTTGGTAACACATCGTGACTATATGTCACCAGTGGTTTGGCACCACCAGTGGTTTGGTACCACAACGGGGTAGACAGTGGCGTTTGGTTGGCTAGGTTGGGTACTCAATATTCTGCATATTAATTGTTATATGTTGTGTATGAAAAATGTTTTTAAAACGGGGGAAGGGTTACATACTGAGTCTTGGTGACTCACCTTCTCCTTTACATTTTTCAGGTGACACGTAGATCGCGGATGTGGAGCCGGGTTGACTCGAGGTGGCCATGCGGTGGATTTAAATTATATGAACTTATATTTTAGTTATGATAAATTTTATTTCCGGTTTTTATTTTATTTGGATGTAATAAGGCCTCCTGATATTTTATTTTTGTTATTTTTCATATGTCGAATACTTGTTTTAAACTATGATTATCAATATTAAATTAAAGTCACATGTTTTCCCAAATTAACACGAAAATGTTTTCATCATGCCATCGGGCACACTCGATATTTTATAATAACTTGGTTGAATTAATTTCAAATAAATTCTAAGTAAGGTTTAACAAAACAATCAATTGAAAAGGTTTTCGGCAACTAAAAATTTTTACTTAGCAAAAGTGTTTTCCAAAGATATTTTCCACTGTAGCAAACTAGATTTGGCCATAGTGTTTGGGCCGGGTTTGGGTTGTTACAGATGCCGATGCCATATTCCATATATGGTCTTACACAGGATCTCAATTCGGTGCCTAGGCCATATCCCAGATATGGTCTTATATGGGACCTTATTAATATAATGTCGTGACAAGAGTACCCTTTCTATTCCTAAGGTTCAACCGAGACTTCGACATGGTAAAACTCCATCATATTTTTCTTCGAGACCTCATTAACCAATTTCATAGAAATAATATACATTTCACGTAACATCAAGAATTTAATAGCATAATAACATGATATTGATTTATTACACACAAACTTACCTCGACTTAAAATGGCAAAAGGGACCGAGTCGTCCAATATTCGTCTTTCCCCCGTCCTAAGTCCGAAACTAGTTTTTCTTTATCTAAAATATCACATTTGACTTATTTAGTTATTATACTATTCAATTCAGTCCAAAAATCTTATTATGGCAAAATTATATTTCTGCCCCTAAACTTTTTCATATTTACATTTTTGCCCATAGGCTCGTAAAATGATTTTTATTCAATTTCCTTGTATTTTAGGCCTAACCGAACCATTTTTATAACTATAAAAGTCCACAATTTGCATTCATTCACACATTTTCATACATTTTTCAACTTTTTACAAACTAGTCCTTTTATGCGATTTCATCGAAAACCACTTAGTAAAAGTCATTTATTACACACCGAGCATTCATATTCTATCATTAGACATCAAAACACATGCATGTCATCCATGGGTAAATTTTAAACACAAACCCTGGCTCAAAATAAAGGTAGAAATAGCTAAACCGAGTTACGGGGATCTCAAAAATGTAAAGAACATTAACAACGGGGCTTGGATGCACTTACAATTGAGCTTGAAAGCCTGGAAACCCTAGCCATGGCTTCCCCCATGCTACGTTTGGCCAAGAAATAAGATGGACTAGGGTTTTGGCTTTTATTTTGTCTTTAAGTTCATTTAATTACTAAATGACCAAAATACCCCTAACTTAAAAATATTCTACTTCACCTATTTCATGTCCATTTTTGTCCAACAAATTAACCAATGGTCTAATTATCATTTAAGGACCTTCAATTTAAAACTCAACTTTTGCACTATTTACAATTGTCCTTTTGACTAAATTGAGTGCCCAAACGTCGAAATTTTCGAACTAAATTTTCATGAAATCTTTCTGTGAAATTGAAGACCATAAAAATATAATAAGAGTAAGATTTTCCTAGTCGGATTTGTGGCCCCGAAACCACTGTTCTGACTAGGCCCAAAATAGGGCTGTTACAATGGCCATATGCATTCATCTGAGAAACAAGAACTTGAGGACGAGAAAGGAATAGAAGTAGAAGAAGGATAGAAGGAGGACATGGAGCATGATTACCATAAGGAAGATGACGACTACAAGGCAACATTCCAATCGCAACGATCTTCACAAAGAGGGCCAGTCATCCGTAGCCCAACCCAGCTTACACATCCGTTGGAAAGAGGGCAAGGTCTAATGGAAGGGACAATTATCCCATTTTGATGATTGAAAGACTATTTTTAATTTTTGGATTTGTAAAACTATTAGTTAGGATGATTTTTATTATTTTAAAATAGGAGTAGGAATAAAAGTAGTTACATATATTTTGTTCTAAATTTTCTATGTAGGAACTCCAAATGAAGAAAACACTACATTTACTAGCTTTAAACAAACAAGGAAGGAAGTACCCACCATAATACTACGATAATGCCATGATCAATTGGGTAATGTTGTTCCTTATCTACTTAAGGGTTGCACATTAGGGACAATCTGCTATCTAAAGTGTGGGAGGTGACATAGGAAATTTCATGTTTATTTTTATGTTTTTCTTTTATTTTTCATTTTGAAAGTGTGTTTGAGCTTGTAGAAATACAAGTGATTGGTTAGGAGCATGTATTTATGTTGATTGTATTTACTGTAAATTTGACATGATAATGAATAAATTTCAATTACTAGACTACTAAGTTATATATATTACACTGTAAATAGGCATTAAGTAATTAAATATACCAAATGATAGTGAGAATACAAGGAAATGAGCTTGCTAGTATGAATGATAAATGGTTAGAATTGTGATTGCTTGATTGATTAAATTTGTGAAAATTGATATACCTAAGGATGACCTAATGCATTGTTTGGTATAACCCAGAGCCAAAAATCCAACCTTATTCATCAACCCTTAGTACCAATATTTCAGCCAGAAAACTCTTCTTAATGAACCTTCATGCAAAACCTGAGCCAAAATGCAAAATTGTACTTCCCCTTTTTCTTTGGTCCTTGAAATGCACCAATTTAGATGTATTGCCATACGTATTGAAAGATAGGTAGAAACTTAATGGTGGTTCTATAAAATAAAAATGAAATAGGAAGAAGCATTGTGATATAGTGATTATGGGTCTAGCTAGGATGTGCAAAACAAAAGAAAAATTTAGAAAAGGGAAAAACGAGTAGAAAAAGTATTTGAATAATGAAAAAAAAAAGATTATGAGTGAGAAAGTATTGAAAAAGTCAGAAGTGACCCAAAAATAAGGTTACAAAATTAGAAAACTCATCCATTAGTGCACACAATACTCGTGAGTTGACCGTATTTACTTTATCATGTTGTGGCTTCCTACATGGAGAAATAAGGAAGGTGAGAGAAGCAAAAATAAGATAGCGAGTGTGAAAGGATCATTAAGGGGGAGAATAGGGGACAATGCGATGTGTCAAACTACTTTCGTGCTTGAAACTGTTTTGATGCTCCTTGTTATTGAATTCTATACCAATCATGATCCTTAGAACTTACAAGCCAAAAAGTCCTAAGTGACCTAGGTAAATCTATTCGTGAATGAACATTTTATTGAGTAATTGAAATAATGACTATTTGTATTCTGCTAGAATAATCAAATTACCTGTATGATTTATCAATGGATTAATATATTTGAGGACCTTGTTGCTTATATACTTTGTAATATACTGAACTTAGACGTTTGAGATCGAGAAGGATAAATCATTTTCATATCATGCCAGAATCACATGTTTGTATGATTATTCCTTGTTATGTGTTCCAAAACTCGTCCTTGTATCATATTTACTTAAAAGTCATCTTTTATTTTATGTTTTTACATTTTCTTGCTTAAAGACAAGCAATGACTTAAGTGTGGGGGAGTTTGATCTACCACAATTAGTTGTAGTAGATTAAACCATTTTTCGTACTTAGGGAGCTTATATAAAAGCAATTTCGTTATATTTTTACTTAGATTTTGTTTTCAATACATAAATAATAAAAAAGTGTTATTTGAGCTATTTATATGACCTTAGGGTCCAAAATAGGCCTAAAGGAAAGCTAACATAATCAGTGAGTGTGTAGGACATCATTTGGGGGCGTGAGAACACGACACTGGCTGCAATGTTGCAACATGGAAGGTCGATGTTAAAACATATTGAGCACAGAACCAAAAGAGCAATCTGCCTTTAGTGTGGTAACACAGTCAAAGGATGTCGCGACATAACCCTGAAATTGAGTCTAAACTTTTAAACTACCACCAGTGTCGCGACATAAACCAGAGGATGTTGCGACACCTCATTGACGTGGAGAATTAATGAGCCAAGGGCATTTTGGCCCATACAGAAAACTTTAACATAAAAATGTTAGTCGAATTAGGTCAATGAATGACGACAAACCCTAAATCTATAAATTGGCTTCTCTAAACACTTCATAATAATATTTTACTCTAGTTTAGGTTACAACTTTCATTTAGTTTTTAGTTGTCAGTTTCTTTAGTTTATTTTGTACTTAGGTTATTTCTATTTGTAATTTAGTTTTAGTTTATTCTTATTTTTCAGATAATCTTATTTATGGATTCGTCAACTCTTGTGAATTTCTGTACTTTCAATCATAAATATAAGATCAAGATTCTTCTTAAACTTATTATTGATTCATTATTCCTGTTTATCTTTTCAATCAAGTTTATATTGTTTATGGGATCCATGAGAAAAAAATCCCCTTATGGGAGATTAGCATGTGGATGTAGGAGTAATTAATTTCTATGTAGTGGTTCTTAGCGGATCAATTGGTTGGGATAGGAAGAACTCGAAACCCTAGGAAGTCAACTAGGTGGGAATGAACCCAAAATTGGTATTGCCTATCTATGAACACCTTAACTCAATCCGGTATGGACTGGGAGGTCGAGAGATAAGTAGTTCTTCAAGACTCATTAGTTTACATGAAGATCGAGAGATCCTTCTAGGTTATTGACTAGTTGATTGAGTAGAACCTGAAATAGGAATTAGTTACAACATCCAAGCATGTTAGTCTTCCATTCTTAGAATTGATTAAGTCAGCAAATTAGTTTTTTGTTTCTTATTTTAATGCAATTTATTTATTTTTCTTATAATATAACTTTTCTTCATTTTATGATTTATTGTAATATAATTTAGTTAAAGTACTAATTATATCTATTCACGTTGAAGTTAGAATTAATTTAGCATTCATCTCCCTTGGGTTTGATCCTCTGAGTACTTCCATACTTTGTTGTGAAAACTATATTACAACCTGACCTATATACTTGCGAAAACTGACAAACAATTATATTTGGTTGTAGGAATTACACTCTAAATGTTTATACATCTGTAGGCAACCAATGCTACTGGTGGTTACTATCCTGGCAGACTCTTTGGATTGCCATAGTTGAACTATTGTCCTACACCTATTTACCATGATGCCATAGCATCTTTCAGTCATGTTCTTACCCATTATATCATGATGACATAGCATCTTTCAACTATGGTCTTACTCATTTTAGGAGCATTGCCTCTGATCTATCCCATGATCTATCCATTCCTCCATTTCATCATCCTATACCTTGATGCTCAAACATCGCAGTGTTCCCTCCGCAAGGTCTGGAGCTTCACTCATCACGGTTTGCACCCAATAAAATTGTATAGTGGTATCTAAAAAAAAATACTCTATCCCCTTTCCCAATTCATAACTTCATCTAACCCGTCACTCATCCCCTTTAATGATTATCCTTTATCATGCATACTACATTACAATGGAGGATACCCATAATTTCATGAAAACATTCACCATAATTTTGCATTTTTGGGTTTGAGTAGAGAAACTCACCTAATGTTTATTCGCCTTATCCTCTTAGCTTTCTCGAATGCCAGAGCTTCTATTCTCCTAACAACTAAGAATGATAACCAAATCATGGGTTAAACCTAGTTTTTTTAATTTTAAACCTCAATTTTCAAAAAACATGCAAAACCCTTAAAAGGTTCTGAAAACTCTCAACTTTATTTCTAATTCTTACGTATACTGAAGGATTCAAGGCCTTACCAGCTTACTGGATTCTCTATTTTTCCTACTTGAATCTCATGATTATCGCTCCATGTAATGGTTCCCTTAATCTTTTCTTCTTTGAAACAACCTAGGAAGAACATGCAGATGAGAGGAAAATGAAACAGGATGGAGTTGAATCCTCTCTGGGAACTCATTCCCTAATTAAATATATAGCCCTTCATGTGCGACCTTCCACCTCATCACAACCATTCGTCCATAATCTTTTTCCCCCACTAAGGGACCGGTTGGTTCTAATCCGATCAAACCAGACTTGGTTCTCAACCCTATCCAATTTTGGTTACTATCTTTTCCTAATTTTTCAGTAGAAACCGTCAGCTTTCAGTCTCTTTCAATTTAACCCCTAAAGGTTCCTAGTTTTCGGGTTTAAAGGTAACCAGGTGTGACAATTTGCTTGAATAAAGAGCATCATTCTTGTTTTCCAATAAGAGTAATTTGGTCCACTAAAGTATGGAGGCTTTGAGATGGACTGAAATCCTTCATGGAAATTTGATCTGGAAGTGGACATCATAGTTGTTGAATGTTTTGGTGATCGCTTGAGCTTCTCCGAGGATCTTCTCTTGGTTGTTAAACCGTCTTTAGAGACATGCTCTAATACCAATTGTTAGCTCAATTGATCACCAGAAATAGCCAAGAGGGGGTGAATTGGTCTTTTAAAATTTTGGTGGAAGTAATGAAAATAAAAGGAGACAATGAACACGATGATATATAGTGGTTTGACCCTAATTGCCTACTCCACTGCCTTAGCTTTCCACAATTAGGGATTTTCTCAAATTCACTAATTAGACAACCTTTGAGGA
Source organism: Gossypium bickii (assembly GCA_025503065.1). Taxonomy (NCBI): domain Eukaryota; kingdom Viridiplantae; phylum Streptophyta; class Magnoliopsida; order Malvales; family Malvaceae; genus Gossypium; species Gossypium bickii. Next base: position 107,146,135 of record CP106710.1, on the reverse strand, counting down.
CAATATTTAACCTTAGAATTTCCCTTAAGATTTCTACCCAAAATCTTAAGATTGTAACTCCCTTAAGGTTTCTACCCAAACATTAAGACTCAACCCTCTCAAAGAGAATGACAAATAAACAAACAAAGAAATATTTCTCACAAGATTAGGATGGTTGCCAATTAGGCACAAATACAACACTTGAGCTAAAAGAAAGTATAATGAATTCTCATGAGTATTCTGAGGTCAAACGAGAGATTTGTTAGGAAGCCCATAGTAGTGCCTATTCAATTCATCCTGGTAGTAATAAAATGTATCGTGGTTTGAAACAAATGTACTGTTGACCTGGTATGAAACGTGAAATTTTAAATTTTGTAGCAAAATATCTTATATGTTAGTAAGTAAAAGTCAAACATCAAGTTCTATCAAGGTTGTTACAACCTATTATGATTTCGAAATGGAAATAGGAACAAGTTACCATGGATTTTGTGTCAGGGTTATCGCTATCATAAAAAAAAAAGATGCGATCTAGATTATAGTTGACCGATTGACCAAGTCAGCACATTTCATCCCTATATGCACATATTACTCACTTCAAAAACTGGCAGAATTGTATGTTGCTGAGATAGTAAGATTGCATGGTATGCCGTTATCTATCATTTTCAATCATGATCCTAGATTCACTTCTAGATTTTAGGGTAAGTTTCATGAAGCTCTAGGCACTTAATTGAGTTTTAGTATGATATTCCATCCACAGACCGATGAATATTTTGAGAGAGTAGTTCAGTTCCTCGAGGATATGCTCTGATTTTGTATTATTGAATTTGAAGGAAACTGGGAAAAAATTCTTCCATTGGATGAGTTTGCCTATAACAACAGTTACTAATCGAGCATTAAAATGTCACTGCACAAAGCTTTGTATTGACTGAAGTGGAGAACTCCGTTGTATTGGACTGAGTTAAGTGACAAAATGATTTTAGGGACTGACTTGATCCGTGAAATAGAAGATAAAGTTAGGGTTATCCGAGACTCTTTTAAAGCTACTTCAAACCATAAAAATCATATGCCGACTTAAAAAGAAAACACATCGCATTTCAAGTTGGTGATAAAGTATTTATGGAAGTATCGCTATAACACCCTATTACCCAACCCAATCACCTGATCTGAATAACATAATGTCAAATTCATTGTCGGGGTAACTTTCATCAAATAATTCAAATTTATATACAAATTATTTAACTACAATTTACATACATTACAAATACAATAAATTGAATCTACATGGACCTAATTGTGAAATCCATGCAAGAATTAGAATTGAATTGTAAAATTTAAAAATTATAGAGTTGGTATCGATATTTAATTGCTTGGTATTGATACTCTGTTGATACCTTATTTAATATCATTACCAAATCATGAATTTTTTTTGTTGTACAAAAACAAGGATATCGATATTAAGTTTCTTGGTATAGATATTATATCGATATTCTATTTAATATCGATACCAAATCAGGAATCTATATGTTTGAGAAAATTGTTCCAGTGTTCAAGTATCGATACCAAATGCAAAAATATCAATACTTATGCTCAAGAATGATAAGGATATATCTTTAAAATCCCTATTCATGCCCAAATCACCTAATACACAAATGGTACCTTTAGATACATTTATAGACCTGTAAAACATCAACCAAAAACATACCAATTCATATCCAAAGTGTCATCACATTTAACTAAATATTATCATAGAATTTTTAATCTTAATTGTACTAAATTTCATCACATATACTTCATTCATGCATTCACACATCTATTATTTACTCTCCCTATTACCAAAATCATCTAATACATTAGTTTACCATTGTACGTAATTCAACTCAAACAACTATTCCATAGCATCTACTCTTACCATATATATATTTATTATACTTTTCTACTTTATCTTTTACCATTCAAGCATTATCAAAAGCTCACTAATGCACATTCAAACATCAAACAAACTTTAGGTGCTTATAAATTTAGTCCTTTTCGTAACAACCAATCTCATTCAATTCAAGTTAGATTTTTTAACATATATTTCACCTTATGATCTTACCGAAAATACTATCACATCCCAAAATAGGGTCTAGGAGTTTTAGGTGTATGTTAGGAATTTTGGCCTATATGAGCTCAGAATTTCGTAAGGTTGGTACTCGATAATGTTTTTGACAATGGTTTTCATAAAGTTAAGTCAATTTTTAGAAATGAGTATTGAATGTCTTTAATTTTGGAAAAGGGGCTGATTTGTAAAAGGGTCAAAATAGTGACCATTTATGTAGTAATTTAACCAATTTTTAAAATTGAACCTAAAAGTCACCCCACCTACAATTTTCACAGTTATTCCATCTCCCTTCAAGCTTGTGCCGCCCTTACCATTCCCCTTGAGTTTTAAACTGATTTTTTATTCCTAAACCATAATACCTTGATTTCCTATCATTCCCAAGTGATTTACCATCATAAATCTTCAAGAAAAACACCCAAAACTCCATAGATTTCACCATCTTCTCCAAACGTGGGTTTTAAATAAAAGCTGAAAATCAAGCCATTAATGGTGAATTTCGGGATTTTGCATAAAAACACAATTTCAAAGTGATTTTCAACTGTTTTAGCATGATTAGAAGTTTTTTAAACTTACCTTGAAGTTTTGTTAATGATTTCTCATGTTTTAATAAATTTCATGAAAATTATCTAAAAGATATCGAAAAATGTCAATACCATGAATTGAGTAGATTTGTCTAGTTTGAAGGGTGCAAATTAGGCATAGATGATTAATTAGATGAACGAAACTGATTTTAGGGAAAAAGATTAAGTATAGACTGAGATATTAGAATTTAAAGTTTGTTGTGCAAATAGTTTAAGTTACATGGGAACTTAGCTTAAAGCGTGTGTTTTAGTTGGTTTGAGTGAATTTTTGGTTGTTATATGACTGTGGTTATTGTATGTTTTGTGTGTGTAAAGCCTCGGATTCGTTAAAGCTTGCCATGAGCTAGGGAAGAGTTAGTTGAGCTTTTAGCTTTTTGACAAAAGCATAAAGTGGTAAGTATATGGAATTACTACTCGTAAACATGAGACATGTGTTATTTAGGAATTTAGCTATAGCCTAAACCCCTACTCTAAGTTTCTAGCATAAGTTTTCTCGAATCTATAATTATCTTGTGGTTGAGTATTGTACATGAAATGTGATAAGTGAATATGGTGATTATTGTGTAAAGTGCAATTATAAACATGAAACTACTGTGTATTATATATGTTATATGACTATGCTGGTGTTTTGCAAAAGATGCTGATATGCAGTGATAGTGCTGGATAATCGGTAAGTAATATTTATTGTTTTCGAATATTTTTACCTTGTGGTCTTGGAACCATTGGATATAGTTGGCATGCCATAAGATTGTGAGTACTCACTTATATGTATAGTGGTTTTGGGCATTGAGGCCCTAGGACATGTTTGGAGGGATAAGGGAATGAGAGGTAAGCTCCATTCAACAGGACATGTGAGGGGAAATAAGGAGTGTGTTAGCTATATGCTTCACTTTTGGGACATGTTTGACTCTATGAGTTGATGTGGTGTAATGGAGATCTGTGTATCCGATGTGTGATGGTAGAGCTTACTATATGTTTCATAAACCCAAGTGTCATCTTATCATATTTTATGTAATCATGTGGAATATGTTATATGTTTGAATGAGTATGTATGTGTTGTGAGAATGAACTATTAGATTATGCATGATTTAATACTATATGATGTTAGACTTAAGAATAAGGTACTTGTGAGTAAATAATTGGTTGTGTTGCATGATGTTATGTTTGAGTTGTGGAAATTCTTTACATCCACTGAGCTTGTTGAAGCTCACCCACTCATTTCAACATATGCAAATTAGTGAGGTCATGGTGTGGGCGGTGTGGTTATCGAGAGAGTGATCCAATGAAGATTGGTTATTTATCGTAGATGCTCTGTAACATCCCAAAATAGGGGTTATTTGGGATTGAATTATTTTTCTTGTGTATGAATTTCTGTGATATTATATGTGGTGTTATAAGACTTAATTAGGGGTCTTGAGTAATCTCGGTTTAGTAGGATAATTCTTAGTATGGCTTATTTAATGAAGAGGATTAAATGAGCTTAGCACTTAAGTTAATTTAAGTGTATATTAAAGCACAAGAGGAGTTAGCGGCAAGTTGGTTAAAGAGCTTGAAAGGTTGCATGAGGTTAATGGTTCGAGTAGTAGGTATAGCATTTTTAAAGTTTATTTTTGTATGTTAGCTTTAATGGACGGTCAAACATAATTATGATAGGTGGACTAATAATTTTGGTAAGTTGAATTGTTGTTTAAGGAAAGCATGGAATAAAGGATAAGATTCCTAAGGTTATGGTAAGATATCTTGAAGTTATGGTAAATTGAGGGGACAAAGGCTTGGTTTGTGGGAAATGTTTGGAAAAAATTTCATGGCCTTTATGCCATGAACTTGGACAAAGAATGTGGCTAAGGGGGATTTGGCGAATATGCTAGTTGTTGGGAAAGGCTTAGGAATTGTTTTGGTCATTTCTTTCATTTGGTGCAAAAGTTGCAAAACATTTTCTCTCAAACACTTTTCTTTTTGGCCGAATTCTACATTGTGGTAAGCCAAACCTCTTTTGACCATTTGGTCATTTTTGATCATTTGCTATTTTCTCCTTTTCATTCTCTCAAAAATCGAAACTTGCATTAACCTTTTGTTCTCCCATTCGTTTTGCTAAAACATCAAAAACCTCCTATACACTCTTCTTTGCCAAAATTATATTTATCTTCTTATTATTTTCTTTTTGTCCCATAGCCGAATATACCTCTTTGTTGTGCCAAAAATCTTCTTCTCCTATCTTGATCAACTTTGGCCGAATATTGAAGGTAACATAGATTTCCTCGGTACTTCTCTAGCAATCGGTTTTGGTAAGGTGGTAAGGGTTTATTTCAAAGGACTATTCTTTTAAGTTTTCGTTTAAGCCGAAGGCTAATAACCTTGATGATGATGGTTGATTGTAGGAAAGTGAGGCCGATTTATTTAGGAGTGTGTTGGCTAGTGTTCAAAGGCTTTTGGGTAAGATTTTAGGTTCACAAGGAACCCTTCTCAATTATTTTGGTTTGGCCGAATAGGCCATGGTTCTAATGATCATTTTTGGCCGAATATAGGGACAAGAATACTTGTGTGGCCGATTTGTTTATTCGAGATTTAGGACTCTCGTTAGTATCAGGTGTGTACATACACATCTTATGACTTTTTAATATGCTAAGTGTTATTTTATGTCTAATCAATTTGTGTAGACATGGATGTAATACCTTCATGGTATTAACAAGGACTCGGGTAAGTCTTTATTGCTATGAGATTATTATTTGATGCTTTGGGAAGCATGACACATTTGGTATGTGTATTATTTGATATATGGCTTATGATAATCGATTGGATGTTGTTAAATAAATCTATCAACATGATTTTTTGTATATGCATATGAATGATTGATATGGGTTGATGAGAGGAGGGGGCAGTGATATTCGTGTCGACGGACACCAGTGTTTTGGTAACACATCGTGACTACGGTCACCAGAGGTTTGGTACCTCCAGAGGTTTGGCACCTCATAGCGACTTGTCCCTGTGGTTTACACCACCGTGGGTTGGCCCCACTTTGAGATATGGGATTGTCCGCGGTGATTTGGTATCACACGATGGGTTGGCCCCATCATCTATTTTGTGACTTTGGTCACCAAAGTGTTTTGGTAACACAATCGTGTCTTGGACACCGGTGATTTGGTATCACATTTGTGACTATATGTCACGGTGGTTTGGCACCACCAGTGGTTTGGTACCACACGGGGTAGAAAAAGGTGTTTGGATGGCTAGGTTGGGTGCATATTTTAATGCATGTTAAATTGTTATAAATTGTGTATGTTGTTGAATTAAACCGGGAAAAAGGGTTACACATTGGGTCTTGATGACTCACCTTTTTCCTTTAACATTTTCAGGTGATTCGTAGCTGCGGATAAGGAGTCGGATGAACTCGAGGTGGCCATGCGATAAAAATAAGGACTAGGTGGATTTTGAACTATTTTATTTTATTATGGGTTTGATTTATTTTGTAATAAGGCCTCCTAGAATTATATTTTGGTTATTTATCTGTTTTGGATAATCGGTTTAACAACTTAATGACTTGAAAAATGGTTACACATGTTTTATGAAAATTAATACGTAAAATGTTTTATTGTGCCATCGGGTACACTTGAAATTTGTAAACAACATGACTCAACAAATATTTTTTTTAAAATAAAATTAAGCATGGTTTTTAACAAAGACATTTAAATTGAATGGCATTTCAACTAATTTCAAAATCGGTCTTAAAATGGTTTTCAAAATGTTTTCTCAGTAGCATACCAAATTCGGTCATAATGTTTGGGCCTGGGTTTGGGGTGTTACAAAATTGGTATCGAGCCAGTTCAAAGCTCTCGGTGTGGGGCCCAAGGCCCAAAATGTTTTTAGTAGCCTATTTGAAATATTTTGGATTTTTAATAAGCATGGCACCGAGTCTCCCAGCATCTATCCGCCCAGTAAGTACCTCTAACTTTTTGTGTGGATTATTATTGTAGAAGGGTAGGAGACATGGGACGAGATAGTGATAAATACCTTAAACTTTAGGACTAGTTTACCCCAAACAAAGACATAAGACTTTAATGGCCTAAATAAAACCAACCACGGGACCAAGTCGCGAGAGTTAGGGTGTGGTAATCTTGGTGCGCATGTCTAGGATTGGATCCGGAAGAGCTTGGTATTTAAGCAGTCCTCGTGACTCACCTCCTCTTCGCGAGATTCCTACCTGGTGCGTAGCTTTGGTTCACCCTAAACCAAGAGGACCCGGTCATAGGTAAAACCCTAAATAAAACCCGAAAGGGACTAGCCATGTTTTATGGAAAACTTCGGTTTTAAAACCACTAAATTATCTCTTTTAGATAGTAGGACAAATTTATCTTTAGAAATTATCAAATATTCCCGGTTTACAAAAAAAAATTTACCGAAATGCCCCTAGTGGCAAAATTACGAAAATACCCTTGATTTCTAAAATTACCATATTACTCGATTTCAATAAATTTCTTCTACTTTGCAAAAGTACCCAAATTGTTGTATTTCAAAATAATACCCTGACTTCTGAAATTTTAAAATTACCCCCGATTGACAAAATTACCAAAATACCCCTGATTTTCAAAATTTTGCCATACCTTTAAATTGAGAATTTCTCGAAAATACTCCTCAGTTTTAGAAATTACAAAATGTTTTGATTTATAAAAGTTTTCAAATTTCTTCGGTTTATTACAAAAATATCCCTGTAGGAAAATGACGAAAATGCCCTGGGATAGAAACGGACAGTAATGCCCGAAGAGTGCATAGGTATGAAAGGTATAGGGAATGGATGTACTTTTCTGTGTAAATTAGGACAGAAGACTTAAAACTTTGATTGATCAAAAGAATCTCTATTAAACTCTTTTCATAAAATTTCTTCGCGGATAATCAAGTGAAACATGTACTAATTCATAAAATTTCCTAATCAAATTAAAGCGCGATAATTAGAATGAGTTTTAGAGGACGTGGCCGTCGTGGACGCGGAAGGGGTAGGATGACCGTGTCAGAACCTGTCGGGTCGGGTCAGGGATCTGAGAATGAGGTACCACCGCCAGCACCACCCCCAACCTTTGGAGCTGAGGAGCAGGATCAAACAGGTGATGACGCAGTCTCACAAGCAATGCTGCGGGTTCTATGAAGGGTAGCTGGAATGGGTGGAGGTGGAGGAGCTCTAAGTCGGTTCTGAGAGACTTGAGCTAATCTGAGCTGAATTTTTCGAGGTGTGTCCGGTAGCGCCCAATACTACCGGTGAGTATTGGCTAGAATCGATCGAAAGAATCATGGATGAGATAGATTTGACAAATGAGGAGAAACCGAAAGGAGCGGTGTCGCTTCTCAAGGATGAGTCCTATCGATGGTGGCTCACGGTGCGCGTGATGGTGCTACGGCAGATGATCTTACTTGGGAGTATTTCAAACCGCTTATCGGAAGAAGTATGTGGGCACAAGCTACATTGATGCTCAGAGGAAAGCTTTTCTGGGGTTGGTACAAGGGAATAAGTCTGTGTCGGAATATGAAGCGAAATTCCTAAGGCTGAGTCGTTACGCTTAGGGAATAGTGGCATCGGAGCATGACCGTTGTGTTCGCTTTGAAGACGGGCTTAGGGATGAGTTAAGGTCTGCGATTGCTCCTGGCCCGAGAGCGTGAGTTTCTTTGTCTTGGTGGAGAAGGCCAAGATAGCCAAAGGAGTCAAAGAGTCCGTGAGGCAGGGTTATGATAGGAGCAAGCTGAAAAGAGGCTTTGGGTCGTCTGGGTCAAGTGGTATTGTTCAGAAAAGGCTTAGATAGAGTGGGCCAAATCAGGCAGGAAGGTCCACAGCTGCTAATCAGAGACCGGCCCAGTGTAATCGATGTGGGAAGTTTCATTGGGGTGAATGTTGGACCGGAGGGAAAGGATGTTTCGAGTGTGGTTCGCTAGAACACATCGTGTGAGGATCGTCCGCGTAAGCAAGCTAGGAATCATCCAAGGTCAAGGTCAAGGTCGGTTCGCTCGTAAAGGAAGGACCAAAGACCGCAGAGGTCGTGGCAATGGTAGAGGTGGTTATGGCTTTAGTAGAGGTCGTGGAGTAGCCGGCAGAGGTATTGGCAACACGGAGGCTAGACAGCCTGGTTTGGTGTATGCTGCGAGGCGTCGTGAGGAGGGAGACGCACCGGACGTCATAACCGGTACGTTTTTAATCGTTGGTGTTCCATATACTACTTTGATAGATGTGGGTTCGACGCATTCTTACGTTGCTAGTAGCATAGTTGAGACCATGAGTTTAGTTCCTGTGACTGCTCCTAGGAGGATGACTGTACTTAGTCCTCTAGGTCACTCTGTAGTAGTAGACAAGCTGTATAGGGATGTACCCCCTAGAACTCCAAGGGGTAGTGTTTGTTGCCAATCTGATGGAACTGCCGTTTGAGGAGTTCGATTTGATCCTTGGTATGGACTGGTTGGTTAAGTATCAGGCAAGGTTGGACTGCGTTGCTAAGCGCATGGTTCTTAAGATGGCTGAGGGTGATGAAGTGGTCATGATAGGTAATAGAAGAGATTACCTATCTAATGTAGTGTCTACGTTGAAGGCTGAAAAGATGGTCAAGAAAGGTTGCGAGGCGTTTTTGGTTCGAATTTGTGCCTTGGAAGCTAAGGAGTCAGTGGTTGAGAAGGTCCGAACAGTAAGGGAATTCGCTAATGTGTTCCCAGAAGAACTTCCGGGTCTGCCTCCAGATCGGGAAGTTGAGTTTGGTATAGACTTGCTACCTGGAACGGCACCTGTGTGAATAGCACCTTACCGAATGGCACCAAAGGAATTGGTGGAGCTGAAGGCTCAAATTCAGGAGCTTTTGGACCGAAGATTTATCCGACCAAGTATATCTCCGTGGGGAGCACCTGTGTTGTTTGTTAAGAAGAAGGACGGTTCAATGCGGATGTGTATCGACTACCGCCAATTGAACAAGTTAACGATCAAGAATAGGTATCCGTTGCCTCGGATTGATGACTTGTTTGACCAACTGAAGGGTGCATCGGTATTTTCGAAGATAGATCTTAGGTCGGGATATCATCAACTCAAGGTGAAGGAGGTTGATGTGCACAAGATGGCATTCCGAACAAGGTATGGGCATTACGAGTTTTTGGTGATGCCTTTTGGGTTGACTAATGCACCAGCAGCATTCATGGACTTAATGAATAGAGTGTTTCAGCAGTACTTGGATCAATTTGTCGTGGTGTTTATAGACGACATATTGGTTTACTCAAAGACGGAGAAGGAGCATGACATGTATTTGCGTATAGTTCTACAAGTACTGAGAGAGAAGTAGTTATATGCCAAATTCAGTAAGTGTGAATTTTGGCTTAGAGAGGTGGCTTTCTTAGGTCACGTGGTGTCAGCGGAAGGGATTAGAGTAGATCCTCGCAACGTGGAAGCGGTGTTGGATTGGAAACCGCCTAGGTCAGTGGCAGAAATTCGAAGCTTTTTGGGTCTGGCAGGATATTATCGGAGGTTTGTGGAAGGATTCTCTTTAATCGCAGCGCCGTTGACTAAGTTGTTAAGAAAGGGAGTTCCATTTGTATGGTCGGAGAAGCAACAAGAAAATTTTGACAAGCTAAGGAAGATTTTGTGGAAGCTCGGTTTTGTAGTACTGACGAGGCGGGAAAGTTGTTTACGGTCATCGTGATGCATCCCATCTTTGGTTTGGGATGTGTATTGATGCAAGAAGGGAAGGTAGTGGCCTATCGTCCCATCGCCTAAGACCGCATGAGGTTAACTATCCAACGCACGACTTGGAGTTAGCGGCAGTAGTCTTCGCTTTGAAAATATGGCGGCATTACTTGTATGGGGAAAAGTCAATAGTCTACACGGATCATAAAAGTTTGAGGTATCTTTTGACTCAGAAGGATTTGAATTTGAGGAAGCGTCGGATAGGCAGAAGTCTTACGCCGATCTCAAGCGCAAGGAAATGGAATACGAGGTAGAAGATAAAGTCTTTCTGAAGGTGTCGCCTTGGAAGAAGGTGTTGCGTTTTGGGCGAAAAGGGAAGTTAAGCCCAAGGTTCATCGGCCCGTATACTGTGTTGAAGCGAGTAGGACCGGTAGCTTACCAGCTCGAACTACCGGCAGAGTTGAGTCAGATTCATGACGTCTTTCATGTGTCGATGCTTAGCGGTATCGGATCGGTCGGATCCATCGCACGTCGTGCGATGGCGAGATTGAGGTTAACACCGACTTACCTTTCGAGGAGGAACCGATTTGATTTTAGATCGTGATGTCAAGGTTTTGCGTAGAAAGTCGGTACCTTTAGTGAAAGTGCTATGGCGAAACCATGGTACGGAGGAAGCAACGTGGGAACCCGAGGATGTGATGCGCAAAGCAATACCCCCATCTTTTACGATCGGGTAATTTCGAGGTCGAAATTATTTTAAGGGGGCAGAACTGTAACATCCCAAAATAGGGGTTATTTGGGATTGAATTATTTTTCTTGTGTATGAATTTCTGTGATATTATATGTGGTGTTATAAGACTTAATTAGGAGTCTTGAGTAAGCTCGGTTTAGTAGGATAATTCTTAGTATGGCTTATTTAATGAAGAGGATTAAATGAGCTTAGCACTTAAGTTAATTTAAGTGTATATTAAAGCACAAGAGGAGTTAGCGGCAAGTTGGTTAAAGAGCTTGAAAGGTTGCATGAGGTTAATGGTTCGAGTAGTAGGTATAGCATTTTTAAAGTTTATTTTTGTATGTTAGCTTTAATGGACTGGTCAAACATAATTATGATAGGTGGACTAATAATTTTGGTAAGTTGAATTGTTGTTTAAGGAAAGCATGGAATAAGGGATAAGATTCCTAAGGTTATGGTAAGATATCTTGAAGTTATGGTAAATTGAGGGACAAAGGCTTGGTTTGTGGGAAATGTTTTGGAAACAAATTCATGGCCTTTATGCCATGAACTTGACGGCAATGTGGCTAAGGGGGATTTGGCCGAATATGCTAGTTGTTTGGAAAGGCTTAGGAATTGTTTTGGTCATTTCTTTCATTTGGTGCAAAAGTTGCAAAACATTTTCTCTCAAACACTTTTCTTTTGGCCGAATTCTACATTGTGGTAAGCCTAAACTCTTTTGACCATTTGGTCATTTTTGATCATTTGCTATTTTCTCCTTTTCATTCTCTCAAAACCAAACTTGCATTAACCTTTTGTTCTCCTATTCGCTTTGCTAAAACATTAAAAACCTCCTATACACTCTTCTTTGCCAAATTATATTTCTCTTCCTATTATTTTCTTTTTGTCCCATAGCCGAATATACCTTTTTGTTGTGCCGAAAATCTTCTTCTCCTATCTTGATCAACTTTGGCCGAATATTGAAGGTAACATAGATTTCCTCGGTACTTCTCTAGCAATCGGTTTTGGTAAGGTGGTAAGGGTTTATTTCAAAGGATTATTCTTTTAAGTTTTCGTTTAAGCCGAGAAGGCTAATAACCTTGATGATGATGGTTGATTGTAGGAAAGTGAGGCCGATTCATTTAGGAGTGTGTTGGCTAGTGTTCAAAGGCTTTTGGGTAAGATTTTAGGTTCACAAGGAACCCTTCTCAATTATTTTGGTTTGGCCGAATAGGCCATGGTTCTAATGATCATTTTTGGTCGAATATAGGGACAAGAATACTTGTATGGCCGATTTGTTTATTCGAGATTTAGGACTCTCGTTAGTATCGTGTGTGTACATACACATCTTATGACTTTTAATATGCTAAGTGTTATTTTATGTCTAATCAATTTGTGTAGACATGGATGTAATACCTTCATGGTATTAACAAGGACTCGGGTAAGTCTTTATTGCTATGAGATTATTATTTGATGCTTTGGGAAGCATGACACATTTGGTATGTGTATTATTTGATATATGGCTTATGATAATCGATTGGATGTTGTTAAATAAATCTATCAACATGATTTTTGTATATGCATATGAATGATTGATATGGGTTGATGAGAGGAGGGGGCGTGATATTCGTGTGTCGCGGACACCGGTGTTTTGGTAACACATCGTGACTACGGTCACCGTGAGGTTTGGTACCTCCAGAGGTTTGGCACCTCATAGCGACTTGTCCTTGTGGTTTACACCACCGTGGGTTGGCCTCACTTTGAGAGATGGGATTGTCTGCCAGTGATTTGGTATCACACACGATGGGTTGGCCCCATCATCTATTTTGTGACTTGGTCACCGGTGTTTTGGTAACACAATCGTGTCTTTGGACACCAAAGTGATTTGGTATCACATTTGTGACTATATGTCAAAGTGGTTTGGCACCACCGGTGGTTTGGTACTACACGGGGTAGAAAAAGGTGTTTGGATGGCTAGGTTAGGTGCATATTTTAATGCATGTTAAATTGTTATAAATTGTGTATGTTGTTGAATTAAACCGGGAAAAAGGGTTACACATTGGGTCTTGATGACTCACTTTTTCCTTTATCATTTTCAGTGATTCGTAGTCTGCGAATAAGGAGTCGGATGAACTCGAGGTGGCCATGCGATAAAAATAAGGACTAGGTGGATTTTGAACTATTTTATTTTATTATGGGTTTGATTTATTTTGTAATAAGGCCTCCTAGAATTATATTTTGGTTATTTATCTGTTTTGGATAATCGGTTTAACAACTTAATGACTTGAAAAATGGTTACACATGTTTTATGAAAATTAATACGTAAAATGTTTTATTGTGCCATCGGGTACACTTGAAATTTGTAAACAACACGACTCAACAAATATTTTTTTTAAAATAAAATTAAGCATGGTTTTTAACAAAGACATTTAAATTGAATGGCATTTCAACTAATTTCAAAATCGGTCTTAAAATGGTTTTCAAAATGTTTTCTCTGTAGCATACCAAATTCGGTCATAATGTTTGGGCCGGGTTTGGGGTGTTACATGCTCTATTATTTATATTCATATTGGGGAAATAGGTAATGTGGTAGAACTATTTTGGATTATTGATCTTTAAACAGTTTGATTTGGCTTATAAGAATTTCATGTTATTTTTATGTTAGAATTTTTAAACATTAATGTTGGTATAATGATTCTTGCTTGGATGATTGGACGCTTTGGTCTAATAAATTTAGCCAAGCATGATGAAATAAACAAAGTACTTGATGCATGTTGCTTAGGAACTATTTGAAATGAATTATTTACTCTTCTATGCTACATTTTTAGCCTCAGTAGTAGAGGTATCGATAGTTGGCTTTGAAAATTGATACCTATGTGAATTAAAACATATAGGAAAATAGAATAGGGATTTGGTATCGATACCTTATCTCGAGTATCGATACTCAAGACTAAAGTATTGATAATTTATAGCAAGTATCGATTATTTTTTATAATTGGGATTTTTGGCCAGAAAACAGTAAGCTACTTTGGTATCATTTTTCCAAGTGGTATTGATACCACTCAAAGAAAATATCGATACCTAAATGACAGTATCGATACCTATGAGCAGTTTTATGAAAGTTTGCTAAATAGCCCTTATGCATGATTCTAACTAATTGTTAGACCGATTAATGAATGATTTGCATGTAACAATGTCAATTAACTAACTGGATGACTTAAAACTTATACGGGTTACCAAAAGAAGATCGGTTTGCTTGGATCTAGTTTCCTATTTGATGTACATGATACGGGACGGTGGTGTGGCATCTCGTATTTGGGCTTAGCGACCGGGCCAGGTATAGGGTGTTACAAATACAATTCAAAATAGCAATAATCGAAGTAGTTTCGGATTTTAGAAACTTAAATCATAAACTCTGAGTAATTTTTCGACGACTGTCTTTTCCTTTCTTTTTCGAGGAATCTAGAGTCAACGTTAGCTAGGGATTAACATAAGCACAACAATTCATCAATATACAAACAAATTTGCACTCAATCTAAACTAGCATAACTTTTATTCTAGAACTCATATTTTTAAACCTTTTTCACTATAATCCATTTAGGACCTTCTATTTCTCATTTATACTACAAATTTTGAAATTTGTGCATTTTAGTCTCTATTGTACAAAATAATAAAGTAACTTTACAATTTAGTCCTTTTCACTTTTACACTGAAAATCTATCAATATAGTTCCTAAAACTTCAAGAATCTATCAATGGCATCTTCCAAAACTTTAGTAGTTTCAAAAAGTAATACACGGGTCAGATAAATTAAGTTCTCGAGATTCCAAAAACATACAAATGACAAGAAAATTACTAAATTGAACTAACCAATTTAAGGATTGAAAATTAAGAATTGTAGGTCATGTGTTCTCCTTCCTCACTTCTCCTCTCCTGAATTTGCATGTATAAAATGGAAAAGAAATGTTTGTTTCTTCATGGAATCCCACTCTCCATGTTTACTTATTTTATTATTTAGTAATTTTGTAATAATTTATAACATTTTATTCAATTGACCCATATGTTACCATCCACTATCAATAGAACAGTGGTCTAATTGCCTCATAAGTCCCTTAATCAAGTTATAAATAATGATTCCCTAACAATGGGACTTTTGACACTTTTACAACTTGGTCCATGTACCCTAATTAGTCTCCAATTCGATAAAATTACATATCCAAAATTTAATTCACTTGTAATATAACCTCCATAAATATTTAATAAAATATTCACAAGTCCGATTTATAGAGATGGGGTCTCGAAACCACGTTTTCTGGCACCATTAATTTTCGCGTCGTTACAATTGCCCTGGAAGAAAATTCTACAATTTGGCCGAAAAGGGAAACTCAGTTCGAGTTTCATTGGGCCGTATGAGGTTCTTAAGAGAATAGGGTCGATAGCATATTGTTTAGCATTATCGATGGAACTTGGAAAGATCCATAATTTTTTTTCATGTGTCGATGTTGCGATAGTACCAATTTGATCCTTCTCATGTGGTTTCTCTAGTAGAAATAGAATTATGGCCTAAAATGATGTATAGTAGGGAATCGATAAATGTTTTGGCCTGGGAAATTAAGAAATTGAGAAAAAACGAATAAGTTTAGTATAAGTTCTTTGGAAACATCACAATATTGAGAAAGCCACTTAGGAACCGAAAGAAACTATGAAATTGCATTATCTGAACCATTTCTCTGGTAAGAATTTCAGGGATGGAAATTCCTTTATGGTGGAGCATTATAACAACGCATTTTCAGTGGTACTGAAAATTGTGGTTTCAAAACCCCATTTTTTGATGATTAAGTCAGTAAATATTATTTGTTAATATTTACGATTTTATTATTGTATTATTTTGATATTTGGTTAGGTAATTTTGATGAACGATCAGTAATTAAGGTACAAGGACTAAATCATAAAAATCGTAAAAAAACTATTGCTATTGGTTTTATAAGTTAAAATGCTTATTTGTTTAAATGCTCAAGGGTTTAGGGGGCAATTAGACCACATTAATGAGATAGTGGACGTGAATGCTCTATTTTCTTTAGTATCTTATTTGTTAAAAACATCATCATCTTCTTTAGTTTTTTTCATCGTTTCTTAAAAGAAACATTCAAAGAACCATTTTTGAAGTTTAAAGGTTTGACCAAGCTATTCTTCTTGCATGTAAGTAAATTGAAGTTCTTCTATAGTAAATTTTATGTTTTTGAGATCATTGTAGCTTAATCTACCTAACATGTACCTTTGTTTTTGGAACTATTAAAGTTTTAAAAGTTTGCCATTGATGATTTTTGAAGCTTTTAATGTTGAAATGGTAGCTTGTAAGCTTAGAATTGGAAATGGAAATGGGACTAAATTGTAAAGAGAATTTGTTATTTTTTTAGTTTAAGGACTAAAATAAAAATATGGTAAAACTGTCATGAGAATTTAATGGAAATTTATAGTAGAGGCTTGTAGAAGGGCATGATTGAAAACAGATTGAAAAATGAAGTTCAATTGTGGAAGTTATAATCATTTCGGTTTTAAGGACTAAATTGAATAAATTGAAAAACTTTTTAAGGAAATTGTGAAAATGGAATTTATATGTTGTTAAAGTTGTGTGACCCAAATTCTTGTTAAAAAAAGTGGTAAGATAGGGGGGTTTGTGGGGACGAAAGCTGCAGCACGCCGCAAATCCCCATTAGGCATAAAACTAGACTGGGGTTGTAACTAGGGTGCAGGGGCCTCTACAGTATAGTACAGATTGCACAAATGGAATCAGTATAGAAGTACACTTCTTTTATTTGATATTATTTGAATAAGGTGTTTCAAACTTACTGCATTGCTTCTATTAGATTTTGATTAGAATAATGATTTTAAACCTATAAATAGACGTAGTCGTCTCTCCTCTTGTATCATTCGAATGCAACAGTTAATGAATTTTTCTTCTCCTCTACTCGTGGTTTTTCCCGAAAGGGTTTTCATGTAAAATCTGTGTGTTTTATTTTTCTCTCTTTCTTTGTTATTCATTTTTATTACGGCGTTTGAACTTCACATATGTCATATGCATAGTATAAGGGGTTTTAAGGTATTTGAAACTGAAATTTGAAATGAATTATTATACAAATGAATAATTAAAACAACCAGAAGATAAATGCGGAAAAGGAAAACTTGCAGAGTAGTCCTTGGCGTCATATTTGTTGTTGTTTCTTTGGTTAGGTAAGTTCGTATAATACTTATATTGATTATTATTTATCATTGTGGTATGGTATGTGTAGTACTTGTAATTAAATTGCTATGTGATAATGACTTTGAATATTGGAGGGATTAAATTGCAAAGTAAGGTATAATTGATGATTATGAATGTATATGGTGATGTGCAAAGGACTAAAATGGAATGAACATGAATTGAGGTCCATACGAACTTAGTGAACGACTAGGATACAAATGACATCTCATTAGGGTGTTCAAGGTACCAGGTGTTAGTCTTGTATGTTTTACCGATGGCTAAGGATCAACATGTGTAGCGGATCCTTCATAGCTCGCGTGAGCAACATCGAGTAAAATTCTCATCCTACCCATAGCTCGTGTGAGCAGACCCATATTCACAACTCGTGTGAGCATTTATATTCAAAAATTGTGTGAGCATTCATATTCATAGCTCGTGTGAGCATTTCTATCTAGAGTATCCGTGGTTATTTCATTATAGTTCTTCAGGTGAAAATATGGCTTATGGTATGGAAATGGAAATATGATATAAACTATGATATGAATGTTGTTATATGAAGCATGTATTCTTGATATGTTTAGGATGCAACGGCATGAAATATGTTCTATACTTTATTATGAAGATGAACTAACCTTGTTGGTTATGGACTTGCTTAGGATATCAAGGAATAATATGTTTCGTATTTATATACTTTTACATTCAACTCTTGAGTTATGTTAATGTTAGGTAAGTTGTGTTAATTTTTGTACGAACTCACTAAGCATTAAGTATGCCTACTTTTGTTCCTTTTTCTTTCTCATAGATTTTTGAAAACTGTGCAATCTGTTGGATCTCGTCAGAGCTCACACTATCCAACTAGCTGCTCGATAGACTTTTGATCATTTTGGCTCGGTTATAAGGGGCATTTAAATAGATGTAGTTGCATGAATGTTTATGTGAGATTTAGGCTTTTGCTTTAGACTCATTGATGTTAATTATGTGGTCATTTGAACCTTGTAAATATATGTGTTATGTGTTGCTTTGATTGTGCTTAAATGGTTAAGTGATGACTCCTAATGTTGGAAATGGTATGGAACTTGTATATGTCTTAATGTGACAGCATGACTGAGGTTAGAATTAGTTTGATTGAATTGGAAGTTTGAATTGTGAATGTTTGGCATTTTAGGTAGTTTTTGAATAGTTTGAAAATGGTTAGGGGATTAGGACTATGGTTTAAGTTGTATTTTGCATGTTTTGAGTAGGTGTACCTTTGGTTTTATTATTGGTATACAATTTGGCATGGTTGAATTGGTTGCTTGTTGCAAAGACACATTGTTGTTGCGCATGGTCTGGCACACAGCCGTGTGTCTCCACATTGGTTGGTGACACGACCATGTGACCATTGAGGTAAGTTGGTGTATATTCCACACGGTTTCCAATTGTCACACGGGCTACCCACATGCTCGTGTAGGCATTTGTTGACGAAGTTTTGACTTATACATAGTCCCAGTATGTCAGACGGCCTAGGCACACAGCTATGTGAATTTTTGTTGAGTTTTTTACATTTTGGTCCACATGGTTTCAGTGAGTTACATGGCTAGGCCACACAGCCATGCAACTCCTTCTTCACAGGGCCACAGTTTTTCACATAGCCTGGATAGTGACCCTTGTTTGCAAAATTTTCCTTACTTTTTTCTAAGTTTTTAAATAAGTCCTTATTTGTTCTCGGGTTGACTTATGAGCTTTCGTAAGCTCGTTTGAGACTCAGTTTTGATTGTGAACAAGAAGAATACATGAATGTATGAAATATTGCTATTTCTTTCAATTTTAAAGATGATTGTCAAGGTGTTTCATTCTATTATATTCTACAGCATCCTGTAGCTCGAGTCCGGTGACCAGACCGGGTGAAGGGTGTTACATTCAATCCTTCAAGAAGTGCTCAGTGGAACTGTATTGAAAACAAGTTCCCATCTTTTCTTGGCATTCTTTGAATTGGTTCGTACTACAGTTCTCGCAAACTGGTTTACTTGCATTCTGAACACTACCCGTACTGGCCACAGATGCAGCCTAAGGTCTTTGACAACTATGTCTGGACATATCTCTCTCGAAAAAATCTTGGCTTTTTTGGTGGAGGATTCAAAATTGATCTAGTCTTACTCCATTTATCGGTATCTCAGAGCTTCGATTTAACCTTCTTCTTTTCGTTGCATATATCTTTCATATTTTATGCTTATTTAGATAAAATCACAAACTCTTTCAAATCTAAAGCCCCTATAAAAATTCATATATTTTCATTTAATCCCAAAAGTGGGTGCATAATTCGACCTTTGTCGATATAATCTCTCAAGCGTATTTACTGAGTCAGATAAATTCCAGCTCATACTTAGCCACTGACATGCTTCCCTACTTCAATTCTAGAAACTATTTCTTTTTCTTTTCTAAATACAGTTGGCTGATATATTTCTTTCTGAATTAAAATTGGATGAAGCCCCAATTCACACTATCTTTCAATACAATCTCTGTCAAAGTGGTCCACCACTGGTAAGCTTCTTCTTTTAGTAGTGATACGACATATATCAAACTATCCTTGGGTGAACAAACCATTTCATCGAGAGCTCATAAGTATTTTCTAACCAATATTCAACTCTAGCTGGATCATCATCAATTTTACACTAAAATTCTTCAGGCGTACACTTTCGAATCTTATCAATCGGAGACCAATGAATAGTCATTGTATTAGCGTTTAGAAGATAAAGGGGTGCCATTAGAGTCATGATCGGGGATGGAGGTTGTACATGAGGTTGCAGAGCTAGAGGGTTAGCTCCCAAAAACTAAGTGAATCGGTGGTTCATCATCTGGAAAAAGGCATCTCTTGCCTCACTTCCAGGCATTTGCAAAACTGGAACACTATGATTGGCTTCCTGATAAGAAGCTATAATATTACTATCTATCTCATCAGATACAACACGATTTGTTTCGACCAACATGGTTATTTATATGGAAAACAAAGTCAACTCTGATCACGAGGCATCACACTATCATAGGTTATTGTGACATATATTTCTAGACTCATACGCACTATGTTTCAATCCTAGAATCGACTAAACCGTAACCTTGATACCACTAAATTTAACATCCCTCGCCCAACCCAATCGTCTGGCTGAGTTATCGGATGCTACAGTCATTTTCGGAGCAACTACTGTCAAACATACTGAAATTATATCATTTAATCAAACATTCATGTCATAAATAAATTTACAATATGATATATAATTAAATCCAAGCCTTAATCGAGCTTACAAACGATCTTTTATAGAACTAATCATGAAATAGGACCAAATTGAAAAGTTTTGAAAATTCAGGGCTAATGTTTTGACGTCACATTCTCTACGTCGCGATGTCGTAAAATAATTTGTCACGTCACAACGTCAGGCCACTCGACGTCGTGAGTCACATACTGTCGGTCAATATTGCGACAAGGAAAACGTGATTTTCGGGACGAGGACTATTTTTTTATACAAATTAGGTCATTTGGTACTTATTTCATGTTAATCTTTCAATTAATTCAATCGGTTTTTATTTACACCACATTTCTTGCAAAAGAACATACCATAACAATGCATTAATCCATTACCCAATCAACCGATTCAAGATAGACTCAATTGGATAACAAAACATACCAACTTAACTTATTCAAATTCAACTTATCAACCATACCTTATCCATTCAGGATCATCATTTTACCTATACCATTCCTACTCAAACATACCATTTTGAATACAATTCATATAGCTTACATATTACCAAACAATCAAATATAAGTAAGAATTAACCTTATCATAAACCAAACATTATAAAGGATTCAAACTTAACCTATCATTCAAAGTAAACACATATATTAACACCTATGTACATGCCACATAACTGAGAATAAAAATGACCAAAAGACTATCAAGTCTATGGTAGGATAGTGTGGTCTTCAAGTTGACTCGATCAATAGGTTTCACAAATCAACAATCTACAGGGAAAAGAAAACTAACAAGTAAGCATAACAAATGCTTAGTAAGTCCATTTGAAATTTACGTAACTTACCTTGGCATTTATATCAATTTAAACATTTGAACTCAATGGTATAATACATGACATCCATTGGCATCCATTCACTAACATGTGCAATTCAACAACAACAATATATATTAGCTCATATGCATAGCCAAACTATAATGCTCAATTTACATTCATAAGAATCCATTCCATGCACTTATGTTCATTTCAACCATTTCGTTTCCATTTAATACATTTTCATTTCTATTTTCGCCTAGAGAACTATAGCAAATTAAACTAGGATACACGTGACTAATTTGCTCACATGAGTTAACATATTTGGGTTGTAACACCCTTAACACGTATCCGTCGCCGGATTAGGGTTATGGAGTATTATCAAACAAATGAAACATTTAAACATACATTTCATAAGTTATCATAAACACATTATAAAACAATAATTAACATACATATCGTCCCTAAATCGAGCCCTCGAGGCCCAAAAAATACCTTAGAAACAATTTGGGACTAAATCGAAAACATTGGAAAGTTTAAGAAAAATTCATAAAATTTTAGAAACAGGGGTCATAAGGCCGTGTGCCTCACACAGCTGAAACACACGCCCGTGTCTTAGGACGTGTAACCTTCGAACTAGGGACACACAGCCGTGTCCTTGCCCGTGGCCTCACCTGTGTAACTCTCTGAGTAGGGTCACATGACCGTGTACCAGGCCGTGTAGCTCTCGAAATAGCCTCATACGCCCGTGTTTTAGGCGGTGTACCTCACTAACTTGTAAAGAAAAGAACCTACAAGAGACACACGCTCGTGTCTTAGGCCGTGTGGACATAAATTTGCCCAAAATCAAGCCATTCTCAACACCAAATCATGCATTGTAACACCCTTAACTCGTATCCGTTACTGGAATAGGATTGCGAAGCATTACCATACAAACGAAACATTAAAACATACATTTCATACATCATTTCAAACATGATCTAAATACATTCAATCACATACATAACATCCCTTAATCGAGCTCTCGAGGCCCTAGAAATACCTTAGAAACAATTCGGGACCAAATTGGAAACAATAGGAAAGTATAAGAAAAAGTTAGAAAAATTGGACTGTAGGGGTCACACGGCCGAGACAGACGCCCATGTGCAGGCTATGTAACTCTCGAAATAGCCACATGCGCCCGTGTGCTAGGCCGTGTGCTAGGTCGTGTAACAGCCTGACTTGCATGCATTGAAACCTATAGGGGACATACAGTCGTGTCGCCTGGTCATGTGTCACACACGGCTGACTCACACGCCCGTGTCTCAGGCCACGTGGACATGAAATTGGCCAAAATCAAGCCATTTCATGCAACCACCTAAAAGCATTTTGTACACATAATCAAGGCATCATAACATGACCAAAACCAACGTGAAATGACCAATTCAATAGTCCAAAATCATTCAACCAATATGCCATTCAAGGCACCTCAAATGCAAGCATACAAACTTACCAAATCATATATATTTGATCACTTTTCTACTATGAAACATAATTCACTTTTACCAAGTCATACCTCAAATATGACCATTAACACTTCAACATAACCTACCATTTGAGCCATACCATTCATGCATCACAAGTACCAAAATGACACAATCCAACCAACATCAAATGGTACCAACAACAAACTTATGCATGGCAAAAACATCACCTAACATTCAACTAGATACTAAATCAAGTTCACCTATACATGTCATTATAACCTTGGCCAAAACATAAAAAAAACTACCGAAATTTATGCTGGATAGTGTGATAAATTTTAGACAAGCTTCCAAACCGATTGAACTTTTGATTATCTATAGAACATAGGAAAGGAAACTACGTAAGCAGATAATGCTTAGTAAGTTCGTAAAACATGAATATAACTTACCATTTCAGTATGTAACATTAAGATTAAGCATAATATAATCCAACCACAAGCTTGGTACATGCCTAAGCACCATCAACAACACATGTTAGTGCCATCAAACATAATTCACTTGAATTTAACATAAGCTATTATACATGAACATGCTTCATTTGAATTCATCACTTTCATTAACATAAACATACTTCCATTGAAGCTTACCATTTTAGTCCTTTTCATAATTACATAATATAGTTCATTTGCACTCTTACCATTCTTTTCTTTTCATGCCCATTGAACCGTTTAGAATATCATCAGATACTCGGGAAAGCTCACACGAAGTGAACTTAACATATAACTGTAACCTTTCTTTTACATCGTTGTTCACTCAAGTTGTGAAATGGGCCTGCTCACACGATCTGTGGGTCGAAATGTAAGCTACACGATGCTGCTCACATGAGCTATATAGTATCCGCAACAAATGCAGGACCTCAACCATTGGTAGGACATTTAAGACCAACATCCGAAACATGAAAACCCTAATGACATGTCATTTGTATCCTACGAATTCCTGAGGTTCAACCGGGACTCGATAACCATCATAGCATTGTTGGATAATTATCATTCAATTATATGGTAATTAACATACTAACATATAATAGAAAATAACATTAAAACGATAATTCTTCATACGAACTTACCTCGACGATTAGAGCGGAAAAATGAAGTCGATTAATTCGAGGATTTAACTTTTTTCCAATCTAAATTCGTACGAGGTCTATCTTGATCTAAATAGACAAATTCAATCCATTTAATACTTACATTATTCAATTCAGTCCATATTTCAATTTTGCAAAAACTACTATTTTACCCCTAACATTTTAACTTTTCACAATTTAGTCCTTAAGCTCATAAATTGAAATTTAAACATTTTCATCCTTTTCTCAAGCCAACCGATTTCTCTAGGGACCTATATCAATCCATAAAAATCATCATTTCAGAAATTTACTATGTAATTTTACCACTTTTACAAATATGACATTTTCATAAAAAATCACTTTAATATTATGTCCATCTTTGTCCACTAACATTATAAATGATCTAATTACCATTTAAGTCCACTCACATTTAAGTTTCATAGAAACTTGACTCCTTTTACTAATAAAACTCTACTTTTGCACCTTTTACGATTTAGTCCTTTTTACGTAATTAAACATGCAAATGTCAAAATTTCTTAACGAAATTTTATACGACCTTACTAACATTCCATAAACATTAAAATAATAATATAAAATTTTACTCGTCGAAATTATGGTCCCAAAACCATTGTTCCGATGTCACTGAAAACGGGTTGTTACATGCATAAACCTATAGGCCTTTTGTGCACATAAACAAGGCATCAAAATCCTGTCAAAACATACACACAATGACCAATTCAATAGTCCTAAATCAATTAACCAATATGCCATTCAAGGCACCTCAAATGCATTTATTAAGACTTACCTAAACATGCATACTTTACCACTTTTCATTCATCAACTACTAGCTCCAATACTTACCAAACATGCCACAATTTGACCATTAACATTCCATCACAAAAACATGCCATTTGAGCCATTCAAAATATACAACATGATATAGTCACAATGACACAAACTAACAAGATATCAAGTGACATCAACCAAGATAACTTATACATACCAAAACATCAACTAATCATTCAACTAGCTACCATTACAAGTCCACCTATACATGCCATTATAACCTTGGCCAAAACATTCAAAAACTACTGATATTTATGCTGGATAGTGTGATAGATCTCTAACAAGCTTTCAAACCAATCGAGCTTTCGATAATCTATAAAACATAGGAAAAAAACTATGTAAGTACATAATGCTTAGTAAGTTCATAGAAAATGAAACACAACTTACCATTTCATCACTTAATAATAAGTAGAAACATAATGTAACCCAAACCACAAGCTTGGCACAAGCCTAAACATCATCATCAGTACACAAGTTAGTGCATTTATACATATTTCCTTTGGATTAACCACATGATAAGCCATTTTCATAAGAAATTACATCATTTAATCCATACATCCTTTTCATAAGCATTTGCATAATTCCATTTGAAAACTTACCATTTCAATCTCTTTTCATACCCGTTGAACCATCTAGAAACCATCGGATACTCAGGAAAGCTCACACGAAGTGTGCTTAAACATATATTTGTAACCTTTCCTTTATATCATTGCTCACACGAGCTGTAAAATGGGCCTGCTCACACGAGTTGTGGGTCGAAATGTAAGCTACACGATGCTGCTCACACAAATCCGCAACAAATGCAGGACCTCAGCCATCGATAGGACATTCAAGACCAACACCCGAAACATGAAATCCCTAATGACATGTCATTTGTATCCTACAAATTCTTAAGGTTCAACCGGGACTCAGTAACCGTCATAGGATTGCTTTGGATATACATTGTTCAATAGCATTACAAATACATAATAACTTACAACTGAATTACATGAATATAGTAATATGTACATACGAACTTACCTCGACAACTAGGGGCGTAGAAATAAAGTCGTACTAATCCGAGGCTTTAGCTTTTCCCCTATCTAAATTCGTTCATGGTCTATCTTGATCTAAATAGACAAATTCAATCCATTTAATATCCCTAGTATTCAATTTTTCCACATTTCATATTTATGCAAAATTACTATTTTGCCCATAATATTTTAACTTTTCATAATTTAGTCCTTAAGCTCATAAATTGAAATCTAAGCATTTTCATCCTCCATTCAAACTAACCGATTTCATTAGGTACCTATACCAACCCATACAAGCCATCATTTCATAAAGTTAACATGAACTTTTACTCTTTTTTTACAAACAAGTCCCTAAATGCAAATTTCATCAAAATTCACTTTACAAAACTTGTTTGTTTATTAACAAGGACTCATAATCTATCATTAAACACCAAGAATCATACAAAATCATTCATGGCATAACCCCCAATCTTTGGCAATTTTACAAATTGATGCCCAGGCTAGCTAGATTAAGCTAAAATAACCTCAAAAACATAAAAATCATTAAAAACGGGGCTCAAAAACTCTTACATGCAAGAGAGGAAGTTAACTGAACGCTCAAACCCTAAATTGGCTTCCTTTCCTTCAATTTTTTTCGGTGGGAATAAAGCATGAAAAAGATGATACATCTTTTCTTTACTTTAATTTTAAGTTAATTTGTTATTTTACTAATTTAACCTTGATTTATAACTTAAAAATCACTTAAATTGTGTCCATAAATGTCCACTAGCTTTATGAATGGTATAATTACCATTTAAATCCATTCACTTTAAAGTTTCATAGCTATATGACCCTTTTAACTAACGGAACTCTACTTTTACACTTTTTATGATTTAGTTCTTTTCACTTAATTAATCATGCAAACATCAACATTTCTTAATGAAATTTTAATACGACCTTACTAACATTCTATAGACATTAATAATAAAATAAAAATTTACTCATCAGGTTTGTGGTCCCGAATCCACTGTTCCGATTTCACTAAAAACAGGCTATTACACGGGCTGCTCACACGAGCTTCATAGAATCTGCAACACATGCTGGATCTCAAGCCATCATATTAATCCCTGATCAAACCTTATTTCCCTTTTTCTTTTGAACCATTTCCTTTTTCATTTGGACCCTAATCGTTTACTTAGTTCACACGGGAACTGTTACTGTTTCCGTGTCATTTCAAATCTTGAACATCATCTTTTACATATCATTTAATCATATAATAATTTGACATCCATTCAATATATCGTCTATACATAATAACCATATTTTCCATACTTTACGATTTAGTCCTTTAGATGTCAAAATCATCAAAATTACAAATAACTAATAGATATTATAATATAATTCAAACATAACATAAATTGCATAGTAAGTTCCATATGAACTTACTTGGAAAAAGATAGCAACAAATGAAGCATCGAGGACTAATATGTAATTTTACCTTTTTCTCGATTATCCTTCGGTTGGTTCAATTCTCGATCTATATGATAATTCATTTCAATTTGTCAATTCCAAATACCTTATAACATCTTATTATATTCATATGATAGTTTAATTCTATTTTTGAAAGCTCCCTAAAGTTTCACATTTTATTCAATTTAGTCCCTAAAACCGAAATTGCTATAACTTTCAAATTTAAGCCTTGATTTCGAAAACGATCTCAATCACATCCTCATATATTTCTCTATTACCTAAAATTACGGGAATATAACAACAATTTTGAAATTCATGCACTTTAGTCCCTATGTTCAAAAACTAGCAATTAAACTCATTTTTCATATCTAAACTTAAAATCTAGCAATTTAACACCAATTTCATCAAAAATTAAATAATGAAAGCTTTTAGAAACTTTAACAATTTCAAAAATTGGTACACAAGCTTGCTAAATCAAGCTCCCGAGACTTCAAAAACATAAAAACTACAAGAAAAGGATTTGAAATTACCTAATGATTGAAGAACTAAATGTAAAGAAACTTGAAACCCATTTTCTCCCTTTTGGTTCGATGAAGAAGAAGATGGATGAAGAAATGTTTTTTTTTCTTTTATTATTTATATTAAGATTAACAAATATTTTATTATAATTAACTAATTAACTAACACTAATCACACTTAACTAGTTTTGGTGGACAATAGTTTTCCACCACCACCGTTTGGTCTCAATATAGTGGTCCAATTGCTTAATTGGTCCTGAAATTAATTAAAAAGTCATAGCAATTAACTTTTACCACTTTTATAATTTAGTTCTTATACCTTAATTAACTATCCAAATGAAAATATTAGTGGACCGAATTTTAATTGAACTTTATACTAACATCGTAAATATTAAATAATAATATTTATGGACTCAATTATCAAAAATGTGGTTTCAAAACCATCATTTTTGACACCACTAAAAACGCGTTGTTACAGCAACACCCATTTCCTAGTGTCGCGACATTAACCCTATTTACCCTGTTTTGACCTAATTAGGCCCCAAATGATTTCTGTTTGTAGCTTAACTTTAAAAGGAGCTTAGAAATGAATTAATTAACTTCAATTGGTTTTAGTTATGTTTAAAATAAAGTTTTAAAATTAATTTTTGTATTAAATAACGTTATTGTTCAAATGTGACATCCTTTGCTCATGATGTACCAGTTCGTCCTAGGTAAGGGTTGTTACGTAATGCCAATGAGAGGATATCATTTACCCTTATAGAGTTATGATTTCATTGTTGTCAAATGATGCTACATCATGCAAAAGTAATATATCCAATGTACTAGCTTTTGGTTCCTTATATATTTTAACTCAAGCTTTCAATACATCAAAGTATACGAGTCACACATACATAGTCCATCATCCATTCAAGATTAAGGTATGCCACATTATGAACGTCATAAGTGAATAAATCCATAAACGTATCTAGGATAAACTTAACTTGGGCCTTGTCCAATGCATTTTCAATCCAGATAAAGCCATCTATGTATCTATCCTCTAAGAGTCATCCACTCTTATGCTCAAGATAAGACATCTCGCTAATTGGACTTGATTGACGGTATGAGTCTTTCAATCGATTTGCTCTATTTTGATTAGGTTACGAACTATTTAGATTATCTACTAATATAAATTATATTTTTATATTATTATTCAACCACATAATGTAACTTAATATTGGTTAAATATTAGATAATCAATGAGCTGATAGTTACTTACATTTTGATTTGCATACAAAAACCATTAAGGACATATACAAATGATATTAATGTATAAATAGATTTTATTTAAGCCAATTTATTTGAAAATTACAAATATAAATTGTTGGATATACTACTCTTAGGACACTAGATCCTAACTTTTCTACCGAGGGATTCGTTCTTACTATTTGTGATCTTATTGCTTGGTCGGACGATCGGGGGTGTAATAGAGTATACATCTCATTTAAAGATTATTAATTGCTTTTTTTTTTTGTAAAACAAATTATACATTATTCTTTTTGTAAGTTTGATGCTGATAAATAATAAATTGATTTGGATTCGAAAACTGATATTTTGTAAAAAAGTAAGGTATTTTAAGGAGACTATCTTAAGAATATTTATTTTCCCTTTGTGTTCGAAACGATAAATAAATAATATATTCAATATACAATGTCTTTACTCGAACAAAACAATTTGAATTGCACTACGAATTATTTTAAACCACAAAGAGCTTAGAGAAACACTCAAGAAAGAAAGAATATTTGTAGTAATGATTCTCACTCAAACTTGATGCTCAATTCTAATTATTGGTGTAGTAACCAGAAATACCTATCTACCACTTTAAAAAGACACAAATCTTTCCTTTTATATTGCTTTCTTTCGTTTCCATTATATGTATAATATGTATGTATGATTGTTGTGTATATATATTAAACACAAAACTTTGACGGTATATATTTTATTTAAAAACACTTTCTATAATATATATATATATATATATATATATATATATATATATATAATATTACCTATATATTATATAAAACAAATAGATAAAATAGGATGGCTGTGAGCTTGTTAATTTTGGTGTTATTTCATTTTTAAGTTAAAAGAATATTTTTTAAGTGGTAACGTTATTTGATATTGAGATAGATAATTTTAGATTTTATTTTTATTTTTCATTGTAAATCAATTTATTATTTAAATATAATTTTAAAAAGTTTTGATTATTTATATATAAAATTAATAAACGAATTTGATTGAACTTGAACTAAAATAGTTCAAATATAATTCGATTGAAGCTTAAACCTAGAAAATAATATTAGATCGAGCTTAAGTAAAGTACTCAGCTCAAACTTGAGCTTCCCACTATTCAAGATCATATAAGAATTTGAAAATAACAAATTAAATTAAATTGGTTAGATGAAAAAGATTAGAAATAAAAATGATTAGAGTATAAAGAGTAAATATGGGAAAATAAAGGGAGTGATAAGAGAATTGGAGAGTGATATAGATAAGATTAAAATTTAGAAAGAGGTTAACAATAATTAAGAGACAGAGGTCAAAGGTAGAAGGAATATTTTATTCCTAAGTTAATTATAATTTTTGGGGCTGAAACGGAATTAACCGTGAGCATACTGAAATGGAAATAGCTGTGAGCCAGGCCTACCTTACTTGATAATATTCTAGCATTTTTAATTTCTAAAGTATCACTAGAAGGGCCGGCAGGGCGTTTCCCATCACAAAATTTGATAACACTCATAATTAATTCCTTACGAATACGATTGCAATTTTCATTTCCTTTCTTAGCCAAATCCATAAGCCAAAGCATAATAAATTGCATTTTTACCCAGCTACTCTGCTAACTGCTAGGGTTTGGACTTTGAACTTTTGGAGTTTGACTCGAACGCATGGTCAGAATTTATCTTCTTTTTCTTTTTTTTCCTTTTTGATTCTCCACAGCTTTGATCGATTTCTGCTTTCCGTACTGACTTGAAAACTTTTTAATTCTTTTCTCTTCTTTCCGTTTGATGATTGATTTTCTGCTTTCAGCTTTAATTTTTCATTTGATTTGACTTCTAATATCTGATATGCTTTCTTGATTAGCAATCTTCACTAAATTCAAATAATGCTCTCTAATTATTGTTGTTGTTAAAGCTGCTTGTGAATCGAACCCATAATTCTTCACTTTTACATTCTTCTTCTGAATTCTGCATGCAAAACTTTCTAAAATTGTGTTATAATGGAAAGCCCATCCACTAGTTAGCTACTTGTGTTCCACTGCAATATGAAAAGGTGATGAATTGTCAAGTTCCCATGGCTATCTTGTGATTTACTTGCTTTTGGTCTGTTTACTCATTCCCTCTCCTTTCTTTTCTCCTAAAAAAAAATAATTTTAGGTTTTGTACTTTTCTTGGATGCAGAAACTACTAGACTTTTGACCCATCCCATCACCTTCTTCTGATAAGGGACAACAAGGTGAGTAAATGCATTTTTTTTGGTATGAAAAAAAAAGGTCGAAAATCTTTTGGAGAGTTGTAGTTAGAGCCCTTTGATGGGGCTCGTGAGTTACCTACTACTTCTGCTTTATTGGTTGGACATTTAATTAGTTTTTTATCTGTTGCTTTGCGTATTGCAGCACATATCTGATTCTTTTGCTACATATGTCTGTGCTCATTAACTTAATGCCATTTACTTTTATGATCTATCAGATTATATTGGCTACAGTCTTCATATTCCTGACTTTCATGCTGGAAATAAGTCAGTTTATTATAGAATTTGACTAAATTTGCCTGGATTGACAGATATAGTAACTCTCAAGATATGGGATGTCTGGTTTCAACTCCCAAGGATTCTGGGGGAAATAGGCGGAGACCAGGAAATATTGGGGAAGTTTCTGTATATGTACCAGGTTTACGAATTCCCAAGTCTGTGGATTTCTTTCAATCACTCGGTGGTCACTTGTCAAAGACATTAGTGGAACGCCTTACTGCCTTGAGAACTCGTATAGTTGTTATGGCTGGCCAAGAAGCACCTACAATTACACGAACAAGGAGGAAAACTGCTACACAGCATGGTTTGTTGCTGGCTAACCAGGTTTCCTAATAAACAGATTGTAGTAAGCATTTTTACTGAAATTTCAGTTGAAAATATGTCTTCAGGGGGTTCAACATTGGCAGATCTTCATCAGGCTCTTGAAGACTACTTGCCTGTGCTGTTGGGATTAGTTACAGATGGTGAAACATATTATTAAATTTCACTCCCTTGAAAAGGTTTATGTGCTGTATGAGGTGGAATCTAACATTATGGTTCATTGTTGTCATTCAGGGAGTCAGCTACAATATAAAGTACAGTTTATTTGGGTAAATCAGGAGGATGATGCTGAGGTCAGACTGTGGGTTTAGGCTGTTATTATCAACATGCCTTCTATTTTCTTTTGTTGTATATTATTGGGTCGCTCTTCTCTTTCAGGAATAAGATTTGATGCAAAGCAATTTTTTTTTGGCAGGAAACAGCAATGTTTAATGCTTGGTATGAGGTGTTGTCAGTATTGCATTTGATGGCGATGTTATTGTTATCACAAGCCAACTTATTGCTTCTTCCTAGGACTTCTGCTGATGGTTATCAACCAAAAGTATCAGAAGGTATGTTGTTAAGAGAAAGAGAAGAAATTTCAACGCTGATTATTCTCTTGGGATGCTATTGCTTTTGTTTTTCATTCTCCTACTCCAGACTTTTTGTTTTTCAAGTTTAAAAGGTTGATTACTGGCAAATCTGTTTACCCTTTCTTCTTAGCCTGGTTTTTCAGTCTGGTTTTGCCCTTAATCATTTTTTCCATGGACCTAATGAGAGAGGACTGCCTTTTTCTCTCAATAAACAGAAAGCAGGCGAGCTTCTATTGATATTTTCTTGAAGGCTGCGGGGTACTTGGATTGTGCTGTCAGACATGTTCTTCCCCAGTTGCCATCTGAACTTAGGTGTACAAAGATGATATACTTGCAGTCAAACTTTCTTTAATATATTCACAATCAATTCTTGTGATCGTAATTTAGTAACAATCCATTGGTCTCTACTTTGGTTGTAGGAGAAATTTGCCAGTAGACCTAGCAGAAGGAGTTCTTCGAGCACTATGTTTGCAGGCATTAGGACAGGTGCTTACTTAATCTCTTGATTGATGTAGGCATGAACTGTTACGTTACTTGTGAATCAAGTATACAAATGTGGACTTTGAGGATATCACTTGGTGAATTTGTTCTTATAATGAGTATGAATACATTTTGTGAGCAAAAATCTATTCTTTCATTATTCTTATATTCCTGTAAACACTTCAGTGACAGTATGAATAATGTTGCACAAAATCTCGTCTTACTTTTATTTGAGTCATACTTTTTAGTTTTTATAATGTGTGGCCGTGTGCGTCTAAGAATCAATCGGCATAGACCTTGCATAGGCATTTTTTATTGTCTCATGGTTTAATGTTATTATTGGTGTAGGGTGTTGATATCCAACTCGGAATGGCAATTGATAGTACCAAGGCTACTCTAGCTGTGAAACGAAGGCTTGCATGTGAGATGGTAAAATACTGGCAGCAGGTATGAATGCATCTTTTGTTTTATCATTTTTTATGTTTTGATCTTGAATTTAGCTGTACTGCTTGCTTTTATCAAATTTGCTTTCAGTTTGTTTTGCATACTTAGGCAAATCAATAGGTTTAGGATTACCCATTCCAGTGCCAATCTAATTCATGCAATCAGTTTACCAAAAATTCACTTAATGAATCTCCAAGGATCTAGTTCTGGAGCTACACTTGAATGACTTCTTTATCCTACTCGGTATTGAGCATCTACTAGCATTGCCAGCAAATTTTCACACTAGAAGTCCTAAGTTTTTGATCCTCTCATGTGGATGAATGAATGGGTTTGGGTCCGCTTGGCCCAATCTGTATTCCAACATCATATATTGTTGTTTGTGTGTAGGCCTTGTATTATACTCTACTTCAAGTGTAGTATAAATGTGATTAAGGGTCTCCTAAAGAACCATACCTCACAACTTTTGCCACTTAATGAACTTCTCTCATGGCATTTTTTTTATCATAGTTTGGTAACGAGGTTTTTGAAATTTTTCTTATTCAGCAGAAGAAAACTGTGGTTTGTCTTCATTCTTCTCTAAGCCTTTCCTGAATCATTCATCTTGTCTCAATGTATTCATAAAAGTGTAGTTAGTGATTTTCAAACGTATACTGATATTTTTTGCCATTTCTTAACAGGCTCAAGATAATATTATGAATCTTCCACTATCAAATGGATGGGGTGAAAAGCATCGGCTTTTTATAAAATGGAAATACATTGAAGCTAAGGTACTTAACCTTTATTTTCTTTCTCTATTTTTTTAGTCATGAGAACTAAAGCATGGTTATGTTACTCTCCTAATGATTCTTAAACTCAAATATTGGTTTATGGTATTTGAAGAAATAATAATCAATATGTACTTTGATGTAGCAATGTCAATCAAAGGGATATTTACTTGACTTTCTAGCAGCGTGAACTATGTTATGATCGTAATCAGTTATGATAGTATCTCTAGGATTTATTGTATCATATCTTTGACTTTCCTTATTTGTATATCTAGTTACTGTCAGATTACAGTTTCTTAATAAGGAATATTCAGTGTATCAGATAGAATCCTGTAGATATTTTATTAATTGCTATCCCTAACTTTAAGGCTGTGTGAGGAGTGGGTCATATGGTCTGTAGCTCCTGAGTCAATGACCCAAGACCTGTTGGTGACTGTATCCGAGGCATTAAATAATGAGAATTGGAAAAATGCCATGAAGGTTGAAATGGAAGCACTTAAAAAAAATAAGACATGGGATTTGGTAAAATTACCGAAAGGAAAGAAAACAGTTGGATGTCGTTGGGTGTATACAGTGAAATACAATCCAGATGGCTCGTTGGAGAGGTACAAAGCAAGATTAGTTGCTAAAGGGTACACTCAAAGGTATGGAATAGACTACCTTGAGACATTTGCCCCGGTTGCAAAGATGAATACTGTGAGAGTGTTGTTGTCACTTGCTGCCAATAGAGCCTGGAAACTACATCAGTTTGACATCAAGAATGCTTTCTTACATGGTGATCTTGAGGAGAAAGTTTATATGGATGTTCCACCGTGGTTTGGTTTGGACTGTAGCGTGTAGTTTGTAAACTAAAAAGGCTCAGTACGGACTAAAACAGTCCCCGAGAGCTTGGTTTGGAAGATTTACTAAAGTGATGCTCAAGCTGGGGTATAAACAGAGTCAAGGAGATCACACTCTATTTGTAAAGCACTTATCTTCAGGGGGAATGACTGCTTTGTTAGTCTATGTAGATGACATTATAGTGACAGATGATGATCTGGAAGGAATGGAAAATTTGAAGAAATGCCTAGTAAAAGAGTTTGAGGTCAAAGAGTTTGGTAAATTAAAATATTTCCTTGGTATTGAATTGGTATTGAAGTAGCACACTCTCGGGAAGGAATCTTCATATCTCAGCAAAAATACATAATTGATTTGTTGACAGAGACGGGCGAGTTGGGATGTAAACCAGCAGAGACACCCATAGAAGTGAACCACAAACTTGGAGATGCACTAGAAGATGCAGTAGTTGATAAGGGTTCATATCTAAGACTCGTAGGGAAGCTCATTTACTTGTCACATACTAGACCGGATATTGCCTATGCAGTTGGTGTTGTAAGTCAGTTCATGCACAATCCTAAAGAGTCACATCTTCGAGTCAGATACTAGATTCTACAAGATGACTTAAAAGGCACTCGTGCAAAGGAAACCTATTTAAGAAAGGGGAGAATTTAACCCTTTAAGCCTATACTGATGCAGATTATGCAGGATCTATGGTTGATAGAAGATCAACCTCGGGCTATTGCACATTTCTGGGAGGTAACCTTGTAACTTGGAGAAGGCAACCTTGTAACTTGGAGAAGTAAAAAACAGAATGTTGTGGCTAGATCTAGTGCAGAAGCAGAATTTAGAGCGATGGCTCTTGGAATTTGTGAATTATTATGGCTGAAAATTATTTTGGAGGATTTGAAGATCAAGTGGGAAGGTTCAATGAAGCTGTATTGTGATAATAAGTCTGCTATAAATATTGCACATAATCCAAATTGCAACATGATCGCATTTAAGCACATTGAGGTTGACAGCATTTCATCAAGGAGAAACTTGTGGTGGCTTAATTTGCACTCCATATGTGTCCACTGATGGACAATTGGCAGATATCCTTACCAAAGGATTATACGGGAAGACTTTCAGAAACTAGTAAGCAAGCTGAGAATGGATGATATCCACTTCCCACTTGAGGGGGAGTGTCGGACATGCTTTTCTAATAAGGAATATTCGGTGTATCGAGATAGTATCCTCTGTAGATATTTTATTGATTGCTATCCCTAACTTTAAGGTTGTGTTTTAGGGGAAAGATCCCTAGAATCGTTTCCTTCCTAGTTTAGAGTTTCCTAAAGTTAGGCTCACTATGTATACAAATATTAGTGTAATTCCTTGTGAAATAATATAACAGAAAAAGCCTATTTCTAACAGTTACTAGTATAAATAGGTCATGTAACATAATGCATAGATGCAAGGAAATATTTTTCAGAATTCTTTTCTCTTTTCCTCTTCTTTTTTACTGCTGTAATAGCAAAAACAGTAAGTTGTAACAGCAGCAGCCTTGTTTCTCCTCCTCCATGGTATCAGAGCAGACCGAGTCTCACCGCCCCTAGCATTAAAAAGCTCAGCCTCTGTCAACCCTTCGACCAAAAAATGGCCATCGGAAGCCGTGCGTGTGGGCTACATGCTCCACCCTATTTTTTCTACCCCACTCCCATGCGCCGACGCGTGAGGGTGTGTGAGCCACCCCTCCAGCCACTGCTTTCCTCTGTGAATCTTCCTGTCGTCCATCCGCCTACGGTGGTGCTGTCCCCATACTGATTCAACCTGGATTTCTATTTTTAATTAATTTTCTCTCTCCCTTGCCATGGATATTGTGTTCTCTTTGGAGGCAATCTAATATCATGGAAGAGTAAGAAACAAGATGTTGTAGCAAGATCTAATGTAGAAGCTAAATATCGGGTTATGACTCTAGTTACTTGTGAGCTAATTTGGTTAAAACAATTACTTCAAGAGTTGGAACAAGAAACTGTTAGCCCGATGAAGTTAATATGTGATAACCAAGCAGCATTGCATATTGCCTCGAATCCAGTGTTTTATGAAAGAACCAAGCACACGGAGATTGATTGCCATTTTATAAAGCAAAAGATTGAGTCTAGATGTATCTCTAACAAATGATCAGTTAGCAGATGTTTTAACTAAAGCTCTTAAAAAGCCTTGCATCGAATATATATGTAACAAGCTAGGAGCCTATGATTTGTATGCTCCAGCTTGAGGAGGAGCGTTGTGATAGTAAATTGTTATGATAGTATCTCTAGGATCTATTGTATCATATCTTTGACTTTCCTTATTTGTATATCTAGTTACTAGTGTAAATACGTTATGTAACATAATGTATAGATGCAAGGAAATATTTTTCAGAATTCTTTTCTCTTTTCCTCTACTTTCTCACGGCTGTTACAGCCTAACAGTAAGCTGTAACAGAAGCAGCCTTGTTTCTTCTTCTTCTTTCTTCCTCTCTCTCACACTCGATTTCACAAACTATATTTCTCTTCTAGATAAGAAAGAGATTAGCCAACAAATTAGACAAGGCCATCAGCATGATGGATAAAGAGTAAGTGGCACATTATTATGGGAGAAGTGTGATGGACAGATTTTGGACTGCATTAAGGCTTAGTTTAGCAATGCTTCTAAGAAGCACTTTTGGGACAAAAAATGCTTTTGAGAAAAGCTAAAATTTTCTTCTTTTGGAAAAGCGCTTTTGGGACAATTTTGGGCTTTTGAAAAGCACTTTTTCTCTTAAAAGCGTCTTGTTTAGGAATGCTTTTATCTTAAAAGCGCTTTTTGTCCCAAAAAAGCTTCTTAGAAGCGTTGCCAAAGTGGCCCTAAGTGACTGCTAAAGAGGAAAAGTGAGGAGCATGGAAATTGAAACAAATGACAAGTAGGAAAAAAATGCCATTTTGGGGTACAATAGTAGCGGTAGTGTTTAATGGGAAGAAAGAAAGAAACATCCATACGCTGCCATTTGGTTTGCATAGTTTGAGCCAAATTTTCATTAACTGAGCATGTATATTTGAATAATTCTTTATTATTTTCCTTTGGCTGAGTGGTATGCCTCTACAATTTTGTTTTGTATTCAAGACCCAATAATAACATCATTTTTAACCTTGCATGATTTATTTCACAACTAATATAGTAAAACGAAAAATCTTAACCCTTTACCAGGGATGATGAATTTCTGCTCCTTTTTCTCTTTTAAGACCCTATAGCTAGCTGTATAGGGATTCTTGGATGCTACACCTTTGAGCAAACATAACTATTAGCTTTGTATTTCTACTGCACAAGACATTCTCAGGCATGGTGCCTATATCTTTAGGATATTGCTGTGATTATTACTTTTGAGTGTGTATGATGACTTGTTTCTGTAGAAGGGATTGGTCTTGTCAACTTTGGGTCTTATCTATTAGCTATTAGGATTGTACCTAAATAGTTCAAATTTATTCTTTCTGAGATCAAATTTCTTTTATGATGTTACTTCTGTATCACAATAATAAAATGAGGCGTAAATTTTACTTTGGGGACGCTTATCCTGATGATGAGTAGAGTTCTTCTGTCTTTCTAAATTTCAATGTGAAATGAGCTTTTGAGTTTGAAATATGGTTATTGTGTGCAACCTATACGTTGACATTTAGGAAGTAATTCAATAGAAACTGAAAATTTCAAAATTTTATCTACTTTAATTGAATTCTACTGAGGAGTAAAATTATGTAAAGATTCTGAAGTTTGACTCTAGGAATAGTATCACTATTTTCTTATGCTTACTGTGCGCTTACCATCTGAAATATTTGAAATGTGTAATGCTTTATGTAGATGCAAAGGCTCACGTTTCAATAATGTGCTTTATGAATCTTTTACCTAATTGACGTAAATCTTTCTTTCCTTGAAGTAGAATTCTTTTTTCTTTTTTCCTTTGAAGAACTGACAGTGACAATCTTAATGAGCCTACTTCAGATTCAGCTACTAACTATAAGATAAATGGAATGAATTTTGGAAACTCTTTCTCTTCTTTTTTACTTGGATTTCAGCCAGTCAAGGAGCCATAAATGGATTATACATGCAAAATCTCTTTTGTTCACTTCTATTTTTGTAGGTTTGAGCTGACCTTTCTGTTTGAAACCATCTTGTTAGACAGTAATGATGCACGCAACATGTTTTTTTTTCTACTAATATATGATGCTAGTAATTATGACTCTCTTGAGGTTGCATTTCCTGGCTTGTGGTAGTTATTTAATTATATTTGTTGATTTATACAAACACAGGCTGCAGCATATTATTATCATGGTTTGATTCTTGATGAGGGAAATACAGAGAAATCTCATGGAATGGCTGTAGCTGCTTTGCAAGCTGCTGATGAATATTTCAAAGAAAGTAAAAGGGCTTGTGAGGTGTTTAATGCAGCTCATCCTTTATCCAGGTAACTTATATTGGATCATCTCTGGATTTACATTTTTTCTTGCATTCACCCTTTAGCTTTTGGATTGCTAATTGGCTTTTTACGGTCTGACATTTATCCACTATCAGCGTGTTTGGTTCGCGTAACAGAATGGATTAGTGGTATAGAATAGTTATTATCAATTTTGGTTCATCTAAACAAGACATTGTCGGAGTATTTTATTAATTTTATGTTCGGTTAGTTCAATGACTAGGGTTTTAGTGAATGTAAAAGGCTAATGTTATGGCCATGGGTTATGGATTGAGTCACTGGATAATTCACAAGAAAACCTATTTTGATTGATAAAGCCCTACCCTTGTAGCGCTTCCTACCTTGTGAAGAATTGAACTGTTGAAGGGGAGTTCCTAAGCTTGGAACTCGTCAAAGGAAGCTCCTAACCTTAGACTTGTCAGGAAGGGAAAATCTTAAACTTCTATAAATTGGAATAATTTTCTGTCTTATTTTATTACTAAGACTTGCCCCCTTAAATAGTGGTTACATAGAGTTTTATTCTTGTTAAGAAATTAAAATTAACTTGTAGAATAAGAAACTATAATTTAGGACTTTTAATTGCTATAAAACACTTGCTAAATTAATTATTCTAATTAGGAATATTATTAAAACAAACTTATTTGTCTTCTGTTCATTTTTGGTGCCTTTGACTTCTTGTCTTGCCCAGATAGGCAACCGTAACAAATAATTTATCCTTGCATAAAAGCAATCATAATTTCTTGTAGAATGATACTAGTAA
The DNA here is from genome assembly GCA_025503065.1 of Gossypium bickii. Classification (NCBI taxonomy): domain Eukaryota; kingdom Viridiplantae; phylum Streptophyta; class Magnoliopsida; order Malvales; family Malvaceae; genus Gossypium; species Gossypium bickii. The sequence continues at coordinate 107,106,019 of CP106710.1, read as the reverse complement.
ATTATAATAATATTTCATAAAATTGCATTTTATTTCTGTATTTTTTTTCAAAAGAAATTTTCTTCTCCATTTTCGTTTTTTGCTTCTCTTTTTTTTTTTTTTTTTTTTTTTTTTTTTTTTTTTTCATTTCATTGGCCAGCCAAATCTTGTTCCAAAAACCAAATCATGGCGTGGGGGCACTGGCACCCCCTACAACTAGATTGCTTTGTGCTCTAGACTAGTACTTCTGGCATCCTTTTTGTCACTTTAACCTAAAGATCTCATCCTTTGGAGGTGTTGGTGGTGCCAATGAAAATTTTTGGTGAAAATCCTCTCAGAGGACATTTGGTTCAAGTAATCTCACATTCCGAGGGTAGTATAAGATTTCGGAATGATATTCTTTCATTTAGATTTCGAAGGTTACCTTGATCCAATAATCGTACATTTCTAACAGTATTAAGATCCCAAAATATAGGAGGTAATCTCAATACTACACCTCTTCCTTAGGTAATCTATATTACTTTCATAACCTGAGATTTTTTACAATTTTACCTTCATTTTTAATGACTTTAATTCATTTGACTTAAACGAAAACAAAGTAATAATAAAAACTAATGAACCAAATTGTCTGGTCCTTTAATATATTTTTCAAGTAACATTTCAGTTATATATATTTATTATTAGTTGAGAAGAATTAATATTTTGTCCATTATGTTACATTTTGTCTATTACATTCCAACTGAAATGCTACTTTTATAACAATTTTATTGTTCTTTTTATCATTTCGGCTAAATTTTACCTCAAATTATAACAAATAACATGTTTTAATAAAAATATATATTTTAATTCTTTCTTTTCCTCATCACTTTAGTCAAAAGAGAAGCCTAGCTACTTATTAATTTCCTTCGATTCCAATTGAAATGAAATTAATTTACCCCATAAATACTTTCATTTATCAATAAAATAAAATACTATAATCTTCTACTTTTGTGTAGTAGAAAATATAAAAAATTGCAAATTCTATGAGGAGAATTTAGTAAAATGTGTTTTTAGTAATTTTACATTCTGTCTATCGAATAACTAAATTTTACATTTTAGTCAAATGAACCAAATAAGGTAATATAACATACCCTGTAATGTGCTAAGTAATTTATATTATCTACAATGGAGGGATGCAAAAGAGTACCTTATTAGTAGCAAGAGTCTGTTAGTCCCTTGATGCACATCTTGTAGTAAATTTAAAATCCATATAATTCACAACACTTTCCTCTTTAATCCCAGCACATTTGGTAAAGAATTTCCCTGGATCAACAAGAGAAGTGTCATGTGGGAGAATTAAATCTGTCAGAATTTGGGACTAGTTACTTAATGGGAAATGATTAAAACAGAAACCACTAATTTCAAATCACAAGCATCAACTAATTCCCCCCAGTAGACCTCTGAAGAGGTAGCACACTGTGCAAACAAGTTCAATGTCTTTATCCATATCTTGTAGTTGCAGTTTCCTTTTTCTTTTGCATATCCAACATCATCCTCTTATCCACTAATATGGTTCTTGCCTCACTGGTGTGTCCTTTCAAAAGTAATCTTCCTCTGATAATCAAAGTTCCAATATTTCATTCCTCAATGTCCTGCTCCAGAAGTTAAGCTTGTTCTGGATCATGCGAAATTGTGTGATCTTTGGTATTGCTTGGAAAACACTTAATTGAATAACCACTAACCGGTTAGAACTGGTAGCTACCAGCTTTCTCTACTCCAAAAAACAGAAGCTGTTCAAAACATTATTTGCAAAAAGTTTGAGTTTTGGGGAGCTATAAAAGTGGAAGCTATATTGGTGCTTTAAAAGAAAGCTGTAGTGAAAAATTTATAGACATTCAATGAGATTTTTAAATTGAAAATTTTTCTTGGTCGTATCACATAAATTCAATTTGATGACATTGTTTGGTAGCTCTACCCTAATTGTTATTCTTGTTGCCCTGGTTGGGCCAATTAGGCTCAAGGACTGTTGGTATTGAAGGCAAAAATTTCTTATTCTAGCAGTGCTCCCATCCTTGAGTTCTAAATTGAGATTGCCCTTCTCAGTGGTGATACTATTCATAAATTCTAACAATGAGATGCCCTTGGATTGACCACAATTAGGCAAAATGAGCCCCAAAAAATAGACCCTAAGAGGTCTGCACCTGGAAAAGCTCGAACCCGAACTTGAAAAGCCTCAAACCCAAAAAATTAAACCCAAATTTAACACTAAAAATAAAACAATTATATATTTTATATATAATAAAATAGTAATTTTTGTGGAAATGAGATTACCACTGTCACACATAAGCAAAAAAGCTCTATGTTCTCTTATTGCTTTTTATTTGCATTATTTATTTTAGCTTTTGATTCGTTGAACATAATTTTACATTTGATCATTTAATTCTTTTCTTTCTAACTTTTTATTATTGCATTTCATTCGCATTATTTTAGCTTAAGATTCTTGTAACGTAAATTTACATTGGATCATTTAATTCTTACTTAGATGATTCAAATATAAGAAATATTTATACGTTGACAAGCAACATCTCTTACCCCAACTATTGGTAAAAGAAGACAAATTACAATTATACATTATACAATTCTAAGTACAATTAGAAATTCCAAATTATATGTTAATATTAAAATACAAAAGAATACATCAAATAGGTTTTTAATGGAAATGATAAAAAATAGAACAACATAATCTTGATTAATATATAAAATATTCAATTCATTTGTGGACTGTCAAAAAAACAAATCAATAATGAAAATTAATTAAAAATATATATTAAATTTATCGTGAATGGCAATCCATTTAATAAAAAAAATAATATGAAAAATTTCTAGTAAATTGTTATTAAATCCATAGAATTATCTTTTTTCTATTATTTGTTTTATCATAAGTAGCACCAAAGAGATATATGTAGAGTTTGCTAAAATTTATGCGTTTCTATGATATAATTATAAAACTATCATGAATGTTTAAATTGTTAAAATATTTACTTTTAAAATTTTTTAAATATTAGTGCATATTATCTAATTTAATTTAGTAATTATTTTATCAATATACCTTTTTGTTATCCAATGAAAAAATAGTTCTTAAACTTTTATTATTTGGGATAATAGTTTTAAAAAATATATAATTAAAAATATTGTATCACTAGTTCCAACAAAAGTTTACTAAAATAACGATAAATTAATAATTTATATTGAGATGTAAACATTTGAAATATAATGCAGAACAAACCTGAGCCTAAACCCAAGCCTGAATCTAAAAAAATCCCAGACTCAAAATGCCTGAACTCAAAAAAACATGATCCTGAAAAGTCCAAACCTAGAAAAGCTTGAACTCGACCTAAAAAATTCCAAACCCAAAAAGGCCTGAATCGAAATAACTCAATCTAAACCCGTTGGAATCAGCTTGATTGCTACCTCTAACCATAGTTATCAAACTATAAAGAAATGATATGCTGGGAAAAATTCCTAAGTCATCTCTTAGCAAGGGAGCACTTTTGCAGCTTCATTTAAATAACATAAAATTTGAAAATACATTTATTTGTTTGTGTAAAAATAAAGAAAAAAATTCAAAAGTTCTATGAAATTTCAAAAGGAAGTTAAGCAATTTAAACTTTTTATTCAAATTTCACCTCAAGGTGTAGTTTCTCAAAATTTCTGAAAATCCTTTTATTTAATTTACATGGTCCCGTTATACAATAGAAACTTAAACCACAAAATATCATTTTAATAACTTTAGTATATATTTTAAAAAATCTAATGGTACCCTTATTGCATATTTTTCCATAATGGATGTATTTTTTTTAAATACTATTATTAATTTTATAATTATTTTTATCTCATGAAATTCATATTTGCTAATGTAATTTATCTAAACAAAATAATTACAAATACTAGCATTTGAAATGATACATAAAATATTTTAATTCCAAATTTCTTCAAGATATTAAAATTCTCCATGCAATGACATTGTAAGAGCTTTTACATCCTTCTTGTTTTCCTTTTTGGTCCATGATTAAACCTACTAGCTTTATGACAAGGATCCTCCTAAGCTGCACTTAGTGTCATCATAAATTTTCCCATAGAACCAATTAGTTACATTATTGGCGAACCTAGTAGTTTCTTCCTAGTACGTCATATATTTTGGTTGGTCAAATGACATCACTGAAACAATTCGTTGATTGTTTCTGGCTGATCTTTGAATTCACTAGCTTGGCTTTCCTTGAAAAAGTTTTTGGTCAGGCTTTTGTGAATTGGGCACACTAGAATTATCGTATCTAGGTATCCTACCACTCCATATGAAGCTATGAGCCAAAGACTTTGCCTTGGTAATTCTTACTCTTCCTAAGATTGGTGGCACAAGCTAATCTCTTAGTTGTCATCACAATCTTTTTATTATAAAAGAGATAATTATATAAAATGATGCATAAACTGATACGTTCAGTAGTCTTACTAGATTATGACTTTACACTAATATTTGATGCCAGTTAATTCTTTGGTATCAAAAAATTGGCTAAAGTAATATAACAAAAGAGTTTCTATACTTAAATCAATTTGTCTAGGTAAGTTCCTATAATTTTGTTACACTCGAATAAGCCCTTTTGCCTTTTAATTATGCCTAAATAAACCTGTAACCTTTAATTTGCACTTGAATAAAACCTTAAATTAATCAAAATTTCATTTCAAATATGGGCTTATCTGGATGCAAATCAAAGGATAAGGGTTTATTTGGATACAAATTAAAAGATAAGGCTTTAAGAAAACTGAAACGGTTTATTGGCTCTTTTAATATTTTAGCCTTTAAAATTTTGAAAATTAGTGGATGCCTTAGTCAACTTGGTAATGGAACTCTTATCGTATTCCTTCTTTGTACTCATTTTTTAACATTCAAAGACAAATATCTCCCATCCTCTCATCTTATTATAAATTATTTCAATAACGAGGATTTATCAGATAACATCTAGATTTCATGTCTAAAGTCATTTCGCTGTGCATTTTGGAGTACAACTGTGTGCTCGGCCTTCTGAGGTTTGGCTGAAGTGGGTTGCCTAGTGCTTGGAATCTTGGTTTAATTGACAGCATGATGGTGTTATGAGATAATAAGATTTTTTGGTTCATTTTCGTTGGAAACAAGTATAAATAGTTAATTTAAATTTCCCAATAATGATGGACTAGAGATGTATGTTTATTTTGCTGCGTAGATGGGACTTGAGATGGTAAAATAATGATCCAACATAATTTCCATAATTCAAATACGCTTGCTCTGTTTGGCTTGGATCTCTATTTTTGCTTTTAACTGGCAAAGTTGGCATTTTCTTCTTAATAATTGTTGGTGCAGAAACCCACCTCTTTGGGGAACCATGAAGTATCTATCCGAGAAAATTCTGAAAGACACTTCTAGCAAGGTGCGGATAAACCGTGACCTCTACTCTTATGAAAAGTAAGTCTTATGGTTTCTAATTACAAATTCGGGGGCAAATAGTTTTGCATAATAAGCCAAATACAATAACCTGGGCAATGGTAATGTTATTTAGAATCATGGAAACGGCTCCAACTTTGCCAGATTTTGCTCTAGCATTGAAACCTGATGAATATCAGCTACCTCCAGCGGATCCCTCCTGGAATGAGAATGTACAGTTGAGCCACATTGGCATTAACCAGGTTAACCACGATAAAAGATAATAGTTGATAAATCGTAAATTTTGTATCAAAGAGATACAGATGCGGATGCAAGGGCCGTTCAGTTCATTCACAAACGATGATATTCATGTTAGATAAGGTGAATTGAAGGTGGACTTCACCAACTGTGATTGTTTGTGTGATAGATGAGGTCCATCCACTTGTAGCTTTTCTTTCTATTATTGTTGTATTGCTTCAAAATATCTTTTTTTCCCCATAAATAAAATATATGCTGTAATGTAATAAGGCCTTCATGAAGCACATATTGCGTGTAAATTGTTTGATTGCAAAAGTGCAATTGTTCTATCGTTTCCTTATATTCCCTTTCCTTTTTTGTTTTTTTGATTATTTTTTTCCTTTTTTATTTTTTTACGTCAATGTTATGTAATATTTATTGTCGTTAATTATACCATTAACCTTGTATTATACAATCTCTTCAATTTGAGTACCTAAAGAATTAAGCACTATATTTCCGTTAAAACAAAGTATTTGAAGTATATAAGGTTGTCGTATTATGCAGCCGTATTAGAAGTTTGCCTAAGGAATCTATACGAGACAACAATCCAATTTCCTTCATGATTACTATTAAAGGGTAAATGTGGATAGAGGGTCAATTGCTAAAGGAAAAGGGCCCAAAATGTCTATACTTCAAGTAGCAAAATTGGAGGGTTAATTGGCTGGAGAAGGAGGAGAGAGTTTCTGGCAGGGCTCATACTTCATGACTGATATGGCGCGTCTTTTTGAAGAGTAGGTCAATAATAACATTAGCGCAGGACCTCCTTTCGGGCAAGTGTTCTCACTCCCAAGTGATGACCATATATATCCCTTCATGTGTTTTCCTGAGCACTTAGTCCATTTCTTCTAGTTTGAGGCATCTAAACAGTGGTTGTGGAAAACTTTTCTTGTTTGTGATAATGTCTATTAATATATATCTAAGAGGTTAATATTAGCCAGTATAAGATGAATTGACATTATAATGTGGTTCCATCAAAACAAATTTGATTGTTGGTGTTGAAACCATTTTTAAAATCGAAGTTTGGAAAAAAAACGGGGATGGACATTAAAAAATATAGAAATAGAGTCGCCACCGATCTTTTATTCGAAGTGTGACCGGATCACCTTAAGATGGATTTTTTTAATACAACATTTTGATTTATTAAAATAATAATTTTGGTCTACGAAATCCAGAAAACAGGTTCGGGAGTCGGTTACGTACGAGGAAGCATTAACACCCTCGTAGCGCCCAAAATTAGTACCAAATTGATTAATTAATGTGTTAATGTCGAAAATTTGAAAATATTTTAGATTACGATCCATTTATTTAATATATATATATTTGACAAAACCGTATTGGATGCCAAAGTTCCCTATTTCGGAGAAATAAAATGCCATACTCAGTAAGTTAGGGCATAACATCTCATATTCTCGAAGTTGGATTTATCCTTCGACATTCAATACTTGTTTATTTAAAAAAAATAAGAAGGATATTCCCTTATTTGGGTCAAATGAAAAATCGCGACCCAGTAAGTTAGGGCACTATTTCTCAAAATTCCCGAATACGGAATATTGCCTTTGTTCTTTTAAAACCTTATCTCGAGATAATAAAATATCACACCCAGTAAGTTAGGGCGTAATATCTCAACTTCCTGAGAATAAGTTTTTTTTTATTTAAAATATCGTGCATTTTGATTTAAGAGGGAAAGGATACTCGGTTACTAGGTTTTAAACAAAGAGAATCGGAACTCAGTAAGTTAGAGCACGATTTTCTCGAAACCCCTAAACACGAGCATTGCCTTGCGATCTTAAAACCGAAATGACATTAAAACACTACATCTTTCGTAAGATACAATGGAATACTAATGTACAATGCAAGATATTAAAATTTGAATCACAATGCGATAATGTAAATAAACAAGATTACAAACATTGAATACCATATATGGATAAAATAATCGTAATATGAAATTTGAAGGAAATGGATTTGGGTACATACAATGGCAAGCCAGTTAATGCAAATAACATATAGCAAGTTTTAAAACGAGATAAGCCAATGATGTATATATAAAATAATATATGTCAATTTAAATAATGTACGTGTAATAAAACTTGTTATAAAATAATGTATATTCATATATAAAATAATGATATAAAAAGTGTTTAGAATAAGTAAACATATAATTTAAAATAAGGTTCTTTAAAGGAACAAAGTATATACAATAAATAAATTTAAAAGAATATATATATGTGAATAAATTTAAAAGAAAATATTTATATGAAATAGTATAAAATCAATAATAATATATATACATAAAAAATGATTTAATATAAATTATATTTATGTATATAAAAAGAATATATGCATAAAAAATTAATGGAAATAACATGGAGAAAGAATATCTAGAACCGTAAAAATATAATATATATAATATTAATTTTTTTAAAAAGATAATAGAAAAACAGTAAACAAATAATCAAATAAAATAATTAAAGGACTATATTAAAATCAAAACAAAATTAGAGAGCTAAAAGTAATGAATTAAAAGAGACGAAAAGAACTACAACGCAATGCGCGTAGATTATCGGGGATTAAAACAGAAAATATTCCATAATCAAGACGTGGCACACGGATTGGACTAATTTAAAAAGGCGCGCAAATATTTGGGCAAAATTAAGAAAGAGCAAAAGAAATAAAAGGAAGCTTAATTAGATTTGAACGCAAAAACAGAGGGACCGAACACGTAATTATACCCTTACTGCAACAGCGCTCGGATCTTTAGGAGACCAAATCAGGTCGGGTCGGAGCTTGCCTCATACGGTGTCTTTTTGAGGCTATTGTAATGAGCCCCAAATGGCGCCGTTTCCTTAATGAACATTACCCCCTTTAAAATAGACTTAAAACAAGAAGCCATTCTCATTTTCTTTTTTTTAAAAAAAACGAAACCCTAGCCCCTATTTTTTTTTAAAAACAAACGCCTCCTTCCCTATTCTGCTGATTCAAATGACTAAACTGTCTGACCACCATTTCGCCATTGCAATCGGTGCATGGTGGCGTGCAGGTGCGCTCTCCTGCCCTCGCTTAGAACGAAGACTCAAAGACCAATTGTTTCCGACCCTAAATCCCCATCTCGAGCTTCGATTTTGGACGAAGGAGATAAGGGCTCCGATGGCCTTTTTTGTGAAGGTAAACTTCCCTTTTTATTTTGTTTATTCGCATGCAAAGAAATGAAAAAAAAAAAGAGAACGAAAGCTAACAGAAAAAATAGACTCGAAAATAGAAATCAATTGAGATGAAAAAACCACCTTTCAATTTTTTATTTTGTATTTCTTGCGTATGTTCGTAAAATTGTGTAGAAAGGGTTACAGTGGTTGATTTCGAGCTTTTTAAAGCCGAAAATCAAAATAAAAATAAAAAATACAACTGTTTTCTTTTGTTTGTTTTCTCTGCTGCTTGTTTGTTGTCGTTTGTCCTTGGTTGCAGGTACGGAGGAGTGACGTGTCGCGGTGGTGTGTGGGGCGTACGAAGGCTGCTGATGAGGGCTCACGCGTGGTGTGCGCATGGTGGCATGCGGGGGACGTGGTAGCCCGAACGTCCTGCGGCGCTAGAGGGATCTAGAAACCCCTTATGGTTTTCTGAAAATGTTAATGCCATTAGGCTAACCGGGCTCTTCAAATTGGGTCATTTATAAGTCTGGGCCGCCAATTTAGGTTTAGTTTATTTGGGTTTGTATTAGCCTAAAATTTGGGTAGTGGTTTGGGTGGTGTATTAGGCTCGTTAATTTGGGTTTGTAATAACAAAGGGACTGTTATAATGGACATTTATTGGACTTTTATAATAATATTTTTTTGGGTTTTTAATTGGTTTTAGTTTTTTTTGGTTTTTGGTTGATGAATGGGTCCGGGCAAATTTGGGCTCTTATAGCTGCCCCTCTTTGCTCATTGTCGTGTAACGGGAATGTAGCAAAGACTTTAAAGAGGGCCAAATTTGCCTGGTCTTGCCAGATCTTGACTTCTTGGCGCTTCTTTCCTTCTTTGAGTAGCTTTATTCCATCCCATTGTATCTTCAAGGGCATGAAAACTAGCGCTTCGATCCAATTCGATGTAATTTCCTGGAGAAGAGATTTGTAGCTTCAATCTACTCTGTCGGAACTTCATGGTGATAAGAATTCAGGGAGAAGAGATTCGTAACTTCGATCTTCTCTGCTGAAACTTCAATGAAATACTGACTGATCCTCATTGTAGACTCAGGGAGGAGGGATTTGTAGCCTCAACCTACTCCATAAGAACTTCGAGGTGATAAGAATTCAGGGAGAAGAGATTCGTAACTTCAATCTTCTCTGCTGAAACTCCAAAGAAATACTGACTGATCCTCGTTGTAAAATCAGGGAGGAGGGATTTGTAGCCTCAACCTACTACATTTGGAACTTGAAGAGATAGAAATTGGGGAGAAGAGATTTGTAACCTCAATCTTCTCTGCTGAAACTTCAAAGAAATACTGACTGATCCTCGTTGTAGACTCAGGGAGGAGGGATTTGTAGCCTCAACCTACTCCGCTTGAACTTCGAGGAGATAGAAATTCAGGGAGAAGAGATTTGTAACCTCAATCTTCTCTGCTGAAACTTCAAAGAAATACTGACTGATCCTCATTATAAACTCAGGGAGGAGGGATTTGTAGCCTCAACCTACTCCACTGGAACTTCAAGGTGATAAGAATTCAGATAGAAGAGATTTGTAACTTCAATCTTCTCTGCTGAAACTTCAAAGAAATACTGACTGATCCTCATTGTAAACTCAGGGAGGCGGGATTTGTAGCGTCAACCTACTCCACTGGAACTTCGAGGTGATAAGAATTCAGATAAAAGAGATTTGTAACCTCAATCTTCTTACTGAAACTTATCGGAAATAAAGTTGGATCCTCTTTGTAAACTCAAGGAGACAGGATTTGTAATTTTAACCTACTCCGCTGGAACTTTGAGGAAATAAGAATTGCATGGCTTCGATCTGCTTCTGCAGCTTCAGGAATGCCAGATCTGCTATATTCAATCTACTTCACTCGAAAAGGCAAGATCCTCGAATTCACCGATGTTGCGGCAACGTACTCTAGGGAACGTGTCCTGTAAAATCAGTTTTGTGTTTATACTTATGCAACATGGTTAGGATGCAATGATCAGAATGTATCTAATGCTCCTAACTAAATGTATTATAGAAGACATTTGTATGAATGCAGAATGTCATGAGAATGGTCTTTTTACAAAGATTAGGATACAATGATCAGAATGAATCAAATGCTCTAAATGTGTTTTTGCATGAATGTAGAATTTCACGAGAATGATCCCTGCTTAAGGTGTCATTGTTCACCAGGGTAATATGCTGCCCTCTTGTTCGGCTAGTATTCCTGACAAAAAACCCGCGAAAACCAATATCTCGCTCAATAGACTTGCCCCACTGTAACTTCAGGGTTCATCCATTATGACTTAGGGGTATAAGATCTGTATCAACTTTCGTCTATCCCACTATAATGCGGGGGTATAAGGTATGTAACTTGTTCCATCCACTGATCCCTTTTTGGGTGACCCAACTAGATGTGTATACATGATGCTCGCATGGATGCAGAATATCATTTTTCTTGCGAATGATTCCCCTTTTACACTTGGGTTAACCTTGCCCACAGATGTAATATCCTGTTGTTTGCCCAACCACCATTTTTAGCAAAAAATCCAAAGAGATAACCTTAATTTAGAATCTTCCTTAAACTTGGTGAATTTTAAACAATAGTCCTGTTTCAAATTCTTGTATTATTCAGAAGCTTTCAGAGTAATATGCGAAACTCTTTTCATGAAAGTATTATTAGTCCACTAATCATTATTTCAATGCAAAATGCTTGAAAAAAAAATCATAACAATGGACAAGAAAAAAACTAATTAGGAGCATAGCTAGAAGCAAAGCTAGCAAATGTAATCAAAGGAAATTTATTGGTAATTTGAAATAAATATGATAATCAAAGATAACAAATCCAGAATGGGTAAGATGGAAACTAGGTGCCCCAGATATCGCAGCCTGAGCTTCTCTTGTTCAAACTTCTTGAGGACCATTTTAAGCTCAATATGTGCTTAGGGGATCCGGAGTACTTTGTCAATGCCCCAAAACATAGCATATCTCTTCATTGTTAATTCCAATATAGCAAGATCACCGCATGCCCCACTTTCGATCAAAATTTGAGTTGCCCTTTTCGGGTTTTCAACTCAAATCCCTTTTGGTCTCAAGACGCCCTTTGCGGGTTTTCGCCTTGGCCTCTCCTTTTTCTTTCTTCTTTTTTGATTGAAAATTCCTTATTTCTTTTCTTCTTTTTATTTTGGTTTTGATTTTATTTTTTTGTTTTTGAGAAAGGGTCTCAAGGCGCCTTTTGCAAGTTTTCACCTTGGCCTCTCCTTTTAGCCTAAATCTGAATTCCCAGCTTGAGCATATCCTCGCTATCTGTCTTGGTCAAGGCTAATGATCTTCTAGAACAAACCCTCTTCACCATATAAGGTTTTTCAAATTGGCATTTATGAAGTTCTTTTGTATGAGAAGGATCTTTCGTAATGTCAAGTCCCATAATGAATGAAACACCCCATACCCAGCCCACGAGCCTGGACCGGATCTGGTATGTTCCTTAAGTAAACCGGTTCAAAGTTCTTTTGTTACTTTGGGAAAATAGTGTGTTTTGAAAGAAATATTGTTTTGGGTTGGGCTCGAGTAGAAAACAAAAATTGTTTTATAATGAAAACCCTTTTAAATTTTAGGTGATAAAACATTTAGAATACATTTAAAGTAAATTACTCAATTTTTAACTTAATAAAAATTTCGTAACATAATAAATAAAAACAGAAATAAAAATAGTGCACTATGGCCTTATTACATCAAATTAAAACCCAAAATAAAATTCAAGGTACTTAGATATAAAAAAAAGTCTGGAATAAAATAAAATCTGAATTTTCGCATGGCCACCCCTAAGCTTCACGACCTTAGGTCCATCACCGATCATCACTGAAAAAATATTCCCAACGGGTGAGTCAACCAGACTCAATGTGTACGCAACACTAAATCATAATAGAATGAGGCATAATAAATATTACACATTCATATCATAGCATACATATTATGATGCATTCCCAAACCCAAACCTAATAAGTCATCCGCTATACTCCCCCGTACCAACCTGTACACCGTGGGGACTACTAAGTCGACCCTCCTTCCGCTACACTCCATATCGTGGTCTTAGGTCACCGCATTCAGATTACTGTGGTCTTAGGTCACCACATTCAGATACCATGGTCTTAGGTCACCATGTTCGTGGTCTTAGGTCACCACATTCAGATACCACGGTCTTAGGTCACCGTGTTCGTGGTCTTAAGTCACCACATTCACTTCCCCTTTCAATAACCCATATGCCCCATTTTGTAATATGCATTAATATGCCAAAGTTCAAATTCTTATTCTCATGTTACAAATAACATATTTCATATTCCTAGCAGGAGTAGGAAACGTACCTGAGTACTTAGTACCATAACATGGTACCTTAGCCACTCTCTTATTCTTAATATCACATATTTTAATTAGACATAGCCATAAAACTTATTAAGAATTAGTCTGGGGTACACACCTGATTCGCTTAGTGTAACATCCTGGAAAGGGCCTATGCATTTTCGGTTTAATTGTACGAAATGACATGTCTTAAGTTTTATGAATACATTTTTAACATTTTTGGAAACCTGGAAATGCATGGAAATGGGAATGGAAATGAACATTTTTGGAAACCTAGAAATGCATGGAAATGAAAATGGAAATGAACATTTTTGGAAACCTGGAAATGTAAGGAAATGATTCAAAAATGGAAAGTAAACATTTCTGGAAACTTGCTAGAAACTTGGAAATGTAAGGAAATGTCAAGTTTACAGAGTCAATCGAAAATTTTTGGAAACTTAGAAATGACCTAGAAATGATGAGTTTTAAGGTTTAAAAGGGGAAATTAAGGCAAGGTGGCCTTAAAAGAAAAAGCTTGTGAAATTTGACACACAAACAGGCTTGGAAAAGTGGCCTGAAGATGCCACTTAGGGCCTCTGGAAATGGCGCCATATGCAAGAGGAATGGGCCTGAGTTCGAGTCACTTGGGAAGCAAATAAAGGAGGTTTTATTTTTGCTTCCAGAAGACTGAGGTGGACGGCACATGCTTCTAGAAAGGAGGTGTTTTATTTTCATAAATATTCTATTAAAAAGGTGATAAATAAAGGATTTTTTAAATTGGACTATTTTGAAAAGATAAATGTTGGATTAAACTCTTTTATTTATGATAATTAAAGGATAAAGTTATCAGATAGAGGAGTGGTGGCCAAGTAAGGGACTCCTTAGATGATAATTTCGGCTATAAAAGGAAGGAAGGAGGGCTACTCATCAATTTTTGCTTCCTCCTCTCTCTGCCGAATTCTTAGTGCTCTCTCTCTTCTTTTCTTTTCTTTTGTCAATGAAATTAAGTAATTGTTGGAACCTAGCCGAATATATTCCTCTCCATTAGAAGCCATAGCCGAATCTCCCCGTGAATCTAAGCAAGGAAGCAATGATCAAGTATTAAGGGGATCTCTCGGGTTTCTACAACCGTCGACTACAACAAGGGAATATTTAGGGATCTAAGGTAAGAAACTATAAGATCCAAAAGTCTTGTTTTAAGTTTTAATGTTAGATTAAACCTAACATGTGACATCCCTAGGAAAGCAAGGATACTTTTCGGGATTTGAGATCACAAAGGTATGTGTTTAAGACATTCGGCCAAGGCCTATTTTAAGTATTTGGATTTATTCCCAAAAGCCGAAACTAACCTATGATGTGTTTTAATGTTGGCCGAATGCAAGAAAGAATACAACAAAGTTTTGGGACTTGATTCTTAAGTCAATCGGCAACAAGGTAGGTTTTCAGTATACAAATCCTACTAGGATTTGGTTTTAAAGCAAAAAAAAAAAAAAAGGTTTATTAATGTGTTTAAATGATTGGCTGAATATAGGAGTTAAGGATCTAAATCAGTAGATCGGTTCTTCGGGATTTCAAGGACTTCGTTAAACGAATCAGGTGTGTACCCCACACTAACTTTTAATATGATTATGGTAATATGTAATATGTGCATATGGATAAGGTACCGTGTTATGGTACAAAGTACTCAAGTACGTTTCCTACTTCCACTAGGATTATGAAATATGTTATTTATAACATGTGAAACTTTATAAGAATGTGAATTTAAGTATGATATGCATGATATGGATAATATGGGTCATTCGGGATATATGAAAAGGGGAAGTGAATGTGGTGACTACGGTCTCACTATTCGAATGTGGTGACTTTGGTCACACTATCCGAATGTGGTAACTTTGGTTACATTATCCGAATCTGGTGTCTCTTGACACAATTATATCCAGTGGCTATGCCACAAATTTTATATGGGCGATGAGCACGCCGATCGCAAATGACGCGCCTTCGATAGTGTGTAGCGGATGGAGGGTCGACTTAGTAGTCCCCACGGTGTCTTTGGTTAGTGTACGGGGATGTGTAGCGGATGGCATCTACGTTTGGGTTTGGGTTGCATCACATCGCTATCCGTTGTATGAATAAGTGTTTGATATGAACATGTATGCTCGATCTATTGAATTTTAGTGTTGGTTACATATTGAGTCTGTTGACTCACCCCGTTGTGGGAAACATGTTTGGTGATGAGCAGTGATGGGTGGGACGGTAGATCTTGTGGTGGCCATGCTCAACTTGAAGTTTTATTCAATACTGTGGACACTTTAATTTTATTTAAGTACTTTGGAATTTTATTTTGGGATTTTACTTGTTGTAATAAGGCCATAGTTACATTTCTTTACTTTTATTTTTAATTACTATGTTACGAATTATTTTAAATTAAAGATCAAGTAAAATTATTTCTTTAAAAATAAACCCTAAATTGTTTTGTCACCTTAATTAATTGGATTTTCAAATAAAATAAATGGGTTTCCAACCTAAGCCCAACCCAAAACGATATATTTTTAAAAATTACACAAATTTTCTCTAAGTAACAAGAACTTTGAAACCGGTTTATTTAAGGAACATACCAGATCCGGTTAAGGTTCGTGGGCTGGGTGTGGGGTGTTTCAGTTTGGTATCAGAGCCCAGTTTTAAACTCTCGACCTGTGGGCTAGTTTTAGTTTGGTATCAGAGCCTAGTTTTAAACTCTCAGCCTGTGGGCTAAGGCCCAAAACGTTTTCAAGACGAGCCTAAATGATTTCTTATGAAATAAGCAGGTTTTCTAGCATGGCACCTAAGTCTACGACCAGCAGTCCACCAGGTAAGTACCCCTAACTATCTATGTGATTATATGATTTATGGATTATGAAAGGGGAGAAAAGGCATGGAACGTAGAATAGCATGATAGGAACTTGAAGCCTAGGACTAGTCTACTCAAACACAAACACATAAGACTTAAGGAACGTTAAACAAACCTATGGCTAAGTCACTGAGTTAGGGTGTGGTAACCCCTGTACGCATGTCTAGGATTGGATCCGGAAGAGCTTGGTATTTAAGCAGTCCTAGTGACTCACCTCCTCTTCGCAGAATCCTACCGCAGTGCGTAGCTTCGATTCACCCTAACCTGCAGGGCTCGGTTGGTGTGGCAACCTGCATGCGCATGTCTCAGGAATGGTTTTGGTGGGAGCTTGGTATTTAAGCGATCCGCGTGACTCACCTCCTCTCCACTCGAATCTCATGCAGTGCGTAGCTTTGGTTCACCACGACCAAGAGGGCTCGGTCATAGGCTAAACACAAGGACTGAAACCCGAAAGGGAACTAGTCGTGTTTTTATAAAAAAAAAGAACAACAAAACCCTAGTTTTAAAACTCTTAAAACTTTCTTTTAAGTTTGTGAAAACCATCTTTGCAAAATTTTCCAAAGAACTTCCGATTTATGAAAATTACAAAAATACCATTGGTGGCAAAATTACCAAAATGCCCTTGGCTTATAAAATGTCCAACTACTCAACAGTTTTACCAAAATTTCATTATTTTATAAATGCTCAAAAACTCTAATTTGCAAACTATCAAAAATACCTTGATTTTGAAAAAAAGTTACAAAATTGCCCCTAACTTACAAAATTACCAAAACAACCCTGATTTCCAAAATTTTTGCAACACCACTGTTTTGGAAAGTACAATTCTCAAAAAGAACCCTCAAAGTTTTGCAACTTTTAAAATATCCACTGATTTATCGATTTTACTTAATTTATCCCTGGTTTGTGAACAACCACAAAATACCCCGAATTTTAAAATTTTCCAAAATACCCCGGAAATCCAAAATTTCCAAAATACTTTTTGACAAAATCACCAAGGAACTCTTTCTTTTGAAAAAAAATTTACGAAAATACCCCTGTAGGACAAAATTACGAAAATACCCCTAGGTAGTAAAAGATGTAATGACCCAAATACGACCTAACTTAGGAACGGTGGTTTGAGAACCACTTAATCCGAAATAAAAAAAAAAATATATATTTTATTTATTCATTTGATGTCTTTGTTGAGTATTTGTGCATGAGTAAAAATATCGTAGGATAATTTAATTGTCTTGATGTTTAATTAAATAAATGGATCAAATAGCTAAAGTGGTAAAAGTAATGTGCATGAAATGAGGAGGGTTAATTGAATTGCTCTATTTAATTGTGGATTTGCATGTCAAATTTTCCACTTTTCAAGTAGTGGACGGTAATGATGATGGGGAGAATTTTTTTAAGCATTTTATATTCTTAAAGTATTATATTTTATGATTATTATAATATATATTATGTGTTGAGAATAAAATAAACATGAAAAGAACTTATTTCTCTCTCTTTTATCATCTTCTCCACCGATTTCTTCTTCAAAGAAAGAAAAGAATTTGAAACCCCATTTTCGGTCATTGCATGTGGAGCTAAGGTAAGTGATTGAGGTTTGTTTTAATAAATACTCACATAATTGAATTTGTTACCTTGGACATTACCGAAACCATGTTAAAATTTTTGGAGTTAAGCATGTATAAGTTCGGCAATGGGAGGGAAGAAAGGAATAATTGTAATTTGTTGTGTTGATGGATATAAAATAATTTGAGATAGAAATCTAAATGCATTGGAAAATAGTGAGTTGAATTTGAATGAATGTTATGGAAATTTTTTTCTAATTGGAGCATAGTGATGCTCTTCACATTCGGCCGAAGGTTGAAGTAAATATGTATAAGGGTTATTTTAAATTTAATTGTTTAGTTATGTATTATGTATATGTATATGAAAATTTGGGTACATTAAATAGTATATTCGGCCTTGATGAATGTTTATATTTGGAAATGATTATTGATAGAATGTTAAAGACAGGTGATGAATAGAAATGATTAATTTGAGATTTTGATTGAATTAAGTATTAGGGGTTTAATTGCAAGAAAGTGAAACTAGAGGGATAATTGTGCGATTTGATAAGTTATATGATATGAATGTTTTAACAGTAACAAAGGGATCTAATTAAGCTTGAGGAGAATTCGGCTCAAGTGTAAAAGTGTATAAGATTCTTATATTTGTTTGTTAGGTTCGAATGAATAAAAAGAAATGGTAGTAATTTGTAAAAGTTTCAAATTATAATTTATATATGGAAAGAATGGTATAATTATGTGTCGATTAGAGATGAATTAAATGATTTAAATAGGTTCTTTTAAATTTGGTTTAGATCAGGGAAGGAAAGATTTGGAAAAGGATCAGGGAAAGGCTAAGGTGAACGAATAGCTGGAAAATTTCAAATCTATCGACCATCGAGGTAAGTCCTTAAGCTATGATATATTGAAGAATTATTTATGAATCTATTGTATGATAATATTTGATAAATTTTAGTACATATTCATGTCATAGCTGAATGTATATAAGCCTATTAGAATGGTTTTGATTGTTTGATGTAAATAAGCCAAAGTAAATTCAATATGTGATATAGTTATGAAAAGTGTTAGCAATGATTGATCGTATTAATGTGTTTCGGGCTTTAAGCCTAGCAGGCCTAGTGCCGGTGATTTATTTCAGGCTTTAAGCCTAGCAGGCCTAGTGCCGGTGATTTATTTCAGGCTTTAAGCCTAGCAGGCCTAGTGCCAGTGATTATTTTCGGGCTTTGAGCCCAGTAGGCCTCGTGCCGGTGTTACTTATCGGGCTTTACCGCTTAGTAGGCTTGATGCCGGTGACGTGTTTTACAAAAGAGAATCGAATATTCTTTAAGGTAAACCTCAATTATGGTATTTAGCTAACGGCTCAGGTAAGCATGTAAGGTATGTTATGCGTAATATTACTTGAGTCAAGTTAATACTATGAGAACTATGTTATGTATATTTGAGTTTAAGATGGATGTGTATGAGTATCATATGGTTGAAATTGAGGTTAATGTACTATTATGGAGATTCGATTTTCATGTATAAATGCTAAGAACAAAAGAAATTTTTAATACAGGTCTATGAAATGAAGTGCAATTATTTCGGTTGATGAACTAATAGTAATCGGCCTTGTGAAAATTAACATATTTCTTTTTAATGTATATGTGCAATGTCATAAGTTGAATTTTTTTAAAATGTTATATTATCATGAACTTAGGACTTACTAAGCAAGTAAGCTTATGTGTGCGAAATGTTTCCTCTGTTTTATAGATTAGGTGCAAGCTACAAGCTCATCGGGATCGTTCAGAAAGTCGTCCACACTATCAAACCGTTTTGGTACTCTTTCATTTTAGTTTTCGAATGAAGGCATGTATAGGAAAGGCTTTGTCTTTGTTTTGGTGAAAACTTTTGGTTCATGTATATAATAGCCATGCGAATATGGCTAAATTTTTAGTTAAGTATGCTTTATGGACTTTTGATACAAATGTCGGTTTATGTCAGTAATGTTTGTGCACTCTTAATCGAAGTTTACTCGGTTATATGGAACCATAGTCGTGTTTTGTTAATAAATCGATGATGTTATGATAATACGTGAATGTTTTAGGTACAAGTTAAATTGTGTAAATGATTAAAATGCATGGATAGTACGAGTTGTATGTGGGTATATTCGTTTATAACTAGTTAATCATATTTTTGTAATGAAACAGTTTTTAGTTAGCAGCAGTGATGTGATTTTGAAAAATCACCAAAAATAGGATAAACTGAATTAGAAGGTGAATGAGGTATACAATCAAAGCTTATTGTGTCTATTTTGATATGAAAGAAATAGAGTAGGCAAAGGAGTTTTATGTTATGAGATATTT
Organism: Gossypium bickii; assembly: GCA_025503065.1. NCBI lineage: Eukaryota > Viridiplantae > Streptophyta > Magnoliopsida > Malvales > Malvaceae > Gossypium > Gossypium bickii. The sequence goes on along the minus strand of CP106710.1, from coordinate 107,086,040 downwards.
AAATTTTAGTGAGACTTGTTCTGAATGAATTCGTGAGTCCATGTTCTGTCTTGGAAAAATTGTCAAAAATTGTACAACAATAATTAGGGAACATAGTTTATATGCTTAGAATCCTTAATGAGTCTATTTTTTATTGGAATAAACAAGAACATTATTAAAAATCTGTGCAATGAGATAACTGAGTTTTTGTAATGATAGGTCAGAATCGTCAACAGTGAAATAGGGGAAATTTTGATGAATACACTGTACTAATTGGCCACATGAAAAATTATGGAAAAATTTTGGTATATACATATATTAGTCTAGTTTCAAGGAAAATTTACGGATCTAAATTTTGAGTTTTGTAACTCGAGTTATGATCAATTTAGTCAGCATGACGCAGATGGACAGCTTTAAATTCTTATGCCCCGAACTAGTAGTCAAGTCTAGTAATGCCACATACTCGACTCCGGTAAAGGTCTCGGGTAAGGGGTGTTACAGGAAGGCAACAACAATGAAAACTACAACGTTTCTCTAAATGAACGGAAGTTCATACTTGTTTGATGGATGAATGAATGAATGGAAAAACTGTGTGCATGTATGAATATGAAAGAACCACTCCTAAAACTCTGTCATAAAACTCCTTCGCGGGTAAACAAGTGGAACAATGACTAATTCATAAAACTTCTTAATCAGATTCCGACGTTAGAAATGAGCTCTAGAGGACGTGGTCGTTGTGGACGAGGTAGAGGAAGGATGACTGTGTCAGAACCCGTTAGATCGGGTTAAGGTTCTGACAATGAGATACCACCGCCACCACCACCCCCAGCTGCTGGTGTTGAGCAACAAGCTCAGACGGGGGAAGATGTTGTGTCGCAGGCTGTGCTGCGAGTTTTGGAATTGGTGGCTGGTGTAGGTGGAAATTCGAAAACACGTAAGTCTGTGCCGGAACGGCTCCGAGCTAATAGAGCGGAAATGTTTCGAGGAGTATCTGGAGTGGCACCCAGTACAGCTGAGTACTGGTTGGAAGCAACGGAGCGCATCATGGATGAGATTGATTTGACCCCTGAGGAAAAGTTGAAAGGGATGGTGGCACTGTTACGCGATAAAGTGTATCAGTGGTGGTTAACTGTTCGGGATGGTGCCACGGCTGAGGATTTGACCTGGGAATATGTTAAGGAAGAATTTCAGAAGAAATATGTGGGAACCAGGTATACAGATGAGCAAAGAAAGGCTTTTTTGGGGCTGGTTCAAGGGAACAAGTCCGTTGCGAAATATGAAGCTGAATTCCTGAGGTTGAGCCGCTATGCTCGAGGAGTAGTGGCAACTGAGCATGAGCGCTGTGTCCATTTTGAGGACGGACTGAGGGACGATCTGAGACTGTTGATAGCACCGTATCAGGAGCGGGAGTTCTCTGCTTTGGTAGAAAAGGCCAAGGTGGCCGAGGGAATTAAGGATTCTACCAAGCAGGCTGTGGATAGGAATAAGCCCAAAAGAGGTTTTGGACCATCTGGAAAGGTTCATAAGAGGCCTAGAATTGACGGGCCGCAAAATCAGCAAGCTGGTACAGGATGGCAGTATCATCCTTGTGAGCATTGTGGAAAGAAGCACTTAGAGGAGTGCTGGAAAAAGACGGGAGGATGTGGGTCCAAGGACCATATGCTCAAGGATTGTCCTAAGAAACCAGATGAAAGTCGACCAGCAACTCAGAATGTTAGTCAGGCTGGTAGAGGAGGACAACAGCCTCAACGAGGTCGTGGTTCGAATAACAGAGGTAATGGTGCTGGCAGAGGACGTGGAAACACAAGGCAGAGGTGCTGCTAATGCTGAGGCAAGGCAACCGGGTTTGGTTTATGCGGTTCGCCGGAGGGAAGATGGAGACGCGCCGGATGTTATAACCAGTATGTTCTTTATTTTTGACAAGCCCTATTTGCTCTAATTGATGTGGGCTCGACCTATTCATATGTTGCATATAGTGTAGTGGAAACACTAGACCTAGACTCTGAACTCTCTGATAGGCAGATGACTGTAGTAAGCCCATTAGGCCAAACTGTAGTGGTAGATAAGATCTTTCAGAATGTATCCTAGAGATTCAGGGAGTGAACTTTCGGGCTGACTTAATGGAGTTACCCTTCGGAGAGTTTGAACTTATACTCGGAATGGATTGGCTAGTAGAACACCGAGCCGTGTTAGATTGTGCGGCTAAACGAATGGAACTAAGGACCTCGGAGGATGAAGTAGTAGTAATGGTTGGAGAAAGGAGGAACTACTTGTCTAACGTAGTTTCGGCACTGAAGGCGGAGAAAATGGTTAAGGAAGGGTGCAAGGCATTCCTAGCCTTCGTAAGTGCGATAGGTGTAAAGGAAGAAGGTGTTAGCGGGGTTAGAACGGTCAAGGACTTTGAGGATGTATTTCCGGAGGAATTACCAGGAATACCCCCAGATAGGGAGGTGGAATTTGGAATAGATTTGCTACCGGGAACAACTCCTGTGTCAATCGCTCCATACCGAATGGCGCCAAAGGAGTTAGTGGAGCTCAAGGCTCAAATCCAAGAGTTGTTGGGTCGTGGGTTCATCCGACCCAGTGTTTCTCTATGGGGAGCACCGGTCCTATTTGTGAAGAAGAAGGACGGAACTATGCGTATGTGCATAGATTACCGTCAGTTGAATAAGCTGACCATTAAGAACAAGTATCCTTTGCCAAGGATCGATGACTTGTTCGATCAGCTGAAGGGGGCCGCAGTGTTTTCAAAGATCGACTTAAGGTCTGGATATCATCAGCTGAAGGTGAAGGAGGCTGATATCCATAAGACCGCTTTTAGGACAAGATACGGCCATTTTGAGTTTGTGGTGATGCCGTTTGGGTTGACGAACGCTCCAGCCGCGTTCATAGACATGATGAATCGGGTTTTCCAACCCTATTTGGATAGGTTCGTCGTTGTGTTCATCGATGATATCTTGGTGTACTCTAAGTCTGAAGAGGAGCACGATGAACATCTCCGAAGTTGTCTTCAGAATCAAGTTAAGGAAAAGAAGCTTTATGCCAAATCCGGCCAAGAAGTGAATTTTGGCTTAAGGAGGTGGCATTCTTAGGACATGTGGTATCCGCAGAGGGAATAAGAGTGGACCCTAGGAAGATCGAAGCAGTGTTGGATTGGAAACCACCTAGGTCCGTGGCTGAAATCTGAAGTTTCTTAGGTTTGGCAGGTTATTACAGAAGGTTTGTGGAAGGGTTCTCGTCTATAGCCGCGCCTTTGACAAAGTTGCCAAGGAAGGAAGTACCCTTTGAATGGACTAATAAGCAGCAGGAGAGCTTTGGAAAGCTTAAAAAGGTGTTGACGGAAGCTCCAGTGTTAATTCAGTCGGAGGCAGGAAAAGATTTTGTAGTGTACTGTGACGCTTCGCATACGGGGTTAGGCTGTGTGCTAATGCAAGATGGAAAAGTGGTCGCTTATGCGTCTCGGCAGTTAAGGCCTCATGAGGTTAACTACCCAACTCATGACTTGGAACTGGCAGCAGTGGTTTTTGCCCTTAAGGTTTGGAGGCACTATCTTTATGGAGAAAGGTTAGTTATCTACACAGACCACAAAAGTCTTAAGTACTTGTTGACTCAGAAGGAGTTGAACTTGAGGCAACGAAGGTGGGTGGAATTGTTGAAAGACTTCGATTGTTCGATAGAATATCATCCGGGTAAGGCGAATGTGGTAGCTGATGCCCTAAGTAGGAAGGTTGTGTCGGATCTAAGGGCTTTGTTCGCTCACTTAAGTCTGTATGATGATGGAAGCCTATTGGCAGAGTTGCAAGTCAAGCCCACATGGCTGAAAGAAGTGAAAGAGGGACAGTTGGCTGATAAGGACCTAAGTGCTAAGTTACAGCAAGTACAGAACGGAGAATTAAAGGATTATGGCGTCAATGATGAAGGAGTATTGTGCTATAAAGGAAAAGTCTGTATGCCGAAGGACGAGAAGTTAAGACAAAAGATTCTTCGGGAAGCGCATGGTAGCCCTTATGCTATGCATCCCGGAGGCAGTAAGCTGTATAGAGAGCTAAGGGAACAATTTTGGTGGTCTAATCTTAAACAAGAAGTTATTGAATTCGTGGGAAAATGTCTGACGTGTCAGCAAGTTAAGGCTGAACACCAAGTCCCATCGGGATTGCTTCAACCAATCGAAATTCCACAATGGAAGTGGGAGAGAATTACCATGGACTTCGTTAGTGGGCTTCCCCTTACGCCTCCTAAGAAGGACTCGGTATGGGTGATAGTAGACCGTTTGACCAAATCTGCGCACTTTATTCCGGTGAGAGTCGACTATTCTCTTCAGAAGTTAGCCAAGTTATATGTGGCGGAGATCGTAAGGTTACATGGAGTACTAGTATCGATCATATCCGATAGGGACCCAAGGTTTACGTCTCGATTTTGGAAGGCACTTCATCAAGCTTTAGGCACTAAGTTGGACTTCACTACGGCTTTTCATCCACAATCAGACGGGCAGTCTGAACGAGTTATACAAGTGTTGGAGGATATGCTGAGAGGCTGTGTGATGGATTTCCAAGGAAGTTGGGAAGATTACTTGCCTCTAGCTGAGTTCGCCTACAACAACAGCTATCAGGCTAGCATTCGGATGGCACCATATGAAGCATTGTATGGTAGGAAGTGTAGAACACCTACTTGTTGGACTAAGTTAGGAGAACGTCGAGTTTTGGGTCCAGAGTTAGTGGTAGAAACTGAAGAGAAGGTTGAGTTAATTCGGGCACGGTTGAAGGAAGCCTCTGATAGGCAAAAGTCGTACGCAGACCTCAAGCGGAAGGAAATAGAGTTTGAAGTTGGAGACCAAGTGTTCCTGAAAGTCTCGCCTTGGAAGAAGGTTATGAGGTTCGGTCGCAAAGGGAAGTTAAGCCCAAGGTTTATAGGGCCCTATCGAGTACTGAAGCGAGTTGGGCCAGTGGCATACCAATTGGAGTTGCCACCAGAGTTGCAGTAGATACACGACTTATTCCATGTATCCATGCTACGTCGCTACTGATCAGATCCATCTCATGTGGTACCGGTTGAAGAGGTGGAGCTAAGGCCTGACTTATCCTACGAGGAAGAGCCGATTCGGATCTTGGAACGTGATGTGAAAGTACTACGAAGGAAGTCAGTTCCTCTAGTCAAAGTGTTATGGCGCAATCATGGATCGGAAGAAGCTTCGTGGGAGTCAGAAGAGACAATGCGACAGCAATACCCTCAATTATTTTAGTTAGGAAATTTCAAGGACGAAATTATTTTTAGGGGGGTAGAACTGTAACATCCTAGAAAGGGCCTATGCATTTTCGGTTTAATTGTACGAAATGACATGTCTTAAGTTTTATGAATACATTTTTAACATTTTTGGAAACCTGGAAATGCATGGAAATGGGCATGGAAATGAACATTTTTGGAAACCTAGAAATGCATGAAAATGAAAATAGAAATGAACATTTTTGGAAACCTGGAAATGTAAGGAAATGATTCAAAAATGGAAAGTAAACATTTCTGGAAACTTGGAAATGTAAGGAAATGTCAAGTTTACAGAGTCGATCGAAAATTTTTGGAAACTTAGAAATGACCTAGAAATGACGAGTTTTAAGGTTTAAAAGGGGAAATTAAGGCAAGGTGGCCTTAAAAGAAAAAGTTTGTGAAATTTGACACACAAACAGGCTTGGAAAAGTGGCCTGAAGATGCCACTTAGGGCCTCTGGAAATGGCGCCATATGCAAGAGGAATGGGCCTGAGTTCGAGTCACTTGGGAAGCAAATAAAGGAGGTTTTATTTTTGCTTCCAGAAGATTGAGGTGGACGGCACATGCTTCTAGAAAGGAGGTGTTTTATTTTCATAAATATTCGATTAAAAAGGTGATAAATAAAAGATTTTTTAAATTGGATTATTTTGAAGAGATAAATGTTGGATTAAACTCTTTTATTTATGATAATTAAAGGATAAAGTTATCAGATAGAGGAGTGGTGGCCAAGTAAGGGACTCCTTAGATGATAATTTCGGCTATAAAAGGAAGGAAGGAGGGCTACTCATCAATTTTTGCTTCCTCCTCTCTCTGCCGAATTCTTAGTGCTCTCCTCTCTTCTTTTCTTTTCTTTTGTCAAGCCGAAATTAAGTAATTGTTGGAACCTAGCCGAATATATTCCTCTCCATTAGAAGCCATAGCCGAATCTCCCTGTGAATCTAAGCAAGGAAGCAGTCGACTGAAGTATTAAGGGGATCTCTCGGGTTTCTACAACTGTCGACTACAAGGGGAATATTTCGGGATCTAAGGTAAGAAACTATAAGATCCAAAAGTCTTGTTTTAAGTTTTAATGTTAGATTAAACCTAACATATGACATCCCTAGGAAAGCAAGGATACTTTTCGGGATTTGAGATCACAAAGGTATGTGTTTAAGACATTCGGCCAAGGCTTATTTTAAGTATTTGGATTTATTCCCAAAAGCCGAAACTAACCTATGATGTGTTTTAATGTTGGCTGAATGCAAGAAAGAATACAACAAAGTTTTGGGACTTGATTCTTAAGTCAATCGGCAACAAGGTAGGTTTTCAGTATACAAATCCTACTAGGATTTGGTTTTAAAGCAAAAAAAAAAAGGTTTATTAATGTGTTTAAATGATTGGCTGAATATAGGAGTTAAGGATCTAAATCAGTAGATCGGTTCTTCGAGATTTCAAGGACTTTGTTAAACGAAAGTGTACCCCACACTAACTTTTAATATGATTATGGTAATATGTAATATGTGCATATGGATAAGGTACCGTGTTATGGTACAAAGTAATCAGGTACGTTTCCTACTTCCACTAGGATTATGAAATATGTTATTTATAACATGTGAAACTTTATAAGAATGTGAATTTAAGTATGATATGCATGATATGGATAATATGGGTCATTCGGGATATATGAAAAGGGGAAGTGAATGTGGTGACTACGGTCTCACTATCGAATATGGTGACTTGGTCACATTATTATCGAATGTGGTAACCGTTTACATTATCTCGAATCGGTGTCTCTTGACACAATATATATCAGTGGCTATGCCACAAATTTTATATGGGCGATGAGCACGTCGATTGCAGTGATCGCTTCGATGGTGTGTAGCGGATGGAGGGTCGACTTAGTAGTCCCCATGATGTGCAGGTTGGTACGGGGATGTGTAGCGGATGGCATCTAGGTTTGGGTTTGGGTTGCATCATTACTGCTATCTGTTGTATGAATAAGTGTTTAATATGAACATGTATGCCTGATCTCTTGAATTTTAGTGTTGGTTACACATTGAGTTTGTTGACTCACCCCGTTGTGGGAAACATGTTTCAAGTGATGAACAGTGATGGACTGGGACGGTAGATCTTGTGGTGGCCATGCTCAACTTGAAGTTTTATTCAATACGGACACTTTAATTTTATTTAAGTACTTTGGAATTTTATTTTGGGATTTTACTTGTTGTAATAAGGCCATAGTTACATTTCTTTACTTTTATTTTTAATTACTATGTTACGAATTATTTTAAATTAAAGATCAAGTAAAATTATTTCTTTAAAAATAAACCCTAAATTGTTTTGTCACCTTAATTAATTGGATTTTCAAATAAAATAAATGGGTTTCCAACCTAAGCCCAACCCAAAACGATATATTTTTAAAAATTACACAAATTTTCTCTAAGTAACAAGAACTTTGAAAACGGTTTACTTAAGGAACATACCAGATCCGGTTAAGGCTCGTGGGCCGGGTGTGGGGTGTTTCACTAATAAATTCCTTGAGATCTCGTAATCTGATCTACCGCTTAGATCCTTAATCCCTACATTTGATTAATCACTTACTAATTTAATAAAAAGCCATTCGGCCATAAATCCAAATCCTAGTAGGATTAGTATACTAAAACTTACCGTGTTGCCGATTTGATAATTAATCTAATCCTGGAAACTTGTATTCTTCCCCTTTGAAATCGGCTAATCACTAGATCCCTTGAATCGGTTAGTTTTCAGCTTAAAACACATAAAAATAGATCTAACTACTAAAATAGGCCTTGGCCGAATATTCATAGTCACTTTCCTTAAGGATATTAAATCCCAAAATTATCCCTTGGTTATAGCTTCTGTCGAAATCCCTAAACCCACATGTTAGATCAACTTCTAACCTTTAATCACAATCAATGGTCCTTGGCCGAATGACTTGCCTTGATGGCCAAATCCCGAAGATCTTTTCCTTTATAGTCGACTATGGCAAAAATCCCGAAAGAATCCTTCCAAATTTCGGCAAATAAGAATATTGATGGGATTAGTCCTAGATTTCGACAAATCTAAAAGAATAGAAATCAAAACTTGTTCTTACCCTTTCTTGGAGAAATCGACAGCACCTATGCTTGAAGCCCCTCAAAGATTCAGCTTTTGATGGATTGGAAAGAAAAGAAATTGGCTAATGGTGATATCTTGAATTTTCAGCTTTGGCTAACAAAAGAAGAAGAACAAATGCTCTAGGAAATTCGGCAGAGAGAAGGGTTGAGAGAAAGAATGATGAATGGCCCTCTTTTCCTTATATAGCTGAATTTACTAACTTAGAATCCCTTACTTGGCCATCACTCTTCTATTTTGATAGCTTTATCTCTTTAATTATCTCCTAAAATAAAAGATAATTCAGCAACTATCCTTACTTAGCCGAAATTATTAAACTCAAAGTCCCTTACTTGGCCATCACTTCTCCCATATTTTCCTAATTAAAGAATAATTCCTCATTTATCTCTTGAAAATAATCTAAAATAAATCCACTATTTATCCCTTATTTATCCACTATTTATCTCTTAAAAATAAAAGAATAAAGGCTCCTAAATTATAGCCTTGTGCCGTCCACCTCACTTCTTTTGGAAGCAAAATAAAATTTCTTTTATTTGCTTTCCCTGTGACTCGAACTCAGGCCCAATCCCCTTGCATGTGGCGCCATTTCCAGAGGCCCTAAGTGGCATCTCCAGGCCACTTTTCCAAGCCTGTTTGCGTGTCAAATTTCACATACTTTTTCTCTAAAGGCCACCTTGCCTTAATTTCCTCTTTTAAACTTTAAAACTCGACATTTCTAAGTCATTTCTAAGTTTCCAAAAATTTTCGTTTGCCTCTTTAAACTTGACATTTCCTTACATTTCCAAGTTTCGTAAATGTTCACTTTCCACTTTTGAATCATTTCCAAATCATTTCCTTACATTTCCAAGTCATTTCCTTACATTTCCAAGTCATTTCCTTACATTTCAAGACAAGACATTTCCTTACATTTCCAAGTCATTTCCTTACATTTCCAAGTTTCCAAAAATGTTCACTGTACATTCATAACACATAAGACATGCCATTTCGTATAATTAAATCAAAAATGCATAGGCCCATTTTCAGGATGTTACGCTTCTACTTCTTAAAAATAATTTCATCCTCGAAATTACTTATTAACGAATAATCGTGACATCTTAACTCACCGCAATACGCTTATGTGCGCGCACTCGATCTTAATAGAACCATCATACTTCCTAGGCACAATCTCTAAGTTCACGTCCCCTAGAACTCATTTCTAACGCCGCGATTTAATCTGATTAAAAAGTTTTATGCATCAGAATTTTGTTCCACTTATTAACCGCGAACAATTTTATGAAATAAAGATATTTAGAAGTAGTTCTTTCGATCACACAAAGTTTCAGTTCAAGTTCACTACTCTAATTCAGAGAATCACATTCACATTCATCAACAGAGACACCTTCATTCCTCAATAGAGGCACATTCATTCATCAACATAGACATATTTATTCAGTGGTATCTACCACCCACATTCACTATTTAAACACTCTTTGCCTTATTCCTATCCCAGGGGTATTTTCGTAATTTGTCCTACAGGGGTATTTTCGTAATTTTTCAAAATAGGGTTCCTTGGTAATTTTGTCAGTAAGGGTATTTTGGTAATTTTGTGTTCCTGGGGTATTTTTTTGGAAATTCTAAAATCTGAAGGTATTTCGGTAATTTTGAAACTCAGCGGTATTTTGGTAATAAACCAGGGTAAATTTGTAAATCTTAATAAATCAAGGGTATTTCAAAATTTGTAAAACTTGGGGGTTCTTTTTGAGAATTTGTTTTCCAAATTGGTAGTGTTGCAAAAATTTTGAAAATCAGGGTCATTTTGGTAATTTTGTAAGTTAGGGGTAATTTCATAATTTTCCAAAATCAAGGTATTTTGATATTTTGCAAATTAGGGTTTTTTGGACTTGTTATAAAGTAAGGAAAATTTTATTGAAATCGGGGTAGTACGGTAATTTTTAGAAACCAGGGGTATATAGGTAATTTTTATAAATCGAAAATTTGTCGAAAAATTTTGTAAAAATAGTTCTCACAAACTAAAAGGGTAATTTTAAGAGTTTTAAAACTAGGGTTTTTATAAAAATATAGCTATTTCCCATTCGGGTTTTAGTTATTGGGTTTAGCCTGTGACTGAGTCCTCTTGGTTAGGGTGAACCGAAGCTACGCACTGTAGGATTCCAATGAAGAGGAGGTGAGTCACTAGGATCGCTTAAGTACTGTGCTCTTAGGATCCAATCCTAGACATGGGCACCATGGTTGCCACACCCTAACTCGGCGACTTAACCACAGGTTTGTTTAATTAGGCACTTAAGTCTTATGTAAGTGTTGGGGAAAACTAATTCTAGGGTTCAAGTACTTATCATGCTAATCTACGTTCCATTCCATTTCTACCCTTCTACAGATCATTCAATAAATCACACAAATGGATAGAAGTACTTACCAGTGGACTTCTGCCTGGAGACTTAGGTGCCATGCCAAAACACCTGCTTATTTCCAAAAATATTTTCATAAAACTCATTTTGGCTCGATTTGAAAACATTTTGGGCCTTAAACCCCAGGCCGAGGGTTTAAAACTGGGCTCTGATATCAAACTAAAACACCCCACACCCGACCCACGAGCCTGGACTGGATCTGGTATGTTCCTCAAGTAAACCAGTTCAAAGTTCTTTTGTTACTTTGGGAAAATAGTGTGTTTTGAAAGAAATATTGTTTTGGGTTGGGCTCGAGTAGAAAACAAAAAATCGTTTTATAATGAAAACCCTTTTAAATTTTAGGTGATAAAACATATAGAATACATTTAAAGTAAATTACTCAATCTTTAACTTAATAAAAATTTCGTAACATAATAAATAAAAACAGAAATAAAAATAGTGCACTGTGGCCTTATTACATCAAATTAAAACCCAAAATAAAATTCAAGGTACTTAGAAATAAAAAAAAGTTCGGAATAAAATAAAATCTAAATTTTCGCATGGCCACCCCTAAGCTTCACATGACCCGGTCCATCACCGATCATCACTGAAAAAATATTCTCAACGGGTGAGTCAACCAGACTCAATGTGTACACAACACTAAATCATAATAGAATCAGGCATAATAAATATTACACATTCATATCATAGCATAAATATTATGATGCATTCCCAAACCCACACCTAATAAGCCATCCGCTACACTCCCCCGTACCAACCTGTACACCGTGGGGACTACTAAGTCGACCCTCCTTCCGCTACACTCCATATCGCGGTCTTAGGTCACCGAATTTGTGGTCTTAGGTCACCACATTCAGATACCACGGTCTTAGGTCACTGTGTTCGTGGTCTTAGGTCACCACATTCAGATACCACGGTCTTAGGCCACCGTGTTCGTGGTCTTAGGTCACCACATTCACTTCCCCTTTCAATAACCCATATGCCACATTTTGTAATATGCATTAATATGCCAAAGTTCATATTCTTATTCTCATGTTACTAATAACATATTTCATATTCCTAGTAGGAGTAGGAAATGTACCTGAGTACTTAGTACCATAACATGGTACCTTAGCCACTTTCTTATTCTTAATATCACATATTTTAATTAGACATAGCCATAAAACTTATTAAGAATTAGTGTGGGGTACACACTTGATTCACTTAGCAAATTCCTTGAGATCTCGTAATCTGATCTACCGCTTAGATCCTTAATCCCTACATTTGATTAATCACTTACTAATTTAATAAAAAGCCATTCGGCCATAAATCCAAATCCTAGTAGGATTAGTATACTAAAACTTACCTTGTTGCCGATTTGATAATTAATCAAATCCCGGAAACTTGTATTCTTCCCCTTTGAAATCGGCTAATCACTAGATCCTTGAATCGGTTAGTTTTGGCTTAAAACACATAAAAATAGATCTAACTACTAAAATAGGCCTTGGCCGAATATTCATAGTCACTTACCTTAAGGATCTTAAATCCCGAAATTATCCCTTGGTTATAGCTTCTGCCGAAATCCCTAAACCCACATGTTAGATCAACTTTTAACCTTTAATCACAATCAATGGCCCTTGGCCGAATGACTTACCTTGATGGTCAAATCCCGAAGATCTTTTCCTTTATAGTCGACTATGGCAAAAATCCCGAAAGAATCCTTCCAAATTTCGGCAAATAAGAATATTGATGGGATTAGTCCTAGATTTCGACAAATCTAAAAGAATAGAAATCAAAACTTGTTCTTACCCTTTCTTGGAGAAATCGACAGCACCTATGCTTGAAGCCCCTCAAAGATTCGGCATTTGATGGATTGGAAAGAAAAGAAATTGGCTAATGGTGATATCTTAAATTTTCGGCTTTGGCTAACAAAAGAAGAAGAACAAATGCTCTAGGAAATTCGGCAGAGAGAAGGGTTGAGAGAAAGAATGATGAATGGCCCTCTTTTCCTTATATAGCCGAATTTACTAACTTAGAATCCCTTACTTGGCCATCACTCTTCTATTTTGATAGCTTTATCTCTTTAATTATCTCCTAAAATAAAAGATAATTCAGCAACTATCCTTACTTAGCCAAAATTATTAAACTCAAAGTCCCTTACTTGGCCATCACTTCTCCCTTATTTTCCTAATTAAAGAATAATTCCTCATTTATCTCTTGAAAATAATCTAAAATAAATCCATTATTTATCCCTTATTTATCCACTATTTATCTCTTAAAAATAAAAGAATAAAGGCTCCTAAATTATAGCCTTGTGCCGCCTACCTCACTTCTTACGGAAGCAAAATAAAATTTCTTTTATTTGCTTTCCTGTGACTCGAACTCGGGCCCAATCCCTTGCATGTGGCGCCATTTCAGAGAGGCCCTAAGTGGCATCTCAGGCCAATTTTCCAAGCCTATTTGTGTGTCAAATTTCACATACTTTTTCTCTTAAGGCCACCTTGCCTTAATTTCCTCTTTTAAACTTTAAAACTCGACATTTCTAAGTCATTTCTAAGTTTCCAAAAATTTTCGTTTGCCTCTTTAAACTTGACATTTCCTTACATTTCCAAGTTTCCAGAAATGTTCACTTTCCACTTTTTGAATCATTTCCAAATCATTTCCTTACATTTCCAAGTCATTTCCTTACATTTCCAAGTCATTTCCTTACATTTCCTAGACAAGACATTTCTTTCCATTTCCAAGTCATTTCCTTACATTTCCAAGACAAGACATTTCCTTACATTTCCAAGTCATTTCCTTACATTTCCAAGTTTCCAAAAATGTTCACCATACATTCATAACATATAAGACATGCCATTTCGTATAATTAAATAAAAAATGCATAGGCCCATTTCCAGGATGTTACAATGAAACTCTCCTAAGCGAACTTCTTTGTCATAGGCCCATATCATTTGTTTTGAACACTTTCAATCAAGCTTACTGGAGATATCCAATTTAATCAAAGTTTGGAAAAAAATGAATCTTAACTTCTAAAAATTGCTTTCCCTTTCATAAGCTAATAAGAACAATGTTGCCTCGGTGACGGTCTTGGCTAATGCTTAAGAAACATAAAGGATAATTGGTAACTTCTCTATGCCAACCTTTACAAGTCTCAGTCATTTTTCAAAAAATTTTGAATTTTTTTTTGGCCGCCTTTGCTGCCCTGATATGGCGTCTGTTCTTTGAACAGACTGTAAATTTTTTTAACACTGTGCAATGATGTAAAACATGTTTCTCTCTAGCATTCTTTATTGCCACCGTTTGTTGTTTTTTAAAAAAAAATTAAATTTGCCCTTGAATTCAGACTTAGATTTGGATTTGAATATGAATTTGGACATGAATTTGGATTTGGATTTGGATTTGAATTTGATGACTGCTGACTCTGTAACTTTGGCATATGAAGCGACCTTCACCCTTTTAGTGAAGTACTTGATAACCATGAAAATGCCTTGGTATCGGCTAGATGCTTTTGATGAGATCTGTCCCATAACATCTATGCCCCACCTATCGAAAGAATGGAAGAAGCACATAGATCTTGTCCTTCCCAATTTGGCATTTACGGTGCAACCGATATAATTTCCTTTTCTTGATAAACCAGTAGCTCAATCCTCTTATTTAGCCTGATCATCATAGAATCATTAACAGCATACCCATATTTCAAGCCTGGCGTGCTTCGACATGATTGTGCAAAACATCTTGGAATTCTTGAAAATAGCTCAATGATATCTCACTCTATTTCTATAGTGAGTTATGCCTTTTTTAAACTCGCAATGTACACTGACCTTTTGCATAGTAGAGTCTATTTTCACTTGCTTTACCATCCTTAACAAGTCAAAAGATAGGCTACAATCTCTGTCATCTTCAAAGTCCTTGGATCCTTTAGACCCATATCTCATTCAAAATGGGAGTCTGTAACAATGTTGCTCCTGTCGTTGATATCTGGGTACCTATTGTAGGTACGAAGGCAAGTTCCAAAGAATAAATAATTCTAAAGATAATTATTTATGTGGTATGGTCATGAATAAAGAATGAAATAAATATTCTAAAACACGAAAGAATGTACAGTATGAAATAAACAAAATGAAAACTATTTACTTAAAAAGATGCATTTTATTGAAATAAAAATTCTGGACGCAAGCCTATTTCACAAAAGGATTCTTATTGCTTCTAGGCTTAAAGCAACAAGCATGTTTTGAATATTACCCTAGATTAACTCTAAAAACACAGGGATCTCTTCCACACTCCCATTGTTTAAAATCTTCTCAAGTATGTAAAGGCAGAAGCTCGGAAAAGTCTATTCATTGATTTTCTCTTCAGATGCCTATTCAACAACGCCAATATCAGGCTTCGCACCAGAGCCCTGAACTTGATGTGCTCCTGATCTCATGCCCCTATTCATCATGGTACTTACAATAGTTATCCCATGGTTGAACAACGAATTTTCTGCCCTAAAGGGATCATCGAATTTTACGATACCCAATCTGATGAGTCCTTCAACTACTTTCTTGAAAGCAAGGCAGTTTTCTATTGAATGTCCTGTAATCCCTGCGTGGTACTCACGCTGGACATTTGGGTCATACCATTTGGGGTATGGGGGTTGCAACGGCTTTAAGTAAAAAGGGGCCACCACACGTGCATCAAATAAATTTTGATATAACTCCTTATACATGATTGAAATGGGTACGAATTGGAGTTTTTCTAAGTTTGGTCTCAGATTGGGCTCTTGTCTTGGGGATACCTGACGGCTGGCAATTACTGTCTTTGGCTGGCCTACTAAAATTAGCTCTGAGTGACCTTTGCTATACCTACTCGTACTATTCACTTCCCTTTCCTTCTTCTTCGGGACCTTGAAGTCCATTCTCCCACTTTCTTTGTTTCTGCCAGAACAACCGGCCTGGCTCGATCATCTTTCGGGTTAAAACTTGAGCCCTCGAGAAATTCAACAGTGCCGAGGTATTAATCTGAAATTGGGGTTTGATAACGATCGGTGCCCCTTGCGGGGGTACGTCTGGTTGGGCCGAGACACTTATTAGAGAATAAACAATGTCTTCATCATCATCGACACTGTCGACCACTGGGCCACTCCTTTTTTCAAGCCCTCCTATTAGTAATTGGGTTAACTGGCGCATCATATTCATTTGATCTCGCATATCCCGTTGAATTTCGGCCAACTGATCTTGCATCAGTATTTGCCTTTGCTCTAATCTCTCCAACCTTTGCTCCATGTCCTCTGAAAATATTCACCTAATCAGGGTCTTCTCATGAAATCTAATGCATATGATGTAATTTTATATGAATACATGCAATGCAAAAGGAGTCAATTCTGATTCAATCCCATTTAGGAAACTTTATTTGAAAAAAAAGCTCCTTACATAAAGTAGATTACAAATATACGGACATCTGTATTGTCTTCTGTTTTATCAAGAAAGTCATTTTCCATGTCGCGCTCCTTAATTTAGCAACCGAACCCGAATCAATACCCCTCTCTAATATGAAAATGCATGCAAAGCAACAAAGATAAAACACATGGTCAATACGATATAAATGAAGTTCAAAGCACGTAAAAATATTCAAGCACCTATTGAATGACCACTAGGGTTTATCACAATTTCATCTGGGGTAGGCTCTTAGGGTCCTTTACATGTGGTTTGAGTTCTAAACTTAAGGGTACCTGAACCAGCAAATTCCTCAATCCTCACCCATTATAGGCTCATATGGATCGAGTTCGATTCAGGGGAATACATTTCCCTATGACGACATGGAGATGAAAATCCCACAAAGACATAGGTACGGATGTATCCCGGAAGCGATTCACTATCCTGCACGGAGGTGAAAACCTCACGAAGGAGTAGCTTCTCAATCCCACTTAAGGGTGTGACCCAGTGGTCATGCAACATGATGCAGAAATATTCTACTAGACTCGAACCATAACAATGAGATAAATGCAATAAAAGGATCGTAATCTTCAAATCAAAATTTCAGTTTTTGACAAAATGACAGAAATTAATCAATTTTACGGCTTGACTCTCTAATGTCCCTAGTGGAGTTGCCAAGCTGTCGAAACCATTTATAAAATCGAAGTTTGGAAAAAAAACGGGGATCGACCTTAAAAAATATGGAAATGGAGCCGCCACCGATCTTTTATTCGAAGTGTGATCGGATCACCTTAAGATGGATTATTTTAATACAACATTTTGATTTATTAAAACAATAATTTTGGTCTACGAAATCCAAAAAATAGGTTCGGGAGTCGGTTACGTACGAGGAAGGGTTAGCACCCTCGTAGTGCCCAAAATTGGTACCAAATTGATTAATTAATGTCTTAATGTTGAAAATTTGAAAATATTTTAGATTACGATCCATTTATTTAATATATATATTTGAAAAAACCGTATTGGATGCCAAAGTTCCCTATTTCGGAGAAATAAAATGCCATACTCAGTAAGTTAGGGCATAACATCTCATATTCTCGAAGTTGGATTTATCCTTCGACATTCAATACTTGTTTATTTAAAAAAAATAAGAAGGATATTTGGGTCAAATGAAAAATCGCGACCCAGTAAGTTAGGGCACTATTTCTCAAAATTCCTGAATACGAAATATTGCCTTTGTTCTTTTATAAACCTTATCTCGAGATAATAAAATATCACACCCATTAAGTTAGGGCGTAATATCTCAACTTCCCGAGAATAAGTTTTTTTATTTAAAATATCGTGCATTTTGATTTAAGAGGGAAAGGATACTCGGTTACTAGGTTTTAAACAAAGAGAATCGGAACTCAGTAAGTTAGAGCACGATTTTCTCGAAACCCCTAAACACGAGCATTGCCTTGCGATCTTAAAACCGAAATGACACTAAAACTCTACATCTTTCGTAAGATACAATAGAATACTAATGTACAATGCAAGATATTAAAATTTGAATCACAATGCGATAATGTAAATAAACAAGATTACAAACATTGAATACCATACATGGATAAAATAATCGTAATATGAAATTTGAAGGGAATGGATTTGGATACATACAATGGCAAGCCAATTAATGCAAATAACATATAGCAAGTTTTAAAACGAGATAAGCCAATGATGTATATATAAAATAATATATGTCAATTTAAATAATGTACATGTAATAAAACTTGTTATAAAATAATGATATTCATATATAAAATAATAATATAAAAAGTGTTTAGAATAAGTAAACATATATTTTAAAATAATGTTCTTTAAAGGAACAAAGTATATACAATAAATAAGTTTAAAAGAATATATATATACCTATGTGAATAAATTTAAAAGAAAATATTTATATGAAATAGTATAAAATCAATAATAATATATATACATAAAAAATGATTTAATATAAATTATATTCATGTATATAAAAAGAATATATGCATAAAAAATTAATGGAAATAACATGTAGAAATAATATCTAGAACCGTAAAAATATAATATATATAATATTAATTTTTTAAAACGATAATAGAAAAACAGTAAATAAATAATCAAATAAAATAATTAAAGGATTATATTAAAATCAAAACAAAATTAGAGAGCTAAAAGTAATGAATTAAAAGAGACGAAAAGGACTACAACGCAATGCGCGTAGATTATCGGGGATTAAAAAAGAAAATATTCTGTAATCAAGACGTGGCACACGGATTGGACTAATTTAAAAAGGCGCGCAAATATTTGAGCAAAATTAAAAAAGAGCAAAAGAAATAAAAGGAAGCTTAATTAGATTTGAACGCAAAACAGAGGGACCGAACGCGTATTTATACCCTTACTGTAACAGCGCGCGGATCTTTAGAGACGAAATCGAGTCGGGTCAGAGCTTGCCTCATACGGCGTCATCTTGAGGCTATTATAATGAGCCCCAAACGGCGCCGTTTCCTTAATGGACGAAGGAGATAAGGGCTCCGATGGCCTTTTTTGTGATGGTAAACTTCCCTTTTTATTTTGTTTATTCGCATGCAAAGAAATGAAAAAAAAGAACGAAATCTAACAGAAAAAATGGAGTCGAAAATAGAAATCAATTGAGATGAAAAAACCACCTTTCAATTTTTGATTTTGTATTTCTTGCGTATGTTCGTAAAATTGTGTAGAAAGGGTTACAGTGGTTGATTTCGGGCTTTTTAAAGCCAAAAATCAAAATAAAAATAAAAAAGACAACTGTTTTCTTTTGTTTGTTTTCTCTGCTGCTTGTTTGTTGTCATTTGTCCTTGGTTGCTGGTACGGAGGAGTGACGTGTCGCGGTGGTGCGCGGGGTGTACGGAGGCTGCTGATGAGGGCTCACGCGTGGTGTGCGCGTGGTGGCGTGCGGGGGACGTGGTAGCCCGAACGTCCTGCGACGCTAGAGGGATCTAGAAACCCCTTATGGTTTTCTGAAAATGTTAATGCCATTGGGCTAATCGGGCTCTTCAAATTGGGTCATTTATAAGTCTGGGCCGCCAATTTAGGTTTAGTTTATTTGGGTTTGTATTAGGCTAAAATTTGGGTAGAGATTTGGGTGGTGTATTAGGCTCGTTAATTTGGGTTTGTAATAACAAAGGGACTATTATAATGGACATTTGTTGGACTTTTATAATAATAATTTTTTGGGTTTTTAATTGGTTTTAGTTTTTTTTTTGGTTTTTGGTTGATGAATGGGCCCGGGCAAATTTGGGCTCTTACAGTTGGGATCATCCAAGTATCTTCATTTTCGATGTTAAAATTTTTTTGAGTTCTTGTATAATAGGGTCGCTCCTTGTATGCTAGCAATATCTTCCCTTCTTTTTGTATCTTGATGGATGAGGGAAATTGTTGCAACCGAAATTTGGAAATTTGAGTCATTCCGTGAAGTAAAACTAATATGTATTCTTAGAATAGTTTTTTGGTTATTCTTATAACTTTTTTTTTTTGAGAAATTTTGATTGGACTTTATTAAACTTAAAATGAAATCTTAACAGTGTATTGGGTCAATGGCATTGGACCATAACCAGCAAATAAAAGAAAAACAATGCCCCAAAGATAGAGGCCCAAACGAAAAGAAACAGAAATATCCAAAAAGTTAAAGAAAATAAAAGTCAAATTCAACATCTTATCTAACCGGTGTCACATAGCTGGCATGCATTAACATCTGACGCTCCTATTTCCCATACCAACCACTCAAGTGATAGCAATTTCCAAGGGGATTTTGATTTTCTGCTATCTGTTCCTTTCCAAATTTCTTCAGATTTCCTTTAGTCGGATTTCTCAACCCATTCTCCTCTCTTCTTCGCTGAAGGCACGTGAAGGTTCCTTCTTCCAGGTAAATTTCCTCTCCTTTTCTTAAGGTTTCTGTTGCGAGGGCATGGACTTCTCCATTTTCTAATCTATTGACGAACTGGAAATGGCTTTCTTGAAAGAACTGTCTATATCGTTGAATGTCTCTGATAATCGCCCCCAACAATGACTTGTCTCTTACTGTTGTGTTGCATTTCTTTATAATTGTTTTAGATTCTCCTATTATGGTAATGGCTTGAAACCCTAGTGAAATCCCTAACTTTGTTGCTTCTAATCTCGCATATGCTTCCGCCATGAACGGTGACGATACTGTGGAGTGGATAACTGATTTCGAGGCGAGCCATTCATCCATCTTCCCCCTCACCACCAACCCCGAGGCCGATATTGTGTATTTACTATCAAATGCTGCATCAAAAAAGATGGTTGCTTTTGTCCTTCTAGTGATCTGTCTCTGTCGTTTGTTCTCTTCAAAGGTATGGTTTTTTTCATTCGATCTGTCAATTTTTGCGATATAGCTCTGAACTTTCCTTGACAAATCTCTCCCTGTTGTTATTTTCCCTTCATGGACAAACTTATTTCTAGAGCTCCATATGAACCATGTAGCATAGCAGAAAAGGTAACATTGCATGTTGTTTCCTTTGTCAAAAACCCAAGTAAGCCAATCCCACATATCTATAATGGCACAGTTAATGACCCATGATAGATTAAGATTTTGCCATAATTCTATTGTTGTAGGGCACTGTATGAAAACATGGTTGTTATCCTCTTCTACATTTCGACATCGAGGGTAGGAACTGTCAGGAGCCACTCTTCGGATACTTAAGTTCTTAAGAGTTGGGATGAAGTTCCATGTTATACGCCACATAGTAATGATAATTTTTTATGGAGATTGTAAATTCCAAAGTTTCCTATAGAGTTTTTTTGTTTTGGTCTGTAATAATAATCCATTAGGATCCATAGTAGCCTCTTGTAATAGTTTGTAGGCACTTCTTACTGTAAATTCGCCATAATGTTCTCCTCGCCAGACTTGAAAGTCTTCATTTCTTCCACCAAAGGAATTTGTAGACTCTTCTGTGCAGTATGTTTTGAAAAGGTATTCTCAATTAGATCCTTTTTCCATCTTCTTGTTGTTGTTTCAATTAAGTCTGAGACTAACTCAATTTCTAAATTATCGGTGTTGTTGATATTTCTATTAAAGTCGATACCTAAGATCCAACAGTCGTTCCAAACAGAAATTCGGTCTCCTTTACCAATACGCCAGCATAGATCAGCTTGTAGTAGCCCTTTTGCTGCCCAAACGCTTCTCCAGGTAAGAGAAGGTAAATTACCCAATTGTGCATGGATGAAATCTGAATTAGGAAAGTATTTTGCTTTTAAAACTTGTGCTAATAACGAATTGGGATAATTAATAAGGCGCCAACCTTGCTTGGCTAATAAGACAATACTAAATTGATCAAGACTTCGAAAACCCAATCCACCCTGTTCCTTTGAAATGCATAACTCCTTCCAAGTACACCAATGGATGCCCCTTTGACCATGACCCTCCTGCCACCAAAATTTTGCAATAATGCTTTCAAGATCCGAACATAATGTTTTAGGAAGTAAAAAAAACATGCCATTGAATACGTCGGGATAGCTTGAAGAATAGCCTTTATGAAAACTTCTTTCCCCTTGCGATAGATACCTTATGCTCCAATTATCAACTCTATGTTTAAATCTATCTTTTAAGTTTTGAAATGCCTCTTTTTTCCTTCTGCCCACCATATTTGGTAATCCTAAGTGGCGTTCTGGATCGTTTGAGCTTCGTACACCGGGTATTTGAGTAACAATTCCCTTTTCTTCCTCTCTTGTGTTAGAACTAAAGAAAACCGTAGACTTTTCAAAATTGACTCATTGCCCCGAGCAGTTTCTATATTCACGTAAAATTCTTTTTAAGAGACCAGCTCTCCTTTCAGTAGCCTCCCCAAATAATATGCAATCATCTGCGAATAATAAATGTGATATCTGAGGGCCTTTTCTACTCGCTTTAACCCCTCTAAAATTCTCTTCTCGCTGTGTCAGTCTTATTAGGCTAGATAAGCCTTTTCCACAAATTAAAAAAAGAAACGGACTCAAAGGGTCGCCTTGTCGTAGTCCTCTCGTCGGATAAAAAATATTCCCAGCCTGGCTGTTAAAAACCACTGAATAGGAAACAGTAGATATGCATTTCATAATCGATTCAATCCATCTTGGGTCAAAGCCCATTTTCCTCATTATTCCCTGTAAAAAAGTCCACTCGACTTTGTCATATGCTTTACTCATATCTAATTTAACTGCCATCAACCCTTTTTTCCCTATTTTTTTCCTCTTTAGGGTATGTAAAATTTCATATGCTACGAATACATTGTCTGAAATCAATCTCCCAGGCACAAAGGCACTTTGAGCTTTGTCAATGCATTTTTCCAAAACTCCTCTAAACCGATTAGTTATAGCCTTAGCTATTATTTTATAGATGACTTACATAAGCTAATTGGACAAAAATGAGAAAGGTTGATTGGGTTTTTTTTTTTTTGGAATAAGCACTATATGCGTGGTATTAATTCGACTAACTGCCATGCCACCATTTAGCTGTTGAAAACAATAAGTTGAGACCTCGTCACCAATAATGTGCCAAAGTTTCTGAAAGAAAATAGCCGGAAAACCATCTTCACCTGGAGCCTTTGCAGCACCCATACTTGTCAATGCTTCCCAAATCTCCTCCTTAATGTAAGGCATTGTGAGGCGTCTATTATCTTCTTCAGAAATACAACATTCAACACCTGTTAAAAGATGCTCATAATGGCCCTTTTCTTCAGCCTTGAATAATTCCTGAAAATATGTTCTAGCGATTTCTACCATATCTTGCAATTCCCCTGTCTCTCTACCATCTGTGTCCTGTAACATTTGAATGCAATTTTTCCGTCGTTTTTGTGTTGCGACACTATGAAAAAAGGCTATATTTCTATCCCCAAGTTTTAGCCAGTTTACTCTAGCTCTTTGTTCCCAATAACTTTCATCCTTGTCAATCTTAAAGTTTAATTGCAGCTTCGTATCGATCAGCTCTACTAAATTGTTGTCAGCCCTCTCTGCTTCCATTAAATTAGACAACTTTGAAGTCAATAATTCCTTTTTCCGTTTCCTAGATAGCCCGATTCGTGTAGCCAATTTCTTCAAACCTATTTTAAGATACTCCAACTTCTGTAATAGATCGCATGATGCTGTTTCCCACATGAGTTTAACTTCCGCTTCTAATGTTTCTTCTATGACCCACCATGCTTCAAATTTAAAAGTTTCCCATCTACTCCTATTTTCTTCTTTATTTGTGGTTATTAAAAGAGGACAATGATCAGAAGTCGAATGCACCAAATGTTGAATGTTAGCTTTCGGAAACATAGACATCCAATTCATGTTAGCCACGCCTCTATCCAAGCGTTCTCGAATATTTGTTTCTGGCAAATTCCCCCTTTCCTAAGTAAACCAATTTCTGGAATATCCTACATCTATCAATTGACAATCTTTTAACGTGTTATGAAAAGCTTCCATTCTTCTTTCCTCTCTAGGTAGCCCACCCTTATTTTTGAATCCATACATTATTTCATTAAAATCTTCGCATACAATCCAAGGCTGTTCTTCATTGCGTCGCAAGCTTTTTAGTAGATTCCATGATTCCTCTCTATCCTGTGCATAAGGAGAGCCGTAAAAACATGTAAGTCTCTATTGATGCTCATCATTCTGATTGTCAACTAGTACATCAATGTGCCTTTTTGAGAAACTCCGAAGCATAATAGAAACTTCTTCTTTCCATGCCAAGCATAAACCTCCTTTTGAGCCATCGAGATCCACATCAATGCCATTAATAAATCCATATCTTCTGCACACTCGTTCCATCTGTATTTTATTTATCATTTGTATCAATAAAGAAGACCATTTGGGGATTATGTGTCTTCAGCGTTTGCCGAAGCCTTCGAATAGTCCGTTGGTTCCCCAAACCACGGACATTCCAACTTAAGATTTTGATTGCGACCGGTCGACTTGCCTTTTGACAGCCGTTGATAATAAAAGATTATTTTCTAATAGACTCCTGCTTCTTATTGTTCCAATGTCGCTATTATCTCTTATTGACTGATCTGCATTTTCTCCTCAATGTCTTTTTTTCCCCTCCTCCCCAATTAGAACCCTTTCCTCCAAATCATGCTTCATTGCCGAATGGGTTTGTTCATCCATCAAAATTTCCCCGCATTGTGATGAAGTGGGACGAACACCTTCCAAATTAAACCCTAAAATTGGATCTATTGAGACTCCAATTTCTGGCTTAGTCCTCACTCCCTACGTCATACTATCTATGATTTGTCTGGTGCTACCACTTGCATTCTTTTCAAAATCTCCTTTTTCGCGTAGCCAGATGCTATTCATTGCCATTAGTCTTTTGGATTGTGCTTTTAGAGACAGATCCCATCCCATAACTACCAGTTCTACCTCCAATAACATTTTTGCTTCACAATAAGAATCGCTATGACCTAAGCGACCACAATAGAAACAAAAAGAAAGAGCCTATCATATTTGAATCTAATATATAAGCAATTTCCTACAAAGACACCTACTTTTTCCTTTTTAATGGTTGTCGTACATCCAATTTGACTCTAATCCTCATGAAATTTCTCCTTCCTTTTCCCAGATCTGATGTATCATACTCTAGAAATTTGCCCAAAAAATCACCTAATTGCCTTGCCAAATTTTCAGAAAAAACCCCATTGGAATATCATGAATCTATACCCATTAAGGCGTATAGATTAAAGGGATTTTCAATGGATCCTCTCCCTTTTGAATCTTGTGAAGAATCAGGAGGTGATTGTTGAATGTCCACGGAGAACTTTTTAAGACTCGATCCATAACCATGACATGAAAGAATTGAAACAGAAAACGTTTATCCCCAAGATCTCGGATTTGAACGCCTCTCACCGGATGCCATAGATTTGCCATGGTACTTTTCATTGCTGGGAAGTGAATAATACTTGCTGTTAAAAAAACATCCCACTAAACAGAAATTTTGTTCTTCTATTTCCAATTCGGCTCAGATCGAACTTGTAAAACTGCTTCTGCTTCTTCATCAATTGTTAAACTAGCAAATTCTCTTTCCATTGTTACAGGATTCGGCTTAGATCTCCTCTGTGCGTGTTGGACAAGCAGGTGAGAGGAATCTTTTAGCAGGCCGCTGCTGTCAGGGCTCTTTGAGAAACAGACGTAACTTTGAAAAAAAGAAAACAACAAAACCTAATTTCGTGTCAGAGAGACAGACAAATTTTGTGTCAAGGAAGCAGACCGATTTTTTACTAGTGGTTATTCTTATAACTTAGTATAATTTAATTTCAAGGATAAATTTCTTTCAATTAGATAGAATTAAAGAGTTAGGGTTTTGTGACGTAGATTATTTTTTTAAGAAAGTCAAATGGAAGGGTTAAACGTCTTAGGACTAGAATTATGATTAGCCTTCATGAGAGGGTTTATTAAGTAGTTTGACCAATGTACCATTAGAAAAAAAATCCCATTTTGTTATTGTGAATAGGAGGGAATGATTATGAGGCTCTCATTTTCACGAGCGCTTAAGAAAAATATGACGATCAAATTCTTTCAATTTTCTCTCATCTTTTCTTCTTCAATTCTTAATCCAATTTCGTTTATTCAAGTTTGGTAAGTAAGATTTCAACTAAACCTTTCAACATTTAATTGCTTTAATTAATTTCTCTATTTATTTGCATTCTCATTAATCTTATCTAATGTAGGGAGATAACTTTGATTCTTGAGTTCCTTGATTTCTTTAGATGAGAAATTGAGTGATTTTATGTTATAGACTAGTATTTGTAACACCCCAAACCCGGCCCAAACACCACGATCGGATCTGGTATGTCATTAGGGAGAAATTTATATAAACATCATTCATTTCATTAAAAGAAACGTCAAAATATTGAAAACAATGGTTATCTAGAAAACTTAGTGGTTTTAAATCATCCGAGTTTAATTATGTCAAGTTCAGAAGAAAACAATCGAGTGTCTAATAGCAATCCATGTTATTCATTTAGGTTATAAAAGTTTGATTTAAAATAGTACTTCGTTTAATAATTTGGTCGTTGAAAACTTTATTGCCTTTGCGTTATCTTTCTTTTAAAACATATCATGGACCCAAAACGTTGACTTGAGTATCTAGAATTTAAAACCCGAAAACAACAAAAACAAAACAAGAAAAATGATTACCAGTGGCCTTATTACAATGAAAACCCAAACCAGTTATTAATAAAAATAAAGTCTAAGTCCTTTACTGAAACAGTATGGAACCCATGCATGGCCACTCTGTGCTCCTCTCTAGCCCGGTCCATTGCACAAGGTGCTACCTGAAACATGTTAACAACGAGGTGAGTCATTGGACTCAGTGTGTAACGCTCATGCACCATCAGATCAGGCCTTAGCCCTACAGAACAGAATAACAGAGTATAGCATGTACAGAAAATGATGCAAACCCATCCCAACCTAATTTCCATCCACTACACACCACCTGTACCTGCCAATCACACCAATGGGGATTTCTACAATCAACCCTCACCGCTACACACCAACGATGGCAGTCATGCTGCAGTTAGCTGCTCATCGGTAAAATTGTGACATAGTCACCAGAGCAGATCATGGTAGAGCCACTACAACAGATCATGGCAGAGCCACTACAATAGATAATGGCAGAGCCACTACAACAGATCATGGCAGAGCCACTACACACTTCTCCTTTCATAAATAACCCATGCCCCATGCAAACATATTACTTTTCATATTGAACTATTACAGATTTCAACAAGCAAGTATGGCATACTCACAACATGTATCATATCATCTCTTTTCTGATAACACAAAATCACTAACCTGATGAATCACTTCTTCCCTCCACAGGGATTTTGATAGCCACATCACATTTCCGGTAGTTAACATATTACACAAATACATATGCATATATATATATAGAATGCTATAAAACAACAAAACTAATGGTGTGAGGAGTTACACACCTGATCACGCGTAACACAATACCCTATGTCAATGCTATCGTTGACAGGCACTACCACTATCTGCCTATTATTCCGCTCAGAAGCTGGCCCACACCCAGGTGGCCAATCACGCACAACCGACACAGCCCTCCTCTTGAACTTAGGGATCGAACCCGAAGGTTGACTTCCCTCTCCTTCTTGTATATTTCTTGCATCCATTAAAAGCCTTTTTTAAAACTCACTACGAGAAATGCGATTTCGAATATCCACCCAACTCGGTTAAGACAACAGTTTAGAAAATGAATCAATCACAAAACCACTAAAAGAAATTGTCTTACCTAAATCGATTGAATCCCGAAGTTAACGGACTTGGCTAAAACGTTGATTGAACCCCTACACCACAACCAAATAAGATTCGGCTAAGGAAGAATGGATTAAAGAGAAGTGGCCTTTCGGCCAAACAGGGGACATAATCCACCCTCCACCATGCGGCCACAAAAAACCTTATCTCCTTACCTTCAGTTTCCTTCAAGATTCGGCACAAGCAGACACCACAGAGGGAATTCGGCTTCTAGGAATAAAGAGTGAAAAGAAAAGAACAACCCATCGAGATATTAAGGAAGTGATTCGGTTTAGAATAAAGATGAGAAAGAAAAGAGATAGCAAAGAAAAAAACAACAGAGAACTTACCAACCCTGATATGATGATTCGGCTATGGTGAAACTTCAGGAAAAGAGGCTGAACTTTGGAGGTTTCGGCTTTATGAAGAAATGAGAGTGTGATTTCGGCTTTTGTGAAAGGAAAAAGAACGATCCCAATTCAATGAAGAAAATAAAGCTAGAGAGGGTTTCAGGAAAGAAAACAAAAAAGTGAAAAGGGAGGAAGATGTGATGTTTTCGGCTTTTGAAAGTGAGAAGAAAAGATGAACAAAAGCAACCCTAATGGTCTTCTGAGTTTCGGCTATAATAGAAAAGAGAAAAAAAAAAAGAAAAAGAAATGGAATTGCTTAGGCAACTTTCGGCAAAGGAGAAAAATAAAAGAATTTTGAGAGAATTCTAAACACACCTCTAAATGCCAAAAAGAAAACCGCAAAACACTAGCACATTAACCAAATTTCGGCACACTCACCCCATGCCAACACAAAACTGATTCCTTCCCTTACCAGGACTTTGAAATTTGGCCAACACCTCCAAAAGCCATCAACTTCACTTTTTACTCCTACTTTTCCTCCCATCCACTCATTTGAATTAGAAGACCAATTGAAATTTCTGCCAATACCTCCTAGCCACTTATTTTAAATTCCAAGTCTCCATCCACCAACAACCCTGAAGAGTCCCAATGGAAGCCACCTCCTCAGCCTCCTGACGCAAAAAGAGACTCTCAAAAGCTGCCAATGTGCCTTGAACCCTAGACCTCCCTCCTACCTGTGGCGTCACCTTCCTGAGCACTAAATAGCGCCACCTTGCCATTTTGCCAACTCCCCAATTGTGTCAACCAAGTAAATATAACATCCCATAAGCCCTACTCTAGCCAGCTCTCCCCTGAAAGTGCCCAAAAAGAAAATTTTGGCCAGGCCCCCGGCTTTCCCTTAGGTCATACTTAGACCCTCTAAATTAGCATGATAAGCATTGCATACACACACAAACACATAGAACACACAGACCCCAACTCAGGATATTATAGTATTAATATAGTAGAAGTCAACTAATGAGATTAGAGTAGATTTCTTGAAAGGTTGGGTTGAGTTCTAGAATGAGAAAGAGGAGTTGATATTTGTGAGGTTATTGATAAATTTTATATGAGAGATTTAGTGATTTTGAGTTGTGAATAATTACTAAATCATTAGATTTTAGAATTTATAAGTTTATATACGAGTTTGGGAGAATATTTATGTGACACTCCACACCCAACTCAATCACTAGGTCCGAATGTGATATGCCACGTTCATTTTCGAAGCAACTACAATATCATAATTCAAAATTTTAATACAATACAAACAAAATACTAAAGTTTACTCGAAGATCCAATGACAAACTTTTTAAAACTTCTTAAAACATTTTAGAAACACATTCAGGTTCTAATCGTGCTTATGAAAGCAGTTGAGAACCTCCAGTAGCATATGGGAGTCAAATGAGTAAAAATAGTTTGAAATTTTTAAGTGAAACAAAAAAAGGGTCCTTTTCGTGACCACAATGTGGTCTTGTCATGACAAGAGCAAAACTGTTTCAACTAAGAAATTCATGTTTTCAGCCCTTGTCGTAGCAACCGAAGAAGCTCAGTCGCAACAATGGGCTCACTGTTTGAGAAAAAATCAAATAGAACCTTTGTTGTCGGGACTATGAGGTTGTTGTGGTTACAAAAATGCCTACATAATCATCAAAATTCAATCCCGACATTTCTTGACAATAACTAGTCCATTATAAGACTTATTATATCATAATCCCAAGTTCAAACATCTCTTAGACTCATCCAAGCATATTCCAACAACTTAGGCATCAACATGACCATAACTTACTGAACTCAATCACCCAAAACTAATTTACTTGTTATGCAAGCAAAACATGAACCACCAAATACATCATATAAAAGGTCCCCTACATATCAACACAATCATTAACTACACCATTACACATATACATATATAATTTGATTACAAAACACTAGTATAATTATGTCAATTCACCAAACGGATACCAAAAATTAACTTTTACTAGTAGGTACATGTCAACTCAACTAGATATTTCAAAAGATGATACTGTAACACCCTTTTATCCGACCCGACCGTCGAGTCCAAGCACTAGGATGCTACATTCATTGTCGAAGCAACTACAAAAAAAAAAAATTCACTGTAAAATCATCATTTCACATCATAAATCATGCAATCAACAAGAATATAACATTGAATATCATGGATATTCTTTCTTGGATCTTATACAAGCATACAGATGCTTTAAAGTCAACCCGATATCAAATAGGGACCTTTTTGTAACATTTATAAAATGTCACATCAAAACACCATAAATAGATCATTCAAATATTCAATCATGTCATAGATACCTAGATACTATGATACACAATTAAATTCGAGCCTTAATAAAGCTTACAAAAGCTTTTTTGTAAACTCAAACATAAGTTAGGACCAAATTGCAACATTTATAAAATTCCTAGATCAGGTATCAATACCCAATAAAAGTACTGAGACTAATATGAGCTTTGATTTTTCAAAGAATTTTATTTAAATTAAGTGGTCTCGATACTAAGCTTAAAGTACCGATACTTTCTCTAAGGTATCGATACCTTTCCTTAGTATCGATACCATTTTGACATTTTATTTTGCAAAACCTTGATTGAAAAGTATGTACCCATACCTTTACCTATGGTATCGACACTTTAAAACCAAAATGGTCAAAATCATGTATTTTGGTCCCTTTTTCATGCCTAAACTAGCATCAACTTAACTTGTGCTTGTAAGCACATTACCAACCTGCAAAAATAAATACAAAACATGCATATATTTCAAATCACCAATTTCCATACTTATTCAATATATTCTTACATCATATAAACACTAATTCACATGATTTCTTTGATCATAACCTTCTCATCCATTCTTATTTATAACATCAATCCTTAATACCACCATAGCCATG
Organism: Gossypium bickii; assembly: GCA_025503065.1. NCBI lineage: Eukaryota > Viridiplantae > Streptophyta > Magnoliopsida > Malvales > Malvaceae > Gossypium > Gossypium bickii. Next base: position 107,055,300 of record CP106710.1, on the reverse strand, counting down.
CCAAGGACTACTCAAATATGTCATTCAAATGATACACGTGCAACCACCATCAAATACTCAATTTCATATAACCATTATCTTACTAAGATTACGCATTCATCAACCCAAAATAATAATCACTCAACATGAGTTCAAATATTACAAGTTGTCTAAATGTTTTCTAAACCAACCAATATGCCATCATTTGACACCAGTTCCAACAACATATACTAACTCTAATTCCAACTAGCTTATCATACAATTCAAACATTTCCACAACAACATGAAGCCATACCAATTCTCTAATCAAGCATACCAACAATTTAGTTACACCAATTGACTACCAAACTGTTATTCAAGTGCTTCATAAGTCATTTTACACATTACCACTATATATGCATTTCCATATAACCATTAAAATTCCAAAGGTAAGCATTCGCAAAGTTCAAATCAAAATTGCATCCAAAATAAACCCATATATTAACCCTATGTACATGCCACATAACTAGACATAAAAGTTCAATGGTTACCGAATTAGAGGCTAGATAGTGTGATCTTCGAGTTGATCCAACTAACGAGTTCCACAAATTGAATCTACAAAGAAAGGAAAAGTAATAGGGCAAGCATATCGAATGCTTAGTAAGTCCATATGAAAATAACTTAACATACCTTGACATCAATTAGTTTAATTAATTGAAACACATTTGTATAAAACATGACATTCCTTTGGCATCCTTTTGAATACATATATAACTTCACAAAATCACCAACAGGTTTATCCATTAATACAATAAGATCGTACTACTCAATTCATATACAAGTACAACCATGCACTTTTGTATTATGCTATTCAAATTTGCTCATTTTGTAAAATATATCAATCTCATAACTTAATACAATTTAGCCTATCATAACATTATAACATGTAATACACTATTCAATATATTACCATTTGTATCATTTATTCATCATATAACCATTTGAGCGTGTGACTTGTATCATTTCACCGCCATTTCTCTTTTCCATTAATCCAATAGCCTGATGAACTATAATAAATAGATTCGGATACATGGGTAACTACACCTCACCAGATTGCTCGTAAGAGCTCAGACTACAACACACCATGGCATCGAAGTGCAAAGCTCATAGGCATCATATAACCAGTATCAAATACATCCTTCCACCACACCAATATAACTCGATAATCCACAACAAATGCTGGATTCCGGTATAATCAGTAATATCTCTGTATTATCACATATATCTTGTACAATGCGCAAATAACCCTATTAACATGTCAATCATATCCTATCCTTTAATACATTCACTTGAGCATTTTTACCATATATAATTCATTACAATCCCTATAGCCATATACACACATTTCATATTTCAAATAACAATCCATTTGCAATTTAAATCTTATAGCATCATCATATACATATTATCCAATCATATAACAATGTCACATCCATTCAATATAATGTATTTATTCATATTTTACGATTTAGTCCATTGATGACAAAAAATATTATTTACATAGCAATTCAAACTAAAAGTAAAACCATATAATACAAACATATTATCAATTTATAAAGTAAGTCTCATGTGAACTTACCTGGCAAAATAGCAACAACTAAGTTGCCAGGGAATAATCTGTAATTTTTCTTTTTTTCGCAATTATCCTCCGATTAATTCAATTCCTGATCTATAATAATTTATTTCAATTTATCAATTTCAAACATCTTATAACAACCTATTATAAACATATATCAGTTCAATTTTATTTTTAGATGTCTCCTAAAGTTTTACATTTTATTCAATTTAGTCCTTAAAATCGAAATAGCCATAACTTTCAAATTTGAGCCTTGATTTCGAAACCTATTTCAATTTCATCCTTTTACAACTCTCTATTTTCAATAATTACAAAATTTCAACAACAATTTCAAATATCTATTTTTTAGTCCCTATGTCTGAAACTATCAAATTTCTCTTTACAAATTAGTCCTTTTCATATCTAAGCTTAAAATCCAACTATTTAACACTAAAACTTCAAACATTCATCAATGACATCATTTATAAACTTTAATAGTTCTAGAAATTAACATACGGGTTAGCTAAATCGAGCTTCTACAATTACAAAACATAAAAAATTACAAGAAAATGACTTTATTGAACTACTTAATAAATGGTCGAAAGCTTTGAAACTTTGAACCCTAGCTCTCTCTTTTTGTTTTGGTCAAAAATATGATGAAGAGGAAAAATGTTTTATTTTTTTATTGATTTTTATCTTTTATACTTAGGTTAGGTTTTAATTCATATTAATTAACTTAATTAATCAAAAATAACACTAATAATCTTAATTAGCCAATTTGTGGGTGATAGTTGTCCACCACCACCATTTGGCTATTATAAAGTGGGAAAATTACTCAATTGGTCCTCTAATTAATTAAAATTCTATAGCATTTAAATTTCATCACTTTCACAATTTACTCATTGTACCTTAATTAGTTACCAATTCGGAGAAACTACCTATCCAAAATTCAATTCACCTATACAATAACTATGTAAATATTTTTACGATTTATGAAAATGAGGTCCCAATACCTCATTTTCCAACATCACTAACTTTAAGATCGAAACACTTGTACCTTAACTAACTATCCAATTAACAAATTTGTCAGGCCAAAATTCAATATAACACTATAATCGAATCATAAATATTAATTAATAATATTTATAGACTTGATCATCAGAGAACGGGGTTTCGAAACCACCGTTTCTAGCACCACTGAAAAACGGGCTATTATAGATACAAACATTGTTAAGCCGTGAGGTGAATCCTAGATGCTATCAACTACTTGAGTTCCATGAAACTTAATCAACACCTGCACATGAAAACAAGCAAATCCGCATGTTGAGCAAAGAAGCTAAGTGGTGCTAACATAATTTGGAAGACAATGTAAACACAAACTAAGCATATATACTTGTTATAAATTCATACATAAGACAAATGTATGTTCCAGATCATTGTCTTAAGTTTTTTACTAAATGTTTTCTTATAAAATTCATGTTCGAGTTATGTCTCATATGTGAAAAAATTAATATGCCTTCAAGGCTTTACATTAACATGCCAATATCAAAAACTAGATTCCAATCGTCAAAACTTTGCTATCTCAATCCTTATTTCTATAACTTGGAAGCTTCAATTTGTTTTATAACGTCATCGATCCCTAGGCCTTTGACCGCTCACCCTGCCACAGCATGCATCGGTGAGTAGTAACATTACAACAATCAATAATATAGCAGTATCTGTCAGTGTGACAGATCACTTGTAATTTTTGTAATGTTCAATGGAACGCTAGAGTATTCCAAGGATCGAACCCGAAGGATTACCGATAAATGTTTTTATCGAGTTAATTACAAATTAAGCAATTGCTAATCTAATCAATTCGGAAATTATTAGTGCAAATTTTAAAATAAATTGTTTATGAACTAAATTTAAATTATAAATTAAACTAACTAATCTAGTTTTCTTCCTTATTACTTTAGACAATGTAAATGATAACATGATGGTCGGTTGATCTGTTAATTTCTAGCCAAGCTAATAAACATATACCGATTATATTATTTGTCACTCTTAACTAAGAATCTGTAACACCCCTTACCCGTGTTCGACACTGGAATAGGGTACGAGGCATTACCAAAACAAAACACATACAGTCATACTAAATCGAGACATAAAATTTACATCAAAATTTAAAACTTTTCAATTTTCATCATACAATCATTCAACCTAGTTATGCATCTCATAAATTGTATCATCATAAACATATAACTTGATCAATAATAGCTAACATCAATGGCCTTATACAAAATGAACTATCAAATAACATAGGCCAACATTTTAGGCCAAATCAATTATGACACATAACAAAATAACCAAGTCCTCTATACATGCCATAATTCAAAATATTGATTTCAAAATGCCAAACGAGTGTTGATAGTGTGGACAGATCTCCGATGATCTCCGAATCCCAAGCTAGCTTGGTGACACTATAAAATAAGAGAAAAGAGAGGGGAGTAAGCGTATAGCTTAGTAAGAAGTATGTAAATAATAAACAAATTACTAACATGCTTTCAAAATAATACAATCATAACTACACATAGATTCACCATTTATTCAAGTTCAAACAAGCTGTTTATTCGAGTCATAGTCACTAAATTATTTTTACCTGGAGCTAAGGAACTCCAAATTAAGATCCTCTAATATTTCCTACGACTAGACCCACATATATTCTTACCATAAAATTTTCAGAATTTTTGGTTTAGCCAATAAGTACAGTTTATTCTTTAAAGTTTCCCCTGTTTCCCTGTTTGACAGTTTCGACCCCTCTGTACTAACAATTAATTATCTCATCGTACAGAATTTGGATAATGTTCTTGTTTGTTTTTCTTGAAAGTATACTCATTAGAAATTTAAACATATAAATTATAAACCATAATTATTTTTATACAATTTTTAATTATTTTCCAAAGTTGGAACAGGGGATTCCAACATCATTCTGACCTTGTCTCAAAAAAATTCAAATATCACAGAATATGAAATTCTTTTGTTTACACCGTTTCTTTTATGTGAAAATAGACTCATTAAAATTTAATTTCATATCTATTTCAACCTCTAATTCGATTTTAACCATTTTTGGTGATTTTTCAAAATCACACAACTACTGCTGTCTAAAACTGTTTTGTTGCTAAATTTACTCTTTCATAATTTCACTTACTCCATTTCATCTTACCGAAGGTTCGATCAAATATCGAGCACATTGTTCATAATTTTTCACACTTATACCTAAAATTATTCATCACATAATCATATTCAATTACACTTAGTCGTTACATGATCACATGTATTTTCACTTAGTCAATTTCCCATTGAACTCATCGGAATAATAACAGATACACGGTGGCCTGCACATAGTACCACCCTGTAGCCGAAGCTATTTGGTGCACATAGTAGCATGCACTTAGTACTACACATGTGACCAAAACCATCACTTACACATAGTAGCCTACACTTAGTACTACACATGCGACCTATTCGTCTGGTACACGTAGTAGCCTGCACTTAGTACTAGACACGTACCTAAAACCATCTCGTAGCTCTCTTGTACACATAGTGGCCTACACTTAGTACCACACATGTGACCTAGCTACCTCATTCGTATCTTTTCTATTCCGAAGGTTCAATCGGGAATTCTCACTTTTCAACATTTTACCAATTCATCCATAATCAATCACAATTCATAATTTACATCAAATAATTACGCCATATTCAACCATATCTCATATAATATAACAGAATATTAAAACATAAATAAAAAATAATGTATTATTTACATACTAACTTACCTCGGTGCAAAATATGACAAATTTGTAATTTAGTCCACAACCTTTTCTTTTCCCCGATCAAGGTCAATTCCTCGTCTTTCTTGATCTATAATAACACAGTTAACTCATTTAATACTCACATTATTCAATTTAGTCCAAAAATCACACTATGAAAAAATAACATTTTTACCCCTAAAATTTCACATATTTACAATTTTACCCCTAGGCTCGTAAAATAATTTTTATTCAACTTCCTTGCATTTTAGGCCTAGTCGAACCATTTTCATAACTATAACAATCCACAATTTGCACTTATTCACACACTTACGCACATTTTACAACTTTTTTACAAACTAGTCCTTTTATGCAATTTCATCGAAAATCACTTAGTAAAAGTTGTTTATCACACCCCAAACTTTCATATTCTTCCATAAAACATCAAAACACATGCATGTCATCCATGGGTAAATTTTTAAACATATACCCTAGCTCAAAATAATGGTAGAAATAGGTAAACCTAGTTATGAGGATTTCAAAAATGTAAAGAACATTAAAAACGGGGCTAAAACAGACTTACAAGCTTGAAAAACCCTAGCTATGTCTTCCTCATGTGAATTTCAGACAAGGGGTCAAAGATGAGCAAAAATTGGTTTTTAATTCATTTAATCACCAAATTACTAAAATGCCCTTAACTTAAAAATATTCTATTTCACCTATTTCATGTCCATTTTTGTCCAAAAAATTAACTAATGGCCTAATTACCCTTTAAGGACCTCCAATTTAAAATTTCATAGCAATTAGACACCTCTAGCTTCTAGAACTCAAGTTTTGCACTTTTTACAATTTAGTCCTTTTGACTAAATTGAATGCCCAAACATCAAAATTTTCGAACGAAATTTTCACGAAATCATTCCGTAAAATTGTAGATCATAAAAAAATAAGAATATTAAATTTTTCCTCGTCGTATTTGTTGTCCTGAAACACTATTCTGACTAGGCCCAAAATCGAGCTGTTACAGAATCTCCTCTCGGTCTCATCTTAGACTAAAAGATACCATCTAGGTTCTCTTCTCGATTTCACCTAGGCATATAATCTCATTTCAGTCTCACTATTCGACTCAATTATATCAAACTATCTAAGGATAAACTCTCTTCTTGGTTTCGTTTATCTAGATCTTTCACCAGAGACGTCAATTCTAGCGTATTAAGGATTTTGACATAATCAAACAACCAATTAATTAAGTATAAAAATTATTTTAAACTAACAAAACCAATCAACCAACCATCAAATAATTTAGCAAATAATAAATCTTAACACCTAAATAGACATTTCATCAAAATATAAAGATAAGGGTAAGAAATGCTCATTTAGATGTGGAACCAAAGACACCCCAAAGCTTGATCCATCTTCAATTACAGGAGTCTTTAACAAGAAGGAAGAAATAAAAAAAATCTAATCTAAAAAGAAAAGAGGAAACCTAATCTAAAAATGAAAAGAAAAGAAAAAGAAAGGAAAACCTAACCTAAAACTATAAAAACCTAAGTAGAGTGTTCAACCACCAAAAATCTGAAATCAAAGGCTTATAAAGTTGTATTTAGAGCCTATTAACATTTAACTTAACATTGACCAATGTGCCCTTAATTAAAAATTAGACTTAAGCTTGTTGGACATAAAAATGCCCTTAGAGTTTTTCACCCGTCAGGTAGCATATTGTGATACCCACAAAAATCTTGAGATTGAGAGTCTTGGGGGTCTCGGTATCGCGATACCCATTACTCGGTATCACAATATCACTGTATTTGACCTCAGTTTTCTTCACTTCAACACTGTCAGGGGTATCATGATATCCATACCTCGATATCACAATACCTCATTCTAACTGATGTTTTCTTCATGTTTGGGCCATTATCGACTTCCAACACCACTCAATCTCATTGTTAGGTTCCCCATGGCACGATTGGCCAATTTGAGTCAAAAAAATGACATAAAACTAACAAAAACAATTTATTAATAACAAAACTAAAAATAAACAAAAGTAAAGAAAAGACACATAATTTTCTTGAGAATAAGCTTAAGTGTAATATAGAGCCCAATTTGACTTATCACATTAAGACAAATCAAACTACCCCACGCTTTAATCATTGCTTGTCCTTAAGAAAATACCTAAGAAACATGCATAAAAAATGACCCTTGAAGAATGAACGAATTTAAAAATCAATGAATGGATATGTATGATCGTAACTAGACGTGCGAACTTTTGGATTGGAAATACTACAGCAAAAAGATATAAAATAAAGCAGCGGTGTCCCCAAGTATATAGGTCAAATTATTTCAGTGAAATCGAAATAGTGGTTTCGGGACCATAAATCTGATGTGAAAATATTTATTTTATTATTATTTTAATGTCTACAGCATGTTAGTATCACTGTATAAAAATTTCGTTAAGAATTTTTACTGTTTGCATGCTTAATTTGAAACAAGGACTAAATTGCAAATGTGCAAAATTAGAGTTCTTTAAATTAAAGACACTAAATGGCTATAGAATTAATGTGTAACAGTCCTTATGTGGTAATTAGTGTAACACCCGAAACTCGACCTAGACGTTATGGCCGTATTTGGCAATGTCAGACGATAGTGTTTTTGAAACCTCGTTGTTACGATGAAAATATTCCAAGTTATTATCTTTAGTAAACCTTTGTTAGAACTTACGAAGTCGTCTTTATTCATTTAAAACATTTGTTTTGAAACATCCCTCCTTGTGGAAGCTTTAATAAATCAATCTAGGTGATCATGCATTTAGAAACAATTTTAACTTTTTTTTTGAAAACCGAATTTCCTAGAACCAGCAGGTATAAATCCATAAAATAAAATAAATAAATAAAATCTAAATTTAAAAACAAAGTCCCAGAGGGTCCTTAAATTACAACCCAAATAATCAATAATAAACAAATCATAACTCGTAAATTGAAAACCATGAAGTCCAAAAATTAATGTGGTCACCGCTGAGTCCTCTGTCGCACCGGTCCGTCTAAGTCTAGGGATTACTTGTGCACATTAAACAAAAAGGGTGAGTTTATGTAAACTCAGTGTGTAATCCCACAAAAACAAATAAACAATCAGTATTCACAGTGCACAGGGTGAGTTTATGTAAACTCAGTGTGTAATCCCACAAAAACAAATAAACAATCAGTATTCACAGTGCACAGTTAAACAGTCTTGGGCCTAAGCCCATTTCAGTTTCAGTGACAATTTGGGTCTTAACCAACCTTAGTACAGTGTAAAAAATGCAGTAGGGCCTTAGCCTATCATAGTATCAGTAGCAGTAACTGTTATGCAGAGCAAAATTCTACCCAACTAGCCTCTACACACTATCTCCGTCCAACCCTACACTCCATGTGGGGATATAATCAACCCACCCATCCCTACACTCCAAATAGTATCGAATGTGGCACAAAATAGTAGTTTGCAGCTGAGCTGCCAATAAATTAGGCTTAAAGCCTTTCAGTACACTTCCTCCGAATAACAACCCCCAACCCAATGCAATGCAACATATAATGGATGATATGCTATTATGCAATTTCAGTACATATATTCAGTTCAGATATTAACATGCTTAGTACAGATATCATTCAGTCAATTTCACACATTTAGGGTTCTAAGTAGCGCTTACCGACCCTACAGTAGGTTCACAGTCGACTTGGGAGACCCATGCAACCTTAAAAACATTTCAAAAAAATGGGCCCACATGCCCATGTGATCTACCTGTGTGGGCCCACACGCCCATGTGATCTTCCCATGTGGGCCCACATGCCCATGTGATCTGCCCGTGTGATCCATCTTTAAAGTAACTCATGCTAGCTCAATTCTCATATATGTTTTCACTATTTACTTATATGTTCATTCAAAGCTGTCTACTTGAGTCATTATCACTAAATTATTTATATCTTGAGCTACAGAATTCCAAATTATGATTCGCTTGATGTTTTTGAAACTAGACTCATGTACCTTTCTACCATAAAATTTTTAGAATTTATCATTTATCAAATAAGTACAGTAAATTCTTTAAAGTTATCCCTATTCTGCTATTTGACAGCTTCATCCTTTCCTTACTAAAAATTATTTATCTCTAGTACGAAATTTAGATGATGTTTCCATTTGTTTCTCTTGAAAATAGACTCATTAATAAATTTAAGCCTCTAATTATTTTTTTTACAGTTTTTGATGACTTTCCTAATTCAGAATAGGGGAACCCAAAATCATTCTAACATTGTCTCACAAAATTTATTATATCTCAAAATTTACAATTCCATTGCTTACATTGTTTCTTCCATGAAAAACTAGACTCAATAAAGTTTAATTTCATATTTTATTCAACCTTTAACTCAATTTCCACTACTTTTGATGATTTTTTAAAGTTAGACTTTATAACACCCTTATTTCCTTTATCTACAATTTATCACATCATTTTCTCTTATTTCTCTTATTTCTCGATAGCAAGCAATTTTGGCTTTTCACTAGATCTCGTTTTCTGCGTTTCGGGTACACACCTAGTATCGATTCTCTGTGCAAAGTAACCCGAGCCTTCAAAAACCTATATTTGACCAATATATCCCTTACTTAATCACTTGATTCATCAATCAAACCAAATACCCCCAACATAAAACTCGAGAAACTAAACCAACGACGATTCAAAAACTTACTGCAACGAATCTGATAAACAGTCGAATATCTGCTTAAAACCTTTGAACATCACCTAAACTAGAGTAAAACGAACCCTTTGTTAATTGCCTACTCAAAATATAATAGCTAAGGGGAAAAATTCCACTTACCGAAACAGATGAAGTCAAAAGTTGCACCCAAAGAGATGACTCGCAAAAATTATAGAAACGAAAAGAGAGGGGAAAGAGAAGAAACAAGATTCGGCCAAAGGGGAACAAAAACCAAAAATGAACAAGAAGGGAGAAGAAACGACAGAGAAACAAAAATCTAACGTCAGAAAATTTGTTGGGAAAAAAGAAAATAGAAAACTGATAAGAAGAAAATCTTATTTTGATAACTTGTCCCCAATTATCTCCTAAAAACACTATTAATCCATTAAAACACAACTACTCAGCAGTTCAGGTTGATTTGAACTCCACCATGCCACACGCCTCAAACAAAAATTAGTTCCCCTACTTGCACAGGGACTCGAACACATGACCTCCTACACACTAACACTCCGCTTAACCACCAGACCCATTCTGATATATTTATGCCAACAATCAATAAAATCCTAATGAACAAGAGTAAGGCCTAATTCATTCAAAATACCAAAATTTGCCTAAGCGAAGGCTTGAACTTGGGACCTCCCAAACACTCCCAGAAGACATAACCACTAAAGCTGACAGATATTTGTGTCATATTTTCATAATAACGAAATTAGTAATTGTAGGGCATTACAATTAGACCATTTTTTATTTAAGTGCACAAAAATGGGCATTAAATTAAGTGATTTGGATGTTAATTAATAAGGTTAAAAATGTAAATTAATAAAACAACTTAAATTAGAATAAAAAAAGACAGATATCATCTTTCTTTCTTTCTTTCTCAACGAAACTAGGGCATAAGGAAGCCATAACCAATCTTCAACATTTGGCCAACATTCATCCCCTTGCATGTGAGTATTTTTCTTCCTATTTTTAATGATTTTATGTTCTTAGAGTCGTTATAGCTTAATCTAGCTAGCCCAGGGACCAATTTGCAAAAATGTTAAAAGTCCAAGGATTTACCATGAAGGTGTATGTATTTTTTTTATGTTTGATGAAAGAAAAATTGTTAGTTGTTGTTAGATAAACAACTCTTATTAAGTGATTTTTGATGAAATTGTCATTTTGGAATTAAATTGAAAAATGTGAAATATTCATGGTTTAATTTGTGAAATAATGAAATGTGTGGGCTACTATGAGTTTGTATGAAATTCGCTAGGCTTGGGTAGGGGTGAAATTACATGAATTTCATTTTATGAGCTCAAGGACTAAATTGTAAAGAAATTAAAACATTAGAGAAAAAAGGGTAATTTTGCAAAAATATGAATATGGATATGAATTTGGATTGAATTGAATAGAATTGTTATTAAATTGATTGAATTTATTCATTTAGATCAAGATAGGCCTCGTATGACTTTAGATCGAGGAAAATAAAAAAGCTTCAGATTAACCGGCTCCTTTCCTACGTTTTATCGTTGAGGTAAGTTCGTATATTTAAATAGTGTTTTAAATTATGTTATAAATGCTGTTATTTAATAATATCAAATTGTGTCTCGATGGAAAAACGGCGTATCGACAGTCATAAACCAATGAAAAAGGATGGCTTTGGCTATCAAAATATGGAAAGGGATATCTTCGGCTATCAAATTAGGAAAAAGGGATGGGGATGACCATTGAATTATGAAAAGGGATGGCTCTGAGTATAAAATTATGATAAGGGATGGCTTTGACTATCGAACTATGAAAAGGGATAACTTCGACTATCAAATTATGAAAAGGGATGGTGACGACCATTAAAAATGAAAAGGGATGGTGACGACCATCGAATTATGAAAAGAGATGACTTCGACTATCAAAACATAGAAAGGGATAGCTTCGGCTATTGAACTATGAAAAGGGGTGGTAACAACCATAGTGATTTTACTTCGTGTGTGCTTCGGTAAGAGTTTTCGATGCAATTTACCTTATCACTATGGAAGGTAGGAAATATGTGTTTTCATGACAATGAAAAGTAGGAATTCATATGATTTAAGCTTATGAATCATTTATTTCTCATGTTGGATTGGTACATATGTATTTTAAAATTGTGTATTGTGTTGACAAGTATAGATTATATGTTACGAACTTACTAAGCATAACATGCTTACTTTGTGTTCATTTTCTATGTTTTGTAGTTAACTGGAAGCTCGTTCAGGTTGGAAAGTCGTCAAAGATCTATCACACAATCCATCGGCTAAATCGGTAGATTTTGGTGTTTCTAAGTTTTGGTTATAATTGCAGGTATAGGTATTTTGTCCGATGATGTAGCAATTTGTTTCGGCTTATGTTTTAAGGCATTTTGGATGATGAAGTGGTATTAAGTTGACATGTATATATTTGGCCTTGTAATGGTTGTTATGTTGATATATGCATGTGGCTTTATGATGCTTGGATGATGGAAGTTGAACATGGTCACTTTGGTTTGAAAAATGTAGTTGGCACATATGGCTTATGATGCTAAATGTTAAATAGTAAATTGGGTACTTGTGGATGTGATTTTGATATTTGTGAATAAAGTAGTAAGTTTTGGTTAAATTGTGCATACTGTTATACATGTTTAAATGTTGTGTTTGAGGTGCCTTTTGGCATATTGGTTGAATACTTATGTACCTTATTTGATTAGGTTGATTATGCATATTTTTAGTGCAATTAGAAGGCTTGTTCATATGTGGAAATTTGATTGTAGGTATGTGCTTGAACGGGTGAGAAAAATGGCTTGGAAAAGGTCTATTTTTCATCCACAAGGTCAGAGACAGGGGTGTGTGTCCCAGCCGTGTGTGTCACACGGCCAGACGACAGGGCCGTGTGTCCCTTGTAACTTATAAAGGATTTCAAGTCAGGCTGTTACACGGCATAGCACACGGCTTGGTACACGGGCGTGTGAGGCCATTTCGAATGGTACACGGTCTGGCACATGGACATGTGGCTTGGCCGTGTGACCTAAGTCAGAGAGTTGCACAAGCACGGACATGAGATGGGACACAACCTTGTGTCCCTACTTTGAATGTCCACACGGCCTAGCCACACGGCCGTGTGACCCTTGCAGTTTAAAATTTTTCATCTTTTTCTGAAAAAATTCTATATGTTTCTGATTTAGTCCCAATTTGTTTCTAACGTGTTTTTAGGGCCTCGAGGGCTCGTATAAGGGACAATATGTATGTTAATGATTAACTTTGCTATGACTGATGTTGTGATATTAAATGTTTAAATTTTGGGATAGTTTTGAAGTGTAATCTCCAGTAATGCTCTGTAACCCTATTCTAACGATGGATATGGGTTATAAGTGTTATATTTATTGGTATCAGAGCTATGATTTAGTCGATTCTCGAATTGAACGCAGCATTTGTGAGTCTAGATATACATGCCATTATAGAACTTGTGATAGTGTGATAACTCCTGACTATTTTGAAACCTGTTTTCTTATAGCAATGACATCCAACCGAGCTGACTTCGATGAAGTTGATAGTAACGCTCAAGCCTTTATTGACGGAGTGGTGTCAAGTTGTACAAGGCTCGTATCTGAGGGCCGAGAAGGAGAGGCTAAGGAAGCTTTCTTCTAGATGATGAGTGAATGGTTCACTGAGTTTGTACATACGAACCTGGCTGCACAACAACCTCCACCCCCTCCTGTTCCCCAATCGGTCCCCATTAATCCTCAAGGTTTGGAACCTTTATGAGTTAATATGCCACATGTTGATAAGATTCATAAGTACGGGGCTAAAGAATTCAGAGCCACTGCTGAGGATGATCCTGAGAGAGTAGAATTCTGGTTAGAAAACATGATTAGGGTTTTTGAAGAACTATCTTGTTTGCCGACCGAATGTGTTAAGTGTGTAGTATCTTTGTTGAAATACTCAGCCTACTAGTGGTGTAACACGTTAATTTCAGTGGTGCCGAGAGAACATATAAGCTGGGAATTCTTCCAAGCTGAGTTCCGAAAGAAATATATAAGTCAGAGATTCCTTGATCAAAAGTGTAAAAAATATCTTGAATTTAAACAGGGCCGAATGTCAGTGTCTGAGTGAAAAAGAGAATTTGTCAGATTGGGAAAATATGCTCAGGAATGTATTCCAATCGAGCTCACCATGTGTAAACGATTCGAGGAGAGGTTAAACGAAGATTTAAAGCTTCTTGTCGAGATTCTTAAGCTGAAGGAATTTGTTGTGCTTGTTGATCGAGCTCATAAAGCAGAGGAGCTTAGCAAAGAAAAGAGAAAGGATGATTTTGAATTTATAGAGTCAAGAAAGAGATAATCGAGAAAGTCATATCAGCCATCATTGAAGAAATCAAGAGAACATATTAACCATTCAATTGCTTTAGTGGGATATCCTGATAGAGATAGAGGAAAACAACATGCAGGTTCAAAGACGCAAGCTAGGTCTGTAGTAAGTGTAGGCAGTGCTAAAGATAATAAGCTTGATTGTCAATGGTATGGACACCAACATTTTGGTGAGTGCAAGGTGAAAGACAGGGCGTGTTTCAAATGCGGTTCATATAAGCATTTTATTCGTGATTGATTAGAATTATCTGAGAAAGAAAAAGTTTAGAATGTTCAACCCAGCAACACTGCCACGAGGGGTAGACCACCTTATAATCTTGGAAATGTGAGTAATAGTCGTGGTGGAACAAAAGACTCTGATATGAGATCTAAAGCACGAGCACCAGCTAGGGCTTACGCTATCTGTACATGAGAGGAAGCTTTTGCGCCAGATGTTATTACTAGTACTTTTTCTATCTTTGGCACTAATTTTACTACTTTGATTGATTCGGGATCAACCCATTCGTATGTATGCATGAATCTAGTGTCAAGTAAGAATTTACCTGTTGAGTCCACTGAATTCGTGGTTCAAGTGTCAAACCCCCTAGGTCAATATGTGTTAGTTGATAAGGTTTGCAAGAACTGTCCTTTGATGGCTCAGGGTTACAGTTTTTTGGCTGATTTAATGCTATTGCCATTTGATGAGTTTGATTTATTTTTGGGCATGGATTGGCTGAATCTGAATGATGCTATTGTGAACTATAAACAAAAGCTTATTGTATTGAAATGTCAGAATGGTGAGACACTTCGGAGATAGTTTGAGTGGGTTGTCCATTGTTATTTCGACTATGTCAGCGCAAAAATATGTGAGAAAAGGTTGCGACCCTTACCTTGCATATGTAATGGATTCTAAAGTGTCTGAGTTGAAACTTGAATTAGTGCCGTGGTTTGTGAGTATTCTGATGTGTTTCCAGAGGAATTACTCGGGTTACCACTGATCAGAGAGGTTGAGTTTGCTATTGAATTAGTACCGAGAACATCACTGATAATAATACCACCTCATAGAATGAATCCTACTGCGTTGAAAGAGTTGAAAGCACAGTTGTAAGAATTGATAGATAGGGGTTTTGCTCGACCCAGTTTTTCACCTCAGGGTGCACCGATTTTGTTCGTTAAGGAAAAGGAAGGATTAATGAGATTGTGTATTGACTGCTGCTAGCTCAATGAAATTATGATCAAGAATAAATATCCATTGCTGCGAATTGATGATATGTTTGACCTACTAAAAGGTGCAACAATATTCTCGAAGATTGATCTTCGTTCTGGCTACTATCAGCTACGAGTTAAAGATTTGGATGTGCCAAAAACTACATTTATGAGTAGGTACAGACATTATGAATTTCTTGTGATGCCATTTGGTTTAACTAATGCACCTGTAATATTTATGGATTTAATGAACAAAATCTTCAGACCGTATTTAGACAGATTCGTTGTGGTATTCATTGACGATATTCTAATTTATTCACGAGATAAGTCTGAGCATGCCGAGCATTTGAGAATTGTATTGCAAGCCCTGCGTGATAAGTAATTGTTTGCTAAGTTTATCAAATGTGAATTTTGGCTCGTGAAAGTCAGTTTTTTGGGACATAATGTATCGGATGAAGGCATCAGGGTTGATTTGAGTAAAATTTCAGCAGTTATTGACTTGAAACCTCTAAGAAACGTGTCTGAAGTTAGAAGTTTCCTAGGATTAGCTGGTTATTACAAAAGATTTGTCAAAAGATTCTCTATGATTGCAACACCGATGACGAGACTTCTGCAAAAAGATGTGAAGTTTGAATGGTCTGAGAAGTGTCAACAAAGTTTCAATCAGTTGAAAGCATAGTTAACCGAGGCACCAGTACTAGTTCATCTTGAATCGGGTAAAGAATTTGTGATTTTCAGCGATGCATCTTTGAATGGCTTAGGCTGTGTTTTGATGTGGAAAGGTAAAGTGATAGCTTATGTGTAAGACCCCTCACCCGTATTCAATGCCGAAATAGGGTTATAGAGCATTACCAAACTTACAACATTTTTAAACGTGCATTTCATATAAATTAATCAAGTCAAACACAATTCAATCATAAATAATCATAGTGTCCTTTAAACGAGCCTACGAGGCCTTAATCATGCATTGAGAGTGGTTCGAGACTTAATGTAACACCCCAAACCCAGCCCATTCGTTACGACCGAATTTGAAATGCCACTGCGGAAAACGTTTGAAAATATTCTTACTTAAAAGTATATACCGTTAAAAATTTGTTTCCTTTAATAAAACATTTTCGTAATTTAAAACATTCTAAGTAAAAATTAAGTTGTTATAAAAAAATATCCGGATTAAAACTTTATTAGGTATATATTTAAGAAAATAAAATCGTTTGCAAATCATATTTCAATTATCAATCCATAATAGAACATAATAATAAAGATACTTAATAAAAATACTTAAATACTTTAATGGGCCTTATTACAATAAACACTTAATCAAAATACTGAAAATATAAATACTTAATTAATTAAAATATCTTTCTGCATGGGCCACCTGTATCCACTCGCACCGGCCCAAGCATCACCAAATGTTGGTAAAAATTGGGTGAGTCATATGGACTCGAGTGTGTAATTAAGCCACCGAATTCCACCCACATGTTAACCACATATTAACCCATATATCAGATAACAAATATCATATTCACATATTACCACATTCTGGGCTTGGCCCATATTCATATCACATTCATATAATAGGGTAGATAGCCACATAATTTCCACATACTAGGCTTAGCCCGTTTCCACACATCGATCCACATTCATATATACGGGCTTGGCCCTTTTCTTAATAATCCCATATCAACCGGGCTTGGCCCATTTTCACATTAATCCATATATCATATTGGGCTTGGCCCATTTTCACATATGTTCACATACAAAATCATGCAATTATGACGCCCAACCCAAACTAGGGTCCATCCTACACACACCCCGTATCAAACCTACCACACACCGTGGGATTATTAAATCACCCTCTCCTTTTCACTCCAAAAAGGCAATCAATGCCGTCCACGTGCAATTAAGCACAAAAAATCCACAACGCGACCTCAGTCAGCGCCAATCCACGATGTAGCCGCAGGTAACACCAAAACCACGATGGGACACATAGTCACTCATCAACCACAATATGGCACATAGCCGACATCAACCACGATGAGGCACAGAGCTACTCATCAAGCTACGCAAACTAAATCGTAATTAATCCACAACGTGACCTCAGTCAACGTCAATCCACGATGTAGCTCAAGGCTAACATCAAACTACGTACTCGAAGTACACCCTGTCCTTCTTTCATATCATATCCCACCCATGCACATGCAACATGAAATAGTGCCATGATAATGCATGAGCATGTTTATCAAACATATCATCACATATACATATTAATAACCACATCATAGATTTAGTACTTACCTGATTACCAATATACCCCTTGAGGGTATCCATATCACAATTTCCACTGCACTAATTAGCACATTCATAACACATACACATATAACACAAATACCCGGAAAACGGTGGGTTAATCACACACCTTATAACTTGCAGAACTATGCTTTCGATCCCGATGCTATCGCTAAGCGAAACTATGGCTATTTGCCTACTTTCTTGCTCTAACGCTGGTCCACACCCCGGTGGCCAATCCCTAACTGCAGAAACTGCTCTCCTTTTGAACTTGGGGATAGGGACTATCCCTTTACCTTCTCGTTCGGCATCCATGTTCATTAATGATTTCTTAATCAGAACCAAGCGGTTAAACACTAATACTTTAATCTAAATATTTCGAATCGAAACTACACTTACTAAATATCCTTACCACAATGATCTGAATCCCGAAACTTGCCCTTATGCCTGTCGATTTGCCCTTAACACCAAAGTACTCAATCGGTCAACCCTTAATATCCAAAATATGGCTTATAGCCGAATATCACATAACACTTACCTAACTTACCGAAAATCCCGAATCACCACTTGCTCCTTGAATAGTCGAAATCCCACTATTACATGTTTGCTTTGAAGAGCCTAAAGTAAGTAGTCGACAAAGACCCCCTTTAAAGATTCGCCCGAGAACAACAATGGTGGTTCGGCACTTTATGATCTCAAGAGAAGAAAGGAGAAGGAGAAAGCTATAAGATTCGGCTAAGGCTTTAAATCACAAGAAATATTCAGCTACAAGGGAATTTGGGGTTGGAAGAAATAAAAAGATGAATAAGGGAAAAGTAAAAGAATTTCGGCAATGGAGATTAAAAGATGAACAAACAATTTCTGCACTTAGAAAATTCAAGAAAGAAAGAAATATAAATGGCTTTTGCACAAGAGGAAGAACGGCACAAGTAATGGGAAAAAGAAACTAAATTCGGCACCACTACTTCAACTCTTATCAAACCCAAATTTTCCTCTCCTATTTTTCCTCTCTAATTCTCATTCAAAAATCAACAAATAAATCTACAATTATCCTTTTATCTACCCACTTAAACTAAATTAAAATAATCCACACTTATTCAAAAATAAAGAAAATAAGGCCACACTTATCTTCTATCTATACACTTAAAATAAATAAATAAAATCAGTATTTATCCATCATCCACCTATTTAAAATAAAATAAAACCTCAATTTATCTCCTATCTTTTAGCCAAAATTTAAAAAGAAAACCAACTTATCTTCATCTAATTGAAGTCCAAGTGCCGTCCGCTTTTTCCCCTCTCTACCTTGACGCCAAAGCAAAATAAAAGCCTCACTTATGCTGCCATCAAGTCTCGAACATGAGACCTGCTGGAACCACCACACGCTACCAGCCACTTTGCTGCTAGCTCCTTTGCGTCATAAACCCCAACAATTCTTTTTAAGGCCTTCTTCTCCCTAACGCCAGAATGCAAAATAAAACATCAAACTGCTGCCACCAAGGTTCGAACATGGGACCTGCTGGAGCAAGCTACAGGTAACGCCCCAGGCCACTCTGCCACGGCGTCTTTTTGTGACATAACTCGCCACAATTTCTTTTAAAGCCTCCTTCACCTAGCTCCCCTTTGTCTTAACGCCAAAAACAAAAATAAACCACTACTACTTGCCGCCATGATTCGAACCCAAGACTCGCGCCAAGCGTCACTTTCAGTTAAGTGGCGCTTGCTGCAACCATTTTTACCAAGGCCTGCTTTTATGCCAAACACGCCTAAGATTTTTCCTTTAAGGCCTCCCTGGCCTTGCTCCCCTTTAACGCCAAAAATAAAACTCCCAAGTGCAATTCCTGCCGCTCGAACCCCTTCCCTCCTGAAGTCCCCTTGCACCTTAGCACCCCAAGCCACTTTGCCAATTAATTCCTTATGTCCTAAACCCCACATAATTTCTTTTAAGGCCTCTTTGCCTAGTTTCCTCTTTTTAACCTAAAATCCAATTATTTCCCAAAGCTTTCACCTTCATTCTAGAGTTCTAAAAATTCTTAAAACATCTCCAAATACCCTTAAAACCTACTAGCACTTGAGTTATGCTCCAAACGCATAACCCCTAATCTAGGATGTTACACTTAACCGGAAACTCAAGAAATTTTTCAACACTTAACAAATTTTTCTTCAAAACAGGGGAGACATGCCCGTGTGGTCAGGTTGTGTATCTCACACGGCCACCAGACATGCTCGTGTCACCAGCCATGTGAAAACAGGGGGTACATATTGACTTGGGTCACACGGCCAACTAGACGCTCGTGTGTCTAGCCCGTGTGCCAGGTCGTGTGCTAGGTTGTGCCAAACCTGGAGGGTATACTGACTTATGCAACACGGCCAAGTCACACGCCCGTGTGCTAGGCCGTGTGCCAATTAGGGGGTATACTGACTTGTGCCACATGGCCAATCACACCCCCATGTGTGAGGTCGTGTGGAGCATATTAACTTCATTTCAATTTCCACACCAGGGGTCACATGGCTGTGTAATTTGACCGTGCGTCACCCACGGCTGAGAACTTGCTCGTGTGGACAAAAATAGGCTATTTACCAAGCCATTTTGCCACCCATTTTGCACATACCTAAACCAACTCAAATGGTACCAATCCATAGCATAAATAACATTCAATTTAGCCATAATCAAGACTAATCTTACCATTTCAATACTAACTAATTCAAGGCACATAAGTACCACAATATACTAACTAAACTCATACCAATCCTTGTCCACTCAATCAACAAAATGACCATTATCAAAGATGCATTATTAGGCCTAATTTCACAAGCATACCTATTTCCACAAGTCATTAATTTACCATTCATAGTACCTATTATCATCAATCATCACAACCAACTCAATAAACATAAGACATAAGTCCATATATATATGCACATGATTCAAACATACCAAATATACCAAAATTAAGCCATCACCCATGGCTATATATACAAACCAAAATATATGCATTTACAAGCCAATTCATTTGGCCAAAGTCATTACCAAAATATATCTAACATGAATCAAATACCTATACATGCCATATACTTAAAACGTAGTTTCAAAAGTACCAAAGAGTCAGTGGATAGTGTGGTGAACTCTCTGACAATCCTCGAACCCGAGCTAACTTTGAAATCACTATAAAATATGGAAAAACAACAAAGTAAGCTATATAGCTTAGTAAGCTCATATGTTAACAATGAGCAACTATCATCATTCATTAAACATTCATATAATGGAAAACAATGTACAACAATTCTATTAAATCTCAAGTTATCAAATGATCATTCATATAACTTACCAAAAAGCTCATCAATTTCATAATTTTCAATTCTTAATTCATTTATGTACCTACCTGTACTATCCCGTACCAATCTCATATTCAACCACTTCCTTCTTTTCCCCGTTGAACCATTCGGAATAGAAGTCGGATACTCAAGGTCTCACATGATAAGTACCTATACCATGGCCCGAAGCCAAATCAAGGTAACTTATCCAAAATTCTGATATCATGGTCCGAAGCCAAATCGGCCAATATGCATGGCCCGAAGCCAAATCGGTTTATCTCGCACACATAGTGCTAAATCATGGCCCGAAGCGAACTCAAGTATACCTAATGACATGTCACTAGCATCCTAAACTATTCCTAAGGTTCAATCGAGTTTCCAACTGTCGAATCATCGTCAATTCATTTCCGAACTTGTCCGTAATTACATAATCACAATTCATGCTATATCAAAGCATATAAAATACATTTGTAATGAAATTATAACATACAAACTTACCTCGGATGTTAAAACGGTGAATCGAGTTGATTAGTCGATAACTTTATCTTTTCCCCAATCCAAGTTTATATTTCACTTTTCTTTATCTAAATATATTCAAAATTAACTTATTTAATCATCTATTCATTCAATTTAGTCCAAAACACTCTTTAAGGCACATTTATACTTTTACCCCTAAACTTTCACATTTTTACAATTTAGTTCTTATTTCATAAAATCACAAATTAGTGAAATTCCAAATATACCCATGCTAGCCAAATTACCATAATGCCCTTAGTAGCCCATATTTTTCATTTATTCACACATTTAACCACACATTTTCACATTTTCACAAATAAGTCCCTATTTTGCATTTTTACTCAAAATCACTTAACAAAGCTTATATAACCCACAACCAACCTACATAATCTATCAAGAAAATTCAAAATACATACTTATTCATCAATGGAAACATTCAAAATCTTTAACAGTTTTGCAAAATAGTCCCTGGGCTAGCTAGTACTAGTTGCAACGATCACAAAAATATATAAATAATTAAAAACGGGACAAAACACATACCTAATTGCTCAGATTTTTCTTGGCCGAACAAAGAACCCTATTTTCTTATTTTTCTTATTCAATTTCAGTTATAGTGAGAAAGATGGACGAAAATTTACTTTTGTTTTGTTTTAATTAACCTTTATTACTAAATTACTATATTAACCTTTAATAAAAACCATTAAAACACCTTAATATAAGTCCATCTTTGTCCAATCACAATTAAAATGGTCTAATTACAACATAAGGACCTCTAGTTTAAGATCACATAGCTAGTAGATACTTTTAGCTAATCAAACTCCACTTTTACACTTTACGCGATTTAGTCCTTTGTATCAAATTGACCATTTAAACAATAAAATTTCTTAACAAAATTTTCACACAATCATTCAATCATGCTGTAAACATTAAAATAATAATAAAATAAATATTTTGACCTCATATTTGTGGTCCCAAAATCACTGTTCTGATTTGACCAAAAACGGGTTGTTACATTATGCTTCTAGACAGTTAAAGCCTCATGAAAAGAATTATCTGACTCATGATTTAGAATTGGTAGTTATTGTGTTCACGTTGAAGATTTGGCAACACCATTTATATGGTGAAAAGTGTCATATATTTACTGACAATAAGAGTTTGAAGTATTTAATGTCACACAAAGATTTGAATCTGAGACAGCGTAGGTTGCTTAAGCTATTGAAATACTATGATTTAATTATTGATTACTATCCGAGTAAAGTGAATGTAGTTGCTAGTGCTCTGAGTAGAAAGTCTTTATTTGGTTAGTGAGTGATAAATACGCGACAGACATTGTCTAATGATGGTTCAATTTTAGCTGAGTTTTTACAATAGATCTATGAGGCTCAGAAGTGTGATGACAAGTTACCAGCTAAACGCACACAAAGTGAGTTAACTCTTGATTTAGAATTTCATATTAGATCCAATAATTGTTTATTTTTCAGAGGCAGGATTTGTTTACCGAAGAATCCAGAGCTCATTTGGAAGATTTTACAAGAAGCTCATAGTGGTAGCTTGTTCGTTTATCTAGGAAGTAATAAGATGTATAGTGATTTGAAACAAATGTATTGGTATCCAAGAATGAAATGAGAGATTTCTAACTTCATATCAAGATGTTTAGTATGTCAACAAGTTAAAGCTGAACATCAGGTACCTTCTGGTTTATTACAGCCAGTGATGATACCAGAATGGAAATGGGAGTGAGTTACGATTGACTTTGTATCAGGTGTACCCTTGTCTCCGAGGAAGAAAGATGCAATTTGGGTTGTCATTGATCGTCTGACATAGTCCGCACATTTTATTTTGGTACATACAGATTATTCTCTTGAGAGATTAGCTGAGTTATACGTTTTTGAGATTGTCAAATTGCACGGGGTGCCAGTTTCTACAATTTCGGATAGAGATCCGCCGTTTACATCACGATTTTGGAAAATGTTACAGGAAGCTTTAGGTAAGCGATTGCATTCTAGCACTCCATTTCATCCTCAGACCGATGGTCAGTCTGAGCAACCAATTCAGATACTCGATGATATACTTTATTGTTGTGTGTTAAAATTCAAAGGCAATTGGGAGAAATATTTACTGTTGGTTGAGTTCGCGTACAATAATAGTTATCAATCAAGCATAAAGGTTGTACCATATGAAGCTTTGTATGGTCATAAACTCCATTATATTGGACTGAGCTCAGTGAGAAAAAAATTCTCGGGGTTGATTTGATTCAAGAGATTGAAGAAAACATAAAAGTGATCTGAGATAGTTTGAAAACAGTTTTAGATCGTTAGAAATTGTATGCAGATTTGAAACGTAAGAACCTCAAATTTCAAGCCGGTGATAAAATATTCTTGAAAATATTACCCTGGAAGAAAGTTCTTCGTTTTGGTTCCAAAAGAAAGCTAAGTTTGCGATTTATTGGGCCGTATGAGATTATTGAAAGAATTGGACCAGTAGCGTATCGATTAGCTTTGCCGTTAGAGTTAGAAAAGATTCATAATTTGTTTCACGTATCTATGTTACAACAGTACTGATCTGACCCTTCACATGTCATTTCACCGGTGGATGTTGACATTCAACCTGATATGTCATAAAGCAAAGAACAGATCAAAATTTTGGACCGAGAGGTTAAAGAATTGAGAAATAAAAACATAGCTTTAATAAAAGTTCTTTGGCAACCTCACAGGATAGAGGAAGCTACCTAGAAAACCGAGGAAGCTATGAGAAAATAATATTCGAACCTCTTTTCTGGTAAGATTTTTGGGGACGAAAATTCCATTAGGGTGAGAGTTGTAACAACTCGTTTTAAGAGAAATCGAAGTAGTGGTTTTTGGAACACAAATCTGACGTGAAAATATTTGAAACACCCCAAACCCGGCCCACGAGCCTTGACCGGATCCGGTAAGTTCCTTGAGTAAAACGGTTCAAAACTAGTTTGTATCTTTTGAAAATCTTTGAGTGATTTTGGGAGAAAACTCGAATTGGGTTGGGCTCAAGTTGGAAACTAATTTATTTTTGAAATATAAGTTTTTAAAAAAATTCCATTGTTAAGTTTCAAAACTTTAAGTTAGAAGATATGCCAAATTTGTTTTAGGTTTTATCATTAAATTAGAAATCATTTCCTTTTAGATGTCAAAACGTTTAGAGTTCATTCTTAAATAAAAATCTACTTAATCTTTAATTTTGAGAAAAATTTCGTATCATAAGAAAATAATTAAAATGCATGCATAAATAGTTTGTAACTATGGCCTTATTACAACAAAACCCGAAATAAATTCAAAAGTACTTAAAATATAAAAAGTCCAAATTGAAATAAAGTCCCGAACTGAGCATGGCCACCACTAAGCTCCTGCCGACCCGGTCCATCACTGATCGTCACCTTAAAAATATTCCCACAACAGGGTGAGTCAACAGAATCAGTGTGTAAAACCAACACTAAGTCTCAACAGTTTAAGCATATCAGTCCATACAAGTACATATAGCAGAAATAAAGATAATGATGCAACCCGAACCCAAACCTAGGTACCATCCGCTACACATCACCTGTACCAACCTGCACACCGTGGGGACTAGTAAGTCAACCCTCCATCCGCTACACATCATCGAAGGCAGTCGCTGTAGTCGACGTGCTCATCGCCCTTATAAAATTCGTGGTATAGCCACCAGATAAAATAATTGTGACATGAGTCACCATATTCAGATAATGTGACCGAAGTCACCACATTCAGATATTGTGGTATAAAACCACCACATTCACTTCCCCTTTTTATAATCACCCATATGCCCCGTGTCATACAAATATGCATAAGCCATGTCATATCCCTTATTCACATTCTTATAATTTCATATATGCCATAACAGATCATATTATACTCATAGTAGGAGTAGGAAAACGTACCTGAGTACTTTGTACCATTGCATGGTACCTTGGCCACATTTTACATATTCTTAATACACATTTATTAAAACATAGCAATAAAGCTATTAAGGCTTAGAGTGGGGTACACACCTGATTTACTTATCGAGTTCACTCTAAATCCCGAAAACCCAATCTACTGATTTAGATCTCAAGTTCCTACATTTGATCAATCACTTAATGTTTAGCAAAAGCCTGTTCGGCTATATGATCAAATCCCGAAGGATTATTGCAACCAAAATCTTACCTTGCTGCCGATTTGATTACTAATCAAATCCCGAAACTCTATGATATCCCTACCTTCCAATCAGCCAATGCTAAATCACTTAACTTGGTTAGTTTCAGCTTTTAAATGAATGAGAAACATGTCTAAATCACTATTTATGACCTTGGCCGAATGTCAGATTCACTTACCTTGTGGATCTAAATCCCGAAATTGATCCTTGCTCTTGGTGGTGTCGAGATTCTTATAGACATATGTTAGATCTAATCTAACGTTTAAACACAATGAAATGGCCTTCGGCCTACACTAACTTTACTTACCTTAGATTAGAAATCCCGAGGGTCTTCTTCCTTGTAGTCGACAATAGCAAAAATCCCGAAAGACCTTTCAAAGTGTCGGCCAAAAGGTACTAATGGGATTAGTACCTTGATTTCAGCAATTAGTAAAAGAAAGAGGATAGTAAATCGACACAGAAGAAATCCCTTACCAACTTAATCAATGTCCTTCCCTGAAACAGTGAGATTCGGCTCTTGTTTGAATGATCAGATCGGCTTTTATAGGGTAGAAGGGCATTCGGCTATGGCCATCAAGTAGAGGATTCGGCTTAGGCAAAAAGTGAACAATCGAATAGGGGTCACTTGTATACTCGGCTTTGGTTGAAAAAGAAGAAGAAAAGGGTTGGTAATGAGGATTCGGCTTCAACAAATAAAAGAAAAGGAGAATGGTTTGCAGAGAGAATTCGGCAGAGGCTTCAAAGAGAAAAAGAAAAGAATGCAGAATGGCCTCACTTTTCCCCCTTTTGTCGAAATTACTAAGCCTAGAGTCCCCTATTCGGCCAACACTATCATATCCCTTGTTTTCCTCTTTATCTCCTCATTTAAAATTTAATAAAAATAATCCCACATTTATCTCTTATCTTGGCCGAATTTTAGAGAGAATTAAACTCATCCCTTTAGTGCCTTGGTGCCGTCCACTCATCGCTCCACTGCAAAGAAAAATAAAAACTCTATTTGCTTCCCTTGTGACTCGAACCTTGACCCATCTACACCTGCTTGTGGCGTCATTTCCAGAGGCCTTAAGTGGCGCCTCCAAGCCACTTTTCCAAGCCCATTTGTGTGTCATATTTCACCTACAATTTCTCTTAAGGCCCTACCAAGCTTAGCTCCCTTATTAAAACTTAAAATACGATATTTTCTAAATCATTCTCCCATATTCTAGGGTTCCCAAAATTCATAAAAACACATTCATACTCACAAAGGCATGCTTTCACATTCTATTAAGCAATTATGCATAAGCCATAATCCAGGATATTACAATATTTATTTTATTATTTTAATGTCACAGCAAGTTAGTATCACCGTATAAAAATTTCGTTAAGAATTTTACCGTTTGCACGCTTAATTTGATAAAAAGGACTGAATTGAAAAATGTGCAAAATTAGAGTTCTTTAAATTAAAGACACTAAATGACTATAGAATTAATGTGTAAGAGTCCATATGTTGTAATTAGACCATTGTTTAAATAATAAGTTTAAAAATGTAAATTAATAAAACAACTTTAATTAGAATAAAGAAAAAAAAGATATCATCTTTCTTTCTTTCCTTCTGAACCGAAACTAGGGTATGAGGAGGCCATAACCAAGCTTCAACATTCGGCCAACATTCATCCCCTTACATGTGAGTATTTTTCATCTCGTTTTTAATTATTTCTATGTTTTTGGAGTCGTTATAGCTTAATCTAGCTACCCCAGGGACCAACTTGCAAAATTGTTAGAACTCTAGGGATTTACCCTGAATGTGTATGTATTGTTTTTGATGTTTGATGAAAGAAAATGGTTAGTTGTTGTTAGATAAACAACTTTTATTAAGTAATTTTTGATGAAATTGTTATTTTGGAATTAAATTGAAAAATGTGAAATATTCATGGTGTAATTTGTGAATTAATGAAATGTGTGGGCTGCTGTGTTTGTATGAAATTCGGCTAGACTTGGGTAGGGGTGAAATTGCATGAATTTCATTTTATGAGCTTAAATGCTAAATTGTAAAGAAATCAAAACATTAGGGGTAAAAGGGTAATTTTTTAAAAATATGAATATGAATTTGGATTGAATTGAATAGAATGGTTATTAAATTGATTGAATTTATTCGTTTATACAAAGATAGACCTTGTACGGCTTTAGATTGAGGCTGTAACACCCCAAACCCGGTCCAAACACCACGACCGAATCTGGTATGTTACGGGGAAAAACGTGTTTGAAAATCTCGAATTTGTACTAAATAGAATTGGTAAAACTTTGATCCTTTTAGAAAAACAAGTTGTTTGATATCGTTACTAGAACATTCAGTCTTAGTAAAAATTTTGGTTTCAAGTTTGAATCCGATTGTTTTTCATTCAATTATAAAATCAGTGCGATACCCGATGGTATAGTTTAAAAACACTTTGCGTTATAATTTGAAATCATTATCTTTCCAAGTTTTAATAAAATTGTATCAAGTTATTATTAAGGCATATTAAAATCTAATGTAAAACATAAACATCATAAAGCACATCTTAAAAGGCTCTTTACAAATCCAAGATAAAACCCAAAATAAAGATAAGCAAACTAAGGTACCCAAATGAAAATGTCCGAGTAAAACTTTTTATTCAAAGCATGGCATAAGCACCCGAGTCCATCCCTACCCATGTCGCGTCTCACGAGTCACACTGAAATGTCAAAGGAGAGGGTGAGTCGAGTGACTCAGTGTGTAAATCCCGCTCCCGATAAAACAACAAGCTAACACACATCATACATAGCAACATAATTAATGCAACCCGATCCTAACCATCCATATCACCTTTTCTACCCCGTGTGGTACCAAACCACTGGTGGTGCTAAACCACCGGTGACGTATAGTCACAATGTGTTACCAAAACACCTTGTGTCCCAAAGACACATTATCCATCAATGTGGTCCCAAACCACCTGGTGTCCCTAAAGACACAATTGTGCTACCCAAGCACCGTGACCGAAGTCACAAATCCAAAGATGGGGCCAACCCATCGTGTGTTACCAAAACACTAGCGACGATCCCATATCTCAAGTGGGGCCAACCCACGGTGGTCAAACCACGAGGACAAGTCGCAATGAGGTGCCAAACCTCACGGTGTCCCAAAGACACAATGTGCTACTAAAGCACTTGGTGACCGTAGTCACAATTCTCGTGATGGGGCCAACCCATCGTGTGTTACCAAAACATCTTGGCGTCAATCCGTATAATCATCGTGGGGCCAACCCACGGTGGTCTTGAGCCATCGGGACGAGACGCCGAGGTACCAAACCTCTGGAGGTGCTAAACCTCCGTGACCTAAAGTCACAAAGTGTGCTACCAAAGCACTGGTGCTCACAAGACAAAATACCATTGCTCCTCCTCTCGTATCACCCCATCAAGATACCATACTCATGTAATCATGCATATCATATAATCATGCATCTCATGTCTGTATCTCATGTCACATATATCCACAGTCATGGTAACATATAACTCATCATTAAAAATAGTAATCCGACTTACCCGAGTCGTAATCATACCCATTAGGGTATCATATCAATCATCATCTGTATCATTAATCATCACACGGTTATCAATTATATTACTAAATATAAGTGTGTTAGTATACACACCGATAATACGAGCCTAGAAATCCTCGACGAGAACAATGCTAAACCCCTCGAGTATTGACTCCTACAATCGGCCAAACATAGGGGTTAGGCATCTAAGACATTCTACCAAAGACACTTAACCCCAAGGGGTTAATATCGAACCCTTACCTTCACTTGGTTTGGTTTCCTACCAAACCCGAACCTCAATGGTCCCTCTTCCAATCGACACCCTTTAAGAAAAAGAAACATTAATCTCTTGTAACCCATCTTAACGCAATCAAACAAGTGGCTAACAACTCAACACTTACCACACTTACCAAACGATTAACCGAAGGACGAAGGCTCCTCTTGATTGCCTCCCTACCCAAAAGCCCTATACTGAAGTTAACCAAAGGTTAATTCCTTCAACAAAGAAACCGATCATCGGTTTTGAACAAATCGCAAACAACATAGTACCTATAGAAGAGAAGAATGGCCATTCGGCCAATCACTTACCCTAACACCACAAGGATCTCGCCAACACCACACTAAGAGAAAGGGGGTGCTCGGCTTAGATGTTTACCACTCCTAAAGTCGGCTTGAATGGAGAACCCAAGAAAGAATTTACAAGGTGATGAAGAAGTTTTGCAAAGATAATTGAGAAGAAGAGAGAATAAGAAAATAGGGGAGGGTACCTTCTGGCTTTGGAAAGAAGAAGAAGATTTTTGGGGTGACTTTGGCTTTCAAAAATTCAGGAGATGGGAGAGAATATTAGAGGATAGAATGCTAGTTTCGCAGCAACCAAATGATCAAAAGAATCAAAAGGAGAGGGCATCCCGCTACGATGGAATTAAAAGAAACAAAGTGAAGTTTTGGCTATGGTTTAATTGCTTACACTTTTCGGTTTCAAGGAGAAATGGAAGACTTACTTTGTTGAAGAAAATCGGCTTTCCAAAGGACTAGAAGAGGACTTTCTCTTTTTACCAAATGTGATCGAAAACAACCAAAAAGAGTGCCAAAATGCCAAAATGCATTTCGGCTACCAACTCACCCCACTATGCCGTCCATTTCCCCCCTCCAACTCCCCCAAATTTCGGCCATATCCCCCCAAGAGCTCCCATCCATTCATTTCAAATGAGTGGACCAAGTCACACTCCACTTTCTCCTCTCTTCCCACCACCTCATCATTTGACCAAGTCTTAAGCAGAGTTTGAACTGCTACAAACTCCTCCTCCATGCCGTCCAAAAATAAATGCCAAAATGGAGAATTTCGCACTCGAACACTGTGCCACCTTCCCTTGTAGATGACGCCACACTCAGCTCCAAGTGGCACATGCTTTGCCACCTTACTAGCCTTATTTTTGTGAAACAAAACTACCAAATAAAATACACATCCCTCAGCTCCATCAGCTCCCCTGACTTAACACCCAAAAACCAAAATTTTCCTATCCACTCAGGCATACCCCTAGCCTATAATTAAGTCCCGAAACTACACAAACAACAACATAGTATACCAAACACATGCAAAACATGCAACAACAAAATAGCCCCTAACCCGGGATATTACGATTTCTACCTCTTAAGAATAATTTCGGCCTCAAATTACCTCGGTCAAAAAGAGTTGCGGGTATTGCTGTCTCATCGCATCCTCGGGTTCCCACGTGGCTTCTTCCACGCCATGGTTCCGCCAAAGAACCTTAACCAAAGGCACGGACTTTCACGCAGAACCTTCACATCCCGATCAAGAATCGCATGTGTTCCTCTTCCATAGTCAAACTGGATTTACCTCGATCTCCTCCATCGCTACCACATGCGACGGATCCGAACGATACCTCCAAGCATCAAACGTGAAAAACATCGTGAATCGCTAAGCTCTGCGGGCAACTAAAGTCGATACGCCATCGGTCCAACTCGCCTCAATACCTTATACGCCCAATAAACCTCGGACTTAGCTTGCCTTTTCTCGCCAAACCTCAAGACCTTCTTCCAAGGCGAGACCTTTAAGAAAACCCGATCTCCCACAAATAACTCTATATATCTTCGCTTAAGATCGGCATAAGACTTTTGCCGGTCCAAGCTTCCTTCAAACGAGCTCGAATCAACCTAACCTTGTCCTCGGTCTCAAGAACCAACTCGGGTCCCAACAACCGACGCTCACCTAACTCGCCCAACATGTAGGTGAGCGACACTTCCGCCATACAACGCCTCATACGGAGCCATCTTAATGCTCGCTTGGTAATCGTTGTTGTAGGCAAACTCATTAACGGTAGAAACTCCTCCCAACTACCTCAAATCCAAGACACAACCTCTCGGCATGTCTTCTAAGATCCGAATAAACCTTTCGATTGACCGCCGATCGCGGGTGAAAAGCCGTCTTTGAAATCCAAACGAGTACCCAATGCTTGATGCAATGCCTTCCGTAACCTTGAAGTAAACTCGGGATCCCTATCCGAGATTATCAAATCGCACGCCGTAGCCTTACTATATCTCTCGACACATAAAGCTTCGCCAACCTCTCAAGTGAATAGTCCACTCTTACCGAATGAAATGGGCCGACTTAGTCGACGGTCCACGATAACCCAAATCGAATCCTTCTTGCTTGGCGTAAGTGGTAAACCACCGATTTAAATCCATAGTTATCCTTTCCCATTTCCACCGAGGAATTTTCACAGTCAAGCAAACCCGACGCAGCAATCGATGTTCGCGCTTGACTGCCGACAAGTCGACATTTTCCAACAAACTCTGTCACCTCTTTCTTCAAGCCGTGCCACCAAAATCGCGCTCTTTAAGATCCCTATACATTTTACTACCCCTGTGATGCATAGCATAAGGATCGCTATAAAGGCCCTGAAGAATCTTCTCGCCTCACTCAACATCTTTAGGCATACAAGCCCTCCCTTGGAAACACAGAACCTCATCACTGCATAAGTCAGAACCCTCCAAACCACCATTCAAGACTTGTAACCTTCGCGCACTCGTAACCTCATCCTCCAATCGCTTTCTTTGATCTCGCTCAACCCAAGTAGGCTTAACTCGCAGCCGCTGAATACTCCGTCGCCATACAAACTTAAATGGGCAAACAAAGCTCTTAAGTCCGAAACAACCCTACGGCTCAACGCGTCGCCACCACGTTAGCCTTGCCGGATGATACTCGATCGAACAATCGTAGTCCTTGAGCAATTCAACCCATCTACGTTGCCTCAAATTCGGATCCTTCGAGTCAATAGATACCGGACTCTTATGATCCGTGGTAGACGATTGACTTCTCCCCGCACAAGTGGTGCCTCCGCATTTTTAGAGCGAAGACTACACCGCTAGCTCTAAATCGTGCGTCGGATAGTTGACCTCGTGTGGCCTCACCGCCGAGAAGCGTAAGCCACAACCCCACCTCTCTCGCATCAAGACACAACCCAAGCTCGTGTGTGTGATGCATCGCAAAGACTCGTGAATTCCTTACCACCTCAAAGTTGAATTAAACCGAGCCTCACCAAGATCTTCTTCAACTTATCAAAACTCCCTCATTGTTTCTCACCCAAACGAACGAAACTCCCTTTCTTAATGACTTAGTCATCGGTGCTGCGCAATTAACGAGAAACCTCAACAAATCTTCGATAGTATCTCGCCAACCCCAGAAACTCAGATCTCAAATGATCGACTTAGGAGGCTTCCAATCCAAAATCGCCTCAACCTTCCAAGGATCTACTCTAATCCCTCGGTGATACTACATGTCCCAAAAACGTCACTTCATTAAGCCGTAACTCGCACTTCATCGAACTTAGCATAGAGTTGCTTCTCCTCAAAATCTGCAATACCACTCTTAAGTGTGCATCATGCTCTTCTTCCGACCTTGAGTAAACCAAGATGTCGTCAATAAAAACCACGATTTAAACGGTCCAGACATCTTTGAAACACCCTATTCATCATATCCATAAAAGTCACGAGCGTTAGTCAACCCGAACGGCATTACTAGGAATTCGTAGTGCCCATACCGAGTCCAAACGCATTTGTCTTATGGATATCCGCTTCTTTTACTTTCAACCGATGGTACCTGCACCTCAAATCGATCTTCAAAACACCGATGCACCTTTTAGCCGATCAAACAAGTCATCTATCCGTGGTAACGGATACTTGTTTTTAATCGTCACTTATTCGGTTATGTAGTCGATACACATCCGCATCGAGCCGTCTTTCTTCTTGACGAATAATATCGCGCTCCCCACGGTGAAACACTTGGCCTAATGAAGCCTCGATCCAATAGCTCTCGTATGATCCGAGCCTTAAGCTCCACCAATTCCTTTGGTGCCATCCTATATGGAGCAATAGACACCTTTGGCGTGATCCACGGTAGCAAATCTATCCCAAACTCTACCTCACGATCGGGTGGCAAACCCTAAGCTCTCTCTCGAAACACATCAACAAATTCCTTAACAAGACGAACCTTCTCAACAATGACTCTTTAGCCTCCAAGGCATACACATGAACCACATACGCCGCTGCACAATTCTTCCCGACCATCTTTCTGACTTTTAAGGCCGACACCACATTGGATAAGTAATCTCTCCTATTACCTATCATAATCACTTCATCACCCTTATCCGTCGATAGAACCATGCGTTTAGCCACAATCCACCTTGGCCCGGTACTTCACCACCAGCCCATCCCGAGAATCGGATCGAACTCCTCAAATGGCGTTCCATCGGAGACAGCTGAGCAAAAATGACCCTTGGAGTTCTAGGGGTACATCCTTATACAACTTATCTACCACTACAGAGTGACCTAGAGGGCTAAGTACAGTCATCTGCCTAGAAGATATCTCAGAGTCTAAGTCCATGGTCTCAACTATACTACTAGCAACATACGAATGCGTGGAACCCAAGTCAATTAAAGCAAAGATAGGAGAACCAAAAATCAAAACGCACGGTGATTACGCCCGGCATGCGCCGCCTCTCTCGCGCGCGCCTAGCTGCATATACACTGCATCAGCCGCCGTGCCTCGTAACTACCCGCACCTCGCGCCGGTGCTCCACGACCTCGACCAAATCCATTACCACCGCCATTACCACGCCCCTCCGTGGTGGCGGTCCATTACCTCGAATCGACACGCCCCGACTCTCGATCGAATCCTCGCCATCCCACGCGGACAATCCCTAATGCGATGCTCCAGAGAACCACACTCAAAGCACCCTTTACCACCACCCAACAACCACCCCAATGAGATTTCCCACACCGATTATGCTGCGGTGGTCCCCGCCAGCAAAGAACAAACCTAGCAGATCGACTCGCCCACTCTGGTCTAGCCCTTTTCTCGCGGATTGCGGACGATCCGTAAGACCCAAAGCTCCTCTTAAGCCCTACCCGCCCATGCTGCTCGCCTTACCGACTTAACACCTTCGGCTACCTTAGCCTTCTCGACTAAGACAAAGAACTCGCGCGCCCCGCTGTGGAGCAATCGCAGCCTCAACTCGCCTCGCACCGCCTCGAAACGAACACACCTCTCATGCTCGGTGGCTACGATGCCCCGGCATACCTACTCGGCCAGAACTCACTCGTGACTCAAGAATGATTTACTCCCCGAACAAGCCTCGTAAATGCCTTTCACATTTGGAGTCGATGTAACTAGCCCCGATGTACTTCTTTTGATATGCACTCCGAAATAATCCCATGTCGATCCTCACCGCCACATCGTTGTCCGAAACGGTGAGCCACCACCGATATGACTCATCCCGAAGAAGCGACACGATGCCCTTAAGCTTCTCTCGCAGAAAGGTCCAGATCATCCATGATCCGCTCAGTTGCCTCCAGCCAATACTCAGCAGTGCTAGGAGCAACACCCGATACACCTCGGAAAAATTCGGCCCCGTTAGCCCGGAGTCGCTTAGGAACAGATTTCCTAACTCCCGCACCACCACTTACACCAGCTACCCTTTCCAACACCGCAAAGATCGCTCGTGACATCGCATCGTCTCGGCCCGATCTCGAACTCACCACCTCCGGTGGTGGCGAATCAAGATCTCATTTTCTGACCCTTGACCAGATCCTACGGGTTCAGAAACCGTCATTCTACCCCTACCTCTACCACGAGTATTACGACCACGTCCGCCTCGAGTGCTCGTGTCTAACGATCTACGTTTCTGATTAAAAAGATCTTTATGCATTAGTATCGTTCCACTTTCTTAACCGCAAAGAAATTTTATGGATAGAGTTTAATCAGGGGTTCTTTCGAGCAATCAAGGTTTCAATCTTCTATCCTATTCACCCAAAAGAGATTATACATTCATTCCTTAATCCTTTCCACACCTATTCACTCTTCGGACATTGCTGCCCATTTCTAACCCAAGGGTATTTTCGTCATTTTCCCTACAGGGTATTTTTGTAATAAAAGATATTTTAAACTTTCGTAAAACCGGTCAATTTGAAATTCCAAAAATTTGTGAGTGTTCTTTGAAAATTTTGTAAAATACTTCGTTTTGAAAACCAGGGGTATTTTAGAAATTTTCACAAACTGAGGGCGTTTTCGTAAATTTTCCAAAATCAAGATTTTCGATTGATATTTTATAAAACAGAGTGTTTGAATTTAGTAACATCATTGAAATTTTGGGCAAAATCTTTGGATTGCTATTTTATAAACCGGGGGCATTTTAGTAAATTTACCCCTAAGGGCATTTTTGTAATTTTTCCATAAATCAGGTTTTTCAAGAAAATTGTTGTAAATGTGACATTTTCGGTTTTGAAAGAGTTTATTGCAAAAAGTTTGAAAACATTAGGGTTGTTGTTGTATTTTCGAAAACATGGCTAATTCCCTTTTCGGGTTTTAAACGTTAGGTTAAGTCTATGACCGAGCCTTCTTGGTCAGGGTGAACTCGAGCTACGCACCAGGTGGGATTCCTGCGAAGAGGAGGTGAGTCACGAGGATCGCTTAAATACCAAGCTCTTAGGATCCTCTCCTAGACATGCGACGGAGTTACCACACCCCAGCCCCGTGGTCGAGTCATAGATTGGTTTAGTGCTTTAAGTCTTATGCTTTAGTTCGAGTGTTTGAGTGATCTAATCCTAGGTTCAAGTCCTATAAATCTAACTACGTTCCATATCACCTACCCTTCTACAAATAATAATTCACGTAAGAGTTTAGAATTACTTACCGACGAATCTGGTGTCGGAGACTCGGTGCCATGCCTTGTAAACCATGTATTCAACCCAAAAACACTTAAAACAAACTTTTGAAAAGCAGTTTGGGCCTCAAGCCCACAAAGTGAGCTTTTGAACTTAGCTCGATACCACAATTGTAACACCCCAAACCCGGGCCCAAACACCACGAATCGAACGGTATGTTACGGGAAAACGTGTTTGAAAATCTCGAATTTGTACTAAATAGAATTGGTAAAACTTTGATCCTTTTAGAAAAACAAGTTGTTTGATATCGTTACTAGAACATTGATCTTAGTAAAAATTTTGGTTTCAAGTTTGAATCCGATTGTTTTTCATTCAATTATAAAATCACATGATGCAGATGGTATAGTTTAAAAACACTTTGCGTTATAATTTGAAATCATTATCTTTCCAAGTTTTAATAAAATTCGTACCAAGTTATTATTAAGGCATATTAAAATCTAATGTAAAACATAAACATCATAAAGCACATCTAAAAAGGCTCTTTACAAATCCAAGATAAAACCCAAAATAAAGATAAGCAAACTAAGGTACCCAAATGAAAATGTCCGAGTAAAACTTTTTATTCAAAGATGGCATAAGCACCGAGTCCATCCCGGCTCCATGTCCGCGTCTCACGAGTCACTGAAATGTCAAAGGAGAGGGTGAGTCGAGTGACTCGATGTGTAAATCCCGCTCCCGATAAAACAACAAGCTAACACACATCATACATAGCAACATAATTAATGCAACCCGATCCTAACCATCCATATCACCTTTTCTACCCCGTGTGGTACCAAACCACCTGGTGGTGCCAAACCACGGTGACGTATAGTCACAATGTGTTACCAAAACACTGGTGTCCCAAAGACACATTATCCATCAATGTGGTCCCAAACCACTTTGGTGTCCCAAAGACACAATTGTGCTACCCAAGCTTTGGTGACCAGAAAGTCACAAATCCAAAGATGGGGCCAACCCATCGTGTGTTACCAAAACACTAGCAGACGATCCCATATCTCAAGTGGGGCCAACCCACGGTGGTCAAACCACAGGGACAAGTCGCAATGAGGTGCCAAACCTCTGGTGTCCCAAAGACACAATGTGCTACCAAAGCACCGTGACCAGTAGTCACACTCGTGATGGGGCCAACCCATCGTGTGTTACCAAAACATCACGGCGTCAATCCCGTATAATCATCTGTGGGGCCAACCCACGGTGGTACTGAGCCACTGGGACGAGACGCTGAGGTACCAAACCTCTGGAGGTGCCAAACCTCTGGTGACCCAAAGTCACAAAGTGTGCTACCAAAGCACTGGTGCTCGTCAGCACAAAATACCATTGCTCCTCTCTCTCGTATCACCCCATCAAGATACCATACTCATGTAATCATGCATATCATATAATCATGCATCTCATGCTGTATCTCATGTCACATATATCCACGATCATGGTAACATATAACTCATCATTAAAAATAGTAATACCGACTTACGAGTCGTAATCATACCCATTAGGGTATCATATCAATCATCATCTTTGTATCATTAATCATCACACGGTTATCAATTATATTACTAAATATAAGTGTGTTAGTATACACACACGATAATACGAGCCTAGAAATCACGACGAGAACGAATGCTAAACCCCTCGAGTATTGACTCCTACAATCGGCCAAACATAGGGGTTAGGCATCTAAGACATTCGGCCAAAGACACTTAACCCAAGGGGTTAATATCGAACCCTTACCTTCACTTGGTTTGGTTTCCTACCAAACCCGAACCTCAATGGTCCCTCTTCCAATCGATTACCCTTTAAGAAAAAGAAACATTAATCTCTTGTAACCCATCTTAACGCAATCAAACAAGTGGCTAACAACTCAACACTTACCACACTTACCAAACGATTAACCGAAGGACGAAGGCTCCTCTTGATTGCCTCCCCTACCCAAAAGCCCTATACCAGAAGTTAACCAAAGGTTAATTCCCTTCAACAAAGAAACCGATCATCGGTTTTGAACAAATCGCAAACAACATAGTACCTATAGAAGAGAAGAATGGCCATTCGGCCAATCACTTACCCTAACACCACAAGGATTCGGCCAACACCACACTAAGAGAAAGGGGGTGCTCGGCTTAGATGTTTACCACTCCTAAAGTCGGCTTGAATGGAGAACCCAAGAAAAGAATTTACAAGGTGATGAAGAAGTTTCGGCAAAGATAATTGAGAAGAAGAGAGAATAAGAAAATAGGGGGAGGGTACCTTCGGCTTTGGAAAGAAGAAGAAGATTTTTGGGGTGACTTTCGGCTTTCAAAAATTCAGGGAGATGGGAGAGAATATTAGAGGGATAGAATGCTAGTTTCGGCAACCAAATGATCAAAAGAATCAAAAGGGAGAGGGCATCCTGCTACGATGGAATTAAAAGAAACAAAGTGAAGTTTCGGCTATGGTTTAATTGCTTACACTTTCGGTTTCAAGGGAGAAATGGAAGACTTACTTTGTTGAAGAAAATCGGCTTTCCAAAGGACTAGAAGAGGACTTTTCTTTTACCAAATGTGATCGAAAACAACCAAAAAGAGTGCCAAAATGCCAAAATGCATTTCGGCTACCAACTCACCCCACTATGCCGTCCATTCCCCCTCCAACTCCCCAAATTTGGCCATATCCCCAAGAGCTCCCATCCATTCATTTCAAATGAGTGGACCAAGTCACACTCCACTTTCTCCTCTCTTCCCACCACCTCATCATTTGACCAAGTCTTAAGCAGAGTTTGAACTGCTACAAACTCCTCCTCCATGCCGTCCAAAAATAAATGCAAAAATGGAGAATTTTGCAGCTCGAACACCAGGCCACCTTCCCCTTGTAGATGACGCCACACTCAGCTCCAAGTGGCACATGCTTTGCCACCTTACTAGCCTTATTTTTGTGAAACAAAACTACCAAATAAAATACACATCCCTCAGCTCCATCAGCTCCCCTGACTTAACACCCAAAAACCAAAATTTTCCTATCCACTCAGGCATACCCCTAGCCTATAATTAAGTCCCGAAACTACACAAACAACAACATAGTATACCAAACACATGCAAAACATGCAACAACAAAATAGCCCCTAACCCGGGATATTACAGAGGCAAAGAAAGAACTCCGAATTAACCGACTCCATTTCCATGTTTTATAGTCGAGGTAAGTTCATATGTTTAAATAACTTTTTAAATTATTTTATAAATGCTATTATTTTTTAATATCAAATTGTGCCTTGATGGAAAAATACAACGGCGTATCGATAGTCATCAACCAATAAAAAGGGATGGCTTCGGCTCTCAAAATATGGAAAAGGATAGCTTCGACTATTGAATTATGCTATAATGAAAAGGGATGGTGACGACCACCGAATTATGAAAAGGGATGGCTTTAGCTATAAAATTATGAAAAGGGATGGCTTCAACTATCGAATTATGAAAAGGGATAGCTTCAGCTATTAAATTATGAAAAGGGATGGTGACGACCATCAACAATGAAAAGGGATGGTGACGACCATCGAATTATGAAAAGGGATGGCTTCGGCTATAAAAACATGGAAAGGGATAGCTTCAGCTATCGAAATATGAAAAGGGGTGGTAACAACCATCGTGATTTTACTTCGTGTGTGCTTCGGTAAGAGTTTTCGATTCAATTTACCTTATTACTATGGAAGGTAGGAAATATGTGTTTTCATTATGAATTCATATGATTTAAGCTTATGAGTCATTTATTTCTCATGTTGGACTGGTACATATATATTTTAAGATTGTGTATTGTGCTGACAAGTATGGATTATATGTTACGAACTTACTAAGTATAACATGCTTACTTTGTGTTCATTTTCTATGATTTGTAGTTAATTGGAAGCACGTTCAGGTTGGGAAATCGTCGAAAATCAATCACATTATCCATTAGCTAAATCGATAGATTTTGGCGTTTCTAAGTTTTGGTTATAATTGCATGTATAGGTATTTTGTCCGATGATGTAGCAATTTGTTTTGGCTTGTGTTTTAAGGCATTTTGGATGATGAAGTGGTATTAAGTTGGCATGTATATATTTGGCCTTGTAATGGTTGTTATGTTGATATATGCATGTGGCTTTATGATGCTTGGATGATGGAAGTTGAACATGGTCATTTTGATATGAAAAATGTAGTTGGCACATATGGCTTATGATGCTAAATGTTAAATAGTAAATTGGGTACTTGTGGATGTGATTTTGATATTTGTGAACAAAGCGGTAAGTTTTGGTTAAATTGTGCATACTGTTATACATGTTTAAATGTTGTGTTTGAGGTGCCTTTTGGCATATTGGTTGAATGCTTATGTACCTTATTTGAGTAGGTTGATTATGCATATTTTTAGTGCAATTAGAAGGCTTGTTCATATGTGGAAATTTGATTGTAGGTATGTGCTTGAACGGGTGAGAAAATGGCTTGAAAAAGGTTTATTTTTCATCCACACGGACAGAGACACGGGTGTGTGTCTCAGCCGTGTGTGTCACACGACCAGACGACATGGCTGTGTGTCTCCTATAGCTTACAAAGTATTTCAAGTCAGGCTATTACATGGCCTAGCGCACGGCTTGGCACACGTGCGTGTGAGGCCATTTAGAATGGTACACGGCCTGACACACGGGCGTGTGGCTTAGCTGTATGACCCAAGTCAGAGAGTTGCACAGCCATGGACACGGGCTGGGACACGACCATGTGTCCCTAATTTGGATGTCCACACGGCCTGAGACACGGACGTGTCTCTTAGCCGTGTGAGTCACACTACCTGGCCACATGGCCGTGTAACCCCTGCAGTTTAGAAATTTTAATCTTTTTTTAAAATTTTTTATATGTTTTCGAGTTGTTTCTAACTTGTTTTTAAGGCCTCGATGGCTTGTATAAGGGACAATATGCATGTTAGTGATTGACTTTTCTATGACTGAGGTTGTGATATTAAATGTTTAAATTTTGAGATAGTTTTGAAGTGTAATCTCCGGTAGTGTTTCGTAACCCTATTCTGGTGATGGATATGGGTTAGGGGTGTTACAAAAGTGTTACAATGGAACACTCCATGAAGTATTCCGAGGATCGTACCTAAGAGAGATTGAATTAAACTAAAATTAATTTTCTACACTAACAGAGCTAAATAGTATAATCTAAAATTATATTACGAAAAAAAAATAAAAGTAATTAATCGAAATAACATAAATTAACTAAAAATTAAAGAAATCAATTAATAATTGAAAATAATCCAATAGACCAGCCAGAAGATTAACTCACTTCAGTATTCCTAATTAACTTCACAACTCAGGTTTTATCGAGTTAGCTATTAACTAACCAATTATTACCTCTTGGTCTTTAACTAATTAACTAATAAACTAATACACGCTTATCTCTCGACCTCACATTCTTGAATGGGATAAATTATAATTTACTTGGTAAACTTATCTCTCTATCTCATTTATCCTAAATTACTTCCTAGAGTCGTCAATCTTAATTGCACATAATTTAAACCAACTAACTCATACTCAAACTCTAACTCTTCCATTAATTATTCTCACATCCTCTTGTTAATCTCCCTAAAGAACTAACCACTCATGGATCTAGATGCAATTATCCCTAATTTCATATTTTACATACAAAGTAGGAAATTAAATAGAAAAAGGGAATTAAATCTATTTTGATGTCGATTTGCGCACGGAAGTTGAATTTCCTTTGAAAATCATGAAGACAATCTCGATT
This sequence comes from Gossypium bickii, assembly GCA_025503065.1. Classification (NCBI taxonomy): domain Eukaryota; kingdom Viridiplantae; phylum Streptophyta; class Magnoliopsida; order Malvales; family Malvaceae; genus Gossypium; species Gossypium bickii. The sequence continues at coordinate 107,012,873 of CP106710.1, read as the reverse complement.
GCAATTGAAAACTAAAAAGGAATAATTAAAAACTACTTAATTAAACTCTTGGATCAAAATCGAGTCCAAGCTAAACAAAGAATAAAATCTGTTTATAACACAAAAAACAATAAATTGAAATAAAAAATAAAAATAAAAATAAAAAGCCTAAACTAAAGTAAATGGCTCACTTGGCTAAGCCTTCCAAACTGAGGCTTAACACACCTATTTATATCCAAAAATGTCTGACCTAATTTAGGTTAATTATAACCTTCAAAACTGATAATTAATGATTGTGTAGACTTAAACACCCTTGGTTAAATTAGTCTGATTTTTCACCCGGTGTCTCGACACCATAAGACCGGTAGCAGAATTAATCATTGTGCGGACTAAAACACCCTTGGCTAAATTCTTTTCTCACTATTGATCCTTTTTCTTTGTCCTAGCACGAAATTTGTTTGGCACATTATCCCTAATATGCATCCAAAAGATAGGAGAAAGAGACTACCCAATTTAAGCTTTCTTGAATATAGTCGGGTTGTCCTCCTCATGTCGGTTTAGTTCCAAAATGTAATGCCGCCTAAATTGGGGTTCCTACATAGAATAAACACACATTTTTTTATTAAAACTAAATAAAACAAATAAAAAATAAAATCATCCAAATTCAAATTATACAACCACAAAGTAAAATAAACTAAATAAAAGTTCAATTTTAATCAGAATCAGATGCCGATCGATCCTCCACAATATCGGGTCCTTCCCACGAAAAATAATTGTCTTGGTGTCCTGCCTCCCAGCAAATTGGATCGGGCTACAAAATTTGACCCCTTTGGTTGGTGGTCGTTCCAGTAAGAATATGTTGTCGAAGTCATAGTTGTGGGCCGACTTTTCTCCTTCTTCCTCTGCATCCTTATCTTCTTGCTCCTCCTCCCTTTCCTTAAACTCGACTTGCCTGTAGAATTGCATGGGTGGGTATTTATTCAATGGTGGATTAGGTATTGGCATTATGTAGATTCGAGCATAATTGGCACTCACTAAGGACATCTCTTACGTCCACTTGATTACCAATTCCTTGTCGAGCAAGTCACTTAACCCTCAGTTCAATTGGCTTTTCTTTTTACTCTTTTGCTTCAGAGATTGTGGGACCTTCTCGATTTGATTCCATTCAGTTATTTGTTTCCGTCGAAGCTTGATGTATTGAGTGTGGATTGAATTTTTCATGAGGCTCTTTGTCGACTTCATGAATTGTTCCGTCGAGGACATCGAAACCTTTACCATCTTGCATAGGGAAGTCACGAGGTGCGGGAAAAATATCCTGACCTTCTTGCCACTAATGCAAGAAAGCATGGATTGGTAAATCCATTTGCCCACACAAACATGTCTGCGGTGCAAAATATAGTAAAGAAGAACAACTTGGAAAGTGTGAACGTTAGAAACATTAAAGGCCGATGATATACGAGTACAAATGAACTGCATCCACATCTTTGCTACTGAAAACATAATAGCTTGATTAAAAGATAGAAGGATGTTTGTGCTTGATTGGTGTTTCCAAATGCCTCTACCCTCGGTGAGGTATTCGGCAATGTCATCCATATTGATGCCTCACAAATAATTAATATATAAATCATCTAAGGCATCTGAGACATAATACGGAGCACAGTAAAAATTACAAATTTCTCGGGGAATACAAAAGACCTCTTTTCCCTGCACCGTTACATGTGTATGCTCGACACTCGGAAGTTTATTCTTTTTTCATTCTTTCAAAGATGCATAAAATTCATACATCACCGAGTCGACCGCCTACTCTTTTAGTGTGAATCAGCAATCAGTCTAATAGTTAGCACGAACCAAGTGCCAAATATTGTCGCACAAATCAAAAGACAGTTCAAACTCGCATTATTGAATAAAGGTTTTCCATTGGGGCTCTAATAATTATTTTTCAACTTACTAGCTTCGGAATTGGGTGGAATTGAAATCCTCCAATTCTTCTAGTTGTATGGTGTGATGACTTTCCTAGAGGTCATTCTAAAAAACAGTGTATATAAAAATAATATAAAATTAAGTAATACAATGAAATAAAATAAAAAAATAGGAATGATTCACCGTGATTTTTCTTGTTGCCACGCAATTGAATAGTTGTCGATGGAGAAGAGAATCACAATGTGTAGTAATGGAGGAGATATGTAATGCTCCAAACCCAACCCGATTCACCGAGTTCGGATTTCAGGTGTTACTTCACAAAGCTAAGCCATTAACCAAAAAATTTACAATTTCTCATTTCTTTAATTGTTTTATTTGACATTTAAAAACTTATTGTATGAAACCAGGGGAAGTAAATTAAAATAATCTTATTACAACAGAATCAATACAAATCCTTATAAAATGAAACTTTATTTAATGCAGACTCAAAAGGCATATTCTAGACTACGCCACAGCTCCGTTGTATGCATAATAGCCCACTCCGCCACCACCATGGTGTACTCTTGGTGTCGTCCCTTCAGGTGAAGTCTCTTCTTAGATACGTAAAAAGCAACACAAATCTTGTAATCATAGAGTACTTAGTGAGTTCATTATAACAATACCTTGATGGATACTTTGTAATCTTGTAGAAACTGTTGTGTGCCAATTATTTTGCATCATTTATTTCAACAGATACCACCACAGTTTACCATTCTCTTATATACCAACTATCATGCTCTTGTCATACTTAGTCTTCCTTATTTAACTAACTAAGGAGTCCTTCCAAACGTTTTATAAATCTCTTGTCCCACAATAATTTCATAACAGAACATACCCTCAGAAATCACTTCCAACAAACCATTCTTTAACATATACTCTTATTTCAAATAGTTGTTCATTGACATTTATCACGGTCGGATACATATATGTTTGGTGAATACTTACACAGAATTTAATGCTATCAATTCATACTTAGATCTACCCTGATTCAGTACCAGACATATCCATACTGATAAATCACTGTATAGACCATTCTGACGAATTTCATATGATGTTATATCAGAATCCCATAACTCAAAATAACACTAATTCAAATTCAGAATAATTCTAGAAGAAAATTCAATATCCCTCACTTTCCACATTTACAGTTCATCATAATGGATACCCTTTTTAACATACATATACACACCTCTTTTCCATGGAAACTCTTAAGATTTATTCTCTCTTAACTCAGAACATATTGATACCTCAACTTAGCTTTACTTAATACATAACTAAAAGGATTTCATAATATATTACGATAGAGATAGACACTCGGGTCCATATCATACTAGACATTCTTGACTGTTCATACCACCTAGGCCTAACAGAACATGCCATACAGGCAATCATGTAAGATAGGCAACCCAGGCGATCCATTTAGAGTATTCCAAAAAGGCAATCCATTCAGAGTTTGCCACAAAGGCTATCTATACAGAGTATGCAACAAAGGCGATTCATATAGAGTACGCTACAAAGATGATTCATACAGAGTACTCCACAAAGGCGATTCATTCAGAGTATGCCATAAAGCCGATTCATTTAGAGTATGTTACAAAGGATGATAGGATGCCATATAGGCATTCCCCAAAACTGTCATGTTTTTAATATGGATTACCTAAACTCACATTAAGTGAGGTTTACCCATTATTACCACGGGACACGCAAAGAACCCCATTAGATAAAACGCCATTGAATAGTTCTTTTTCAAAGTATGCCATGGCCATGGACTTTTTCCTTCAGAGTTCATGTTTTAAGTCCTAATGGACTTCTTCATTTACCACTGCGATGACTCAACTCACTTTATAAAATCTACAAACCAGACACATCCCAAACCAAAGATTTCATAATTTCATAACACATTGCATACATCCCATAGAACTTATTTTCAAGCAGATTAGCTTATTTCTTAATCTAATCATAACTTTATTCCTATAGTTGTATAAGTATCATATTCATAATATACTATCCATGATTTCCTATTTCAAGCTTGATCACTTTCATATAAATATACTTTAGTATGAACAATATACATGTGAGAGTCCGAGTAGAGACTTACCTGATCCTTATCTACAGAATTTCAAAGCGCTAGATCCAGATATCCATCTCGAACCAGCAATAACCACTACTTAGAAACATAATTTCACTATTTTTACTCTTGTATATAGAAATTACTTATCATTCCCATCGTTGACAATCCCATGTAGAAACCTTTTACTTATAGTCTCACAGTTCAATTATGACATACATATTTACTTATTTAAAACTTAACATGTAGAGCTAAAATACTCACCCTGATGCAAAGCAACCACTAATCATAAAAGAACCATAGCTTCTAGATTATCGATGTAAGATACATTCAGACTTAAGAAAGGTATCAGTAAATACTACTTAAGGAAGAGGAAGAATAAAGAAAAACCCTTCAAAAATCATCTCCCACATATAAATATGACTTAACTTACTTAGTGGAATTTAACAAGTGTCATACGTTTCAGAACTTACCTTCTTAATGGCCTACAGTTTTCGAGAGAAATATTATTTAATATCTTGAAATCACAATTATCTAGCTTGGTTATTTAGTTGATCTTTAACCACATTACTTAAAATCTAACTAGCACAATATTCCATACAAACTAGGCGTACTACACTTTTGGAAAATACTCCTTTTATACTTAACTTTAATCTCTTAACACGAACTTCTCCTTAATACTTGGTAGAATATCATAATATCAAATTCTTACTGACTCTTGTAGCGGGTAGTATACACCCACACGTATACACCAAAACAATCTTTTGGGCGAAAAACAATATGCTAGACAAACAATTTACTGCTAGACACTGAAACTTTGGACTCGCCAGATCTGGGGTGTTACACGATGGGTTAAGAGAAAGTTGCAAAAATTTGCAAAAATCAAAAGTAGAGAGAGGTAAGGGTCGAATGCTGTTTAGGGGGTGAGGGAGTTTGATTAGAGTAAGATTAGTGGGGAAATTAGGGTTTAAAATGTTTTAAGTTATATATAGGTTCAATCGGGTTGCATAGAAAATGGGTCGAAAAACTGCAGACCCAATTCCAGTGTTGCGACATTGACCCTAATTTTCAAAATATTTTTTTTTCAAAATATAGTGTCACAAAACTGAGGTTCGGTGTCGCAACACGGGTCTAGAAATTAATTTTTTATGCTTCGATATACTATTTCATGACATTAAGAAGCAGTATTGCGACATTGCTCGAATTTTGAAAATACTAGAGTATTTGAAGTTCTGTGTTGCAATGTCGAAGTTTGGTGTTGTGACACATCCCTTATGTTCCCAATTTTTGTGTTTTGGGCATTTCAATCCATTCCATTTACTCTTAATTTGAAAATACGTCCCAATTAGCCACCTTCAGACTTTCTAAGGTCATAATCCCATCCTAATTAAAATTACTAAACCTAATTGAAGTTCAGAAATACGAAAAAAAAAATTTAATTTACACAAACTTACAACACAGATTAAAGATTTCAATGGTTAATTAGATGTGGCTACCAGACTCGTTTGATAGCCTATTTATTTCTTTCATTGAATTCTTGTTCTGTTTTTGATTGTTGCAATCTGTCCAACATGTGCCTTTCCATCTATCGCACTCTTTCAATCTGTGCATTCCTACACACATTGAACCATAGCCATACCTCCAATCAAGGTTGTTAGGGGTAATATAAAAACCTGCACAACAATTCTCACCTAATTTATTTCCTAATTCTTCATTTTAGGAATTATGGCCACATTTTAAGAATTAGTTCATTTTTTCGAGATCAATGGTCGATCTAGACGCGGCCAAAAATGACCTACCAAACAGAATGAGAATGTCTTGGTCCTCTTCGAAGTCAAAGAAAACAAAATTGATGTGGATAATAAAACCCTCACTTTAACCCATATGTCTTCAAGTACCCGCTTGGGGTGTACGAGAGACCTATCGACTAATTGTAGTGTGATCATTGTGTTTTTCAATCCCCCCAATCTGAGTTTTAAGTAAGTAGATAAGGGTATCAAATTAATACTGACCCCTAAATCGTAAAGGGCCTTGCTAAAGTGTTTGTCCCCTATATCTATGAGAATTGTAAAACTTCGAGGGTATTTTTGGGAAATTATTACACTACAAGAGTGTTAATATTAATTTTCTCACCTTTCTTTAATTTCTTATGCCTAGACATTATCTCTTTTAAGTACTTGGCATATTTTGGTATCATGTCGTTTATTTCAAGCAATGAAAAATTAACGTTAAGGGTAAATATGTTTAGAGAACTTACGAATTCAGCTTCATCCCTTTATTATTTTTCCTCTAACCTTGATGGAAACGGTATGTACTTCAACACTAGCTTCAGATGTTGTGCAATTTCTGTCTCAGCTATCGGTTTGACTACTTTCTCCATTTGTTCCTCAAGTTCGGGCTCATCAAGGGTTTCATTAACCATCTCAACCTTATCATCCTCCTTTTACATATGTAGACTCGGGCTTATTAAAGTCTTACCCAAGCGGAGTGCAGTGACATTCGCATGTTCTTTTCCTTCCTTTCAAGGGTTGTTTTTCGTATTGCTTGGAATGCCAGTATCCATTTGCCCTTGCATTTCATTTAATGCACTTACGATGTTGTGCACCTTTTCCTTTAATTTGGCCACATTGGCACGAGTTTGAGCATATTTGTATTTCACTTGTTGAATGTCAGATCTCACTAATTGCATTTCACCTTCGATTTGATCCAATCTTTAACCACAACCAATGTGATCGTTTCTTTTGGATCTTTCTTGAGATTTTTGAATATGCGGTGGTTGATACGAAGGGTTTTGTCGATTTTGAATCGGGTTTCTGCTACCTTGATTGCCTCCCCACTTTAGGTTGGGATGGTCCTTCTGACCGGGGTTCTAGGTGTTCGAATAGAGATTTCCACCCCTATTGCCCAAATAATAAGCTTCTTCCGTTTAGGTTTCACAATATAACATGTAGCTTCGAGTGATGTTGTTCATGGAAGGCTTAACAGTAGTCTTGAGATGATGTAGCATTTCCAAAATATGTTGATATTTATCATTCTCTTTAACTACTTTAGCCATCGATGGCTTTGGATTATATGAGAAGCACTCATTAGTCCACATATATGAGTTCATATACATGTCCTCGATCAATTGACAAGCTCAATCGTATGTGTTGTACATGTCTACATATGTAAAAGGAGGATGATAAAATATTTGCACCATCTAATCCGACTTTTAAGCTACTATCCAATCCATTGTAAAATATTTACAGTTGCAACAGTTCTTGTATTCCGTGATGTGGGCACTTTATTAGCAGTGACTGCAAACATCCCCATGCTTCGTATATGTAACACCCCAAACCCGGCCCAAACACTACAACCGAATCTAGTATGCCACTAAGGAAATTTTACAAAAAGATATGGCACTTTGAAAAGCCATTAGCAAATTTAAATATTTATACCGAAAACTTAATAATTGATCAATTCATATAAGATATAAAGTTATAAAATACCTTGGTGAATTTTAAATAGAAACCAAAATTTCGTACATGTCTTAGCTTAGTTCAAACATAAAATTTTGAATGCCCATAAATGAAAGCCCAACATAAAACCAAAAACCAAAACATAAATAATAGTCTAGTGGCCCAAGGCCTTATTACAACGAAATATAACACCCACTTAAAACAAGTTTCTTAAAAAAAATTGATAAATAAAGTAAAGTCTTTTGCTGAATCCTCAATACTCTATCGCATGGCCACCTTGCTCTCCTCTCCAGCCCGGTCTGATGCACTAAGTGCTACCTGAAATTGTTAAAATAATAGGGTGAGTCGCGAAACTCAGTGTGCAACCCTCGTGCACCATCAGATTGGGCCTTAGCCCACAGATCAGAATATAGAACATAATATAGTAAATAACATACATAAAACCCAACCCAATCCTAGGTTTCCAACCGCTACACACCACCCTTACTTGCCAATCACACTTTTGGAGATTTCTACAGTCAACCCCACACCGCTACACACCATCGATGGCAGTCATGCTGCAGTTAGCTGCTCATCGTCAAAGTCGTGATAGAGTCACCAGGCTGAAATGGCATAAGCCACCAGAACAGATCACTTCCCCTTTCATCAATCACCCAACCCCAAGCATATATAAAAATTGACGTATAAAACATATCGTTTTTAACAGAAACATTTACTGATGAATGGCAGAAATCACTAACCTGATATTTAGCCTTTACCTTCTCGGGTTTCCAAACGTTATGCCAGGATTTCGGCATTTACCAGAGTATAGCTGATTTATTACATATATATATATATATGTATATTAGCAATCAATCCAATGGTGTGAGAAGTTACACACCTGATATTGCGTAGTACTACACTCTTAGTAAATATCCTTGCTATCCAGATCTACAACCCTTAGTCTAAAACCTTGCTCAAAAGCCGGAAGAATAAGAAGATTTGGGCTCCCCTACATTCGGCCAAGGGTTAATAAATCCCAAATTTTCACGTTAAAAACAATAGATCTCCTTCCCTTGAAATCCTAAAAGTAACACGATTCGTGTGTTACTGAACTCTGACTTAGAGATCTAAGCAAATGAATCCCCCTTCAAATCCCGGAATGCCGCAAAAGAAAACAAAACATTAGATCCGTATAGCCATTCGGTTATGGCCTCCAAAAGCCGAAAAAGAATAAAAAGAAAACCCAACTTGTTACTTACCCTACAGAGAATTTCGGCTATCCCTTGTAGAAAGATTCGGCAACTTTAGAAGATTAGAGATCTAGGAGTTTCGACTTTTTTTAAGGAAATCCCAAAAAGATGATCTGACGTGGTTTTCGGCTTTTGGAAGATCTGAGTAGAGTGTTTCGGCTTTGGCTTAGAAAGAAAGTAAAAAGAAATCAAGAGAAGGCTTAAAGATTTCAGTTAAAGTATTTGAAAGAGATGAGGAAGAGATTGTCAGAGAGTTCGGCCAATAAGGGAAAAAAAAAGAAAGTTGAAAGGGAGAATGGGGTAGAGATTTCGGCAGAGAAAAGAAAAGGATGAAGAGAACTTTACAGCAAATTTCGGCACATACCTCTGCCTATACAAAACCGATTCCTCCCCTCTCCTAAGTTTGATTTTCGGCCAACTCTGCAACTAAGAGATCACTCTTATCATTCTATCCCTTATCTTAATCTATTAACTCCTCAAAAATAACCTTAATTATCACTAACTCCTTCTTCCTTTATCTGGTTATTATCCTCATAATTTAATCATTAAAATCTCCTAAATTATAGCCTTGTGCCGTCCCACCTAGCTCTCCTAGGCTTCCAAATTTTTGACCCAATTTCATGGGCCCTATGCGGCCAAATTTGGGCCTACTCATCAATTCAAGATGCCACTTAAACAGCTTCCCTTGCTGCGCCCCTTGCTACTGGGCCACAAACCCATTAAGCCAATTAAACTACCATTATTTTATTTCAAGTCCTAAAGTGCCTAGCAGAATATTTCATCAAGACCTCAGCCTATTCTTGAGCCCAACTGAATCTCTAATTCTCAATTTAACATATTGATGCCTACATTACCCAAGATGCATAAGCCCAAAAATTCAAGATGTTACAGTATAATATTTCGCCTTCAATTTACTTGAAGTTGGCTATGTCGCACATCAATTGAATGGTTCGACTAATACGAAAAATGTGAAAATTTCCTCGCTAATTCGTCCTATGTAGTGATGGAAGCAGGCTTTGGAAATCAAGTCATTCGTACGCATTTTCGCTGTAACACCCCTTACCCGAGACCATTGCCAGAGTCGAGCACGAGGCATTACTAGACTTAACTTACTAGATTAGGGCATAAAAATTGAAACTGTCCATCTGTGTCATGTTCACTAAATTATCTATAACTCGAGTTGCGAAACTTGAAATTTAAATCTGTAAATTTTCCATGAAACTAGACTCATATATCTTCTTACTATAATTTTTCCAGAATTTTTGGTGTGGCAAATTAGTACAGTTTATTAGTTAAAGTCTCCCCTATTACGCAGTTTGACAGTTTTGACCTCTCTTCACTAAAATCAATTATCTCATAGTATACAACTCCTTTTCCTACACCGTTTTTTTTAAATAAAAATAGACTCAATATGCTTTAATTCTATATCTCATACACAGCCTAATTCTACTATCCATGGTGATTTTTCAAAATCACGTCACTGCTACTGCCCAAACTGTTCCCCTGCATATAATTACATGATTTCTTTATAATAACTATCAACTAGGCATTACATAACATCCAAAACATGCTTTTAATAATAGCTAATCATTACCAAGCATTTACAAGCCAATCTTAAGCCATATCATAAAGTCATACACACAAAATGGCTAAGTCCCTATACATGCCATAACTTAAAACATTCGAGTCACAAAATACCAATATAATCCTTTGATAGTGTGTAACGATCTCCGACGTCCTTACGATCCCCGAGTTGGCTTGTACTACTATAAAAGGAGAGAAAAGAATGGGAGTAAGCATTAAACTTAGTAAGTTTGCATGTAAATAAATAACAACATTCTTAATGCATTATCATATTCTTTTCTTACCAAAATTATTTAAGCCTTTAACTTAATATACTTAAGTCTTAAATTCTTACCTGTACCTTTTTAGCTTGAACTTGTCTTACCTTTCCTTTGGTATACTCTTTAAGTTTTCCTGTTGAACCACTTGGAATACTAAGGATACGCGGGTACCTTTCTTTGTGAAACTTAACCATTGCCATGTCTTGACATGGTCTTACATGGTATCCTTGCCTTATGAACTTACCAATGCCATGCCTTGGCATGGTCTTACATGGGATCTTTGCCTTAGAAATTCACCAATGCCATGCCTTGGCATGGTCTTACTGGGACCTTTGCCTTATAGTAACTTATCAATGCCATGTCTTGACATGGTCTTACATGATTTCCTTAAACCCTAATGTCATGACATTTGTATCCTACACATTCCTAAGGTTCAACCGGAACTTTCTGAGATTGTTTCTCCGTCAATTCATGCTTGAGTCTTTAAATAATAAATTTACAGAATAAATATGTAAATGCTGGAATTTAATAATATTAAATGTAAAATAATATAATATTGCATTTATTTACCGCAAACTTACCTCGAAACAAAATACGATAAACTATATCGATTTAGTCCACTATCCTTTTCTTTCCTCGATCTAACTCCGGATTTCATTCTTCTTGATCTATAATAGCAAATTTAGCTTATTTAATACTCACATTTATCAAAATAGTCCTTAACTCTAACTTTGACAAAATTATAATTTTGCCCCTAAACTTTTACATATTTACACATTTTTCCCAAAGCTCAGAAATTATACTTTATCCCTTATTGTTATGTTTTATGACATGCTGATCATTTTTCCCTTTGACAACATCAAATTCTCACTCTAACATGTACTTATGAACATTAGGTACTTATGAGTATTTTTCCAAATATGAACCCTAGCATGAATTATTGATAGAATAAGCTAAACCGAGCTACCGGGGCTTCAAAAATGTAAAGAACATTAAAAACAAGGCTTGGAATCACTTACTATGGAGCTTGGAAGCTTGAAACAAACCCTAGCTATGGTGAAGCCTTGAAAATCTAACCTAATGAAGAAGATGAGCATATTTTGCCATCTTTTTCCCTTTTTAATTTCTTTTTATTACCAAATGACTAAATTACCCTTCATTAAAAACTTTGGTTCTTTCTACCTATATATGTCCATTTTTGTCCACGAAAGCCTAATGGTATAATTACCATTTAAGGACCATTACTTCAACTATGCTCTTCAATTAAACCCTTTAACGTCTAAAACACATTTTTATCAACTTTTACAAATAAGTCCTAATAGGCAAATTAGACATGAAATTCATAAAATTTTCTCTCGATATTCTAACACATGCATCTAATCACTCAATAAATCATAATAATTAATCATAATAAACTTTTCTATCTCAGATTCGTGGTTTCACAACCACTATTCCATGTAGGCCCTATTTCGGGATGTTACAGTCGCACATAGAAAAGAGAAAAAACTGAAGATACATGGCGTCATCGGTAACCCAGTTATACTTGAAAGTATCACAAAGCTAAAAAAATCATTTTAAGTGTTGGTTTGGGTCTTCTATCATATTTCCTGGTAATTGCAAGTTATTTAGAATAATCTATATGGTGGCCATCTTGATTTCAAAATTATATGCGTTGCTCGCCAACCTCTCAATACTGCCTCGGCCCGCATCTAAAGTAGGTAGCACATATTCGCGCAATGTTTTCTCTTGTTGAGTCATCACTGGCTCTCTTCAGAGATGTGCTACTAATTCGAATAGTTCATCAAATAGAGGGTTTTCTCGAGGTAAGTCAGCTACTATGGGTGGGTTGTTTTACATTTGCTGATGGGTTTGTCTCAGAATTCTCTCCGATTCAGGATGTCGCTTGATTAGGACGATTTCACTTCAAGTCATACACTGAAATTAGATAAATGAAAAAATTTACTAACTTAAAATTAAAATTAATAAAAATAACTAAAATTAAAATTCGTATATATAGTTCTAAGTTTTCCTATTTATCCTATTAAAGTATAGAAAATAAAATTTTAAGTTAATGCCAAAACCTCCCCAGCAATGGTGCCAACAAGTTGACCTCCACCAGATGTGCAAACGTTGGATTGAAAATATTGTAGCAAAAAGATATAAAAAAAATAAAGCAGCAGTGTGCGTATGTATATGGTTCAAATTGTAATAAAGTGTTATAATGAAATACTCCAAGAAGTATTTTGAGGATTGTACCCAAGGGAGATTCATTTAAACTAAAATTAATTTCTACATTAACAGAGTTAAATAGTAATAATCTAAAATTATATTGTGAAAAACTAAAATAAAAATAATTAATCAAAATAATATATATTAACTAAAATTAAAGAAATAAATTAACAATCGAAAAGAATCCAATAAACTAGGCAGAAGATTAACTCACTTTAGTGTTCCTAATTAAATTTAGAACTCGGGTTTTATTGAGTTTGCTATTAATTAACTAGTTATTACCTCTTGGCCTCTAACTAATTAATTAATAGACCAATACAAGCTTACCTCTCGACCTCACTTTCTTGACTGGGATAAATTATGATTTACTTTATAAACTTATCTCTCGATCTCGTTTATCCTAAATTACTTCCTAGGGTCATCAATCCTAGGGTTTAATTGCACATAATTTAAACCAACTAACTCAGACTCAAACCCTAATTCTTCCATTAATTATTCTCACATCCTCTTATTAATCTGCCTAAGGAAACTAGCCACTCATGGATCTAGATACAATTATCCCTAATTTCATATTTAACATGCAAAGCAGAAAATTAAATAGAAAAGGGAATAAGAAAATAAATCTGTTTCGATGTCGATTTACGCATAGAAGCCGAATATCCTGTGAAAATCGTGAAGACAGTCTCGATTGTAATTGAAACTAAAAAGAAATAATTAAAAACTACTTAATTATAGTCTTAGATTGAAATCAAATCCAAGCTAAACAAAGAACAAAAATATGTTTATAACATAAAAAGGACTAAATTGAAATAAAATAAAAACTAAAACTAAAAACCCTAAACTAAATTAAGTGGCTCAATTTGCCAAGCCTTCCAAAGCGAGGCTTAACACTCCTATTTATAGCCAAAAATGTTTGACCTAATTAGGTTAATTATAGCCTTCAAAACTGATAATTATTCATTGTGCGGGCTAAAACACCCCTAATTAAATTAATCTGATTCATCGCCCAGTGTCACGACATTGCCATTCGAGTTTGAATTCTTTTGCTTTGAAGTTCGATGTTGCAACACCACATCCCAGTGTTGTGACACTGCTATTTTCCTTCGTGTTTTCGACCCGAAATGAAATCAATGTCCTACACACTCTAGTAGCTCGTTGTTCATCCCTAGGCCCATATTGGTCCATTAGGACCTCACATGGCTAATAATTCCATAAAGTGGTTATTTTATAGAAATTAAACTAAAACTAATAAAAACCAGAAATGCAATAAAAACATGTAAGAGAGCTAGAAAACAAGCTCGTTAAGTGTCGAAAAGACTCTAACTTGTCACAACGAATTGTGGCAGATCAATGTACAATGTAATAAATTCTTCTACTATAAAACTTATGAATGATACATTGCAAATTCATAACTTGGGGATTCAAATCATTTTGGTTCACAAAGTTACAAGATAAAAAGAAATACAAGTAATCTTATCAAAATAATAATTTTTACATTATTCCATCAAAATAAGGTATGTAGATATGATGTATATATACATGAAAGAATCTAACTTATTCATTTCTTATTAACTTCCACAAGTTTCAATTTTACAAACAACGATGCTAAGGTCACATAGGGCTTTTTGGCTTGTAACATCAAGAGGCTTGTGTAACAGCCTCTACCTGACCCGAACCACCGAGTTAGGATATCCGATGTTATGATGTACAAACACTTAGCATAAATGTTTAAACAATCTTCTTATGATCCTTTTTCAACATATCTCTTTTTGTATTATTAAATTTTTTTAATAAAATTAAAAAAGAAGACATCTAAGAATACAACAAACTTTTAAAATAATGTAAGACATTACAACACAAAAGTTCATTAAAGACAGATTACTCTTGGCGTAGTATACTTTATGCCTGACTCCTAAGATATCCTATGTATGTGTAATAACCTACCTTGCCATTTCCTTGGAGCATTCCTAGCGTTCTTACTCTCACAGCAAGACCTAAAATAAGAACAAACACTTTGTAACTTGACGCGAAATTAGTGAGTTTTTAACACAGAATACCTTCGAACCTTTCTAGTTGAATTCCTCATCTTGCAAATTATGGATCACATCTTTGTCTTTGGAGGATACTTTCATAATATCTAATATATACCTATACACCAACTACTATACATAACGTATCAACTGTCACTTCACACCTTGGTTGACTCCAGATCTTACCAAACAATGTATATCTTCTTTTCTCTATAACAACAAATGCACTTCTCAAAAGAATATCTATACATAGCCCACTTTCAATGGACTTACTCTTCAAATAAACATTTAACATTTCCCCATAATGGTTGTTCACAGATACTATTCCTTGGTGGATACTTTCTAATTGATCTTACATTTAGCGAATTCCCACACTGAGTTTAACAACTATTAGACTACCAATTAGATCATATCCTAATTCAAACCCAAAATAAACTCGTACCGATAATGAAACATTCTAGATCTTGTCACACCCCAAAATAGGGCCTAGAAGTTTTAAGGTTAAAATAAGAATTAAGCTCTAATGTGCTCGAAAATTTTGTTGCACGGTAAACTAGAAATTTTTTCGACTATGGCTTTTAGAAAATCAAATTAATTTTTGAAAATGAGTTTTAAAGTCCTTTAATTTTAAAATACGGACTGATTTGTAAAAGGGTCTAAACCTCAAGTGTTTATGAGGCAGTTAAACCAAATTTTAGAAAATCAACTTAATATTTCCCCCATCTATAGGTTATTCATGTTCGTCTCTTCCCCCCACTTTTTTTTTTGGTCGTCCTTTGTTTTTCAAAAGCTCTTCTCTCGCAAAGGGTTTTTTTCTTCACAGTCAATATTTATCTAAATTAAGGCCTGTATTTGACCTAATTAGGGCAGCTAATCTTGCCTATAAATAGCAAGGCTTAGGTTGAGCTATGGGGAGGCGAAGTAAAGACCATTCTTAGGGTTTTAGTTATATATTTAATTTTAATTATATTTTTATTTTAGTTTCAAAATGATTTTTTTTCTTATTTTCATACTTGGATCCGATTTGAGTCCAAGCTTCCATTGTTCAGTTTTTAGTAATTTTCTTTTACTTTCTCTTGCAACCTTTCATATCTCGCTAGTTGTTAAAGGAGTTTTCGCAATCGAGCACACCCAACATATCAAATAGATGGATTTCTATTCTCCTCTTGTTTTAGTTTAATTTGTGTGTTTTTCATGATTAAATTATTTCTAGGAAAATGGTATTTAGATTCATGAGTAACTAATTCCCTTATAAAGATTAACGAGCCGATGAGGGAGTAATTAATGGAAGAATGAGGGTTTTTTGTAAAATTAGTTGGCTTAAATTATTCATGCTTAAATCCTAGGAAACAATCTAGGTAGATAGGTCGAGAGGATAAATCTACCAAGTACATCATAATTTATCCCGGTTTAAACTGCGAGGTCAAGAGATAAGTAGTTTTTATCGATTAAATAATCAATTAGAGGTAGAGAGGTAATAATTGGTTAGTTATTAGCTAATTCATTAAAACTCGATTTTTGAAGTTAATTACAAACACTGAAGCGAGTTAATCTTCTACCCGTTATTCAAGATTTCGTTACTTGTTAATTTCTTTTCAGTATTTTTCATTTATTTTATGATATTAAATTTTATTATTCTTTGTGTAACATCCTGAATTTTTGGGCCTATGCGTTTAATGGGTGAATATGTTTAATTTGTTAATTTAAGTGATAGGGGTCCAATTGGGCTCAAGACTAGGCAAAGGCCTTGGTTAAATTATTTGATTGGGCATTATAGAGTTAAAAGGAGGTAATTGTGTTTAAAATACCAACGTGGGCTTGTGGCCCAACGATAGGTGGCACTGCAAGGGAATTTGAAGGTGGCGTCATTAACAATTAAAGGGGCCCACGTTTTGGCCGTAAGGAGCCCATGTTTTTGGGCCATTTTCGGCATTTTAAAGGGAGCAAGGGGTGACGCCACACACAATGAGTTAGGGGCCCAATATTTAAGTTTTATAGAGCCCAAATCCTTTAATTTAAGTTAGCCAAATTCGGCAATAGGGTTAGGGGAAGTGGACGGCAACAAGGCTCAAAAATAGGAGGATTTATGTAGATTTTATAATTGATAATATAGATGATAAAAAGGAGAAAAGATAGGAGCTATCTGCAAGGCAAGGTGATGGCTGAAAATCCACCACCTAGAGGAGTAAAGAATTCGGCTATTTCATGGATAAGGGGTACCGAATTTTCCCTTTTTATTAGCTTGACTTTTAGTTATCAGGAAGAGCGTTTTCAGTTTTAAGCAGTAGATGCCGAAATTTCTATAAATAGTTAACAACCCTTTTTATTGACTCACCCACTAATATTAACCCAAAACCCATCTTTTATTTGTTATCACCATTTCTTGACTCCCTTTTTGTCGAGATTTGATTTTGAGAAATTGCCTACTTATGTTCTATATTTTAGTTGTTAAAGTTCTTTCTTCTTAATTGTAAATATTTTTCTTAAAAAAAACAAAGTTATTTATTGTTATTTCTATGTTTGAGCTTAAGCAATTAATTCCACATTGTGAGAAGAAGCTCGTGTTATTAGTGTTTCAAATTTTCAATTGATGTAATTATCCAGGATTAATTCATTTTTCTAGTTAGGTAAATTGTCAATTCAATCTCAATTCTAACATTTTAGTTTAGCCTTTATCCACACCTTTAACCTAAGCCCCGTTACAACCCTTTTTAAAGACCTTTTGATCTGTGTATCATTTCATTCTATAATGGTGGAGATTTGATTTTCATGTAAGCTTATGGGATTAACTTTTCATGTTTGACTTTTGAGTGCTTAGTTTTGAACCTTAAACACTTTGAGTGGTTTGAGTAAATCTTTAGTAAGGATGTCAACTCTTGTCAATTTTGAACTCAAGGTGATTAGTTAGGTAAAGGGAAACGCCTATATTTTCATGCTACAAAAACTATGACTTTGATTGTTTGAATCTTTAGGACCCTTTTACTTAAATTATCAATGTATGAATTACCTTTGAATTATAATGAAACACTATTAATGAATATTATGAATTCAGGGAGTTCATTTTAATTGTGAGTTGAGAACTTTGCTTGAAGACAAGAAAATGCTTAAGTGTGGAGGTATTTGATAAATCGTAATATGTTCATATTTTAATCCCACGTTTAGCATACTTTTGGATGATTTATTCCCCGAATTGTGGAATTTGGTGCTCCTAATCCTTTAATTTCATGTTTTATACTTAGGGAACCACCGGAGGATGAAAAGAACGAGAAACAGCCCAAAAACAGAGAAAATAGGCCAAAGTACAAAATCGACATGGCCTGGGCCCGAGACACATGACCATGCCTCCTTAGCAGACCCGAACACGGCCTGGCCTTGATTTACACGGGCGTGTGCCACGGCCGGGTGCCACGGGCGGGTGCCACGGGCGTGTGCCACGGGCGTGTCCCTGCCGTGACCTATTTTAATTCCATTCGGATTAGGATACTTAAGGGCGAAGAAACACATGTCGAAAGCCTATATAAACACCCTAAGTGTGGCCTAAGGGGCGTCCAGGTAGGCTTAGGAGCCAAGCCGAAGAAGCCAGAATTGTGGGATTTCCTCGAAGAAAGCCAGTTGATTCATCTCAAGCAGGAATAATAGTTAAGACGGAAGATCATCCCTTCAATTTCCTTCAGGGAGTTTTAGGGTTCTTCTTATGTTTTGTTTTATATTTTCTTCTAATATGTATTCTTTTATAATTATGAACTAAACCCCTCAAATACCTGAGGGGGATGAAACCTAAGACAGATCTTGTTATTGTTTTCTGAACTATATGATAAATACTTGATTTGTTGTTAATTATGTGTTCTTAATTCTTGCTTTGATATTTCAGGATATTGATTCAAGTATTGATGTGCTTAGACAGTGGAGCAAAAGCCCCTGTTTAAGAGTAGATCTAGCATAGTTAAGTGGAGTTGATTGCAACCCTAGAAATAGGATGACAAAAATCTACCGGATTAAGGTCAAACCTAATATGGGAGTCCATAGATCGAGTCAATGCAATTCTAGAGGTTTTAATTAGAAAGAGATTTCAATTAATCAACCTAGGGTTAGACATTAGTAGCCTCGAAAGAGGTATTAATATAAATTAGGGAATCCTACGGATCAAGTCAAGTGAATAAATCGTCTGGTTTAGAGTTAAATAACAAGTGAAGTCTAGGTGGATTCTTCCTCGAGTATTGTCCTAATCAATTGGTTTTTCCCAAAAGTATTTTCCCCAATTCATTCTCTGTGTCTTAGAATCCTTAGCTTGGTGGTTAGTTAATTTTAGATTAAACAACAATTCCCTTAATTTTTAGGCTAAATAATAAAGAGAGAGTTGTATTAGTACTTTTGGTTCCCTTGGGTTTGACATTCTGGTCTTGCCACTAAACTATACTACTGTTCAATAGGAGCGCTTGCCTCAATCGTAGTGATAGTTAGTTTCCAGGCTCGATCATTCATTATATAAATTTTAAGACTTTCCCACCACCGATCAAGACGTAGAAAAGTATGCTAGGGTTTAATGGACTTTAGGCCTAGTTCTGAACAACTCTTAAACCGCATAAGACTTAATCTAATAATTAAACATGTCCATGGACAAGTCACTGGGTTAGAGTGTGGCAACAGACATATGCATGTCTAGGATTGGATCTAGGGAGAGCTTGGTACTAGTGGCCCACCTCCTATTCTCTGGAATCCTTCCTGGTGCATTGTGTTTGTTCAGTTTAGCCGCAAGTACTTGTTAATGGACCAAAGATCATAACTAAAACCCGAGAGGGACCAGATACCCCTGATTTGGAAATTACCGAAATATCCTTAGATTTGTAAAATTACTAAAATACCCCTTATTTGGAAATTACCGAAATATCCTTAGATTTGTAAAATTACTAAAATACCCCTGATTTGAAGATTATCGAAATAACCTTAGATTTGTAAAATTACTAAAATACCCTTAATTTACAGAATTTCCAAAATATCCCTGATTTAAAAAATTTCCAAAGTACCCCTGTTTTGCAAAATTACCTAGATACCCCTGTAGGGTAGAATTACGAAAATACCCTTGGGTAGTGAAATGATTGAAATACCCCTAGGTGCTTAAAGTGTGAAAATGTGTGTTGCATTCACGAAATATATATTGCACTTGGGTGGGTTTTGATAATACGGAGGAAGATTTGAGGATCGCATAGTCGCTTGACGACCATGGATCCACTGGTGGCTTTAATCCCATTATAGCAGCTTTGCTGCAACGTTTGTGTAGTGCCGCTGCTGGTGCTACCTTTGGTGTGTAAGGATGGGTAGGTTGATATTTATATCCCTACAGGTGTGTAGGGTTGGAAGGGAAATGGTGTGCAGGGTTGGATTTGGGATGGGTGCATTGCATTCATGTGATACTGATGTGATATGAGGTCGTTGTGGGCTAAGGCCCAAGGCCACCGTTTTTGATAGGCCTTAGGCCCAATGTGATTTGTATATTGATTGGATTACCAAGGGTCGTACACACTGAGTTTCAAAACTTACCCCTTTTTATTAAATGTTTTAGGTGATCCTCAGTAAATGGCTCGACGTGGGAGAAGACTTGAAGATGGCCACACTACAAGATATTTAGAAGTTTTATTTACTTGTTTCAAAAGACATGATTTTAATTGCTTTATTTTCACTGGATGTAATAAGCCCTTATACTCTGATGTGACTTTAGATTTTTAGTTTTGTTATTATTGTTTTCACTGTTTACTTAGTTATTAAACCGGAGTAAATTTCTTATGTTTAAACTTGGTTTCCGAAATACTTAAAATAATAAAATGGGCTTTTATCATTATAACAAGATGGTTAAGGATTTTTGGGTTTTTCGGCCTTAAAATTTAACTTAGCAAAATTGTTTTGAATTGTGCTTTTGATGTGATATTCCCAGATTCGGCCATAACGTCTGGGCCAGGTTTGGGGTGTTGTATTTAGTGGTATCAGAGCCCAGTTGCAAAGCTTGGGCTGTGAAATGGGCCTTAAATTTTGGGTTTTGAAAACATGTGGATTAAAAAAGTTTTTGCAGGATTCTTGAAATGTGGTTCACCGAGCCCTCGACGTCGAGCCAAGTAAGTTTTTTGTGTTTACCTTTGTTTAAATTACTAAACTATAACTAGATATTGGGCCACTTTAAACAATAGGTTCTTAGAGACTAAAGCCCATAGGAAACTTAAGCCTGTAGTGGATCTACGATGGTGAAACAACTTTTAAATTGTTACTTACATAAGACATGTGCTTTAAACAGTGGAACTATGAACTAATTTCATAAAAATTCTAAACCAGAAATACGCACGCAACGATGAGTGCTAGAAGAGGTGCAAGAGGCTGCGGCAGAGGATGTGTAATATCCCGGAATAAGGGTTGCGAGTTAGGAAAAATAACTTGAGTGCATTAGGCCTCAAGAGTGGTTTTGATGTGTTTTTGGAGTCCCTAAAACTCCCGGATTAAAATGGGAGCATTTTGGAAATTTTGAAAATTAGGGGTTAAAAATGGAAATTTGGCTGAGGAGGCCTTAATAATAAATTTTGTAAAGCTATGGACATGAAAGTCCAGGCAGCATAGTGGCTTCCATGTGCCACTTAAGATTCGGCGCCAAGCATGGTCAAGGGTTCGAGTCTCGTGTGCGGCATAAGCATTTTATTTTAAAAAAGGGTGCTGTTTTGAAAGAGGCCTTAAAAGAAATTATGCGAGGTTCATGTCGCATAAAACCACTTAGCAGAGTGGTTAAGGCGCTTGCAGCATGGAGGCCATCACGAGGACTCGCGTTCGAGTCCCATTGGGGGCGCAGATGTTTTTATTTTTAGCTCCTAGCGTTAAAATGAGGAAGCCACCGAAGTAAGGGTTAAAAGGATTTTTGATGCGTCTGTTAGCATGAAATTCGAAGTGGCCGAGTGGCCAAGGACATTGTGTGAGAACAAAGGCTCGGAGGACTCGGCCGAATCTCGAGGATCGCGCATGATGCGCTTTATTTTTATTTTAGCGCTAAGCAGTGGGACGAGCTGATGAATGCTTAAAAGAAATTCCGATGAGGTTATTGACAAGGAAGTCAAGGTAGCTGAACGGCTGAGGCATTGAGAGTCTCTCCGTGTCTCGGGTTCGAGACACGGGACCGCACTGGGGCTTTGTTTTGTTTTGGCCCGCATGAGGAGCCTGCATGGCGCATGCAGCACGCACGCATGCAGCCTTGGGAGGGTTGCTTCTTCCTTTTTCTTCAATACTATTATTTTATTATTATTATTATTTTATGTATATCAAGAATATGGGGCATTATTTTTTTTATTGATTTTGTTATCTCAAGGCTGCAGGAGTATGGGAATTTATTATTGGATTACATTGTTTATTTTAATTGTTGGAAAAAGGATTTGAGCATGGGTATCTTTTAGTTTTATTTTTATGGTAAATAAACAATATTAACTGAAAAAAAAAAGAGAGAGAGCATACGGCATTGGTTTTGCAAATGAATGGCCGGCTTTGGTCTTGTGATGCAAAAAGCATGGCCAAATTTCCATGCTTGGAATTTCTTTTCCATTCTTTGTTAGTTGGCCAAAAGAAAAAGGAAAAAAAAAGAGAGGGAAGGATTATTATTATTTATTGTTTAGAAAATGGTGAGGTATGGGTTATATTTTTAGTTTATTTTATAATGGGAAAAAGGATTAAACAATGTATTATTTCTTTTTCATGATGATGGGTCTTTTGCTTGGGGGAATGAAATTGTCGATGCATGCTTGGGGATATTGACCGGCCTTGTGTTTGGCAAGGATAGGATGCATGGCCGAATTTCGTATTGATTTTTCATTCATTCCTCTTTTGTGGTCTTGGCCGAAACTGAGAAAGAGAAAGAGTTTGAGCTGCGATTTGGAGGGAATAGCAAGGGAGGTGGCCATTGTTTTGTTTTGCTTCCCTTTCTCTCCATTTATGCTTGGCCGATTATAGGGCCCTTTAGTGTAGGATTTCAGCTTTGAAAGGTGATTAAAGAGTGCCGAATATCCTTGCTTTACTCTCCTCCTTACAACTTGTTTGCATGGCCGATTGTAGCTTGTTTCAAGGCCTAGTGTTTTTGGTTTACAAGAAACAAGTAGGGTGGCCATTGCTTGTTTAATTTTCTTTCTTCCCTTTTTGTGTCCTTGACCGAGAGAGAAAGATGATAGGGATATGAGTTGGAGTGTTCTTTTACATGTGCCAATGTGAAGATGCATAAAGGAAACTCTCGGGACTATGAGCATCAAGGGTTTTCGTCAACACCAAAAACAAATGATAATCTTTAAGCAAGGTAAGTGGTTGTTGACCTTCGGCTATAGGCTATTTTTGGGCTATATGATAACCGAATTTTGAGCTTGGCTTAAGGATGGCCGAATATGTATAAGGCCATACTGATGTACCTTTTGTGTGTGGATAGTGTTGAGGAGCATTAAAGGAGTATTTTGGGAGTTGAACTTCTCACGAGACTTTGTCGAGCTATGTAAATGGTAAGCATCATATTCGGCCAAGGGCCATGATCTTGGTTTTTTTGTGTGTTGGCCGTTCTAACAAGTTGTTAAACAGGGATTTGGTATCTACAAGAGCAAGCAAAAATTTTGGGACATGGAAAAGAAGCTAGGTAAATGACTTGTGGTATTCGGCCTAAGGCCATGTTTTTGGTACAAAGTGTGACCAATTTCAGTTATGTGTTCTAGGGCTAATCAATAAAAGAAATGAAGCTTCGAGACTTTAGTTGATATTAGAATTGATAATCAGAATCTCGCTAAAGTCAGGTGCGTAGTTATCGCACTGTTCTTTTGCTCGATATATGTATTGTAAGTATTATTTTATGTAAATGTATGAGTTGTGCATGATAGCCGAAATAAAGACTAAAAGTATGGATACTAAGGTAAGTGATCCAATAATCAAGTAAATGGTTATGATATTAATTTTTGATGATGTGCAATTATAAATGATTATCGATGAGTGTAAATTAAAGTGATGACTTGTAATGTATATTGTTATGAGTAATATGTGACCATGGTATAAAATATACATATTTGTTTCGTACGAAATGTTGTTATAGTACGTATACGCATGCATGAGATTTGTGATGTGACTATTGGAGAAAAGGTGTACACTATGTGAGTGTTCTAATGCTAGCCTCGTGCTACATTCGTGATTGTTGATTAGTGAACCGATTGATACGTGAGATTTCTATGTGATCGGTGGCTTAGCCACAACCTTAAGTAATAATGTGCAAAAGAAAGATATGTGGGTCACTTTGTGGATTGGATTTCGTAATTGTATATTCGTAATCATATTTATAATATTGTGTATTCATAATTGCATATTTATAATTGTATGTTTATATATATACATTTGGATTGTGCGGATATGGGCCAAGCCCATATGTGAGGACATGTATTAATTATGCAATCGAGTCTTGGTGACTCACTCTATTTCTATTAAACCTTTCAGTGGCGCGTAAAGCTTGGACCGGGTTTGGAGCGGGTACAAAGGTGACCATGCCCAAGTAGATTTCCATGCAAAGGAATATCTTATTAAATGAATTAAGTATCAATATTTTCAGTATTTTTGATTAAGTATGTATTGTAAGAAGGCCCACTAAAGTATTTCAGTTCTCTTTTTAAGTATCTTTATTATGCCCTATTATGGATGGATGATTTAAAGGTGGATTGCAAATGGTTTTATTTTCTCAAGCAAAGCTTGAATCCGATATGTTTATAACAAACTTCGATTTTTTACTTAGAATATTATAAGTCACGAAAATATTTTTACTAAAGGAAACAAATTTTTAACGGTTTTACTATTAAGAAAGGATATTTTTCGAAAGTATTCCGCAGTGGCATTCCAAATTCGGCCAAAGTAAACGGGCCGGGTTTGGGGTGTTACAGGACGTGGAAGTGTTAGGGCTGCATCGTCAGTGTCAGGCCATATGAACGGGTTGTCGCTACAGAGGATGTAGCATCACAGGCCATGTTAAGGGTTTTAGAAAGGATTTTAGAAATGATTTTAGAAATTGTAACCTATCTGCTACGATAGGTGGATGTTTTGGATGTGTGTTAAAGACGTTGGGATCAGAGTGCATAGTGGTAGCATAGTGGGGTAGTTGTTACACGACTACCCTATTAGTTGGAAATTTCGAGGATGAAATTTCTTTAAGGGGGTATATTTGTAACACCCCAAATTTGGGCCTAGTAAAATTGGCCCTATTGGGCCTTGGGCACGGGAGCATTTAAAATTTTTGAGAACAAGAGAACGGCACTAACCAAGTTGTAACGCCTCAAAATCTCGAAACTATAAAATTTCTGTACACTGAAGGTGGTATTTATGAGTAGCACTTGGAATATTAATTTTAAGGTATTATCGGGATTATTTGAAGTCTTAGAGATAGGGAAGACCATAGGGAAATGTTTATTTTTGTTGCTGTAGTGGACCCTAGTCTCAGGCATTAGGCCTCTTAAGCAGATTAAGGGAAAATAGGACACAAATGGGCTTGTGGTCCAGTGGCAAATGGCGTCACTTGGGGAGATATAAGGTGGCGTGATGGTTAGCTAAGGAGGTTTAAGGTTCGAGCATTAGGAGTTGTATTTTTGGAGTGTTTTATTTTGCATAGGTGGACGGCCAGAGTTGTGTTGAATATGAACTCTTGCGTTGGAGTGTTTGAGTGGTAAGGGAAATTGATAATGGAGGAAAAATCGGATAAGGCTAAGGTGTTACCAGGAGAAAAGTTAGGAGATGAGGAGAGGGTGGAATTGGTGCCGAATGGGACTGTAGGGAAAGGAGTATTCGGCTGGTGGCTATAAAAGGCGGGGTCGAATGCTTTGAAAGGTTCTTTGAGCTTTCATTAGTTTTTCTTTTCTCCCCTTAATCAGTTTCCCGTAGCCAAATTCTCCCAATTACCGAAATCTCCTATAGCTGAATCCTTTTTGCCGAATTCTCTCATAGCCAAACTCTTCTATCCCCGAATTACCACCATCTTTTTCCTTGCCAAAATTCCTATTTGTGCCAAACCTTTGTTGTTTTCCCCCATCACAAATTGATTATTATCTACTATCAGTCAAGGTTGAAAGTCGGATCTAGTTAATAGCTATCTAAGCTGCAGGATCGAAAGGGGATTTGGTAAGTACCAGGTTAACCTTTTTTGTATGTCCTGTTAAAAGCCGAAAGGCTATCTAACTGTCCTGTCGTTAACTCTGTGATAACAAGGATAAGGTTCAAAGATCGTAAGCGTGGTAAGATCGTTAGCAAGGGTAAGTGTACTCAACTTGATTGTGGTTTAAGTGAATGTCTGAATGTGTGGGGTGACTTGTGTGGATTATGAGTCACTCCATTTTGATGGTGTATGTGTGAGTGCAGATCTAAGGGATACTCCTGATTAGTAGCTAAGGAAGGGCTATTAGAACCCGGTGGCACACGGTAAGGTTACGGTAAGGTTTCGGCTTTTGGTAAATATTTTGATTTAGTGATTGATTGAAGGTTGGTTGGTTGTAGGTTCGAGGCTAAGGATAGTATAGCACGTCACAGAAACCAGGTGTGTACAAACACTACACACACACACGATATCGGCAATGCCGGAAAGTCGAGAAGCCGAAAGTGACTAAATGGGCCCAGTGGGCCTTGACGCTAAGTTTGATGAAATTGTTTGGTTGGTTATACGAATTGAGTTAGTCATGCATGTTAGATGATCTGGAACTATTTTGGGCCTAATAGGACATATGGATGAGATTTGGGCCTAATGGGCCGTAAGGATGTGATTTGGGCTTGATGGGCTTTATGGGGATGTAGACAAGTATGCTAGGGTTTAATGGACTATAAGCCTAGTTCTGAACAACTCTTAAACTGCATAAGACTTAATCTAATAATTAAACATGTCCATGGACAAGTACCTGGGTTAGAGTGTGGCAACGGACATATGCATGTCTAGGATTGGATCTAGGGAGAGCTTGGTACTTAAGCGGTCCTCGTGGCCCACCTCCACTTCTCTAGAATCCTACTTGGTGCATAGTGTCTGTTCACTTTGGCCGCAAGGACTTGTTAATGGGCCAAAGTTCATACTAAAACCCGAGAGGGACCAAATATCCCTGATTTGGAAATGACCGAAATATCCTTAAATTTGTAAAATTACTAAAATAACCCTGATTTGAAAATTACTGAAATATCCTTAGATTTGTAAAATTACTAAAAACCCCTGATTTGTAGAATTGCCAAAATATCCCTGATTTACAAAATTCCCAAAGTGCCCCTATTTTGCAAAATTACCTAAATACCCCTATAGGGTAGAATTACGAAAATACCCCTGGGTAGTGAAATGACTGAAATACCCCTAGGTGCTTAAGGTGTGAAAATGTGTGTTGCATTCACGAATTATATGTTGCACTTGGGTTGGTTTTGATAATACGGGGGAAGATTTGAGGATCGCATAGTCGCATGACGACCGTGGATCCACCGGTGGCTTTAATCCTATTATAGCAGCTTTGTTGCAACATTTGTGTAGTGCTGCTACTAGTGCTACCTTTGGTGTGTAGGGATGGGTGGGTTGATATTTATATCCCCACAGGTGTGTAGGATTGGAAGGGAAATGGTGTGCAGGGTTGGATTTGGGATGGGTGCATTGCATTCATGTGATACTGATGTGATATGAGGTCGTTGTGGGCTAAGGCCCAAGGCCACCGTTTTTTATAGGCCTTCGGCCCAATGTGATTTGTATGTTGATTGGATTACCAAGGGTCATACACACTGAGTTTCGAAACTCACCCCTTTTTATTAAATGTTTCAGGTGATCCTTAATAAACGACTCGACGTGGGAGAGGACTCGGAGATGGCCACACTACAAGATATTTAGAAGTTTTATTTATTTGTTTCAAAAGACATGATTTTAATTGCTTTATTTTCATTGGATGTAATAAGGCCTTATACTCCGATTTGACTTTAGATTTTTAGTTTTGTTGTTATTGTTTTAACTATTTACTTAGTTATTAAACCTGAGTAAATTTCTTATGTTTAAACTTTGTTTCCAAAATACTTAAAATAATAAAATAGGCTGTTATCATTACTTAACAAGATGGTCAAGGATTTTTGGGCTTTTCGGCCTTAAACTTTAACTTAGAAAAATTGTTTTGAATTGTGCCTTTGATGTGACATTTCTGGATTCAGCCATAACGTCTGGGTCGGGTTTGGGGTGTTACATACTATGTGAAGTCTTCCTCTGTTTTACAGTGTCATTAAAGTTAGCTCGAATCCGGGGATCGTCAGTAACCCAATCACACTATCGGGCATCTATTTTGGTACCTTTAGGAAGTTGTATTTGTAACACCCCTATCCCGTCACCGTCGCCAGATTAGGGTTAAAGGCACTACCTGACGGAACAAAACTTCTTCAGACAATTCATAAAGTAAATCATCAATTACAAACATAGTGTCCCTTCGGTAGGTCATCGAGACCTAAAGCATGTTCAGAAACTGGGTCGGAACTAAATCAAAATACATACAGAATTTCTCAAAAAATTTAAAAATTTTTCTAAGTTTCATGGCTTACACGCCCGTGTGGGCAGGCCGTGTGCCTCCCACGGCAACTAGACACGCCCATGTGTCTCCCCCGTGGTTGAAACTGACTTAACTCCAAGGCCACCAAGCACGCCCGTGTACCTTGGCCGTGGTCGAAACTGACTTAGCTCCATGACCATTAAGGACGTTCGTGTGCTAGGACAGTGGTCGATTCTGACTTGACCACACGGCTACCAGGCACATCCGTGTGCCAAGGTTGTGTACTCTTACTTAGCTACCGACTTAGTCCCACAGTTGATAGGCACGCCCGTGTGCCACAATCGTGTGGCAAAATAGGCCATTTGTAAGGCCAATATGCCATCCACATTAAGGTCTTACCTACAAGCAGAATTACCAATTCAATCCATGCACATTTAATAACCATGAACATGCCAAAATATTCACTCTATCTATTTATTCAAAACCAATTTCATTCATACCAAATTTACAAGACTAAATCTCATATAAACACAAGCATAATCCATCTATTTACTTACCTTAAACTTGACCTTATCATACACTATCAAACCATACCAAACATACATCATAAATCACATTCATTAAAGCATATTGCCAACACATAACTAGCCAAATCACATGGCTAAGTTCACATCTCATACTTATCCAAATAACTAGCCTATACATGCCATATCTAGCTATATACATTTCCAAAATGTACCAAATTAAGTTGAGTAGTGTGATGACGATCCTCGATGATCCCCGTGCCTTTAGTAGCTTTGACAATCTATGAAATAGAGAAAACACATACAGAGTAAGCTTTCCAAAAGCTTAGTAAGTCATATACAAATAAATTTAACATGAAAGGCATATAGGTATATAGGAACATTGGCACAATTAACTTTCATAGCAATTTATCACATGTATGCTTTGGTCCATGTACTTGTCCACATTTTACCACATTCATCAATTAAAAAATCTTATATACACATAGTTCTTTCATGCATACTTTCACATATCATATTATTATTCCAATATACATATTCATCATAGTAAGATCATATAGATACTTACCTTGTATACACACTTAATGTATAAGTCAACGTACCTAAAACAGATTTACAATTCACATAGCCATTCATATCACAGACTTGCCCTTTGAACCATTAGGAACCTAATAGGATATTCAGAAAGCTCGGAATAGTCGTACAATGCCAACGTCCCAGATGAAGTCTTACATGCAATCAGATATCGATGCCATTGTCCCAGACAGGGTCTTACACGAATCAATACGATGCCGATGTCCCAAACATGGTCTTACACGTAAAGATCATATCGATGCCAACGTCCCAGATGAGGTCTTACACGAAATCTCAAATCAATGACAACATCCCAGATATGGTCTTACATGATGAAACAGAACAGATACTTATGTCATGACATAGCTAATCCTATCTATTCCTAGGTTCGTACGGGACTTCTCAGACATTGTCACTAAATCAACCTTATCTCAAAATTCATGTACAGATCATCTTGTAAACATTCATCATTAACAATAGTTGTATGAACATACATAGTTCAATACAAATACATTTATTTGCATAATGACTTACCTCGGTTTCGATTTAACGGAAATGAAAACGGCTACTTAGTTACTTTCGCTTTCCTGCGGTTTAAGTCCGTTTTCCCAGATTCTTGATCTATACATATTCAGAATTAACCCTTTTATTCACTAACTCATCCAATTCAATACAAGGACAAACATTTAGGGTTATTTGCAAATTAACCCTCACATTTGCATAATTTATCAATTTAGTCCATTTTTCTCAAAACATCAAATACACAAAATCATCACATATCTATGCTTAGCCGAATGCTTATGAACATCATACAAGCCCATAATTTCCATCAAATTTGCAATTTAGTCCTTCAAATTGCTATTTTCACAATTTAACCCTATTTAGCTAAATTCATCAAAATTTCAAGAATAAAGCATGTCCATCAAACACATATCTTTCATTTAACAACTAAACCCATCATAAAGCTTACCATATCATCAATGGAACAACTCACAAATATCATCAATACACAAAGTTGAGACATGGGCTTGATAGTAGACTAAGCAACAATCTCAAAAACATAAAAATTATCAAAAACTAAAGCCAAAACATACCTTAATTTGACTACAAGAGTGCCGAAACCTAGCTTGGCTTAGTTCTTCCTTTTCCTTGCTATTTTCGGTTCAAATAGGATGATAACTCTCATCTTTCAATTGTTTCTTTAACTTAATATACATTAATAAAACAATTACCAAATTACCCATCTATTAATCATATAAGACAAATTGATATTAAGGTTATTAAGACATTCTTCCATCCACTATCTCAATAATGGCTTAATTGCCTCTTAAGGCCTTCTCAATTAAAAGCCATCTCACATAGATACTTAATACATAACATGCTAGTTTACATTTGATGCAATTCAATCCTTTTATCAAATTAAACACTCAAATAGATAAATTATCTTACAAAAATTTATCACATGCTTAATCACTTATCAGAGGCATAGAAAATAGTATTAAAATATTATACAGACTCAGATATGTGGTCCCGAAACCAATATTCCGACTAGGGTATAAACCAGACTGTTATAGTATTTATGGTATATGGCATGTATAGGCTAGTGAAGTTGTGGAATGCTTTGAGATGTATGAATCTTGCCATGTGATATGGCTTGATAATGGAATGATTTTAGTACATGTTTTGGCTATGTGAAAAATGGTGTATGTGATGTGTATATATGGTCTTGTGTGAATGGCCATTATGGTATGCTTTGGTGAATTAGAAATGGTATGTTTCATATTTGATTTGGTATTTGAGATGGTGAATGATCTGTATGTTATTTGATATTGGAATTGAACATGTAAGAATGACCCAAATTGGGTGGCAATTTGGCCATGTAAATGACCTATAATTGTCCACATGGGTGAGCACATGAGCGTGTGTCACGACCATGTCCTTCACTATCCCAATTCGAAGCAAGTCAGTCTTGCACATGGCTAGACACACGGGCGTGTGACAGGATGTGTAATTTAAGTCAGTGTTGCACACGAGCGTGTGACAGGCTATGTGACCCTAGTCAGTGTTGCACATGGGGTAAGACATGGTCTAAGGCATGGCCGTGTAAGGCACACGGCCTAGACACACGGGCGTGTGCCCTGTTTTAAAAGAAAATTTTTCTGAGTTCCGTAAAGTTTCCATATGAGATCGGTTTAATCCCGAACCTTATTGAAAGCATGTTTAAGGTCTCGTAGACCTTCTAAAAGGACTTTTGTTATTGATTAACTATGATATGTTGATGTGTGAACCATAGTGGTTTACATGCTATGATTTGACCGGTAATACCTCATAACCCTAGTCCGGCGATGGATCCGGGTTAAGGGTGTTACAACAACACAAAGGTTCATTAAAGATGGACTAATCTTGGCGTAGTATACTATATGCTTTACTCCTAAGATATCCTTTGTATGTATAATAACCCAACTTGTCGTTTCCTTGATGCATTCTTGGCTTGGTCCCTTCTGGCGTACTTACTCTCACAATAAGACTTGAAATTAGAACAAACACTTTATAAGTTCACTTGAACTTAGTGAGTTTTTAGCACAGAGTACCTTCGAACCATTCTAGTTGAATACCCCATCTTGCAAATTTTGGATCACATCTATGACTTTGGAGGATACTTCTACAATATCTGATATATACATATACGCCAACTATCACACTTAACATATCAACTCTCACTTCACACCTTCATTGACTCCAGATCTTACCGAATGATATATATATCTTCTTTTCTTTTAGAACAAAAAAAAGGTAATATCTATATAGAGCTTGCTTTCAACGGGTTTCCTCTTCAAAAAAACATTTAACATTTTTCCCCAGAATGGTTGTTCACAGATATTATTCCTTGGCTGATACTTTCTAACTAATCTTACATTTGATGGATTTTTATACTAATTTTGATAACTATCAGACTATCAATCAGATAATATCCTGATTCAAACCTAAAACAAACTCATACTGATGATGAAACATTCCAGATTATTCAAAAGAATTCCAAACGTCTACGTTACATAACACAAGAATGCCCAAATTGACAAACAACTCAGACACCAGAATGAGACATGATACTATTCAAATATGGAGTATACCAGAAAGCTCAGATTTCGACCCTATATAGCGTAGATGAACTCAGACCAATGAACATTTATACCTTTCATAACGATGAATACGCCCATAGCCTAATCTGGAAGACTACTATGGTGGATCCCTTCTTTAGAAATACAAATACATACTTTCTTTCTAGAAACGTTCCTTAAGACTCATTTAATTTCATCACAAGACTAACCAAACCAAGTTAACTTCAAACATATCAGATCCTTATCATAGAATTATCTTTCAAAGAAATCTCAAAACTTACCCAGATCTTACCACAGAGGCTGATAACAAGATTCTGCCACGTAGACATCCCCAAATACGCCACATAGGCATTTTAGAATTCACCACAAAGGCTACACAAAGTACGATATTAAGGCATAGTAGATCATGCCACATAGGCAACATACAGAATCACGTGTTTACTATCCCAGCGGGCTTTCACAAAAGGTGCCATGGGTTTCTCCCTCATGGACTTATACATATCTTCATGTCGTGATCTATTAGTCCAGTTTACATATTACCGAATGCGTCACCATGAGTATTCTTATTATCATATTATGTCATGAGTCTCAGCCACATAGACTTACACATTCTCATGTTGTGACCAGCCAATCCAGTCTTCATCTTACTAGAGGCAACTCCATAAGTGTTTTCATTGTCATGTAATGCCATAGGTCTCAACCACATGAACTAATGCATATCTTCATATCATGATCTGCCAATCTGGTTAGCAATATAACTACCTTACCAGATGCATCACAAAGGGATGTTTTACTCAAAAGTCACTTACCTAGATTTTTTCGTATACCTAACTAATTCTTACTTTCTCATATCAGATATCACAAGCAACTTATATAACTTCTTAATCATATAGTACCTCACACATATCATCCTTTGTAACAACCCAAACCCGGCCCAAACACTATGGCCAAATCTAGTTTGTTACGAGGAAAACTTTTTGAAAACCATTTTAAAACCCATTTAAGTTTTGTTGAAAACTTCTCGTATTTGATTATCTTGGTAAAACCATACTTAGTGTTTATTTTTAAAAAAAAAATAATTAAGTCAAGTTATTAAACAAATTTCAAATGTGCCCGATGGCTCGATAAAAACATTTTTCGGTTTAATCTGGAAAACATGTGATCTTAATTCAATAATAATAATATAGTTTAAAACAAGTATCCAACATATGAAAAATAGCAAAAATAAAGTGTCAGGAGGCCTTATTACATCCAAAATAAAATTTAAATCAACAATCCAAAAATAAATAAACCGAAGTTCAAAGTCTATTAAAAATTTAAATCCCACTGCATGGCCACCTCGAGTCAACCCGGCTCCACATCCGCGATCTACGTGTCACCTGAAAAATATAAAGGAGAATGTGAGTCACCAAGACTCAGTATGTAACCCTTCCCCCGTTTTAAAAACATTTTCATACACAACATATAACAATTAATATGCAGAATACTATGTACCCAACCTAGCCAACCAAACGCCACTGTCTACCCCGTTGTGGTACCAAACCCTTTGGTGGTGCCAAACCACTGGTGACATATAGTCACAATGTGTTATCAAAACACTGGTGTCCGTAGACACAAATCGATTGACGGGGCCAACCCATCGTGTGATACCAAATCACTGGCAGACGATCCCATATCTCAAGTGGGGCCAACCCACGATGGTGTTAACCACAGGGACAAGTCGCTATGAGGTGCCAAACCTCTGGAGGTACCAAACCTCTGGTGACCGTTGGCACAGTGTGTTACCAAAACACTAGTGCCCGTCGGCACAATATCACTGCCCCCTCCACTCATCAATCCCAAATCAGTCACATATGTATATGTTTCATGACATCACATACT
Source organism: Gossypium bickii (assembly GCA_025503065.1). Classification (NCBI taxonomy): domain Eukaryota; kingdom Viridiplantae; phylum Streptophyta; class Magnoliopsida; order Malvales; family Malvaceae; genus Gossypium; species Gossypium bickii. The sequence goes on along the minus strand of CP106710.1, from coordinate 106,978,472 downwards.
TAAATCTCATGTATCAATACATCATGCTTCCCAAAAGCATCAAACAACAAATTCATATTAACAGGTACTTACCTGAATCACCATCTATACCGATATGGTATATTATCCAATGCTACATAAAATCAAGATAGTATTCACAACAATCAGCACATTTAACAAGTTATACGTGTGTATGTACACACCTGTCACCAACGAGGAGTCTAAATCCCGAAAAGAGTAGTCGGCCTCCCTAGATCTACTTGTTCCTATATTCGGCCAACACCTGGGTTAGTATTATGGCCTATTCGGCCAAACCAAATTATTAGAAGGGGTTCCTTATGAACCCGAAATCTTACCTTTCCTTGGTTGGATGCTAATCGCAACACCAAACTCCCGAACCGCTTTCGATTCCATGAATAAGACTCAATAAGTTAGTAGCCTTCGGCTAAAACGAATATCAACTGACTAACTAAAGTAGATCTTACCGTTACTTACCAAAAATCGAATACTAGAGATCGGGCTGTGAGTCGACTGCTTTACTCCCCTGAGTACCTAGCAAGAATCGGTTACTACTCGCTTAGAAGACTTATAACCATTGCCGAAATCGGCACCTTTCCTTGTAAAAAGTCGACAAAAAGAAAGAAAAGGGGAGATAGAAATTCGACCATCACTTACCTTATCAACCGATTGATAACAAAGAATCTGAAGAGATCTATGTTCCTTCCAATATTCGGCCAAGGTACAATAGAATAGAGGAAGGGGATTTCGGCAAACCACTGGGTTGTATTCGGCCAATGGTGAGTTTAATAAGAGGAAAAGAAATCAGCACTTCCAAGGGAGTGTATTCGGCCAAGGGGAGAAAGAAAGTAATGGGAAAGAAAGGTCCTAGGAATTTCGGCTTGAAGTGTTTGAGAGAAAAGAAAAGAGAGAAAATAGATGGGAGGGTTGAGAATTTCGGCAACTTGCCAAGATGGGAAAAAAAACAAAACAAGTGATAGGTTGATGCTTTTTATAAGCATTCGGCACCCCTCCTTAGCTTGTCGTCCACTCTCCTATTAATCAAGGAGTTCAAAATCCACTTAACCTCCCTAATTCACTCTGAGCCACTTGTTTAACTTAATTCAAAAATAATTTGAACTAATTTCCAAATAATCAAATAATCTCTTAATAATCCCAATAATTTCCTTATTATCTCCTATTATCCTTAGAATAAAAATCCTATTAAAAAAAAACTCATATTATCTACATAAATAATAAATAATAAAAAGAGTTTAAAGAGAGGAAGTCTCTCCCCCTTTGTGCCGTCCACTTAAAGAGCAAAAAGAGGGGATTCTTGTGACTCGAACCAAGGTTCTCCCTTCCCCTTGATGGCGTCACATGCTAGTCCTTAAGTGGCCTTACTTTTGCCACTTTACCAAGGGCTTTTTAGTGTCCAAATTCCTTCATTTATTCTTATAACACCTCCTGCTAAGGCTCCCTGCCTTGAATGTTCAAGATGAAATTTTCTACTAAACCGAGCCTACTCAAGACCCTTAATTAACCTTTATTATTCCATAAATAATATCACAGTGGTTCAAACATAAGAAAAATAATTAAATTCCAAATAGCCCCATTTTTGGGATGTTACATCCTTACTCAAGTAGAATCATTTCATTACTTCGCATACACACTTACCAATTTTCTGAGATATTATCATCATATATATATCTTTGATTGAATAGTCCACATACAAGTGCCAAGATAGAGGCTCACATGATACTCACCTAGACTGTAACTTGGAGTTCTAAACTCGAACATCCCTCTCGAACCAACAACAAAAAATGCTTAAAGAACATGGAACCACCATTAAAATTTATTTATAGACAAATTGCTAACATCTCAATTACAGACAACCCCCGTGCAAGGCTTCTTATTCATAAATTACTGTTCATAAGCTTCTTAATATCATTATTATTTCAAACACTTAACATGCAGAGCTATCAAACTTACCAGGAGATGAAACATCACTGATTAATTCAAAAACCTTTGCTTTCAACTTAATAAAGGAAAAGAAAACATATAAGTTTAAGAAGAATAACCATAGAGCAATATTGAATGAAGAAACACCATGCAGACAAACTCTTCTCACCGTATATATACACCTAGTTCCCCTTAATGGAACTTGACAAGTGTCAATTGTATCCAGAGTTTGTCCTAATAAATGGCCTACAAAATCCGGGAGAAATGTAAATAAAAATCATGTACATATGCTATTTGACCAGTCAATTCAGTTGGCTTCTAACCAGATCATGCTACGAAAACCCAATTAGCACAGTGCTCAGGCAAATTGGGCGTACTATATATTTGGTGGTAATTCTCATCAAGCTTACTCTTCACTTGTCATACTCTTTTCTTAAATAGTAGAATACCTTGAGATAAAATCTTTAATTACTTTTACAACGGATACTTCACGCCAAACTCTAATTTTCCAGAAGATTGTTAATTAGTAGACAATACCACACCAAACATATAACTTCACATCTACACTCCTTCTCGGGTTTGCCAGACTTGGGGTGTGACAGCATTTTTATTTCTTACGCGTAGATTTGAGTAGAGTTCGTGAAGCCAACCCACCTTCTTGAATCACATCAATATCATTGCGAGACTTGAAGAGTATAAAACATGTGTATAATTGGTTTGGCTCTTAGTGGCATGTACTTAGAGAATCATTCATGTTGTGTATATACTAGTTTCATTTTACTATTGAGTCTTTGAAATTGGATGTTGTTATTGATTGAGTTAGAGGACCACTGATGTTGGTTTTTATGCCATGATTGAATGATGTTTTAATGTAGATGCATGCGTGACTAAATTTCTATTATATGGATTTGATTCGAGATGAAGATTGAATATATGAATGAGTTTTGAAGTTCATAAGAGTTGTCATGATGCAATATTAATGAGTTCATAAGTCTAAACTATGTTTTATAAATGATTCTTGGTAGTGATGTGTCATGTGTCTGTATTTTTGAGGTATTTTGAGATGATTTTAAGGTGTTTCTAATGTGAATTTCTATCCCCTGACTCAAGGTTTCGGTAAGGTATTCGAACATTGAAGTCAATAGTTAATTTTTAGCTCTAAGAGTTTCATGTCTTAAATTTGGGTTGGACGTATCGGTACATCCAAGTCAGCAGCAAGCTATAATTTTAGGGAGATGTATCGTTACATCTACAAAAGGTACCATTACTTCTTCTCGTGCATAACAAAAAATGTTGTTTTTGTTGTTTTCAACTCCCAAAAGCTCCTTTTGTGTCTTGAATACCTTTGACCACTTATGCAATGGATTTAAATGACTTTAAAATGTTTCTCTGGTTGAGGGTCGGGCAAAGGTGTATCTCTGGTTGAGGGTCGGGCAAAGTATTTGTAACAATTACAAATAATAGCACCTGCTCCCATGGAACCTGAATTTCCTATAACTGAACCATCACAATTCAATTTGAACAAGCTAACTTCGGGTGGGTGCCATTTGCCATGCACAAATTGATGATAAGCAGTGTTCATGGGTTTATAAGAAAGAGAGAGAACTTCAAAAGTGTTTGAAAGAGTTTTTGAGACAATGGATGGAAGTTGCATGGGATTACCGAAACTCATGGCATTAAGAGCAAGCCAGTACTCCGCAAGAAGTACAGAAAGACATGTTTCCAATGGAGTCGTGGTTTTGATATGAAGAATTTGGAGGCCATGTCGAATTCAATCCATTCCTTGAGCGAAACTCCAAAAGAAAGCTCTAATAGGAGTGATTTGATGAAGAAGAAAGCCATTTTGGGAACTAAGTTAAGCTTCCAAGTCTAGCTTCAATTGTGCCATTTTGGGAACTAAGTTAAGCTTCCAAGTCTAGCTTCAATTGTCAACGCCGGAAGAAGAATTTGGAACCAATAAAGATAAGCAGAATCAAGTCAGAAAAACCTGTAGGAGTGAGGTTCCAGCGAAGATAAGCTTGCCATGTCGGCCGGAGTACACATTGAGAAGCAGAAAGATCACTCACGAATATCCTTGAATGTAAGGGAGTCCTCATTGAGGTTCAGGGGCCCTGAGATAAGGTGCCGAATTCTATGGAAAAATGTTGGATGTTGTTGAAACCTGTGCTGGATATTTAATTTTGAGAATAGAATTTGAGCTCACTAGGAGTTCTGATTACGAGGAAGCTTCTAACGAAATTTAGTGAGTTGGGCTTTGGTTTTAAGCCCAGGCTCGAAAGTTGATATCAAATTCAAAAATTCGTATGACGAAAATAAGTATTCTAAAATATGAGTTAAGTTAAATCATATTTTATTTTCTTTTTAAGATTAGTTCTAAATCAAAAAGTAAACTAAAAAAAATCATTTATTTATGTTGTTAAACATTCTTCATTGTATCAATATAAAGTACACATAAATCATCACATGTTATTGTTTTGTTACTTTATCAACGACATTAATTTTTAACCGTACAATGATTAAAACTTTTAAACAAAAATACTAATTTATCTTTCAATCTAATTTATCTTTCAATCTAATATATAAAAACTAGTTTACCTAAAAAAAATAACATACAACGGAATTCTTAATACAAAGTATTACTTTGATCTAATCAAATTGTTTAAAAGAGGCGAAATATAAATAATATTTTATATTTTATATAAAAATCATAAATAATATTGTATATCTAAAACCCAAATATTAACCTCTACATATAATAATTATAAATAATATTATACTACACATAATAAATGCTAAAATCCAATTTTCACCTCTCTTTTTTTCCTCTTGAAACCATTAGTAAATTTTATAGGAGAAAACACACAGAAGCAGTACCTATGTTCTCAGCAACTAAAGCTGGGAAAAAAGCCATAAGAACTTTATATTGTAGTGAGAGAGAGGTGAACCAAGCCGGGTTCAAAGAAATCTTAAAATCTTCCTTAATTAATTCCATTAAGCCCTTATCTCGAAGGGGGGCAATACCAAATAACATCAAATATTAAAATGGATGCCAAATAACCCGGCGACCGCTACTCAAATTCTTTTTTTTTTTTTTAATTTAGTGACAGTACCAATTCATTCTCTGAAGCTTAGAGTTGCAAGAGAGCTTCGACTTTGTATGTAATAAAAAAGAAAGGGGTAACCTCCTAAGTGGTGGACTTCAAACTGCTAATATATCTATTGACATGCTAATGGAGAGCTTTCCTGGGAGAAAAATTAACAAAAGAAAAGGAACATGTTCTACTTACTGCACCTTTTTTTATTATTTTCATGACATCGCTTACAAACATACAAGAAAACATACAATAAGTAGCAAAAAAAGACTTAAGAAAGCAACGACAAGCGTGATGGATCCCTGAAGGACCAAATTATGTAGCTAGGTACAGGTACAGGTACAAACACAAAACACAAGAAACATTTGACTAGTAATCTTCTGGAGCCAAGGGCTGGTGCGTTGGGTGTGCTGGCTCCGCTGCTGGGATCACCATGTACTCGTATATCAGAGCCGCTAAACCTCCACCTATCAGTGGACCTACCCAGTAGATCCAGTGGTGGTTCCACCTCCATCCTACCAAGGCTGGACCAAATGCCCTGGCTGGATTCATGGCGGCTCCATCAAATGGTCCGCCTACTAAGATGTTGGCACTCACTATTAAGCCTATAGCCAGCGGTGCTATTGTCCCCACGCTTCCTCTTTTGGGATCGATCCCTGTTGCATAAACTGTGTACACCAATCCGTATGTCAGCACTATCTCCAATATCAGACCACGCAACTCCCCTACTCCTGACGCCAGGGCGAACCCCCCCGGTCGCTGAAACCAAAACCAATTAAGCCAAACAAACTCATTACTCAAGGACACACGGTCACTCACAGATATACATATATACATGCATCATGCATGATCTATTTATATATACCATTCCAGCGGTGAGGCGGAGCAAGAGACAAGCCACAATGGAACCTAAGAGCTGGGCAATCCAGTAGTACAGCGCCCGAACGAGAGAGATCCTTCCACCGAGCAAGGCACCGAAAGTGACTGCTGGATTCACATGGCCACCAGATACGTTTACACTGGATGCCACAGCTGCAAACAGAGACAACCCATGCGCAAGTGCAATCATCACCAGTCTTGCAGGCGTCGCACTCGTATCCTTGTACATCTTGTCTGCAACAAATTAATTCCCGGTAAGTAAACATGAATTAAAAGCTATTATGTATTGATTAGAACAAATAGTGGTACCAAGAGCAAGAATTGAGCCTTCTCCGGCAAAGACGAAAATGATAGTGGAGAGGAATTCAGCCAAGGTGGCTCTCATGGAGTCGGGATGAGTGGCCTCATCAGCCCTCCCAAATTGGTATCTACGAGGCGGCATGTTTGGCCTCCTTTATATTTAGAGTTTAAAAGAAACAAGCTGTAGCTATGATTAATTTATTGTTGAAAACACTAGGGTTATTGTAGCACGGCTTCAGCTCGTTATTTTGTAAGCAGTGCAGGAGATGAAGAGAGAAACAAAGGATGCAAAAGAGAAACAGGGTTGGGGTTGGGGTTGGAATTGAGAGCTTGTGCATGGATGAGAAGTGGAAGTGCATTTGCTTAAATTAGGCAAAGAGAAATTGGAATTATGTGGGACACTTGGGAGATGTTAACCCATGAACCTTGACACGTACATATCTATGTGTTGCCTTCCTGTTACTATTCTTTTTATTTCCTATTACTTCAAATCCTTTCTTCCCTTATCACTTCTCCCTTCTCCTAAGATGACGTTTCAAATTGGATTTTTATTATTATTTCAATTTTAAATAAAATTGAATTAAAAATAGAATCGAATTGTATAATTCTTTTTGGTATATATGGACAAAAAAGAACCCCCTAGTTATAATTAGATTTTGAACGATTGCCGTTGTTTGGACCATCTTCATAGCTTCATGCTGTAGTGGATGTCTTTGAAGCATTGAGATATTTAGGCAGGAAATGAAATGTCTGATGTTTACTAGAATTGGCTTTAATTTCAAGTGGGACTGTATGTAGATCCATTTTCGGTTTGTGACCCAGCAAGCACAATTATTAATATTATATTTCATATTAATGCCAAGAATGTGTGGCAGTAAAATTAATCTTGCATGGGCATATTCATGCTAGGTCGATGGTTTCTTCTTTGTTTTTGTTCTCCCATTTTGATTTTTGTGTCTCAATTATATTATCCCTCTATGCTTTTGCTTGCTGAATCACTGCTATCGTATTGGGTGTTTTTTTCTTCAAGTATACCACAATAAGGTGATAAAATTAGAATAGAATTCGATTGCATTTTCATCTTTCAAGGGTACCCACTTTTGTATCCAACATCTAAAGGTTGTTATGAAACAAATGAATTCTCAAGAACCATTCTACCCTGGCAAATGGGCAAGTTTTGAATCACTACTCCAAGTTGGTAAGAAATTGTTGCATAAATATGAGTTTGAGTGTCAGCTTTAAGGCCCTTTGGATGGGTGTTTACATTCAGTGCGATGCGTTTAGCTTTTTTTTTGTCTCGTACTATAGTATCTAATCTCATCGGTACCGTCGTTTTTACACTAACCGCAGGTAAATGCACCGCCCATTCAAAGGGGCCTTAGTTTCCAATAATATGTTTACAATGTTCACTCAATTCTAAGCATTACCGTCATAATGCTTTACAAAATATTCAATTTAAGGTATAATCATTACTGAAAGCATACATTTGTTACCACAATAATATATTTACAATGTTCACTTAACTCTTAGCATTATCAATCTAATTTAGCTTATAGTTACCAATGTAACACCCCAAACCCAGTCAACACACCACGACCGAATCTGGCATATTACAGAGTAAAAACGTTTTGAAGAAACAAGATCGCCAATTAATTTCTATTGAAAAACTCCTTTATCGTTTAAGGTTTAGAAAACCCCATATAAAGTGATGTTGAAATCATTTTAGTGTTGCTTTAAAACTCTAAAAATCTCTTTTTGTTGGAAAATCCATTTGTTTTTTTTTTTTTTTTTTTTTTTAGTTTTGGAAAACCTTTCGATACTTATTAAAATCCGAGTGAGTTGAGCATAGTCAAGTTAAAAACATTTGTTTTTGAAGTCATTGAAAATTTAAGTTTGAAATCATCTAAGCTACCCTTGTTAACATCTTGTGAGTATTGTTACCCGATGGTAACGTTTGAAAATCTCGATATAAAATATAGTTTTGAAAACATCGATTTAATCCCGGTTACTTAAGCAAATCAAGTTATTAATCACATTCATAGGATAATTAAAATAAAATCAAGTAATTAAAACCCAAAATAATACTTAGCGGCCTTATTACAAGTTAAAAACCAAATTATGGAAAATAACAACCAAATCAAAGTAAAACGAAACCCGAAAATAAGTTTCATGGCCACCTCGAGTCCTCTCCGGCTCCGAATCCGCGATCTATGCCTCATTTGCAAAATATAAGGGAAGGGGTGAGTCACCGAGACTCAGTGTATAAATCCCCAACCCGATAGTGCAACACTTACACAAACCATGAGTAAAACATGCAAATCATGCAACCCACCTAACCATCCGATCTCCTGTATCTACCCCGTGTGGTCAAAACCACTAGTGGTCAAAACCACTGGTGACCGAGGTCACAATATATATATAAGTGTGGTCAAAACCACTGGTGACCGTAGTCACAAATCAAGTGATGGGGCCAACCCATCATGTGGTCAAAACCACTGATGACAATCCCGTAAGCAATCATGTGGGGCTAACCCACTGTGGTACCAAACCACTGGGACGAGTCACAATATCTATATGTGGTCAAAACCACTGGTGACCGTAGTCACAATATCATACGTGTGGTCAAAACCACTGGACTTAGTCACAAATAATAGCATCAAAGGCGGGGCCAACCCGCCGTGTGGTCAAAACCACTGGTGACAGTCCAAATCATTCTTCCCCCTCCTCTCAACAATCCCATCATCATGTCCATATCAATCGTGGCATAATAACATGTGATCATGCAAATTATTCATGGCATAGCATAATACAGTGACATGATAGCATATATCGAGATCCATATAACAGGGGACTTACCCGGAGTCCATGCTCATACCTACAAGGCATAACTACCGGTTTCAATGGCTATTAACAGTAACACAATAAACATATCATACTAACGAAGTGTGTAAGCGTTACACACCTGACTATTCGTAGATCTAAGCGAAATCTCGAAACTACGCAAAACTAACGAGATCCCGAACGTTTGCTCTCACCCTTCCTACAATCGGTCAACACTACACTTTTAGAAATATAGCCATTCGGCTTAATCACAAAATCCCGAAGATATGTCGCATGAAAGTAGCACCTTACCTTAATGCCGATTTTGTTTCCAACCAAATCCCGAAGCTATGTGATGCACCTCCCTTGCAATCGGCCAAGCACTAACACACAAAAATAATTAGCCTTCGGCTTTTGAACGAATAAGAAACAGATCCAAACGCTAGAACCCTTACCTAGATCGGCAACCAAATCCCGAAGATCCATTGTATTCGGCTACCAAGCACCAAGGATCAGCACCCCTAAGTGATGTTAGGGATTTCGGCTACCAATAAAGAACAAGAATAGAGTTTAATATATGTGAATCTATAATAAAAAGGAAGATAGAAGGGAAGTGAGGTTTCGACATTACCCAAATCGATCAAGAAGAGAAGAAGAAGTCACTTACCAGGAGATTCGGCTATGACTCAAAAAGAAAGAGATAGATTCAGCACTTCAATGGAGACCAGATCACGTGAGAAGAGAAAGAAATAAGGCCAAGGTTATTCGGCCAAATACTTGGAAGAAGAGAAGAGTGGACTCAACAAGATTTCGGCTTTTGAAGGTGGTAGAGATGAAGAAGAAAAGGGAATGGGAATGAAGGGATTCGGCAAAGGAGAAAGCAAAAGATTTCGGCACAGGGAGATTTGAAAGAAAGAAAAGATGAAGTGGAAAGAGTTGCTTTCGGCTTTGAGCAAAATAGGGAGAAAAGAAGTGAACTAAGATGGATTTGGCTAGGTAGGCTAACAATGAGTGAACCGAAAAGAAAAGGGGGAGAATGACTATTGAGTTTCGGCTTTTCAAAAAGAATGGCAAGGATGGTTCGGCCAACTACCAAAGTTGCCGAAAGAGAAAAGGAAACAAAAGCAATAAGGTTTCGATTTCTGACACTAATCGAAAATGAAGCAAACCTTCTAAACTAGCCGACTTTGGCCACCTCCCATAGCACATTCGGCCACCCTCCAAAGAACCCAAAACCGATTGCACTTGACCAAAACACCTTCCCATATTCGGCTGAACTCTCCCCTTCTCAAACTCCTCCTTTTTCTCCATGAAATCCTCCCTTCTACTCATTCAAACGAGTTTGAATGAGTCCACCAGCTAAAATCTCTCTTCTTCACATATTTTAAATCTGTTAACTTGATCCATATCTTCCTAACAGAGTCCCACCTGAGCATTCCACCTTCCCTCATTTGGTGTGAAAAAATAATAAACAGGAAGAGATTTCTGCAGCTCGAACCCAAGCTCCCCTTCCCTGCATGTGGCGTCACCCTCCTGGCACCTTAGTGGCGCCTCCTTTGCCACTCTGCCACTAGGTTCTCTGTGACACAACCCTCCAATAATTTCTTTTAACCCCTAACTTCCTTAGCTCCCTCTTCCTAAGCACTAAAACAAAAATTTTAGCCATGACTCAGGCCTAACTCGAGGTCATGCCTAGACCCCAAAACATGCTAAACTAGCACGGTAGGCACATCATCACATGCAAACACATACAAAATGCAGAGACCCCGATTTAAGGATATTACAACCAATGCGACCAATTAAAAAATATTTACTAAATTTGTAGCACCCCAAACCCGGCCTAGAAGTTAGGCCCAAATTTGGAGTGTCGCATTGAAGTGTTTTTCGAAAACCATGTTTTCATTGAAAACCCTTCTTGTTTAAATGCTTAAGTAAAAACCCAGTTATGTTGGTTTATTTTTAAAATGTGGTACATTGAAAATTTATTAGTTTTAATCCAAAAACACCTTTTCAGTTGTGGAAGTTGATTTTGAAAGTAATTGATTTACGAAAAAGATTAAGTCGCGAAGCCATTTTGAAAATGTTGCGAAAATGCAGTGTTGTTTTAAAAACAGTTAGCAATTTGGAAAACCGTGATTTACTTCTGACGGATATAATTCAAAGTAAAGAGAGACCCATAGTTAAAAGCCAAAAACTTAAAGAGGCCTTATTACAACCCAAATCAAAATACTTTAACGTAAATAATCAAAACGGAAAACACAAACAGTGTACGGCCTTCTTTGAGTCCCTTATAGCACCGATCCGTCTAAGGCTGAGGATTACCTGCACAGTTAAAAACGGGGTGATTTTACGAAAACTCAGTGTGTAATCCCCTTACTAGAGTAACAGTCAGTATAAAGATCAGAGCATACGTGGGCCAAAGCCCACTACAATATCATTTGGGTTATAACCCATAACAGAATCAATTGGGCCCAGCCCAAACCAATTACAGAATAAGTGAACTTAAGCCCAGTACAGTGACATATCTCATGACAGATATGCAGTGGTATGAGGATGCATCCCACCCTAATCTAGCTAACAAACCACCCGTACCAACCCTACACTTACGTGGGGATAAAATCGACCCACCCAGCCAACACACCAATGTTAGCACTGGTTGCGGCCCTAACAGAAATCGCAGCAAAGCTGCTAGTATATATATATACTGCTCTAAGCCTTTAGTAACGGTATTATAATTGGCACAAAGCCATCAGTAACTGTATTATGTTTGGCACATAGCCATCAATGACGGTAATATAATCGGCACACAGCCTTGGATAAATATGATCGACACAGAGTCATAGATATATATGTTAGGCACATAGCCACGGGTAAGTACAATTGGCACAAAGCCATAATCAAGATGGCTCAGAGCCATGTTTAGGTTGATACAGAGCCATAATCAGATTACGCAGCTTTAAGCCGTCCATTGGTCCATAGTCGTCATACGACCCTTGCGACCTCAACAGATCAATACTGGATCCACAGTCATCATGCAACTCGTGCAACCCTATCAGAACTTCCTCCGTATCAATGTCCCAACCCCATGCAATATGTCGTGTATGTCATGCTCAATCATTACACGTGTATGCAAAATGGCCATGTTTAGTAACAATCATTTAAACATGTAATAAAAGCATATCATTCATACAACCACAGTCAAATTAGTCAACTCATAGTCTAAGTTAGTCATTTACCCCCAAGGGCAAAATAGTCATCTTACACTATAAGCGTATTTCAGAAATCCTACCCTACAGGGGTAATTCGGTAATTCTACCCTACCGAGGTAATTCAGTAATTCTACTCTACAGGGGTATTTTAGTAATTTTGCAAACCGAGGGTATTTCAGTAATTTTGTAAATAGATGGTATTTTAGTAATTTTACAAATTAAGGGTATTTTAGTAATTTTGCAAACCGAGGGTATTTCAATAATTTTACAAATTGGGGGTATTTCGGTAATTTCATAAATCAGGGTATTTCAGTAATTTGCAAATCGGAGTATTTTGATATTTTCACAAACTAGAGGTATTTCGATAATTTCACGAACTAGGGGTATTTTGGTAATTTTGCAAGTCAAGGGTATTTCAGTAATTTTGCAAATCGAGGGTATTTAGGTAATTTTGCAAATCGAGGGTATTTTGGTAATTTTACGAATTGGGGGTATTTTGGTAATTTTACAAATCGAGGGGTATTTTGGTAATTTCACAAACTGAGGGTATTTCAATAATTTCACAAGTCAGGGGTATTTCACAAATCAGGGTATTTTGGTAATTTTAAAAGTCGGGGGTATTCCGATAATTTTGCAAACCAAGGCATTCTAAACAGAGATAACAATACGAATAGGCCTAGGGCCCATTCTCGGCCCAAATGGGCCCACACACTCGTCTGGCCCATTTAGCCCAAATCTAGCCACAGATATGATATTCACATAGCCCAGTCCAATATTTACTACACAATCATACAACTTATCCGATTGGGCCCACGGGCCCATTGGCCCAACATGGCCCCTTTCAGCCCATCGTGGCCTAAACAACCTAAACCCACAAAAACACTCATGATGGCCTCAACTATCGCGTCGAAGCTTCCACATGTGCGCTCGCACGCTTGTGTGGCTACCATCGCCATGTGACCGGCATTTCGACATTTGCCGATCTAAAGCTAAAGTAGTGTGAAATACACACCTGATAGGAATCTGGAGTTAATCCAGGCTCCAAACACTCATATGCCTAAACGCCAACCAATGTATGCTTACTCTCCTCATAGATCGTTCTATTTAAAGCCAGCTTCTTGCCTAACCTCATGTTAGCTTCTCGATGTGGGATTTCACCTTCAGTAGAGTTTAATTCCATCACAACCACCTACCGTCCCAACTTAGAAAAATAATCAACCTTTGTGTACAAAGGGATTCAAAACAAAGTCCTCTCGATAGCCATGTCATGCCACCACCACTAGGACACAAGCTCATTTTGTGTCACTAACCAAACATTATTATTAATAAAGCCTAATTGTTAGTGTCCAGGTTCATTTAAAAGAAAACCAAAATAAATTGCAAGGGCCAAGACTTGAACCCATGCTCCCTTGCAACCTTAATGACGCCTTGCCACTAGACAACTCACTTCCTTGTGTCATGTTCTCCCCAACAATATTCTTAAAGCATACTTACTTACATCCAGGGTTTTATTTACCTAAAATCAAAATTTTCCTAAAGCCCAAGTTTGAACCCAAGACTTCTTCAGTACTTCTCAGGACCCTTAACCACCAAAGCAGACATGCTTTTAGGTTATTCACATGCACAACTAAATTCCAATTCCTCCGGCACACGAAGCCCATTTCTTCTAGGCCCAAAATTTAGGGCGTTACAAAATTAACATTAAAAAGTTAAAAATTATTTAGCAATCTCAACTATAACCCTTTCCTTAAGTATAGAACTAGTGATTAGTGGGTTAAATTAGTGAAATAGATATTAATATCAATACACTAATCCTATAAGCATTGTTATTAATTCAAACCTCTCCTAATATCTCGACTCACCTCAAGGATTAGGATTTGCTACTAAGTCGTAGCTCTCGCTTGAAAGCATAGCAAATACTAAATCTCTCAACTCTTTGTGCTTAGCGATTCGAATTGGTAGCTTTAGGGTTTAAGATGTGAAGTAAGAAAACTCGTAGTGCCTACTTCTATTATTGGATGTCCTGGTCAAACGAAAATTACTATAAAAAGTTTAAAGAAATTAAAGTATATCTTATTGTGTTAGCAATTTTGACATGTATAAATATAATATGGATTATTTATAGTAAGCAACAAATTGAGGATGTGTTGGACATGTTTTTTTATGAACAAGGAAACTAGATTTAACAAAGTTTTAATTCTTTTTTGTGTGGCGACATGGTTGAAGGAAATAAAAGAGTTCAACTTTAACTAGGATTCTACCTTGCTTTCTTAAGGGAAATTAAGCTTATCATATTATGATTTACTTCAAGTAGGAGATTTACTTTCCAAGGAATTAATCAAGGTTTACCTCAAGTAGGATTGAATTTATTGAAGGTTACTTACATATCCTAGTTCAACTTGAAGATGAAGTTATTTGAGAATTTGAAGATGTATTTGGCACAAGGGGTGTGCTTTTTGTGGGTGTTTTTCTTAAGAATGAGACTGATTATTGTGTATTCAAACACCTTTTACTTAAACATTTACTGGAGAGTTATTCTTGATTGTGTTGGGAGGTTTTAGGGAGAGTGATTGTGACAATTTGAGTTCAACTTTGAGGCTGCAATTAACCATTTTGAGAGGATAGATTAGGCTTAAACCCATATTTGTATAGGATAAATTTTTGAATAAAAGCATTCTTTAAACAAGGCTTAGTACATGTAAGATTGGTGAATTCGAATTGCATTAACAAATATCGCTTGCATAGTCTTTATTTGTTTCGATTTTCGCTTACTCTTCTTATAAGATTTTTATCATATTCTCTGTTCCAACAAAAAAGATAGAATTAAACTATTCTGAACTATTGCAAACCAAGTTATTTCAATTAGTATCAAAGCTTACTTTAGTCACACTTGAAGGAGATCTTATGGTCAGTTAGCAATCTTGGAATCCATGAAGGAAGGAAATTTGCTTCTTTAAGCCTTGTTGCTACTTGTTTTGTCCAACTATGCTTATTAGAAGGCTTGTATGTGGGCTTTCATCATGTCAATAGATGAAGCTTCTTGATTAGTAGTAGAAGATGGATGGAGCTAACCTACGATTACTACCACTGATGGCACCATACGACCAAAAGAGAAGAGCAAATACATTGCTAAAGAACAAAAGGCTGCTTATAGCAATTCCAAAGCCTTAAAAACAATATCTAGTAAAGTCGATACTTACTAATCCAAGATGATTTCAATGTGTGAATTTTCTAGGGAGGCTTGGATAGTACTATAGAATCAACATGAAGCGAATATCATCGTTTGTATGTCAAAAATTCAAATATTAACAACTAAGTTTGAAAACTTAAAGATGCATAAAGATGAGTCTATTTTAGAATTTTATACAAGATTATGTGAGATATCTAATGAAACATTCTATCTTGGTGAACATGTTTCTGAGCTTAAACAGGTGCACAAAGTTTTGAAGTTATTGCCAGAACAATTTGCTATTAAAGTTACTACAACCAAGGAGGCTAAAGCAATCACCAGTCTCAGGTTGGATAAGCTTATAGGTTCACTTCAAACCTTTGAGCTGAAATGGAAGAGGCTAAATGTGATAACGTCAAGCATGAAAATAATATAACTTTCAATGTTTAGAAAGTTGTTATTTGTAGCCAATTTTTTTTTCTTGATAGCTAGTTCTTATCGATTAAATAAAGGGCAAACTTAAATTGGATCAACCAAAATTTATTTGTGATTTCTCAACAAGAAATCTTCATTAGCTAAGAGTTTCTCCATTTGACCAACCTCGTGGTCATTGTTTTGGGTTTTCTCTTTTCAATTTCATCAAATTGGATCTTCGAGTGATACAATCAAAGGATACATTATGTGATTTGGATATTTTGTTGAAGATCACAGTCAACTGGATTTGGTGCCTTGAATGTTGTATTTTCGTCTATGTACACTTGTAAATTTTTTGAACAAATTGGTTAATAAAAAAAATTCATTGATTAGACTAATATATTTTGTATCATTTTCCTCATATGGTTTTTATATGTAAAGAAAAATATAAGCAAATGTTGCTTACTGGTTTTCTACTGTTTGAACTAATACTAAGCGGTATTACGTGGTTGGATCGTAATATGGGAAGACAACTTATATTAGTATACAAACCTAAACATGTCCTTAGTCTAATTGGAAATGAGTAAACCAATTGAAAGACTGGTATGTCATCTATCAAATCCAATTGGGGAGATGCTTTGTCTTGGGCATCGGAGCGGATGACTCCCAGAAGATAGAGACATAGATGTAAGTGGAAAGACTGACAGTACATCAAACGGGACCCAAGAAGAATAAATCTTGAATCCGTTTATGGATTTATTGACTTGTGACATTCATAGTGTGCCGTACCTAAATTATAAGTGGATGACGAACTATGTATGCATGACTCGTATACTTTGATGTAAGTAAAAGTCTGAGTTCAAATAGATAAGGAATCGAAAGTGTCACACAAGGTTTTCAATTAAGACTGGAAATTTAGAACAATTGGAGGATTAAATTGAAAGAAGCCATAAGTTGGCAACCTCTACTAAAAAATCAAGAAAAGTTGGTGACTAAATTGGACATGGTTGAGAACCAGTTCTGGTTTGGTTGGATTGGAATTAACTGGTTACTTAGTGGGAGACAAAATGATTATCAATGGATGGTTCTTATACGATTGAAGACCGTGAGTGAAGGACTATATATAGTTGAAAAGTGATTCTCAGGAATGAGTCATCTCAATTCTATTTTATTTTCCATTCTTCTTCACCTTCTTCCTTGGTTGTACCAAGGAAGAAATGGTTACGGAAAGCTTTGCATGGAGCGGTGATCGTGAGGATTTAGTTGGAATCGTAGAGAATACAGGGAGCTATTTCCAAGAGAATAGAAGCTCTGGAGTTCGAAAAAGCTAAGCCGAGGAGGAAAAAAACATCAGGTGAGTTTTTAAAATCCATTTTTGGGATGATGTATGATTGGCATTAATCTAGGTCAAGTTTGAAATGAGTTCTATGATCTCTATTGATTGAGGATGCTATGTATGCATAAAATGGTTGTGGTAACACATAACTAAATTTGGCATTCTCCATGTTACTATGTTTTCGTACTTATATGCTTGTGCTTGCATGTTATAAATTTTGAAGTACAGAGGGAAATTATTAACGGGCTAAATGAAGTTAGGATTCAGGGAATGGAAATTTTCTTTTAGATACCAATGTACAGTGTTCCTAGGTGCAAACTGTGATATGCGAAGCTCCAGACCTTGTGGAGGGGACACTGTGGTGTTTAATAATCAAGGTTAGGAATGGTGAAATGTAGGAATGGACCAATGGATAGAGAAAATGGAATTTCGTTAAGATTCCTCTATACGGTGTTTTTAAGTGATAGTTGTGATGTGCGAATCTCCAAGCCTTGCAGGAGGGACACTTTGATGTTCGGGCATCAAGGCTAGATATAAGATGAATAGATATTGAAGATTTTTAGGCTCCATAGAGCAACACCACGAAAGCGGTTGACAGGCTCTATTGGGCAACACCGCGACGACAATAAGGTCTTACAGGGTAACACCTCAAAAGAGGTATAATGTGTAAGACCATAGCTCGTTTATGGTAGTTTATGGAGTCTGTTGGGATAATAAACACGGGGCTACGAGTTGTAAGAACATAGCTTGGCTATGAACACCAATGAAGTCTGCCAGGACAATAAACATGGGAAATAGTGTGTAAGACCATGTCTTGACCATGACAGCATAGGTAGTCTGTCGGGACACTAAACAAGGGGAAGATGTAACAACCCGATTTTTAATGATGTCAAAAATAGTGGTTCGAGACCACGAAACCCGACAAGTGAGCTCGTATATTTTATTATTTAGTGTTTTTGAGCCAAATAAGATTTTAGTAAGACATTTGAATTAGTAAATTGTGTTTTGGAAGAACTTATTAAATTAAGTAGTTTTGAAAACGAGGTATCGAGACCTCGATTTCATAAATCGAGCCGTAAATATTTTTATGAATATTTTTGGAGTATCATTAAGTTAGTATTAAAGTTTCGTTAGAAAATTTTAACGTTTTGATATTTAATTAATTAAAAAGACTAAATTGAAAAAGGTGTAAAACTTGTTAATTAAAGAAATAATGATTAAATAGCTCAAGAGATAACTAAGGGAGGACTAAATGGGAAAAATAGCCCAAAGATGATGGCTGAGGCGGCACTAGCAGGGAAAAATCAGGAAATTAGGTGAAACAAGGGTAAAATTGTAAATTTTGTAAAAAATAAACAAATAAACAAGTAATTAAAAGAGTTTCTAGCAATTTTTCATAATTCTCAGCCAAAAACACCATAGGAGAGTTTCCAAAAGCTGGTTTTTCATATTTTTCATATTTTCAATTCTTGAAATTTTTGTGTTTTTAAGACTTTTATAATTAGGTCCAACTATTTATGTCATTAGTTTTTGATTTTATGGGTAATTTTGAAAGTTACCATTGATGAGTGCTGGATGTTTGTGATGAATTAACATGGATTTAGAGCTTTAATTTTATTATATGATGATTTTATCAAGTGATTTTCGTAGAAATTGTTTTTAGGACTAAATTGTGAAAAGATTAAATATTAGGGTTTGGTATTAAATTATGTTTATTAAGGGCTCCATAATAGCCTAGAATATTTAGATAAATTGTTAATTGAGAAAAATTAGCTCATTTGATGGATTAATTGGTGAGGGACTAAATTGTAAAAAAATATAAAAGTTGGGGTAATTGTGTAATTTCAAAAATTAAAGGGTACTAATTACGAAGTGAATTGGAACTAAAAGTATGCTAATGAATGAATAATTTTATATTTTAGATCAAGAGCCCGTAGACCGACTAAGAAAAGGGAAATTAGCAGAATAGTCCCTGAAATACTACAAAATTTACAAATTTACCTAGGTAAGTGTAACACCCCTAACCCGTAGCTGGAACAGGGTTACGGAGTGTTATCAAAGATTTTTAGAACATTTACAGACATGTCATGTCAATCACTATTCATTAACCGAGATCATTCGTAACAACCCTTAAATGGACCCTCGAGGCCCAATACGAGCATTAGAATTGAGTCGAGACTTAATCGGAAACTCTAAGAATTTTTCGTGACATTTCAAAATTTTCCAAGGTTCAGGGCTTACACGCCCGTGTAACCCTTAGACACGCTCGTGCCTCAGGTCGTGTTCGATTTAGGTTGCTCTCTAACTTGCGCCACATGGCCATGCCACACACCCGTGTGCTAGGCCGTGTGGTTAATTAATTCAATTCGAATTACGTACAGGTTTCACACTGCCAAGACGCATGCCTGTGTGCTCAATTCTGAGCATTTTGTTTCTTAAAATTAAGGTGCAGGGGGCATACGGCCTGGCTACACTCCCATGGGGTAGGCCGTGTGTCATACAAGGTCTAGACACACGCCCGTGTGTCTGCCCATGTGGATGCAATAAAGCCATCTCCAGCTTCATTTCTCACCCATAATCACACCAATGACTTGCCCTTATGCTCACATCCAAATACCAACCATTTCAAGCATTCAAGTTAAGCAAACTCTATCATTCAACATAGCATACCATTACATGCATACATGTTCATAATCTTGCCTTGGTTTAGTCCATACGTTAGGCATAATTTGATCAACTACTTAACACATATGTAGCTACCATAGCATGACATTACAATTATATCAAAACAAACCATTACTAGACATTCCAATGGCTAGATTACAACCATCATTTACATTTACATGCCAATATGGCCAATATAACCTATACATGCCATTACAACCATAATTGATTTACCATATTATATCGTCATGGGCCGATGGATAGTGTGAGTGATCTCAGCCGAGCTTTCAATCCAACGAGCTTTCGATTTACTCTAAAACATGGGAAAATAAAATGGGGTAAACAGTACATGCTGAGTAAGTTCGTATAACATGGTACTTAACTTACCATTCATCCTATTTTGAGTTAACTATGTAAGGCATATTCAATCAATTTGACCTCAAGCCCTACACATATCCTTATTTCCCTTGTTAGTCATATATTCCATAATAACATCAAAAACAAGTATGAGCTCAACAACAATTAAGTTTCTATGCACATATATGCTTTCCCCAACATGTATAAATCACATTGTTATAGCTCAAGTATATTTTCGTATAACTCATCTTGAGTTCAGATTATTTCATATCAGAACTTTATTCATAACACTCATAATATCATTGCCACACGAGTAGTGGTACATTCAAAGTGTACAAGTCTATAACCAAGGATGAACTTTTTCATCTAATAACTTCCAAGTACAAATATCATCTTTTCATACTTTCATACATCTCTTGTCATGTATCATCATTTTCTTGTATTTCATGTAATGCTCTCTTTAAATCATATTTCCGTATCATATATATATCATTCTATGTCAATTTGTCTTAAATTCATATTTTCCCTTGTCAGAACTTTACTCGTTGAATTTATTCGAAATATCGATGGATACACAGGTAGCACACTCAAGGTGTACAAATTAGGATCCGTCAATTCATATTTAATGGTACCCATAAGGTACTATCTCATAGAGTACACTCTCGAGCCATACATGTATTCAACGGGATTACCAATCCACGTTAAATCCCTTTTTACGACATATGCTCTAAAGAGCACGATCTGGATTACCTGTTCGGGCTAAATCCAATCAATAACATATGCTCGAGAGGACTTTTATCAGGATTACCTGTCCAGGCTAAATCCTTTCTATAATGAGGTTAATAGGATTACTCGTCCAAGCTAAATCCCGTCCGTAACAAATGCAAGACCTCATTCATTTTAGGAAATCACGTGTAATAGCCCGATTTAAGGGCTAGTCAGAACAGTGGTTTCAGAACCATTAATCTGAGGTCAGAGAAAATTATTTTAATGTTATTTTATGAGTTATAGCATGATTATAAAGGAGCATGAAAATTTTGGTGCTTTAGTTTTAGTGATTTCATGCTTAATTGCGAAAAAGGACTAAATCGCATATGCGAAAGTTCCATTTTACAAGCTAAAGGTGTCTAAAAGCCATAGAATATTAATTGGAAGTCTTTAAAGTGCTATTAACCCCTCAATGAATGGTTGGCCGGCCATAGGGGACAAACAATGCCAAAATTGGTCAAAGTTGTTGAATTAGGTAGACTAAATTGATGTTTTATAATAAAATAAAGAAAAGAAAAATATCATCTTTTCTTCTCTTTTTTTTCACCAAAAATTAGCAGCAAATAAGGGGTTTGAGAGCTCAAAAATTTTAGCAAGCTTTTCTCCTTGCAAGTAAGTGTTTTAATGGCCATTCTTTGTTAATTTTTGTACTTTTGGAACCCCTAAAGCTTAAGCTAGCTAAAATGGGGACTATTTTGCAAAGAGATAGAAAGTTTAGGGTTTTGCCATGTGAGCATTTATGTTGTTTGCTGCATTTTTATGGAAGAAAATGAGTCTTAGTTGTTAGATAAACAACTTTTGTGAAATGTATTTCCATGAAAACACCTAAGAGGACCTCTTTGCAAAGGTTGTAAAATAGTTCTAAAATGTGTGAAATAATGAGTATTGAGAGTTTCTATAAGAGAAATAAATGTTACACCTAGGCTCGTTAAAGGAAGAAATTTGATTAGAATCGATTTATGAGCCTAGGGGTAAAATGGTCATTTTGTGAAAGTTTAAGGGCAAAATGGTAATTTTTCCAAAGTATGATTATTCAAATGTATTGATTAATGTTGTAACAGTCCAAACCCGGCCTAGAAGTTAGGCCCGAATCTGGCGTGTCACATGGAATTGTTTTTCAAAACCATACTTCTTGTTAAAACTTGTTTGAGAGTTAAAGCCTCTTTGTTAAAACTCAAAACACTTACGCAATTGTTATCCACTTGAAAACGTAATTACTTTTAAAACCTTATCTGTTGCAGAAGCATATTTAAAATAAACAATTTAAGAAAATGTGATGTTTAAAAATTGAGTTGCAGAAGCATTTTGAAAACGTTGCGGAAACGTAGTGTTACAAAGACAGTTATCGTTTTGGAAATCGTATTCCACTTTTAGCAGTTAGAAAACATCATAAATAAATATCAGAAATAATAAGTTAGGATAGAGAGGCCTTATTACAACCCAAATCAAAATATTTAAAAGTAAATACTCAAAATCGCAAGCATAAGCAGTGTGTGGTCTTCTCCGAGTCCCTCGCAACTCCGATCCGTCTAAGGCTAATGATTACCTACACAGATAAAAACGGGATGAGTTCACGAAAACTCAGTTTGTAATCCCCTTACTAGAGTAACAGTCAGTATACAGAAACAAAAATTGAAACAGTTTGGGCCAAAGCCCTTTAACAATAACAGTACAGTCTAGTTTAGAACATACGTGGGCCAAAACCCACTACAATATCATTTGGGTCATAGCCCATAACAGAATCAATTGGGCCTAGCCCATTTCAGAATCTATTCCATATGCATAATGTGTGATGCATGCTAACCCATCCTATCCAACCCTACACTTGCCTCCGTCCAACCCTACACTACCTACGGGGAATAAATCACACACGCCATCCCTACACTCCCAATGGTAGCACCAGTTGCGGCACTAACCAAAATTGCAGCAAAGCTGCTAGTATATATATATGGCTCTAAGCCTTCAGTAGCGGTATTATAATTGGCACAAAGCCATTGGTAACTGTATTATGTTTGGCACATAGCCATCAGCGATAGTAATATAATCGGCACACAGCCTTGGGTAAATATGATCGACACAGAGTCATCGGTATATATGTTAGGCGCATAGCCACGGGTAAATACGATTGGCACCAAGCCATAATCAAGATGTCACAGAGCCATGTTTAGGTTGGCACAGAGCCATAATCGGATTACACGGCTTTAAGCCGTCCGTTGGTCCACAGTCGTCATGCAACCTGTGCGACCCTATCAGATCAATACTGGATCCACAGTCTTCATGCGCCCTGTGTGACCCTATCAGAACTTCCTCCGTATCGATGTCCCAACCCCATGTAATATGTCATGTATGTCATGCTCAATCATTACGTGTGTATACAAAATGGCCATGTAGTAACAGTCGTTTTAACATATATTAACAGCATATCAGTCACACGCCCACAGTCAAGTTAGTTAAAACACAGTCATACGATCACAGTCAAATCATAGCATAAGTCAGTCATTTACCCACAAGGGCAAAACAATCATTTACCCTATAAGGGTATTTCGATAATCCTACCCTTCAAGGGTATTTCGATAATTTTACCCTACAGGGGTATTTTAGTAATTTTGCAATTTGAGGGTATTTCAGTAATTTTGCAAACTGAGGGTCTTTTAGTAATTTTGCAAATTAAAGATATTTCAGTAATTTCACAAATCAGGGGTATTTCGATAATTTTACAAATTAAGGGTATTTCGATAATTTTGCAATATGAGGGTATTTCGATAATTTTACAAATTAGGGGTGTTTCGGTAATTTTACAAATTGGGGGTATTTTGGTAATTTTATAAACCAAGGGTATTTCAATAATTTTGTAAACCAAGGGTATTTCAGTAATTTTATAAACCGAGGGTATTTCTATAATTTCACGAATTAAGGGTATTTTGGTAATTTCGCAAATCGGGGGTGATTTTACAAACCAAGGGTATTTCAATAATTTTGTAAACCAAGGTATTCTAAACAGAGATAATGATGCAAATGGGCCTAGGGCCCATTCTTGACCCAAATGGGCCCATACGCTCGTGTGGCCCATTTAGCCCAAATCTAGCCACAGATATGAGATTCACATAGTCTAGTCCAATATTTACTACACAATCATACAACTTATCTGATTGGGCCCACATGGCCTCTTTTGGCCCATCGTGGCCTAAACAGCCTAAACCCACAAGAACACTCATGATAGCCTCAACTATCGCGTTGAAGCTCCCACACATGCGCTCGCATGCTCGTGTGGCTACCATCGCTGTGCGACTGGCATTTCGGCATTTGTCGCTCTACATCTGGAGTTAATCCGTGCTCCGAACACTTTTATGCCTAAACACAAACCAAGGTATGCTTACTCTCCTCATAGATCGCTCTATTTAAAGCCAGCTTATCGCATACTCTCACGCTAGCTTCCCGATGTGGGATCCCTACATCAATCTTCCAAAACAGTCCCAAATTAGCAAAATAGTCACCTTACGCATGCAATGGGATTCGAACTCAGGCTCCTGTATAACTTAATCCACGCCGCTAGCCACTTTACCAACTAGCTCTTTGTGTAACAAAACAAGCACAACTAAATATAAGCCTATGAGACAAAGTCTAAGTTCATTTAAAAGGAAATCAAAATAAATTGCAAGCGCCAAGACTTGAACCCATGCTCCCTTGCAACCTTAATGACGCCTTGCCACTAGACCACTCACTTCCTTGTGTCATTTTTTTCCCACATTTTATTCTTAAAGTCTACTTACATACTCCTAGGGTTTTATTCACCTAAAACAAATTTTTTTCCTAAAGCCTAGGTTTGAACCCGAGACTCCATGGAAGCCCCCTAACCTTCCAAAATCACTCACCTAATAGGTCCACCTTGCATTAGTGTCGTTCTCTTGTTCTCAAAAACTTTAAACGCTCCCATGCCCAAGGCCCAATAGGCCTAATTCAACTAGTGTGATAGCTCGAAATAGGGCCAAATCAGAATAGTGGTTTTGAAACCATGAATCTAAGATATAAAAGTTTATTACGATTAATTATTATGATTTACCGAGTGATTAAATACATGTGTTAGAGTATCGATAAAAAATTTTATTGATTGCATGCTTAAATTGCCTATTAGGACTTGTTTGCAAAAGTTGCTAAATAGGGGTTCTAACTCATAGAGTACTTGATTGTAATGGGGATTTGAATTATGAGTCCTTAAATGGTAATTAGACCATTATATTTCCATGGACAAAAATGGACATACATAGGTAGAAATAACCAAAGTTTTTAATGAAGGGTATTTTAGTCATCTAGTAATTAAAAGATTAAAAAAAGGAAAAAGATGGCAAAATATGTCCATCTTCTTCATTAGGATGAAATTTCAAGGGTTATCCATAGCTAGGGTTTGTTTCAAGCTTCCAAGCTCCATAGTAAGTGATTTCAAGCCCCGTTTTTAATATTCTTTACGTTTTTGGAGTCCCGGTAACTTGATTTAGCTTATACTAGCAATAATTTAACCTAGGGTTCATATTCGGAAAAATACCCATAAGTGAAATGTGTTTATTTTGATGTTTTATGATGGAATATGAGGTTTGAAATTATGTTAAACAACTTTTGCTAAGCGATTTTAAGTGAAAACGAGTAAGACGACTTAATCGGTAAAAATACCTAATGTTCATAAGTATATGTTAGAGTGAGAATTTAATGTTTTCATAGAAGGGAAAAATGATCAACATTTCATAAAACATAAGAATAAGGGACAAAGTTTAATTTCTGACTTTGGGGAAAAAGGTAAATATATAAAACTTTAAGGGCAAAAATGTAATTTTGCCAAAATATTGTGTATGAATTGTATTTGAATGGAATGTTGATAAAATTTATTAAATTGGGTTAATATAGATCAAGAAAGAAGGAATAGTGAGGGTGATCGGGGAAAAGAGAAGGTTGTCAACTAATTTAAGAAAATAGTCGTTTTGCATCCGAGGTAAGTTATGTGTAAATAATAGCAATATTTTTATAAACTGTGAGTTATATTTGATATGTGAATTAATATTGAATGTAAAATGAAAGTTGTTCATGAATTATTCAAGTGATAAAGTGTTTACAATAAGTGTTAAGAGTAAATTCCCGGTTGAACTTAGGAATAGAAATGGATACAAGTTATATATCACTAGAGACCAGTGTTACAGTGAGTCCCGGGTGCTGGGTGATCTAGCATGTGTTGCAGACACCTGACAGCTTGTGTGAGCAGGCCCGTGGACATTTCAAGTGTTATTGATCAGTGGTAGCTTCGGCTACATTACAGTGGTAGCTTTGGTTACATTACAGTGGTAGCTTCGGCTACATATCAGTGTGGCACTTATGTGCTAATTCTCTATGTATCCGTGTATATTCCTAGTGTTCAATGGGATTAATAATAAATTAAAGTGAATATAAGATGAAATGTGTATGCAGGTATAATTGAAAGAATTAGCATACGTGATAATGATTAAGTACTTAAATGTATGTGCAAGTAAACTAGTAAGATTGTACATGTAAGTGATTAAATTTGCTATGAAGGATATTAATTAATTGTATGTGAAAATGTTAATTATTGATTGAGTGCTTATTGTTTACATGTAACTTACTAAGCTATTAGTAGCTTACTTGTTCTTTTCTTTTTTCTTTATTTTATAGTGTGTTGAACTTACTTGGATTGGAGATCGTCGGAGCCTCGTATCACACTATCAAGCCTTTACTTTGGTATATAAATGCTTTTGAAATGTTTTAAGTTATGGCATCTATAGGGATCGAATTATTTTGTATGGATACCTAAGTGATGTTTACTACAAAGAAAGTATGAAAAAGTAAAAATTTGCAATGAAACAGTTTTTGGACAACAACAGTAATGTGACTTTGAAAAATCACAAAAAATAGGAGAAATGGAAATAAAAAGTGAATAAGATATATAATTAAAGATTATTGTGTCTACTTTCATATGAAAGAAACAGTGTAAGAAAAGGACTTTTATATTCTGAAATAGTTGAATTTTAGTGAGGCAAGGTCAGAATGGTATTTGATGTCCCCTGTTTCAACTTTGGAAAATCATTTAAAATTGTAAAAAATAATTATTAGTTATAATTTATATGTCTATATTCCTTAGTGAGCCTACTTTCAATAGAAACAAGTGGGAATAATATATAAAAATTTTAAATTGAGATAATTTATTTTTAGTGAGAAGTGGCAGAACAATTGGACTGTGAAACAGGGGAGAATGTGATGAATAAATTGTACTAATTGGCCAAACCAAAAATTCTAAAAATTTTATGGTGAGAAGATATATGAGTCTAGTTTCAGGGAAAATTTACAGATCTAAATTTTTAGTTTTGTAACTCTATTTATAATTAAATTAATGACTATTGCGCAGATGGAAAAAGTTTTCGTGAATGATGAAATAAATTATTTTTATACTTGAAGTGGTAAGACGCCTCGTGCTCGACTTCTGAAACGGTCTCGAGTGTGTGGTGTTACATTTATTTGTATTAGAGCTGCTATTTAGTCGATTCTCGGACAAACTTAGCAAGTGTAATAGATTACCTATACATGCCATAATTGAATAATGATAGTGTGACGACTCCTGACATCTTAAAATGTTTTCTTTGATATAGTAATGGATCCTAATGGAGCTACAGCTGATGATGCTCAAAGTAATACACCTGCTCCCGCGCAAGGGACGGCGCCAGATGAAAATCTACCCGAGACTCAAAGTCAAAGAGATGAGGCTCAGGAAGCCTTTCTCCATATGATGAGCAATTGTTATACTGAGTTTGTTAGAACTAATCCTAATGCTCAACCTCCTCCACCCCCTCATATTCCTCAAGCTGTTCCCATAGCTCCTCAACAAACTGAAGTGTTAAGATTGTCAAAGCCTCTAGTGGACAAAATTTGAAAGTATGGAGCCGAAGAGTTCCGAGCTAATGTAAATGATGATCCTGAGAGAGCAGAGTTCTAGCTTGAAAATACCATCAGAGTGTTGGATTAATTATCTTGTACTCCAGAAGAAAGTCTCAAATGTGATATCTCATTGTTGAGGGATTTGGCTTATAATTGGTGGAAAACTTTAGTGTGAGTGGTGCCTAAAGAGAAATTTACATGAGATTTCTTTCAAGAGGAATTCCGAAAGAAGTACATAAGTTAGCGTTTCATTGATCAAAAGAGAAAAGAGTTTCTTGAATTGAAACAAGGGCGCATGATGTAGCTGAATATGAACAAGAATTTGTCAAATTAAGCAAGTATGCCCAAGAGTGTGTATCTAATGAAGCTACTTTGTGCAAGAGGTTTGAAGATGGATTGAACGAGGATAACCGATTGTTAGTGGGAATTCTTGAAATTAAAGAATTAGTGGTACTAGTTGAAAGAGCTATTAAGGCTGAAGAGTTGAGCAAAGAGAAAAGAAAGGTGGAAAGTGAAGTAAGAGATGCAAGAAAAAGATCAATGGGCAAGTTATTCCAGTCTCAAGCAAAGAAGTCTAGAGAAATGAATATTCAATCGAATGTTTCTAGTGTAAATTTTCAAAGAGATCGAGGAAGACAAAATCCAAGTTCTAAAGCTCAAGCAACTTCTATGGCAAGTGTAGGTAGTGTTAAACCTATTAGACCAGAATGTCAACATTGTGGAAAATGACATTTGGGAGAATGTTATTTTATCAGCCGAGCATGTTTTAAGTGTGGATCTCAAGATCATTTTGTGAAAGATTGTCCAGAATGAGAAGAGATAGAAAAGTTTCAAAATGTGAAATTGAGCAGTGTGACTACTAGATGAAGACCACCAAGAAATGTGGGGACTGGAACTAGTGGTAAAGGTATAATAAAAGACACCACTGTAAGATCCGAAGCGAGAGCTCCAGCAAGAACTTATGCCATCTGAGCTAGAGAAGAAGCATCTTCCTCTAATGTGATCACTGGTATATTTTCTCTTTACGACACTAATGTTCTTTCATTCATTGATCATGGTTCTACTCATGTATCTATGAATTTAGTGTCTGATAAGAATTTGTGTGTTGAATCGACTGAGTATGTGGTTAAAGTGTCGAATCCTTTAGACAAGCATGTGACAGTTGATAAAATATGTAAAAATTGTCCTTTGATGATACAAAGTCATTGTTTCCCTGCCAACTTGATGTTGTTGCCATTTGATGAGTTTGATGTTATTTTTGGAATGGATTGGTTGACATTACATAAGGCCAAGATAGATTGTAGTCAGAAAATTCTTGAGTTGAAGTGTAGTAGCGGTGAAGTTCTTCGAGTTAAAACAGATAAGTCAAATGTGATGCCAATTATGATTTATGCCATGTCTGCTTAGAAATGTTTAAAAAATGATTGTGAAGCATATCTTGCTTATGTGTTGAATACAAAAGTGTCTGAAATAAAGATCGAATCAGTGCCAGTGGTATGCGAATATTTTGATGTGTTTCCGGAAGAGTTGCCAGTTTTACCTCCGGTTAGAGAAGTGGAATTTGGTATTGAAGTAATGCCCGGTACCGCTCCAATATCAATTACTCCCTACAGAATGGCACCAATCGAACTAAAAGAATTAAAAGTGCAATTACAAGAGCTGACTGATAAAGGATTTGTGAGACCAAGTTACCCCCATGGGGTGCTCCCGTGCTATTTGTGAAGAAAAAGGATGGGACATTGAGATTATGTACTGATTATCGTCAACTTAACAAAGTGACAGTGAAAAATAAGTATCCATTGCCTCGAATAGATGATTTGTTTGATCAGTTAAAGGATGCCACTGTATTTTCCAAAATTGATTTGAGATTCAGATATTACTAATTGAGGGTTAAAGAGTTAGATGTGCCAAAGACTACTTTCAGAACTAGGTATGAGCATTATGAGTTTCTAGTTATGCCGTTTGGGTTAACTAATGCACCTATAGTATTCATGGATTTGATGAACCAAATATTCGGACCGTACTTAGACAGATTTGTGGTAGTATTCATTAATGATATTTTGGTTTATTCTCGAGATGAAGAAGAACACGCAGAACATTTAAGAATTGTGTTGCAAATTCTGCGTGAGAAACAGTTATATGCAAAATTCAGTAAATGTGAATTTTGGCTTTGAGAAGTGGGTTTTCTTAGACATATTATATCCGCCGAAGGCATCAGTGTAGATCCAAGTAAAATCTCAGCTATTCTCAATTGGAGTCCACCGAAGAATGTATCCAAAGTTAGAAGTTTCTTGGGTTTAGCTGGTTATTATCAGAGATTTGTACAGGTATTCTCTATGATAGCTTCTCCGATGACTCGATTATTGCAGAAAGATGTAAAGTTCGAGTGGACTGATGAATGTCAGCAGAGTTTCAACCGATTGAAAGATCTACTGTAACATCCTAAATTGGGGGTTATGCGTTTGGAGCATAACTCAAGTGTTGGTAGGTTTTAAGTGTGGTTGGTGATGTTTTAAGGGTTTTTAAAACTCTAGGATTAAAAGGGAGTGCATAGGAAATTTTTAAAATTTTGGGTTAAAAAGGGGAAATTGGGCTAAGAGGCCTTAAGGATAATTTCAGGAATTTATGGACATGAAAGTCCAGGTGGTAAAGTGGCTCCCATGCGCCACTTAGGAGTTGGAGGGGAAGAAGGGCGCAGGTTCGAATGGATGGGAGAGCATTTTGCATTTTTTTTAGTATATGCGGCGATGGGCTTAGGTAGGAAGGCTTTAAAATTTAATGGTGGGGTTTTATAACAAGAAAGACGGGCTGGTGGAGTGGCTTGGGGCGCCACTTGAGGGTCTTGGCAAAGGACTCAAGTTCGAGTAACATGGGAAGCACATGGGTTTTATTTTTGGTTTTGGCGTGAGACAAGGGAGCTAACGAAGGAGGCCTTAAAAGAGGTTTTGGGGGGAATCATATCACAAATGGCGCATTGGCAAATTGGCTGGGACGTTGGCTGCAGATTATGGTTCCAGGGAGGTCGCAGGTTCGAGTAGCTGGAGCAGCGTTTTGCGTCTTATTTTTATATGCGGTTATGAGCTTAAGTAAGAAGGCCTTATAATTAAATGGTGGGGTTATTTGACATGAAAGTCAAATGGGGAGAAATGGCCTGGGGCGTTAGAAGAGAGGGCTGCGGTGAGGTCGTTGGTTCGAATCAAAGAAGCAGCACTTTGGTCTTTTCTTTTTTGCTGCTGGCGTGAAAATGGAGTTGGCCTGCACATGGGCATTTGGATGGGATAAAGATAAGCTTAGCATTTTTTCTTTTGAATTAGAATCCGGCTGGAAGGAAATTGTTGAGCACATGTTTCTTTTATTTTATTATTTATTTGAAGAGGTGAAGGGATAAGGATATTATGAGGATATTATTTGGTTTTAAATTGGTTAATTATTGAATTAATTCAAATGGTTGGTCAAGAACAATTTAAGGAAATTGATTGAATTTTAAACTCTTTAAAGAAAGAGTGGACGGCAAGTATAGGGGCATAAGTGCCGAATTTCATCTAAATTGGTTTTCTCTTAGTTCTTTTTCCAATTTGTTTCCTAGCCGAAATTCCTCTGCTCATTTTCTATTTTCTCCTTCTCATTCTCTCAAGCCGAAACCTCCATCAACATTTTTCTCTCCTAGTTGTTTTGCTTAAACATCGAAAATCTCCTCTCCTATTCCATAGCACTTTGGCCAAATATTGAAGTGGATAGATCCCTTTGGAGCTTCGTTGTCAATTGATGTGGAAAAGGTAAGTGGTCATGGCCGAATCTCTTTATGTTATTTCCTTCTCTTTATCGATTCTTTTTGGAGGCAGAAGCCAATTTCGGGAATTGGTAGCAAGGGTTCTAATCACTTGTTATGATCGGTTTAGGGTCTTCGAGATATTAGAAGTAATCAAGCAAAGCCTAATCTTTGATTAGTCAGATTCAGTAAGTGGTGGTAAGGATGTAGTAACCATTTATTTGGTATTTTGAAAAGCTATTATTGTGATACTAATGCCTGCCGATTATAGGAAAGGGAAACAAGGTCGCAAATCGTGTGCTATAGTTATATTCAAAGGCATTTGCGGTAAGGTTTCGAGTTCACAAGGAACCCTTTGCAATTATTTTGGTTTGGCCGAATAGGCCATGGTACTAACCCAGTACTTGGCCGAATATAGGAGCAGGAAGTCTAGGGTGCCGATTTGGGTTCTTCGGGATTTAGGGCTGTCGACTGACACCAGGTGTGTACATACACACTTTATAACTGATTAAAATGCTAAGTGTTTGTATAGGCTAAATCTGGTTGTGTAGATTTGGATTTGATACTGACATGGTATAAGCAAGGGTTCAGGTAAGTCGTTGTGTTACGATGCTTTTGGGAAGCATGATATATTTGATATATGCAACTTATGATATGTGCCTGATAAGCATGATTTCTGTATATGTATAATATTAATTGATGTGGGTTGATGAGAGGAGGGGGTAGTGATATTTATGTCGACGGACACCAGTGGTTTGGTACCTTATTGTGACTACGGTCACCAGAGGTTTGGCACCTCATAGCGTCTCGTCCCAGTGGCTTAGCACCACAGTGGGTTGGCCCCACAAACGATATTAAGGGATTGACGCCAGTGATTTGGTATCACACGATGGGTTGGCCCCATCATTCGATTTGTGTCTTCGGACACTAGAGGTTTGGCACCTCCAGTGATTTGGTATCACAATTGTGACTTTAAGTCACCAGTGGTTTGGCACCACCAGTGGTTTGGTACCACACGGGGTAGAGAAAGGCGTTTGGATGGCTAGGTTGGGTGCATGACTTAATGCATGTTAATTTGTTATAAATTGTGTATGATGTTGTATTAAACCGGGGGAAGGGTTACATACTGAGTCTTGGTGACTCACCTTCTCCTTTACTTTTTCAGGTGACTCGTAGATCGCGGATGTGGAGCCGGAGGGACTCGAGGTGGCCATGCAGTGGATGTTCGATATAAATGAACTTTAAACTTTGATTTATTTTATTTTATTGTTGGTTTAATTTTAATCAAGTTGTAATAAGGCCTCCTAGAATTATTTTTTACTATTGTTACATGCTTTGAATATTTGTTTTAAACTATTTAATTATGTTATAAATGAGTTCACATGTTTTCCAAATCAAACGTAAGATGTTTTAAAATGCCATCGGGCACGTTTGCAATCTATAAACAACCTGACTTAATAAATATTTCTAAACAACACTAAGGATGGTTTTTAACAAGAGACTTGAAAATGCAAGGTCTTCGACAAAACTTAAATCGTTTTTAAAAAGATTTCAAAATGTTTTCTCGGTAGCAAACCAAATTCGGTCGTAATGTTTGGGCCGGGTTTGGGGTGTTACATCTACTGACAAAAGCACCTATATTAGTGCAGCCTGAACTGGGTAAAGAATTTGTTATTTACAGTGATGCCTCATTAAATGGTTTAGGTTGTGTCTTGATGCAAGAAGGTAAAGTAATAACCTACGATTCAAGACAACTTAAACCATATGAAAGAAATTACCCAGTACATGATACTGAATTAGCTACTATTGTATTTGCGCTGAAGATACGACGGCATTACTTGTACGGTGAGAAATGGCATATTTATACTGATCATAAAAGCTTAAAATATTTGATGACACAGAAAGATTTGAATTTGAGACAATGCAGGTTGCTTGAACTGATAAAGGACTATGATTTGATTATTGATTACCATCCGGGTAAGGCTAATGTTGTAGCTGATGCTTTGAGTCAGAAATCTCTGTTTGCTTTA
Source organism: Gossypium bickii (assembly GCA_025503065.1). Taxonomy (NCBI): domain Eukaryota; kingdom Viridiplantae; phylum Streptophyta; class Magnoliopsida; order Malvales; family Malvaceae; genus Gossypium; species Gossypium bickii. Next base: position 106,944,797 of record CP106710.1, on the reverse strand, counting down.
TGAGCTATGAATACCTGGTTGTCACTGACTGATGATGGTTCAATTATAGCTGAATTAAGAGCTAAACCGACATTTCTACAGCAAATATGTGATGCTCAGAAGAATGATGAGAAATTATATGATAAACGAGTAGAATGTGACTTAGGTAATGATTCAGAATTTCAGATTGGGACTGATGGTTATTTATTATTCAGAGGCAGAGTTTGTGTACCGAAAAATTCAGAGCTTGTACAGAAGATTTTACACGAGGCACACAGTGGTATTATGTCCGTACATTCGGGAAGTAATAAAATGTATAATGATTTAAAGAAGATGTACTACTGTCCAGGTATGAAACGTGATATTTCTGAGTTTGTATCAAAATGTCTGATATGTCAACAGGTCAAAGCAGAACATCAGGTACCTTCGGGATTACTCCATCCAATTACTATACTGGAATGGAAATGGAAAAGAATTACTATGGATTTTGTGTCGGGATTACCATTGTCACTGAAAAAGAAAGACTCAATTTGGGTGATAGTTGATCGATTGACTAAGTCGGCTCATTTCATTCCTGTGTGAATGAATTTTTCACTTGACAAGTTAGTCGAATTGTACATTACTGAAATAGTCCAATTACATGGTGTGCCTATGTCTATTATATCTGATCGAGATCCACGGTTTACTTCAAAGTTTTGGAAGAAGTTACAAGAGGCATTGGGTACTAAATTGAATTTTAGTACAACATTCCATCCCCAAACCGATGGACAGTCTGAAAGAGTAATTCAAGTACTTGAAGACATGTTGAGATGTTGTGTATTGAAATTTGAAGGTAATTGGGAAAGATATCTACCTTTGGTGGAATTTGCATATAATAATAGTTATCAATCGAGCATAAAAATGGCACCTTATGAAGCGTTGTATGGACGAAAGTGTCGGACTCCATTATACTGGACTGAACTTAAAGAAAATCAGTTGCATGGAGTTGATTTGGTAAAAGAAACCGAAGAAAAAGTGAAGATAATCCGTGATTGTTTGAAAGCTGCATCGGATTGACAGAAGTCGTATACGGACTTGAAAAGAAAAGAGATTGAATTTCAAGTGGGTGATAAAGTATTTTTGAAAGTGTCTCCATGGAAGAAAATTTTGACCCGTAAAAGTAAAGTCCAAGATTTATTGGTCCGTATGAAGTGATAGAAAGAATCGGTCTAGTGGCTTATCGATTCTCTTTACCATTAGAATTAGAAAGAATTCATAATGTGTTTCATATTTCTATGTTGAGGCGATATCGACCGGACCCATTGCATGTGATTTCACCAACTGAAGTGGAAATTCGATCGGATATGACATGCGAAGAAGAGCTGATTGGAATCATAGCACGAAAAGGGAAACAGTTGAGAAACAAAGAAATTGCTTTAGTGAAAGTGTTATGGCAACGACATGGAGTGAAAGAGGCAACATGGGAAACTGAGGAGGCTATGACGAAACAGTATCCCAACTTATTCACTTGTAAGATTTTTGGGGACGAAAATCCTTAAAGGGGGAGAATTGTGATAGCCCAAAATAGGGCCTAATCGGAACAGTGGTTGCGAAACCATGAATTTGAGATATAAAAGTTTATTACAATTAAATATTATGATTTTCCGAGTGATTAAATACATGTGTTAGAGTATCGATAAGAAATTTTATTGATTGCATGCTTAAATTGCCTATCAGGACTTGTTTGCAAAAGTTGCTAAATAGGGGTTCTAATTCATAGTGTACTTGATTGTAATGGGGGTTTGAAGTAGGAGTCCTTAAATGGTAATTAGACCATTATATTTCCATGGACAAAAATGGACATACATAGGTAGAAATAACCAAAGTTTTTAATGAAGGGTATTTTAGTCATCTAGTAATTAAAAGATTAAAAAAAGAAAAAAGATGGAAAAATATGTCCATCTTTTTCATTAGGACGAAATTTCAAGGGTTCTCCATAGCTAGGGTTTGTTTCAAGCTTCCAAGCTCCATAGTAAGTGATTCCAAGCCCCGTTTTTAATGTTCTTTACGTTTTTGGAGTCCTGGTAACTTGATTTAGCTTATACTAGCAATAATTTAACCTAGGGTTCATATTTGGAAAAATACCCATTAGTGAAATGTGTTTATTTTGATGTTTTATGATGGAATATGAGGTTTGAAATTATGTTAAACAACTTTTGCTAAGCAATTTTAAGTGAAAACGAGTAAGACGACTTAATTAGTAAAAATACCTAATGTTCATAAGTATATGTTAGAGTAAGAATTTAATGTTTTCATAGAAGGGAAAAATGATCAGCATGTCATAAAACATAAGAATAAAGGACAAAGTTTAATTTCCGAGCTTTGGGGAAAAAGGTAAATATATAAAACTTTAGAGGTAAAAATGTAATTTTGCCAAAATATTGTGTATGAATTGTATTTGAATGGAATGTTGATAAAATGTATTAAATTGTCTTAATATAGATCAAGAAAGAAGGAATAGTGAAGGTGATCAGGGAAAAGAGAAGGTTGTCAATTAATTTGCGAAAATAGTCGTTTTGCATCCAAGGTAAGTTATGTGTAAATAATAGCAATATTTTTATAAACTATGAATTATATTTGATATGTGAATTAATATTGAATGTGAAAGGAAAATTGTTCATGAATTATTCAAGTGATAAAGTGTTCAAAATAAGTGTTAAGAGTAAATTCCCGGTTGAATTTAGGAATAGAAATGGATACAAGTGATATATCACTAGAGACCAGTGTTACAGTGTTACGGTGAGTCCTGGGTGCCGGGTGATCTATCATGTGTTGCAGACACCTGACAGCTTGTGTGAGCAGGCCTGTGGACATTTCCAGTGTTATTGATTAGTGGTAGCTTCGGCTACATTACAGTGGTAGCTTTGGTTACATTACAGTGGTAGCTTCGACTATATATCAGTGTGGCACTTATGTGCTAATTCTCTATGTATCCGTGTATATTCCGAGTGTTCAACAGGATTAATAATAAATTAAAGTGAATATGAGATGAAGTGTGTATGCAGGTATAATTGAAAGAATGAGCATACGTGATAATGATTAAGTACTTAAATGTATGTGCAAGTGAACTGGTAAGATTGTACGTGTAAGTGATTAAATTTGCTAAGAAGGATATTAATTAATTTTATGTGAAAATGTTAATTATTGATTGAGTGCTTATTGTTTACATGTAACTTACTAAGCTATTAGTAGCTTACTTGTTCTTTTCTTTTTCTTTGTTTTATAGTGTGTTGAACTTACTTGGATTGGAGATCGTCGGAGCCTCGTATCAAACTATCAAGCCTTTACTTTACTATATAAATGCTTTTGAAATGTTTTAAGTTATGGCATGTATAGGGATCGAATTATTTTGTATGGACACCTAAGTGATGTTTACTACAAAGAAAGTATGAAAAAGTAAAAAATTGCAATGAAACAGTTTTTGGATAAAAGCAGTAATGTGACTTTGAAAAATCAACAAAAATAGGAGAAATGGAATTAAAAAGTGAATAAGATATATAATTAAAGCTTATTGTGTCTACTTTCATATGAAATAAATAGTGTAACAAAATAAATTTTATATTCTGAAATATTTGAATTTTAGTGAGACAGGGTCAGAATAGTATTTAAAGTCCCCTATTTCAACTTTGGAAAATCATTTAAAATTGTAAAAAAACTAAACTATGAGTTATAACTTATATTTCTATATTCCTTAGTGAGCCTACTTTCAATAGAAACAAGTGGGAACAGTATATAAAAATTGTACATTGAGATAATTGATTTTTAGTGAAGAGTGGCTAGAACCATTGGACTGTGAAACATGGGAGAATTTAATGAATAAAATGTACTAATTGGCCAAACTAAAAATTCTGAAAATTTTATGGTGAGAGGATATATGAATCTAGTTTCAGGGAACATTTACAGATCTAAATTTTGAGTTTCTTAACTTGAGTTATAATTGAATTAATGACTATTGCACAGATGGGCAGATTTGTCGTGAATGATGAAATAAATTATTTTTATACCCAAAGTGGTAAGTTAAGTTAAATAACGCCCCGTGCTCGACTTCGGCAACGGTCTCAAGTGCGTGGTGTTACAACTAGGCCCAAAAATTTGGGGCGTTACAAATGTGGTAATTAAATGAGCTAATTTGCTATTATAGATCAAGAAGAACGAGGAATTAACCTTGACCGAGGAAAAGGCAAGGTATCGGACTAGATCGGCAAATTGGCCTATTTTGAAATCGAGGTATGTTTGTGTGTAGTAAATTCAAAATCATGTTATTAAGTTTCTAAATGTTTGATATTAGTGATGTTGTATAATATTTCTATGAATTTGAGTAATGATGCTGAATGAGAAAATGATGAGAATTGTGATGTAGAAGTCCTAGTTGGACTTTAATAAATGAGAGAATAATATCATCAAGACTTGAGATGGGTAAGGTCACGTATAAGACCATGTCTGGGACATGGCCTCAGTGTCAAATTGAGATCCTGTATAAGACCATATCTGGGATATGGCATCGACATCAAATATGAAAATCGTACAAGACTATATCTGGGATATGACATCGACAATCGATATAGATCCCGTATAAGACCATATTTGGGATATGGCATCGGCATCTAGAGGTGACCCCATGTAAGACCATATCTGGGACATGGCATTGGCTTCGTATTTATGTGAATGATGATTATTCTGTATCTTCGAGTATCCCAAGTGATTCAATAGGGTAAATAGTTAAGCTTATAATGGAAATGAGATTAGTGCTAAAGCTATGTGATGAAGTGATACAGGTACATGTGAGTAATTCACGAAATATTTTTACTATATGTGACATGACTTGTAATTGGGTAAGAGTAAGTTGAGTAAGTTATGGCATGGTACTGGAGACTTTGTGTTTTTATTTAATGCAATGGATGGATAACATTATGAACCTTTATGTTGCTATTTATTTCATGCAAACTTACTAAGCTTTATGCTTACCCCTCTCATTTCCCTTTTCCTTGTAGTATTGCCAAGCTAGCTCGGGGATCTTACGATGTCAGAGTTCGGAATCACACTATCAACTTCTCTTTGGTATAGCAATGTTAGATTTATTTTGAGTATGGCATGTATAGGATTTGGTCATTTTGTTATGTCATATTTGTTATCCAAAGTGTTGGCTATTAATGTTGTTCAATTCATTTTGTAAATGGTCATTGGAAATTGGCCAATACGAAACAAGTTCATCTATTTAATGCTGATGAAATTCATGAAGTGTATGCTTGTGTGGATGTCTTGATTTGAGTTCTTAGAAGTGCCTTATGGTAATGATATATGTTGAATTGAATTGGTATAAGTATGGTTGCTTTGTAGGGTGGCATTTGTCTTGGTAGATAGCCTTAGTCCATACAGGTAAACACACGAGCATGTGTCTAGGCCGTGTGTGACACATGGTTAGCCGCATGGGCGTGTTGATAGGCCGTGTGTCCCCATGCATGCTAGGTTGGCAAGTCAGTATGCTCAGTAGTAAACACACGGGCGGAGACACGGCAGTGTGTCTCAACCGTGTGGGAGACACGGCCTAAGACACGAGCATGTGCCCAGGCCGTGTGAAGTCTACACCTAAAATTCGGAATTTAATTTGACGTACGAGCTAAGGACATGGGCGTGTGCCTTGGCCGTGTGACCTTATTGAGGTGATGACGTCATAAACAGAATGCCAAGGTTTTCACACAAGCGAGAAGACACGGGCGTGTCATGGCCGTGTGAGGGACATGGGCTAGGGACACGGCGTGTGTCAGGCCCTGTGAAAACCCCTGTAGGTTCAAATTGAAAAATAATTCCACACGGGCATGTGATATGCCACACGGGCGTGATCCATCCTTCACATGGGCATGTGGCCATGTTTTATGTCAAATTTGTCTAAGTGTTCAAAAGTTTCCAATTTAGTCTCGAATCGTTCCGGGTACAAGTTTAGGGTCTTGTAGACCTATAATAAGGACATTAAGTTCTTGAATGAAAAGTTTTAACTTGAAGTGAAATTTTATGACTCGATGATGCATGATTGAGTAAGTAAGTACGATAATGGCTCGTACCTGGTTCAGGTGTCAAATACGGGTAAGGGGTGTTACATCACGTATCCATTGATTTTCCATTTATTCAACCGGGATTTAACATTTTCAAGCATTTTCTAGTATGTGATTATTTCATACATCTATAACATCCATATAATTCAAATGATCACATTCCATATCCATTCTAAGCATGAAGGTATCATTTTCATCATTTACTCAATTTCATCTATCGGGCATTATCATTTAAATTAGACATTTTTATTTATCGGGATTGAACGGATATGAAATTCATTCACATTTTTATGAAATTTATATAATTCACATAAACAGAATCAATGCAAGCATGTAAATAAACACAGTTTAGTTACACGAACTTACCTCGACAAAGGTTCGTGTATAAACATCTAATAATCCGAGTTTTTCCTTTTTTCCTCGTTCTAACTCTGAATTGGGTCTATTCAGATCTATACGAGTAAATTTAACATTAATTTATCATATTTCACATTCAAGCGGACTCAATTTTCATCCTAGGCAAAATTACCATTTTGCCCCTAACTTTTCCATAAATTCCATTTTCGTCCCTAGGCTCGGAAAATGAAACTTGTGCAAATTACTCCCTATTCCAAGTCTAACCAAAGCCCTATTACCAAATTTAAAGGACATGTATTCATAAAATTTTAGAATTTTTCCTTCAATTTCACAAGTTTACATTTTAGTCCCGAAATCATGTTTTCATCAAAAATCACTTTGTTAAAGTTGTTTATCTATTAGTAATCTTTCATTTTCAACAATAAATTTCTAATTTCCAACACATAAATCCATGACCCATTTTTCATACTTTAATAACTTTTCAAATTAATCCCGCAAATAGATAGTTTAGACTATCCCGATTCTAAAAATATAAAAATCATTAAAAACAGGACTTGATTTCATACCTTACTGAGCTTGAAAAGTTTTCATCCTCTCTCCTAGGGTTTCCATGAAAATATTTGGGGAAGATGATATGAAAATGTTTGCATTTTCATTTAATTAAAATTTCATTTAACAATTTTTCATCTTTCCAATTTACTCCTTAGCCTGTTTTTATTTTTCCATGGATGAGTCACCAAGAAAAACCTACATACTTTTCTTAATGGTCTAATTACCATATAAGGACCTCTAGTTTTGAATTCCATAGCTGTAACACCCCTTACCCGTATTCAATGCCGGAACAGGGTACGAGGCATTACCGGACATAAACACAAGCAAACATACATTTCCGAGTCATAAATTTCCATTCAAGTTAAAAGTTTTCATACACATTCATATCATCCCTAAAACGAGCCTATGAAGCTCAATACATGCTTTGGAAGTGGTTCGGGACTAAACCGAGAACTTTAGAAAATTTTACAAAAGCTAGAATTTTTTTCATATTACAGGGCTCACACGCCCGTGCTACAGGCCGTGTTCAAAATAGGGTGCTCTTTGATTTGTGCCACATGCCCATGCTACACGCCCGTGTGCTCGACCGTGTGGTCGATTTAATTTTCATAATTTTTCATAAATTAGGTGTAGACTTCACACGGCTGAGACACACGCCTGTGTCGAGGCCGTGTAGCACACAAGACTGAGACACACGCCTGTGTCTCTGCCCGTGTGCTATATTCTGGACATTCTGTTTCTCAAAATTAAGGTGCAGGGGACACACGGCCGTAACACATGCCCATGGGGTAGGCCGTGTGTCACACACAGCCTAGACACACGCCCGTGTGCCTACCCATATGGACAAAAATAAGACTATTTACCAAGCCCTTTTGCCACTTTTTAATGTACAAACCTATACAACATAACATAGCACCAAACCAAGCCTATACATACAACCAAATCAGCCACAACCAAGACAACAACACATCATTTACATGCTACCATCTATCATACACAAACATCACTTACTTATCAATTCAAATCAAGTAGATTCCCACATCCATGAAAGGCATTATCATTTGAATATACTTAACCTATAATAGCCAATTTCCAATGGCCTTATATAAAATGAGCTTTCAACCAATAGAAGCCAACACATTTGACCAAATCAATTATGACACATAACAAAATGACCAAGTCCCCTATACATGCCATAACTCAAAATGTTGAATTCATTGGTACAAAAATAATAGTTGATAGTGTGAATGGATCTCCAACGATCTCCAATCCCGAGCTGGCTTGGTGACACTATAAGACAAGGGAAAGAAAAGGAATAAGCTATATAGCTTAGTAAGTTTATATGCAAATAATAAACAACATTAACCATACAATTGGCATAAAAGTAACATACATATACCAACCTAAATGTCATTAAAACCTCATGAACATAACATACTCATTCACATTCTTACCAATAGTTCATCATATACCGAATTTATTTCCTTTGAGTTTTTTGTACATACCTATACCAACTCGTAACATAATCACATACATTATCGTCTTTGACATACCCATTGAACCACTTGGAATACTATCGGATACACGAAAAACTTTACACATAAGTGCCACATATGTGGCCAATGCTATCACAATTTTTATAACACATATAAGCTCGCTCTCAAGCAAATTGGTACGAACTCAGTTCGATGATGATTCTTGTCATTTTAGTTTCCCGATTGTGAAATTAAGTAAGCGTTGAATTAAATCGAAATAGGTTGGAAAAATGGAAAGATAAGTTTGAAAAGGATGGAAGTTAGGTTCGAATAAAGGTCTCAAAGATAGTTTAAAAGATGGATGGAAGGAGTTCGACTAAGGTAAAGGCTAAACCAACAATATATAGGATTGTTGACCCATGTCTTAAAAGCACTTAGATGGATAATAGTAGGTGAAAATATCAAATATAACCTTGACCCGCTATCTATCAAGATAGGAACCAAAGGTATAATAAATGCCACACTTTGGTAAGTGATAAGTTTAGATAACATGGAAAGAATGACACACAAGCTGAGCTTGATAAGTCGTTTCAGTCCAAGAGAGAACAAGGAGAGTTGAATTCTCACAAAGATCAAAAGTTCATATACTTAGCAAAAAGTCCCAAAATAATTATAAAAACAAACTATTTATAGGTTGAACATGTTCCAGCCGAATGGACACAAGCTAGTCAGCTTAAATAAGTTATTGATGAACTTAATTAAGCTAATTAAAACTAAAAGACCTGTAAGAAACTCTAACATATGTAATGGCTTTGAACAACTTATTTAATCTTCCCAATCAGCTAATACTTAGCTCTCATGAGCTGAATGAATTTGATTCAATGCTTGATTAGCTAAAAAGGTTATAACAACCTTTCATTTCTTCTTGGGCAGCTGAATGGACAACAGCAACAATTGGCTTAAATTTGGCGCACGAACAACCTCTTTGTATAAATGCTTGAAGAAAACTGATTCAAGGTGTAAATGGATGAATTGGAATAGCCATTAACACATTAAAATGTTTGGAAGCTGAATGGATTATGTAATCAACTCCTTGTCCATTAAAATCTTCAAACGGTTACTTGAATATACTCATAACAGCTACTGGCCTTTAATTCATCTTCATAACAGCTAAATTCATTTCATAACACCCCTAACCCATAACCGCCATCGGTTTAGGGTTAAGAGGAATTACCGGACAATCAGAAACTTTTATAGACATTTCAAAACATAATTTAATAAATCACATCAAAATGTCCCTTAAATAGGTCTTGGAGACCTCAAACATGCTCTAGAATAGGGCCGAGACTAAATCGAACACATACGGAAATTCTCCGAAATTTAAAATTTTTTCAAAGTTACAGAGGTCACACGCCCGTGTGGGCAGGCCGTGTATCTAAGCTGTGTCAAAATAAGGCATACATACTGACTTGTGCACACGACCGTGGACACACTCATCTGCCTCACCCGTGGTTGCTACTGACTTGCACCACACGACCAGTCACACGCCTGTGTGTCCGGCCCGTGGTCGCTACTGACTTGATCAAAACGGCTGGTCACACGCTCGTGTGTCTTGCCCGTGGTCGAGTCTGACTTGTTTTGAATTACAACCACGAGGGACACAGTCGAGCCACATGCTCGTGTGCTCAATCGTGTGGGCAATTATAGGCCATTTTCAAGGCCAAAATGCCACCCACGCATTGGATTATCCCTACAAGCACATACAAGCATATTTTTAAACCAATTGGCAACCAAAAACATACCAAATGGTTATCATATCATCCCATTCAATCTCATTTCTAAGCATACCAACTTATATACTAAATAGCTCAACCAATTCACAAATAAACCAAACATGATTCATCCCCAACTTACCACTTCAACATAACCATCATCCATCAAAGACATACTCACTTTGCATCAATAAGCTTACCATTATCTTGACCATTTCAGAACCATGGAATCATATCAAAACCAAACATCATATAGCATGAGTCTTCATTCATTACACAACCATTTAACTAGCCTATCACATGGCTATCCACATATTTCAAACATAACTCAAGGTAACTAACCTATACATGCCATACTTTAGTATATACATTTCCAAAAGGGTACCAAAATAAGATTGAGTAGTGTGATGACGATCCTTGATGATTCCCCGAGCCTTCAGTAGCTTTGACGATCTATAAAACAAAGTAAACACACACAAAGTAAGCTTCAAAAGCTTAGTAGGCCATATACAAATTAACTTAACATAAAATGCACATAGCCACATTGATACAATTTCATTAATGTTTCTCATTTGCAAATTCATCACATATCCTTTGGCTCATTTGTTTAGCCATTACTTACCCACATTTCATAGCTCAAAGTATCACTTTACTCGGACCACAAATCCGAGTCCAAAAAATATTTTAATATTATTTTCTGTGCTAGCAGTATATGATTTAGCATGTGTGAAAGTTTCGTAAATTAATTTGTCTGTTTGTGTGCTTAATTTGAGAAAAGGATTAAATTGTATTAAATGAAAAACTAGCATGATATTTATAAAAGTGCCTATTTGTTGTGGCTTTTAAATATGGAGGCTTTGTGAGGCAATTAAGCCAATTATAAGATAGTGGAAGGTTAAATGACAAAATAACCTTATTGTTTATTTGTCTTATATGTTTAATAAAAGGATAAAATGGAAAACGAATAATTAAGTCATAATTTAATACAACAAAAAGCATGATAATGGCCATATTCATCATCTTTGGCTGAATGTTCAAAGAAAAGAAGAAAAGAAAAAGAAATCTAAGTTTCGATTGATTTTGAGCTTGATTAAGGTATGATTTTGACTCGGTTTTTGATAATTTCTACATTTTTGCAATCGTTGCTTCGTATACTTTAAAACCCATGTCTTAATTTTGAGAATTGATGATTTTTTTTTGAAATGAGACTCTTATGAACTCATGTGTTTTATGAAGTTTAATGGTGATTTATGAAAGATATATGTTTGATTAACATAGTTTGTCTTTGAGTTTTTGTTGAATTTGAGTATTTTGGATTAAATTGAAAAAATGAAATTTTGAAGGACTAATTTGTGAAATAAATGAAATGTATGGATTGATATGACCATAGGGTATATTCAGCCAAGCATGAGTATAAGCAAATTTGGTGTATTTTGTGATTTTGTGAAATAGGGACTAAATTATCCAAATGTGAAAATGTGAGGGCTAAATTGCAAATTACCCTAAATGTGTGTTTTTGGATTGAATTGACTGTTTTGGTGAATAAGAGGGTAAATTTGAATATGTATAGATCAAGAACCAAAGAAAACGGACTTAGATCGCGGGAAAGCGAAAGTAGTCGAATAACCGAATCCGATAGAATATCCGAATCTGAGGTAAGTCAGTATACGAATAAATGTATTTGAATTGACTTATTTGTTTATATATGAAATTTGAAATGCTATTAGCATACTCGAGATGAGATGTATGTGAAATCCGAGAATTTGTATCGATGAATATTGAATGTCCGAGACGCCCCGTTTAAACCTAGGAATAGATAGGATTAACTATGTCATGACATAGGTGTCCGATATGTGATATCATGTCCGAGATTTCGTGTAAGACCACGTATGGGACATTGGCATCAATATGAGATTTACGTGTAAGACCATGTCTGAGACATTGGCATCGTATTGATTTGTGTAAGACCCTGTCTGGGACTGTGGCATCGATATCTTAGTACATGTAAGACCTCGTCTAGGACGTTGGCATTGTATGATTATTCCGAGCACTCTGAGTATCCTATTTAATTTTGAACGGTTCAACAGGCAAGTCTGAGATGTGAATGACTATGTGAATTGTACATCCGTTTTAGGTACGTTGATATGTATGCTTTGTATAAGCATGAAAGGTAAGTAAGTACATTGATGCTATGAACAAAGTATGACATGTGTATGTTTGTTATATGAACAAATGAAATACTTGAGATATGATGAATTGGTAAGCAATGGCAAACCAAGTGAGCCAAAGAGATTATTTTTGTACTTGAAATGATGATATGTCAATGAATTCAAATTAGCTATGCTTATGAAAGATTTATGTTAAGTTTATTTGTATATGGCTTACTAAGCTTTTGGAAAGCTTACTTTGTGTGTTTGTTCTGTTTTATAGATCATTAAAGCTATGAGAGGCTCGAGGATCGTCGAGGATCGTCACCACACTACCCAAACTCATTTTGGTACCTTTTGGAAATGTATATCCTAAGTATGGCATGTATAGGCTAGTTGTTTTGGTACATATTTGAGATGTGTAAATAGCCACGTGATGTGGCTAGATAAATGTTGGTATTATGCATGAGTGAATATGGTATATGATGCATGTTTTGGTATAGCTTGATGGCAAATGAAATGGTCAAGGCTATGGTAAGCATATGAATGCAATATGAGTACGTATGTTTGATCAAAGAAATGGTTATATGAAAGGTTAGTTGTGGATGTATTATGCTAGGTTATATATGTGTTTTAGTTGTGCAAATTTGTATATAAGTTGGCATGACTTGAAATGAGATTGGATAGGAAATTATGTTGATCATTTGACTTGTTTTTGGTTTCCAATTGTGTGTGGAAATAAGCTTGTATGTGCTTGTAAGAATGACTTAGGTGTGGTTGGCAATTTGGCTTTGAAAATGGCCTATAATTGCCCACACGGTTGAACACACGGGCGTATGGCTCGATTGTGTCCCTCGTGGTTGAAATTCAAAACAAGTCAGGATCGACCACGGGCTGGACACACGGGCGTGTGACTGGCCGTGTGGTGCAAGTCAGGATTGACCACGGGTGAGGCACATGGGCGTTCCTGGCCGTGTGGACAAGTCAGCATGTATGCCTTGTTTTGGCACGGCTAAAACACACGGGCGTGTCTGAAGGCCGTGGGAGGCACATGGCCTGCCCACACGGGCGTGTGACCTCTGTAACTTTCAAAAAGGTTTAAATTTTCGAGAATTTTCGTATGTGTTCGGCTTAGTCCCGGCTCTATTCTAAAGCATGTTTGAGGTCTTGTGGGCCTACTTAAGGGACACTTTGATGTGATTGACCTAGCTATGATATGAGATGTCAGTAAAAGTTTCCGATCTATCCGGTAACCAGCGATGGTTACAGGTTAGGGGTGTTACATACTCATAGGTCATTCAAGCATGTATCATATATTGTCTCATCAAATCTATACACATATTCACTTTAGTAAGCTCATATAAACATTTACATTTTATACACATACATAGTGTGCTTTTCAAACGTACCTGAATCGTTTATACATTTCACAGAGTCTCTCTTTTCTCGGATTTGCTCGTTGAATCGTTCGGAACTAAATAGGATACTCAGAGTACTCGAAAATATTGTACAATGCTAATGTGCCAGACGTGGTCTTACATGAAATCTCAAATCAAAGCCAACGTCCCAGACGTGGTCTTACATGATCTCACATATCGGAAACCTAAGTCATGACATATGTAATCCTATCTATTCCTAGGTTCGTACGGGGCTTCTCGAACTTTGTTATACTATCGATTCTTCCTTGGATTTCATGTACTCATCATCTCATATACATTTATCATTATAAATTTTCATATGAACATACATATATCATTGTAAATACATTTATTTGTATATAGACTTACCTCATATTTGAGTAAACGAACGGATTTAGCTATTCATTTACTTTCGACTTTCCGCGATCTAAATCTGTTTTCTTCGGTTATTGATCTATACATATTCAAATTTAATCCATTTATTCACCAAATCATTCAATTTAATCCAAAAACACATATTTAGGGCAATTTACAAATTATCCCAACATTTTCACATTTTGACATTTTAGTCCTTATTTCACAAAATCACAAAATACACAAAATCTCATGTTACCCATGCCTAGCCGAATTTTACTCATACTCATCTAAGTCCATATATTTCATTTATTTCACAATTTAGTCCCCCAAAGTATTATTTTCTCAATTAAGTCTAAATTACTCAAATTCATCAAAAATTCAAAGACAAATTATGTTAATCTATCACCTATCTTTCATATTTCATCCTCAAACATCACAAAGCATGCAAAATCATCAATGGCATATTTCACATTCATCATCAATTCACAAAATTGAAGCATGAGTTTTGAAGTATACGAAGTAAAGATTATAAAAAACGTAGAAATTATCAAAAACTGATCAAAAAAACACATACCTGATTATGCTTAGACCATGGCCGAATGTAATAAAGCTCAAACTCTTTATTTTTCTTTCTTATTTTTGGTGCAAAAAAGATGATATTCATCTATTTTCATTTATTATTATTATTAATCATATAACAATTATCCATTTCCATTATTACCCTTAATGAAACCTTAATGAAAAACACTTGAATTATGGACATAAGTGTTCACTAACCTTAAAATGGAATAATAACCATTTAAGGACTTCACATAATAAAGACAATAACAAATAAATTCCCTTACATAAAGCATGCTAATTTTTCATTTAGTGCATTTTAGTCCTTTTCTCTAATAAAACACACAAGCAGATAAATTAATTCACAGAAATTTCACACATGCTTAATCACATACAATAGACACAGAAAATAATATTAAAATATTTTTCCAACTCGAATTTGTGATCCAAAAACCACTATTCTAACTAGGGTCTAAATCGGATTGTTACACATTTCTCCTTTTAAATGCCCATCCATGTAACAGCTGGTTCAAATGATTAATTCACCTATAAGCACAATTAAACAAATTAAATGGCTGTATAAAATTAATTAAGCTGAAGCATATTAATTGCCAAAATTATTTAAACAACTAAATAAAATTAAAACAACTTAATTACTTAAACTAAAATAAGACTCATTTAATACTTAAACTAAATATTATTAAGTTTATTCCAGCAACTAAGTAGCTCAAAATGCATAAATTAAATAAAGCTAAATCTGAGCTAAAACTGAATTAGAATTTCCAACAAATTGATGCACAAGCTAAAACCAATTAATGTTGAGCTCAATGAGCTTTGATGAGCTATGAACGAGTTGAATGAGCTTGTAGCAAATTGCATGGAACACTTGAATTAGAAATCTTTGATTGTTCGATTATTCCAGCAATGGCTTCCACCCAATCTTGAACAATTAAAACTTGCACACAAGTTAACAAACTAAAAATAAATTTCATTTTGCACTTGGGCCCCTCGTGTTTAGGCTAATCTTGGTGACATCGAGTTGTGTCGTAACATGATGCGACCGAGATCGCATCATACCCTCCCTCTTAAAGACGATTGGTCCTCAAATCAGGCCATTTGCTCGCGAAAAAATTTTCAACGTCATGAACACCTTTGTTCATGAACCCTTCCTCTTGAGTAGGATAGCATTTCAAATTGTCACCTACACAATAATGGAATAAATTAGTGACACTTTGAATTTTGAACAGAAAATAACTTTTCGACAACCCATCCAAACTTGGAATGATTAAATTGATACCGGGATAAAAAATAGAAGTTGATCTCACCTTCTCATAATGAATCAAAATGTTTTTCAATGGAAACAAGCCAGAACCACAAAGTACTATGAAGATATAATCTTGGAAATCAAAAGTGCATCGCTCAAACACCTTGAACAATAAATTAGAAAGATAAAATCTGAAATCAAAAACATAGTTTTTCCTTACCATTTCAATTTGATTCGAAAGCTTCATGGCCGACATCATGGAAGAAACATGAAATAGTTAAAAATTATTATCATACAAGGCATGCTCAAATCCTTTAAACCATAACATAGAGCAATCTCCGAAATCAAAGATTTGATTTTGACTTTGCAAGTCACCAGAATTCACATGTTTTTCTTTCGGAAATAATGATAAGACTTCAAACAAGCAAAGATTGTTCACACTTCTATTCGCATAAAATTTATGATGCTCATCTTCCCTTAATGATAATTTAGGAAAATTTGCTCTCGGTTTAAAAACATGGTTTTGACCACTCATTTTCAAAAACAAAAAAGACTTTTCTTTCCTCAACAACTTACACATACCAATCAAATAAACGCTTAAACAATCAATCTTCTCAAAATTCATGTAACATCCTAGATTAGAGGTTATGCGTTCATGCCTAATTCATGAGTTAGTAGGTTTTGGCAGTGTTGGAAGTGTATTAAGGGTTTTTAGAATTCTAGGATGGAAGAAGAAAGCTTTGGAAAATTATTGGTTTTTAAGTAAAAAGGGGAGCTAGGTAAATGAGGCTTTAAAAGAAACTCCGTGTGAAGCATGACACAAGGAACCATGTGGTAAAATGGCATGTTTTATGAATTATGAATGTGTTATGTGAATTCTAGAAATAAGGAAATGTATGGAAATGTTAAGTTTAAAGTGAACATTTTTGGAAACTAGGAAATGAAAGGAAATGATTCAAAAGAGGAAAGTTAACATTTTTGGAAACCTGGAAATGTATGGAAATGTTAAGTTTAAAGTGAACATTTTTGGAAACTAGGAAATGAAAGGAAATGATTCAAAAGAGGAAAGTGAACATTTTTGGAAACTAGGAAATGCAAGGAAATGATTCAAAAGAGGAAAGTGAACATTTCTAGAAACTTGGAAATGTAAGGAAATGTCAAGTTTACAGAGCCGATCGAAAATTTTAGGAAACTTAGAAATGACCTAGAAATGACGAGTTTTAAGATTTAAAAGGGGAAATTAAGGCAAGGTGGCCTTAAAAGAAAAAGTTTGTGAAATTTGACACACAAACAGGCTTGGAAAAAGTGGCCTGAAGATGCCTATGGAAATGGCGCCATATGCAAGAGGAATGGGCCTGAGTTCGAGTCACTTGGGAAGCAAATAAAGGAGGTTTTATTTTTGCTTCCAGAAGACTGAGGTGGACGGCATATGCTTCTAGAAAGAAGGTGTTTTATTTTCATAAATATTCGATTAAAAAGGTGATAAATAAAGGATTTTTAAATTGGATTATTTTGAAGAGATAAATGTTGGATTAAACTATTTTATTTATGATAATTAAAGGATAAAGTTATAAAATAGAAGAGTGGTGGCCAAGTAAGGGACTCTAGCCTAGTAAATTTGGCTATAAAAGGAAAAGAGAGGCCATTCAGCATTATTTACTCTTCCTTGATAACCTCCGCCGAATTTTCTCTGCAACCCCTATTCTTTTCTTCTTCATTCTTCTCCTCTCAATATTCCAAAAGCCGAAAGCTTGCTAAGATCAAGGCCATAACCGAATCTCTGAAGGTTGAAGTGAAGATGCAATCGATTTCTTCAAATAAGGGTAAGATCCAAGTTTGGTTTCCATTCTTTTATATTTTAGACTTATCGAAATCTAGGGCTAATCCCATGAATGTTCATGGTTGCCGAAACTTTGAAGAGATCTTTCGGGATTTACTAAGTGTAGACTACAAGGAAGGAGAAGTTCTTTTCCAGAAGGTACACCATAGGCTACGTGTTCCCTAGTTATTCGGTGAATTTCGGGATTTAAAATCCACAAGGTAAGTGTCTATAGCATTCGGCCAAGGCCTATTTTGATAGTTAGATCTAATTCCTGTTTGTTTAAAAAGCCGAAACTAACCCCTGATGAGATTTAATGCTTGGCTGAATACAAGGAGGAGCATAGCATAGATTTCGGGATTTGAATAAAAGAGAAATCGACAACAAGGTAAGTTTTAGTGTACTAATCCTACTAGGATTTGGATTTATGGCCGAATGGCTTTTTATTAAAATAGTAAGTGATTAATCCAATGTAGGATTTGAGATCTAAATCAGTAGATCAGTTCTTCGGAATTTCAAGAACTTCATTAAGTGAATCAGGTGTGTACCCCACACTACTTTGTAATATGAATTATGGTTATATGTATTAAAATATGTGTTAATAGAAATATAAGCATGGCTAAGGTACCATGTTATGGTACTAAGTACTCGGGTACGTTTCCTACTTTTACTAGGAATATGAAAAATGTTATTCGTAACATGAGAATATGATAAGAATGTGAACTCTGGTATATTATGCATATTAATATATATGGGGCATGCGGTTGTATATTGAAAGGGGAAGTGAAAAGTGGTGACTTAAGACCACGAGATGTCGAAAAGTGGTCACTTACTTACCACCAAGATGTCGAAAAGTGGTGACCTAAGACCACGATGAATGAAAGGTGGTTTCCTAAGACCACGAGATCACGGAGCCTTAAGCCCGCAAATTGGTGTATAGCAGAAGGAGGGTCGACTTAGTAGTCCCCACGGTGTGTTTGGCAGGTACGGGTGTGTGTAGCGGATGGACAACTAGGTTTGGGTTTGGAAATGCATCATAACTTGTATTTTATACTTGAATGTATAACTACTGTATGCCTGATTCCATTACGATTTAGTGTCGTGTACACATTGAGTCTGGTTGACTCACCCCGTTGGGGAAATATTTTTTTTAGGTGATGAACAATAATGGACCGGGTCGGCAGGAGCTAAAGGTCGCCATGCATCGCACGGAGAAATTTAAAGGATTGGACTTTTATTTTACTCAGTACTCTGATTTTATTTTGGGGTTTTGGTTGATGTAATAAGGCCATAAGGCCCAAGTTGGATAGTTTTATTTCTTTGCTTTTATTTTTAACTATTACGCTACGAATTACCTTTAATTAAGTTCAATCAAATTTATTTTAAAAATATTAACCCTAAATTGTTTTGTCACCATAATTAAATGATTTCTAAGTAAAATAAATGGGTTCCCAACTTAAGCCAACCCAAAACGATATTTTTTTTTAAAATTACACAAGTTTTTCTCTATGTAACAAGAACTTTGAAACCGGTTTACTTAAGGAACACATCAGATCCGGTTCAAGCTCGTGGGCCGGGTTTGGGGTGTTTCAATTCATCTGAACAAGCATATCACATGAGGATTTCGCACTAAGACTCAAAGATTTCACATGACCTTCACTATCAATAAAATCAAGCTTTTTATGTGAATAGTCTTCATCACACACGTCCAAAGTTTGTATATGCTGAATTAATCTGAAGTCATCAACAATCTTGCCACCACAATATTCAACATAAGAAAATATCTTCTTACCACTACTCAAAATGAAATCATCATTAACATTCATAGAATGACAATTAATCAAGTCAAAGAGAGGAGATCTTTCAATCACTAAGTCACCAGTAATTACCTCGACAACATTTGAATTTGGTTGGGTGATTCAATAGCTAAAGACTCCTTACCTTGCTTACCTTTAAGCGCTTTTGGTTTGATTTCACTTTCAACCTTACCTTTTTTGATCAAATAGAATCATCTTTCATCAGGAAGGTAATGAAGTTGAAATTTGTCACTCGAGTCTTTAGAAACCTGAAAAGAAGAAACAGTATGAGGACAACTCGTATGTAGGATAGTAAAAACATTACTCACTTTCTTTTGATCACGATCTTCTTTTTCAGTTGTTTCTTTTTTAATCTCATGTTCAAACTCTTTTTCTTTTTCAATCGTCTTTTTTATTTTTGATGACTCATTCTCACCTTTTATTTCACTTTTATTTTCAACAACAATCGTTTCTTGCACACTTTCTTTTCTTTCTTCAATCTCTTTCTCGTTTTGCTTTCTCCCACGCTGTTTTTCTTTTGCAATTTCTTTTTCTTTCATATCTTTTTTTCTTCTCTCAAATTCATTCCATTTTTGCTCATTTTTAGTAGCATTTCTTGCCTTTCTTTTATTTTTATTTCTTTTTCGATTTCTTTTTCTCTCGTGTCTCTTTTTCTTCTCTCAACTTCATTACAAGATGGAGTTAATAGAAAAGAATCAAAATGATAGGTTTTTCATTGGAAAGAAGTGGAAGAATCTTCATATAAGTCACGGTCATCTCTTCGTGAATAAGCCTCCATGGACGAGTACTTATACGAAGGACTTTTTCGTAGATGAATACTTTGAGGCACTTGAAGAAAAAATTCTACCTTCTTGTTGGTAGCCTCGAAAGGTTTCAAACTCATGGTTTGCTTCATACCGACTCGACTTCCTTGATGAATAAGAATCTCGATATGAGTCTCTTCCCACATAGTCATTAGACGTTTGTCTTCGCAACGATCTTTTTTCTGTCCCTTAGCTTGGTGAAATTCATTTCCATTGGGCTGGTTCTTCCAATTGCTTCAGTTGTTCTTTTATGGGTTCTAATTTTCTTTGGAGCATTTTATCCACCTCGTGATAGAATGCTTGATATGTTGGATCGGACAAAGCATCACCATAATCATCAATCTATTCGAAACTGTGAGACACAGTCTTTTATAACAAACCTTACAATTCACTCACAAAAAAAATCTCACACACTTTTAGCTTTTATTCACTCAAATAGTCTCACTACACTCTTGCCTTTTTCTGCTCAATTCGCCTCTCTAAGTTCTCAATAGAATACTTAGAATTAGCAGCAGTCGATGTGGGTCGGTTTACAAAAGTGATGATCGATTTTGGGTAGGGAATGATGTTAGGACAAAATGGTAGGCTAGAAAAACAGTGATGGAAAGATTTAAGTACGGCTAAAATATTTAGTAGTGATTGAATTGATTTGGGCAGCAAGAAAACTTCCAAGCTAACCTTTTTTTTTAAATGAATCCAACGAATTGGTACACCCAAAAATTGTTCTTCACCCTTTGAACTTCAATTGATGTTGAATTTTTTTTTGACAAATTTTTTTCACAAGTTTTTTTTTGATCAAATTACAACCCCTTAATTGCTACGAACGTCGATACTCACTTCAATTTCACTAGATCTGATACCAAATGATACGAACTTGATTCGATGATGATTCAAGTCGTTTTAGTTTCCCGATCGTGAAATTAAGAAAGCGTTGAATTAAATCAAAATAGGTTGGAAAAATGGAAAGATAAGTTTGAAAAGGCTGGAAGTTAGGTTCGAATAAAGGTCTCAAAGATAGTTTAAAAGATGGATGGAAGGAGTTCGGCTAAGGCAAAGGCTGAAACAACAATATATAGGATTGCTGACCCAAGTCTTAAAAGCACTTAGATGGATAATAGTAGGTGAAAATAGCAAATAAAACCTTGACCCGCTATCTATCGATATAGGAACCAAAGGTATAACAAACGCCACACTTTGGTAAGTGATAAGTTCAGATAAGAATGAAAGAATGATGCCACAAGCTGAGCTTGATAAGTGGTTTCAGTCCAAGAGACAATAAGGAGAGTTGAATTCTCACAAAGAACAAAAGTTCATATACTAAGCAAAAAGTCTCAAAATAATTACAAAAACAAACTATTTATAGGATGAGCATGTTCCAGCTGAATGGACACAAACTAATCAGCTTAAATGAGTTATTGATGAAATTAATTAAGCTAATTAAAACTAAAAGACCTTTGAGAAACTCTGACATATGTAATGGCTATGAACAACTTATTTAATCTTCCCAGTCAGCTAATAATTAGCTCTATTGAGCTGAATGAATTTGATTCAATGCTTGATTAGCTAAAAAGGTTATAGCAGCCTTTTATTTCATCTTGGATAGCTGAATGGACAGCAACAACAATTGGCTTAAATTTGGCACATGAACAGCCTTTTTTATGAATGCTTGAAGAAAACTGATTCAAGGTGTAAATGGATGAATTGGAACAACCATTAACACATTAAAATGTTTGGAATCGGAATAGCTTGTGTATCCAAGTCCTTGTCCATTAAAATCTTCAAACGATTACTTGAATAAGCTCATAACAGTTGCTAGCCTTTAATTCATCTTCATAACAGCTGAATTCATTTTTCCCTTTAAATGCCCACCCATGTAACAGCTGGTTCAAATGATTAATTCACCTATAAGCACAATTAAACAAATTAAATCGCTGTAGCAAGTTAATTAAGGTGGAACATATTAATTGCCAAAATTATTTAAACAACAAAGTAAAATTAAAACAACTTAAACTAAAATAACTAAACACATTACTAAGACTCATTTAATACTTAAACTAAATATTATTTAAGTTTATTCCAATCAACTAAGTAGCTTAAAACGCATAAATTAAATAAAGCTAAATCTGAGCAGAAACTGAATTAGAATTTCCAGGAAAGTGATGCACAAGCTAAAACCGATTAGTGTTGAGCTCAATGAGCTTTGATGAGCTATGAACGAGCTGAATTAGCTTGTAGAAAATTGCATGGAACATTTGAATCAGACATATTTGATTGTTCGATTGATCAAACAATGGTTTCTACCCCAATCTCGAACAATTAAAACCTGGACACAAGTTAACAAACTAAAAATAAATTTCATTTTGCACTTGGGACCCTCGTGTTTTGGCCAATCTCAGTGACGTCGAGTTGTGTCGTAACATGATGCGGCCGGGATTTCATCACAAATCCATGGGCCTGCTCACACAAGCTGCCAGTCATGATGTAGCTACGCAGTGCTGCTCACACAAGCTGTCAAGTATCCGTAACATAGGCTAGTATTCCCAGCCACAGGTAGGACATACAAGACCAGGACCTGGGACACATAAATCACATAATCTCATGGGTTCCTAGTGACATGTCATTTGTATCCTAATCTACTCCTAAGGTTCAACCAGGATTTCTCTATTGCCGGAACTTCGTCGAATATACTAATAGAATCAATCATACGTTTCATGCAATATCAAAACATTAAAATACAAATATAACATTGCATTATTTACATACGAACTTACCTCGGTACAAAAATAGTGAAAATGGACCTAATAGTCAAACACTTTGTTTTTCCCCCGATCTAGATTCAAACTTCATTTTTCTTGATCTATAATAGAAAATTCAGCTCATTTAATACTCGCATTATTCGATTCAGCCCAAAAATCACATTATGGAAAAATTACACATTTGCCCTAAACTTTTAATATTTTACATTTTAGTCCCTAGGCTCGTAAAATGAAATATGTTCAATTTCCTTAATAAAAAAGCCTAGATGAACTATTTTTTGTGCTCATACCAGCTCACATTTTTCATTACATCACGCTTTTACTACATATTTTATAACTTTCACAAATAGGTCCTTTTTAACATTTTTACCGAAAATCACTTAGCAAAAGTTGTTTATCCAACCTCAAATTTATATAATCTATCATTAAACATCAAAAGACACAAATATCTAACATGGTTCAAACCCTAGACTTTAATGGTACTTCAAATTAGTACTAGAAATAGGTAGAATGAGTTACAAGGATTTCAAAAACATAAAAATCATTAAAAAAGGGGTTAGAACGGACTTACAATCGAGCTTGGAAGCGTGAAAAACCCTAGCTATGTCTTCCTCTTCTAACTTTCAGCCAAGGGGTAGACGATGAGCAAAAATTGGCTTTCAATTTGATTTTTAATTCATTTAATTAGCCAAATGACCAAAATGCCCCTAACTTAAAACATAAAAACTCTCTTACTTCATGTCCATTTTTGTCCACTATCTTAACCAATGGTATAATTACCATCGAAGGACCTTCAATTTAAAGTTTCATAGCAATTAGACACCTCTAGCTTCTAGTACACACATTTTGCACTTTTTTGCAGTTTAGTCCTTTAAACTAAATTAAGTGCCCAAACATCAAAATTTTCGAACAAAATTTCACAAAATAATTCAATAAAACTGTAGACCATAAAAATAGAATAAAAATAAATTTTACTATTTCGGATTTGCGGTCCCGAAACCACTGTTTCGATTAGACCCAAAATCGGGCTATTATAACTCTCCCCCCTTAGAGATTTTCGTCCCTAAAAATCTTACCAGGAAATAGGTTTGGGTACTATTTTTTCATAGTTTCCTCAGGTTCCCACGTAGCCTCTTCGACTCCGTTTCATTGCTACAAAACTTTAACTAGGGCTATGTTTTTATTTCTCAACTGTTTAACTTCCCAAGCCAAAATCTTGATCGGGTTCTTCACCATAAGTCATATCGGGTCGAATCTCAACCTCTGTCGGAGAAATCACATGTGAAGGGTCTGATCGATAACATCACAACATCAACAATTTATCTTGGAAGAATTCCCAATTAACCCTGTAACGCCCCAAATTTGGGCCTAGAAGAATTAGGTCTATTGGGCTTTGGGTCTCATAAAATTTTTAAGTGAGCAAGAAAATGAGTGTCTAGGTGTGTTGGTGAAGCTCTGGGTTCGAGTTTTATGGTGGAGGATTCTTAATTTAATTAATT
The DNA here is from genome assembly GCA_025503065.1 of Gossypium bickii. NCBI lineage: Eukaryota > Viridiplantae > Streptophyta > Magnoliopsida > Malvales > Malvaceae > Gossypium > Gossypium bickii. Next base: position 106,920,135 of record CP106710.1, on the reverse strand, counting down.
TAGGAATCAAGGTTGTGAGTAGTGGGCTTTTAAATAAAAATAAGTGAAAAATGGCACAAAGAAGCCTGTGGTGAAGTGGCTAAGTGACGCCACTAAGGTGTAGAGAGGTGGCGACATATACATGCAGGGAGGTCTGAGGTTCGAGTGCTAGCTTAGCTTTATTTTGGAGTTTAATTTTAGGCTTCTAGAAGGCTGGAAGTGGCGTGTAGAGGGAATCTAAGGAGAAGTGATCAGTAGAGAGAATTTAGGAGAAGGATAAGGGAGATATCACGGAGAAAAATTAGGAGATGAGCAGTGGATAAAGTGGTGCCGAATTGGACTTTAGGGGTGGCTAAGTTTTGTCCCTAGGTAATGCTGAATTTTCCATTCTTTTCCTTGCCGAAACCTTATTTTTCCACAATCGAAAATACCTTGCCTTGTTGCCGAAATCTCCTATAGCCGAATCCCTTTTTGCAGAATTCTCTCATCGCCAAACTCTTTTATTGCCGAAGTATCATCATCTTCTCTTACCGAAATCCCTATTAGTGCCGAATCTTTGTTGTTTTCCTCCATCACAAATCGATTTTTATCTACTATCAGTCAAGGTTAAAAGTTGAATCTCGTTCAGTAGCTATCTAGGCCGCAGGATCAAAAGTGGATTCGGTAAGTATTCAGTTAACCCCTTAGTGTATTTTATTAAAAGCCAAAAGGCTATCTAACTTCTCATTGTTGTTAATCTTGTATTAACAAGGGTAAGGTTTAGAGATCGCAAGCGTGGTAAGAATCATTAGCAAAGTGTAAGTGTACTCAACTTGATTATGGTTTAAGTAAATGGCCGAATGTGAGTATGATCTATAGGGGTGATTTGTGTGGATTATGAGTCACTCGAAGTTTGATGGTGTATGTGTGAGTGTAGATCTAGGGGATACTCGTGATTAGTAGCTAAGGAAGGGCTATTAGAACCCGGTGGCACACGGTAATGTTATGGTAAGGCTTCAGCTTTTGGTAAATATTTTGATTAAGTATGGGTGATTGATCGAATGTTGGTTAGTTGTAGGTTCAAGACCAAGGATAGTATAGCACGTCGCAGTAACCAGGTGTGTACACACACTACACACACATGATATCAGCAATGCTGGAAAGCCGAAAAGCCGAAAGTGGCTAAATTACCCGGTGGGCCCTGAGGCTAAGTTTGATGAAATTGATTGATTTGGTTATATGAATTGAGTTAGACATTCATGTTACATTATTTGGAATTGTTTTGGGCCTAATAGGCCATATGAATGAGATCTGGGCCTAATGGGCTATAAGGATGTGATTTGGGCATAATGGGCTATATAAACGTGAAATGGGCTTGATGGGCTTTATGGGGACGTAGATAGGTATGGTAGGCTTTAATGGACTTTAGGCCTAGTTCTGAACAACTCTTAAACCGCATAAGACTTTATCTAATATTTAAACATGTCCGTGGAAAAGTCGCTGGGTTAGAGTGTGGCAACAGACATATGCATGTCTAGGATTGGATTTAGGGAGAGCTTGGTACTTAAGCGGTCCTAGTGGCCTACCTCCTCTTCTTTGGAATCCTATCTGGTGCATAGTGTTCATTCACTTTAGCCGCAAGGACTTGTTAATGGGCCGAAGTTCATAACTAAAACCCGAGAGGGACCAAATACCTCTGATTTGAAAATTACCAAAATATCCATAGATTTGCAAAACTACTATAATATCCCTAATTTGCAAAATTACTAAAATACCCTTAATTTGTAAAATTACCAGAATACCCTTGATTTGCGAAATTACCAAAATATCCCTGATTTACAATTTTTCCAAAATACATCTATTTTGCAAAATTAACTAAATACCTCTGTAGGGTAGAATTACGAAAATACCCCTAGGTAGTGAAATGACTAAAATACCCCTAAGTGCTTAGTGTGTGAAATTGTGTATGTTGCATGCATGAAATATATGTTGCACTTGGGTGGGTTTTGATGATATGAAGGAATATTTGAGGACCGTATAGTCGCTTGACGACCGTGGATCCACCGGTGGCTTTAAGCCCATTATAGCAGCTTTGCTGCAACTTTTGAGTAGTGTCGCTGCTGGTACTACCTTTGGAGTGTATGGATGGGTGGGTTGATATTTATATCCCCACGGGAGTGTAGGGTTGGAAGGAAAATGGAGTGTAGGGTTGGATTTGGGATGGGTGCATTGCATTCATGTGATACTGATGTGATATGAGGTCATTCTGGGTTAAGGCCCAAGACCACCGTTTTTTTATTGGGCTTAGGCCCAATGTGATAATTGTATGTTGATTCGATTACCAAGGTTCGTACGCATTGAGTTTTCGAAACTCACCCCCTTTTTTATTAAATGTTTCAGGTGACCCTCAGTAGACGGCTCAACGTGAGAGAAGACTCGAAGATGGCCACACTACAAGATAGTTAAAAGTTTTATTTATTTGTCTCAAAAGACATGATTTTAATTACATTATTTTCGTTGAATGTAATAAGGCCTTGTACTCCGATTTGACTTTAGATTTTGATTTTTGTTGTTTCAACTGTTTACTTAATTATTAAACCTGAGTAAATTTCTTTTGTTTAAACATGATTTTCAGAATACTTAAAATAATTAATTGGGCTTTTATCATTACTTAACAAAACTCAAGGGTTTGGGGCTTTTGGGTCTTAAATTTTAACTTAGCAAAATCATTTTGAATTATCCCTTTGATGTGACATTCCCAGATTCGGCCATAACGTCTGGGCCGGGTCTAGGGGTGTTACAAACCTTCTCTCTAGGTACTACTGGCACAAGGGTTTTCCACCACCTGTATGCTGAGCTCTTAGAAGTGATACGACACATTTCAAACAATCATCCGGTGTACAAGACTATTCATCGAATACCCTGATAGAATTCTCAAGCCAAAATTCTACCCTCTCGGGATCATCGTCAACATTTGCACTAATATCTTCAGCCCCATGCTTTTGAATCTTATCAACCAGAGGCTTATTCACTCTTACGAATTCCATACCTTGTGGAGCTACGGGAATCGACTGAGGAATAGGTGGAGGTGGAGGGGGTTGAGCATTTGGATTTTTTCGAACAAACTTCGTATACCACTCGTTCATCATGTGGAAGAAGGCTTCTCTACCCGCTTTTCCTCCTCCCTAACTAACCGTGGGAGGACTACTTTCAGACGGTGCAGCCCCTTGAGTGGGAGCCGACGCATTACTTTTTACGCCATCAGCTTAGCTCGATTGGGATCCATTTACTATATGAAAACACATTTTAAAATTATCAGGAGTCATCACACTATCACGGTTTATTTATGGCATGTATAGCTAGACTTTCATAAGCGCTACGTTAGTGTGAGAATCAACTAAACCGTAGCTTTGATACCACTAAATGTAACACCCCTTACCCGTATTCAACGCCGAAACAGGGTACGAGGCATTACCAGACATAAACAAAAGCAAACATACATTTTCGAGTCATAAATTTCCATTCAAGTTAAAACTTTTCATACACATTCATATCGTCCCTAAAACGATCCTACGAAGCTCAATACATGCTTTGAAAGTGATTTGGGACTAAACTGAGAACTTTAGAAAATTTTGCAAAACTTAGAAAATTTTTCATGTTATTGGGCTCACACGTCCGTGTGGTCCAAGGGACATGCCCGTCCTATAGGCTGTGTTCAAAATAGGGTGCTCTCTGACTTGTGCCACACGCCCGTGTCCTAGGCCGATTGGTTGATTTAATTTTCATAATTTTTCATAAAATAGGTGCAGATTTCACGCGGCCGAGACACACGCCCGTGTCCAAGGCTGTGTAGAACACACGGCCCCTTGTGCTATATATTGGACATTCTGTTTCTCAAAATTAAGGTGCAGGGGACACACGGCCGAAACAAATGCCCGTGAGGCAGGCTGTGTGTCACACATGCCCGTGTACCTACCCGTGTGGACAAAAATAAGGCTATTTACCAAGCCTTTTTTCCACTCTTTAATGTACACACCTACACAACATAACATAGCACCAAACTAAGACTATACATACAACCAAATCGGCCACAACCAAGACAACAACACATTATTTACATGCTACCATCTGTCATACACAAACATCACTTACTTATCAACTCAAATCAAGTAGATTCCCGCATCCATGAAAGGCATTATCATATGAATATACTTAACCAATAATAGCCAATTTCCAATGGCCTTATATAAAAGGAACTTTCAACCAATATAAGCCAACACATTTGGCCAAACCAATTATGACACATTACAAAATGACCATGTCCCCTATACATGCCATAACTCAAAATATTGAATTCATTGGTACCAAAATAATAGTTGATAGTGTGAATGGATCTCCGGCGATCTCCAATCCTGAGCTAGCTTGGTGACACTATAAGACAAGGAAAAGAAAATGGAGTAAGCTATATAGCTTAGTAAGTTCATATGCAAATAATGAACAACATTAACCATACAATTGCCATATAACTAACAGAGGTATATCAACCTAAATGTCATTAAAACGTCATGAACATAACATAATCATTCAGATTCTTACCAATAGTTCATCAAATACCGAATTCATTTCCTTTGAGTTTTTTGTACATACTTGTACCAACTCGTAACATAATCACATACTTTCTCGTCTTTGACATACCCGTTGAACCACTTGGAATACTATTAGACACACGAAAACTTTGTACATAAGTGCCACATATGTGGCCAATGCTATCGCAATTCTCATAACACATATAAGCTCGCTCTCAAAGAAATCCACGGGCCTACTCACACAATCTGTCAGTCAAGACGTAGCTACGCAATGCTGCTTACACAAGCTATCAGATATCTGCAACATATGCAGGTATACCGAGCCACTGGTAAGACATACAGGACTAGCTCCAAGGACACGTAAATCACATAATCACATGGGTTCCTAGTGACATATCACTTGTATCCTAATCTATTCCTAAGGTTCAACGGGGATTTCTGTATTGCCAAAACTTCATCAAATAAACTCATAGAATCAATCATACATTTCATGCAATATCAAAATGTTAAAATACAAATATAACATTGCATTATTTACATACGAACTTACCTAGGTACAAAAATAGTGAAAATAGACCTAATCGTCAAACACTTTGTTTTCCCCCCGATCTAGATCCAAACTTTTTTTTTCTTGATCTATAATAGCAAATTCAGCTCATTTAATACTCTCATTTTTCAATTCAGCCCAAAAATCACATTATGGAAAAATTACATTTTTGCCCCTAAACTTTTGACATTTTACATTTTAGTCCCTAGGCTCGAAAAATGAATTATGTTCAATTTCATTAATACACATGCCTAGCCGAACTATATTTTATGCTCATACCAGCTCACATTTTTCATTACATCACACTTTTGCTACATATTTTATAACTTCTACAAATAGGTCCTTTTTGACATTTTTACTGAAAATCACTTAGCAAAAGTTGTTTTTCTAACCTCAAATTTGTATAATCTACCATTAAACATTAAAATAGACAAATATCTAACATGGGTCAAACCCTAGACTTTAATCATACTTCAAATTAGTACTAGAAATAGGTAGATTGAGTTACAAGGATCTCAAAAACATAAAAATCATTAAAAACGAGGCTAGAACAGACTTACAATCCAGTTTGGAAGCTTGAAAACACCCTAGCTATGTCTTCCTCTTGTAAATTTCGGCCAAGGGATAGAAGATGAGCAAAAATTGGCTTTTAATTTGATTTTTAATTCATTTAATTAGCCAAATAACCAAAATGCCCCTAACTTAAAACATAAAAATTCTCTTACTTCATGTCCATTTTTGTCCACTAACTTAACCAATGGTCTAATTACCATTTAAGGACCTTCAATTTAAAGTTTCATAGCAATTAGACACCTCTAGCTTCTAGAACACACATTTTTCACTTTTTTCAATTTAGTCCTTTTAACTAAATTAAGTGCCCAAACGTCAAAAATTTCGAACGAAATTTTCACGAAATCATTCCATAAAACTGTAGACCATAAAAATATAATAAAAAATTTTTACTACGTCAGTATTGTGGTCTCGAAACCACTATTCCAGCAAGACCCAAAATCGGGCTGTTACAACTCTCACCCTTAGGGATTTTCGTCCCCGAAAATCTTACCAAAAAATAGGTTTGGGTACTGTTCTCGCATAGTTTCCTCAGGTTCTCGCATATTTGTGTCGTTGCAACAAATCTTTAACTAGGGCTATGTTTTTATTTCTCAACTGTTTAACTTCCCGAGCCAAAATCTTGCTCGTTTCTTCACCATAAGTCATATCGGGTCGAATCTCAACCTCTATCGGAGAAATCACATGTGAAGGGTCTGATCGATAACATCGCAACATTGACACATGAAATACATTGTGAATCCTTTCCAACTTTGTCGGCAAATCTAATCGGTATGCCACTGCCCTATTTTCTCAATAACCTCATACGGCCTAATGAAATGTGGACTTCACTTGCCTTTATGGCCAAACATCAGAATCTTTTTCCACGGAGATACTTTCAGGAATACTTTATCACCAATCTGAAATTCGATCCATTTTCTTTTCAAATCTGCGTACGACTTGTCGATTTGAGGCGGCTATCAAGTAATCTCGTATTACCTTTTCTTTTTCTTAGGTTTCTCTAACCAAGTCAACTCGGTGAATCTGTTTCTCACTAAGCTCTGTCCAATACAACGGAGTTTGACACTTGGAGCCAAAAAATGCCTCATACGGTGCCATCTTTATACTCGACTGAAAACTGTTGTTATAAGCAAATTCGACTAAAGGTAGATATTTTCCCAACTACCTTCGAACTCTAATACAATAGCGAAACTTATCTTCGAGTACCTAAATCGTCCTCTCAGATTGACCGTCGATTTGCGGATGAAAAGCGGTGCTAAAATTCAACTTTGTACCCAAAGCTTCTTGCAACTTTTTCCAAAAATGTGAAGTAAACCTCAAATCTATATCCGAAATAATAGAAATAGGTACTCTGTACAATTTCACAATCTTAGCAATATACAATTTGCCTAATTTATCAAGTGAATAATTCGTACGTACCAGAATAAAATAAATCGATTTCGTTAATCTATCACCAACGACCCAAATGACATCTTTCTTTTTCAGAGTCAAAGGTAAACCCGTCACGAAGTACATCGTAATTCTATACCATTTCCACTCTGGTACCATCATAGGCTGAAGTAAACCCTAAGTTACTTGGTGTTTGGCTTTCTCTTGCTAACAAATCAAACATTTCGATACAAATTTAGACATATCTTGTTTCATACCTGACCACGAATACAGTTTCTTCAAATTATTATACATCTTTGCACTTCCTGGATGAACAGATAAACAACCATTATGTGCTTCATAAAAAATCTTTTGAATAATCTCATCATTTTCTGGTACACATACTCTATCTCGAAACATTAAGCAATCATCAGAACCAATCCGATAGTCTGAATCACTACTCGATTCACACATAGCTCTTTTGGCTTGTAACTCACTATCACTTTTTTGAGCTTCATAAATTTGCTGAAGAAACACTAGTCTAGCTCTCAACTCGGCCAAAATTGAACCATCATTAAACAAAGTCAATCTCGTACTCATAGCTCTCAAAGCAAATAAGGACTTTTTGCTTAACGCATCTGCGACTACTTTCGCCTTTCTGGGATGGTAGTCAATCACTAGCTCATAATCTTTTAGTACCTCGAGCAATCTCTATTACCGTAAATTCAGATCTTTCTGAGTTATCAAATACTTTAAACTTTTATTATCGGTATAGATGTGGCACTTCTCACCGTACAAATGATGACGCCAAATTTTCAAAGGAAAAACAATGGCGGCTAATTCCAAATCGTGCATCGGATCATTTTTCTCGTGCAGTTTCAACTGTATCGAGGCATAAGCTACCACTTTGCCCTCTTACATCAACACACATCCTAATCCATTCAGTGACCCATTGCTATAAATCACAAACTCCTTTCCCAGTTCAGGTTGCACTAAAACTAGCGCCTCGATCAACAATGCTTCCAACTTCTCAAAACTTTGCTGACATTTTTCGGGCCATTCAAACTTAACATCTTTTTGCAACAGCTTAGTCATAGGAGTAGCAATCATCGAAAATCTTTTGAAAAAACGTCAGTAATAACCGGCTGAGCCCAAAAAGCTTCTGACCTCTGATACATTCTTCGACGGTTTCCGATAAACAATTGTCAATATCTTACTTGGATCAACCTGAATATTGTCTCTAGAGACAATATGTCCCAAAAATCCAACTTTTCAGAGCAAAAACTCACTTTTACTGAATTTAGCAAATAATTTCTTATCTCTCAAAGTCTGCAGTACAGTTCTGAAATGCTCGGCATGCTCAGACTCGTCTTTAGAATAAATTAAGATGTCATCGATGAACACAACCACAAAGTTTCTAAAAACGGTCGGAAAATTCGATTTCATCAAGTCCATAAAAACAACAAGAGCATTAGTTAGTCCAAAAGCCATGACAAGAAATTCATAGTGCTCGTACCTCGTTCTGAAAGTGGTTTTTGGCACGTCTGGCTCTTTAACTATCAACTGGTAGTAGGTAGACCTCAAATCAATCTTTGAAAACACTGTTGCCCCTTTCAACTGATCAAACAAGTCATCAAGTCTTGGCAAAGGATACTTGTTCTTTATAGTCACCTTGTTAAGCTGTCGGTAATTGATACAAAGTCTCATGGATCCATTTTTCTTCTTGACAAATAATACCGGTGCACCCCATGGTGAAAAACTCGGTCTCCCAAATCCCTTATCCGTCAATTCTTGTAATTGAGACTTAATTTCCTTTAACTTAGTTAGAGCCATTCTATACGGGGCTGTCGATATCGGGGAAGTCCTTGGTACTAAATCAATACCAAACTCAACTTCTCTAAACGGTGGCAACCCAGTCAACTCTTCTGGAAAAACATTCAGATATTCACTAACTACCGCCACTGATTCAATTTTCAATTCAGACACTGTTGTATTCAACACATAAGCTAGATAAGCTTCACAACCATTTCTTACATATCTTTGGGCAGTCATTGAAGAAATCACAACTAGTAACTCAACCGACTCATCTGAATCAATTCGAAGAATTTCACCATTCTCACATTTCAATTTAATAATTTTTCCTCTACAATTCACTACAAAACCATGCAGTGTCAACCAATCCATACCCAAAATGGCATCAAACTCATCAGATGGCAACAACATTAGGTCAACTGAAAAATAATGACCTCAAATCATCAATGGAAAAATTCTTGCAAACTTTATCAACTAGCATATATTTACCTAATGGGTTTAACACTTTAATCACAAATTCAGTAAACTCAACAGGCAAGTTCTTACTAGCTATTAATTTCATGCAAACATAAGAATGAGTCGATCCAGGATCAATCAATACAAATACATTAGTATTATAGAGAGAAAGAGTACCAGTGATAACATCGGGAGATGTCGCTTCTTCACGAATATGGATAGCATAGGCTCCAGCAGGTGCCTTGGCCTCAGATCTTACAACTGTATCTTTTGTCACACTTTTACTACTAGCTCCATTTCCCATGTCCCTTGGTGCTCTCCCTTTAGAGGCAGTGTTGCCCGATCTTGCAGTTTGAAACTTATCCTTTTCAACCATCTCTGGGCAATCTTTAATAAAGTGGTCGTGAGAGCCACACTTGAAACAAGCCCAGTCATACATTCTACATTCGTCGGTGTGTCGTTTGCCACAGTGCAGACATTTAGGTCTACCAGACTTAACATTACCAATGCTCGCTACTGATGTAGTTTGGGATTTAGAATCTGAGTATTGCTTCCCATGATCTTTGTTAGGATACGCAGCTGAAGCACTCGATCGAGCATACAAATATCTCAATTTCTTAGACTAAGATTGAAATGACTTATTCATCAGCCTTTTTCTTGCACCTCTATCCTCAAACTCAGCTTTTCTCTTTTCCTTGCTTAATTCTTCAACTTTACAAGCTCGGTCGAATAGCACCATAAATTCTTTCAGCTCAAGAACTCTAACTAACAATCGGATGTCCTCATTCAACCCATCTTCAAACCTTTTACACATGATAGCCTCAGTGGAAACACACACCTGAGCATACTTACTGAGCCTGACAAACTCTCATTCATACTAGGTTACAAAAATTTGTCCTCATTCAACTCATCTTCGAACCTTTTGCACATGATAGCCTCGGTGGAAACACACTCCTGAGCATACTTACTAAGCCTGACAAACTCTCATTCATACTCGATTACAGACATTCGGCCCTGTTTCAGCTCTAAAAATGCTTTACATTTCTAATCAATGAACTGTTGGCTGATATACAAAAATGGACATGAAGTAGGAGAATTTTTATGTTTTAAGTTAGGGGCATTTTGGTCATTTGGCTAGAATTTAAAAGCCAATTTTTGCTCATCTTCTACTCCTTAGCCAAAATTTACAAGAGGAAGACATAGCTAGGGTTTTCCAAGCTTCCAAGCTCAATTGTAAGTCCATTCTAGCCCTGTTTTTAATGATTTTATGGTTTTAAGATCCTTGTAACTTGATCTACCTATTTCTAGTACTAATTTGAAGTACGATTAAAGTCTAGTGTTTGACCCATGTTAGATATTTGTGTTTTTTGATGTTTAATGGTAGATTATAAAAATTCGAGGTTGGATAAACAACTTTTGCTAAGTGATTTTCGGTAAAAATGTCAAAAAGGACCTATTTGTAAAAGTTATAAAATTTGTAGTAAAAGTGTGATGTAATGAAAAATGTGGGCTGGTATGAGCACAAAAAATAGTTCGTCTAGGCTTGTGTATTAAAGAAATTGAACATATTTCATTTTGCAAGCCTAGGAACTAAAATGTAAAATGTCAAAAGTTTAGGGGAAAAATGTAATTTTTCCATAATGTGATTTTTGGGCTGAATTGGATAATGCGAGTATTAAATGAGCTGAATTTGCTATTATAGATCACGGAAAACGAAGTTCAGATCTAGATCGGGGGAAAAATAAAGTGTTTGACGATTAGGTCCATTTTCACTCTTTTTGTACCTAGGTAAGTTCGTATGTAAATAATGCAATGTTATATTTGTATTTTAATGTTTTGATATTGCATGAAATGTATGATTGATTCTATGAGTATATTCAACGGAGTTCCGGTAAGAGAGAAATCCCAATTGAATCTTAGGGATAGATTAGGATACTAGTGACATGTCACTAGGAACCCATGTGATTATGTGATTTATGTGTCCAGGGTGCTGGTCCTGTATGTCCTACCGATGCCTGGGTATACCTGCATATGCTGCGGATACCTGACAGCTTGTGTGAGCAGCACTGTCTAGTTACGTCTTGACTGACAGCTTATGTAAGCAGGCCTGTGGATTTGCACGAGAGCAAGCTTATATGTGTTATGAGAATTGTGATAGCATTGGCCACATATGTGGTACTTATGTGCAACGTTTTCCATGTATCCGATAGTATTCCAAGTGGTTCAACAGGTATGTCAAAGACGAGAAATTATGTGATTATGTTATGAATTGGTATAGGTATGTACGAAAAACTCAAAGGAAATGAATTCGGTATATGATGAACTATTTGTAAGAATGTGAATGAGTATGTTATGTTCATGAGGTTTTAATGACATGTAGGTTAATATATGTATGTTAGTTATATGGCAATTGTATGGTTTATGTTGTTCATTATTTGCATATGAACTTACTATGCTATATAGCTTACTCCCTTTTCTTTCCCTTTTCTTATAGTGTCACCAAGCTAGCTCGGGATTGGAGATCGTCGGAGATCCATTTACACTATCAACTATTATTTTGGTACCAATGAATTCAACATTTCGAGTTATGGCATGTATAGGGGATTTGGTCATTTTGTTATGTGTCATAATTGATTTGGCCAAATGTGTTGCCTTATATTGGTTGAAAGCTCATTTTATATAAGGCCATTGGAAATTGGCTATTATTGGTTAAGAATATTCTTATGATAATGCCTTTCATGGATGTGGGAACCTACTTGATTTGAGTTGATAAGTAAGTGATGTTTGTGTATGATAGATGGTAGGATGTAAATGATGTGTTGTTGTCTTGGTTGTAGCTGATTTGGTTGTATGAATAGGCTTAGTTTGGTGCTATGTTATGTTGTGTAGGTGTGTACATTAAATAGTGGGAAAAAGGCTTGGTAAATAGCCTTATTTTTGTCCACAAGGGTAGGCACACAGGCATGTATGGCCTGCCCCATAGGCATTTGTTTCGACCGTGTGTCCCCTGCACCTTAATTTTGAGAAACAGAATGTCCAGAATATAGCACAAGAGCAGAGACACGGGTGTGTGTCTCAGCTGTGTGTGCTACACAGCCTTGAACATAGGCGTATGTCTCAACCGTGTGTAGTCTGCACCTATTTTATGAACCCTAAAGCCCTGTAACATGAAAAATTTTCTAGGTTTTGTAAAATTTTTTAAAGTTCTCGGTTTAGTCCCGAACCAATTCCAAAGTATGTATTGAGCTTTGTAAGATCCTTTTAGGGATGATATGAATGTGTATGAAAATTTTTAACTTGAATGGAAATTTATGACTCGAAAATGTATGTTTGCTTGTGTTTATGTCCAGTAATGTCTCGTACCCTGTTCCGGTATTGAATAAGGGTAAGGAGTGTTACATTTAGTGGTATCAGAGCTACAGTTTAGTCAATTCTTGGACTAACGTAGCGTGTGTGAAAGTCTAGCTATACATGCCGTAAATAAATCGTGATAGTGTGATGACTCCTGACAATTTTAAAATGTGTTTTCATATAGTAAATGGATCCCAATCGAGCTAAAGCTGATGAGGTAGACATTAATGCGCTGACTCCTGCTCAAGGGGCAGTGCCGTCTAAAAGTAGACCTTCCACGATTATTCAAGAAGGAAAAGAAATGGCTAAAGAAGCCTTCCTCCACATGATGAACGAGTGGTATACGGAGTTTGTTCGAACAAATTTGAATGCTCAACCCCCTCCACCCCACCTATTCCTTAGCTGGTTCCCATAGCTCCATAAGGTATGGAATTTGTAGGAGTGAATAAGCCTCTGGTTGGTAAGATTCGAAAGCATGGGATTGAAGATTTTAGGGCAAATGTTGACGATGATCCCGAGAAGGCAGAATTTTGGCTTGCAAATTCTATCAAAGTATTCGATGAACTGTCTTGCACATCGGATGAATGTCTGAAATGTGCCATATCACTTCTAAAAGACTCAGCATACCAGTGGTGGAAAACCCTTGTGTCAGTAGTACCGAGAGAGAGGGTTAATTGGGAATTCTTCCACAATGATCTAATGACCTTCAATTTAAATTTTCATAGCAATTAGACACCTCTAGCTTCTAGAACACACATTTTGCACTTTTTTTTTGCAATTTAGTCCTTTTAACTAAATTATGTGCCTAAACGTGAAAACTTTCGAACGAAATTTTCACAAAATCATTCCATAAAACTATAGACCATAAAAATATAATAACAAAAAATTTTACTGCATCGAATTTGTGGTCTCGAAACCACTATTTCTACTAGACCTAAAATCAGACTATTACAATATCTATTTGATCCTTGTAGCTACTAGAATTCAACTTTCACATTTTATGCAATTTAGTCGTTCTCGTAATTAGGCACTAAATCGATAAAATTTTCGTACCAAAATTTTCACATTTCATATCTATCATAATAAAAAACCATAAAATAAAATAAAAGTAAATTTTATTTTCGACTCGGCTTTGTGGTCCCGAAACCACTGTTCCGATTTCACCAAAATTTGGGATGTTACAACTCTCCTTTCTTTAAGAAATTTTTGTCCTCAAAAATCTTATCAGTAATAAGATTCAGACATTACTTTCTCATTGTTTCTTCTGATTCCCAGGTAGCTTTTTCTATATCATATCATTGTCAAAGAACTTTCACTAAAACTACCTTTATAAAATTTTCATTTCTTTCACTTTACATGCCAGAATTTCATTCAATCTTTCACTGTAAATCATGTCAAGCTGAGTTTCAATATTTATCGAAGGAATAACATGTGATGAATTAGATCGTTACCATCATAACATAATCACAGGAAAACATTATAAATTCTGTCAAGATCTGACAATAATGCCAATCAATACGCAACAAGTCCGATTCCTTTCAATATCCTCATATGACTCAGTAAGCCGCAGACTCAATTTTGCCTAAACAACCAATCTGAATAACTTGGCAAATTTTTAGAAATACCTTATCACTATCAGAAACTCTATTTCTTTTCATTTTAGATTCACATCAGATTTCTGACAATCCAATACTGCTTTTAAACTGTCTCAGATCACTTTCACCTTTCTTCGGTTTCAAAGAATCAAACCAACTACATGTATCTTTTCTCATTGAATTCACTCTCATGTATCTTTAATACTTGACTGTTAACTGTTATAACAAGCAAATTCAACCAACGACAAATATTTCCTTTTCAATTGCCTTTGAATTCAAGTACACAACATTTAAGCATGTCTTCCAAAATTTGAATCATATGTTCAGATTGATTATCCATCTGAAAATGAAATACGATACTAAAATGTAATCGTATACCCAGAGTTTGTAACTTGTTTTTCAAGGTCGGAATATAAACTGTAGATCTCTATCAGAAATAACAGAAACTAGCACATCATATAATCTATCAATCTCATAAAAAGATAATTCAAGCGATCTATCAAATGAAAAATCCATTCATATCATGATAGAATGTGCAGGCTTTGTCGAATAATCGACAATTACTCAAGTAGTATCTTCCTTTTTCATAAACAAGGATAATTCCGATATAAAGTTCATAGTAACTTTGTCTCATTTCCATTTTGGTATTTTCGCTATCCATAACTATCTGGAAAGTATCCTCTTTATCTATTGATACATCCAACATTTAAATACAATTTCAAAATTACCACATTTCACTCTGAGCTGCTAATACATCCTTTTCAAATCATTATGCATTTCATCATTCCTCAGTTAAACAGACATAGAACCACTGTAGCCATTCATGTAAAATTTTTCGTAAAAGTTCCAAATTCTTCAGTACATGAACTTTGTTTCTGAATAACAGGCATTTCTCAATTCTACTTTGAAATTCTGAATCAGAAATTTTTTCACACAGTATTCATTTAACTTACAACTCATTATCACTTTTCTAAGTTTCACTGTTCCATTGTAGAAACATCGGTTAAGCTCTATACTCAACTAAAATTATTCTTTCATCAGACAATAGCAATAGAGTATTTATTGCTCAATAAGAAAACAAAGAATTTTCTACTCAACATATCAGCAACTATATTTACTTTTCCTGAATGATAATCAATTACCCAAATCAGGGTCTTTCAATAATTCAAGCCATATATGCAATCTCAAAGTCAAATCTTTTAGTAACATCAGGTTCTTCAAATTTTTATGATCAGTACTTATATGATATTTTCACCATATAGATACTGTTACCAAATTCTCAGTGCAAACACAATAATTGTCAACTCAAGATCATATTTCAGGTAATTCTTTTTCCCGTAGTTTTATCTGGCTAGAAGTATAGACCATTTCTTTACCTTTCTTCAT
This sequence comes from Gossypium bickii, assembly GCA_025503065.1. NCBI lineage: Eukaryota > Viridiplantae > Streptophyta > Magnoliopsida > Malvales > Malvaceae > Gossypium > Gossypium bickii. Next base: position 106,904,506 of record CP106710.1, on the reverse strand, counting down.
CAAAACACAGTTTAATCTATTCAATGATGTATCACTGTAATAATAAATTCCTTACCCGATTCAGACTGAACCAGAACTAAGGTTTCGGTCATCAGGGCTTCCAACTGATCAAAGCTTTACTAACATTTACCAGTCCATTCAAATCTTACATCTTTCTGTAATAACTATGTCATCAATGCAGCCATTTCAATTATTAACACCGAAGTTTTGAATTTTTCCAAAGCCACAACTCTCAGACAGATTCAAAACCATAGTGCTATATTATGACCGCCATTTCAACTGTATAAGTAAAGCAAGATTCAAAACCATAGTGCTATATTATGACCGACATTTCAACTGTATAAGTAAAGCAACACTTCAATATCAATAGTGTGTCTCAAATTAGATGAGAGAGGACTGAAAGTGGCCCTAATAATAACCAATGCAATAATATAGTTTCTATAATCCGTGTCACATATTACCAAGTTCCTATGATCAAGTCAGAATTCATAACGGTAATAAGTATAATTACCACTGACCAATGAATATCTTTCACAAATAAACCATGCTTGAATAATAGAGAGATTGATGATATCTTGGAGAAAATTCAGAAGAGAAATATTACACATACTCAGTAGAAACGACTATGACAAAGATAATACAATTTTGCATATTCGAAAATCAAGGCTTCAATCAGTAGAAGTAGAAGATGATATCATATGAACCTTATCATCCAATATTATACCAATCATGATGAATTATAAAGCCCAACTAAGGTAGAGCAATACCACTCATGAATCAACCAGACTTACAGTAATTCCATCTATCATAATTTACTAGCTTTGCAATGTGATAAATACTGTATCTATACATGCACAATTTCATATGTCTTTGAGAATAATAAAACATATAGAGTACCTAGGAAATGTTGTTGTAATATCCATAATTATAAAACTGCATTCAAATATTGGTGCAATTCCATCACTATTCCACTGACTAATAAGGTCATCAATAATCTTACATCATTCAGTTTACCGAAAGAGTCAATTCAGAAGATTTTTCGGCTAATCCATTCTGTTCATATCATGTCTCGATAAGTCAATTACTCACGAATAACTTCTTCACTAACAATGACATCACATATTCAGAAAAATCTTCAGAAAAATTTGATATCTCTTTTAATACCGTCTTTACTTATTAACCCATTCTCATTCTGACTACATCATTAGTAATTCAGCCTTTGAACTCTTTAGTTCCACATTCATGAGCTTAATACATATAAATCTTGTAAATTTCATTGCATATCACTATACTAGTAAGGGGGTGGAGATCGTAAGCCTAAAAAATTTAACTTTCATATATATGCTCATATAACATAACACTTATCATCTAATAACTTCCATGTACAAATATCATCTTTTCATACTTTCATACATCTATTGTTATGTATAATCATTTTCTTATATTTCATGTAATATTCTCTTCATATCATATTTCCGTATCATATATATATTATTCTATGTCAAATTGTCTTAATTCATATTTGCCATTGTCAAAACTTTACCCATTGAATTTATTCGAAATATCGATGGATACATAGGTAGTACACTTGAAGTGTACAAATAAGGATCCGTCAATTCATATTCAATGGTACCCATAAGGTACTATCTCATACAGTACACTCTTGAGCCACACATGTAATCAACGATATTACAAATCCAAGCTAAATCCCTTTTTACGACATATGCTCCAAGGAGCTCGATCTGGATTACCTGTCCGAGCTAAATCCAAACCATAACATATGCTTGAGAGGACTTTTATCAGGATTATCTGTCCAGGCTAAATCCTTTTTATAATGAGGTTAATAGGATTACTCGTTCGAGCTAAATCCCATCCGCAACAAATGCAGGACCTCATTCATTTCAGGAAATCACGTATCCATCGATTTTCCATTTATTCAACCAAGATTTAACATTTTCAAGCATTTTCTGGTATGTGATTATTTCATACATCTATAACATCCATATAATTCAAATGATCACATTCCATATCCATTCCAAGCATAAAGGTATCATTTTCATCGTTTACTCATTTTCATCTATCGGGCATTATCATTTAAATTAGACATTTTTATTTATCGGGCTTGATCGGATATGAAATTCATTCACATTTTTTAAATTTATATAATTCACATAAACAAAATCAATGCAAGCATGTAAATAAACACAGTTTAGTTACACGAACTTACCTCGACAAAGGTTCGTGTACAAACATCTACTAATCTGACTTTTTCCTCTTTTCCTCGTTCTAACCCTGAATTGGGTCTATCCGGATCTACACGAGTAAATTTAACATTAATTTATCATATTTCACATTCAAACAGACTCAATTTTTACCCTAGGCAAAATTACCATTTATCCCCTAACTTTTCCATAAATTCCATTTTTGTCCCTAGGCTCGGAAAATAAAACTTGTGCAAATTACTCCCTATTCCAAGCCTAACCAAAGCCCTATTACAAAATTTAAAGGACATGTATTCATAAAATTTTAAAATTTTTCCTTCAATTTCACAAGTTTACATTTTAGCCCCTAAATCATGTTTTCATCAAAAATCACTTTGTAAAAGTTGTTTATCTATCAGTAATCTTTCATTTTCAACCATAAATTTCTAATTTCCAACATATACATCCATGTCCATTTTCATTCTTTGATAACTTTTCAAATTAATCCCCCAAATAGATAGTTTAGATTATCTCAATTCCAAAAATATAAAAATCATTAAAAACCGGACTTAATTTCATACCTTATTGAGCTTGAAAAGTTTTCTTCCTCTCTCCTAGGGTTTCCATGGAAATATTTGGGCAAGATGATATGAAAATGTTTTCTTTTTCATTTAATTAAATTGTCATTTAACAACTTTTCATCTTTCCAATTTAGTCCTTAGCCTTTTTTTATATTTCCATGGATGAGTCACCAAGAAAAATCTACATACTTTTCTTAATGGTATTATTACCATATAAGGACCTCTAGTTTTGAATTCCACAGCTATTTGATCCTTGTAGCTACTAGAATTCAGCTTTCACATTTTATGCGATTTAGTCCTTCTCGTAATTAGGCACTAAATCGATAAAAGTTTCATACCAAAATTTTCACATGTCATATCGATCATAATACGGACCATAAAATAAAATAAAATAAAAATAAATTTTATTTTCGGCTCGAATTTGTGGTCCCAAAACCACTATTCTGATTTTATCGAAATTTAGGCTGTTACAGTAAGGTCATATGGTTAAAGTGTAATAATTATATTGAGTTGATGAATGATGATATGCATTTAATATGTTGTTAAAAAATGGAATGTTGTTAAATTTATTATTTATTTAGTATATTATTGAATAAAAAATAAAATATTAAAATATTATGATTTGAAATGAGCATCCGGCTAAAGTGAGACGCAGGATTAAGTACGATCATTCTGTGCAAAGGAGGAACTGACGGTAAATTACTCAGGTAAACCGAGGTTTATCATTTGTTGCGAACTTTTGTGTTTACTTTCTGCTTAGCTCTCATGAACTTCAGTTAACTCATGAGTTTCCGTTTAACCCTAATGGATTTCAGTTCAGCTCTTATGAGCTTTCGTTCAACCCTTATGGGTTTTCTTTTGCACTTGTGTGCTTCTGTGCACCCTTTGGGCTTCTGTATATAATGTACTCATATCCGTAAGTCGTTCTCAGATTTGGTAACGTCGATAAGTGACATATGAAATTAGTATATGAGAACTTAAAGTTATTGATGGCTTTGATGTGAATTAAGTAAATTCCTAAATTGAAGTTGTGGTTGGCAGGAAATGTAATTTGAATGATTTATTTACTTGATTTGGCTATAATATGTTCAATGTTCAGTAAGATTTATGTTTAAAACCAACGAACTTACTAAGCTTCATTAAGCTTACTTGTGTTTGTTTAATGTCTTTGTAGATTAACGTGAGGTTGGGGAATTGGATTAACACATCGAGCCACACTATCTAGCTTGTTCTGTTAGTTTTTGCAATGTATATTTTCATTTATATGGAATGTATAGGGTGATACTGGTTTGTGTAAATATTAAGAGTTATATTTTGTTTACATTTCAACCCAACTTATATGAGTAAGGATAAATCATGTAAGAAGCATGTTTGAAATGTTTAGATGATGGACAAATAATAGGTCTATTGAGGCATGGTTACATATACACACCTAGGTGTAAGTTGTTAATTTGGTAAGTTAAGATATTTGATTATATGTGATGATATGTTAGATATAAGAACTTGGTATTGGCTTGAATTGAGGGACTTGTATGATTTGTGAGTGTAAAATTTGTTGTGCATAGGTTGATACTAAGATTGGGTGAGAAAAGTGGCTTTAAAATGACCTATTTTTGTCCACATAGGCAGAGACACGAGCGTGTGTCTCAGCCGTGTGTGACACACGGCCTGGCACATAGGCATGTGATCTGGCCGTATGTCCCCTGCACCTTGAAATTTCGAAACAGAATGCCCAGGTTTTACAAACGGCCTAGCACACGGGCGTGTGACTTGGCTGCGTGACCGAAGTCGGAGAGTTACACAGGTATGGACACGGGCTAGGACACAACCATGTTCCTCACATTGAATGCCCACACGGCCTAGGCGTGTGTCCCCTGTACCTAGGAAATTTTTTGAAATTTTGCGAAAAATTCTCTAAGTTTCCAACTTAGTCCCGGTTTGTTTCTAACACATAAATTGGGCCTCGAGGGTCCATTTAAGGGACAATTTGATTGAGTATGATTTGTTTAGGATATAAATAATAAATGCCATGAATGAACTATATTTGTTTTGTAAACTCCGATAATACTCCGTAACCCTGTTTTGGCGACGGATATGGGTTAGGGGTGTTATTTTTATTGGTATTAGAACTCAGTTTAGCCGATTGTCGGAATGAATATAATGTGTAAAGTGTCTAGAAATACATGCCATATAAATTTCTGATAGTGTGATGTGTATGATCTGATCTAACCCTTGTTTTTCTTATAGATTGTAAAGATGTCAGATAGATCTGAATATGTTGAACATGATGAAGCTAGTAGTAGAGTACAGACATCTAAACATGGGACAAGTAGTAATGTCTTAGTTCCTTCGTCTCAAAAAGAAGAGCTTAAAAATATGTTCTTTGGGTTTATGAATCAATGGTTTAGTGAATTCATGCAAGAAAGAAATATGGCTCAACAACCTCCTTCCCCTACTATACCACCTGTAGAGCCTCCGGTTGCACTTCCACCTCCTTCGATGACTGAATCTAGTAAACATACTCCGATAAAAAAACTCAAAAAGTGTGGAGCCGAAGAATTTCGGGGTAGGTTTGATGATTCTGTGAAAGCTGAATATTGGCTTCAAAACACGATAAGAGTTTTTACGAAAAAAGCTTGTTCTCCCGAAGATTATCTTAGATGTGATGTGTCACTACTTAAGAAAAAGCTTATAATTGGTGGATGACTAAAATGGCCATGGTGTCAAAAGAGAAAATTACCTGGGAATTCTTTCAGAATGAATTTAAAATGAAATATGTCAGCAAGAGATACTTAGATAAAAAGAAGAGGGAATTTCTTGACTTGCAACAAAGAAACAAGTCAGTAGCCGAATACGAGAGGGAATTGTATGCCTCAACAAATATGTTCAAGAAATTGTACCAACTGAAGAAGAAATGTGCATTCAGTTTGAAGAAGGGTTAAATAATGAACTCAGAATGATGATTGGGGGCACAGAAATACGAGAATTTGTCATTCTGTCAGATCGTGCTCAGAAAATGGAAGACGTGTTCAATAGAAAAATGCAACGGGATAGAAAAAATAAAGAATCATACAAAAGAAGCTCCTCCAAGTCACTTTCAGCTTTACCTACGAAAAAATCGAGAGATCATTTTAGTCAAGCCACTCTAATACCAGAACAATCAAATAAGAATAAGACGACTCAACAAGATCATGGGGTAACTAATAGACCTGCTGTTAGTGTGGGCAGTGTACAGAATACTCCTAGGCCCAAATGTAAATATAGTGGAAAATATAATCCTGGTGAATCTAGAGGCAAAGCAGGGGCTTGTTGTAACACCCTAACCCGTATCCATCGCCAAAATAGGGTTACGAAGCATTACTGAAATATACAGATCAAGTAAATAGATATTTCATTTTATACAATATTCATTTCAGAAATCAAACATAAAGTCCCTTATATGAACCCTCGAGTTCCAAAATGTGTATTAGACACGAGTCAAGACTAAATCGGGTACTCAAAATTTTTCGCAAAATATCAAACTTTTTCTTAAGTGCATGGGTCACATGCCCGTGTGGTCAAGCCGTGTGGTTCACAAGGCAAAGGGACACGCATGTGTCTCAGACCATGTAACTCTCTAACTTAGGTCACACGGCCAAGCCACATGCTGGTGTGCTAGGCCATGTGTAAATACCTGGGCATTCTATTTTGAAATTTTAAAGATGCAGGGGACACACGGCCAGGTCACACGCCCATGTGCTAGGCCGTGTGTCACACTCAATCAAGTTGATTGAATGTACCCGTGTCTATGCCTGTGTGGACAAAAATAGGTTATTTCTCAATCCATATTTCTCACCCCATTTTGTCATCCTCCTACACCAATACTTTAACACATTTACAAGCTATTATAGGTCATTTAACCCAACTCAAAATCAAGTCCTATACATGATATAATACCTTATATAATCAAGTATACACACTTACTTAAATTACCAAATTCACATATATGCATATCTTATCAAATATGCTAACTCTTACGGGTCTATGCACGGGCGTGTCTCTTCTTGCACGGGCGTGTTAACCCTGTACAAAAAAGAATTTTTTTAAGATTGGAAAAGTTCCAATATAGTCTCGGGAGCCTTCGTGTGTATGAGTGAGGCCTCGTAAGTCGAGATTGAGGTTGTTGAGGTGACTTAAGAGAGTAGTCACAATGAGCCTAAGTGGCGATCAAGTGGTTTTATTATGGTAATGCCTCGGGCTCGGTTCTGGTGTCAACTCGGGTAAGGGGTGTTACAGTTAGTGGTATTAGAGCTATGGTTTAGTCGGTTCTAGGACTACCGTAGCGGGTGTAAGATTCTAGCTATACATGCCATAAGTGTACTATGATAATGTGGTGGTTTCTGATGATTTTAAAACTTGTTTTGTATAGTATATGGATCCCGATCAATTTACTGCTGATGAAGCAGCTAGTAATGCGCCGGCTCCTGCGCAAGAAACCCTGCCTGTACAAAATGGACCCGAGGTTAGGGGTCAAGGGGAAGAGGCACGGGAAGCCTTTTTCCAGGTGATGAGTAATTGGTACTCGGACTATGTTCGAGCGAACCCTAATGCTCAACTTTCGCCACCTCCTCCTATACCTCAGCCTAATCTAGTGGCTCCTCAAGGTATTAATGTTGTGAGGATATTGAAACCCCCAGTGGATAAGATTAGGAAGCACGGGGCTGAGGAGTTTAGAGCTTAGGTGGATGATGACCCTGAGAGGGCAGAGTTCTGGTTAGAGAACTCGATGAGAGTGTTTGATGAACTCTTCTGTGCACCAGAAGAAAGCTTGAAGTGTGCCGTATCCTTGTTGAGAGATTCAGCATACCATTGGTGGAAGACGCTAACGTTAGTGGTCCCGAAAGAGCGGGTGACGTGGGACTTCTTTCTAGAATAGTTCTAGAAGAAGTATATAAGCCAAAAATTTACTGATCAGAAAAGAAAGGAATTCCTTGAGTTGAAGCAAGGAAGAATGTTAGTAGCAGAGTATGAGCGTGAGTTTGTTAGGCTTAGCAAATACGGTCAAGAGTGTGTTTCGACAGAGACCATCTTGTGTAAGAGGTTCGAAGAAGGATTGAATGAGGATATCAAACTCCTAGTAGGTATTCTGGAGTTGAAAGAGTTTGTGGTGTTAGTTGAAAGGGCAAGTAAGGCCGAAGAGTTGAGTAAGGAAAAGAGAATGGCTATGAGTCAAGCCCGAGGTGCTAGAAAAAGGCCAATGGGCAAGTCATACCAAGCCCAGTCGAAAAGATCCAAAGAAGGGAATCCTCGGACAACAGCCCCAGTGGGATATTCGCATCGAGACTTGGGCAATATTTGTTCGGGTTCGAGATTCCAAGCCACCTCGATAGAAAGTGTGGGCAATACAAAGAGCAAACCGAAGTGTCCAAGTTGTGGTAGATATCACACCGGAGAGTGTTGGGGTAATAGTCAGAACTATTATAAATGTGGCTGCCCCGATCACTTTATCCGAAACTGCCCCGGGAGGGATGATAAGGAAGAGAAGCAAGAGATAGGATCTAGTGATATGTCTGTAAGAGGTAGACCACCTAGGAATTCGAGAGGTGGGAATAGTGGTAGAGGTGCATCTAAATATCCTGCTGTGAGACCGGAGGGTCGGGCAACTACGAAGACGTATACTATTCGCGCTCGCGAAGAGGCATCCTCCTCAGATGTGATAACGGGTACTTTTTCTCTCTATGACCCCTTTGTTATTGCTTTAATAGATCCAGGGTCTACTTACTCTTATGTCTGCATGAGATTAGCATCTAGTTTGAGTATGACCATTGTAATATCCGGGATTTAGGGCTTGTGCACTTTTGCTTAAGTGAATGTGCTAGTATGCTTATGAGTGTTTTGAATGTATTTTATAGATTTTGAGAACTTTAGAAGGTAGGAGAATGCCTTAGAAAACATTAGTTTTTAAATCTTGAAGTGGAGCTAGGCAAATGAGGCCCTAAAAAAATTTGTAAGGGAAATTGGACATACAAATGGGCTTGTTAAAGTGGCAAGGAGGCGCCACTTAAAGCCCTAGTAAGTGACGCCACAAGCAGTGCAAGGGGGCCTAGGTTCGAGCAGCAAGGGGAGCACTTTTGAGAGTGTTTTTGCGTCAGGCAGCAAGAGAGTTGGGCGGCACTGAAACAATAAGGAGAGGAGCATCAGTTGTGGTCAAATTCCTTTTTAAAATTCGGCTAAGGACAAGGATACTGTTTGACTCATTCAAATTATTTTGAATGAGTAGGAAGAGGAAAAATAGGAGAAAGGCAAGGGGAGATAGAGTTGAGTGTTAGCCGAATTGCTTAAGGCCATTCAAGTGCCATTTTGGTCACTTTCTTATGCCGATTTCTTTTAACATCTTTCTCTCCCAAATCTTTCACCTTTTTCTTTCATATTCAAACCCCATCAAGATTCTCTCTTTTTCCCTCTCACTTAGACCTTGGCCGAATATCCCTCTCTCAAAATCCCATCATTGCCGATTCTCCCTAAAGCCTCATACTCTCCCTTTCTTTCACTTGTTGAAGCCGAAATAGGGAATACCCTTTTCATTTCTTCCTTTTTGCTACTCAGTTTCATTTAATCGGGACTCATCAAACTTCATTCTCTTCTTCTTTTCATCAAAGGCCGAATATACAAGTGACTCCTAGCCGATTGATCATTAAACCCCAAAGTCGAAACCTATTGATCAACATCTAGCCTATATAGCCGAATCTCTCTGTGGTGTCAGGCAGGGGTGCAATCGATTTCATCATTAAGGGTAAGATCAAATATTATTCGATTTTCATTCCTTTTTCTTTTAGCCGAAATCTAGGAACTAATCCCATTAATGCACTTTGGCCGAAACTTTGAAGGAGGTTTCGGGATTCCTATTGTAGCCAACTTCAAGGGGGGATCTTTCGGGAATTTTAGATCTAAGGTAAGTGAATATGATTTTAGGCCAAAGGTCTATTGTTTTGTATTCATTAAATGTTAGAATTGGATCTAACATAGTGCTTGTAGGGATTTCGACATACCACAGACAAGTAACAATTTCGAGATTTAGATCCGCAAGGTAAGGGAGTATGAATATTCGGCCAAGGCCATATTAAGTATTAGTGATTGGTCGATTCTAACTATGGTTTTAGGGAGGAGTACGATCTGTTTCGGTAGACTTTCGGGACTCAGTGAAAATGTTAGCATCAGGTGTGTAGCCCTACACTAATTCCCAATAGATCTATGGTATTAATATTATGTATGTGTTAATGGAAATATGAAAATATGGCTAAAGGTACCATTCAATGGTACAGAGTATTCAGGTACGTTAACTACTACTACTACTATGTCAATAATGTCATTATGAACACTGAATGTGACACACATGTGAATTTGTTATGAATATGGAATAAGGTATATGGCATGATTTCTGCATGTTTCGTATTATGCATGGGCATATGGGTGATATTGAAAAGGGGAAGTGACCTGGTGGTTTTTACCACAATATCTGGTAACTCATGTCACATAATCTAAATGTGGTGACTTATGTCACATATTGTTATCTGGCGACTCTGTCACAATTTATAAGGGCGATGTGCAGTTGACTGCAGCGACTGCCTTCGATGGTGTGTAGCGGATGGAGGGTCGATTTAGTAATCCCCACGGTGTGATTGGTTGGTACGGGTGATGTGTAGAGGATGGATATTTAGGTGGGGTTGGGTTGCATCATTGATTATATTTGTTATACCTGATCTGACATGCCTAAATCATTTGTTAGTTTGTGTTGGTTGTTACACACTGAGTCTGTTTGACTCACCCCTCGTGGGCTAACATTTTGCAGGTGACACTCAGTAATGGACCGGGTCGGCAGGAACTTAGTGGTGGCCAATTCTCAGCTCAGCATTTATTTTATTTTGAGACTTTACATTTAAGTTTTGGATTTATTTTGGGTTTTGCTTTGATGTAATAAGGCCATTACTATTAGACTGTTTTATGCATGCATTTTATTTGTTTTATTATGATACGATTATTATTAAATCAAGATTTAATAACTTTTTCTTAAAAATTGAATTTTAAATGTTTTGACACTTAAACACTAACGATTTTCAATTTAAAGGTAGACTCTAAAACAACTCGGCATTTCTTTTAACTTATAGTTTTGAGGTATAATAATAAAGTTTTAATAAAGTCTAGACTTCAATAACGACACCATTTCCAATTCAATCACAACACAACCGATTTCTTTTCAAAATACTCAAATTTTCCAAATTAACAAACAAGCTTTTGAAATATTTTACTCAAGGAGCATGCCAGATCCGGTCAAGGCTTGTAGGCCAGGTTTGGGCTGCTTTAATTTGGTATCAGAGCCCAGTTTTAAACTCTCGGCCTTGGGTTTAAAGCCCATAACATTTTCAAAATTAAGCCCAAATAAGTTTTTGTGAGAATTTTTGAAATTGAGCAGGTTTTCTGGCATGGTACCTAAGTCTCCGACCCGAAGTCCACCAGGTAAGTACCCCTAACTGTTGTGTGATTTATTGTATGATTTGTATGTGGGTATAATGGGAACGTAGATTAGTGCATTAGAAGTTATTGAACCCTAGGATTAGTTTACCCCAACACAGAATTGCATAAAACTTTAAGGCCTAATCAAACAAACCTGTGAGTAAGTCGCCGAGTTAGGGTGTGGCAACCATTATGTGCATGTCTAGGATTGGATTTAGGGAGAGCTTGGTATTTAAGCAATCCTAGTGACTCACCTCCTCTTCGCTTGAATCCTACCTGGTGCGTAGTAACGGTTCACCCTAACCAAGAGGACTTATTCACGAGCTAAACCCAATAATTAAAACCCGAAAGGGACCAGCTATACTGTTTTATAAAAACCTTAGTTTTAAAATCACCAAATTACCCCTCTGATTTGTAAAAACTATTTTAGATTTTTTTTAAAAAAAAGAAAATTCGGTTTACAAAATTACTCAAATACCCCTAGTTTGTAAAATTACTAAAATGCCCTTGGTTTATGAAATTATCACACTACCCTCAACTTTTACTGAGATTTTCTTACTTTACAAAAATACCAAAAACCCCTATTTTCTGAAATATCAAGATACCCTGATTTTGAAAATTACCAAAATACCCCTATAGGACGAATTACGAAAATACCCCTGAGATTAGAACAGACGAAAATGTTCGAGTGATGAATATGTGTAGTAGATACTATTGGATGAATGTGTTTCTCTAAACTAGAGTAGAAAACTTGAAACAAAAACTCTGAAATGATCGAAAGAACTACTACTATTAAACTTCTTTACATAAAACTTCTTCGTGGGTAATCAGTGGAACAAAGACTAATGCATAAAACTTTTTAAACCAGATTAAATCACGATCATAGACATGAGTTCTAGGGGACGTGGTCGTAATGTGCGAGGGCATAGTAGAGGCAGAATGACCGTATCGGAACCCGTTAGGTCTGGTCAAGGGTCCGAAAATGAGGTACCACCACCCCTATCACCAGCTGCTGGTGTTGAGCGTCAGGATCAGAAGGGGATGATGCAGTATCGCAGGCGATTCTGCGAGTTCTTGAGATAGTGGCTGGAGCAGGTGGAGGCGTGGGAGCTCAAAAATCTGTACCCGAACAACTCCGAGCCAATGGAGCTGAGGTATTTCGTGGTGTATCTAGTGTTTCGCCCAGTATGGCTGAGTATTGGTTGGAGGCGACGGAGCGAATCATGGATGAGCTGGATATGAGCTGGATATGGCTGAGTATAGTGTCACTACTTCGCGATGAGTCATATCAATGGTGGCTCACGGTTCGGGATGGTGCTACAGCTGAAGATTTCACTTGGGAGTATTTTAAGGCGGGTATCAAAAGAAGTATGTTGGTACTAGTTATATTGATGTGTAGAGGAAGGCATTTCTGAGGCTGGTGCAGGGGAATAAGTCCGTAGCGGAGTACGAGGCAGAATTCTTAAGGTTGAGCCGGTATGCTCGAGGAATCGTGGCTACGGAGCATAAGCGATGTGTCTGGTTTGAGGACGGACTGAGGGATGACCTGAGATTGTTAATAGCACCACAGCAGGAGCGAGAGTTTGCCGTATTGGTAGAGAAGACTAAGGTAGCCAAAGAGGTTAAGGAATCTGTGAGATAGAATACGGACCAGAATAGGCAAAAGAGAGGCTTTGGATCAACAAGGTCATCCGGGAATGTTCAAAAGAGGCATAGAGTTGATGGGTCGTGAGGTCAGCAGGTTGTTACAGGAGGGCAGTATCGTACTTGTGATCAATGTGGAAAGATGCACTTAGGAGAATGTTGGAAGAAGACAGGGGGATGTTTTAAGTGTGGATCCAAGGGTAACATGATTAGGGACTGTCTCATGAAAACATACGGGAGCCGACCAACAGGTCAGGGTTTTAATCAATCTGGAAGAGGTGGGCAGCAACTACTGAGGTGTCGTGGTCCTATTGGCAGAGGTAATGGTGCTGGTAGAGGACGGGGAACACCAAGCAGAGGTGTTGGTATCATCAAGCTAGACGGCCAGTGTCCGTATATGCGATTCGTCGAAGGAAGATAGCGATGCACCGATGTTATAACAGTGCACGTTCCTTATTTCAGGTTACCCTTTATTGCTTTGATAGACATAGGGTCAACTCATTCTACGTTGCTAGTGAAGTATCTCAAACTCGCATGTGAACTTTGAGATCTGCATCTAGGAAGATGACTGCATTTAGTCCTTTTTAGGCGCATCAGTAGTGGTAGATAAGCTCTTTAAGGAAGTGCCTTTAGAAGTTCAGGGGACGCAGTTCCCAGCTAATTTAATGGAACTGCCATTCGGGGAATTTGATCTAATCTTAGGCATGGACTAGTTAGTGAAGTACCGTGCGAATGTGGATTGTGCTGCTAAACGCATGTTGTTGAGAACTTCTGACGATAAGGAAGTTGTGGTGATGGGCAAAAGACGAAACTATTTGTCGAATGTAGTATCTGCTCTTAAGGCGGAGAAGATGGTAAGGAAAGGATGTCTGGCTTTTCTGATGTTGGTCAGTGCCTTGGAAGCTAAGGAAACAACTGTTGAAAGGGTCAGAACTGTAAGGGAATTTGTGGATGTTTTTTCGAAGGAGTGCTTGGATACCCCCGGACAGGGAGGTGGAGTTTGGAATTGACTTACTGCCAGGTACAGCTCCTGTGTCAAGTGCTCCGTATAGAATGGCACCCAAGGAGTTGGTTGAGCTCAAGGCTCAAATCCAAGAGTTACTTGATCGTGGGTTTATTCGACCCAGTGTGTCTCCATGGGGAGCACCGGTCTTGTTTGTGAAGAAGAAGGACGGAACTATGCGCATGTGCATAGATTATCGTCAGTTGAGCAAGCTGACCATAAAGAACAAGTACCCTTTGCCAAGGATAGACGACTTTTTCGATCAGCTTAAGGGGGCCGCGGTATTCTCAAAGATAGATTTACGGTCTGGATATCATCAGCTTAAGGTGAAGGAAACAGATATCCATAAGACAGCTTTCCGGACAAGATACGGGCATTATGAGTTCTTAGTAATGCCGTTCGGATTGACGAACGCCCCAGCTGCGTTCATAGATATGATGAATCAGGTTTTTTAACCTTACTTGGATAGGTTTGTCGTTGTGTTTATAGACGACATCCTAGTGTATTCTAAGTCTGAGGAAGAACATGATGAGCATCTCCAGATAGTGCTGCAAGTGTTAAGGGAAAAGAAGCTATATGCCAAATTCAGCAAGTGTGAATTTTGGCTTAAGGAAGTTTCGTTGTTAGGGCATGTGGTGTCTGCAGAAGGGATAAGGGTGGATCCTCAGAAGATCGAGGCTGTGTTAGATTGGAAACCACGTAAGTCCGTGGCTGAGGTTCGCAGTTTCTTGGGATTGGTAGGCTACTACAGAAGATTCGTAGAAGGGTTCTCATCAATAGCCGCACCTTTGACGAAGTTGTTGTAAAAGGAGGTACCTTTCATATGGACAGATAAGCAACAGGAGAGCTCTGAGAAGCTTAAGGGGGTCTTGACTGAATCTCCGGTTTTGATTCAGCCTGAGGCAGGGAAGGATTTTGTGGTATATTGTGACGCTTCTCATACAAGTTTGGGATGCATATTGATGCAGGACGGGAAGGTAGTTGCTTATGCGTCTCGGCAATTAAGGCCACATGAGGTTAATTATCCGACGCATGATTTGAAATTGGCGGCAGTGGTCTTTGCTCTTAAGGTATGGAGGCACTCTCTATATGGAGAGAAGTCAGTAATCTATACAGACCACAAGAGCCTTAAGTATCTGCTGACTCAGAAAGAGCTGAACCTGAGACAGCGAAGGTGGGTGGAGTTATTAAAGGACTACGATTATTCTATAGAGTATCACCTAGGCAAGGCGAATGTAGTGGCAGATGCCCTAAGTCAGAAAGTAGTGTCGGATCTGAGGGTGATGTTTGCACATCTTAGCTTGTATGACGATAGAAGTTTGTTGGTAGAGTTGCAAGTCAAGCCGACATGGCTGAATGAGGTAAAAGAAGGACAGTTAGCAGATGATGATCTAAGTGCTAAGTTGCGGCAAGTGCAGAGTGGGGAGCTAGAAAACTATGGTGTTAGCAGTGAGGGAGTGTTGTGTTTTCGTGGCAAGGTCTGTATGCCTAAGAATAAGGAGTTAAGGCAGAGGATTCTTCAGGAATCGCATAGTAGCCCTTATGCTATGCATTCTGGAGGTAGTAAGTTGTATAGAGATCTACGGGAATAATTTTGGTGGCTTGGTCTTAAGAGGGAAGTTACAGAATTTGTAGGGAAGTGCTTAACGTGTCAGCAAGTCAAGGCTGAACACTAAGTTCCGTCAAGATTGCTTCAGCCGATAAAGATACCGCAGTGGAAGTGGGAGAGAATCACCATGGACTTCATTAGTGGGCTTCTCCTTACGCCTACTAAGAAGGACTCAGTTTGGGTGATAGTGGATCGATTGACAAAGTCCACGCATTTCATACTAGTGCGGGTTGACTATTCTTTGCAGAGGTTAGCGAAGTTGTATGTGGTAGAAATTGTAAGGTTGCATGGAGTACCGGTGTCGATTATTTCAGATAGGGATCCAAGGTTTACGTCTCGATTTTTGAAAGCACTACATCAGGCTTTAGGCACCAGGTTAGACTTCAGTACAGCATTTCATCCGCAGTCAGACGGCCAGTCTGAGCGAGTGATCCAAGTGTTAGAGGATATGCTGAGGGGCTGTGTGATAGATTTCATAGGAAGTTGGGAAGAATATTTGCCTCTAGCGGAATTTGCTTATAATAATAGCTATCAAGACAGTATTCGGATGGCACCGTATGAAGCGCTGTATGGATTGAGGTGTCGCACCCCTACGTGTTGGGCATAATTAAGGGAACGTCGAGTTTTGGGTCCCGAAATTATGGCTAAATCCGAGGAGAAGGTTAAGGTAATTCGGGCACGGTTAAAGGAGGCATCTGACAGGCAGAAGTCGTATGCTGATCTCAAGTAGAAGGAAATAGAATTTGCTATGAGAGATCAAGTGTTTTTCAAAGTTTCACCTTGAAAGAAGGTAATGAGATTTGGTCGCAAAGGGAAGTTAAGTCCCAGGCTTATAGGACCTTATCGGGTATTGAAGCGAGTTGGACTAGTGGCATACCAGTTAGAGTTGCCTCCAGAGTTGAAGCAAATGCACGATGTATTACATGTTTCTATGCTACGTCGTTATCGATCGGATCCATCTCATGTAGTGCCAGTTGAGGAGGTGGAGCTGAGACCAGATTTGTCCTACGAGGAAGAGCCAATTCAGATCTTAGAACGAGATGTGAAAGTGTTATGAAGGAAATCAGTTCCTCTAGTCAAAGTGTTATGGCGTAATCATGGATCGGAAGAAGCTTCGTGGGAGCCGGAAGAAGCAATGCTATAGCAATACCCTCACCTATTTTAGCCAGGTAATTTCGAGGTCAAAATTATTTTAAGGGGGTAGAACTCTAATATCCGAGATTTAGGGCTTGTGTATTTTTGCTTAAGTGAATGTGCTAGTATGCCTATGAGTGTTTTGAATGTGTTTTATAGATTTTGAGAACTTTAGAAGGTAGGAGAATGCCTTAGAAAATATTAGTTTTTAAGGCTTGAAGTGGAGCTAGGCAAATGAGGCCTTAAGAAAATTTGTAAGGGAAATTGGACAAACAAATGGGCTTGTTAAAGTGGCAAGGAGGCGCCACTTAAAGCCCTAGTAAGTGACGCCACAAGCAGTGCAAGGGGGCCTAAGTTCGAGCAGCAAGAGGAGCACTTTTGAGAGTGTTTTTGCGTTAGGCAGCAAGAGAGTTGGGCGGCACTGAAACACTAAAGAGATGAGCATCAGTTGTGGTCAAATTCCTTTTTAAAATTCGGCCAAGGGCAAGGATAATCTTTGACTCATTCAATTTATTTTGAATGAGTAGGAAGAGGAAAAATAGGAGAAAAGTAAGAAGAGATAGAGTTGAGTGTTAGCCGAATTGCTTAAGGCCATTCAAGTGCCATTTTGGTCACTTTCTTATGCCGATTTCTTTCAACATCTTTCTCTCCCAAATCTTTCACCTTTTTCTTTCATATTCAAACCCCATCAAGATTCTCTCTTTTTCCCTCTCACTTAGACCTTGGCCGAATATCCTTCTCTCAAAATCCCATCATTGCTGATTCTCCCTAAAGCCTCATACTCTCCCTTTCTTTCACTTGTTGAAGCTGAATAGGGAATACCCTTTTCTTTTCTTCCTTTTCGCTACTCACTTTCATTAAGTCGAAACTCATCAAACTTCATTCTCTTCTTCTTTTCATCAAAGGCCGAATATACAAGTGACTCCTAGCCGATTGATCATTAAACCTCAAAGCCGAAACCTATTGATCAATATCTAGCCTATATAGCCGAATCTCTCTATGGTGTCAGGCAAGGGTGCAGTCGATTTCATCATTAAGGGTAAGATCAAATATTATTCGATTTTCATTCCTTTTTCTTTTACCCGAAATCTAGGAACTAATCCCATTAATGCACTTTGGCCGAAACTTTGAAGGAGGTTTCGGGATTCCTATTGTAGCCGACTTCAAGGGGGGATCTTTCGGGGGATTTCAGATCTAAGGTAAGTGAATATGATTTAAGGCCAAAGGTCCATTATTTTGGATTCAATAAATGATAGAATTGGATCTAACATAGTGCTTGTAGGGATTTCGACAGATACCACAGACAGGTAACGATTTTGGGATTTAGATCCGCAAGGCAAGGGAGTATGAATATTCGGCCAAGGCCATATTAAGTATTAGTGATTGGCCGATTCTAACTATGGTTTTAGGGAGGAGTATGATCTGTTTCTGTAGACTTTCGTGACTCTGTGAAAACATTAGTATCAGGTGTGTAGCCCTACACTAATTCCTAATAGATCTATGGTATTAATATTATGTATGTGTTAATGGAAATATGAAAATATGGCTAAAGGTACCATTCAATGGTACAGAGTATTCAGGTACGTTAACCTACTACTACTACTATGTCAATAATGTCATTATGAACACTGAATGTGACACACATGTGAATTTGTTATGAATATAGAATAAGGTATATGGCATGATTTCTGCATGTTTTGTATTATGCATGGGCTTATGGGTGATATTAAAAAGAGGAAGTGATCTGGTGGTTTTTACCACAATATCTAGTGACTCATGTCACATAATCTGAATGTGGTGACTTATGTCACATATTGTTATCTGGTGACTCTGTCACATTATCTGGTGGCTATGCCACAATTTATAAGGGCGATGTGCAGTTGACTGCAGTGACTTCCTTCGATGGCGTGTAGCAGATGGATGGTCGATTTAGTAATCCCCACGGTGTGATTGGTTGGTACGGGTGATGTGTAGAGGATGGATATTTAGGTGGGGTTGGGTTGCATCATTGATTATATTTGTTATACCTGATCTGACGTGCCTAAATCATTTGGGAGTTTGTGTTGGTTGTTACACACTGAGTCTATTTGACTCACCCCTCGTGGGCTAACATTTTGCAGGTGACACTCAGTAATGGACCGGGTCGGCAGGAACTTAGTGGTGGCCAATGCTCAGCTCAGCATTTATTTTATTTTGAGACTTTACATTTAAGTTTTGGATTTATTTCGGGTTTTGCTTTGATGTAATAAGGCCATTACTATTAGACTGTTTTATGCATGCATTTTATTTGTTTTATTATGATACGATTATTGTTAAATCAAGATTTAATAACTTTTTCTTAAAAAATGAATTTTAAATGATTTGACACTTAAACACTAACGATTTTCAATTTAAAGGTAGACTCTAAAACAACTCAAAATTTCTTTTAACTTATAGTTTTGAGGTATAATAATAAAGTTTTAATAAAATCTAGACTTCAATAACGACACCGTTTCCAATTCAATCACAACACAACCGATTTCTTTTCAAAATACTCAAATTTTCCAAATTAACAAACAAGCTTTTGAAATATTTTACTCAAGGAGCATGCCAGATCCGGTCAAGGCTCGTGGGACCGGTTTGGGGTGTTTCAACCGTTGAGTCTATGGATATTGTGGTTAAGGTGTCAAACCCATTAGGAAAGCATGTGTTAGTGGACAAAGTGTATAAAAATTGTCCTTTATTGGTTGAGAATCATTGTTTCCGGCAAACCTTATGTTGTTGTCGTTTGATGAGATTGATTTAATCATTGGCATGGATTGGTTAACTACCCATAATGTCTTAGTGAACTGTGGTAGTAAGTTTATTGAATCGAAATGTGAGAGTAGAGATGTGGTTTGGGTTGAATCAAGTGGATCGAATAGTCTACCAGTGATTATTTCTTCGCTAGTGGCTGAGAAATGTTTGAGAAACAGGTGTGAATCCTACCTCACCTTCGTGTTGAATACTCGAGAGGTTGGAGTGAAGTCTGAAACAATACTGATAGTATACGAGTATCAGATGTATTCTCGGAAGAGTTACCCAGATTATCTCCAGTGAGAGAGGTCGAGTTTGGGATTGAGATGATTCCAGGAAGGACACCAATTTCAATTGATCCATATAGAATGGCTGCTTTAGAGTCGAGAGAACTGAAGGTACAGTTGCAAGAGTTGATAGATAAGGGTTTTGTAAGACCGAGTTACTCGCCGTGGGGTGCTCCGGTATTATTTGTGAAGAAGAAAGATGGGTCTATGAGATTGTGTATAGACTATAGACAGCTCAACAAGGTGACGGTGAAGAATAAATATCCTTTACCAAGGATTGATGGTCTTTTCGATCAACTGAAAGGAGCTACAGTGTTTTCCAAGATAAACCTGAGGTCTGGTTACTATCAGTTGAGAGTGAAAGAGCAAGATGTGTTGAAAACTGTATTTCGAACAAGGTATGGCCATTGTGAGTTTTTGGTTATGCCGTTTGGTTTAACGAATGCACTTGCGATTTTTATGGATCTGATGAGTTGGCTACGATTGTTTTCGCGTTAAAGATTTGGCGAAATTACTTGTATAGTGAGAAGTGTCAAATCTTTACAGATCACAAGAGTTTAAGGTATTTGATGGATCAGAAGGATCTAAATTTGAGGCAGAGGTGGTGGCTTGAGTTATTGAAAGACTATGAAATAGTGATTGATTATCACCCGAGAAAAGCGAATGTGGTTGTGGATGTCCTGAGTAGGAAATCCTTGTATGCTCTAAGAGTTAGGAGCACGAGTTTAACAATAGCTGATGATGGTGCTATTTTGGTAGAGTTGAGAGCTAAGCCATTATTTGTTCAACAGATATGTGAGGCTCAGAGAAATGACAGTGAGATGCAAGGAAAGAGAGCTAAGTGCAGATTAAAAAGTGATTCTGATTTTCGAGTGGGCTCGAATGGTTGTTTGTTGTACCGTGACAGAATTTGTGTACCTAAAGATGAAGAGTTAATCTGAAAGGTTTTGCATGAGGCACATTGTGGTTATTTGTTAGTACACCAAGGCAGTATGAAAATGTACAATAACTTGCCAAAGTTTTATTGGTGGCCGGGTATGAAAAGAGATATTTCAGAATTTGTGGCAAAGTGTCTGATTTGTTAACAGGTGAAAGCTGAGCATCAAGTGCCTTCAGGATTGCTTCAGCCTGTAATGGTTCCCGAATGGAAGTGGGATCGCGTTACCATGGATTTTGTAACGGGGTTACCGATGACTCCGAAAAAGAAAGATGTTGTATGGGTTGTCGTGGATAGACTAACGAAGTCGGGTCACTTTATTCTGGTACGTGTTGATTATTCACTGGATAAGTTAGCTGAGTTGTATGTTGCAGAAATAGTGAGATTGCATGGTGTGCCTATATCTATTATATCAGATAGAGATCCAAGGTTTACTTCGAGATTTTGGAAGAAGTTGCAAGAGGCCATGGGTACGAGGTTGAATTTCAGTACTGTGTTCCATCAACAAACTGATGGTCAGTCTGAAAAAGTAATTCAAATTCTCGAAGATATGCTTCGATGCTATGTATTAGAATTTGTAGGTAGTTGGGAGAGATATCTACCTTTGGTCGAATTTGCTTACAGCAATAGATATCAGTCGAGTATACGAATGGCTCCGTATGAGGCCTTGTATGGTCGTAAGTGTCAGACTCCATTGTATTGGATCGAGCTTAGTGAAAAGCAGATCCACGGAGTTGATCTGGTAAAAGAGACCGAAGAGAAAGTAAGAGTAATCCGTAATAGTCTAAAAGCTACTTCGGACCGACAGAAGTCGTACGCGGATTTGAAAAGAAAAGAGATTGAGTTTGATGTGGGTGACAAAGTGTTTTTGAAAGTGTCTCTGTGGAAGAAAATTATGAGATTTGTACGAAAAGGGATGTTGAGTCCAAGATTTATAGGGCCGTATAAGATTATAGACAGAGTTGGGCCAGAAGCTTACCGGCTGGCTTTGCCGATAGAGTTGGATAAGATTCATAATTTATTCCAAGTATCGATGTTGCGGCAGTATCACTTTGATCCTTCACATGTGATTCCTTCAATGGAAATTGAAATAAGACCAGATATGTCTTATGAAGAGGAGCAGATTAAGATCTTGGCTCGAGAGGTGAAACAGTTGAGAACTAAGAGCATAGCACTAGTGAAAGTGTTATGGCAGAAACACGGTGTGTAAGAGGCTACATGGGAAACGGAAGAATCTATGAGAGAGCAACATCCTAACCTCTTTACTGGTAAGATTTTCGGGCGCGAAAATCTCCAAAGGGGGGAAAGTTGTAACATCCTAATTTAGGGCCTAGTTGGAATAGTGGTGCGAGACCACAAATTCGAGGTCTATGTATGCGTTTTTGAGATTTATGCTATGTTTGCATGTTAGTGTGAAAGTTTCATGAAGTAATTTTGTGACATTTCGGTTGAATTGTCCAAAAGGACTAAATTGCAAAAGTTGCAAAATGTGAGATTCTAGAAGCTATTTGTGTGAAATGGCTTTAGAATATATATTAGAGGTCCTTAAATAGCAATTTACCCAAATTCTAATTTTTGGACAAATTTGGGCATGGATGAGTTAAAATAGGAAGTTTATCAAAAAGGGCATTTTGGTCATTTGGCAATTAAATGATTAAAATGGGATAAAAGATGACAAAATTCATTCATCTTCTTCTCCAAGGCTGCCGAAATTTTCAAGAGCCATTGTTAGGGTTCTTCAAAATTTTCAAGGTTGCTAGTAAGTGCATCCAAGCCCCGTTTTTGATATTCTTCGTATTTTTGAAGTACTAGTTGTATGAATAAGCTATTTTAGCTATTTGATGAGCTATATTGAATGTTCAAAAATTTGGCCATGTATGACATGCATGTATGTTGAATGTTTTATGGAAGATTATGAAAGCTTGATGTAGTAGAAACATCTTTTGTTAAGTGGTTTTCCATGAAAATGCATGTAGGGACTAGTTTGTGAAAGTTTTAACTTTGGTCATACATGTGTGATTTAGTGAGAATTGGTGAATGCGTTAGTTGAGTAACTGATTTGGCTAAGCATGAAAGGCTAGAAAGTTGAATAAAAATCACTTTACGAGCCTTGGGGCAAAAGTGTAATTACGAGAAAGATTAGGGGCAAAATGGTAATTTTGCCAAAGTATGAGATAAGTGCCAATTTAGTCAATATGTGTATTGAATAAGATGATTTATTCATTATAGATCAAGAAAGACAAAGCCCGGATCTAAACCAAGGCAAGAGTAAGGTGGTGGACTAAATTGCATATTTCCATACTTTTGAGGATCGAGGTAAGTCTATGCTGAAACAAAGCATTCATACTTACAATTTCTTAATGCTAGCTAGTGTGTAGCATGATTGAGAATGATTGAGAACCTATGTGGGATGAATGTGGTAGAATTTGTGAATGGATGTATGGTTAAGTAAGTATATATGTGAATGTGTAGTGAGAATGCTAAATGGTGGGCTAAGTGCGATACCATCTGAATGCATATTGACGATAAGCTGGCTATGTGCGATGCTATCGTTAGGTATATCGTCTAGTAGGCTATGTGCGAAACCACTATGAATACCTTTGTGGTAGGCTAAGTGTGATACTACCTTATTAATTGATTGTGGTGGGCTAACTGCGAAACCCCCGAGAAATTAGCTGTGCGGATTAGCTACATGGATTAGCTGTGTGGTTATATTATTGAGTTAATTAGCTGTGTGGATGAATTATCGAGAAATGATGTTGTGTTGTATATTGTGTAAATGTGATATTGAATGCAGGGGTGCATTTCAATGGTTATGAGTATGTGACTCATGATGTGTTGGAAATGTGGTAAGGGATAGAAAGAGTAAGCATTGTTGTACATTATATGTTAGTATGATGCTAATTGTTGTTTAGCTTATACTATGATGCTTAATTGTTTATGTGTAAACTTACTAAGCTCAAAGCTTACTCCCTTTCTTTTCCCTTGTCTTATAGAGTAAAAGTGTTGAATCGAGATATGAGGATCAATTGGAAGATCGTCCACATTATCAGCACACTCTGGTTCATGAGACTCAATGTTTTGTATATGGCATGTATAGAGGCTAGACAAGTTAGTGAATTTTGTTGTAAATGGCTAAGATGTGTTGGCCTTTAGATGGATAGTCTATTTTGTATAATGCCATAGTAGTTGGCTACCTTATTTTATGAAAATATTGTAGTTATCTATGTGAGATTGCACTTCAATTTGAGTTGATTATGGATGTGTTGAATGAATGCATATTGTGTATGCTAGAGGGGTGAAAGGAACTTAGCACATAGCTTTGTTTTTGTCCATGTGGATAGACACACGGGCATGTGTCTAGACCATGTGTGACACAAGGTCAGCCCACGAGCATGTGACTTGGCCGTGTGTCCCCTGCATGTTAACATTTTAAGTTAGAACAGACCATGGACTAGCCACACCGGCGTGTACATAGGCTGTGTGAGTTTAGTCAGTGTTAGCCATGGGCTATCCACATGGGCGTGTGACTAGGCTTTGAGGCCGTGTGTATGTAGTCAGTATTCACCACAGTTGTAGAGCATGGGTGTGTGGGTCTATGCACGAGCTTGTCTCTTCTTGCATGGGCGTGTTAACCCTGTACAAAAGAGAAAGTTTTTTTAAGATTGGAAAAAGTTCCGATATAGTCTCGGGAGCCCCCGTGTGTATGAGTGAGGCCTCGTAAGTCAAGATTGAGGTTGTTGAGGTGACTTAAGAGAGCAGTCACAATGAGCCTAAGTGGCGATCAAGTGGTTTTATTACGGTAACGCCTCGGGCTTCGTTCTGGCATAGAACTCGGGTAAGGGGTGTTACAACTATTTTACAAATTTGGGACGGTTTCGGAAGATTGATGGAGGGATTTCACTTCGGGAAGCTAGCATGAGAGTAGGCGAGAAGCTGGCTTTAAATAGAGCGATCTATGAGAAGAGTAAGCATACCTTGGTTGGCGTTTGGGCATAGAGTGTTCGGAGCATGGATTAGCTTCAGATTCCTATCAGGTGTGTATTTCGCACTACTCTAGCTCTAGAGCAGCAAATGCCAAAATGCCAGTCACACGACGATGGTAGTCACATGAGCGTGTGAGCGCACGTGTGGGAGCTTCGACGCGATAGTTGAGGCCATCATGGGTGTTCTTGTGGGTTTAGGCTGTTTGGGCCATGATGGGCTGAAAGGGGCCATGTGGGGCAAATGGGCTCGTGGGCCCATACGAATAAATTGTAAGATTGTGTAGTTGATATTAGACTAGTCTATGTGAATCTCATATCTGTGGCTAGATTTGGGCTAAAAGGGCCACACGAGCGTGTGGGCCATTTGGGCCGAGAACGGGCCCTAGGCCAATTCGCATCGTTATCTCTATTTAGAATACCTTGGTTTAAAAAATTACTGAAATACCCTTGGTTTACAAAATTACTGAAATACCCTCGACTTGTAAAATTACCGAAGTACCCCCATTTTGTAAAATTATCGAAATAACCTCAGTTTGTAAAATTACCGAAATACCTTCAGTTTACAAAATTATCAAAGTACCCCTAATTTGCAAAATTACAGAAATGCCCTTAGTTTGGAAAATTATCGAAATACCCTCGATTTATGAAATTACCAAAATACCCTCGAGTTGTAAAATTACTGAAATACCCCAGTTTGCAAAATTACCGAAACACCCCTGACTTGCAAAATTACCGAAATACCCTGGTTTGTGAAATTATCAAAATATCCTAGAGTTGAAAAATTACTGAAATACCCCCAGTTTTGAAAATTATCGAAATACCCTCGATTTGTGAAATTATCGAAGTACCCCCGATTTGTGAATTTATCAAAATACCCCTATAGGGTAGAATTATCAAAATACCACTGAAGGGTAGGATTACCAAAATACCCTTATAAGGTAAAATGACTATTTTGCCCTTGCGAGTAAGTGACTGATTAGGACTATGACTGATCTAACTGTTAATGTATGACTGTGTTTTATCTGATTTGACTATGGTCGTGTGACTGATATGTTTTCAACATGTATGTAAATGATTGTTACTGAGCATGGCTATTTTGCATACACGTGTAACGATTGAGCATGACATACACGACATATTGCATGGGGTTGGGACATTGATACTGAGGAAGTTCTGGTAGAGTCACACGGGTCGCACGACGACTGTGGACCCACAGACGGCTTAAAGCCGCGTAATCTGATTATGGCTCTGTGCCAACCTAAACATGGCTTTGTGCCATCTGGATTATGGCTTGGTGCCAATCGTATTTACCCATGGCTATGTGCCTAACATATATATCGATGACTCTGTGTCGATTATATTTACCCAAGGCTGTGTGCTGATTATATTACCATCGCTGATGGCTATGTGCCAAACATAATACATTTACTGATGGCTTTGTGCCAATTATAATACCGCTACTGAAGGCTTATAACCGTATATATATACTAGCAGCTTTGCTGCAATTTTGTTTAGTGACGCAACTGGTGCTAACATTGGGAGTGTAAGGATGGCGTGGGTGATTTATTCCCCGCAATTAGTGCAGTGTTGGACGGAAGCAAGTGCAAGGTTGGATGGGATTGGGTTAGCATGTATCACACATTATGCATATGGAATTAATTATGATAAGGGCTGAGGCCCAAGTGGCACTGTACTGGGCTTGGACCCACACACATTTTTCTGTTACTATATTGGGCTCTGGCCCAGACTGATTTTGAATTCTGTCTGTTTTACTAACTGTTTTAGTTAGGAGGGGATTACACACTGAGTTTTTGTAAACTCACCACGTTTTAATTGTGCAGGTAATCCCCAACCTTAGACGGATCAGAGTTGCGAGGGATTCGGAGAAGACCACACACTACTTATGCTTGCGGTTTTCAGTATTTACTTTTAAATATTTTGATTTGGGTTATAATAAGGCCTCTCTATCCGAACTTATTATTTCTAATATTTATTTATGATGTTTTCTAACTGCTAAAAGTGGAATACAATTTCCAAAATGATAACTTTCTTCGAAACACTATGTTTCCGTAACGTTTTCAAAATGCTTCTGCAACTCAATTTTTAAACATCACATTTTCGTAAATTGTTTATTTTAAATATGCTTCTGCAACAGATAAGGTTTAAAAAGTAATTACGTTTTTAAGTGGATAACAATTGCGTAAGTGCTTTGAGTTTTAACAAAGAGGCTTTAACTCTCAAACATGTTTTAACAGCAACAAGTTTGGTTTTGAAAAACACTTCCATGTGACACGCCAGATTCGAACCTAACTTCTAGGCCGAGTTTGGGGTGTTACATTTAGTGGTATCAGAGCCAGGTTGAAAAACTCGGCTGTGGAATGAGTTTTAAAAAATTGGATATCTGAAAGAATTATTTCAAAAGGGTTTGAAAAGATTTGAAGTAATCGAAATGTTTCCTGAAAGTGTGGTTGATCGAGTTTCTAATGTCAAATCCGTAAGTTTTCTATTAGACAATATTTAAAGTTAGATTTTGTATTTATTCAGTGTATGTTCTAGAAGGCAGATTTGTTTTAAAAGCTAGCAATAGTGCTGTGATAGATTTAAAAGGCAAGCAAGGTCGCGAGGAATGGCCCGTCTCTCCGGAACATAAGATGGTTCAGGAGATGGTAGTCGAGGTAAGTCCACCAACTTCTGGTAGCGATAACCCAGAGCTTGGTAAAAGGCACTGACCCGTTTGGTAAGGGAAGTGCTGGAAGAAGTGTTTGAGGCAGGAGTTAAGGTGTATGGTGAAACACTTTAGGCTAGGTGCTCGGGCTGCAACAGGAAGAGGGACCATAGTTCTTTGAAGCAGGAACCTCATTTCGTGAAACGCGTTAAGACTCATCCAAACTTTTCGGCTTGCGAGCATTGCAAAAGGCTCCTTCTGGGTGAATGCTGGAAGAAGTCAGGAGCGTGTCTTAGATGCGAGTCTAAGGAGCATCAGGTTCGGGATTGCACAGTCCCTTTTAAGTCATGTGTGTTTTGTTTGGATGTGATGTTTGAATATAGAAATTGTATGCATGAGTGATAAATATCTGTTTGTTTCTGTGGTTAGATGTTTTGTTGTGTGTAAGAGGTTTCAAGATTAAGTTAAAAGTGTATTAGTGTTATTGGGATGAGAGTACGTAGTGGCAGCGTAGTAAGGTAGTCTGTGTTAAAAGACTGATAGATAGTTGGAAATTTCAAGGAAAAAATTTCTTTAGGGGGGTAGAATTATAACGCCCCGAGTTTTTGGGCCTAGTAGAATTGAGCCTATTGGGCCTTGGGCATGGGAGCATTTAAAATTTTTGAGAACAAGAGAACGACACTAATGCAAGTTGGACCTGTTAGGTGAGTGATTTTGGAAGGTTAGAGGGCTTCCATGAAGTCCCGGATTCAAGCCTGGGCTTTAGGAAAAATTTTGGTTTTAAGTGAATAAAACTCTGGGAGTAAGTAAGTAGGCTTTAAGAATAAAATGTGGGAATAAAATGTGGGAAAAAATGACATAAAGAAGTGAGTGGTCTAGTGGCATGGCGCCATTAAGGTTGCAAGGGAGCATGGGTTCAAGTCTTGGTGCTTGCAATTCATTTTGATTTCCTTTTAAATGAACTTAGACTTTGACCCATAGGCTTATATTTAGTTGTGCTTGTTTTGTTACACAAAGAGCAGTTGGTAAAGCGGCTAGCGGCGTGGATTAAGTTACAGGGAAGCCTGAGTTCGAAACTCCTTGGATGCGAAAGGTGACTATTTTTCTAATTTGGGATAGTTTTGGAAGATTGATGGAGGGATCCCACATCGGGAAGCTAGCGTGAGAGTAGGCGAGAAGCTGGATTTAAATAGAGCGATTTATGAGGAGAATAAGCATACCTTGGTTGGCGTTTGGGCATAGGTGTGTCCGGAGAGCGGATTAGCTTCAAATTCCTATCAGGTGTGTATTTCGCACTACTTCAGCTGTAAAGTGGCAAATGCCGAAATGCCGGTCATATGGCGGTGGTAGCCACACGAGCGTTCGAGCGCACGTGTGGGAGCTTCGACGCGACAGTTGAGGCCATCATGTGTTCTTATGGGTTTAGGCTATTTCGCCCACGATGGGCCGAAAGGGGCCATGTGGGGCCAATAGGCCCGTGGGCCCATATGAATAAATTGTATGATTGTGTAGTAGATATTGGACTCGTCTATGTGAATCTCATATTTGTGGCTAGATTTGGGCTAAAAGGGCTATACGTGCATGTGGGCCTATTTGGGCCGAGAATGGGCCTTAGGCCCATTCGCATCGTTATCTCTGTTTAGAATACCTTGGTTTACAAAATTACTGAAATACCCTTAGTTTACACAATTACTGAAATACCCTTGGTTACAAAATTACTGAAATACCCTCGACTTGTAAAATTACCGAAGTACCCCTAATTTGTAAAATTATCAAAATATCCTCGGTTTGTATAATTACTGAAATACCCTCGATTTGTAAAATTACCAAAGTACCCCTAATTTGCAAAATTACCGAAATAACCTTCGTTTGGAAAATTACTGAAATACCCTCGATTTGTGAAATTATTGAAATACCCTCAAGTTGCAAAATTACCGAAATACCCTCAGTTTACAAAATTACCAAAATATCCCTAACTTGTAAAATTATCGAAATACCCCTGATTTGTAAAATTACAGAAATACCCCCGATTCGCAAAATTACTAAAATACCCCCGATTTGCAAAATTACTAAAATACCCTCGAGTTACAAAATTACCAAAATACTCCCAGTTTGGAAAATTATCGAAATTCCCCCGACTTGCAAAATATCAAAATACCCTCAATTTGTGAAATTACCAAAATACCCCCGATTTGTGAATTTATCGAAATACCCCTGTAGGGTAGAATTACCGAAATACCACTGAAGGGTAGGATTACCGAAATACTCTTATAGGGTAAAATGACTATTTTGCCCTTGTGGGTAACTGACTGATTAGGACTATGACTGATCTAACTGTGAATGTATGACTGTGTTTTAACTGATTTGACTGTGGTCGCATGACTCATATGTTTTTAGCATGTATGTAAATGACTGTTACTAACCATGGCCATTTTGCATACACGTGTAACGATTGTGCATGACATACACGACATGTTGCATTGGGTTGGGACATTGATACGGAGGAAGTTCCGATAGGGTCGCACGGGTCACATGACGACTATGGACCCACGGACAGCTTAAAGCCGCATAATCTAATTATGGCTCTGTGCCAACCTAAACATGGCTCCGTGCAATCTTGATTAAGGCTTGGTGCCAATCGTATTTACCCGTGGCTATGTGCCTAACATATATACCGATGACTCTGTGTCGATCATATTTACCCAAGGCTGTGTGCTGATTATATTACTGTCGCTGATGGCTATGTGCAAAGCATAATACAGTTACTGATGGCTTTGTGCCAATTATAATACCGCCATCAAGGCTTAGAGTCGATATATATACTAGCGACTTTTTCGCAATTTTGGTCGATCACGTGTAACTGTGCTAACATTGGGAGTGTAGGGATGGCATGGGTGATTTATTCCTCGCAGGTAGTGCAGGGTTGGACAGAGGCAAGTGCAGGGTTGGATGGGATTGGGTTAGCATGCATCACACATTATGCATATGGAATTAATTTTGATAAGAGCTAAGGCCCAAGTGAAACTGTACTGGGCTTGGACCCATACACATTGTTTTGTTATCAGATTGGGCTCCGCCTGCATCGATTCCAGACTCGCTTTTTACTAACTATTTTTAGTTAGGAGGGGATTACACGCTGAGTTTTTGTAAACTCACCCCGTTTAAATTGTGTAGGCAATCCCTAGCCTTAGACAGATCGGTGCTGCGAGGGACTCGGAGGTGGCCACATGTTCTCAAGTTTTTCCGTATGGCTAGCTTTTCAAATAATTTACTTTGGGTTTGTTATTTTTGTAATAAGGCCATTTGGAATTTAAACTTTTATTTTCTATTAACATTTACCTGCCAGGCTAGAAAACACGAGCTTTCCAAAACAATAACTCCTTTCAAATACTACGTTTTCGCAACCCAATTTTTAAATATCATGTTTCCATAAATCATTTATTTTAATTAAGCTTCTACAATTGAAAAATATTTTACCAAGTGATTAATAACATTTTGAAAAGGGAATAATTTTGATATAAACCACGTTTTGAAAATAAATGAACGCAAACGAAAACACGGTTTTTGAGAAACACTTCAATGTGACACGTCAGATTCGGGCTTAACTTCTAGGCCAAGTTTGGGGTGTTACATGAACATTCGGCTAAGCCTGGGTGATATGAAATTATGTGTATTTGATAATTTTATGAAATAGGTACTAAAGTGTCAGAATATGAAATTTGAGGGTTATTTTGTAAAATGCCCTAAATATGTATGTTGGGACTAAATTGAATGAATTGGTAATTGAATAAGTTAAATTTGAATAAGTATAGACCAAGAAAGAAGAGATTCGGATCGAGATCGGGGCAAAGACAAAGTGATCGATTAATCGACTGTTTTGTTATTTCGACATTCGAGGTAAGTTCGGATATAATACGTGTTGCTAAATTTATGTTAAGTACTATGAAATGAATATCTATGTGATTATTGAATAGAAATACTATAAATGTGGAATGAAGAAATATGGCACTCAGTGTGCGAAATAGAGAAAATATTAAATATATTGATTGGCACAGTGTGTGCGTTACCGAATTAAGTTTGATTGGATATTGAGGCGCTAAGTGTGCGATGTTATTTAAGCTTCGGCTATGAATTGGGTACTAAGTGTGCGGTTGAATTGAAGAGATAATGAACAGTGAATGAAATATGGTATCGAGCATTGAATAGTAAGAATGTTTGTTAACTAAGTGTTGGCAAAGGTATGTTCCGAACCTATGTGGTTAATGATAGACTTTAAGGTTGAATGAATGGATGTTTGAGCATATGGTTGGGGATGACATTTTGCTTAGTTGTAAATCAATCTAAGTGATGGTTTAATTATGTATTGAATTTGCATTATTGAGTAATATGTATTATATTACAAACATTCTAAGCTTTAGAGCTTACTGTGTGATGTGTTTCTCTGTTTTACAATATCGGTAAAGCCAGTTTGGATCCAGGGATCGTCAATGACTCAATCACACTATCGACTATCTAATTTGGTACTTTTGAAAAATGTATTGTAACACCCTTTACCCATGTCTGACGCCGAGACCGGATACGAGGTATTACTATCCTTGACCTTACTTAAACATGTATTAACGAGCTATAAAATTTTGTTTCGATTTAAAAACTTTCTTCTCTTAGTCATAACATTCATCTCATGGGCCTACGAGACTTTAAACATACATCCAGATGGTTTCGGAGCTCAACTGGAAACTTTTACCCTCTTTGAAAATTTTTGACTAAATAGGGGTCACATGCCCGTATGACTTGGGACACGCCCGTGTGGGTAGGCCGTGTGCTCTCACACGCCCATGTCCCATAGCCCATGTATAATTTATTTTATTTTTGAACCTACAGGGGTTTTCACAAGGCTAGACAAACACCCGTGTCAATAGCCCGTGTCCTTCACACGGCCTAGACACGTCCTTGTCCTTCCTTGTGTGACAATTAGGGGTATTCTATTTATGACATCAGCAATCCTTTAAGGAGCATATGGCCTAGGCACACGCCCGTGTGGCTAGCCTGTGGCCGACACTGACTTAAAACACTAACTTGCAGGGGAAACACGGACTTTTAACACACCCTTGTGGGTTGACAGTGTGTCACACACGGCCTAGACACACGCCCGTGTGTCTACCCATATGGAAACTTAAAGGCCATTTTCTAATCCAATTGCCACTTTGAAATCAAGATCATTCACATACCCAATCCAAATACTCAAATACTTCATAAAAAAATGAATAACAATGCATAACTCATCAATATTGATGTATAAACTTAGTAAATATTGGCTAATCTCTATAACCATATACAAAAAGAATAACAACTTTAATAGCTAACACTTTGGCTCCTTGTAAGACTTAACTCAAAATGAAGTGATTCCTAGACATGCCATACTTAATATAAACTACTTGGCTATACCAAAATAATGATTGATAGTGTGATCCAAACTCCGACGTCTATGATCCCTGAACTAGTTTGGCAAAATACAAGGAAGAAAGAAATGAAAGAAGTAAGCATATAGCTTAGTAAGTTTGCATGAAGCTCATATAGCAATACATTTTCTAAATATAATTCATCTATCATGAAATAATGACAACATAAGTCTCAAGTGCTTGGCTTACTTACTCATACTTGTCCTTACTCATCACATGTAATATAACAATTTCATACTTGCATTACAATTATAGTACCTGTATCACTTAATCATACAGATTAGTACATTTTACTGATACAAAAGTAAACTTAACCTTCATTCTTCTTAATATGAATAATGTTTTTTTATTGACCTTGAATAACTTAACTTATATCTATCTTTACTTGTTTAACTTTCTTGTTATCTCTTTCAATCTTGGCTCTTTTGCCCGATGAATTACCTGGAATAACTGAGGTTACTCAATCTCATCAAACATGGATCTCGATGCCAATGCCATGTCCCAGACATGGTCTTACATAGGATCGCCTGATGTTGCCAATGCCATATCCTAGATATGGTCTTACATGGGATCTCTTAACTTGGTGTCGATGCCATGTCCTAGACATGGTCTTACACGAGACCTTTCTTCTGTGTTTCCCTTGGAAACTTACCATTGCCATGTCTTGACATGGACTTATGTGGTATCCTTGCCTTGTGAATCTTACCAATGCCATGTCTTGACATGGACTTACATGGCCTCTCTGCCTTATGAATTCACCAATGCCATGCCTTGGCTTGGTCTTACATGGGACCTTTGCCTCATAATAACTTTTCAATGCCTTGACTTGTCATGGACATACATGATATCCTTGCCTTAATGTCGATGCCATGTCTTGACACGGTCTTATACGGGCTTTCCTTGTCTCATACGACGATATTAGTATCCTCATTATTCCGAGTCTTCAATAGGGACATTCTCTTACATATTCTCATTCATGCTCCCGTCATGATATCATTTACTTATCTTCATGAAAACAATGTACATATTACAACATCATAAGTAATTATATGAAAATATATGTGAAATCTTAAATTCATACAAATTTACATCGATTTTAAAATGAGCTAACTCGTCGGTCTAGTCTGAGACTTTGTCCTTTCCCCGATCGAGGCAGATTCTCGGTTCTTCTTGCTCTTTAATATCAAATTAGCTCATTTTAATCACCACATTGATGAAAGCATTTCAATATTCATGCTTAGGCAAAATTACTATTTTGCCCCTAGACTTTGGCAAAATGACCATTTGCCCCTAAGCTCGGAAATAAATTCTAATCACATTTCTACCTTCAACAAGCCTAGGTGAACATTTAATACTCTTAAAGCTATCATCAAAACTCAACATTTCGCATACTTACTACAAATTTTATAACCTTTTCACCAAGGTTCTTTTTTATGTTTTCATGACAACACCTTTCACAAAAGTTGTTCATGTAACAACCAATACTCATTTTCTTCCATAAAAATGTAGCAAATAACAATGAAAGATCTCATGGTAAAACTCTAAGTTTTCACCATATGGCACAATAGTCCCCTCATTTGAAAGCTTAAGTTCTAGGGGTCTAAAATGTACAATTATTTTTAAGAAAAGATCACTCGAACACTTACTTGTAAAGAGATAAGTGTGCTAAATTTTTTGAAGCTTTCTACCCTCTATTTGCTGCTAATTTTTAGTGGAAGAGTGAAGGAGAAAAGATGATATATTTTCTTTCCTTATTCTAATATTAAACTATCAATTAGTCCACCTACTATCACTAACTTTGACCAATATTAACAAATTTGTTTCCTATGCTAGTATATGGCCGGCCAAACCTTTTCAAAAGGCTATATTTCCTTTTAAAGACCTCAAGTTAACAATCTATGGCTATTTGGTACCTTTAGCTTATGAATGGAACTTTTGCACTTTATGTGATTTAGTCTTTTTTCGCGATTAAACATGAAATCGCTAAAACTAAAGTACCAATATTTTCATGTACTTATAAAATCATATACTAACTCATGAAATAACATGAAAATAATTTTCTCTAACCTCAGATTAGTGATCCCGAGATCACTTTTCTGACTAGCCCCTAAATCAGGCTGTTATATCCTCTCCCTTAGGGATTTTCGTCCCCGAAAATCTTACCGGTGAAAAGATTGGGGTATAGGTTTCTCATCATTTCCTCAGGCTCCCATGTAGCCTATTCTATTCCATGCCTTTGCCATAATACTTTCACAAGGGCTATGCTTTTGTTCCTTAACTATTTGACCTCACGAGCTAGAATCTTAACTGGTTCCTCACCATAACTCATGTCAGGTTGTATTTCAACCTCTGTCAGTGCAATCACATGCGAGGGGTCTGATCGGTAATGTCGTAACATAGACACGTGAAACATATCATGAATCTTCTCTAACTTAGACGGAAAAGCCAACCGATAGGCTACCGACCCAATTCTCTCAGTAATCTCATTTGGTCCGATAAAACGCGGACTCAATTTGCCTTTTCTGCCAAATCTAAGAACTTTTCTCCACCTGTGACACTTTCAAAAATACTCTATCACCAACTTGATGCTCAATTTCTCTCCTTTTCAAATCTGAATAAGATTTTTGTTGGTCAGAAGCAGCTTTTAAGAAATCTCGAATTACTTTCACCTTTTCTTCAGCCTCTCTAACCAAATCAACTCCATGAATCTGGTTTTCCTTAAGCTCAATCCAATATAAAGGCTTTCGACACTTACGCCCATACAAAGCCTCATAAGGCGCCATCTTTAAACTTGATTGAAAACTATTATTGTAGGCAAATTCTACCAATGGAGGGTACTTTTCCCAACTACATTGAAACTCAATAACACAGCACCGAATCATATCCTCGAGTACTTGTATTAATCTTTCCGACTGACCATCGGTATGGGGATGGAAAGCTGTACTAAAACTCAACTTTGTACCAAAGCCTTCTGCAATTTTTTCCAAAATCTGGATGTGAATCTGGAATCCCCATCTGATATAATCGACAAGGGCACTCCATGAAGCCTTACTATTTCTGAAACATACAAGTTTGCCAACTTGTCAAGTGAGTAGTCAACTCGCATAGGTATAAAATGGGCTGACTTCATAAGTTTGTCGACTACAACCCATAAAGCATCTTTCTTACTTGGTGTCAACGGCAAACCCATTACAAAGTCCATAGTAATATGGTCTCATTTCCACTTGGGAACCATAATAGGCTGAAGTAGACCTGAAGGTACTTGGTGCTCAGCCTTTACTTGCTGACAAATTAAGCATTTCAACACAAACTCTGAAATATCCTTCTTCATACTCGGCCACCAATACTGTTGCTTCAAGTCATTATACATCTTGGTACTACAGGGATGTACAGATAAACATTCGCTATGTGCCTCATGCAAAATCCTTCGAATAAGCTCATCATTCCTCGGTACACAAACTTTGTCTCTGAACATCAGACATCCATCAGAATTAACCCGAAAATCAGACTGAATGCCTGACTCGCACTAAGCTCTCTTGACTTGTAAGTCAGTGTCACTTCTCTGAGCCTCATAAATCTGTTGAAGAAACATCGGTCTAGCCCTCAACTCAGCTAGAATGGAACCATCTTCTGTCAAGGTCACCCGCGTATTCAAAGCCCTTAATGCAAATAGGGACTTTCTACTCAAAGCATCGGCGACTACATTCGCCTTTCCTAGATGGTAATCAATAACCAACTCATAATCTTTTATCAACTCTAACCATCTTCGCTGCCTCAAGTTCAATTCCTTTTGAGTCATCAAGTACTTTAAACTTTTGTGGTCGGTAAATATCTGACATTTTTCACCATATAAATGGTGTCTCCAAATCTTCACTGCAAAAACTATGGCAGCCAACTCCAAGTCATGTGTCAGATAGTTCTTCTTATGAGGCTTTAGCTATCTGGAGGCATATGCTATCACCTTGCCCTCTTGCATAAGTACACAGCGTAGTCCGTTTAAGGAGGCATCACTGTAAATCATGAATTCTTGTTCTGACTCAGGTTGTACGAGGATTGGAGCCTCTATCGGGTTTTCGGTTAATATTAGTAGGTGAGTCAATAAACAAGGGTTGTTAGGATTAAAAGGGTTCACCAGGGGTTAATTATGAAGGTAGGCTTTTAGTGGAGTGAGTGGGTTAAAAACTAGGTGCCTTTATCATCTCGATATATCAAATCAAAGGTGTGGTCTCGACATGTATAATCAATGCAAGTTCTAGAATAACAGATCAATGTTGACACACTCATAATCAATAAAGTAGCAAGAAAAAGAATATATGCTTTAAAAGGCTCAAAATCTCACAAAAATTATGGGTATTTGATATCAACCTCGTAAATTTCGAACTTCAAGGTAATAATTAGATTTAGGTAGACAACCTATCAAAATTTTAATTTCTGAAAAATAGACTTATCATGCTTTAGTATCCTTTAAAATTAATCATCAATGCACAATTATTGATGACTTAGTCTAAAACATATCAATAAAAGTCATAAATCAAAAGAAATTTCATTCTAATCATAATATGAGGAAATTACTTTAAGACAAGATATCATTCAGGGATTTGAGAATAATGCAGAAAGTAAGGCACTTTCTCAAAATAAATATTCACCCCCCACACTTAAGATGTACATTGCCCTCATTGTACAAAGATGTATATGAAATTTTAGAGAAAAGGAGAGGTGAAACTTCTTGAATTTGGATGGTTTCCTTGAGTTGGGAGTCCCGAGGTGTGGTTGCTGCTACCGAGCTCTGCGCTAGATGAAGAAATTGGGAAGCTCGTTGAGAATTAGCCAGGAAATATAAAGACACATTTAAAATAAACTAAATATATAATTAAAGACAAGAAAGATAAAGAGAAAGAAAATAGAAATGTAAATAAAATTAAAATGAAAGATGAATGGATCGAAGAGTACTTATTATTGGATGGGTCGCGAGGTGGGTGTGACTTCTAAGGTTGTAATGGGGTGGTGGTCGTGGTTCCGGGGTGATTCCTTAGTAGCCTTTAGAACCTAAATCAAAGAAACTAAGATAAAAATAAACTAATTTAAGCATAAGATAGTCAAAGAGAAGGAAAATAAAGGAGAAGAGTAAAGAAGAAGAAAAATTAAATGGCCTCAAAGACCCTTGGCTTGTCGAGTGGATGAAGCGGGTGGCATGAACTTATATAGACCAGTCTCACAAAGGGAGACTGCACCAGGATCCTTCCGCTTCTTTGACATAGATGTGGTGTAGCTCAAGGGTTTGGGTAATAGCTAAACAAGAAAAGTATGGAGAGGGTGATATCTGAAGAATGGGATTGGAGCAAGGAGACGGGGAGTTGGTAAGAAGAAAATGGGGGGTTTAAATAGAATTTTCAGGTCTGGTACAACCCCGCGCCCGTGTACCATGGCGTGTTGTGTCACACGGCCGTATCGCACTACTATTTTTTGCTTTTTTCACTTCTCCCACGCTTTCAGGTCTCCACGCCCGTGTATAATCTAACAGTGTCAGCCATGGCCACATCGCAGGGCCATGGCGTGGTAGTTGGAGTTCGTGACTCAAAGATATGATTCGTTCTGACTTATACCATCTCTGCCATGTTAGTACGGAGATTCAGTACTTCCACACGACCACAGCCACGGTCGTGTGCAAGGCCGTGTGGCTTGAAAATCTGTACTTTTGGTTAGTTTATAATTAGATGGTAGAGTAGAAATAAAAAAGATAAAAATAAAATTAAAGGAATGTAAAAGTTAATAGAGTTAGTGCTCGGGTTGCTTTCCTAGAAGCGCTCGTTTATAGTCTTAAGCTAGACTTACCTCTCATTCACATATTCATGGTGGTTTAAGGAGTTGAAAGTCCTTCCTCGTGCTAGCAGTTCCATTATCATGATAGAGTGTAAGACGAGTAGTGTTTATTTTCAGAGTGCCAAACATAGGATTACTTACCTCGACTGTTCCGTATGGGAAGACATGATTACCTTAAAAGGGATTTCATTGTTTATGTTAGGATCAGGAGGAGGTATTTATGGATCTGCTTTTTTCTATCAATACTTGATCTCCAATTTTGAACTTGTCTGTCTCATAGAGTGGCTTTGGTTCTGCTTCGTGTATCCCCCATTTTTCTTTGTTATGCGTCTTCTACTCTTCTAGTTCATCAATCTGAATCATTTGTTCCTCATGAATTGCTTCTTTGTTGGCACGGGGTTTAGGATCAGTTGTGTTCTTTTGTGGTGCTTCCTGAAAAGAAGGGTTAACCGAATGGTTATCAATAGCATTTACTTTCTCACCTTGATTATTTGATGTCCTAGCTGAATCGAGAGCTTGAAGAGTGACTGTCTCGTCACCTACACAGAGTATGAGTTCACCTGCATCGACATCAATTTTAGTCCTGGCAGTTGCTAAAAATGATCTTCTTAAAATTAGAGGGATCGTGTTGTCCTCATCCATGTCTAAAACGACAAAGTCTACTGGAATACGAATTTATCAATCTTCACGAGTACATCTTCAATTATACCCCTAGGAATTATAATAGTTTTATCAGCTAATTGAATGCTCATCCTAGTTTGTTTGGGCTTCCCTAGACCTAGTTGTTTAAACATTTTATAAGGCATGACATTTATGCTTGCCTCTAAGTCAGCTAACGCATTATCAATAGTTAAACTACCAATTAAGCATGGAATTGTAAAACTCCCTGGATCTTTTAATTTCCGTGGTAGTTTATTTTGCAACATTACTGAGCATACTGCGTTCAGTTCCACATGCGATTCCTCGACTATCTTCCACTGATTTGTCAATAGCTTTTTTAAAAATTTCCTTGAATCTGGCATCTGCGAAAGAGCTTCAAGAAATGGTAAGTAAATATGTAATTTCTTTAAAAGTTTAAGAAACTTACCGAACTGTTCCTCTGTGTCGTCCCTCTTCATTGCTTCTGGGTATGGTATGCGAGGTTGGTATTCTTTGATTACCGGTTTCGACTTTACCTCAACCTTACCTTCTTTTACCATATTCTTTTGCCTTAATTTGGGCTCGTCTAACCCTTCACTATCTTGAGCTATTATGGCTTAAATTTTCTCCTTTGGGTTAGTCTCGGTGTTGCTCGGTAGTCTTCCCGGTGGTCTCTCAGATATCTGCTTAGCAAGTTGCCTGATTTGATCCTTGAGCTCTTGTGTTGATGCCTCAAGTTTTGTTTCTATATTTTGGAAACGTGTTTCAGAGGCTGCTATGAATTTTGTCAACATCTCTTCAAGGTTCAGCTTCTTTTCCTATGGGTAGGGCTGTTGTTGGAAGTTTTGGGATGGTTGTTGCCTTTGATTTCCTTAAGCACCCCATGAGAAATTGGGGTGGTTCTTCCACCCTGGATTATAAGTATTACTATAAGGGTTATTGTTAGACTGGAAATTATTACCCATATAGTTCATTTGTTCGCTCTCCATGCCCTGTCCGTAGGGTGGGTACTCAGGATTCACCACACCTCCACTTGCGTCGCACTGCATAACTGGATATCCCTGCGAAGAACCATATAAACCATCAAATTTTTTATGTAGAATCTCTACCTAATCTGATAACACGGTTACTGCGTCGACGTTGAAAACTCCGGCTGCTTTGGTTGGCCTTGTCCTTATAACTTGCCACTGATAGTTATTCAGTGACATCTCCTCTATAAACTCGTAGGATGCTTCAGGAGTTTGTTGTTCCGGGTTCCGCTAGCGACTGAATTGATTAGTTGCCTTGTTGAAGGGTTCACACCATTGTAAAAAGTTTGGACCTATAGCCACAAAGGTAATCCGTGGTGTGGGCACCTCCTCAACAAATTTTTGTGTCTCTCCCATGCATTGTAAAGTGTCTCTAAATCCATCTGCACAAAAGAAGAGATATCATTCCTCAACTTGGTCATTTTAGCCGGCGGAAAATATTTTAATAAAAACTTTTCGGTCATTTGATCCCATGTAGTGATTGACCTTTGATCCCATGTAGTGATTGACCTTCGTGGAAGAGAATGCAACCACTGTTTGGCTTTATTTCTTAAAGAAAAGGGAAATAACCGAAGACGGATGGAATCATCAGAAACGCCATTTATTTTGAAGGTATCACAGAATTCTAGAAAGTTCGCTAAGTGTGTATTAGGATCCTCATCTTGCAAACCATCAAACTGAACAAACTGTTGTATCATCTGTATAGTGTTAGGTTTCAGTTCAAAATTATTTACCGCAATAGTAGGCCTAACAATACTTGACTCAGTTCCTGTTAAACTAGGTTTAGCATAATCATACATAGTTCGAGGAGCATGATTTTCAGTCATCTCTAGAGGTGGCAGATGATTTTCAGCCATCTTTTCGGTGGTATTAATTTCGGCTTCTTGCTATTCTTCTATGTAGTTTAAGCTTCGCCTTATTTCTCTGCGATTTCTGCGAACGATACCTTCAATATCACTATCGTAAAGTAGGGGTCCTGTGGGGTTCCTTCTAGTCATAAACTAGAGGTACTTGAAAGGAACAAAAGAAAATTTAGCAAAGTTAAAAATAAAAAATAAATGGCTAAAGTAATAAAAATTGAGCTTTTTTCATATTTTAGTTCCCCGGCAATAGTGCCAAAAACTTGATCGTTGTTTTATGTGATGTCAAAGTCTTAAAATTTATATAAAGAATGATCGAACCTGGAAACTAACTATGACAACGATTTGAGGCAAGCGCACCTATCAAACAATAGTATAGTTAAGGCAAGGTAGGATTGTCGAACCCAAAGGAACCAAAAGTACTAATACTAACTTTCTTTTTATTATTTAGCCTAAGAATTAAATGAATTTTTATCTAATCTAAAATTAACTAACAACTAAACTAAAGACTCTAAGACAAAGAAAAATGAAATTGGGAAAATAACTTTGAGGAAAAACCAATTAATTAAGACAATACCCAAGGAAGAATCCACCTAGACTTCACTTGTCATCTAACTCTGAACCAGACGATTTATTCATTTGACTTGATCTGTAGGATTCCCTAATGTATATTAATCCCTATATCAAGGCGACTAACGTGTAATCCTAGGTTGATTAATTGAAATCTCCTTTTAATTAAAACCCCTAGAATTGCATTAACTCAATTTGTGGACTCCCATATTAGGTTTCACCCTAATCCGGCAAAATCTCGTCACCCTATCTCTAGGCGTTTGATCAACTTCGCTTAGCTATGCTAGATCTACTCTTAGGCAGGGACTTTTGCTCCTCCACCTAAGCATATCACACTTGAATTAGTATCCCGAAAATATCAACACAAGAATCAAGAACACATAATTAAAAACAAGTCAAATATTTATCATATAGATCAACAAACGA
Source organism: Gossypium bickii (assembly GCA_025503065.1). Taxonomy (NCBI): domain Eukaryota; kingdom Viridiplantae; phylum Streptophyta; class Magnoliopsida; order Malvales; family Malvaceae; genus Gossypium; species Gossypium bickii. The sequence continues at coordinate 106,862,392 of CP106710.1, read as the reverse complement.
TAACAAGATTCATCTTAGGTTTCATCCCCCTCAGGTATCTGAGGGTTTAGATCATAACAATAAAAGAAAACATCACAAAAGAAAAGATGAAACAAAACATGAGAAATCCCTAAAACCCCCTGAAGGAATTGAATGAGAGATCTTCCATTTTGAGTATGATTCCGACTTCTTGAGATGAATCAACTGGCTATATTCGAGTAAATCCCCACAAATCTGCCCTCTTTAGCCTAGCTGGACGCCCCCTGACTAAAGCCTTGGGTTCCCCCCTTTTTAGGTTATACTTAGGGTGTTTATATAGGCTTCTGAATGTGTTTCTTCGCCCTTAAGTATCCTAATCCGAGTGAAATTTCTCTTAGTTACGGCAGGGACACGCCCATGTAAGTCGTGGCCAGGTCGTGTTCGAGACTGTTGAAAGAGGCATGGCCGTGTGGTCTTGGTCCCAGGCCATGTGGATTTAGTGATATGGCCCATTTACTCTGTTTTGGGCCCATTTTTCGTTCTTTTCATCATCTGGTGCTTGTCTGAGCATAAAACACGGAAACAAAGGATTAAGAGCACCAAATTACATAATTCAAGGCTTAAATCATCCACAAGCATGCTAAATGTGGGCTTAAAATCTGTTTCTTTTACGGTTTATCAAAAATCCAACTTCCTTAAACCAAAACTCACTTTTGCTAAACTTGGCGTACAACTGATTATCCCATAAAATCTGTAGAACTATCCTTAAGTGCTCGGCATGCTCACTCTCATCCCAGGAATATGTCAGTATATCATCAATAAAAACAACAACAAACTTGTCTAAGTATGGCCGAAAGATATGACTCATTAAATCCATGAACACTGCAAGAGAATTTTTCAAACCGAAGGGCATAACTAAAAATTCATAGTGCCCATACCTAGTTCGAAAATGCAGTCTTCGGCACATCAGAGTCCTTTACTCTTAACTGATAGTATCCTGACCTCAAGTCTATCTTGGAGAACACAGTGACTCCCTTCAGTTGATCGAACAAATCGTTGATTCTCGACAATGGGTACTTGTTCTTTATTGTTACCTTGTTAAGTTGTCGGTAGTCTATGCACAATCTCATAGAGCCATCTTTCTTTTTAACAAATAATACTGGAGCATCCCATGGAGAACAACTTGGCCTAGTGAAACCTTTGTCTGTTAAATCTTGCAACTATGCTTTTAATTCTTTCAACTCATTTGGAGCCATCCTATAAGGAGCAATCGATATCGGTACAGTACCGGGAGCTAGCTCGATGCCAAATTCAACTTCTCTAACCAGAGGCAATCCTGGCAATTCCTCGGGAAAAATATCTGAGTACTCACATTCTATCGGCACTAACTCAATCTTCAACTCATTTTTTTTGGCATTCATCACAAAGGCAAGATACGCCCCATACCCTTTTCTTACATACTTCTGAGCCGTCATGTCAGAAATCACTACCGGCGACCTATCTTGTTCATCTGATTCAGTATGAAGGGTGTCCCCATTCTCACATCTCAACTCAATATATTTCTTGCCACAATTTACTATCACATCATGTGTGGTTAACAGTCCATACCAAGAATACTATCAAATTCATCAAATGGTAATAGCATGAGGTTGGCCTTAAAGTAATGACCTCTAATCATCAGAGAACAATCTTTTCATACTTTATCAACTAATATACTTTTGCCTTGTGGATTAGACACCTTTATTACAAACTCTGAGGACTCTATGGGCATACTCATACTAGATACTAATTTCATGGAAATGTATGAGTGAGTAGATCCGGGATCTATTAAAGTAATAACTTTAGTATCATGAAGGGAAAATGTACCCATAATAACGTCAGGAGATGATGCCTCTTCGCGAGCGCAAATGGCGTAAGTCTTCGCAGGTGCCTTACCCTCGAGTCTCGCAGCCTGCTCTATAGGATTACCTTTATTACTCACCCTACTTCCCGGGTTCCTCTGTGGTCTTCCTCTAACATTGCTCCCAAATCTCGCACTTTGAGTTTTCTCTTCTTTTATCATCTTAGGACATTATCTTATAAAGTGATCTTAGGAACCACATTTGAAACAAGAATTTTCGTGTGCTTCGCATTCACCAGGGTGACATTTACCGCACTGTAGGCATTTCGGTCTATTTGATCGAATGTTCCCAACACTAGCGACTGAAGTAGTCTGAGCCTTATTCCCCACATATTGTTTACCCTTGCTTCTATTTGAGAACCCAGTAGAAGTAGCTAATTGAGTGGAGAAGTATCTTGACTTCTTGGACATGGACTGGAATGACTTACTCCACTGTCTCTTTCTTGAGTCACGAGACTCCATTTCAACTTTCCTTTTCTCTTTAACTATTTCTTCAGCTTTACAAGCCCGATCCACCGGCACAACAAATTCTTTCAACTCTAGGATAGCAACAAATAATTTAATATCTTCATTTAGTCCGTCCTCAAACCTCTTGCACATGATGGCTTCAGTGCATACACACTCCCGAGCATATTTGCTGAGTCTTACAAACTCATGCTCAAACTCAGCTGCTGACACCTTGCCTTGCTTCAACTCTAGGAATTCCTTCCTTTTCTGGTCGATAAATCTTTGGCTTATGTACTTCTTTTTGAATTCTTGTTGGAAAAACCCCCATGTGACCTTTTCCCTTGGTACCACCGACACAAGGGTATTCCACCATTGATAAGCGAAATCTCTCAAAAGTGATACAACACGTTTCATGCACTCTTCAGGTGTGCACGACAACTCATCAAATACCCTAATGGTATTTTCAAGCCAAAACTCTATTTTTTCAAGACCATCATCTTTACTAGTCCTGAATTCCTCTGCTCCTTGTTTTCGAATTCTATCAACCGGAGGTTTTTCTCTTCTTACCACTTCTGCCAATTGAGGAGCTACAGGGGTAGGGTGAGGAATAGGCGGGGGTGGAGGGGGTTGTGCATTCGGGTTCGTACGAACGAACTCCGTGTACCAGGTATTCTTAATGCGGAGAAAGGATTCCCTAGCCTCTTCTCCTCCTCTCTGACTTACTGTCATAGGTCTATCCTCATTCTCATTTGGCACCGACCCTTCAACAGGAGCTGGCGTCTTACTTTCTACATCATCCACCACAGCTCTTTCGGGATCCATTTACTATATGAAAACAAAATTTAAATCGTTAGGAGTCGTCACACTATCATTATAACTGTACTTTTATGTATGGAATGTATAGATAAACTTATGCTTACACTACGTTAGTCCTAGAATCGACTAAACCATAGCTCTGATACCACTAAATGTAACACCCTTTACCCATGTCCGACACCGAGACCAGATACGAGGCATTACTATCCTTGACCTTACTTAAACATGTATTAACGGGCTATAAAATTTTGTTTCAATTTAAAAACTTTTTTTCTTAGTCATAACATTCATCTCATGGGCCTACGAGGCCATAATTATACATCCAGATGGTTTCGGAGTTCAACCGAAAACTTTTACCCTCTTTGAAATTTTTTGACTAAACAGGGGTCACACGCCCGTGTGACTTGGGACACACCCCTGTAGGCAGGCCGTGTGATCTCACACGCCCATGTCCCTAGCCCGTGTACAATTTATTTTATTTTTGAACCTACAGGGGTTTTTGTAAGAGTATGCCCAAAGACCAATCATGAGATGGTTGTAATAACATACTTAATTTACCATGTCTATTAATATAAAGCGTTGTCATTATTATTTCAGTTTTTCTTTCTGTGTGTATAAATAAACTGTTTTATAATAATGTCCTAAGAATAATATGATTATTCTTAAAAGATCCTTAGTCGAGTATTATTGTTGACTAGGACAACAATAATGCATTAAGACTAACATGTAGTTGATTGATGATAAAGAGTTGTCATTGATGTGGATTGTCAAAATCAATGCATGAATATGTGTGTTAGAGAACAACATATTGGATTGACCCGTTATGAGTATGTTTATTGGATTATTATGTAATTGTCGCAACATTACTCATAGTGATTAATATGTATATGATCCTCAGACTTGAGATAATTATTATCTCAACATCGTGACTTGTATATTTTGATACTGATCAAACGCATAATCGTAATTGGTTGTTCTATAAAGGCGATGTTGGATATACCACAATCTATGTAGAGGATATGGTTGATCAATATAGGATAAGTCCCTCCTACATAATGGGAGTAATATCTTAGGCCACTTGATTGAGTGAGACTAGAAATGCATGGCCATGCTCAAATAAGTTGACATGAGATGTCATACTAATTTTTATATCATAGTCTACTCAAGATATCAAGAAACATGGGATGGACTATGCAAGTGTGACTATTCCATGACTTGTGTCCATTCCAGAGATAAAGGACTTAAGGATTAATGTATGAAAGGTTAATCACAAAAAGTTATGTGGAATCATGACTTCTTGTAACTTAGGTAGCAATGATGCATTGCTAGATGCCCTCATTGTTTGTGACATTAGAATTGTTCTATTATTATCGCTAACGTTGCAAGAACCTCACTGTGGTCACACCCTATGGTTTAAATGAACGGAATAAAATATAATTGGTATTGTTTTTAGTTGTCACATGAATTAAATTAATTAACGAATTAATTTAATTGGGCAATCAAATATTGAACATATTATATGTACAAGGATGTTGTACACATAATGACAACATAATTCTATTAATATATGAATTTGATTCATATATAAATTTAAATAAATATAGTTTATCAAATCCTTATTATAATTAATGTAATTATAATTTTTAGGATATAATTAATGTAATTATAATTTTGGTTAAAAATATTATTGTATTTATTTAATCTTATGATACATTCAAGAGATACCAATTATAAAAGGGTATTAAAAGGATACCTAATAATGGGCCCAATGAAAAAGATACCCATTATAAAAGGCCCAATTAAAAGGATACCCAGTATAAAAGGTATTTAAAGAGGCAAAGCTTATGGAAAACCCTAAGAGATTGCTTGTTAGGTCTAGCAGCCGTCAAGCAAATAAACCTCCAAAATAGTTTTGGAGATTTCTTTCGTTCATAGTCAAACCGGGTGGATCACGTAGAGGCCGACATCGGAAAAGGTTGTGGCTTGATTCGACAAAGAGATCAAAACTCTTGTTGCCAAGGCGTCATTGTCTACTCAGTTGAAGTTTTGGTAATTTGAAACCTTTATTTCACCCCGATTCGTTCCTCACACATGGATCCATGGTTTGGATCACGGATCTAATTTTATTCTCATTGTGCCATGGGGTATCGGCGTTCCCAAAGTGGTATCGAGCCACTTGTGTGATACGAACTCGGGTTTAAATACTTGGGTGATGCAATTGTATGAGATTCATGTTTTGATCTTATTGTATTTTCGATTGTTTAAATCGTTTAAGCATAACTCGATAATCTGTTCCTTTCGGAAATTGATTAAATGTTAATCATGGTGTTGTGGCCTACTTGATTTTATGTTATTATCATTAACTATTAACAAATCTGTAATAATGCGACGGTGGTATTTATAGTTTCCAGTAAGTGTTAACTGGCTAGTGGAACAAGGGTTGTTCCGATATGAAACCTCAAGGATTAAAATCCTAAAAACACGATTCTGTTGATAAAAAGTTATCAAATCGTGAGGTTTCATTTGACTGGGACATCCTCAGACCCTCGCAAAAAGTTTTGTTAATAAAAGAAATTTATAAACTTGATGGGCCACAAAAGGTTGAAAGGATATTTTATAATTCACTTTAAAATAATAATAATAATAATTGAATTATGTATGCTATTTTTGACTAGCACGGTGTTTGAAATGCTTAGTTATAGCCCAATGACCCATTCGATAAAAGGTTGTATTTTTTTTTTTAAATACGGCCTGCGTGTCGTGCCTTACTACTATTCTCTTGTATTTCTCTTCTCATCTTATTCCCTCGTATGTAAAACGAGTTTCTGTATATTGTAATTTGCAAGAGTTGCTGTGGGCCAAACGAGAAGGAAGGTGGGACAATGATTAAGAATGATAGCTTTCAAATGGCTTACACCTCTAGGTTTCTTTTTGGTTTTCCCATTGGCAGGTTGAACCACCTTAGTTTATGGGCTATAACTATTGCATTTATTTATTGCTTTATTTATTCATGTATGAGATGCTATGGGTGTCTAAAGCATGCCAATTTTTTTATATATATTAAAATTTGAAGATAATAAACCCTATTAATTGATGAGATCGATTAGAAGACTAAATGGGCTGAAATAGACCGTAATTGGTGAGATGCAACAACCTTAATAAAATCTCTCTATTAAAATATTAAGTCAGCATGGCCTTCCAATTTTGCCCTCGTTAAGGCCTCGATCAATACTATGTAGGTTACGCGCAAAGCGAAGTACTAGTATTTATCTTGGTTAAACGCGAAGAATAAACAAGTGATATTCGCTGGTTAAAAATTGGTTAATGACTTAACTAGGTTACTCTAATAGGATTAGAAACCTAGAGGCAAGTAAATTGGATAAATCATAAGATGATTAGAACAAGAGTTGTTCACCAAATATTAGGAGTTACATATGATGTAATTAGCAAATGTTGCTTACCTAAATAACCATAATCTTAAGAGTAAAGCCAAAGCTGACTTAAGAGGTGGTGAAATATGGATCCTTAACCTACTAGAAATACTTTTAAGAAAGATTTTCCGAAATTAATATACGAGGGTTATTAATTTTGAAATAAAATAGTGGGAATATCATTTAATAAAGTCTTTTTAATGATTGATATAAAAATGGTAAATTTACTCACATGCATATTTAATTGTTGTAGATATATTATGGCTGCAAACACTAGCACACTCTCATTGCGATCGGTCCTTGAGAAGGACAAATTGAATGGTTTGAATTTTCTTGATTGGTTCCGTAACTTGAGGATTGTCCTTAAACAAGAACGGAAATTATATGTCATTGAACAACCACTTCCTAATGAACCACCCGCTAATGCCTCGAGGATCGATAGAGATGCTTACAAGAAGTATCTTGATGACATGATAGATGTTGGATGTCTTATGCTTGCCACTATGAATCTCGAACTTCGAAGCAACATGAGGACATGGTTGCTTATGATATGATCGAGCACTGAAAGAACTTTATCGAGGGCAAGCACGGCAAGAGAGGTTTGATATCTCTAAAGCCCTATTCCAATGTAAGTTGGCTGAAGGAAGCCCAGTAGGACCTCATGTCCTTAAGATGATTGGCTATATTGAAAGCCTATCTAAGCTTGGGTTTCCATTGAGCCAAGAGTTGGCCACCGATGTTATTTTGCAATCAATCGTTGCGGATAGCTACACTGATTTGTCCTCAATTTCAATATGAATGAAATTGACAAGACTCTACCACAATTGCTCAGTATGTTTACGACTGCTGAAGGCAACTTGAAAAAGGTTGGACCCAAGCCCATACTGATGGTCCGTAATAACAAGGGCAAGGGAAAGGCCAAAGTTCAAACAAAGCCTAAGGGCAAAGGTAAGCCCAAATTTGGAAAAGGAAAGGCTACACTGAAACCTAAAGGTGGGGTGTCTAAGGAAGAAGCTGTTTTCATTGTGGTGTGATGGACATTGGAAAAGCAGGAATCGCCCTATCTATCTTGAAGAAGTCAAGAAGGCTAAAGCAAGCGGAATGTCCGCTTCTGGTATTTATGTTATTGATATTAATTTATCAACTACTACTTCTTGGGTATTAGATATCTGGTTGTGGTTCTCATATTTGTACTTCATGCATGGGGACTACAAAGGAGTAGGACTTTGGCTAGAGGAGATGTGGACCTACGAGTTGGAAATGGAGCAAAAGTTGTTTGCATTACATTTGTGGGAACATATACTTTATCTTTGCCTAGTGGACTTGATTTATGTTTAGAGGATTGTTATTTTGTGCCCAGTTTGACTAAAAACATTATTTCAATTTCTTGTTTAGACAAAATTGGTTTTGAGATAATTATTAAGAATAATTGTTGTTCATTTTATCTCAATAATGTTTTCTATGGTTCGCACAATTAATTAATGGCCTCTATATTTTAGATCAAACGAATCCCATTTACAACATAAATACTAAAAGATCTAAAATAAATGACTCAAATCAAACTTATCTTTGGCATTGTCGTTTGGGCCACATAAGTGAAACGCATATCCAAACTCCATAAAGATGGTCTCTTGAATTCATTTGTTTTTGAACAATTTGAAGTATGTGAATCTTGCTTATTGGGAAAAATGACTAAATCTCCTTTCTTTGGTAAAGTGAGCGAGCTAGTGATTTATTAGACCTAATACATTCGATGTATGTGGACCAATAAATACACAAGCGAGGTGGATTTCACTACTTCATTACTTTCACCGATGATTTGGTAGATATGGGTATGTTTATCTCATGCGCCATAAGTCCGAGTCCTTGAAAAGTTCAAGGAATTCAAAAATGAAGTACAAAATCAACTAGGCAAAACTATCAAGTCACTTCGATCCGATCGAGGTGGAGAGTACTTGAGCCTAGAGTTTGATGATCTTTTGAAAGAATGTGGGATTGTCTCACAACTTACTCCTCCCGGTACTCCTCAATGGAATGGAGTATCTCGAGAGAAGAAATCGAACTTTGTTAGACATGGTTCGATCCATGATGAGTCATCTTGATCTACCGACTTCCTTTTGAGGATATGCACTTTGAGATATTTGCTTTCACATTAAATCGTGTTCCATCTAAATCGGTTCAAAAGACGCCATATGAGATGTGGACCGGGAAACGCCCTAGTATGTCTTTTATGAAAATTTGGGGTGTGAAGCTTATGTTAAACGCCGACGTCTACTAAGCTTGAACCCAAATCAAAAGTGTATTTTTGTGGGGTATCCAAAAGAAACCAAAGGATATTATTTCTTTAATCCCACCGAGAACAAAACGTTTGTTGCTCGGACTGGTGTTTTCCTAGAGAGAGAATTTACTTCTAGAAAAGGAAGTGGGAGAAAGATTGAACTTGAAGAAATTCGAGAATCACAAGATACCATGAAACCGAGAGATTGAACAACAAAGCAAATTCCACAAGAAATTGAGGAACAAAAAACTACTGTAGAAACACAACCACCGCGCAGATCTTTAAGAGAACGCCGTGCACCTGAGAGATATGGATTTCTCATTACAACGCATGGTGACGTTCTTCTTATAGATCAAGATGAGCCTAGGACTTATCAAGAAGAGGTGACAAGCCCGGACTACGAGAAATGGCTTGAGGCCATGAGATCCGAGATGGATTCCATGTATGAAAACCAAGTATGGACTTTGATTGATCCACCCAGAAGGGGTTAAACCTATAGGGTGCAAATGGGTTTTCAAAAAGAAAATCGACATGGATGGTAATGTACAAACATACAAAAGGCGATTAGTCGCTAAAGGTTTTTGCCAAATTCATGGTGTTGACTATGATGAAACCTTTTCTCCTGTAGCTATGTTTAAATCCATCAGATCTTGCTCGCCATAATTTTGCATTTCATGATTATGAAATCGCGGATGGACGTCAAAAGCGACTTTCCTTAACGGGAAACTTGAAGAGGATGTGTATATGACACAACTTTGAAGGTTTTGTAAATCCAAAGGATGCTAGAAAGATATGTAAGTGCAAAGATCCATTTATGGATTAAAGCAAGCTTCTCGAAGTTGGAATCTTCGTTTTAACGATGCAATCAAAGAGTTTGGTTTTGTCAAAAATGAAGATGAACCATGTGTTTACAAGAAAGTTAGTGGGAGCACTATCACATTCTTGGTACTATATGTGGATGACATACTTATCATGGGAAATGACATACCTACTTTGCGGTCTATTAAGACTTGGTTAAGAAGTTGTTTTTCTATGAAGGACTTGGGGAAGCCACTTATATCTTAGGAGTCAAGATCTATAGAGATAGATCAAGGCGACTACTAGGTCTAAGCCAAAGTACATACATAGATAAAGTCTTGAAAAGGTTCGGTATGGAAGAATCTAAAAGAGGATTTCTACCTATGAGACATGGTATTTCACTCTCGAAGGAAATGTGTCCTTCAACTCCACAAGAGAGAGAACGTATGAGTAAAATTCCATATGCTTCCGTTATTGGATCTATCATGTATGCTATGTTATGTACCCGCCCGGATGTATCGTATGCCTTAAGTATGATGAGCGGTATCAAGTAGATCCGGTGAAGGTCACTGGACCATTGATCAAGAGTATCCTTAAGTACTTAAGAAGAACTAAGGATACGTTCCTATTATATGGAGGTGAGGAAGAGTTAAGTGTAAAGGTTACAGCGATGCCGCCTTCCAAACCGACAAGGATGATTCTCGATCGCAATCAGGTTTTGTGTTTTGCCTTAATGGTGGTGCTGTGAGCTGGAAGAGTTCAAAGCAAAGTATAGTAGCCGATTCTACAACAGAGGCTGAGTATATTGCAGCCAGTGAGGCAGCAAAGGAAGCGGTTTGGATCAAGAAGTTCATTACTGGACTAGGGGTTGTGCCTAGCATATCAAATGCTATAGAGCTCCGATGTGATAACAATGGAGCTATTGCACAAGCTAAGGAACCCAGATCTCACCAGTGATCCAAACATATACTTAGACGCTACCATCTTATTCGAGAGATTATCGATCGAGGGGATGTAGAGATATGCAGAGTACCTTCAGATGATAACATTATCGATCCACGACCAAGCCTCCGACACGCAGGAAGCATGATCGTCACACTAAGTCACTTGGTATTAGATATATGAGTGATTGGTCTTAGTGCTAGTGGGAGATTGTAAGAGTATGCCCAAAGACCAATCATGAGATGGTTGTAATAACATACTTAATTTACCATGTTTATTAATATAAAGCGTTGTCATTATTATTTTCGCTTTTTCTTTACGTGTGTATAAATAAACTGTTTTATAATAATGTCCTAAGAATAATATGATTATTCTTAAAAGATCCTTAGTCGAGTATTATTGTTGACTAGGACAACAATAATGCATTAAGGCTAACATGTAGTTGATTGATGATAAAGAGTTGTCATTGATGTGGATTGTCAAAATCAATGCATGAATATGTGTGTTAGAGAACAACATATTGGATTGACCCGTTATGAGTATGTTTATTGGATTATTATGTAATTGTCACAACATTACTCATAGTGATTAATATGTATATGATCCTCGGACTTGAGATAATTATTATCTCAACATCGTGAGTTGTATATTTTGATACTGATCAAACGTATAATCGTAATTGGTTGTTCTATAAAGACTCGATGTTGGATATACCACAATCTATGTAGAGGATATGGTTGATCAATATAGGATAAGTCCCTCCTACATAATGGGAGTAATATCTTAGGCCACTTGATTGAGTGAGACTAGAAATGCATGGCCATGCTCAAATAAGTTGACATGAGATGTCATACTAATTTTTATATCATAGTCTACTCAAGATATCAAGAAACATGGGATGGACTATACAAGTGTGACTATTCCATGACTTGTGTCCATTCCAGAGATAAAGGACTTAAGGATTAATGTATGAAAGGTTGATCACAAAAAGTTATGTGGAATCATGACTTCTTGTAACTTAGGTAGCAATGATGCATTGCTAGATGCCCTCATTGTTTGTGACATTAGAATCGTTCTATTATTGCCGCTAACGTTGCAAGAACCACAGTGGTCACACCCTATGGTTTAAATGAACGGAATAAAATATAATTGGTATTGTTTTTAGTTGTCACATGAATTAAATTAATTAAAGAATTAATTTAATTGGGCAATCAAATATTGAACATATTATATGTACAAGGATGTTGTACACATAATGACAACATAATTCTATTAATATATGAATTTGATTCATATATAAATTTAAATAAATATAGTTTACCGAAATCCTTATTATAATTAATGTAATTATAATTTTCGGATATAATTAATGTAATTATAATTTTTGTTAAAAACTTTATTGTATTTATTTAATCTTATGATACATTCAAGAGATACCAATTATAAAAGGGTATTAAAAGGATACCTAATAATGGGCCCAATGAAAAAGATACCCATTATAAAAGGCCCAATTAAAAGGATACCCAATATAAAAGGTATTTAAAGAGGCAAAGCTTATGGAAAACCCTAAGAGATTGCTTGTTAGGTCTAGCAGCCGTCAAGCAAATAAACCTCCAAAATAGTTTTGGAGATTTCTTCCGTTCATAGTCAAACCGGGTGGATCACGTAGAGGCCGACATCGGAAAAGGTTGTGGCTTGATTCGATGAAGAGATCAAAACTCTTGTTGCCAAGGCGCGCATTGCTCTACTCATTGAAGTTTTGGTAATTTTGAAACCTTTATTTCACCCCGATTCGTTCCTCACACATGGATCCATGGTTTGGATCGCCGGATCTAATTTTATTTTGCTGCGCCATGGGGTATCGGTGTTCCAACAGTTTTCATACGGTAAGACACATACCCGTGTCAATAGCCCGTGTCCTTCACACGCCCTAGACACGCCCGTGTGAAAAATTAAGGGTATTCTGTTTATGACATCATCAATCCCTTAAGGAGCACACGGCCTAGGCACATGCCTGTGTGACTAGCCCGTGGCCGACACTAACTTAAAACAATAATTTGCAGGGGACACACGACCTTTTAACACACCCTTGTGGGTTGACTGTGTGTCACACACGGCTAGACACACACCCATGTGGACACTTAAAGGCTAAAACCATTCATATACCCAATCCAAATACTCAAATACTTCATCAAAAACATGAATAACAATGCACAACTCATCAACATTGATGTATAAACTTAGTAAATATTGGCCAATCTCTATAACCATATACAAAAAAGAATAATAACTTTAATAGCCAACACTTTGGCTCCTCGTAAGACTTAACTCAAAATGAAATGATTCCTATACATGCCATACTTAATATAAACAACTTGGCTATACCAAAATAATGATTGATAGTGTGATCTGAGCTCCGATGTCTATGATCCCTGAAATAGTTTGGCAAACTACAAGGAAGAAAGAAATGAAAAAAGTAAGCATATAGCTTAGTAAGTTGGAATGAAGCTCATATAGCAATATATTTGCTAAATATAATTCTTCTATCATGAAATAATGACAACATAAGTCTCAGGCGTTTGGTTTACTTACTCATACGTATCCTTACTCATCACATGTAATATAACAATTTCATACTTGCATTATAATTATAGTACATGTATCACTTAATCATACAGATTAGTACATTTTGCTGATACAAAAGTAAACTTAATCTTCATTCTTCTTAATATGAATAATGTTTTTTTTTTTATCGACCTTGAATAACTTAACTTATATCTATCTTTACTTGTTTAACTTTCCTGTTATCTCTTTCAATCTTGGCTATTTGCTCGATGAATTACCCGGAATAATCGAGGTTACTCAATCTCATCAAACATGGATCTTGATGCCAATGCCATGTCCCAGACATGGTTTTAAATGGGATCGCCTCATGTTGCCAATGCCATATCCCAGATATGGTCTTACATGGGATCTCTTACCTTGGTGTCGATGCCATGTCCCAGACATGGTCTTACACGAGAACTTCCTTGTAACACCCCTATCCCGTGTCCGTCGTCAGATTAGGGTCAAGAATGTTACCGGACAGATCGAAAACTAAATCAGACATTTCATCAAGTATCTCATCAATTACAATCATAGTGTCCCTTCGGTAGGTCCTCGAGACCTAAAGCATGGTCAAAAATAGGGTCGGGACAAAACCAGAACACATACAGAAATTCTAGAAAATTTAAGACTTTTCTAAGTTTCAGGGCTTACACGTCCGTGTGAGTAGACCGTGTGCCTGCCATGGCTGCTAGACACACCCGTGTGTTCTCCCCGTGGTCGAAACTGATTTTACTTCCACGGCCACTAAGCACGCCCGTGTACTCTGGCCGTGGTCGATCTTGTCAAAAATCACACAGTTACTAGGCACGTCCGTGTGCCAAGGCCGTGCACTCATATGCTAGCTACTGACTTAGCCCCACGGTGACTAGGCATGCCCGTGTGCCCCAACCATGTGACAAAATAGGCCGTTTGCAAGGCCAAAATGCCACCCACATGGGTCTTACCTACAAGCAAAATCATTAAGACATCTCATGCCTATTTGGCAACCAAGAACATACCAAAATAGCCATCCAAATTACAAGAATAAAACTCATCTCATCACAAGCATAATTCATTCATTTGCTTAATAAAACTTGACCATTACATGTATCAACTAGCCATGCCAAAAACATATTTCACATATCACATTCATTCAAGCAATTTCTCAACTCATAACTAGCCAAATCTCATGTCTAAGTTCATATAACAAACTTATATCAAATACTAGCCTATACATGCCATATCTAGCTATATACATTTCCAAAATGTTCCAAAACAAGATGAGTAGTGTAATGACGATCCTCGACGATCCTTGAGCCTTCAGTAGCTTTAACAATCTATAAAACAGAACAAACACGTACATAGAGTAAGCTTTTAAAACCTTAGTAAGCCAAAGTACAAATAAACTTAATATGAATTGCACATAACTAAAATGATGTAATAACCATAATGGTTCTCATAACAAATTCATCTCATCCTTTATTTAGCTCATTTCCTTAGCCCAAAACTTACCACATTCTCAACTCAAATACCTTATATGCACATAGTTCATTTACGCCTAATTTCACATATCATCTCATCATTTCATTGCTCATATTCAAATTAGTAAGTTCATATAAATACTTACCTTTCATACACGCCTTGTGTACTTATCAATCATACCTGAATCGGATAAACATCCACTTAATCATTCGTAGCTCGGAATTGCCCGTTGAACTATTCGAAATCTAATAGGATATACAAAATACTTAAAATAGTCGTACAATACCAGCATCCCAGACGTGGTCTTACATGTAATCAGATGTCGATGCCAATGTCCCGGACAGGGTCTTACTCGAATTAATACGATGCCAATGTCCCAGACATGGTCTTACACGTAAAACTCATATCGATGCCAACGTCCCATACGTGGTCTTGTATGTAATCAGATATTGATGCCTTTGTCCTAGACAGGGTCTTACACGTAATCAGATATCGATGCCACTGTCACAGACAAGGTCTTAAACGTAATCAAATATCGATGCCACTGTCCCAGACAGGGTCTTACACGTAATCAAATATCGATGCCACTATCCCAGACAGGGTCTTACATGTAATCAAATATTGATCACCTATGTCATAACATAGTTAGTCCTATCTATTTTTTTTTATGTTCAAACAAAACTTCTTAGATGTTAACACTATGACTATCTTATCTTAGAATTCATACATACACAACATCTCTCATGCATTCATCATTATCCATAGTCAGGTAAACATATGTAATTCAATTCAAATACATTTATTTATATATCGACTTACCTTGGATTTGATTTAACAGAAATGGAAACAGCTACTCGGTTACTTTCGCTTTCCCGCGGTCTAAGTCCATTTTCCTCGGTTCTTCATCTAAACATATTGAGAATTTACCCTTTTATTCACTAATTCATTCAATTCAATCCAAGGACACACATTTAGGGCTATTTACAAATTAACCCTCACGTTTGCACAATTTATCAATTTAGTCTATTTTTCTCAAAACATCAAATTCACAAAATCATCACACATCCAAGCTTAGCCAAATGCATATTATATCATACAAGCCCAAATTTTCCATCAAATTTGCAATTTAGTCCTTCAAATTACTTTTTTCTCAATTTAACCCTAATTAGCTAAATTCATCAAAAATTCAAGAACAAAGTATGTTGATCTAGCTTAAATCTTTCATTTAACCATTAAACTCATCACAAAGCTTAACATATCATCCATGGCATATCTCACAAATATCATCAATACATAAAATTGAAGCATGGGTTTTTTAGCTCTCAATGCAACGATTGCAAAAACGTAGAAATTATAAAAAACCGACTAAAACATACCTTGAATTTGTGCCTCAATCTAGCTGAATGTAAAAAGCCATTCTTATTTCTTTTCTTTCATGCATTCGGTGGAAGAACATAACATTTAAGCTTATTTTAAGCTTTTGATTACTTAATATTATGATATAAACTATGTTACCATAATAACCTTTCATAATAATATATATTACACATAGTTACATGGTCATTTATGACCTTTAACAAACTACCAACTTATGAAAGGCTTAATTGCCAAATAAAACCTCCATCTTTTCAAAGCCACAACATATATGTCCTTTAACAAATAACATGCAAATTTCACTTTTAATGCAATTCAATCCTTTTCATCCAATTAAACACATAAACGAGCAATTTAACTTACGAAACTTTAGTACATGCATAATCACTTATCGGAGACACAGAAAATAATATTAAAATATTATACAGACTCAGATTTGTTGTCCCGAAACCACTGTTCCGACTAGGGTATAAGCTAGACTGTTACAATTCTCCCCCTTAGGGATTTTCGTCCCCGAAAATCTTACCATTAAATAGATTCGGATAATGCTGTCTCACTGAATCTTCAGGTTCCCACGTACCGTTAAACTCAAGTATACAACATCTTAACATATCTTCGAGAATCTGAATGATCCTCTTGGATTGACCATCGGTTTGCGGATGAAAAGTTATACTGAAATGCAGTTTCGTGCCTAAAGCTTCTTGCAATTCCTTCCAGAACCTCGATGTAAACCTCGGATCCCTATTTGACACAATAGATAATAGCACCCCGTGTAATCTCACAATATCAGAAATATAAAGATTGACTAATTTATCAAGTGAATAATCAGATCTTACCGGAATAAAATAGACAAATTTCGTTAATCCGTCAACTACGACCCATATTGTATCTTTCTTTCTCGGAGTCAGGGGCAAACCAGAAACAAAGTCCATCGTTACTCTATCCCATTTCCACTCAGGAATTATAATCGGTTGTAGCAAACCAGATAGAATTTGATGTTCAGCTTTCACTTATTGACAGACTAAACATTTTGACACAAAGTTAGATATGTCTCGTTTAATTCCAGACCACCAATAATGTTACTTCCGATCATAATACAGTAGCTCCTCTAAACTAATCAAATAAGTTATCAATTCCGGGAAACGAATATTTATTCTTTATTGTCACCTTATTCAATTGACGATAATCGATGCACATTCTCATCGTGCCATCTTTCTTTTTTCACTAACAGGATAGGAGCACCCCAAGGTGAAAAACTCGGTCTAGTACACCCTCTATTAGTCAATTCTTGCAACTGTGACTTTAATTCTTTCAACTCTGTTGGTGCCATTCTATATGGAGCTATAGAAATAGGTGTTGTACCAGGAAATAACTCAATACTAAATTCAACTTCACGTATCGGAGGCAAACCTGGCAATTCTTCAGGGAATACATCAGAAAACTCACAAACAACTGGCACTGATTCAATTTTCTTTTCATACACTTTCGAATCAATCACATAAGCAAAATATGCCTCATATCCTATTTTCACATAGCTCTGAACTTTCAACATAGATATCATGGTAGACAATCCATTCAAATCATTAGATTCAACCCGTACAATTTCATCATTCGGACATCTCAAATCAATAGTCTTCCTTTTACAGTTTACAACATCATCATGCAATGTTAACTAGTCCATACCCAGAATGATATCGAACTCATCAAATAGAAAAAGCATCATATCAGCAGGGAAACAGATATCTCAAAACATTAATAGACAGTTCTTGCTTACTTTGTTAACCAGGACATTTTTACCTAAGGGGTTCGATACTTTTATAGCAAATTCAGTAGACTCTACAGGCAAAGTCTTACTGAATACTAAATTCATGCATATATATACGAATGAGTAGAACAAGGGTTTATCAATACAACCACAAAAGTATCATAAAGAGTAAACGTACCCATAATAATATCTGCAGATGAAGCTTCCTCACAAGCTCGAGTAGTGTAAACCGTAAAAGTAACATATTTTAATCCCACATTTAGCATGCTTTTAGATGATTTAAGCCTTGAAATGTGTAATTTGGTGCTCTTAATCCTTTGTTTTCATGTTTTATACCCAGGAGAGCACCGGAGGACAAAAAGAATGGAAAATGGACCCAAGGGCCATATCACAAAATCCACACGGCCTGGGCCCAAGATCACACGGCCGTGCCCCATTCAACAGGTTCGAACACGGCCTGGCCACGACTTACACGGGCGTGGGGATGTACCAAATTTGAAATTCTATATAAACCAACCCTCCCTCCCTCTTCTCAACCACTTCCCATCCCCTTTCTTCCATCCTATTCTTCAGAATTCTCCCCTTCCATATTTCTCTTCTTTAATTCTCCCCCAATTTTCAATGCCCATAACATCTATGTTGAAGAAGCGGAAGGATCCCAGCGCAGTCTCCCTCATGGAGACCGATCTACATAAGTTCATGCCGGCCGCTTCATCCACTCGACAAGCTAAGGGTATTTGAGACCATTTATCTTTTGTCTTACTTTTATCTTCTCTTTTATTTTCCTTCTCTTTGACTATTTTATGCTTAATTTAGTTTATTTTATTTTAGTTTCTTAGTGTCAGGTTCTAAAGGCTGCTAGGGAATCACGCCACTTCCACCACTGCCAGCACCTCCGCAGCCTTAGAAGTCACACCCACCTCGTGAACCATCCAACAATAAGGACTCTTCGGTCCATTCATCTTTCATTTTAATTTTATTTACATTTCTATTTTCTTTCTCTTTATTTTTCTTGTCTTGAATTATATATTTAGTTTATTTTAAATGTGTCTTAATAATTCCTGGCTAATTCCCTACGAGCTCCCCAATTTCTTCATCTAGCGCAGAGCTCGATAGCAGCCACCACCCCTATCTACTCCCAACTCCAGGAAACCATCCAAATTCAGGAAGTTTCACCTCTCCCTCTCTCTTAAATTTCATATACATCTTTGTACATTGAGGGAAATGTACATCTTAAGTGTGGGGGGGTGAATAGTTATTTCGAGAAAGTGCCAACTTTCTTCATTATTCTCAAATCCCTGAATGATATCTTGTCTTAAAGTAAGTGTCTCATATTATGATTAGAATGAAATTTCCCTGATTTATGATTTTTATTGATATGTTTTGGATTGAGTCATTGATAATCGTGCATTGATGATCAAACTTGAAGGATACTAGGGAATCAAGCATGATAAGTTTAATTTTCATTAAATTAAAAATTTTCGTTAGGTTGTCTACCTGAATCTAATTATTATCTTGAAGTTCAAAATTTACAAGGTTGATATCAAACTCCCATAATTTTTGTAAGATTTTGAGCCTTTTTAGAGCATATATTCTTTTTCTTGCTCACTTTATTGATTATGAGTGTGTCAACATTGATCTGTTATTCTAGAACTTGCATTGTTTATACATGTCGAGACTACACCTTTGATTTGATATAAAGAGATGATAAAGGCACCTAGGATTTAACCCACTCATTCCATTAAAAGCCTACCTTCATAATTAACCCCTAGTGAACCCATTTGATCATAAAAACCCTTTTTATTAACTTACCCACTAATATTAAACCAAAACCCTTTGTATTTGTTATCACCATTCCATTTGACTACTCTTATATCGGGATTTGATTTGATTGGTTGCCTAATTATTTTATTTTAGTAGTAAATTCATCATTTGACTTGTTCTTAAAAAAAACAAAGTATATTCATTATTAGTTCTATATTTAAGTGAGCTTACATGTTTAAATTTCAAATCTTGAAGAAAAATCTCGTATTATTAGTTTTCAATTAATGTAATTATTAGTTCATTTTTCTAGTTAGGTAATTTGTCAAGTCAATCTCGATTCTAACCCTCTAATTCAGCCTTTATCCACACCTTTAACCCAAGCCTCGTTACAACCCTGTCAAAGTTCTTTTAATTTGTGTATCATCTCATATTATAGTGGTGGAGATTTGATTTTCATGCAAGTTTATGGGATTAACTCTTCATGTGTGACTATTGAGTGCTTAATTCAGAACCTTAAACACTTCGAGAGATTTGAGTGAATCTTTAGTGAGGGTGTCAATTCTTGTCAGTTTTGAATCAAAGGTAATTATTTAGATAAGGGGAAACACTGATGTTTTCGTTCTACAAATGTATGACTTTGATTGTTTGAATCTCTAGGACTCTTTGAGTTGAATTATCCATGTATGAATTATCTTTGAATTATAATGAAACATTATTGATAAATATTATGAATTAAGGAAGTTCATTTTAACTGTGAGCTGAGAATTTTGCTTGAGGACAAACAAAAGCTTAAGTGTGGGGGTATTTGATAAACCGTAAAACTAACATATTTTAATCCCACATTTAGCATACTTTTGGATGATTTAAGCCTTGAAATGTGTAATTTGGTGCTTTTTGTAACAGACCAATTTTGACCCAAATCGGAACGGTGGTTTCGGGACCATGAATCCGAGCCTGAGAGATATTTTAATATTATATTTTGTGTTTGTTACATGTGATTTAGTGAGTGTGAAAATTTCGTAGAAAAACTTAGTCGTTTAAGTGCTCAATTTGATAAAAAGGATTTAATCGAGAAAAGCGCAAAAGTTGCATGCTAAAGTGAAGAGTACTAAATTGATTGTGGCTTTTTAAGTGGGTGTACCAAAAGGGCAATTAGCCCATTCACCATAGTAAGGGACGGCAATGGGCTTTTATAAGTCCAAATTATATGTTAAATTAGCCTATTATATGTTATGTTGATATATTAGTAAATAAGGTATATTAAATGTGTTATTATAACATAAAATAATAAAGTTAAGTGGGAAGAAAGAGAACATCACATTGTTCATCTTCTTGGCCGAATGTTTGAGGAGAAATACTCCATTTTTGGAGCTTGAAGTTTCGGCAACTTAAGGCTTGATTTGGGGTAGGTATTTTACTTAGTTTTTGATAAATTTTACGTTTTTGAGATCGTTGTTTCGTGTATTACCCGACCCATGTCTAAATTTTTGAAAATACTATGTATATAGGATTCGGCCATTAACATGTTTGGATAGTTTTGATGTTTGATGATTTTAAATTAAATGTATGTTAAAGATTTACAAGTTTTGTATTGGAATTTTTGGTAATTTTGAGTATATAGGGCTAAATTGAAAAGAATAAATTTGTGAAGGATTAAAATGTCAAATAAATGAAATGCATGGACACCTATGACTATAATGAAGATTCGCCAAGCTAGGATGTTGGAAAATTTTGCATATTTTGTGTTATGTGCAAATGGGACTAAATTGTAAAAATGGGAAACATTAGGGCAAAATGGTAAATTGCCGATTTGGGTGTTTTGGGACTAAATTGAGATGAAATGAGATTAAATGAGCTAAATTCTAATGTGTTTTAGATCAAGAGCAAAGAAAGACCGAATTAGACAGGGAAAGACGAAGGTTCTCGAATAGCCGATTCGCACGGACTATCGACAACCGAGGTAAGTCCTTTAGTTAAATCATGTCAAAGAATTAATTATGGTTATCTTGACTATTAAAAATTTATGAATGTTAATATCCAATTACATCATGGCCGAATGTATATTGACATATTGGTTGATGATTTATGTTGAGTATGTGATGGAAATTATTTTGGCTAATGCAAGGTGAATAGGTAAGTTCTTGAGCTACTTTATATTTAAAGATCATTTACATATCTAGTGAATGATAAAATTTGTATAAGCTTGGTGTAAAACCATGAGTTGGCCGATTGTGATAATGATGGATTGGATTGATTTCAAATTTATTTAATGCAATGGGGATAAATGTATATGATTCGATATGTATAGTGAAATGTGAAAAGCATGTAAAAATATTCTGACATTCGGGCTTCGAGCCTAGCAGGCCTCGTGTCGGTGACATAATCGGGCTTTATGCCTAGCGTGCCCCCGTCTGCGGTGACATAATCGGGCTTTATGCCCAGCGTGCCTCGTGCGATGACATAATCGGGCTTCATGCCTAGCAGTGCCTTGTGCCGGTGTTATTTATCGGGCTTTATGCCCAGAGCCTCGCGGCGGTGACATAATCGGGCTTTATGCCTAGCAGGCCTTGTGCCGGTGTTATTTATCGGGCTTTATGCCTAGCAGGCCTTGTGCCGGTGTTATTATTCGGGCTTCTACGCCTAGCGTGCTTGATGCCTGGTGATGCTTTACAAAATAGAAACCGAAATTTATGTTCAAGGCGAATTAAAGCAAATATGTCGAGTTAACGGCTCGGTGAGTATGTAAAGTAGGAATGAGTTTCTTACTTAATTAAGATAAGGTAAACTAGTGATTCAGTTGATTATTACCAATGGTATGTATTTTTTGGTTCTATTGATAAATGATGTGGTATCGTGATTTTGGCCGTTTAATATGTAATTATAAGACTAGGTGTATTCGGCCACAAGAGTGGTTGTATAATTAATAACATGTTATAATAATTGATATCCAAGTATATGAATAATGGTACCTATAGTTATATGATGACACATTGGGTTTTAAAGATCGGATTACGAACGAATATTTCGATCATAAATATGTGGGTAAGGAGAAACTTTCCTATCAATTTCATACTTAGTTTCATGGATATGAAATTGAAAGTTTGATAATGAAAATGAGCATAGTACAATTTGAGTTGTAGAAATTGAATTGTTAGTGTTTGAATGTTATATTTTTATGAAATTAGGACTTACTAAGCTAGCAAGCTTATCGTGTGAAATGTTTCCTCTGTTTTATAGATTAGGCAAGCTACAAGCTCGTCGGGATCGTTTGGAAAGTCGCTCACACTATCAATCTACATTTTTGGGTACTCTTTTATTTTGGTTTTAAATGAAGGCATGTATAGGAAGGATTTGGTCCTTGTCTTGGTGAAATTTTAAGGTTTTTGTATGTAATGGCCATGCGAATATGGCTAAATTTCTAGTTAAGTACGTTGTTGTGTTTTTGATGTGTATGTTGGTTTTTGATGGCAAGGTTTATGCTTTCTTAATCAAAGTTTAATCATTTTGTTAAGGAAATGTTATATACGAAATGAATCCTTGAATTAGGAATGTAGGTAGGTTTGGTTAGAAGCTAGTCTTTCATAAATTGCAACAAAACAGCTTGTAGTAACAGCAGTGATGTGAGTTAGAAAAATCACCAAAAATAGGGTATATTGAATTAAAAGGTGAATGAGACATGGAATTAAACCTTATTGTGTCTATTTTTACATGAAAGAAACAGAGTAGGCAAAAGATTTATATATTATGAGATAATTCAGTTTTAGTGAGACCTGCTCTGAATGAATTCGTGAGTCACTGTTCTGTTTTGGAAAAATTGCCATAAATTGCACAAAAATCATTAAGAAGCATGGTTTATATGTGTAGAACCCTTAATGAATCTATTTTTCATTGGTATAAATAAGAACATCATAGGAAAATTGTGCAATTAGATAACTGCATTTTTGTAAGAACAGGTCAGAATTGTCAAGCAGTGTAATAAGGGTAAATTTGATGAATAAACTGTACTAATTGGTTACATGAAAAATTCTGGAAAAATTATGGTGAATAGTTATACGAGTCTAGTTTCAAGGAAAATTTACGGATCTAAATTTTGAGTTTTGTAACTCGAGTTATGGTTGATTTAGTCAGCGTGACGCAGTTGGACAGCTTTAAAAATTTTTACTCCCCGAGTTAATGGTCAAGTCTAGTAATGCCACGTACCCGACTCCGGCAAGGGTTTCGGGTAAGAGGTGTTACATTTGATTGGTATCAGAGCTTACGGTTTAGTCGATTCTAGGACTACCATAGCGCGTGTGAGTCTAGCTATACATGCCTTTATTATATGTTGATAGTGTGGTGACTTCTGACAGCCTGAATTTTGTTTTATATAGTAAATGGACACTGATCCTGAAAGAGCCGTAGCCGATGATGGAGAGAGCGTAGCGCCTGACCGTGCCCACGGATCAGCGCCGATAGACTCTCGACCTGTTTCGGGTAGCCACGAAGGAGAGACTAAACAAGCGTTTTATCAGATGATGAATGAATGGTTCGCCCAATTCATTCAAAATAACCAGGCTATACCTCAACCTCCACCCCCGAATAATCCATCCCCGATTCCCCCAGCTCCCCCGATGATAGATCCGATGAGATCTAGTAGGCCCCCAATTGATAAAATCCGAAAATTTGGGGCCGAAGATTTTAAAGCTAATGACGATGATGACGCTGAGAGAGCTGAAATGTGGCTCGATAACACTATTCGGGTACTTGATGAGCTGTCTTGTACTCCGGATGAATGTTTGAAATGTGCTATATCCTTCGAGGACATCAGTATATCATCGGTGGAACACACTAGTATCGATGGTTCCGAAAGAAAAAGTGACATGGGATTTCTTTCGTAATGAATTCGCAAGAAATATATCACCAAAGATTCATTGATCAAAAACGAAAAAAGAATTCCTTGAGTGAAACAAGGACGAATGACCGTGATTGAAATATGAACGAAAATTTGTCGATTCAAAGAGATATGCTAGAGAGTGTGTTTCTTCCGAAGCTATTATGTGTAAAAGATTTGAAGATGGCTTTGAATGAAGATATAAAGATGTTTGTTGGCATTCTTGAAATTCAAGAGTTTGTGACTTTAGTTGAAAGAGCTTGCAAAGTGAAGAGCTCGGGAATGAGAAAAGAAAGGTCAAATCAAGCTAGAGACATTCGTAAAAGATCTTGGGTAAAGTCTTTCATTCCACGACCAAGAAGCCTAGAGAAGACTACAAATGATGAAAGCTAATACAGATCCACCTAGGCGAGATCGACCTCCTATGAGCTCTCGAGCTACCTCGATAGCTTGATGTTGGTAATGTTCCACAAAATAGAGTTGAGTGTAGGCAGCGTGGGAAATGGCACTCGGGAGTTGCAGATTTCATGATCGGTCTTGCTATAAATGTGGATCATCGATCATTTTATTAGAGAGTGTACGGTTAGGTGAAAGCGAGAATACGGCCCGAGCACTAAGCCGAACAACGTGTCAATGCGGGGTAGACCACCCGGACATTCGGGCAATGTAGGTGGTAGTCGAAAGGAACGAAGAATACTACTGGATCGATCCGAGGCTAGAGCTCGGCTAGAGCATATCTTTGACGAGCTAGAGAGGATGCTTCCTCCCGAGCGTCATTACCGGTACTTTCACTCTTTATGATACTCATTGTGATTGCATTAATTGATCCTGGTTCGACTCATTCATATGTGTGTGAAACTTTGAAATTCGGGAAGACTCGCTAGTTGAGTCTACCGAGTTTGTGATTCGAGTGTCCAACCCTTTGGGTAGATGTGTGCTTGTTAATAAAGTGTGTAGAGATTGCCCGTTGATGATTGGGGATTATTGCTTCCCGGTGATTTAATGTTGTTGCCCTTTTGTGAATTTGATATAATCTTGGGTATGGGTGGTTAACTTCACATGAGGCGGTAGTGGATTGTAAAAGAAAGCTTATCGATTTGAGATGTCGAAGCGGTGAGACCGTCGAAATTAAATCTGCGACATAGATGGGTTGCCTACAAAGCAATATCTTCAATGTTAGCCCAAAAGTATGTGAGAAAACGGTGTGAAGCTTATTTGGCCTATGTATTGGATAATAAAATGTCCAGAAACAAATTGAATCAGATCGGTTGTATGTGAATACCACGATGTGTTTCTGAAGAACTACAGGGCTTACCCCGTCATGCGGGAGATTGAGTTCGGCATTGAGTTGGTACTGTGGGCGACGCCGATTTCGATAGCTCCGCATCGAATGGCACCTATTGAATTAAAAGAATTGAAAGCGCGATTGCAAGAGTTGTGAGATAAGGGCTTCACGCGACCGAGTTTCTCTCAGGGGTGCACCGGTTTTATTTGTGAAAAAGAAAGATGGAACTATGCGAATGTGTATCGACTACAGGCAATTAAATAAGGTAACCATAAAGAATAAGTACCGTTACCTCGGATTGACGATTTATTTGATCAATTGAAGGGGCTTGAGTATTTTCAAAAATAGATTTGAGATCGGGCTATTATCGCCATGAGTCGAGAGATACGAGATGTGCCAAAGAGCGCTTTCGAACGAGGTACGGACACTATGAGTTTTTGGTTATGCCTTTTGGACTCACTAATGCACTGCTTTGTTTTTATGGATCGATGAACCGGATCTTCCGGCGCTTTTGGATCGATTTGTAGTAGTGTTTATTGACGATATCTTGATCTACTCCAAAAATGAAACGGAACATCTTGAGCATTTGAGATTAGTACTACAAATTTTGAGAGATCAACGATTGTATGCAAAGTTCGATGTAAGTGTGAGTTCGGATGAATGAAGTCAACTTCTTGGGTCATGTTGTTTGATTGTCGGTATTGGGTGGATCCAAACAAAATAGCGACCATACTCGATTGGAAACCACCAAAGAATGTTTAGAGATTCGAAGTTTCCTAGGCCTTGCGGGATATTATAGACGATTTGTAAAAGGTTTTTCCGTAATTGCTACACCTTTGACGAGACTACTACGAGAAAGATGTCAAATTTGAGTGGTCGAAAGGTGTCGAAAAGTTTTTGAACAGATTGAAAACCCTTTTGACCGAGGCTCCAATATTGACTCGGCTGAATCGGGTAAAGAATTTACTATTTTTAGTGATGCTTCCTTAAATGGGTTGGGTTGTGTTTTGATGCAAGAAGGCAAGGTGATAGCCTACGCTTCAAGACAATTGAAGCCGCATGAGAAAAATTATCCAACTCACGATCTGGAGTTAGCAGCCATTGTGTTCGCATTAAAAATTTGGCGTCACTACTTATTTGGCGAAAAATGTCATGTTTATTCAGATCACAAAAGTTTGAAATATTTGATGACTCAGAAAGACTTAAACTTGAGACAACGCAGATGGTTAGAATTGTTGAAAGACTATGAGTTAGTGATTGACTACCATCCGGGGAAAGCTAATGTTGTAGCGGATGCGTTAAGTCGAAAATCATTATTTACACTTCGTGCATTGAACGCACGGGTGGCTATGTCTGATGATGGTTCGATCGTAGCTGAGCTACAAGCAAGACCGATGTTTATTCAGCAGATTTGTGATGCACAGAAAGTTGACGAAAGGTTGATTGCTATTCGGAGTCAGTGTGGAAGTGGTACAGAATCAGATTTTCAGATTGATGCAAATGATTGTTTGAATTATAAAGGCCGATTGTGTGTTCCAAAGAACTCAGATTTGATACAGATGATCCTGTGTGAGGCCCATAGTGGTCGACTATCGATACACCCGGGTAGCACTAAAATGTATAACGATTTGAAGCAATTCTATTGGTGGCCTGGCATGAAACGAGATATATCCGAGTTTGTTTCTAAGTGCTTAATCTGTCAACAAGTAAAAGCTGAGCATCAAGTACCGTCCGGATTACTTCAACCAATCATGATACCCGAATGGAAATGGGATAGAGTTACAATGGATTTTGTATCTGGTCTTCCTATGACACCGAGTAAGAAAGATGCCGTATGGGTTATCGTTGATAGACTGACTAAATCAGCTCATTTTGTGCTGGTACGTACCGATTATTCACTTGATAAACTTGCCGAATTGTATGTGTCGCAGATTGTAAGGTTGCACGGTGTGCCGAGTTCCATCGTTTCTGATAGGGACCCAAGATTCACATCGCGGTTTTGGAAGAAATTGCAAGATGCTTTAGGTACTAAACTTCATTTTAGTACAGCCTTCCATCCGCAAACAGACGATCGATCGAGCGAACTATTTTGATCTTGGAGGACATGTTGAGATGTTGTGTTCTCGAATTTGAAGGTGCGTGGGAACAATACCTACCTTTGGTTGAATTTGCCTATAATAATAGCTTTCAATCAAGTATAAAAATGGCGCCTTATGAAGCCTTATACGGCGAAAATGTCGCACGCCGTTGTATTGGTGAGCTCGGTGAAAATAAGATACGGGGTTGATTGGATTAAAGAAACTGAAGCAGAAGGTGGTTGTAATTAGAAGTAATTTGAAAAGCGCCGGATCGTCAAAAGTCCTATGCCGATTTAAAAGCGCAAGTACATTGAATTTCGTGTCGGAGATCGGGTGTTCTTGAAAGTTTCTCCTTGGAAGAAAATACTCCGATTCGGTCAGAAAGGCAAGTTGAGTCCGAGATTTATCGGACTGCACGAAGTCATTGAACGTATTGGACCGGTTGCTTATAGATTAAGATTGCCCTCCGAGTTAGAAAGGATACACAATGTATTTCATGTTTCAATGCTTCGCAAATATAGATCGATCCGTCCCATGTGATTTCACCGTCACGAGATTGAAATTAGATCCGATTTGACATATGATGAGGAACCGATCCGTATCTTAGCCGGGAGATAAAAGAGTTGAGAAATAAAAGAATTCCATTAGTAAAAGTTTTATGGAATCGTCACGGGGTTGAAGAGGCTACGTGGGAGCTCAAGAGACAATGAGGCAACAATATCCGAACTTATTTAATGGTAAGATTTTGGGACGAAAATCCTTAAGGGGGAGAGTTGTATGAGACCAATTTTGACCCAAATCGGAACGGTGGTTTCGGGACCATGAATCCGAGCACGAGAGATATTTTAATATTATATTTTGTGTTTGTTACATGTGATTTAGTGAGTGTGAAAATTTCGTAGAAAAATTTAGTCGTTTAAGTGCTCAATTTGATAAAAAGGATTTAATCGAGAAAAGCGCAAAAGTTGCATGCTAAAGTGAAGAGTACTAAATTGATTGTGGCTTTTAAGTGGGTGTACCAAAGGGCAATTAGCCCATTCACCATAGTAAGGGACGGCAATGGGCTTTTATAAGTCCAAATTATATGTTAAATTAGCCTATTATATGTTATGTTGATATATTAGTAAATAAGGTATATTAAATGTGTTATTATAACATAAAATAATAAAGTTAAGTGGGAAGAAAGAGAACATCACATTGTTCATCTTCTTGGCGAATGTTTGAGGAGAAATACTCCATTTTGGAGCTTGAAGTTTCGGCAACTTAAGGCTTGATTTGGGGTAGGTATTTTACTTAGTTTTTGATAAATTTTACGTTTTTGAGATCGTTGTTTCGTGTATTACCCGACCCATGTCTAAATTTTTGAAAATACTATGTATATAGGATTCGGCCATTAACATGTTTGGATAGTTTTGATGTTTGATGATTTTAAATTAAATGTATGTTAAAGATTTACAAGTTTTGTATTGGAATTTTTGGTAATTTTGAGTATATAGGGCTAAATTGAAAAGAATAAATTTGTGAAGGATTAAAATGTCAAATAAATGAAATGCATGGACACCTATGACTATAATGAAGATTCGCCAAGCTAGGATGTTGGAAAATTTTGCATATTTTGTGTTATGTGCAAATGGGACTAAATTGTAAAAATGGGAAACATTAGGGGCAAAATGGTAAATTGCCGATTTGGGTGTTTTGGGACTAAATTGAGATGAAATGAGATTAAATGAGCTAAATTCTAATGTGTTTTAGATCAAGAGCAAAGAAAGACCGAATTAGACCGGGGAAAGACGAAGGTTCTCGAATAGCCGATTCGCACGGACTATCGACAACCGAGGTAAGTCCTTTAGTTAAATCATGTCAAAGAATTAATTATGGTTATCTTGACTATTAAAAATTTATGAATGTTAATATCCAATTACATCATGGCCGAATGTATATTGACATATTGGTTGATGATTTATGTTGAGTATGTGATGGAAATTATTTTGGCTAATGCAAGGTGAATAGGTAAGTTCTTGAGCTACTTTATATTTAAAGATCATTTACATATCTAGTGAATGATAAAATTTGTATAAGCTTGGTGTAAAACCATGAGTTGGCCGATTGTGATAATGATGGATTGGATTGATTTCAAATTTATTTAATGCAATGGGGATAAATGTATATGATTCGATATGTATAGTGAAATGTGAAAAGCATGTAAAAATATTCTGGCATTCGGGCTTCGAGCCTAGCAGGCCTCGTGCCGGTGACATAATCGGGCTTTATGCCTAGCAGGCCTCGTGCCGGTGACATAATCGGGCTTTATGCCTAGCAGGCCTCGTGCCGGTGACATAATCGGGCTTCATGCCTAGCAGGCCTTGTGCCGGTGTTATTTATCGGGCTTTATGCCTAGCAGGCCTCGTGCCGGTGACATAATCGGGCTTTATGCCTAGCAGGCCTTGTGCCGGTGTTATTTATCGGGCTTTATGCCTAGCAGGCCTTGTGCCGGTGTTATTATTCGGGCTTCTACGCCTAGCAGGCTTGATGCCGGTGATGTGCTTTACAAAATAGAAACCGAAATTTATGTTCAAGGCGAACTAAAGCAAATATGTCGAGTTAACGGCTCAGGTGAGTATGTAAAGTAGGAATGAGTTTCTTACTTAATTAAGATAAGGTAAACTAGTGATTCAGTGATTATTACCAATGGTATGTATTTCTCGGTTCTATTGATAAATGATGTGGTATCGTGATTTTGGCCGTTTAATATGTAATTATAAGACTAGGTGTATTCGGCCACAAGAGTGGTTGTATAATTAATAACATGTTATAATAATTGATATCCAAGTATATGAATAATGGTACCTATAGTTATATGATGACACATTGGGTTTTAAAGATCGGATTACGAACGAATATTTCGATCATAAATATGTGGGTAAGGAGAAACTTTCCTATCAATTTCATACTTAGTTTCATGGATATGAAATTGAAAGTTTGATAATGAAAATGAGCATAGTACAATTTGAGTTGTAGAAATTGAATTGTTAGTGTTTGAATGTTATATTTTTATGAAATTAGGACTTACTAAGCTAGCAAGCTTATCGTGTGAAATGTTTCCTCTGTTTTATAGATTAGGCAAGCTACAAGCTCGTCGGGATCGTTTGGAAAGTCGCTCACACTATCAATCTACATTTTTGGGTACTCTTTTATTTTGGTTTTAAATGAAGGCATGTATAGGAAGGATTTGGTCCTTGCCTTGGTGAAATTTTAAGGTTTTTGTATGTAATGGCCATGCGAATATGGCTAAATTTCTAGTTAAGTACGTTGTTGTGTTTTTGATGTGTATGTTGGTTTTTGATGGCAAGGTTTATGCTTTCTTAATCAAAGTTTAATCATTTTGTTAAGGAAATGTTTATATACGAAATGAATCCTTGAATTAGGAATGTAGGTAGGTTTGGTTAGAAGCTAGTCTTTCATAAATTGCAACAAAACAGCTTGTAGTAACAGCAGTGATGTGAGTTAGAAAAATCACCAAAAATAGGGTATATTGAATTAAAAGGTGAATGAGACATGGAATTAAACCTTATTGTGTCTATTTTTACATGAAAGAAACAGAGTAGGCAAAAGATTTATATATTATGAGATAATTCAGTTTTAGTGAGACCTGCTCTGAATGAATTCGTGAGTCACTGTTCTGTTTTGGAAAAATTGCCATAAATTGCACAAAAATCATTAAGAAGCATGGTTTATATGTGTAGAACCCTTAATGAATCTGTTTTTCATTGGTATAAATAAGAACATCATAGGAAAATTGTGCAATTAGATAACTGCATTTTTGTAAGGACAGGTCAGAATTGTCAAGCAGTGTAATAAGGGTAACTTTGATGAATAAACTGTACTAATTGGTTACATGAAAAATTCTGGAAAAATTATGGTGAATAGTTATACGAGTCTAGTTTCAAGGAAAATTTACGGATCTAAATTTTGAGTTTTGTAACTCGAGTTATGGTTGATTTAGTCAGTGTGACGCAGTTGGACAGCTTTAAAAATTTTTACTCCCCGAGTTAATGGTCAAGTCTAGTAATGCCACGTACCCGACTCCGGCAAGGGTTTCGGGTAAGGGGTGTTACACTTTTAATCCTTTGTTTTCATGTTTTATACCTAGAAGAGCACCGGAGGATGAAAAGAATGGAAAACGGGCCCAAAACAGAGTAAATGGGCCATATCACAAAATCCACAAGGCCTGGGCCCAAGATCACACGGTCGTGCCCCATTCAACAAGTTCGAACACGGCCTGGCCACGACTTACACGGGCGTGTGCCATGGGCATGTCCCTGTCGCAGGAAAAAAGAGTTTCACTCAGATTTGGATACTTAGGGGCAAAGAAACATATTCAAAAGCCTATATATACACCCTAAGTATGACCAGAAAAGGGGGACCCAAGGCTTTAGTTAGGGGGCGTCCAGCTAGGCCAAAGAGGACAGATTTGTGGAGATTTACTCGAAGATAGCCAGTTGATCCATCTCAAGAAGCCAAAATTATACTCAGGATGGAGGATCTCTCCTTCAATTCCTTCAGTGGGTTTTAGGGATTTCTTATGTTTTGTTTTATCTTTTCTTCTGAGATGTTTTCTTTTATTGTTATGAACTAAACCCTCAGATACTTGAGGGGGATGAAACCTAAGATGAATCTTGTTATTGTTTGCTGAACTATATGATAAATATTTGACCTGTTCTTAATTATGTGCTCTTAATTCTTGTGTTGATATTTCCGGGATATTAATTCAAGTGTGATGTCCTTAGGTGGAGGACCAAAAGTCCCTGCCTAAGAGTAGATCTAGCATAATTAAGCGGAGTTGATCACGCGCCTAGAGATAGGGTGATGAGACTTTGCCGGACTAGGGTGAAACCTAATATAGGAGTCCATAGAACGAGTTAATGCGATTCTAGGGGCTTTAATTAGAAAGTGATTTCAATTAATCAACCTAGGGTTAGACGTCGGTCGTCTCGAGAGAGGGATTAATATAACTTAGGGAATCTTACGGATCAAGTCAAGTGAATAAATTGTCTGGTTCAGAATTAGATAACAAGTGAAGTCTAGGTGGATTCTTCCTTGGGTGTCGTCTTAATCAATTGCTTTTTCTTCCAAGTTATTTTCCCAAATTCATTCTTCTTTGTCTTAAAGTCTTTAGTTTAGTAGTTAGTTAATTTTAGATTAGATAAAAATCACTTTAATTCTTAGGCTAAATAATAAAAGGAGAGTTAGTATTAGTACTTTTGGTTCCTTTGGGTTCGATATTTCGGTCTTGCCTTAACTACACTACTGTTCAATAGGTACGCTTGCCTCAAATCGTTGTCATAGTTGGTTTCCAAGTTTGATCATTCTTTTTATAAATTTTAAGACTTTGACATCGCGAAAATAGCGATCAAGCAGCATACGCTCTAGTTGGCTCTCTAAATTCAGATTTTGCAACAGTATCCCTGGTAGACCTCTGACTATTACTGACATTTCTTCTATTTCGGGAAGGTCTATTTCTCTCTGGGGTGTTATCTAATCTCAGATCCTGAGTAGTCTCTTGTTCAATAGACTCTGTGCAGTCTCGAATAAAATGATCTAATGGTCCACATCTGAAGCAAGCTTGATTATTCAATCTACAGCTCCCCAAATGTCTTTTACCACAACGCTTACACTTAAGTCACTCGGATCTGAAATTTTCAACACTCGCCATCTTTGGGCAATCTCCAATGAAGTGATTTCGTGACCCACATTTATAACAAACTCTATTGTTATACTTGCCACAACATTTTCCCACGTGCCGTCTTCCACACTGTCTACACTCAGGTTTGTTGCTTTTAGTACTTCCATCATTTAATTCAATTGGAGCTTGAGTTCTCATACCAACATTTGGTCTTACACGATCTGTACTCGTATGTCCAATTGAAACATTTAATCTATTGCCTGCATCTCTATATTTCTTCGTCAAAGGTTGAGAAAAATTACTTATTGATCTTTTTCTTTCATTACGAGCTTTAGAATCGACTTTCTAGATATTATCATCATTAGTAGCCTTAAACTCTCCGGCCTCATACTTACGAATTTTGTCAACCGGAGGCTTGTTCATCAGATTCAGATTCATAGTCAAAAGCATAGCAGATGTCTGAGGGAGGTTAACAGGGGGCGAAGATTGCGAAACAGTCGGGTTATTTCTCACAAATTGAGTGAACCACTCACTCATCAACTGGAAGAAAGCTTGTTTAGCTTCTCCCTTTTCGATCGCTCGTAGCCGGTCTCGGATCAAATGACACTATCCCTTGCACTGGAGCAGACACATTACTTTCTACGTCATCAGCCACGGCTTTTTTGGGATCCATTACTATATAAAAAAAATTCACATTTTTCACACCAGGATTCATCACACTATCACAATTCAAATATATGGCATCTATAGCTAAACTCTGACACGATATGTTAGTCCAAGAATCGACTAAACCGTAGATCTGATACCAACCAAATGTAACACCCTTATCCCGTGTCCGTCGTCGAATTAGGGTTAAGAATGTTACCTGACAGATCGAAAACTAAATCAGACATTTCATCAAGTATCTCATCAATTACCATCAAATATCCCGTGTGTTCTCCTCGTGGTCGAAACTGAATTTACTTCCACGGCTACTAAGCACGCCCGTGTACTCTAGTCATGGTCGATCCTGTCAAAAATCAAACGGCTACTAGGCACGTCCGTGTGCCAAGGCCCTGTACTCTTATGCTAGCTACTGACTTAGCCCCACGGTCACTGAAACACCCCAAACTCGGCCCATGAGTCTCCACCGAATCTGGTATGTTCCTGGAGTAAAACTTTTTCAAATTCGTATGTTATTTTGGAAAACTTGGGTAGGTTTGAAGAAAGTTTGATTTGTGTTGGGTTTAATTGAAAACATTGCTATTCTTGAAATCAGGGATTTATAAAAACCATGTTTTTAGATCAAAAGACATACCGAATTTGTTAAAGATTTAGCTTTAAGTTGGAAATCATTTGTATTTAGATGTCAAAACATTTGAGGGTTTATTTTAAGAAAGATTATTTAAGCGTTAATTTAATAAAATTTGCATCGTACCAAAATAATTAAAATGCAAGCGTAAATAGTTCATACTATGGCCTTATTACATCAAAAAAAAAAACCCGAATAAATCCAAATACGGAAAAGAAAATTGAAAGTCCAAATTAAAAATAAACTCTAAGCTGAGCATGGCCACCACTAAGCTCCTGCCGACCCGGTCCATTACTGAGCGTCACCTGAAAACATATCCCACAAAGGGGTGAGTCAAACAGACTCAGTGTATAACAAC
Organism: Gossypium bickii; assembly: GCA_025503065.1. Taxonomy (NCBI): domain Eukaryota; kingdom Viridiplantae; phylum Streptophyta; class Magnoliopsida; order Malvales; family Malvaceae; genus Gossypium; species Gossypium bickii. Next base: position 106,827,286 of record CP106710.1, on the reverse strand, counting down.
CACACTAAGTCCTAATGATTCAGGCATATCAGATCATACATACACATATCACAATTTACAAAAAATGATGCATTCCCGAACCCAAATCTAGGTACCATCCGCTACACATCACCCGTACCAACCATCACACCGTGGGGACTACTAAGTCAACCCTCCATCCGCTACACATCATCGAAGGCAGTCGCTGCAGACGACGTGCTCATCGCCCTTATATATAATGTGGCATAGCCACCGGATAAAATTTGTGACATGAGTCACCACATTCAGATTATGTGACCGAAGTCACCACATTCAGATATTTGTGGTATAAACCACCAGATCACTTCCCCATTCCATATAACCCATATGCCCCATGTCATACAAATATGCATAAACCATGTCATATTTCTTATTCACATTCTTATAATTTCACATATGTGCTGTATAGATCATATTATACTCATAGTAGGGGTAGGTTTACGTACCTGAGTACTTTGTACCATTGCATGGTACCTTAGCCATATATTTCACATTCTTAATAACACATGCATTAAAACATACCATAAATCTATTAAGACTTAGGGTAGGGCTACACACCTGGTATACTTATCGCTTTCACTGATACTCCTGAAAATCCCGATCGAACGTCCTAGATCCTTAGTTCCTACATTCGGCCAACACTTAATACTTTAACAAAAGCCTATACGCTATAAAACCAAATCCCGAAGGATTATCTCAACCGAATCCTTACCTTGCTCCCGATTGGGTTACCAAACAAATCCCAAAAACTTTGTGTTGACTTTTCTTGCAATCGGCCAACTACTAAATCACTTAACTGATTAGTTTTCGGCTTTTAAGTAAATAAGAATTAGATCTAAGTCACTAAATAGGCCTTGGTCGAATGTGTATGTGCACTGACCTTGCGATTCAAATCCCAAAAGTAGTCTCTTGGCTATAAAGATGTCGAAATCCTACAGAGCACATGTTAGATCCAGTTCTAACATTAAATCACAATAAGTAGCCCTTGGCCGAATATCACATAACTCACCTTGGATATTGAAATCCCGAAACCTCTTTATAGTCGACTAGAGACGAATCCCGAAATCTCCTTCAAAATTTCAGCCACAAAATAATAATGGTATTAATTTCTAGATCTAAAAGATAAAGGAATGGAAATCAAGCAACACTTGTTCTTACCCTTAATGTTGTAGTCGACAGCACCCTGACACCACAAAGATATTCGGCTTTAGGGCTTAATGAATAATCGGCTAGGAGTACCTTAAGATTCGGCTTTTGGAGAATCAAAAAGGAAAAGAGAAGAGAGTGTATGGGACTTAGAGAGAATCGGCGATGGTGAATTTTGAGAAAAGAATATTCGGCTTTGACAAAATGAAAGAGAAGAGAAGCTTCATTAAAGAATTCGGCAGAGGAAGAAGAGAAAAGAAAAGAATGAAGAATGGCCTCACTTTTCCCCTTTTTGTCAAAATTACTATGCCTAGAGCCCCTTATTCGGCCAACACCTCCTCTCACTATCAAATCCCTTATTTTGCTCCTCTTTTTCATCTTCTTCCCTTATTCAAAATAATTTAAAAATAAATCCTCATTTATCCTCTACTTACCCGAAATTTCAAAGGGATTAGATCACATCCACTGACAGTCCCTGTGCCGTCCACCACTGCTTATCCTTGCAGCAAAATAAAAGCTCCCTTTTTGCTTCCCTTGCAGCTCGAACCTAGGCCTCTCTGACACTCCTTGTGGCGTCACTTACTGGGATTTAAGTGGCGCCTCCTTGTCACTTTTCCAATCCCATTTTTGTGTTATAATTCACCTACAATTTCTCTTACGGCCTCCTCTGCCTAGCTTCCTCTTTTAAACTTAAAATCTAATAATTTCTAAAGCACTCTCCTATTTTCTAAAGTTTACAAAATTCATACAACACATTCATAACACACAAAGGCATGCTTTCACATATATTTAAGCACAAATGCATAAGCCTAAAATCCAGGATATTACAGTTCTACCCCCTTAAAAAAATAATTTTGACCTCGAAATTACCTGGCTAAAATAAGTGAGGGTATTGTTGTCGCATTGCCTCTTCCGGCTCCCATGAAGCTTCTTCCGATCCATGATTACACCATAACACTTTAACTAGAGGAACCGATTTCCTCCGCAGCACTTTCACATCTTGTTCCAAGATCTGAATCAGCTCTTCCTCGTAGGATAAATCTGGCCTTAATTCCACCTCTTCAACTGGTACTATATGAGAGGTATCCGATCGATAACGACGTAGCATAGAAACATGGAATACGTCGTGCATTTGCTTCAATTCTGAAGGCAACTCTAACTGGTATGCCACTGGTCCAACTCGCTTCAATACCCGATAGGGTCCAATAAATCTGGGACTTAACTTCCCTTTCTGACCAAATCTCATTACCTTCTTCCAAGGCGAGACTTTAAGAAACACCTGGTCTCTCACAGCAAACTCTATTTCCTTCTGCTTAAGGTCTACGTACGACTTCTGCCTATCAGATGCCTCCTTTAATCGTACCCGAATTAACTCAACCTTCTCCTCAGATTCTGCCACAATCTCTGGACCCAAAACTCAACGTTCCCCTAATTCCGTCCAACACGTTGGTGTACGACACTTCCGTCCATACAGCGCTTCATACGGTGCCATCCGAATACTGGCCTGATAGTTGTTATTGTATGCAAATTCCGCTAAAGGCAAATATTCTTCCCAACTTCCTCTGAAGTCTATTACACATCCCCTCAGCATATCCTCTAACACTTGGATTACTCGTTCAGATTGACCGTCCCATTGTGGATGAAAAGCCGTAGTGAAATCCAGTCTGGTGCCTAAAGCCTGATGTCGAGCTTTCCAAAACCGAGACGTAAACCTTGGATCCCTGTCTGAGATAATCGACACCAGCACTCCGTGTAATCTCACCATCTTCGCCACATACAATTTCACCAACTTCTGTAAAGAGTAGTCAACCCGTACTGGAATAAAATGCACGGACTTTGTCAACCGATCCACTATCACCCATACCAAGTCCTTCTTAGTAGGCATAAGGGGAAGCCCATTAACGAAGTCCATGGTAATTCTCTCCCACTTCCACTGCGGAATCATTATCTCGGTGAAGCAATCTCGACAGAACTTGGTGTTCAAATTTTGACTTGCTGACACGTCAAGCATTTGCCGACAAATTTGGTAATTTCTCGTTTTAGACCAGGCCACCAAAACTGTTCCCTTAGATCTCTATACAACTTAGTACCTCCAGGATGCATAGCATAAGGGCTACTATGCGATTCCTGAAGAATCTTCTGCCTTAACTCCTCATCCTTAGGCATACAGACCTTTCCCTTGAAACATAATAGTCCATCGTCATTAATACCATAATCTTCCAACTCTCCATTCTGCATTTCCTGTAACTTAGCACTTAAATCCTTATCCACCAACTGACTTTCTTGTACCTCATTCAACCATGTTGGCTTGACTTGCAACTCTACTAACAAACTTCCGTCGTCATACAAGCTCAGATGCGCGAACATCGCTCTCAGATCCGACACCACTTTCCGACTTAGGGCATCTGCCACTACATTCGCCTTGCCCGGATGATACTCTATGGAATAGTCATAGTCTTTCAATAGCTCCACCCACCTTCGCTGTCTCAGGTTCAACTCCTTCTGAGTCAACAGATACTTAAGACTCTTGTGGTCAGTGTAGATTACTGACCTTTCTCCATATAGATAATGCCTCCACACCTTAAGAGCAAAGACCACTGCCGCCAATTCCAAGTCGTGCGTCGGGTAGTTAATCTCATGAGGCATTAACTGTTGAGACGCATAAGCGACAACCTTCCCGTCTTGCATCAGTACGCAACCCAAACCTGTATAGGAAGCGTCACAATACACCACGAAATCCTTCCCTGCCTCAGGCTAAATCAAAACCGGAGCTTCAGTCAAGACCCTCTTAAGCTTCTCAAAGCTCTCCTGTTGCTTATCTGTCCATACGAAAGGTACCTCCTTCCTCAACAACTTCGTCAAAGGTGCGGCTATTGATGAGAACCCTTCCACGAACCTTCTGTAGTAGCCTACCAATCCCAAGAAACTATGAACCTCAGCCACAGACTTAGGTGGTTTCCAATCTAACACTGCCTCAATCTTCCTAGGATCCACCCTTATTCCTTCTGCAGACACTACATGCCTTAAGAATGCAACCTCTTTAAGCCAGAATTCACACTTGCTGAATTTGGCATAGAGCTTCTTCTCCCTTAACACTTGCAACACAACCTGGAGATGCTCATCATGCTCCTCTTTAGACTTGGAGTATACTAGGATGTCATCGATGAATACAACGACGAATCGATCCAAGTAAGGTTGAAAAATCCGGTTCATCATATCCATGAACGCGGCTGGGGCGTTCGTCAACCCAAACGGCATTACCAAGAACTCCTAATGCCCGTATCTTATCCTGAAAGCTGTCTTATGGATATCTGCCTCCTTCACCTTAAGCTGATGATATCCAGACCTTAAGTCGATCTTTGAGAATACCGCGGCCCCCTTAAGCTGATCGAACAAGTCGTCTATCCTCGGCAACGGGTACTTGTTTTTGATGGTCAGCTTATTCAACTGACGATAATCTATGCACATACGCATAGTTCCGTCCTTCTTCTTATCAAACAAGACTGGTGCTCCCCATGGAGACACACTGGGTCGGATAAATCCACGATCAAGCAACTCTTGAATCTGAGCCGTGAGCTCAACCAACTCCTTTGGTGCCATTCTGTACGGGGCAATTGACACAGGAGCTGTACTCGGCAGCAAATCAATTCCAAACTCCACTTCCCTATCCGGGGGTATTCTAGGTAACTCCTCTGGAAACACATCTTCAAATTCTCTTACAATTCTAACTCCACTAACTCCCCCTTCTTTCCCATCCAACGCACTTACGAAGGCCAAAAATGCCTTGCACCCTTTCCAAACCATCTTATCAGCCTTTAATGCTAAAACTACGTTAGACAAGTAGTTTCTTCTTTCTCCTATCATAATTATCACCTCGCCCTCCGAGGTCCTTAACTCCATTCACTTAGCTGCACAATCCAATATAGCTTGATGTTCCACTAGCCAATCCATGCCAAGTATGAGATCGAATTCTCCGAAGGGTAGTTCCATTAAGTCGGTAGAAATATCACTCCCTGAATCTCTAGAGGTACATTCCGAAAGATCTTATTCACCACTACAGTTTGGCCTAATGGGCTCACTAGAGTCATCTCCCTATCATATAGTTCAGAGGCTATGCCTAGTGTTTCAACTACACTACATGCAACATAAGAATGGGTAGAGCCAACATCAATCAAAGCAAAATAAGGCTTGTTCACTACAAGGAACGTGCCAATTATGACGTCCGGCACGTCTCCATCCTCCCTCCGGTAAACTGCATACACTAGACCCAACTGTCTTGCTTCTGTATTACCGACACCTCTACCAGGTGCTCTCTGCCCTCTTCCAGTACCGTTACCTCTACCATTCGGACCACGACCTCACTGAGGCTGCTGTCCAGCTCTTCCAGCCTGATTAGAACCCTGACCTGTCGGTCGACTCTCGTCTATCTTTATAGGACAGTCCTTAATTATGTGTTCCTTGGCCCCACACTTAAAGCATCCTCCTGTCTTCTTCCAACACTCCCCTAAGTGCATCTTCCCACATTGAGTACAAGTACGATACTGCCCTCCTGTCACAGCCTGCTGACCTCGCGGCCCATCAACTCTAGGCCTCTTTTGCACATTCCCAAAACCTCTTTTTTGCCTGTTCCAATCCGTGTTTTGCCTCACAGAGTCCTTAATCCCTTCAGCTACTTTAGCCTTCTCTACCAATGCAGAAAACTCCCGCTCATGGTGCGGAGCGAATAACAACCTCAGGTCATCCCTTAGTCCGTCCTCAAAACGAACACATTGCTCATGCTCTGTAGCCACCACTCCTCGAGCATACCGGCTCAACCTTAGAAATTCAGCTTCGTACTCTGCTACGGACTTATTCCCTTGAACTAGCCCCAGAAATGCCTTCCTCTACGCATCAGTGTAACGCGTGCCGACATACTTCTTCTGATACGCCGCCTTAACATACTCCCAAGTGAGATCCTCAGCTGTGGCACCATCCTGAACTGTGAGCCACCATTGATATGCTTCATCGCGTAGCAGTGCCACCGTTCCTTTCAGTTTCTCCTCAGGGGTCAGATCCAGCTCATCCATAATTTGTTCCGTCGCCTCCAACCAATACTCAGCTGTACTGGGTGCCACGTCGGATACGCCACGGAATACCTCAGCTCCGTTGGCTCGGAGTCGCTCAGGTACAGATTTTCGAGCTCCCATATTTCCACCTACTCCAGCCACCATCTCAAGAACTCGCGGCCGCGACTGCGATACAAAGATCATCCCCGTCCCGATCTTGCTTTGCTCAACACCAACAGCTAGTGGTGGGGGTGGTGGTACCTCATTTTCGGACCCTTGTCCAGATCTAACAGGTTCTGACACGGTCATCCTACCTCTACCCCGTCCTCGCACATTACGACCACGTCCCCTAGAGCTCATTTCTACGATCGCGCTTTAATCTGATTACAAAGTTTTATGCATTAGTATTTTGTTCCACTGATTATCCGCGAAGAAATTTTATGAAAAGGAATTTAATAGTGGTTCTTTCGATCATTCGGAGTTTTCGTTCCAAGTTTTCTACCCTAATTCAGAGAAACGCATCCATTCAGTAATATCTACTATACACATTCATCGTTTGAACATTTTTGTCTGCTCCTAACCTAGGGGTATTTTCGTCATTTCTCCTACAGGGGTATTTTGGTAATAAATCGGGGTCAATTTGAAAATCTTAATAAATCAGGGCACTTTGAAATTTTCAAAACTCGAGGGTACTTTTGAAAATCTTCTCAAATCAGAGGTATGGCAAAAATTTTAGAAATCGGGGTCATTTTGGTAATTTTGTAAATCAGGGGTAATTTCGTAAATTTTCCAAATCAGGGTATTTTAATATTTTGCAAAATAGGGGTTTCTGGTATTTTGAAAAAAATATCTTAGTAAAAGTCGAGGGTAGTATGGTAATTTAAGATTTTTCAAACCAAGGGCATTTTAGTAATTTTACAAGCAGGGGTATTTAGGTAATTTTGTAAATTGGGAATATTTTGGAAAATTTTCAAAAAAATAATTTTCTCAATTCAAAAGGGTAGTTTAATAATTTTTTTAAAAAAAACTAGGGTTTTCATAAAAATATGGCTAGTTCCTTTAGGGTTTTAGTCACTGAGTTTAGCCCGTGAGTAAGTCCTCTTGGTTAGGGTGAACCGTTACTACGCACCAGGTAGGATTCAGGATTCAGGAATCCTAACTCCAGGCTCTTCCTGAATCCAATCCTAGACATGCGCACAATGGTTGCCACACCCTAACTCGGTGACTTAGTCACAGGTTTGTTTAATTAGGCTTTAAGTTTTATGAATTTCTATGTTGGGGTAAACTAATCCTAGGGTTCAAGTACTTCATATACTAATCTACGTTCCCATTCTAACCTTATACAAATCATACTATAATCCACACAACAGTTAGGGGTACTTACCTGGCGGACTTCGGGTCGGAGACTTAGGTGCCATGCCAGAAAAACCTGTTTATTCACGAAACTTGTTTGGGCCTTATTCTAAAAACGTTATGGGCTTTAAACCCAAAGCTGAGAGTTTAAAACTGGGCTCTGATACAAAGCTGAAACACCCCAAACTCGGCCCACGAGTCTCGACCGAATCTGGTATGTTCCTGGAGTAAAACTTTTTCAAATTCGTATGTTATTTTGGAAAACTTGGGTAGGTTTGAAGAAAGTTTGATTTGTGTTGGGTTTAATTGAAAACATTGCTATTCTTGAAATCAGGGATTTATAAAAACCATGTTTTTAGATCAAAAGACATACCGAATTTGTTAAAGATTTAGCTTGAAGTTGGAAATAATTTGTATTTAGATGTCAAAACTTTTGAGGGTTTATTTTAAGAAAGATTACTTAAGCGTTAATTTAATAAAATTTGTATCGTACCAAAACAATTAAAATGCAAGCGTAAACAGTTCATACTGCCTTATTACATCAAAAACAAAACCCGAATAAATCCAAATAAGGAAAAGAAAATTGAAAGTCCAAATTAAAAATAAACTCTGAGCTGAGCATGGCCACCGCTAAGCTCCTGCCGACCCGGTCCATTACTGAGCGTCACCTGAAAACATATCCCACAAAGGGGTGAGTCAAACAGACTCAGTGTATAACAACCACACTTAGTCCTAATGATTCAGGCATATCAGATCATACATACACATATCACAATTTACATATAATGATGCATTCCCGAACCCAAACCTAGGTACCATTCGCTAAACATCACCTGTACCAACCATCACACCGTGGGGACTACTAAGTCAACCCTCCATCCGCTACACATCATCGAAGGCAGTCGCTGCAGACGACGTGCTCATCACCCTTATATATATTGTGGCATAGCCACCAGATAAAATTTTGTGACATGAGTCACCATATTCAGATTATGTGATCGGAGTCACCACATTCAGATATTTGTGGTATAAACCACCAGATCACTTCCCCTTTTCATATAACCCATATGCCCCATGTCATACAAATATGCATAAACCATGTCATATTTCTTATTCACATTCTTATAATTTCACATATGTGCTGTACAGATCATATTATACTCATAGTAGGAGTAGGTTTACGTACCTGAGTACTTTGTACCATTGCATGGTACCTTAGCCATATCTTTCACATTCTTAATAACACATGCATTAAAACAATACCATAAATCTATTAAGACTTAGGGTAGGGCTACACACCTGGTATACTTATCACTTTCACTGAGACTCCCGAAAATCCCGATCGAGCGTCCTAGATCCTTAGTTCCTACATTCGGCCAACACTTAATACTTTAACAAAAGCCTATTCGGCTATAAAACTGAATCCAGAAGGATTATCTCAACCGAATCCTTACCTTGCTACCGATTGGGTTACCAAACAAATTCCGAAAACTTTGTGTTGACTTTTCTTGCAATTGGCCAACTACTAAATCACTTAACCGGTTAGTTTTCGGCTTTTAAGTAAATAAGAATTAGATCTAAGTCTCTAAATAGGCCTTGGCCGAATGTGTATGTGCACTTACCTTGCAATTCAAATCCTAAAAGTAGTCTCTTGGCTATGAAGATGTCGAAATCCTATATAGCACATGTTAGATCCAGTTCTAACATTAAATCACAATAAGTAGCCCTTGGCCGAATATCACATAACTCACCTTGGATATTGAAATCTCGAAACCTCCTTATAGTCGACTAGAGACGAATCTCGAAATCTCCTTCAAAATTTCGGCCACAAAATAATAATGGTATTAATTCCTAGATCTAAAAGATAAAGGAATGGAAATCGAGCAATACTTGTTCTTACCTTTAATGTTGTAGTTGACAGCACCTTTGCCTGACACCACAAAGATATTCGGCCTTGGGGCTTAATGAATAATCGGCTAGGAGTACCTTAAGATTCGGCTTTTGGAGAATCAAAAAGGAAAAGAGAAGAGAGTGTATGAGACCTAGAGAGAATCGGCGATGGTTGATTTTGAGAAAAGAATATTCGGCTTTGACAAAATAAAAGAGAAGAGAAGCTTCACTAAAGAATTCGGCAGAGGAAGAAGAGAAAAGAATAGAATGAAGAATGGCCTCACTTTTCCCCTTTTTGCCGAAATTACTATGCCTAGAGCCCCTTATTCGGCCAACATCTCCTCTCACTATCCAATCCCTTATTTTGCTCCTCTTTTTCCTCTTCTTCCCTTATTCCAAATATTTTAAAAATAAATCCTCATTTATCCTCTACTTAGCCGAAATTTCAAAGGGATTAGATCACATCCACTGACAGTCCCTGTGCCGTCCACCACTACTTATCCTTACAACAAAATAAAAGCTCCCTTTTTGCTTCCCTTGCAGCTCGAACCTAGGCCTCTCTGACACTCCTTGTGGTGTCACTTACTGGGATTTAAGTGGCACCTCCTTGCCATTTTTCCAATCCCATTTTTATGTTCTAATTCACTTACAATTTCTCTTAAGGCCTCCTCTGCCTAGCTTCCTCTTTTAAACTTAAAATCTAATAATTTCAAAAGCACTCTCCTATTTTCTAAAGTTTACAAAATTCATACAACACATTCATAACACGCAAAGGCATTCTTTCACATATATTTAAGCACAAATGCATAAGCCCAAAATCCAGGATATTACAGTCACTAGGCACGCCCGTGTGCCATAACCGTGTGGCAAAATAGGCTGTTTGCAAGGCCAAAATGCCACCCACATGGGTCTTACCTACAAGCAAAATCATTAAGACATCTCATACCTATTTGGCAACCAAGAACATACCAAAATAGCCTTCCAAATTTCAAGAGTAAAACTCATCTCATCACAAGCATAATTCATTCATTTTCTTAATCAAAACTTGACCATTACATGTATCAACTAGCCATGCCAAAAACATACTTCACATATCACATTCATTCAAGTAAATTCTCAACTCATAACTAGCCAAATCTGATGGCTAAGTTCATATAACAAACTTATATCAAATACTAGCCTATACATGCCATATCTAGCTATATACATTTCCAAAATGTACCAAAACAAGATGAATAGTGTGATGACGATCCTCGACGATCGCTGAGCCTTCAGTAGCTTTGACGATCTATAAAACAGAACAAACACGTACATAGAGTAAGCTTTTAAAATCTTAGTAAGCCAAAGTACAAATAAACTTAACATGAATTACACATAACTAAAATGATGTAATAACCATAATGGTTCTAATAACATATTCATCTCATCATTTCTTTAGCTCATTTACTTAGCCCAAAACTTACCACATTCTCAACTCAAATACCTTATATGCACATAGTTCATTTACGCCTAATTTCACATATCATCTCATCATTTCGTTGCTCATATTCAAATTAGTAAGTTCATATAGACACTTACCTTTCATACACACCTTGTGTACTTATCAATCATGCCTGAATCGGATAAACATCCACTTAATCATTCGTAGCTCGGAATTGCCCGTTGAACCATTCGAAATCTAATAGGATATACAGAATACTTAGAATAGTCGTACAATGCTAGTGTCCCAGACGTGGTCCTACATGTAATCAGATATCGATGCCACTGTCCCCAATAGGGTCTTACTCGAATTAATACGATGCCAATGTCCCAGACATGGTCTTACACGTAAAACTCATATCGACGCCAACGTCCTAGACGTGGTCTTGAATGTAATCAGATATCGATGCCTCTGTCCCAGACAGGGTCTTACACGTAATCAGATATCGATGCCTTCGTCCCGCATGCGGTCTTACACGTAATCGATACCAATGCACCGTCCCGATGCGGTATTACACGTAATCAAATATCGATGCATCTTTGTCCCGGCTGTGGTCTTACACGTAATCGATATCGATGCGATGCGCTTTGTCTTGACAGGTCTTATACGTAATCAGATATCGATGCCACTATCCCAGATAGGGTCTTACACGAAATTAGATATCGATGCCATTGTCCCAAATAGGGTCTTACACGTAATTAGTTAATGATGCCACTGTCCCAAACAGGGTCTTACACGTAATCAGATATCGATGCCACTATCCCAGACAGGGTCTTACACTTAATCAGATATCGATGCCACTGTCCCAGACAGGGTCTTACACGTAATCAGATATCAATGCCACTGTCCTAGACATGGTCTTTCACGTAATCAGATGTCGATGCCATTGTCCCAGACAGGGTCTTACACGTAATCAGATGTCGATGCCACTATCCCAAACAGGGTCTTACACGTAATTAGATGTCGATGCCACTATCCCAGACAGGGTCTTACACGTAATCGAATATCGATGCCACTGTCCCAGACAAGGTCTTACACGTAATCAGATATCGATGCCACTGTCCCAGATAGGGTCTTACACGTAATCAAATATCGAACACCAATGTCATACCATAGTTAATCCTATTTTTTTTATGTTCAAACGGAACTTCTCAGATGTTAACACTATGACTATCTTATCTTAGAATTCATACATACACAACATCTCATATGCATTTATCATTATCCATAGTCAGATAAACATATGTAATTCAATACAAATACATTTATTTATATATCGATTGACCTCATATTCGATTTAACAAAATGGAAATGACTACTCGATTACTTTCGCTTTCCCGCAATCTAAGGCCGTTTTCCTCGATTTTTGATCTAAACATATTCAGAATTAACCCTTTTATTCACTAATTCATTCAATTCAATCCAAGGACACACATTTAGGGCTATTTACAAATTAACCCTCATGTTTGCACAATTTATCAATTTAGTCCATTTTTCTCAAAACCTCAAATTTACAAAATCATCACACATCCAAGCTTAGCCGAATACATATATATATCATACAAGACCAAATTTCCCATCAAATTTACAATTTAGTCCTTCAAATTACTATTTTCTCAATTTAACCCTAATTAGCTAAATTTATCAAAAATTCAAGAACAAAGTATGTTCAACTAGCTCAAATCTTTCATTTAACTCGTCTAGCTCAAATCTTTTATTTAACCATTAAACTCATCACAAAGCTTAACATATCATCCATGGCATATCTCACAAATATCATTAATACACAAAATTGAAGAATGGGTTTTGTAGCTCTCAAAGCAACAATTGCAAAAACGTAGAAATTATCAAAAATCGACTAAAACATAACTTGAATTTGTGCCTTAATCTAGTCGAATGTAAAAAGCCATTCTTATTTCTTTTCTTGCATGCATTCAGTGGAAGAACATAACATTTAAGCTTATTTTAAGCTTTTGATTACTTAATATTATGATATAAACTAATTTACCATAAAAACATTTCATATATATATATTACAAATAGTTACATGGTCATTTATGACCTTTAACAAACTACCAACTTATGAAAGGCTTAATTGCGAAATAAGACCTCCATCTTTTCAAAGCCACAACATATAAGTGCTTTAACAAATAACATGCAAATTTCACTTTTAATGCAATTCAATCCTTTTCATCCAATTAAACACACAAACGAGCAATTTAACTTACGAAACTTTAGTACATGCATAATCACTTATCAGAGACATAAAATATAATATTAAAATATTATACGGACTTGGATTTGTGGTCCCAAAACCACTGTTCTGGCTAGGAAATAAACCAGACTGTTACATTCCTTATGTGTTTCCCTTGGAAACTTACCATTGCCATGTCTTTACATGGACTTATGTGGTATCCATGCCTTGTGAATCTTATCAATGCCATGTCTTGACATGGAATTACATGGCCTCTCTACCTTATGAATTCACCAATGCCATGCCCTTGCTTGGACTTACATGGGACCTTTGCCTCATAATAACTTTTCAATGCCATGACTTGTCATTGACTTACATGATATCCTTGCCTTAATGCCGATGCCATGTCTTGACACGGTCCTATACGGACTTTCCTTGTCTCATGTGATGATATTAGTATCCTCATTATTCATAGTCTTCAATCTGGACTTTCTCTTACATATTCTCATTCATGCTTCCATCATGATATCATTTACTTATCATCATGAAAATAGTGTACATATTACAACATCATAAGTAATTATATGAAAATACATGTGAAATCTTAAATTCATACAAACTTAGCTCGATTTTAAAATGAGCTAACTCGTCAGTCTAGTCCGAGACTTTGTTCTTTCCCCGATCGAGGCAGATTCTCTGTTCTTCTTGTTATATAATAGCAAATTAGCTCATTTTAATCACCACATTGATAAAAGCATTTCAATATTCATGCTTAGGCAAAATTACTATTTTGCCCCTAGACTTTGGCAAAATGACCATTTTGCCCCCAGGCTCAAAAATAAATTCTAATCACATTTCTACCTTCAACAAGCCTAGGTGAACATTTAATACTCTTAAAGCTATCATCAAAACTCAACATTTCACATACTTACTACAAATTTTATAACCTTTTCACTAAGGTTCTTTTTGGGGTTTTCATGACAACACCTTTCACAAAAGTTGTTCATCTATCAACCAAGACTCATTTTCTTCCATAAAAATGCAGCAAATAACAATGAAAGCTCTCATGGTAAAACTCTAGACTTTTCACCATATTGCACAGTAGTCCCCTCATTTGAAAGCTTAAGTTCTAGGGGTCTCAAATGTACAACTATTTTTAAGAAAAGATCACTAGAACACTTACTTGTAAAGAGATGAGTGTGCTAAAATTTTTGAAGCTTTCTACCCTCTATTTGATGCTAGTTATTGGTGGGAGAGTGAAGGAGAAAAGATGATATCTTTTCTTTCCTTATTCTAATATTAAACTATCAATTAGCCCACCTACTATCACCAACTTTGACCAATATTGATAAATTTGTCTCCTATACTAGTCTATGGCTGGCCAAGCCTTTTCAAAGGACTAAATTGCCTATTAAAGACCTCAGTTTAACAATCTATGGTTGTTTGGTACCTTTAGCTTACAGAATGGAACTTTCAAACTTTATGCGATTTAGTCCTTTTTCGCGATTAAACATGAAATCGCTAAAATTAAAGTACCAATATTTTCATGTACTTATAAAATAATTTACTAACTCATGAAATAACATGAAAATAATTTTCTCTAACCTCAGATTAGTAATCCCGAGATCACTGTTCCGACTAGTCCCTAAATCGGACTATTACAATAAATTTGGATATGGCATGTATAGGCTAGTTAATATGGCATGTTTTGAAATGTTTTGACCTTGCCATGTGATTTGGCTTGGAAGTTGAATGATGTTGGTACTTATTTATGAGCTATACAAATGATGAGTACGGTATGTTTCATGCTAAATTAGTTAATGAGAATTGTGGGTTGAATGTGAACTTGTGGTGTGAATTATATGATGATAAACTTATATGCTTTGGTATGTTAAAATTTGGTATTTGTAATAGATTTATCTGAATGGAAATTGAGTATGATAATAAATGATATAGTTGATGGTCAATTGGTGCATATATTGATAGGCTTTGGTTGCCAATTGAGGTATAAATGCATGTGATTTAAGGCTGGTAGATGAGCCTAAGTGTGAGTGGCAAGTTTGGCCTTGAAAATGGCCTATAATTGCCCACACGGTTGAGCACACGGGCGTGTGGCTCGACCATGTCCTTCGAGGTGGTGTTTCAAAACAAGTTAGACTTGACCACGGGCTGGACACACAGGCGTGTGACTGGCCGTGTGGTGCAAGTCGGTGTCGACCACGGGTGAGGCACACGGGCGTGTCTCTGGCCGTGTGGGTAAGTCAGTATGTATGCCCTGTTTTGGCACGGCTTGGACGCACGGGCTTGTGACCTCTGTAAATTAGAAAAATGTTTGAAATTAAAAATTTTTTGTATGAGTTTGGTTTTGTCCCGACCTTTTTCTAACGCGTGTTAAGGTCTCATAGACCTCATTAAGGGATTATATGTTTATATTTTGATATGTTTCAATGATAATTGACTATGTGTTGTAAAATGTTATGAAATGCTCGGAAATGATTAGTATTTCCTCTTAACCCTAATTCGACGGTGGTTATGGGTTAGGGGTGTTACAATTTCTTTGTATAACACTATACTGGTAAGGGGGTGAAGTTCGTAAAGCTTCAAAATTTGACTCTTACATATACACGCATATCACATAACAGTTATCAACAACATAATGTTATGAACTATTATTCATACCTTTATGAGTTTCAACTCATCATAAACACATTTTTACTCAGATATTTGAGTATCGTTTTCAGCACTATCAGGATTAGCTCGGTTGGAAAGCATCTCTGTTTAATTAGAACAAATCTTATCAGAGTTGGAGATATCACACTATCATAGATTATATAATGGCATGTATGGCTAGACTCATATATGTATGTTAGTCCAAGAATCGACTAAACCATAGCTCTGATACTAATAAATGTAACACCCTAACATGTATCCTTTGGCGAAACAGGGTTACGGAGCATTACTAGACTTACAGATCAAACAATCACACATTCGTGTTTATTTCTCATTAAAAAAACCATTCATAATAAATCATATAGTCCCTAATACGAGCCCTCGAGGCCCAAAATAGGCATTAAAAATGGTTCAGGACTAAACCGAGTACTCAAGGGATTTTTCAAAAAACATGAAAATTTTTCAAAGTACACATGCCTGTATGTCCAGGCCGTGTGTCTCTCACCGCCAAAGGACATGCCCGTGTCTCAGACTGTGTGGGCAATCTAAATGGGATCACATGGCCATGTCCTAGCCCGTGTCTGACCCCATGTAACTCACTGACTTGGGTCACACGGCCAATCCACACGCCCGTGTGCCAGGTCGTGTACCCTTCGGCATATGTGCTAGGCCATGCGAAAACTGGAGGGTATTGTAACATCCTGAATTTTTGGGCCTATGCGTTTAATGAGAGAACATGTGTAATGTATTAATTTAAATGTTAGGGGTCCAAATTAGGCTCAGGACTAGGCAAAAGCCTTGGTTAAATTATCTGATTGGGCATTATAGAGTTAAAAGGAGGTAATTGTGTTTAAAATACCAATGTGAGCTTGAGGCCCAACAAAAGGTGGCACTGCAAGGGAATTAGAAGGTGGCGGTATTAACAGTTAAAGGGGCCCAAGTTTTGGTCGCAAGGAGCCCATGTTTTGGGCAATTTTTGGCACTTAAAATAGAGTAAGGGGTGACGCAACACACAAGGAGTTAGGGGCCCAAATTTTAAGTTTTATGGAGCCCAAATATTTTAATTTAAGTTAGCTAAATTCAGCATTAGGGTTAGGTGAAGTGGACGGCAACAAGGCTCAAAAAAATAGGAGGATTTATATTGATTTTATAATTGATAATATAGAAGATAAAAAGGAGAAAAGATAAGAGCTATCTGCAAGGCAAGGTGATGGACGAAAATCCACCACCTAGAGGAGTAAAGAATTCGGCTACTTCATGGATAAGGGGTGCCAAATTTTCCCTTTTTATTAGCTTGACTTTTAGTTATCAGGAAGGGCGTTTTCGGTTTTAAGCAGTAGATGCCAAAATTTCTATAAATAGGGGGGGATATCTCATTGATTCTGGAATTTAAACCCTAATTTCCTCTTCACTCGTTGTGCCGAAATTCTTAGCCTCTCCCTCTACAATTTCTTTTCTTCAATTTCTTCGAAAGCTGAAACCACTCCTTTCACTCTCTTCTCCATTCTTTTCTCTTGAGCCGATTTCTCTAAAAAGCCGAAATCTCCATAATTTTTCTCTATTCATCCCATTTGTGAGATAGTTCTATTCTTTCGGTATTTAATCTTTTCCTTTGGCATTGCTAAATCTTCTCTCTAGTGCTAGCCGAATCCCCTGTGTTAAGGTAAGCGTCGACTTCTGTTATGCTCTCACGTTCTATTTCGGTTTTTGAAAGGAAAAAGTCAAAAAGCTAATAATTTAATGGTTCTATGTTGGACGACATTTCGGGATTTGAAGGAAACTTGGTCGTCTAGATCTAAAAGCCGAAAATCATTAGTCTCCAATTTCGGGATTTTAAGGTAAGAAGATTTCCCCTAGATTTTTACTAGATTCGATCATTATATGCAAGATCTTAACTTTATGATGAGGATTAACGATCATAAATTGTGATAGTAGTTCTGACAAGGACTTGTGATGGAATTAAATATGGATCAGGCAAAAGATAGAATCCCTAAGTTTAAGAAACGAGCGGTATCTACTGTTTGAGATTGACTACTTGGTTGTGGACCGGCTTCTGAACAACATCTTAGGCAGATAGCGGTTGTGTCGACTATGGATAGCGTCGACATAGAAAGTATCATTATATTAGTAATCAGGTGTGTAGATCTCTAACACACTAATAATCTATATGTATATATATGTGATGGCTAAAAGCGAAAAAAAATAAGTATGTATGAGCGATCGGGTTACCCAGAAAGGGTAGGCAAAGGATGCGTGTATGTAACCATAGAAACTTCTCTATGTGTATCGATGTATGTGAAAGACTGTAATCTCTTAGGTAGTATATTGTTTGATTTTGCATGAATGTATGCATGGGATGGGTTTGATATGGAAAGGGGAAGAGCATGATTGGTCACATGGTGACCGGTGGTAGAAAACACACGTAATGAAATGTTAGGTCACATGGTGATCAGTGGTAAAGAACCGACGAAATGAAATGTTAGGTCACTTGGTGATCAGTGGTAGAAAACCACGTTAAAATTCCTGATTGATAAGGAATAGGCAGTATGACTATCGATATGGTGTGTACCGGTTGGTGGGTTGATTGTAGAAATCCCCAAGGTGTGATGGCTGGTACGGGTTGGTGTGTAGAGGATAGAATTCTAGGATGGGTTAGTCTATGCATCAATTATTATCTATCATGTAATTATGATTGTTGCCATTGTGTATGGGCCAGGGCTCATAATGTGTTTGTGGGCCCAAGCCTTTTATGTGTTTTCGGGATTTACACACTAAGTCTTGGTGACTCACCCTATTATTTTCCCTAACTTTTCAGATGAGCAGTAGATCCTGGACATGGGAGCATCAAGTTTTACTTTTATAGATTATTTTCGGTTTTCTTTAAGTTTTATTTATTTTGGGAATATTTATGTAATAAGGCCCCATAGGTTATCTTCATCTAGTAGTTTTTAATATTTGCAACTTATGAAACTATGTCAAAGGTTTAAATATACAAAATAATAATAATACAAGGTTTTCTTTTCAAAAGTCACCTGTTTATTCAAATTTTGTCTAATTAACTTGTGATTTTCTAAAGCCAACTTAGCAAAAGTTTTCAATGTACAACCCGTAGCATACCAGATCTGGTCGAAACTTATGGGCTGGGTTTGGGGTGTTATAGGTATACTGACTTGTACCACACTGCCAAGCCACACGCCCATGTGCTAGGCCGTGTTAAGCTATTGGCTTGATTTTTATAAAAGTATCAGGGGACATACGGCCGTGTCAATAGGCCGTGTGTCATACACAGTTGAGACAAACACCGGTGTCTCTACCTGTGTGGACAAAAATAGACCATTTTCCAAGCTTTATTCCTCACCCACATTGGTACCAACCTATACACATCAATTGGCATCTACCATGGCATAAATAGGCACTCAAAAACCAACCAATCTCAAGTTTATAACATATACTTTCACATATACAACATGATACCACTTTAACACATACCAATTATGCTTCCAAAATATACCTAAAATTTCAAGCCAATACAAATGGCTAATGTCGAAACTATTTTTTTGAAAAAACAAGGTCGACATTAAAAATCGAAAATGGAGTCGCCACCAATCCCTTTTTTTTAGGTGTGATCGGATCACCTTGAGATTGATCATTAAAACAGTTTGATTTATTAAAACAATGATTTTGGCCCACCAAATTCAAGAAAAAGGGTTCGGGAGTTGCTTACGCACGAGCAAGGATTAGCACCCTCGTAATGCCCAAACTTGGTACCTAATTGATTAACTAAATTCTTAATGTCAGAAATTTGAAATGATTTTAAAATACAATCCTCTTCATTTAAAAGAAAACTTGAATAAATTAAATTGGATGTTAAGACCCTCTTATTTCGAAGAAGTAAAATGTCACGCCCAGTGAGTTAGGATATGGCATTTCAAAACCTCGAAACTAAGCTTGTCTTTTGACTTTTAAAACTCATGCATTTAAGTTTAAGAAGAATATTCGGTTATTTGGGTCCAATGAAAAATCGAAACCCAGTAAGTTAGGGCACAATTTCTCAAATTTCCAAAAAACGAAACATTGCATTATTTCAAAAATATTTCCTTTTTGAATAATAGGGAGTGCAATATTTAAACGACGTGCATTTATTTTTATTAGCGATAAGATAAAACGGTTTATTATATAAAAGAATATTTAAATTCGGGTTTTGAAATGATGTAATGGAATGATAATATACAACATGGAGAGATAATTTACGAATAAAATATCACACTAGTGAATCACAATAGCATGAAAATAGAAATAAACGAATCATAATATACAATATGGCAATAACCACACAACACACCATTTTTAATACCAATATTATCAATCAAAGGAAACAAAACAAAATAATATATAAAACAATTTAATGTAAATAATAATTTAAAATAAATAATTTATAAAAACAATTCAAAATAAATAATAAATAGTCTCAAATAAACAATATATAAACAAACTTAAAATAAATAATAATAAAACAGTTTAAATAAATAATATAAAAAATAAGACATAAAATAATTTTTTTTAAATAATACATAAAAATTTGAAGCATAATATATATATATATATATATATATATGTTTAAAACAAATAAATTATGAAAGGGAAAAAATTTAAAATAAATGATATGTAAAACAATTTAAAATAAAATAATATACAAAGTAATTAAAAATAAATAATATATGAAATAATTTAAAACATCTAAAACAATTTGAAATAAATAATATAAAACAGTTTAATAAATATAAAAAATTTAAAATAATATAAATATAAAACCGTTGAAAATAAATAATATATAAAAAAATTAGAAAGGAAAATAAACAACAAATTAAAAGGTTAAAATCAAACAGGTTAGGGATTAAATTGGAATAAAAACAAAATTTAGAGCCTAAATCGTAATAAATACCTAGACAAAAATAGGACCAAAATCAAACACGCTTAAACCATCGAGGGCCTATTCGGCAAATAACTCGAAATGTGCAGCAAATTCCATGGTCCAATTTTTAAAAAAAAATAAAAAAGTAAAAAGGACTAAATCAGAACAGCCCAAAAAAGGGGAAGGGCTAAAAGGATAAATAACACTTTTTCTCAAAACACGCGGATCCTCAGCCCTCGGGTCGGGTCGTGTGTGGGTCGGCTCTATACGGTGTCATTTTGAGGCCACTGACACAGGCCCTAAATGACGCCATTTCGGGCTATTTGTAAAAGCAATTTTTTTTAAAAAAAAGCCATTTCTGTCATTGTTTCTAAAAAAACAAAATGCTTTTTTTTTCTCTGCTAGGGTTTTAAACCCTGTTGCGCTGTCGTCGGTCCACCACCTATACGGCAGTCAGAGTTCCTAAAGGAACCCTTTTTCGATTGATTTCCTTCCCCTTTTAACCCTAGGTTTTGGAATCAAAGGCATAAGCCTAAAATAAGAGAAAAGTCTAGCCACCGCCCCCTCGTATCCCTTGCAACGAAGCCTAAACTCAGACTTTAAATAAGTCTCATGGCTTTCGCGAACGGAGAGGTACCCTGATGGTGGCGAGATATGGAGAAAACCACTAAGGTTCGGCCCCTTTTATCTTTTTTACATTCATATAAAAAATGAAAAATTCAAACTTGAAACGAAAAAAAATCACCTTCAAATTTCTCTATTTCTTTTTAGAAATATGTTGTTCTTTTGTATTTGATTGTGTTTGAATCTTTTTTTTTTTTGTATCGATATTGTGTGTAAGAAAAGTACAAGGGTTTCTCTTTTGATTTTATAGTCAAAATAACATAAAATGCATTCTTTTTTGTTATTTTTTTCTGCTGTGCTATTTATCCTTACAGGTACGGAGGCCAGCTGGCGTGTGGTGGTCCATGGAAGAGTATGGAGCAGGTGTCGACGTGGTGGCGTGCGTGTGGGGGAGCGGCGGCTGAAGCTTGCCTTAGTGTTTTGGTTTTTTCTGAAAATTTTAATGTTGTGGGCTTGAATTTGGGTTAGGGTTTATTATTTGGGCCCTTGTAATTTGGGCAGGTAATTTGTAATGGACTTTTGGTTTTATTTTATTATATTATTATTTTCTTTGTTTGATTTGAGTGTATTGGGCCCAGGCAAATTTGGACCTGTACAGCTGCCCCTCTTTGCTCATTGTCGTGTAATGGGAATAAAGTAAAGACTTTAAGAAAGGCCAAATTTGCCTAGTCTTGCAGAATCTCGACTTTTTTGGCACTTCTATCTTTCAAATAGCCTTGCTCTAACCCACTACAACTTCAAAGGTATAGGAATTGGTGCTTCGATTCGCTCCACTGCAACTTTAGGGAGATAAGATTCACTATGATAGATTTAATCTGACCTACTGTAACTTCAGTGGTATAGGACTTGTAGCTCGTAGCTTTAATATGTTCCACTGCAACTTCAAGGGAATAAGATTCTCTATCTTCAACTTGCTCCATTGCAACTTCAGGGAGATAAGGCTGGTGGCTTCAATCTGTTCCAAAGCAACTTCAGGAAGATAAGATTGACCACGATAGATTTGATTCGACCTACTGCAACTTCAGAGGTATAGGACTTGTAACTCGTAGATTTAATCTGTTCCACAGCAACTTCAAGGAAATAAGATTCGCTATCTTGAACTTGCTCCACTGCAACTTTAGAGAGATAAGGCTGGTGGCTTCAATCTGTTCCACAGCAACTTCAGAAAGATAAGATTCGCCACGATAGATTTGATCCGAACTACTGCAACTTTAGAGGTATAGGACTTGTGGATTCACCGATCTTGCTACACCGTCCTCTGGGGGACATGACCTATAGAATTGATTTTATGGACCTATGCTTATGCATAATGATTAGGATACAATGATTAGAATGAATCGAATGCTCCTAACTAGATGTGTTATAGATGATATTTGCATGAATGTAAAATGTCATGAGAATGATCCCTTTTTTAATGTCTAGGTTGTCATTGCTCGTTGTTCTTCAAGGTTGTATCATTGACATAATATCACGTCTTCTTGTTTAGCCGATATTTTTGATAGAAAATTCGAAGAAATAGTTACTATTTAGAGTTTCTTTTTCAAATATTTCCAACCCTTAGGCTTGGAGAGTTCTAAATAATAGTCTTGCTTCAGGTTCCCATATTATTTAGAAATTTCCAGAGTAATATGCAAAACTCCTTTTGTGAAAGTATTATTAGTCCATTAATAATTACTTCAATGCAAAATGCTTGAAAATGATCATAATTATGGACAAAACTGAAATTTATCAGGAACAAAATCTGAAAAGAATGGGTTAATTAAAGAAAGCAAACATTGCTGGAATACAAAATAGTGTGGGGAAAAAAAATAGGTGCCCCAAATATCACAGCCGGAGCTTCTCTGTACGAACTTTCTGAAGAACATTTTAAGCTCAATGTGTGTTTAGAAGATCTAGAGTACTTTGTCAATGCTCCAAAATGTTGCATACCTTCTCTTCGTTAATTCAAGTATAGCGAGATCACCGCATGCCCCATCTTTGATCACAATTTGAGCCGCCCTTTTTGAGTTTTCGACTCAAAACCCCTTTAGTCTCAAGGTGCCCTTTACTGGTTTTCACCTTGGCCTCTCCGATTTTATTTTATTTTTGAAAGAAAGTCTCAAAGCGCCCTTTGCGGGTTTTCACTTTGGCCTCTTTTCCTATTTAAGCATAGTATTTCTGTAACATCCTGAAATAGGGCCTAAAAGGAACAGTGGTTGCGAAACCACAAATTTGAGATAGAAAAGTTTATTACAATTAATTATTATGATTTATCGATTGATTAGATGCATGTGTTAGAATATTGATAGAAAATTTCATGAATTACATGTCTAATTTGCCTATTAGGACTTAATTGCAAAAGTTGATAAATATGAGTTTTAGATGTTAAAGGATTTAATTGAAGAGCATAATTCAAGTAGAGGCCCTTAAATGGTAATTATACCATTAGGCTTTCATGGACAAAAATGGACATATATAGGTAGAAAGAACCAAAGTTTTTAATGAAGGGTAATTTAGTCATTTGGTAATAAAAAGATATTAAAAGGGAAAAAGATGGCAAAATATGCTCATCTTCTTCATTAGGCCAAATTTTCTAGGGTTCACCATAGCTAGGGTTTGTTTCAAGGTTCCAAGATCCATAGTAAGTGATTCCAAGCTCCGTTTTTAATGTTCTTTACATTTTTGAAGCCCGGGTAGCTTGATTTAGCTTATTTTATCAATAATTCATGCTAGGGTTCATATTTGGAAAAATACCCATAGGTGAAATGTGTTTATTTTGATGTTTTATGATAGAATGTGAAGTCTGAAATTATGTTAAACAACTTTTGCTAAGTGATTTTAAGTAAAAACGAGTAAAACGGCTTAATCGATAAAAATACCTAATGTTCATAAGTACATGTTAGAGTGAGAATTTGATGTTGTCATAGAAGGGAAAAATGATCAGCATGTCATAAAACATAAGAATAAGGGATAAAGTTTAATTTCCGAGCTTTGGGACAAATGTGTAAATATGTAAAAGTTTAGGGGGAAAATCATAAATTTGCCAAAGTTAGAGTTAAGGACTGTTTTGGTAAATGTGAGTATTAAATAAGCTAAATTTTCTATTACAGATCAAGAAGAACAAAATCCGAAGTTAGATCAGGGAAAGAAAAATATAGTGGACTAAATCGATATAGTTTATCGTATTTTGTTTCGAGGTAAGTTTGCGGTAAATAAATGCAATATTCTATTATTTTACATTTAATATTATTAAATTCCAGGATTTACATATTTATTCTATAAATTTATTATTTAAAGACTCAAGCATGAAATGATGGAGAAACAATCTCAGAAAGTTCCGGTTGAACCTTAGGATTATGTAGGATACAAATGTCATGACATTAGGGTTTATGGAAATCGTGTAAGACCATGTCAAGACATGGCATTGATAAGTTTCTATAAGGCAAAGGTCTCATGTAAGACCATGCCAAGGCATGGCATTGGTGAGTTCATAAGGCAAAGATACCACGTAAGACCATGTCAAGACATGGCAATGGTTAAGTTTCATAAGGAAAGGTACCCGCGTATCCTTAGTATTCCAAGGGGTTCAACGGGAAAATTCAAAGAGTATACCAAAGGAAAGGTAAGACAAGTTCATGGTAAAAGATACAGGTAAGAATGAAATTTTAAGTACATTGAGTTAAAAGCTTAAGTGATCTTGATAAGAAAAGAATAAAATAATTTATTATGAATGTTGTTATTTATTTACATGCAAACCTACTAAGCTTAATGCTTACTCCCATTCTTTTCTCTCTTTTTATAGTATTACAAGCCAACCGGGGATCAAAAGGACGTCGGAGATCGTTACACACTATCAAAGGATTATATTGGTATTTTGTGACTCGAATGTTTTAAGTTATGGCATGTATAGGGACTTAGCCATTTTGTGTGTATGACCTTATGATATGGCTTAAGATTGACTTGTAGATGCTTGGTAGTAATTAGCTATTAAAATGGCTAATTAAGAGCATGTTTTGGATGTTTTGTAATGCCTAGTTGATAGTTATTATAGAGAAATCATCTAATTATATGCAGGGGAACAGTTTGGACAGCAACTGTGACGTGATTTTGAAAAATCACTAAAAATAGAATAAATGGAATTATGGAGTGAATGAGATATAGAATTAAATCTTATTGAGTCTATTTTTATATGAAAGAAACGGTGTAGGCAAAAGAGTTGTATATTATGAGATAATTGATCTTTTGTGCAGAGGGGTGAGAACTGTCGAACTGTGTAATAGGGGAGACTTTAACTAATAAACTATACTAATTTACCATACAAAAAATCTTGGAAAAACTATAGTAAGAAGCTATATTAGTTTCTAGGAAAATTTACAGATCTAAATTTTGAGTTTTGTAACTCGAGTTATAGTCAATTTAGTGAACATGACGCAGATGGATAGTTTCAATTTTTATGCCCTAATTTAGTAAGTTAAGTCTAATAATGCCTTGTGCTCGACTCTGTCAACGGTCTCGGGTAAGGGGTATTACTTTTATTAGTATCAGAGCCAGAGTTTAGTTGGTTCTCAGAATATTCAGTATGAGTAAGAGTCTAACTATACATGCCATACTTATATTTTGATAGTGTGACGACTCCTGACGATTTTAAAATGTTTTTCTTTTATAGTTATGGATCCTGAACAAGATGGTGCAGATGATGTAGAGAGTAATGCACCCACTCCCGCAGAAGGGATGGTGCCACCAGATAGTAGCGAAAGGCCCGTTACAGTTAGTTAGGGAGGAGGGGCTCGAGAGGCCTTCTTCCAAGTTATGAATGAATGGTTTGCTGAGTTCGTTCATACGAACCCGGCTAATAGACCTCCACCCCATCATTATCCTCAGACCACTCATGTAGCTTTCCCAATTACAAATACAGTCAGAAGAGAGAAATCACCTGTTGACAATATCAGAAAACAAGGGGCTGAAGAGTTTCGGGCTACCAAAGATGATGATGCAGAGAAAGCTAAATTGTGGCTCGAGAACGCTATCAGAGTTTTTGATGAGTTATCCTGCACACCAGAAGAGTGTATTAAATGCGTAGTGTCACTTCTTAGAGATTCGGCCTACCAGTGGTGGAAGACACTTGTGTCAGTAGTACCGAAAGAAAGAGTTACTTGGGATTTCTTTCAGGAGGAGTTCCGTAAGAAGTACATCAGTCAGAGGTTTATTGACCAGAAGAGAAAAGATTTCCTTGAATTAAAATAGGGTAAGATGATTGTGACTGAGTATGAACGTGAATTTGTCAGACTCAGCAATTATGCTCGAGACTGTGTGTCTATAGAGGCTATCATGTGCAAAAGATTTGAGGATGGGCTCAATGCTGATATCCGACTGTCGGTTGGTGTTCTAGAGATAAAGGAGTTTGTTGTTTTAGTTAGTTGACCAGAGCTGTAAAGCGAGAGGAGTTGTTAAAAAGAAAGGGTAAAGCTGAAATTGAGATGCAAGATACGAAGAAAAGATAGATGAGCAAGTCGTTTCAGTCTACATCCAAGAGGCCTAGAGAGTTTTCTACGAGATCTAATTTTTCAGCCGGGTATTCTAGCCGAAACAGAGGTAGAAGATTTATGTATCCAAAAGCTCAAACCATTGCGAGTGTTGGCAGTATTCAGCCTGATAGACCCGAGTGTCCTTAATATGGTCGACATCATCTAGGTCAATGTCGAGCAACTGAGACTGGTTGTTTCTGGTGTGGTGCACCGGATCATTTCATTTGGGAGTGTCCCGAAATGGTTAAAAGAGAAGTAATACCGAGTGCAAGATCAGGCAATACCCCCATTAGAGGCAGATCTCAGAGAAATCCCGGAGTAAGGGCAGGTAGAGGAACATTTAGAGATACAACAATGAGATCAAATGTTAGAGCACCCGCAAGGACTTATGCTATCTGTGCTCGTGAAGAGGCATCTTCCCCCGACGTAATTACAGGTACATTTTCTCTTCATGATGTTACTGTTATTGCTTTGATTGATCCGGGTTCAACCCATTCCTATGTTTGTATGAAATTGATGCCTAGTATGAACATGCCCATAGAGTTTACAAAATTTGTGATTAAAGTATCGAATCCATTAGGTCAGTATGTGTTAGTAAACAAAGTATGTAGAAATTGAACTTTGATGATTAGAGGTTACTATTTTCCTGTCGATCTCATGCTATTGCCGTTTGATGAGTTTGATGTGATTCTTGGTATGGATTGGTTAACTGCACATGATGTGATAGTGAATTGTGGAAAGAAATTCATTGAGCTGAAGTTTGAAAATGGTGAGATACTTCGGGTTAATTCAGATGAGTCAGGTAGTTCAATTTCCATGATTTTTGTTACGTCTGCCCAGAAATGTTTGAGGAAAGGATATGAAGCTTATCTTGCTTTTGTGTTGAATACTAAAGATCCAGAGTTGAAAATTGAATCCTTGCCTGTGGTAAATGAGATTCCTGATGTGTTCACAGAAGAACTACCAGGTTTGCCTCCTATCAGAGAAGTTGAGTTTGGTATTGAATTGATTCTAGGTACCACACCTATTTTTATTGCTCCTTATAGAATGGCTTCAATAGAATTGAAAGAATTGAAAGCTCAGTTACAAGAATTAATTGATAAAGGCTTTGTAAGACCTAGTTATTCACCATGGGGAGCACCAGTGTTATTTGTGAAAAAGAAAGACGGTTCCATGAGATTGTGTATAGATTATCGGCAAGTTAACAAGATAACCATCAAGCACAAATATCCATTGCCTAGAATAGATGATTTGTTTGATCAATTGAAGGGAGCCACTGTGTTTTCTAAGATAGATTTGAGATCCGGATACTATCAGTTGCGAGTTAAAGAGTCAGATGTTTCGAAAACTGCTTTTCAAACTAGGTATGGTCACTATGAGTTTCTTGTGATGCCATTTGGCTTAACCAATGCTCCTGTTGTTTTTATGGATTTAATGAACCAAATTTTTAGACCTTATTTGGACAAGTTTGTAGTTATATTCATTGATGACATCTTGATTTATTCTCATGATGAGACTGAGCATGCAGAGCATTTGAGAATAGTTGTACAGATTTTGAGAGATAATCAGCTTTATGCCAAGTTTAGCAAAAGTGGGTTCTGGTTACGGGAAGTTTGTTTTCTTAGACATATTGTCTCAGGTGAAGGTATTAGAGTTAATCCGAGTAAGATTTCGGCCATTGTTGATTGGAAGCCTCCCAGGAATGTATCAGAGGTCAAAAGTTTTCTTAGTCTTGCCGGTTATTATAGACGATTTGTAGAGGGATTTTCCATGATAGCTACTCCATTGACAAGATTGCTATAGAAAGATGTCAAGTTTGAATGGACTGAGAAATGTCAGCAGAGTTTCAACAAGTTAAAGGCATTGTTGACTAAAGCTCCTATCTTAATACAACCAAAACCGGGTAAAGAGTTTGTGATATACAGTGATGCTCCCTAAATGGACTAGGTTGTGTACTTATGCAGGAAGGAAGGGCAATTGCTTATGCCTCTAGAAAGTTAAAACCACATGAGAAAAATTATCTGACACATGATTTAGAGCTAGCTACTATTGTATTTGCATTAAAAATTTGGAGACATCACTTGTATGGTGAGAAATGTCGAATATTCACTAATCATAAAAGTTTGAAATGCTTGATGACTCAGAAAGATCTAAACTTGAGGCAAAGAAGATGGCTAGACTTAATCAAAGATTATGAGCTAGTGATCAATTATCATCAGGGTAAGGCAAACGTTGTTGCTGATGCTTTGAGTAGAAAATCGTTATTTTCCTTGAGAGCTTTGCACACTAGTTTGGCCTTATCAGATAATGGTTCTATTTTAGCAGAGTTGAGAGCTAAACCGATGTTTCTTGAAGAAATTTGTGAAGCTCAGAAGAATGACAGTGAGTTGCAAGCCAAAAGAGTTCAGTGTGAGTCAGGTGTAGAGTTTGATTTTCAAATTGGTTCTGACGGTTGTTTGATGTTCAGAGATAGAGTATGTGTACCCAAGAATGATGAACTTATTCAGAAAATCTTACAGGAAGCACATAGCAGTTCTTTGTCTATTCACCCCGGTAGTACAAAAATGTATAATGATTTGAAGAAAATGTATTGGTGGACAGGAATGAAAAGAGATATATTAGAGTTTGTTTCTAGATGCTTGATTTGTCAACAGGTAAAGGCCGAACATCAGGTACCTTCAGGTTTATTCGAGCCTGTATTAGTTCCCGAGTGGAAATGGGACCGAATTACTATGGATTTTGTGACAAGATTGCCTTTGACAATAAGAAAGAAAAATGCAGTATGGGTTGTGATTGATAAGCTAACGAAGTCCGCTCATTTTATTCCAGTTCATATGGATTATTCACTTGACAAGTTGGCTGAGTTGTATATTTCAGAGATAGTTAGACTACATGGAGTACCGTTATCGATTATCTCAGATAGAGATCCGAGATTTACTTCACGGTTTTGGAAGAAATTGTAGGACGCTTTAGGTACAAAGTTGAGTTTTAGTATAGCTTTCCATCCTCTGATTGATGGTCAGTCAGAAAGAGTTATTCAGGTACTTGAAGATATGCTTAGATGTATTGGTTGATTTAGTCAAAGAAACAGAAGAGAAAGTAAACGTCATTAGAGATTGCTTGAAAGGAGCTTCAGATAGGCAAAAATCCTATGCAGATTTGAAAAGAAAAGAAATTGAATTTCAAGTTGGTGATAGGGTATTCTTGAAAGTATCCCCGTGGAAGAAAGTTCTCAAATTTGGCAAGAAAGGCAAATTAAGTCCCCGTTTTATTGGACCGTTTGAGGTGATCGAGAAAGTTGGGCCATTGGCATATCGATTAGCTTTGCTAACTGAGTTAAAGAAGATTCATAATGTGTTTCATGTGTCTATGATACGTCGTTATTGTTCAGATCCATCGCATGTGATTTCGCAAACAGAGGTTGAGATTCAGCCAGATATGACTGACGGTGAGGAACCAGTAAAATTCTAGCTCATGGGGTTAAAATATTAAGGAACAAAAGTATTGCACTTGTGAAAGTATTATGGAATAGGCATGGGATAGAAGAGGCTACATGGGAGCCCGAAGAGACTATCTAAGCAAAGACCCAAATCTCTCTTGTGTAAGATTTTCGGGGACGAAAATCCCTAAAAGGGGAGAAATGTAACATCCCAAAATAGGGCCTAAACAGAACAGTGGTTGCGAAACCATGAATTTGAGATAGAAAAGTTTATTACAATTAATTATTATGATTTATCGAGTGATTAGATGCATGTGTTAGAATATCGATAGAAAATTTCATGAATTGCATGTCTAATTTGCCTATTAGGACTTAATTGCAAAAGTTGATAAATATGAGTTTTAGATGTTAAAGGATTTAATTGAAGAGCATAATTGAAGTAGAGGCCCTTAAATGGTAATTATACCATTAGGCTTTCATGGACAAAAATGGACATATATAGGTAGAAAGAACCAAATTTTTAATGAAGGGTAATTTAGTCATATGGTAATAAAAAGATATTAAAAGGGAAAAAGATGGCAAAATATGCTCATCTTCTTCATTAGGCCAAATTTTCTAGGGTTCACCATAGCTAGGGTTTGTTTCAAGGTTCCAAGATCCATAGTAAGTGATTCCAATCCCCGTTTTTAATGTTCTTTACATTTTTGAAGCCCCGGTAGCTCGGTTTAGCTTATTCTATCAATAATTCATGCTAGGGTTCATATTTGGAAAAATACCCATATGTGAAATGTGTTTATTCTGATGTTTTATGATAAAATATGAAGTCTGAAATTATGTTAAACAACTTTTTCTAAGTGATTTTAAGTAAAAACGAGTAAAACGGCGTAATCGGTAAAAATACCTAATGTTCATAAGTACATGTTAGAGTGAGAATTTGATGTTGTCATAGAAGGAAAAAATGATCAGCATGTCATAAAACATAAGCATAAGGGATAAAGTTTAATTTCCGAGCTTTGGGGCAAATGTGTAAATATGTAAAAGTTTAGGGGGAAAATCATAAATTTGCCAAAGTTAGAGTTAAGGACTGTTTTGGTAAATGTGAGTATTAAATAAGCTAAATTTGCTATTATAGATCAAGAAGAACAAAATCCGGAGTTAGATCGGGGAAAGAAAAAGATAGTGGACTAAATCGATATAGTTTATCGTATTTTGTTTCGAGGTAAGTTTGCGGTAAGTAAATGCAATATTCTATTATTCTACATTTAATATTATTAAATTCTAGCATTTACATATTTATTCTGTAAATTTATTACTTAAAGACTCAAGCATGAAATGATGGAGAAACAATCTCAGAAAGTTCCGGTTGAACCTTAGGAATGTGTAGGATACAAATGTCATGACATTAGGGTTTAAGGAAATCATGTAAGACCATGTCAAGACATGGCATTGATAAGTTTCTATAAGGCAAAGGTCCCATGTAAGACCATGCCAAGGCATGGCATTGGTGAGTTCATAAGCCAAGGATACCACATAAGACCATGTCAAGACATGGCAATGGTTAAGTTTCATAAGGAAAGGTACCCAGGTATCCATAGTATTCCAAGTGGTTCAACAGGAAAATTCAAAGAGTATACCAAAGGAAAGGTAAGACAAGTTCATGTTAAAAGATATAGGTAAGAATGAAATTTTAAGTACATTGAGTTAGAAGCTTAAGTGATCTTGATAAGAAAAGAATAAAATAATTTATTATGAATGTTGTTATTTATTTACATGCAAACTTACTAAGCTTAATGCTTACTCCCATTATTTTCTCTCTTTTTATAGTATTATAAGCCAACTCAGGGATCGAAAGGACGTCGAAGATCGTTACACACTATCAAAGGATTATATTGGTATTTTGTGACTCGAATGTTTTAAGTTATGGCATGTATAGGGACTTGGCCATTTTGTGTGTATGACCTTATGATATGGCTTAAGATTGGCTTGTAAATGCTTGGTAATAATCAGCTATTAAAATGTCTAATTAAGAGCATGTTTTAGATGTTTTGTAATGCCCAGTTGATAGTTATTATAGAGAAATCATGTAATTATATGCAGGGGAACAATTTGGATAGCAACTGTGACATGATTTTGAAAAATCACTACAAATAGTATAAATGGAATTATGGTGTGAATGAGATATATAATTAAATATTATTGAGTCTATTTCTATATGAAGGAAACAGTGTTGGCAAAAGAGTTGTATATTATGAGATAATTGATCTTTTGTGCAGAGGGGTCAGAACTGTCGAACTGTGTAACAGGGGAGACTTTAACTAATAAACTTTTCTAATTGGTCGTACAAAAAATTCTGGAAAAACTATATTAAGAAGATATATGAGTCTAGTTTTAGGGAAAATTTACGGATCAAAATTTCGAGTTTTGTAACTCGATTATAGTCAATTTAGTGAACATGACACAGATGGACAGTTTCAATTTTTATGCCCTGATTTAGTAAGTTAAGTCTAGTAATGCATCGTGCTCGACTCCGTCAACCGTCTCGGGTAAGGGGTGTTACAATTTCTTGACTGAATCTGAATTTACAGGATTGGGCAAGTTTTTTCCATCCATTTCGGTCAAAATCAGTGCTCCTCTAGAGAAAGCCTCGTTTACCACATAAGGTCCTTCCCAATTTGGCATCCATTTCCCTTTGAAATCCTTTTGTATGGGCAGGATATTTTTTAATACCAGGTCCCCCTCGTGAAATTCTATTGGGTGAACCTTTTTGTCATAAGCTTGCATCATTCATTTTTGGTACATCTGACCCTAACGAATAGCCCTTAGCCTCTTTTCCTCAATAAAGTTCAACTGATCATATCGGGACTGGATCCATTCTGCTTCATCTAACTTTAGTTCTGACAAAAGTTGAAGGGAGGGTATCTCTACTTCAATGGGTAAAATTGCCTCCATTCCATAAACCAATGAGAAAGGCGTTGCCCCGGTGGAAGTTCTGATAGACTTTTGATAAGCATAGAGAGCAAATGGTAACTTCTAGTGCTGATATTTATAAGTTTCAGCCATTTTCCCCACGATCTTCTTAATGTTTTTATTGGCTGCTTCCACTACACCATTCATTTTTGGACAATACGGTGATGAATTGTGGTGTCTAATTTTGAATTGACTGCAGACCTCCTCTATCATGCTGTTGTTCAAGTTTAATGAATTGTCAGATATGATCCTCTCAAGCATTCCATATCGACATATGATTCCCTTTTTTAGGAATCTGCTGATTCCTAACTTAGTAACACTGGCATATGAAGTAGCCTCTACCCACTTGGTGAACCACAAAGATGAATCGATCCCCATTTGAAGCTTTTGGCGAGATCGGCCCGATGACATCCATGCCCCATATAGAGAAGGGCCATAGGGAAGTCATAACATGCAAAGGCGAAGGAAGCACATGAATTTTGTCTCCATAAATTTTGAATTTGTGACATCTCTTAGCATAATTGATGCAGTCTCCCTCCATTGTAGACCAATAGTATCTGAATCTCATAATTTGTCTAGCCATTGTGAAACCATTAGCATGTGTTCCACAAACACCCTCGTGGACTTCTTCCAGAATTTTCTTAGCTTCAACAGCGTCCACACATCTCAATAGTACCTGATCCTTTCTTCTTTTGTACAAGATCTCCCCTTTAAGATATAGTCACAGGCTAGTCTTCTCAATGTCCTTTTATCATTCTCGGTTTCCTGATCAGGGTATTCACGATTTCTCACGTATCGTAATATATCGTGGTAATAGGGGTGATCATCTCTTTCTTCTTCCTCCACGTTGTAACAATGAGCTGGGGCCTCGTAAATACTCTTTTGAATGGGTTTTACATCCTCTTGTTTGCTCACTTTGATCATGGAAGCCAAAGTATCCAAAGCATCTTCATCTGGTTTTTGTCTCGCGGGAGATAATTGAAAGTAATATCATCAAACTTCTCAATTAACCCCAGAACTATCCTTTGATAATTGATTAATTTGGGGTCTCTTGTCTCCCATTCACCTTTTAGTTGGTAGGTTACCAGTGCAGAATCTCCATATACTTCCAGTGCTCTAATTTTGTGTTCTATGGCTACACGGAGTCCCATGATACATGTTTCATACTTTTCCATATTATTTGTTCAATCAAAATCCAATTTGCATGTGAATGGATAATGATCTCCATTTGGGGATACCAAGACTGCCCAAATTCCATTACCTACAGCATTTGATGCTCCATCGAAGTTCAATTTCCAAAGGTGATCTTTTGTAGCGTCTTCTTCAATAACTACCACATACATTAATTCTTCATTGGGGAAGTCAAAGTTCAGAGGCTCATAATTATCTAGAGCTATGCTAGCTAGAAAATCTGCTACTGCACTTTCTTTCACGGTTTTTTGGCTCACATAAACTATGTCAAATTCAGAGAGCAAAATTTGCCATCTAGCCATCCTTCCATTCAAAGCAATTGACTCCGTCATATATTTTAGAGGGTCCAACTTCGAGATTAGCCAGGTCGTATGGTACAGCATGTATTGCCTCAATCTCCGAGTTGTCTAAATCAAAGCACAACAAAATTTCTCAATTGGAAAATATCTCATTTCACACTCACTGAATTTCTTACTAAGGTAATATATCGCCTTTTCTTTTCTTCCTGCATCATCATGTTGACCCAGCACACATCCCATAGAGATATTAAACACTATCAAATATAGTATTAATGGCTTATCTGGACATGGAGGTGACAATACTAGTGGACTTGACAAGTACTATTTAACCTTATCAAAAGCTTTCTGACATTCCTCATCCCACACGCCTAGATTGTGTTTCTTAAGAAGACGAAATATGGGATCACACTTCTCAGTTAATTGTGAAATGAACCGAGCAATGTAATTTAGCCTTCCAAGGAAACCTCAAACTTCTTTTTGAGTGCACCGCGGAGGCAATTCTTGTATAGCCTGGATCTTATCTGAGTCAATCTCAATTCCCCTCTCGCTGACTACGAAGCCCAACAATTTTCCCGATCTAGCTCCAAAAGTACATTTTGTTGGATTGAGCTTTAATTGGAATTTCCTCAGTTTCAAGAATAACTTCCTCAAAACTTGGATATGTTCCCTTTCTGTTCGGGAATTTGCGATCATATCATTGACATAAACGTTGATTTCTTTATGCATTATATCGTGGAACAAGGTCACCATGGCCCTTTGATATGTCGCTCCTGTATTTTTTAGTCCAAATGGCATACCTTATAACAAAATGTACCCCATAAGGTTATGAAGGTAGTCTTTTTCATTTCTTCAGGATGCATTTTTATCTGATTGTATCTCGAGAAGCCATCCATGAAGGAAAACAATGAATAGCCTACTGTATTGTCTATTAGAGTATCAATGTGAGGCAAGGGGAAATTGTCTTTCGGGCTAGCCTTATTTAAGTTTCTATAATCTACAAACATTCACACCTTCCCATTTTTCTTAGGGACAGGCACAATTTTGGCTACCCATTCTGAGTATTTGACCTCATGCAAGAATCCGGCATCGAACTACTTTTTGACTTCCTCTTTTATTTTTAGCACAATGTCAGGCCTCATTCTCCGGAGCTTCTGCTGAATCGGCCTACAATCCTCTTTTATGGGGAGGTAGTGTGCAACAATGTTAGTGGTTAACCCCGGGCATATCTTGGTAGGACCACATGAAGACATCTTTGAATTCTTGAAGTAACTCTAAGAGGTCTCACTTCGTTTCTTTGGTTATGCATGTTCCAATTTTCACTACCTTTCCTTCTTTCAAAGTCACAATCTTTACTGTCTCTTTATAAGGTAGAATTTGTTTTTCCTTTTATTTTACCATTCTTAGCAAGTCCAGAGATAAGCCACAGTCTATGTCGTCTTCAACTCCTAGGAGCCCTTTAAACACATTTCTTGCTCAAAAAGAGGTTCTAATTCCTTAGCAGCTTTACTCACGTCGTTGATATCTGAGAACCTGTTGTAGGTACAAAGGAATATACAAAGAACGAATGAATTTAAGAATAATTATTTTTATGGTATGATTATGAAAGAATGATTTGGAAAATGGTTCAAGGAATGAAAGAATCTAAAATAATTACTTATATAGAATGAAAGAATCTAAAAGAATGAAAGACTATTTACTCAAAATGATATCAAATATGTATTTCATAATGATGTTTGGACATAAGCCTATTTCACAAATGAATTCTTATTGCTTTTAGGCTTAAAGCAACAAATGTGTTTTGAACATTACTCTGAGTAAGCTCTAAAAACTACAGTAATTTCTTCTGCAATCCAATTGTTCATAACACTCCCAGGTTCATAAGGGCGGATATCTGACAAAGTCCCTCCTTCAGTTGTTTCTTCATATATGGCATTGATGTGAACATTTCCCAACACTTCTTCAATACTTTCTTTCCTTGGCGTCCTTCATTCGGGATGAATAATCCCTCTCGATACGAAAGTTTTGGATATGTGGGGGAATATTATTGGTTCCCATTTGATTTCTTCCCCACTCACACATGCCCTTCTTCTTTCCTGCCTCTTTTCCAATTTCTTCCTTCTTTTTCTTGCATCTGGCTTGTATCCTAAACCAAAGTGGTCATGCTTGTCCTTCAGCATTGGGGCCTCAACTCTTCCTTAAAGATGTCTCCCTAGTCCTTTTCCCGGTAAAGCTCCCTTTCCTACCATTAGATGTAGTCCCATCATGGTAGCATTGGATACTTTTGCCACTGGAATCCTGTTCCCCTCAGTAATGAATGTTTCATTCACAAACTCCAAAGACCGAAAAAAACATTCAATTGCCTCCTCATTTGCCTCCAAGTACGGTGCATCACTAGTTATGGCCGTAATAATATCTTCCTTGGCATTTATCGTCACCAGCCAACCTTATGATACTAGCTTTAACTTCTAATGTAGTGACGAAGGCACTGCCCCTACCGAATGTATCTAAGGTCTTCCCAATAAGCAACTGTAGGAGGGCTTGATACCCATTACTAGGAAGTCCACCTCATAGGTAGTTGGGCCAATCAACAGAGGTATTTCAATTCTTCCCATGACCCTCATTTCTGTGCCATCAAGCGCCCTCACTATATTCTGGCATACCTTCATGTGTGAGCTATCCACAGGTAACCTATTAAGTGCGGATAGGGGCAATACGTTCAGTGTCGATCCATTGTCGATCAGAACCCTTGGCAATGTATACCCTTTGCATCTTGTAGTAATGTGCAGAGCTTCAGTGGATTCCATACCCCTGGTGGTATTTCATCATCGTTGAAGAAAATGAAGTTATCGGCACTTATGTTATTAACCAGCCGATCCAATTTATTGATAGAGATGTCATTGGCCACGTACGTCTCGTTCAGCACTTTCATCAATGCACTTCGGTGCACCTCTGAAATCAAGAGTAAAGCCAATACGGATATGCGAGCTGGTTGTTTATGTAACTATTCCACAACACTATACTCGCTATGCTTCAAAAACTTCATGAATTCCTTAACTTCCTCCTCTTTTACTGGCTCATTAACAAGCGACTCGGGTCTGACTGCTTTTTCCTTCTTTTGCTCTACCATTAGGGTCTTTCCTTTTATGGGTTTTGCTCGAGAATTTATCAAATCATAACACCTTCCACTACGCGTATGAGAACCTACATCTTGATCCTTTTTTGAAGTACTGGCTGAGTTCTCCTTTCCCAGGATTGTCACATTGCAATCATAATTCCCAGGGACCCTTTTGTTATCTTGATAAGAGAAGATCGCCAGTTTTTGAATTATGATCTTTGGTGTCATCTGTACTCTAGCTTCGTTACTTTTAAGTCCCAAAATGATGACCACAGGATGATTGACTTTTAGGACGTTCATTGTTGATTCTGACACACATATGCTTCCTTTTTCTTTAACTTCTGCATAGAACTCTATCTCTTTATTGTCCATCATACCTTGCACCAAGGCTCTAAATTCTACGCATTCTTGGATCTTGTGCCCCTCCTCATGATGGAACTCACAGTAGTTCCTCATGTTTTCACAATGCCCTTTAAGATCCGAAATGCTCAACCCTCTTTTTACTATCTCCAACCAGACCCATCTCAAAGGAATTTTTACTTCTGCAATATCAGTCTTGATTCTTCTCCCCACATTTTCATCTATCGTATTTACCCCATTATTCGTATGATTTGGTAGCAGATTTTCAGCACTAGGTGCATCATCAAATTTCATAATGCCCGTTTTAATAAGTCTTTTAACTACTTTCTTAAAGGCAATGTAGTTTTCTATTGAATGCCCCGAAATTCCTGCATGGTAGCCACATTGAGCATTTGTATCATACCATTTGGAGTATGGAGGCTGTAATGATTTTAGGTAAAAAGGGGATACCACGTGTGCGTCAAATAAACTTTGATACAACTTCCTATACGTCATTGGGATTGGCATAAATTGGAGCTTCTCAGTGTTTTGCTTTGTGCCAGACTCCTGCCTTGATAAACCTTGTTGACCAGTAGCCATCATTCTTGGCTGATTTACAGTAATCGATTTTGAGTAACCGTTGTTATATGTACTTGTGTTGTTCACCTCGTTTTCCTTTTTCCTCGAGGCTAACCTTTTGTTACTCTCTCATACATCTATCTTTCACTTCTTATCGCATTCTTGATTATTTCGCCAGTCATCACTATGTCTGAAAAACTTTTTGCAGTGCTTCCTATCATGTGAGTGATGAATGAGGCCTTTAGGGTGTTGATAAAGAGCATCGTAGTTTCTTTTTCTAGGAGCGACGGCTGAACTTGTATGGCAATTTCCCTTCATCTCTGTGCATAGTGCCTGAAACTCTTACTCAGTTTCTTCTCCATGTTTTGTAAAGTAATTCTATCAGGAGTTATATCCGTCACATGACTATACTGCTTCATGAATGCTTGTGCCAAGTCTCTCTAGTAACCATTCCTAGTACGACTCCATTGGTTGTACCATTTGGATGCTGCCCCCACTAGACTGTCTTGGAAGCAATGTACTAGTAGTATATCGTTGTTAACATACCCGGTCATTCATCTGCAAAACATGGTGATGTGTGCTTCGGGACAACTGGTCCCATTGTACTTTTCGAATTCTGGCATTTTGAACTTGCAGGGAAGCACTAGATTTGGGACCAAACTTAGATCCTTAGCATCGATTCCATGCTGACTATCAGCATTTTCAATTGCCTTGAATTTTTCCTCCAGCCATTTACATCGGTCCTCTAAATGCTTTTGCAGTTCTCTCCTTGACC
Source organism: Gossypium bickii (assembly GCA_025503065.1). Classification (NCBI taxonomy): domain Eukaryota; kingdom Viridiplantae; phylum Streptophyta; class Magnoliopsida; order Malvales; family Malvaceae; genus Gossypium; species Gossypium bickii. Next base: position 106,787,746 of record CP106710.1, on the reverse strand, counting down.
TTTCCTTTTCTACCACTTCATCAAGGTCCGTGATAAAAGGTTTAGTTGGGTTATCCCCTAGGTTAGAACCTGATCCAGCTTGAAAGTTCATCGGTACTGAAACACCATCCTGAAATTGTTGAGGCTTAATCGTGACAGATGTTCTTCGAGGGTACAGCTTAGGTTATGTCTGTTCATTTGTTGGAGTAAAACCCGGAGGATAGAGAGGTTCCTTATTATCTTCTCTAGCATTAACCATGGGGCTCTTTCCTTTATCTATTCCTCTAGTAACAGTTGGGTCAACTAAGTCATCATATTTCTTTGGGATTCCATCATTCGGTCCATCATGTCTTGCTGGATTTTAGCCAGTTGCTCTTGCATTTGCAATTGTAGTTGATCTTGTATCTCTTTTTGGAGTTATTCAAGTCTTTCCAATCTTTGATCCATGTATTTTGTCTTTGCTCGGGTACCGTAATGATGTTTGGTTGGTAAGTTTTTGTTGGCTTCTAGATTAACTCTGAAATGATTTTAACCAATTAAGGTCTTTCCATGAAATTTAATGCACATGATGTGATGTAATGCGAATGCATGAAATGAATGCAAAAAGGCGTCGGTTCTGATTCAATTTCATTTAGAAAACTTTACTAGAAAATAAAATTCTTTACATAAAACAGATTACAAATATGGCTTCACCCTAATGCTCAAAGTTTTAACTTTCCTAAGCAACGAAGCTAACTCTTGACCTCGATCTGATTGTAGCTCATACTTCACGCTTAGCATGTTAGCCTAAATTGCCAAGGTCTGTAAATGATTGGCTACCTCCCGAATCTGAGCCATGGCCTCGCCCATAATGTAATCTATGTTCCTAACTTGATTTTGAGAATGGTGAAGTTGTTCCTTCCAACGTTCCTCACTTACCCTCAAGAAGCTCTACCCGGAGCTCATAGTTTTGTAATGCAGAATCTAGTTCTTCTATCTTTCCTTTCATTTCTTCAATCTTGTTCAAAGCTGCCCTCAACTCAACCACAGAATTACGATTTCTATGCTGATGAAGTAAATTTTAAAGTTCTGCCACTCTAGCCTTTAATTCTCTTTTGTCATTTTGGGTTTCTAATAAACTCCTTTCTAGGGCCTCTTTGTAACATCCTAGATTAGGGGTTATGCGTTCGTGCCTAATTTATGAGTTAGTAGGTTTTGGCAGTGTTGGAAGTGTATTAAGGGTTTTTAGAATTTTAGGATGGAAGAAGAAAGCTTTGGAAAATTATTGGTTTTTAAGTAAAAAGGGGAGCTAGTTAAATGAGGCTTGAAAAGAAACTCCATGTGAAGCATGACACAAGGAACCATATGGTAAAATGGCATGTTTTATGAATTATGTATGAATGTGTTATGTGAATTCAAGAAATAAGGAAATGTATGGAAATGTATGGGAATGTAAGGAAATGTAAGGAAATGTAAGGAAATGTATGGAAATGTATGGGAATGTAAGGAAATGTAAAGAAATGTATGGAAATGTAAGGAAATGCAAGGAAATGTAAGGAAATGTAAGGAAATGTCTTGTCTTGGAAATGTAGGGAAATGTCCTGAAAATGTATGGAAATGTTAAGTTTAAAAGAGGAAAGTGAACATTTTTGGAAACTTGGAAATGTAAGAAAATGGCAAGTATACAGAGCCGATCGAAAATTTTAGGAAACTTGGAAATGACCTAGAAATGTCAAATTTTAAAGTTTAAAATAGGAAATTAGGGCAAGGAGGCCTTAAAAGAAAAAATTGGTGAAATTTGACACACAAAAAGGCTTGGAAAAGTGGCCTGAAGATGCCACTTAGGGCCTATGGAAATGGCGCCATATGCAGGAGGAATGGGCCTGAGTTCGAGTCACTTGGGAAGCAAATAAAGGAGGTTTATTTTGCTTCCATAAGCAAGGGGGTGGACGGCACATGCTTCTAAAAATAAAGGTGTTTTATTTTCATAAATATTCTATTAAAAAGGTGATAAATAAAGGATTTTTAAATTGGATTATTTAGAAGAGATAAATATTGGATTAAACTCTTTTATTTATGATAATTAAAGGATAAAGTTATCAAAATAGAAGAGTGGTGGCCAAGTAAAGGACTCTAGCTAGTAATTTTGGCTATAAAAGGAAGAGTAAGGCTATTCTTCATTCATTCTTTTCTCTTCAAGAAAACCTCTGCCGAAATTCTCTAAAGTTTCTCCTCTTCTCTCTGCCGAATTTTCTCTGCCATTATTCTTTTTTTTCTCTTTTCTTTTCTTCTTCTATTACAAACACAATCAAAAGCTAAAAATACCAATAGCCCTAGTCGATTTCTCACTAAGCCTCAAGTGCCGAAATTGTTATCCACATCAAAGCCATAGCCGAATACTGCTAAGAGTTCAAGCAAGAGTTCCATCAAATTCTTCAGTAAGGGTAAGATTAGGTTAGATTCTCATTCTATTTCTTTTAAGGCTGTTGAAATTAAGATTCTAATACCCTTAATATCTATTGCTGAAGAGATCTTTCGGGATTTGCTAAGTGTCGACTACAAGGAAGGAGAAGTTCTTTTCCCGAAGGTACACCATAAGTCGCGTGTTCCCTAGTTATTCGGTGAGTTTCGGGATTTAAAATCCACAAGGTAAGTGTCTATAGCCTTCGGCCTAAGCCTATTTTAGTAGTTAGATCTATTATTATATGTTTTAAGCTGAAAACTAACAGATTCAAGGGATCTAGTGAGTAGCCGATTTCAAAGGAGAAGAATACAAGCTTTCGGGATTTGACTATAGTCAATTCGGCAACAAGGTAAGTAATACAAATCCTACTAGGATTTGGTTTTTAAGCCAAATAGGTTGTTAATATGTTTATATATGATTGGCCGAATATAGGAGTAAAAGATCTAGATCGGTAGATCGTTCTTCGGGATTTCAAGGACCTATTAAGCGAATCAGGTGTGTACTCACACTAACTTTTGATATATCATATGGCAATTATTTTTAATATATGAATATGTATAAGAATGTGAATGTGGCTAAGCACCACAAATGTGGTAAAAAGTACCCAGGTACGTTTCCTACTTCTGCTAGGATTATGAATATGTTATATTTTTAACATGTGAATAGTAATATGAATGAGAAAAAGATAAGTATGTTGTGCATGATATAAAATATGTGGGGCATTTCGAGATATATGTGAAAGGGGAAGAAGGTGTTGACTTCGGTCTCACCAACGGAATATGGTGACTATGGTCACATAATTTGAGTATGGTAACCGGTTACATTATCCGAATTTGGCAAACCGGTTACATTATTCGAATATGGTGTCTAATGACACAAATTATATGAGCGATGAGCACGTCGACTGCAGCGACTGCCTTCGATGGTGTGTAGCGGATGGAGGGTTGACTTAGTAGTCCCCACGGTGTGATTGGCAGGTACGGGTGGTGTGTAGCGGATGGACAATTAGGCTTGGGTTTGGGTTGCATCATTTTTTTTTATGAATACGTCTTTGATTTGAACATGTATGCCTGATCTGTTGACTGTTAGTTTGCGTACACATTGAGTCTGTTGACTCACCCCTTTGTGGGACTATTTTTCAGGTGATGAGCAGTAATGGACCGGGTCGGTAGAAGTTAAAGGTGGCCATGCATAGCAAGGAAAAACTTTCAATATTTGGGACTTTTATTTTACCAAGTACTTTAAATTTTATTTGGTTTTGATTGATGTAATAAGGCCACAAGGCCCAAGTTGAATTTCTTTACCTATGTTTATTTTTTTTATTTATTTATTGTGTTACAAATTACTTTTAATTAAGTTTAACTAAATTTATTTCAATAATAAATCCTAGATTGTTTTTTTTTCCATAACTAAATGATTTCTAAGTAAAATAAATGGGTTTTCAACCTAAGCCCAACCCAAAACGGTATTTTTCCTAAAAATACACAAATTTTTGCTAAGTAACAAAGAATTTTGAAACTGATTTTCTTAAGGAACATACCAGATCCGGTTCAGGCTCGTGGGCCGGGTGTGGGTATCAGAGCCCAGTTTTAAACTCTCGGCCTGTGGCCTAAGGCCCAAAACGTTTTCAAATCGAGCCCAAATGAGTTTTTATGAAAGTATTTTTGAAGATAAGCAGGTTTCTGGCATGGCACCAAAGTCTCTGACCCGCAGTCCACCAGGTAAGTACTTCTATCCATTTGTGTGATTTATTAAATGATCTGTAGAATGGTAGAAATGGAATGGAACGTAGATTAGCATGATAAGTACTTGAACCCTAGGACTAGTTACCCCAACACTTACATAAGACTTAATGCCTAATTAAACAAACCTATGGCTAAGTCATTTGAGTTAGGGTGTGGTAAACCCACATGCGCATGTCTAGGATTGGATCAGGAAGAGCACAGTATTTAAGCGAGCCTTAGTGACTCACCTCCTCTTCGCAGAATCCTGCAGTGCGTAGCTTCCGGTTCACCCTAACCAAGAGGACTCAGTCATAGGCTAAACACAAGAACTAAAACCCGAAAGAGAACTAGCCGTGTTTTTATAAAAACCCTAGTTTTAAAACTCTTAAAATTACCTTTTTAATTTGTGAGAACTATCTTTACAAAATTTTCCGAAAAATTTTCGATTTATGAAATTACAAAAATACCCCTAGTGGTAAATTACAAAAATACCATTGGTTTATGAAATTCCCAAAATACCCATAGTTCTTATCAAGATTTCATTACTTTATTAAATGTTCAAAAACCCTAATTGGCAAAACATCAAAATACCATGATTTTGGGAAAAATTTACGAAATTGCCCTTAACTTACAAAATTACCAAAATGACCCTGATTTTCAAAATTTTTTTGCAACATCACCGTTTTGGAAAAATAAAATTCTCAAAAAGAACCCTCAAAGTTTTGCAAAGTTGGAAATACCCCTGAATTATTAAGCTTTACAAATTTACCCTGGTTTGTGAAAAATTATCAAAATACCCCTGGAATTTCAAAATTACCGAAACGCCCCGGGATTTCAAAATTTCAAAATATCCTTTTCGACAAAATCACCAAGGAGCCTTATTTTGAAAAATTACGAAAATACCCCTGTAGGACAAATTACGAAAATACCCCTGGGTAGTGGAAAAACAACAACAATGAAAACTACAACATTTCTCTGAATGAACGAAAGTTCATAATTGGTTGATGAATGTGAACGTGACTTTCTGAATAGTGAACTTGAGCTGAGAACTTTGTTTGATCAAAAGAACCACTTTTAAACATCTCCTTTCATAAAACTGTTCGCGGTTAATCAGTGAAACAAAAGTTTTGATGCATAAAACTCGTTAACCAGATTATATCGCGACGTTAGAAATAAATTCTAGGGGACGTGAACTTAGAGATTGTGCCTAGAAGGTATGATGGCTCTATTAAGATCAGAGTGCGCAGCGTAAGCATAGTGCGGTGAGAAGGATTGTACGACTGTTAGTAAGTAATTTGGAGGACGAAATTATTTTTAAGGAGGGTAGAATTGTAACATCCTAGATTAGGGGTTATGCGTTCGTGCCTAATTCATGAGTTAGTAGGTTTTGGCAGTGTTGGAAGTGTATTAAGGGTTTTTAGAATTTTAGGATGGAAGAAGAAAGCTTTGGAAAATTATTGGTTTTTAAGTAAAAAGGGGAGCTAGGTAAATGAGGCTTGAAAAGAAACTCCGTGTGAAGCATGACACAAGGAACCATGTGGTAAAATGGCATGTTTTATGAATTATGTATGAATGTGTTATGTGAATTCTAGAAATAAGGAAATGTATGGAAATGTATGGGAATGTAAGGAAATGTCTTGTCTTGGAAATGTAGGGAAATGTCCTGAAAATGTATGGAAATGTTAAGTTTAAAAGAGGAAAGTGAACATTTTTGGAAACTTGGAAATGTAAGAAAATGGCAAGTATACAGAGCCGATCGAAAATTTTAGGAAACTTGGAAATGACCTAGAAATGTCAAATTTTAAAGTTTAAAATAGGAAATTAGGGCAAGGAGGCCTTAAAAGAAAAAATTTGGTGAAATTTGACACACAAAAAGGCTTGGAAAAGTGGCCTGAAGATGCCACTTAGGGCCTATGGAAATGGCGCCATATGCAGGAGGAATGGGCCTGAGTTCGAGTCACTTGGGAAGCAAATAAAGGAGGTTTATTTTGCTTCCATAAGTAAGGGGGTGGACGGCACATGCTTCTGAAATAAAGGTGTTTTATTTTCATAAATATTCTATTAAAAAGGTGATAAATAAAGGATTTTAAAATTGGATTATTTAGAAGAGATAAATATTGGATTAAACTCTTTTATTTATGATAATTAAAGGATAAAGTTATCAAAATAGAAGAGTGGTGGCCAAGTAAAGGACTCTAGCTAGTAATTTTGGCTATAAAAGGAAGAGTAAGGCTATTCTTCATTCATTCTTTTCTCTTCAAGAAAACCTCTGCCGAAATTCTCTAAAGTTTCTCCTCTTCTCTCTGCCGAATTTTCTCTGCCATTATTATTTTTTTTTCTCTTTTCTTTTCTTCTTCTATTACAAACACAATCAAAAGCTAAAAATACCAATAGCCCTAGTCGATTTCTCACTAAGCCTCAAGTGCCGAAATTGTTATCCACATCAAAGCCATAGCCGAATACTGCTAAGAGTTCAAGCAAGAGTTCCATCAAATTCTTCAGTAAGGGTAAGATTACGTTAGATTCTCATTCTATTTCTTTTAAGGCTGTTGAAATTAAGATTCTAATACCCTTAATATCTGTTGCTGAAGAGATCTTTCGGGATTTGCTAAGTGTCGACTACAAGGAAGGAGAAGTTCTTTTCCCGAAGGTACACCATAAGCCGCGTGTTTCCTAGTTATTCGGTGAATTTCGGGATTTAAAATCCACAAGGTAAGTGTCTATAGCCTTTGGCCTAGGCCTATTTTAGTAGTTAGATCTATTATTAAATGTTTTAAGCCGAAAACTAATAGATTCAAAGGATCTAGTGAGTAGCCGATTTCAAAGGAGAAGAATACAAGTTTTCGGGATTTGACTATAGTCAATTCGGCAACAAGGTAAGTAATACAAATCCTACTAGGATTTGGTTTTTAAGCCAAATAGGTTGTTAATATGTTTATATATGATTGGCCGAATATAGGAGTAAAAGATCTAGATCGGTAGATCGTTCTTCGGGATTTCAAGGAACCTATTAAGCGAATCAGGTGTGTACTCACACTAACTTTCGATATATCATATGGCAATTATTTTTAATATATGAATATGTATAAGAATGTGAATGTGGCTAAGCACCACAAATGTGGTAAAAAGTACCCAGGTACGTTTCCTACTTCTGCTCGGATTATGAATATGTTATATTTTTAACATGTGAATAGTAATATGAATGAGAAAAAGATAAGTATGTTGTGCATGATATAAAATATGTGGGGCATTTCGGGATATATGTGAAAGGGGAAGAAGGTGTTGACTTCGGTCTCACCAACGGAATATGGTGACTACGGTCACATAATTTGAATATGGTAACCGGTTACATTATCCGAATTTGGCAACCGGTTACATTATTCGAATACGGTGTCTAATGACACAAATTATATGGGCGATGAGCACGTCGATCGCAAAGAAGCGCGCCTTCGATGGTGTGTAGCGAATGGAGGGTTGACTTAGTAGTCGCCACGGTGTGATTGGCAGGTACGGGTGGTGTGTAGCGGATGGACAATTAGGCTTGGGTTTGGGTTGCATCATTTTTTTTATGAATACGTCTTTGATTTCAACATGTATGCACGATCTGTTGGTGTTAGTTTTGCGTACACATTGAGTCTGTTGACTCACCCCTTTGTGGGACTATTTTTTAGGTGATGAGCTGTAATGGACCGGGTCGGTAGAAGTTAAAGGTGGCCATGCATAGCAAGGAAAAACTTTCAATATTTGGGACTTTTATTTTACCAAGTACTTTAAATTTTATTTGGTTTTGATTGATGTAATAAGGCCATAAGGCCCAAGTTGAATTTCTTTACCTATGTTTATTTTTTTTATTTATTTATTGTGCTACAAATTACTTTTAATTAAGTTTAACTCAATTTATTTCAATAATAAATCCTAGATTGTTTTTTTTCCATAACTAAATGATTTCTAAGTAAAATAAATGGGTTTTCAACCTAAGCCCAACCCAAAACGGTATTTTTCCTAAAAATACACAAATTTTTGCTAAGTAACAAAGAATTTTGAAATCGATTTTCTTAAGGAACATACCAGATCCGGTTCAGGCTCGTGGGCCGGGTGTGGGGTGTTTCACTCTTTCTGTGCTTGAACCTCCTGGAATTTTCTCTCCTATCGATCGGCTTTGGTTCTTTCTTCTTGAATCTCTTGTCACTATTGCTCTGACGTTTTTCCCAATCTGGCAGTTCTCATCGATAGACGCAATTTCTTGTAACCTGTCTTCAAACTATCCAAGTCTTTCTCGGCTTTATTCTTCCCTTTCCTTAATTTCTCGGCCTCTAGCTTTTGAACATCAACATCTAACCTTAAATACATCTTTTCTTCCTCCAATTGTTCTATCTTCTTTTCAAGTTCCAAATTCCTCCTCTTGATGTCTTGTTTTATGATTTATAGTTCTGACGGGATCACTTGTAAGTACTCTTCCATCGGTCGAACGCCTTCTAAATTTGGCCCGGGGATATTATCATTAATTCTTTTACTCCACCATCCACTATACTCGGGAGTCATCATTGAACCCACGACCAGCCTTTTCATTTGACGAGTCTGATTCCAAGCGTTAGAAATTTCTTTTACCCTTTTCTTGTAGTTATCTCCATTGTACGAAAACTCACATTGGGCTAGCCCATGTGTTGCCGGTATGAACTGTCATGTGTTGCTGGTATGAATTGTCTTGATCTGTATTGCCTCAATACGAGCAAAAGAGCATACCTAGCGACTCCCCAAATCCCAAGTAAAGGGACCCCGTCAAAACTCCCACATCGGTAAAGAATTTCATCGGGAATCAACCAAGGAGCTCTCCATCCGACGTCTTCTTCCTGGAGATTTTGGAGGAGCGCTATACAATTTTCCTCTAATATGTCATCCCTTCTTGGCATGGCCACTATCTTCTTTAATGGGGAGTAATTCCCGGAAAAAAACCCGATAAGAAACCTTATCCACCTTTTAGAAATGACTATAGAACCAAGCTAACAACAACTGCGCGCACCCTATAAATCTGCCCTCACCGACCCTCCTACATGTATTCAAAGATCTAAATGTCTCGGCCAAGATTGCAGGAACAGGTGTGACCCCTTTATCAAGTCAACCAGAGAGATCCGAGGCTACCTCATCTACATACCCTAACGCCCTAGGGAAGATCATTAGTCCGTAGATGCTTAAAGCAAACACATCGACTCTCTTTTTTGTATCAGGATGCGCTAGAATCAAATCTCTCAAATTCTTCCATAGGATGCACTTACACTCACATTTTTGCTTGATCCTAGCTATAATCCAATTTTCACTCATTCCTGTAATGTTCATCAATTTCTTTCAAAAAGTCGGGACATAAGCTGCTCTAGAATAAGATTTATTAACTTGAACCTTTGGACAACGCAGTAGGGCTGTATATTGTTCCATAGTGGGCACTAAATCTACCCTCCCAAAGGTAAAACAACTATATGCAGGGTTCCAATACTGAGCGAGGGCCCGGAATAAATGCTCATCTACATTGATGTCGAGTAGATACGGCAAATCCCCAAAACTATAGTAGAACAACTACTTGGTCTCATCATTCTACTGATCCCATATCTCTTTTAATTCCTGAAGGTTATTTTGTGTCACGCTGATACGGGTGTAGTCCCATGATTCTGACATGTACCCCACGGCTAGAGTATCCCTTTTCTCTAATTGCATTTTCACTTACCACACAGAACAGCCGCATTATCTTCCACTTTATCAAGAAATCTGTTCTCCATGACAAGCTCTCTAATTTAGTAATCGAACGTGAGTCGGCACTCTTTTAAATATGAAGTGACATGCAAACATTGCAAAAACACAATAAGTCAGTACATTATACAAACAACAAAACTCAAAGCAAATGAAAGAGAATCAAGCACCTATCTGAGTAACCGCTAGGGCTTGACGCAGTTCTATCTAGGGTAGGCTCCTAGGGTCTTCTACATACGGTTTGGTTCTAAAGTTGAGGTACCCGAACCAGTAGATTCCTCGATCCTCACCCATTATAGGCTCATACAGACCGAGTTCAGTTCAGGGGAATACATTTCCCTATGGCTGTACGAAGATGAAAATCTCACGAAGACATAGGTACGGATGTATCCCGAAAGCGATCCACTATCCTGCAGAGAGGTGAAAACCTTACGAAGGAGTAGCTTCTCACTTCCACTTAAAAGAGGTAAGACCAAACAGTCCTTATGCAATATGATGCGAAAATATTCTATGAGACTCAAACCACAGCAATCATATAACACAAACAAATGCAATAAAAGGATCATAATTTTTCAAATTAGATTTTCAATTTTCGACAACAAGACAGAAAATAATCAATTTTACGGCTTGACTCTCTTATGATCCCTAGTAGAGTCGTCAAGCTGTCGAAACCATTTTTTTGAAAAAAACGGGGTCGACTTTGAAAAACGAAAATGGAGTCGCCACCAATCCCCTTTTTTTAGGTGTGATTGGATCACCTTGAGATTCATCATTAAAACAGTTTGATTTATTAAAACAATGATTTTGACCCACCAAATTCAAGAAAACGGGTTTGGGAGTCGGTTACACTCGCAACGCCTAAAATTGGTACCTAATTGATTAATTAACGTCTTAATGTCGAAAATTTGAAAAGATTTTAAAATACGATCCTCTTCATTTAAAAGAAAACTTGAATAAAATAAATTGAATGCTAAGACCCTCTTATTTCGAAGAAGTAAAATTTCACCCCTAGTGAGTTAGGATATGACATTTCAAATCCTCGAAACTAAGCTTATCTTTTGACTTTTAAAACTCATGCATTTAAGTTTAAGAAGGATATTCGGTTATTTGGGTCAAATGAAAAATTGGAACCCAGTAAGTTAGGGCACAATTTCTTAAATTTCCAAAAAAACGAAACATTGCCTTATTTCAAAAAAATTTCCTTTTTGAATAATAGGGAGTGCAATATTTAAACGACGTGCATTTAGTTTATTAGGGATAAAATAAAACAGTTTATTATATAAAAGAATATTTAAATTCAACTTTTGAAATGATGAAATGGAATGATAATATACAACATGGAGAGATAATTTACAAATAAAATATCACACTAGTGAATCACAATAGCATGAAAATAGGAATAAAAGAATTATAATATACAATATGACAATAACCACACGACACACCAGTTTTAATACCAATATTAACAATCAAAGGAAACGGAACAAAATAATATATAAAACAATTTGAAGTAAATAATGATTTAAAATAAATAATTTATAAAAACAATTCAAAACAAATAATAAATAGTCTCAAATAAACAATATATAAACAAACTTAAAATAAATAATAATAAAACAGTTTAAATAAATAATATAAAAAAATAACACATAAAACAATTTTTTTAAAATAATACATAAAAATTTGAAGCATAATATATATATATATATATATGTTTAAAAGAAATAAATTATGAAAGGGAAAAAAATTAAAATGAATGATATGTAAAACAGTTTAAAATCAAATAATATACAAAGTAATTAAAATTAAATAATATATGAAATAATTTAAAACATCTAAAACAATTTGAAATAAATAATACAAAACAATTTAATAAATATAAAAAATTTCAAATAAAATAAATATAAAACCGTTGAAAATAAATAATATATAAAAAATTAAAAATGAAAATAAACAACAAATTAAAAGGTTAAAATCAAACAGGTTAGGGATTAAATAGGAATAAAAACAAAATTTAGAGCCTAAATCGTAATAAATACCTAGACAACAATAGGACCAAAATCAAACACGCTTAAACCATCGAGGGCCTATTCGACAAATAACCTAATCCTGGACATGCGTTTGTTTTTCAGAGCGTTAGTGGGTCGGGGACTCGATTGAAATGTGTAGCAAATTCCATGGTCCAATTTAAAAAAAAATAAAGAAGGAAAAAGGACTAAATCAGAACCGCCCAAAAAGGCGAAAGGGCTAAAAAGATAAATAACCCTTTTTCTCAAAACACGTGGATCCTCAGCCCTCGAGTCGGGTCGCGCACAGGTCGGCTCTATACGGCGCCGTTTTGAGGCCACTGACATAGGCCCTAAATGACGCCGTTTCGGGCTCTTTATAAAAGTAATTTTTTTTAAAAAAAGTCATTTTTGCCATTGTTTCTAAAAAACAAAATGCTTTATTTTTCTCTGCTAGGATTTTAGACCCTCTTGCTTTTTTTTTTCTCCACTGACATAGGCTGTCGTCGGTCCGCCACCGTATACGGTGGCTGGAGTTCCTAAAAGAACCCTTTTTTGACCGATTTCCTTCCCCTTTTAACCCTAGGTTTCAAAATCAAAGGCATAAGCCTAAAATAAGAGAAGCCTAGCCACCGTCCCCTCATATCCTTTGCAACGAAGCCTAAACTCAGACTTTAAAGAAGTTTTGAGGCTTTCGCGAACGGAGAGGTACCCCGATGGTGGCGAGATATGGAGAAAACCGGTAAGTTTCGGCCCATTTTCTCTTTTTTATATTTGTATAAAAAATGAAAAATTCAAACTTGAAACGAAAAAAAATACCTTCAAATTTCTTTGTTTCTTTTTAGAAATATGTTGTTCTTTTGTATTTGATTGTGTTTGAATCTATTTTTTTTTTTTTTGTATTGATATTGTGTGTAAAAAAATTACAAGGGTTTCTCATTTGATTTCATAGCCGAAATAACATAAAATACATTCTTTTTTGTTATTTTTTTCTGCTGTGTTGTTTGTCCTTGCAGGCACGGAGGCCAGTTGGCATGCGATGGTGGGTGGAAGAGTACGGAGGAGGTGCCAACGTGGTGGCGCGCGTGTGGGGGAGCAGCGACTGAAGCTTGCTGATACGAATCGTCTTGGGTTTGAAAACGAATCATAAATCTTGCCCGATCGTAAATTAGGCAGTTTCTCGTTTAGTTAACAAAGGGTAATTTAATTGAAATGATGTCTTAAAAAAAAAAATAAAGATAGGTAAGCGGTTGAGATGGATACGAATTTGAAGCAAGAAAGAACCTTTAATAAAAATTAAAGACCTGAATCTTATAGGTTTCAAAATAATGAAAGGAGTTTTGAATAAAAATCGAGACCCACTATCTAGCAAGATAGGAACCAACGGTATAGATAAATAAACTCCACACCCGAAAGGATGATAAGTTCGAATCAAGGATAGAACGACGCCACTAGGAACTAGATAAGTCAATTCGAACCTTGAGAATTAGGAGAGTGAATTAAACTCACCAAAAGAAATTCTTCATTCATTAAAATTCAAAAAGTCCCCTTACAAATAAAAATAGCAACTATTTATAGCCTAAAGCTAGGTAGCCAAATGTTCAAACAATTTTTTTAAAAAATTAAAACCCTCTCTCCAATTTGTTGCCGTCCAACAAACCCACTAGCCAAGCAAATGCTCTATTTTAATGTTTCACAAGCACATGTTTTTAATGGATTCAATCATTTTAAAATTCTCCATTTCATGCTTCAATTTGTTTTATGGTGCCGTCCATACACTATCACCACATGCTTGATTTTTTTATTTCCATATCCCTTCTCCATGAAAAAATTTCCACTATCATTTGCTAAATAATTTAAAAATTCATCCCACCAAGCCTTGTTGTCGTTTGTTCTTTGTAAGTGCCAAGATTAAATTAATACAATTTAAAATGTGCTATGCCGTCCACTATTATCTTCCATGCATTCATCATCTCATGGCTTGCTTAAAATACTCTTCATTCATGCTCCATCATCCAAATGAAATGGCTTGTCGTCCATTAATCTCACTTGCATAATTTTATGCACCCACTATGCCTTAATTAATTGGTGCCGCCCATGCACTTCTACACCCACCTATTTTGCACATTTTTAATTTCACAATTGTTTATTCCCACCATGGTTGTGCCGTCCATGCTTGGATAGCATTAATCTCCACCATGTCTTGTTGCCATACACATTGCTTGATTATTATTCCAAGCCACTCACACAAGTTCACGCATGCTTCTCTATATTTCACCTTGTGTTTATTTAATTCAAGGCCCCATTCATGCTCCCCATTGCCGTCCAATGCTCTATCATGCCATGAATTGTGGTCTTCCAACTTGCATCAAAAACGTGGAGCAACTGCAAAAGCATGTAAACCAACATAATTAGCAAAATTTGGCTGACCATAGTTAGCACAAATTTTAATCTATTTATTTAAACACTAGGTAAAGCATACCAACATTCAACTTCGACAAAGGACTTATTAAAAACTCGTACTATCTAAACAAACTAATATGAACTAAGAAAATGCAACAACTACTGAAAATAAATCAAACATGCATAATTTAAAGTGTTAAATAAACTAGAGTCAGAATAGCTAGTATATTCAACTTCAAATAAGTTGTAAGAGTTCAGCATGTTCTTGGGCTCTGTTCTATCGGTATTCCAAATTTGTGCCACCAAAACTGTCGCGGCATCTTTGAATTGTTTAGCACGAGAACGTGTAATTGGCCCATTAGGTAGCTCGATTGGGTCGTGGTTGACTTCCGTCACAGGTTGCTTAGGTGAGTTCGTATCATCCCCTCCCTCTTTAAGTTGATTCGTCCTCGAATCGTCACCTACATCGAAAGGAGAAAGATCAGAAACATTAAAACTTGCACTCACATTATACTCACCTGGTAAGTCCAATTTATAAGAGTTTCCATTTATTCGCTTAAGGACTTGAAATGGTCCATCTCCTCTTGGAAGAAGTTTGGATCGTCTTTGCGCGGGAAACCTTTCTTTTCGCATATGAACCCTAACCCAGTCCCTCGGTTCAAAGTAAATGTGCCTACGGCCTTTGTTGGCTCGTTGCTCGTACTCTTTAGTTTTTGCCTCTATGTTGTCCCTAACCTTTTGGTGCAACTGTTTAATATATTCAGCCTTGCGTTTTCCATCTACATGCATAAGTTTATTAGAATACAAATGTATTAGATCAAGTGGTGTTAATGGGTTAAAACCACACACAACTTCAAATGGGGAAAACTTAGTAGCAGAGTGTATAGAGCAATTGTAAGCAAACTCCACGTGTGGCAGGCAATCTTCCCATGTTTTTAAATTCTTCCGAATGATTGCTCAAAGTAATGTTGAAAGAATTCGATTTACCACTTCGGTTTGACCGTCCGTTTGCGGGTGGCAGGTGGTAAAGAATAGTAATTTGGTTCCTAATCGCCCCCACAATGTCCTCCAAAAATGGCTAAGAAATTTTGCGTCCTGGTCAGACACGATAGTCTTAGGCATGCCATGCAACCTAACCACTTCTTCAAAAAAAAAAGTAGCAATATTCACAGCATCATCAGTTTTATGGCAAGCTATAAAGTGAGCCATTTTAGAGAATCTATCCACAACCACAAATATCGAATCTCGGCCATTCTTGCTTCTTGGCAAGCCTAGTACAAAATCCATAGAAACATCAGTCCAAGGAGTTTTAGAAATAGGTAAAGGCTTATACAAACCGTGTGAGTTAGTTCGAGACTTGGCCCTTTTACAAGCAACGCATCTCTCACAATATCGTTCTACATCTCGTCGCATCTTAGGCCAAAAGAAGTGCTCTTGGAGGGTGGCTAAAGTTTTAGCAACTCCGAAATGTCCCATCAATCTGCCACTATGAGCTTCATCTACTAGCACCTCTCGCACGAATCCTTGTGGAATGCACAGTTTCCCTTCTCGAAATAGATATCTGTCATGGCGGTAGTATTTCTCGTAGGCTCCTTTTTCACATAACTTGAAAAATTCACCAAAGTCAGTATCACTCGCATATAGGTCCTTAAGAAATACAAACCCCATCAATTTAGAATCCATCACGTGTAACATCCTAGACTAGGGGTTATGCGTTTGTGCATAATTCATGAGTTGGTAGGTTTTGGCAGTGTTTGGAAGTGTATTAAGGGTTTTTAGAACTTTAGGTGAAAAGGGAAAAACTTTGGAAAATATTAGAAATATCAAGTTTCAAAAAAGGAAAGTGAACATTTTTGGAAACTAGGAAATGTAAGGAAATGATTTAGAAATGACTCGAAAGAGGAAAGTGAACATTTCTGGAAACTTGGAAATGTAAGGAAATGTCAAGTTTACAGAGCCGAACGAAAATTTTTGGAAACTTAGAAATGACTTAGAAATGTCGAGTTTTAAAGTTTAAAAGAGGAAATTAAGGCAAGGTGGCCTTAAGAGAAAAAGTATGTGAAATTTGACATAAACAGGCTTGGAAAAGTGGCACGGAGATGCCACTTAGGGCCTCTGGAAATGGCGCCACATGCAAGGGGATTGGGCCTGAGTTTGAGTCACGGGGAAAGCAAATAAAAGAAATTTTATTTTGCTTCCGGAAGAAGTGAGGTGGATGGCACAAGGCTATAATTTAGGAGCCTTTATTCTTTTATTTTTAAGAGATAAATAGTGGATAAATAAGGGATAAATAATGGATTTATTTTAGATTATTTTCAAGAGATAAATGAGGAATTATTCTTTAATTAGGAAAATAAGGGAGAAGTGATGGCCAAGTAAGGGACTTTGAGTTTAATAATTTCGACTAAGTAAGGATAGTTGCTGAATTATCTTTTATTTTAGGAGATAATTAAAGAGATAAAGCTATCAAAATAGAAGAGTGATGGCCAAGTAAGGGATTCTAAGTTACTAAATTCGGCTATATAAGGAAAAGAGGGCCATTCATCATTCTTTCTCTCAACCCTTCTCTCTGCCAAATTTCCTAGAGCATTTGTTCTTCTTCTTTTTGTTAGCCAAAGCCGAAAATTCAAAATATCACCATTAGCCAATTTCTTTTCTTTCCAATCAATCAAAAGCCGAATCTTTGAGGGGCTTCAAGCATAGGTGCTGTTGATTTCTTCAAAGGTAAGAACAAGTTTGATTTCCATTCTTTTCTTTTAGATTAGCCGAGAGATAATCTAACCCCATACATATTATGGTTGCCGAATATGGAAGGATCTTTCGGGATTATCAGAGTAGTCGACTAAAAGGAGGAGTATTTGGGATTTCTAAGATTAAGGTAAGACATGTGAATATTCGGCCAAAGGCCTTGATTTATGTTTCGATGATTAAGATTAAGTCTAACGTAAGGTTTTAGGGATTTCGACATTCCTAGGGGAACAAGGAACAGTTTTAGGATTTGTTGGTGTTCCAATCGGCAACAAGGTAAGAATACTAATCCTACTAGGATTTGGAATTTTGGCCGAATGGCTTTTTATCAAGGTAATAAGTGATAAATCAATGTAGGGATTAAGGATCTAAGCATTAGATCAAGCTTTTCAGGATCTCAAGGAAATTTTAAGCAAATCAGGTGTGTACCCCATACTATTTTATAATATGTATTATGGCAATGTTTATTAAAATATGCGATATTAAGAATATGAAAGTGGCTAAGGTACCATGTTATGGTACATAGTATTCAGGTACGTTTCCTACTCCTACTAGGAATATGAAATATGTTATTTGTAACATGTGAATAAAACAAGAATGTGAACTTTGGCACGTTATTGCATAATATGTTATGGGCATATGGGTTTTATTTTAAAGGGGAAGTGAATGTGGTGACCTAAGACCACGAACACGGTGACCTAAAACCGTGATATCTGAAAAGTGGTGACCTAAGACCACAGTAATCTGAACGTGGTGACCTACGACCACGAATGCGGTGACCTAAGACCGCAAATTGGTGTGTAGCGGAAGGAGGGTCGACTTAGTAGTCCCCACGGTGTGATTGGTAGGTATGGGGGTGTGTAGCGGATGGACAATTAGGTTTGGGTTTGGGAATGCATCATAACTTGTATACCTTGTTCTGAATGTGTAACTCTTGTAGGCCTAATCCTATTATGATTTAGTGTTGTGTACACATTGAGTCTGTTGACTCACCCCGTTGTGGGACCATGTTTGGTGATGAGCGATGAATGGGACCGGGACTGGCGAGAACTTGTGGTGGCCATGCTCAACATGAAGTTTTTATTTTTATGGACTATTAATTTTTAAGTACTCCGAATTATTTGGATTTGCTAGATGTAATAAGGCCATAAGGCCATAGTGCACGATTTTATTTCTGTTTTTATTTATTATGTTACAAAATTTTTATTAAGTTAAAGATTAAGTAATTTATTTTAAATGTATTCTATATGTTTTATCACCTAAAATTTAAAAGGGTTTTCATTATAAAACGATTTTGTTTTCTACTCGAGCCCAACCTAAAACAATATTTCTTTCAAAACACACTATTTTCCCAAAGTATAAAAAAACTTTGAACCGGTTTACTTGAGGAACATACCAAATCTGGTCAAAGCTCGTGGGCTGGGTTTGGGGTGTTTCATCACATTTAACAAGGCATACCTTCGGGATAGTGCATCAGCAACTACGTTTTCCTTACCTTTTTTGTACTTAATGACATAAGGAAATGATTCAAGAAATTCTACCCACTTAGCGTGTCGCTTGTTGAGTTTATGCTGCCCCCTTAAATACTTCAATGACTCGTGGTCAATATGAATCACAAATTCTTTGGGCAGTAGGTAGTGCTGCCATGTTTCCAAGGCTCGAATTAGAGCATACAATTCCTTGTCATATGTCGGGTAGTTTAAGATAGCATCGTTGAGCTTTTCGCTGAAATACACAATGGGGCATCCGTCTTGCATGAGTACGGCGCCAATACTTAACCCTGAGGCATCATATTCTAACTCGAAGGTTTTGTCAAAGTTTGGTAACACTAATAATGGTGCTTGATTCAAACAGTCTTTAATTTTCAAAAACGCTTTCTCTTGTTCTTCTCCCCAAACAAAGTTAGAATTCTTACGGATTACACCGGTCAATGGTGCGCTAAGCGTCTTTGAAGTTCGCACGAACCATCGATAAAAACTAGCCAGTCCATGAAAGCTTCGAACTTGGGAAATATTTGTCGGACGGGGCCATTCTTGGATCGCTTTAACCTTCTCTTGATCAACTTCAAGGCCTTCCGAACTGACAACAAAACCTAAAAACACAATTTTGTTAGTACAAAAATCACATTTCTGTAAATTAAGGTCTCTTTTCACAAAACTTCCAGGACAGACTTTAAATGTTTCACGTGCTCATCTAAAGTTTTACTATAGACAAGTATGTCATCAAAGTATACGACACAAAATCTACCAATGAATGATTGCAACACGTGGTTCATGAGTCGCATGAACAGGCTTGGGGCATTTGTTAGCCCAAATGGCATAATGAGCCATTCATAGAGTCCTTAGTTCATCTTGAAAGCAGTCTTCCATTCGTCACCCTCGCGCATACGTATTTGATGATATCCGCTTTTAAGGTCTATCTTTGAAAATAAGCTCACTCCACTCAATTCGTTGAGCATGTCATCCAATCGCAGGATAGGGTGTCGGTACTTGATCGTGATCTTGTTGATGGCTCAGTGATCTACGTACATCCTCCATGTTCTATCTTTCTTGGGAACTAACAAGACGGGCACAGCACAAGAGCTTAAGCTCTCGCGTACATACCCCTTTTGAAGAAATTCATTCACTTGTGTTTGAAGTTCCTTCGTCTCTTCCGGATTGCTTCGGTAAGCTGGTCTATTTGGAATTGCGGCTCTCGGCACAAAGTCTATTTGATGTTCTATTCCACGAATAGGGGGCAACCCACTTGGAATCTCTTCCGAAAATATGTCTCAGAATTCCTGTAACAAAGACAAAACATGGAAAGGTAACTTGTCATCAAAATTGTTAGTTCCAAAGAGACTTTCCTTGTACATAAGTACCAACAGAGGCTGTTTTAACAACATAGACTTTCGAATTTCTTTCCCTTTAACATAAAAACTTTCTTTTTCACTCTCGTCTTTCGTTTCCTTTTCTTTTTGTTCCCACTCTCTTTTTTTATCACTCATTTTCTTGCCTCTCTTTTTTTCTAAATTCTTTTCTTTTTCTTTCTCATTTTTCCGCTCACTTTCTTTTGATTTTTTTAATTGAAGCCTTCATCTTCAATTGATCTTCGTAAACTTGCTTGGGTGTTAGTGGAGCCAGTGTCACGTTCTGGCCCAAGTATTTGAAAGTGTACCGATTGGTGTAACCATCATAGATCGCTCGCTTGTCAAATTGCCAAGGTCGTCCAAGCAGGAGATGTCCCGCTTGCATCGGTACCACATCGCACAAGACCTCATCTTGATACTTCCCTATTGCAAAGGAAACCAAAACTTGTTTTGTGACCTTAAGTTCTCCCCCGTTGTTAAGCCATTGTATTTTATATAGATGGGGATGTTTGGTGGTAGACAACCCGAGTTTCTCCACCAATATGGTACTGGCCACATTAGTACAGCTTCCTCCGTCAATAATGACACAACAAATCTTCCCTTGTACTTTGCAACGCGTCTGGAAAATGTTTTCGCGTTGTTGTTCATTTTCGACGCCTTGTAAGCTAAGACTCCATTTTACCACTAAGATCTCTCCATTTTCAGCTTGTTCTATTTCTTCCTCATCTTAGGACGTCTCACTGGCATCATCTTCCCTTTCACTTTCGGATTCAATCTCGCCATTATCTCGAATAAACATAGTGTTTCAGTTTGGACATTGACTTGCAATATGGCCCCGACCCAAACATTTGAAACACTTAATGTCTCGGGATCAATTCGGAATAGCTTCCATTTTACCTTTGCTCCTCTCACCAGTTGGCTTGTTAAACTTGAGTGCGCCACTTGCTTCTTTGGCTCGACTCGGTATATCCCATTTGTTGGCCACTTGCCCCCACTTAGATGTTGAAGCATGATTGGGGATTGCTCTAGGCGTAGCTTTTTGTTTTAGCTGTTTTTCGACCTTTATTGCCATATGAACCATTTCGATGATATCGATGTAATGGTGTAATTCTACAACATTTGCGATATCTCGATTAAAGCCAGCGCTAAAGTGTGCCATTGTGGCTTCTTGTTCTTCTTCTACATTGGCTCGGATCATGGCCACTTCCATTTCCTTGTAGTAATCCTCCACGCTTCGGTGACCCTGAGTTAGGCTTTGCAACTTTTGATGCAACTTGCGGTGATAGTAGGTTGGGATGAAGCTTTTCCGCATTAGTGCCTTCATTTTCGCCCATGTAGATATTGGACGTTCACCATTCTGTCTTTAGCTCGTTGTTAATTGATCCCACCAAATAATGGCATAATCAGAAAATTCGATGGCAGCAAGTTTCACCTTCTTATTTTCTGAGCAATTATGGCATTCGAAGATTAACTCCACCTTCTTTTCCCACTCAAGTTAGGCTTCCGGATCGAACCGCCCTTGGAAAGCAGGGATCACCATTTTAATATTCTTCAAGTCGTCATCAGCCCATTCTCGATCTCTTCGCTCATTGTGTTCGAAAGCTGGATTGCTATCAGTTTCACTCGGTTCGTAGATGTCGTTGTTATGTAACCAAGGTTGTTCTTGTCCCCTTCTCGAAATTGGAGGGGTGTTTGCTCGAGGCCTCCATTCATCTCTTCGATCCAATTGTTCATTGATTGATTGGAACAAACGTGTGATTTCTCGCATTACGGTTTGCAAATCAGGGTCTCTTCCTTCAGGATCATTCCTTCGGGGTTGCAAACCTCTTCCACCCCCGGCGGCATCTAATGCTTCGTCGCTTACTATTCGACGTTCGGGACTCCTAGACATGTTAAACAAAATTAATGAATCCTCACTACAATCCTCACTTGTTCACTCACAAAGAAATTATCAACACTCACACTCGTGTTTTCACTCAATTTTCGGCTTTTTCCTTCAATGTAATCTTTTTCGCCTTTTACCGCTCGAATTCACTCTTCTAGATTCTAGAAGGTTGTCTTCAACTTACTAGCAACTCGTAGATTGTTTTCAAAGAGTTAACAAGGTAAAATTGTTTCGGAAAAAGGTAGGTTTTAAAAGGGTAGAAGGTAGGTAGGTGGTGTCGGAAAATAAGGCTCGATAGTAGAGGTGGGGAGTTATGAAGAGTTTGAAAATTCCCGATACTACGATAATAAATTTTTTTTGAAACTTACTTGGAAAAACTCGAGATGATCAAAACGTGCCTAATTTAATTGGCTCTGATACCAACTGATACGAATCATCTCGAGTTTGAAAACGAATCGTAAATGTTGCCCGATCGTAAATTAGGTAGTTTCTCGTTTAGATAACAAAAGGGTAATTTAATTGAAATGATGTCTTCAAAAAAAATAAAGATAGGTAAGCGGTTAAGGTGGGTACGAATTCGAAATAAGAAAGAACCTTTAATAAAAATTAAAGACCCGAATCTTATAGGTTTCAAATTAATGAAAGGAGTTTTGAATAAAAATCGAGACCCACTATCTAGCAAGATAGGAACCAACGGTATAGATAAATGAACGCCACACCTGAAAGGATGATAAGTTCGAATCAAGGATAGAACGATGCCAGTAGGAACTAGATAAGTCAATTCGAACCTTGAGAATTAGGAGAGTGAATTAAACTCACCAAAAGAAATTTTGCATTCATTAAAATTCAAAAAGTCCCCTTACAAATAAAAATAGCAACTATTTATAGCCTAAAGCTAGGTAGCCAAATGTTCAAACAATTTTTTTAAAAAATTAAAACCCACTCTCCAAATTGTTGCCGTCCAACAAACCCACTAGCCAAGCAAATGCTCTATTTTAATGTTTCACAAGCACATGTTTTTAATGGCTTCAATCATTTTAAAATTCTCCATTTCATGCTTCATTTTCTTTTATGGTGCCGTCCATACACTATCACCACATGCTTGATTTTTATTTCCATATCCCTTCACCATGAATTTCCACTATCATTTGCTAAATAATTTAAAAATTTAGCCCACCAAGCTTTGTTGTCGTTTGTTCTTTGTAAGTGCCAAGATTAAATTAATACAATTTAAAATGTTCTATGCCGTCGACTATTATCTTCCATGCATTCATCATCTCATGGATTGCTTAAAATATTCTTCATTCATGCTCCATCATCTAAAAGAAATGGCTTGTCGTCCATTAATCTCACTTGCATAATTTTATGCACCCACTATGCCTTAATTAATTGGTGCCGCCCATGCACTTCTACACCCATCTATTTTGCACATTTTTAATTTCACAATTTTTTATTCCCACTGTGGTTGTGCCTTCCATGCTTGGATAGCATTAATCTCCACCATGCTTTGTTTCCATACACGTTGCTTGATTATTATTCCAAGCCACTCACACAAGTTCACGCATGCTTCTCTATATTTCATCTTGTGTTTATTTAATTCAAGGCCCCATTTATGCTCCCTATTGCTGTCCAATGCTCTATCATGCCATGAATTGTGGTCTTCCAACTTGCATCAAAAACGTGGAGCAACTACAAATGCATATAAACCACATTATTAGCAAAATTCGGCTGACCATAGTTAGCACAAATTTTAATCTATTTATTTAAACACTAGGTAAAGCATACCAACATTCAACTTCGACAAAGGACTTATTAAAAACTCGTATTATCTCAACAAACTAATATGAACTAAGAAAATGCAACAACTACTGAAAATAAATCAAACATGCGTAATTTAAAGTGTTAAAAAAACTAGCAGTCGAAATAGCTAGTATATTCAACTTCAAATAAGTTGTAAGAGTTCAGCATGTTCTTGGGCTCTTTTCTATCGGTATTCCAAATTTGTGCCACCAAAACCGTCGCGGCATCTTTGAATTGTTTAGCACGGGAACGTGTAATTGGCCCATTAGGTAGCTCGATTGGGTCGTGGTTAACTTCCGTCACAGGCTTCTTAGGTGAGTTCGTATCACTTGCCCAAGTGTTTTGGTATTTTTTCTAAAAATTTTAATGTTGTGGTCTTGAATTTGGGTTAGGGTTTATTATCTGGGCCATCATAATTTGGGCTAATAATTTGTAATGGACTTTTGGTTTTTTTATTATATTATTATTTTTGTCTTATTTGTGTGTATTGTGCTCGGGCAAATTTGGGCCTGTACAGCTAAAACACAACAAAACTTGTAGGTTACCGAGAGCGAAAAATGACCTATACATGCCATTATAACCAAAGTTATAAAAAGAAGAGTACCAAAATGGCCGATAGATAGCGTGATGATATCTCCGACAACTTCCAACCCGAACAAGCTTCCGACACCTAGGTACACAAAGAAATTAACACAAAGGAAGAATAAATTGCTTAGTAAGTTCGTAACTCAAAAATAAAGTTTACCACTTCAATTTATGGGTGTAATCCATTTAAGTCAATCGAACATGTCTTTGCCTTAGCCTAAAAACAATAACCTCTCAATGTTAAATATCACAATAATTAGCCAATTTATCTCGAAATATAATGACATAGGTACACACTACTTATGTGCATTTATAATCCAAACATATGGCTAAACATATTTCAACCAATCATAATCTCATACCTTTCCATACTTTCATAGCAATTCTAATTGAAGCATTTGCCAATCTTTCATTCTTCACATGTGACAGACAAATTTTGACCCTAATCGGAACGGTGGTTTCAGGACCACGAATCCGAGTCCGAGAAATATTTTAATATTATAGTTTGTGTTTATTATGTGTGATTTGGTGAGTGTGAAAGTTTCGTAGAAAAATTTAATCATTTAAGTGTTCAATTTAATAAAAAGGATGAAATTGCAAAGGTGACCAAAGTTGTGAGCATGATTAAAAAGGGTAAAGTGAATTGTTTATGAAACTTTAGGATTTGCATGTCAAGTTTCCCACTTTTAAAATAGTGGACGGTAAGCATGCCATGACTATTATAATTTAGTATATTATAATTAAAATATTATTTGTATAATAAGCATGCTTTAATATGTGATAATTTTTAAACAAAAAAAAGAAACATTTTTAAATTCTATTTTCTCTCCTATTCTTCATCTTCTTCACCGATTGTACTTGAAGGAAGAAAAGAAAACTTAGAACCTCCATTTGTTTCGGTTGGGCATGTGGTAGTAAGGTGAGTATTTTAGCTTGATTTTTTGAAAAATCTTTACATATGGGATTTCGTTGCTATGAAGGCAAATAAAATCATGTTAAAATTTTTGAGATTTAGCATGATAATAATTCGGCCCAGGATGAAAACTCTTGAGCCGTTTTTTTTTTTTTTTTTTTTTTTTTTGATTTGATAAATGTTTAGTTTTGATTCAAAAATGACATGAATAGCTTAAGAGACTTAGAAGAATTGAAGACTTGTGGTCTAAAGTATATGGAAGTTATAGAAATTGTTTGGAATTGAGCATGGAGATGCTCTTATTATTCGGCTGGAATTGGGATGAGTAAATAGTGGTTATTTAGCTTGTTGCTTGGTCTTATATTGAAGAATATGCATGGGTGCATTGAATTAGCAATTCGGTCATAAGAGAAAATGAAAATTTAGCTATTATATTTGGTTATATATTATATATATAAATATAAAGTTAATGTACAGCCATAGATTAGAAGGTAAGTCTTAAGTTAAAGTACATTAAATAGATTATTACCAATATGTTCAATAATATTATTTTGATATACTTGAGCAAGGTAGTGGGTGATAGCCGAATATAAATGTTCATGTCTTGGATTGAATATGTGTGGAAATGTAACGTGGGTAGGGTACGATTGATATGGTATGTGAATGTGATGTACGTGCATGAGTTAAATTATTATAATCGCATTATATTCAAATTAATGTTCGAATTTGAATGATATTGATTGAAATGTATAAGACATAATTATTGCTCGTATTCGGACATGCATAATATACATGTTGGAAAAATTCTATTTTAATGCCGAAAGCATGGAATTAATATGTTTAAATGTTACAAATGTTGGGGGATTAATCGGTAAATTATATATTATATGATTTTGCTTTTAAATTGAATGAAGATGTGGTTAAATTGGTTTAATTGAACCGAATTAGATCAAGAACAAAAGGAGAAGATTTTGGAGCGAGGAAAAGCTAAACTAAATGAATAGTTTGAGATTTCGAATCTATCGACTTCTAAGGTAAGTCCTTAAGCTATAGTATATTGGCGAATTATTTATGAATCTATTGTACGATAATGTTTGATAAATTTTAGTAGATGTTCATGTCATAGCCGAATGTATATAAGCCTATTAGAATGGTTTTGATTGTTTGATGTAAATAAGCCAAAGTACATTCGTTATGTGATATAGTTATGAAAGGTGTTAGCGATGATTGATTGCATTAATGTGTTTCGGGCTTTAAGCCTAGCAGGCCTATTGCCGGTGATTTAATTCAGGCTTGAAGCCTAGCAGGCCTTGTGCCGGTGTTACTTATCGGGCTTTACGCCCAGCGGGCCTTGCGTCGGTGTTACTTATCGGGCTTTTATGCCTAGCGAGCTTGATGCGGTGTTGTATTTTACAAACTAGAAACCGAAATTGTGTTCAAAGTAATTAAAGCAAACTTATCGAGTTAATGGCACAGGTAAGCATGTAAAGTAGGAAGGTACTTCTTACCTATTTAAGACAAGGTAAACCCAGTGATTGGTGATTTATTACAAATGGTATGTGTTACGTGTGAAGTGTATATATGTATATTTATGGTTATAATATGTGTTCTCGGTTTTACTAATGAATGATACGGATATTGTGACTTTGGTTTCTTAATATGTGGGTAAAGAGAAATTTTCCAACGAATTCATACTTATTTACATGAGTATGAAATTGAAAGCTTGATAATAAATATGAGTACAAACGTACAAGTTGAATTATAGTAATTTAAATATTGATATTTGAATGTTATTTTTTTTTATCATGAAATTAGGACTTACTAAGCTAGTAAGCTTATTATGTGAAATGTTTCCTCTGTTTTATAGATTAGGTTCAAGCTACAAGCTCGTCGGGATCGTTCGGAAAGTTGCCCACACTATCAATCTACATTTTGGTACTCTTTCATTTTGGTTTTTGAACGAAGGCATGTATAGGAAAGACATTGTCTTTGTTTTGATGAAAACTTAAGGTTCATGTGTATAATAGCCATGCGAATATGGCTAAATTTTTAGTTAAGTATGCTTTTTGTGCCTTTGATACAAATGTCAGTTTATGTTGGCAATGTTTATGCATCCTTAATTGAAGTTTAATCGTTTTTGATAAGGAAATGTATGTATACGAAATGAACCCTTGAATTAGGGATGTGGGTATGTTCGATTATAAGCTAGTTTTTCATAATTTGCAACGAAACAGTTTGTAGTTAGTAGCAGTGATGTGATTTTGAAAAATCACCAAAAATACAGTATATTGAATTAGAAAGTTAATAAAATATGAAATTAAATCTTATTGTGTCTATTTTTACATGGAAGAAACAGAGTAGGCAAAGGATTTATATATTATGAGATATTTAAGTTTTAGTGAGACTTGCTCTGAATGAATTCGTGAGCCCCTGTTCTGTCTTGGTAAAATTATTAAAAATTGTACAAAAATAATTGTGGAGCATGGTTTATATGTTTAGAATCCTTAATGAGTCTTTTTTGATTGGAATAAACAAGGACATTATTGAAATTTGGTACAATGAGATAATTGTATTTTTGTAAGGATAGGTCAGAATTGTCAAGCAGTGAAATAGGGGTAACTTTGATGAATAAACTGTACCAATTGGCCACATGAAAAATTCTGGAAAAATTATGGTAAAAAGTTATATGAGTCTAGTTTCAATGAAAATTTACGGATCTAAATTCTGAGTTTTGTAACTCGAGTTATGATCAATTTAGTCAGTGTGATGCAGTTGGACAGCTTTAAAATTTTATGCACAACATTAATAGTCAAGTCTAGTAACGCCACATACTCGACTCCGGCAAAGGTTTCGGGTAAGGGGTGTTACATCACATACCCATTTAACCACAAATGAAGTAAGTGAAGCATTGTATATCACAACTCAATTGGGCTAATAAGCCTAACTTATAATCGTCAATCAAGATAGCCATGTATTCATATAAAACCAAAAATCACCTTTTCATGATCACTAGTATATTTCCATTTAAGCATTTACCGTTTCAATGCATAACTTATAAGTTTAACGTGGTATAATCCAACAACAACTTAGCCAAAGCTTAAACACATATACACTAACCATATTAGTCATGTAAATTCACCTATGAATCAATAATCATGGATAAACTCAACTATTAATTAAATTTCCATATACATGTAACATCCATTTCATGTGTCAATACATCATGTAAAATCATGTCCATGTATTTCGTGAATAGTTTGTACTAGTTCAGTATCAAACTCATATAAATTCATAATAGAATTTCTGTATGAATTTAACAATTATTAAGTTCCATGTACATGTAACATATATATCGTATATCCGTATATCATATATATACCATTTCCATGTAAATACCGAGTACTAGTTCATATCGAACTTGTATAATCTTGTAATAACACTATGCATGTTGAACCACTTAGAATATCGTTAGCTACGCGGGTGATACACACGAGGTGTACTGAACTGTAATCCGTTAATTCTTGTACATGTATGCCCTTACGAGCAATAATCGGTAAGCTCCACCGAGCTAAATATCAATAAGCTCATACGAGCTTAGTATCGGTAAGGTCTCACGAAATGCAAGTCGGTAAGCTCATACGAGCTGTGGTGAGTCCGTAACAAATGCAAGACCTCAACCAAAACGGTAACCCTAATGACATGTCATTTCTATCCTACGAAATCCTAAGGTTCAATCAGGGCTCGGTATTCTTTGTACATCGTCGGTTATGCTCTTGATAATTATACATAATAATTAAATTATTCACATACATATATTTCAATTATAGCATATAAATACGCAATTTAATTACACAAACTTACCTCGAACTCGTACTACGAAAAACGATTGTTTAATCTATAACTTTGCCTTTTCCCCTTTCTAATTCCGTATGTTGCTTTTCTTAATCTATATAATCAAATTTAACTAATTTAAACTTCATTATAATCAATTTAGTTCAAAAATTCATATTTTGGTAAAATTACCATTTTGTCCCTATACTTTTAATTCTTTGCAATTTAGTCCTTAAGCTTAGAAAATGAAATTATTCAATTTTATCCCTACCCAAGCCTAGTCGAATATTAAACATGCTTATAGCAGCCCATATATTTCACATATTCACATTTTTACCACAATTTATCACATTTCTCAATTAAATCCTATTTGACAATTTCATTAAAAATCACTTAACAAAAGTTGTATAATCAACAACAAGGATTTATTTTCTTCCATTAAACTTCAAAAGTAGCCAATATGCTCTAATGGAAAAACCTTAGACTTTCAACCATATTGCAAATTTGAAACACCCCAAACCCGGCCCACAAGCCCGACCGGATATGGTATGCTTCTTAAGAAAAACTCGTATTTCTTATTTTGTAATGAGATGTGATCTTTGAAGTGAAAGAATAAATTTAAAGTACGAACTTATTTAAAAACCGTTTTTAATATGATTATCGAAAATATGTAATTGTTTAGTTGAAATTTATCATAGCAGAATATAAATTAAAACGTAAAAGTAAAATAACTAATGGCGGCCTTATTACAAAAAAAAACATAACCCAAATTAAACACGAAATATATAAGAAACGAAATAAGTTTAATAAAAGTGAAAATCCCAATTTTCTTGAGTTGAGCAATGGCCACCACGCGATCCTCTTTGACCCGGTCCAAAAATCATTGTGCATCACCTGAAATGATATCCCACGAATGGGTGAGTCAACAGACTCAATGTATAACAATATACTAAAAAGTCCAATCGATCATAGCATTAAGCCCATAATATAGCCAATCAATAATAACTGATTAAATCATATATATATAACATGAGATGCAATCCCGAACCCAACTTAAATATCCATCCGCTACACACCACCCGTACCAACCAATCACACAGTGGGATTACTAAATCGACCCTCCATCCGCTACACACCATCGAAAGCGCGCTTTCTTTGCGATTCAACATGCACATCGCCCTTATAATCGTGGCATAGCCACCAAATAATTGTGATGAGTCATCGGATTCATAATATCGTGACCGAAGTCACCGGATAATGTGGTAAAACCACCGGAATACTTCCCCTTTCAATATTGCCCATATGCCCATGCAATAACATATTACATCATTTTCATGCCATATATCCCATAATCATATCGGAATCGAACACTTTTCGTATTATGCATATAACATTATTTATGATATAAATATCATGCCTTTGAATCATAATCCCAAAATCATAATCAATTGTCGAATATGTTTCATATTAAAAACATATATAGTACGAAGGAATAACGTACCTCAATTCATCGTACCATTGAATAGTACCAAAGCCATAATCGTTTTATATTTCATCATAAACACGTTTATATCAATATAGCTATTAATCAATTAGATATTTAGTATAAGTTACACACCTTGCAAATACAAAGAACGATAGAAACTTTAGGATTTCCAACTCTTGCTTACACGACGACAGAACCTACATATCACTATGTGAGAAATCGGATATCACTAAAAACTATGGCCTTTGGCCGAATATAATTATCCCTTACCTTGGATTAATCAAACTTGAATGATCTCTTCTTATCGATGATTACAAGACAAACCCGAAAATCCTTCTTCAAAGGTTTGGCCATGGAGAAATAAAAGTATTAGATTCTTAGAATCGATTAATCTAAAGGAAATAAAGAAGAAACCATTGATAGAAAACCTTACCCGAAATACAATGTTTGATTAACTCTTACTAAAACTATAAGAAATTCGGCCTTAGCAAAAGAAAAGAAAGAAATGATGAAAAAGTATGGGATGGTTTCGGTTATGAGGAAGAAAGAGAGTAATAGAATGTAAAAGAAAAATGAGGGAGAAAGCTTTTGGTGCAAAAATGAATTCGGCACTAGAGAAAAGAAATGAATGGTAAATTTCTTCAAAGATGACAATATTTTGGTTTCAAAAGAAAGTAAACTTGAGAGGAAAAATAAGAAATAAAGATATCAATTTGGTCAAAATGCTAAAGCCAAAACAAAGAACACTTTTACCAAATGCCAATAGGCAATTTCGGCCAAGAGAAAGAAATATTGGACAAGGGAAAAATGCACCAAATGACAACTTTTGGTCAACTAAAATCTCCCTAATCCCATACCAAAAATTCGCCACAATAATAGCCTACACAATCCCCATTTTTCCTCCTTAATACTTCCCTATCAATCCCATAATATCCAACACAATTAAACCACTCCCTTATCCCTTATGCCGTCTAGGTTCATGGTCAAATGACCATGAAAAAGCTTCCAAAACAACATCCACTTAACAAGCCTCTTGTCCCCTAAACTTTCCTTATCCACTTGATTTCTTACCATAACTCCTAACTTGCCTTTTCCTATTGATCTACTATCCAAAAATAAAAGAAAAGATATTATCCATTCATGATAAGGTTGACCGACACTATAGGAAAGAAATAAAAACTTAAAATTCCTCCCAATTGCTAGCTAAAGGATTCGAACCTCTCACCTCATGCATTCATCCATGCACCTTCACCACTTTACCAATAGCTCAACTTATGAACAAAACCTCAATTTAATTCTCTTAAGGCCAAACTTGCTTAGTTCTCCTTCTAAGGTAAAATTTTAATATTTTTTTTTTTTCTAAGGCAATCCCTTAAATTCTTAAATTCTCGAAGTCCCTAAAATTCATACAAATAGCACATAACACAACAATGCACACATTCAAGCGAAAATTCATAACCCCTAAATCCGGGATATTACAGTTCTACCCTCCTAAAAAAAAATTTCGTCCCCGAAATTACCTGACAAGAATAAATGAGGATATTGCTGTCGCATAGCTTCCTCCGACTCCCTGAAGCTTCTTCCGATCCATGATTGCGCCATAAAACTTTGACGAGAGGAACCGATTTCCTCAGTAATACCTTCACATCCCGATCTAGAATCGAATCGGCTCCTCCTCATATGACAAATCTGGTTGTAATTCTACCTTCTCAAGCGGCACTACGTGAGATGGATCCGACCGTAACGACGTAACATCGAAACATGAAACACATCGTGCATTTGTTTCAATTAGAAGGTAACTCTAAGCGATATGCCTTTGGTCCAACCCGCTTTAAAACTCGATAAGGTCCTATAAACACGGGACTTAATTTTCCTTTGCGACCAAACCTCATTACCTTCTTCCAAGGTGAAACTTTTAGGAACACTTGGTCTCCCACAACAAATTCTATGTCCTTTCGCTTCAAATCGCATACGACTTTTGCCTATCCGATGCCTCCTTTAATCGATCCCGAATTACTTTAACCTTTTCTTGGATTCACCACAATCTCGGACCCAAAACACGGCGTTCTCCTAATTACGTCAAACACGTAGGAGTGCGGCACTTTCCATATATAGCGCTTCATACGGTGCCATCCGAACATCGGCAGTAGCTTGTTGTTGTCACGCAAAGTCTGCTAAAGGCAAAAACTCTTCCCGACTTCCTCTGAAATCTATCACACATCCTCTTAGCATGTCCTCTAAAATTTGGACTACTCGCTCCGATCGCCATCGATTGTGGATGAAATGTCAGATCTTGAAATCTGTCGGTGCCCAAAGCTTTGATGCAATGCTTTCCAAAACGCGACGTAAACCTCGGATCCCTATCCGAAATGATCGACACCGGCACTCCATGCAATCTTACAATCTACGCCACATACAACTTTGCCAATTTACGCAAAGAGTAATCAATTCGCACAGAATGAAATGTGCAGACTTCGTCAATCGATCCACTATCACCCATCTTTGAATCCTTCTTTAGTAGGCGTAAGGGAAGCCCACTAACAAAATCCATGGTGATACGCTCCCACTTCCATTGCGGAATCTTTATCGGTGAAGCAATCCGATGGAACTTGGTGTTGACCTTAACTTGCGACGAGTTAAGCACTTCCCCACAAGTCTGTAACTTCTCGCTTAAGACCAGGCCACCAAAATTGTTCCGGAGATCCTTGTACATCTTACTACCTCCGGATGCATCGCATAAGGACCACCATGCGATTCCTGAAGAATCTTCCTCCTAAGCCCCTCATCATTCGGCATACAGACCTTACCCTTGAAACATAAAACTCCATCGCTGTTAACACCATAATCTTCCAACTCTCCGTTTTGCACTTGCCGTAGCTTAACACTTAAATCATTATCTACCAATTGTCTTTCTTTCACCTGACTCAACCACATTGGCTTTACTTGTAATTCCGCCAACAAGCTTCCGTCGTCATAAAGACTAAGATGTGCGAACATCGCTCTTAGATCTGACACCACTTTCCTACTTAGGGCATCTGCTACCACATTCGCCTTGCCCGGGTGATACTCGATAGAACAATCATAGTCTTTCAGCAACTCCACCCATCTTGTTTGTCTTAGATTCGGCTCCTTACGAGTCGTGAGATACTTAAGACTCTTATGATCCGTATATACATCGACTTTTCTCCGTACAAATAATGCCTCCACACCTTAAGAGCAAAGACTACCGCTGCCAACTCTAAATCATGCGTCGGGTAGTTAACCTCGTGAGGCCTCAATTGCCGAGATGCATACGCAACCACCTTTCCGCCTTGCATCAAAACACATCCCAAACCAACGTGAGGCGCATCACAATACACCACAAAGTCCTTCTCGCCTCGAGTTGAATCAAAGCTGGAGCTTGGTCAAAACCTTCTTAAGCTTCTCAAAGCTCTCTTGTCGCTTATCTGTCCACACAAAAGGTATCTCTTTTCTCAACAACCGTCAAAGGTGCCGCTATCGAGGAGAATCCTTCACGAACTTACTGTAATAGCTCTGCTAATCCTAAGAAAGCTGCGAACCTCCGCAATGGACTTGGGTGGTTTTCAATCCAACACACGCCTCAATCTTTCGAGGATCCACCCTTATCCCTTCATGAGACACCACATGGCCTAAAAAGCGCAACTTCTTTCGGCCAAAATTCGCACTTGCTTTGAATTTGGCATAAAGCTTCTTTTCCCTCAAAACTTGCAATACTATCCGAAGATGCTCATCATGCTGCAACTCAGACTTGGAATACACAAGAATGTCGTCTATGAAGACAACAACAAACTGATCCAAGTAGGGTTGAAAGACCCGATTCATCATATCCATGAAGCAATTGGGCGGCGTTCGTCAATCGACGGCATTACTAAAAATTCATAATGCCCAGTATCTTGTTGAAAAAGTTGTCTTATGGATATCTCGCTTCCTTCACCTTAAGCTGATGATACCCCGACCTTAGATCTATCTTAGAGAATACCGCAGCTCCCTTAAGCTGATCGAACAAGTCATCTATCCTTGGCAAAGGATACTTGTTCTTGATGGTTAGCTTATTCAACTGCCGGTAATCTATGCACATTCGCATAGTCCCGTCCTTCTTTTTCACGAACAAGACCGGTGCTCCCCATGGAGACACACTAGGTCGGATAAATCCACGATCAAGCAACTCTTGAATTTGGGCCTTAAGCTCAACCAACTCCTTTGGTGCCATTGCATGCGGAGCGATAGATGCGCGCGCGTTCACGGCAACAAGTCAATCCCAAATTCCACTTCACGATCCGGAGGCAATCCTGGAAGTTCTTCCGGAAAGACATCCTCGAATTCTCTCACAGTCCTGACCTCTTCAACAGTTGCCTCCTTGGCCTCCAAGGCACTGACCAACATAAGAAAAGCCCAACAACCTTTCCTAACCATCTTTTTCGCGCTTAAGAGGCGGATACTACATTTGATAAGTAGTTCCGTCTCTCGCCCATCACCTCAACTTCCTTGTCATCCATAGACCTTAGTGACATCCGCTTAGCAGCACAATCTACATTCGCACGATATTTCACTAGCCAATCCATGCCTAGGATCAAATCAAATTCTCCAAATGGCAACTCCATTAAGTTAGCGGAAATTGAGTTCCTTGGACTTCTAAAGGCACTTCCTTAAAGAGTTTATTTATCTACTACTACGACTGTCCTAAAGGACTAAATGCGATCATCTTCCTAGGTACAGTCTCAGAGTTCACATGCAGTGTTCCAGATACCTCACTAGCGATGTAAGAATGTGTTGACCCTATATCTATCAAAGCAATAAAGGGCAACCCATAAATAAGAAATGTACCCGTGATAACATCAGGTGCGTCACTATCTTCCTTCCGTCGAACCGCATACACCAATCCTGGTTGTCTAGCCTCAGTGTTACCATTGCCTCTGCCCAGAGTCCCGCGACCTCTACCAGAACCATTACCTCTGCCACTCGAACCACGACCCCTCATCGTTCTTTGTCCACCTCTGCGATCGATTAGAACCTTGACCTACGGGGCGATTCTTCTCCGTATCAATGGACAATCCCTAATCATATGATCCTTGGATCCGCACTTAAAACATCCCCGTCTTCTTCCAACATTCTCCGGATGCATCTTTCCACACCGAGCACAAGTACGGTATTGTCCTCCGAAGTAACTTGCTTTGAACTCGTGGCCTATCAACTCTAGGTCTCTTTTGGAAACTCCCGGATGACCTAGAAGATCCATAGTTCCTCTTATTCTTATTTTGACCTCGATCTCTGTTCTGACTCTCGGTCCGCTTGACTTCTTCAGCTATCCGAGCTCTGTCCACTAAAGCGCAAAAAATCTCTCTCGATGCGGTGCAATCATCACTCATGACTCATCTCGTAACCCATCCTCAAATCTAACACACGCTCATAATCGTAGCTACAATCCTCTCGGCATAACGGCTTAATCGCGAAACTCCGCTTCATATTGGCTATTGACTTACTTCCTTGTACCGATTCGGGAATGCCTTTCTTTGAGAATCTATGTAGCTAGCTCCAACATATTTTCCTTCAAACTTAACCTTAAAATATCCCCAATCCACTTGATCTGCGCAGAATACTCTCTTTGTGATGAGCCACCATTGGTGCGCCGTCACGAAGCAACGATACAGCACCTTTCAATTTCTCCTCGGCAGTGCATTCCAAATCGTCCATGATCCTCTCAACTGCCTCTAACCAGTACTCCGCAACATTCGGAGCTACCCCAGATACTCCCCTAAAAACCTCGGCTCCGCTAGATCTAAGTCTCTCAGCCACTGGCTTTCGCGCTCCATTACCCATACCAGCTCCTACTACTCGCTCTAGGACTCGCAACATAGCTTGTGACACGGCGTCATCTCCTCGGTTGCTCTTGAAATTCCGCTCCAACGGTGGTGGCGGAGCTTCATTTCGGAACCTTGACCGGACCCTGGCGGTTTAAAGCGACCATTCTGCCTCTTCGCGACCACGACGACCTCGTCCTCTAGAACTCATGTCTACGTAGCGTCTTATCGATTAAAAGTTTTATGCATTAGTATTTTGTTTCTTTGTTTATCCCCAGAAATTTTATGGAAAGAGGTTTTCAGAAATAGTTCTTTCGATCAAACAAAATTTCTAGTTCAAGATCACTATTCTAATTCAGAGAATCACACATTCACATCAATTGAGACACATTCACTCATCCACAATATTCAACACACTTATACGAGCATTTCTGTCCATTCCCAATCCAGGGGTAAATTCGTCATTTTCCTATAGGGTATTTTTGTAAATTTTCAAAAGTCAGGGTATTATTTTGAAATACAGAAATTTGAATACTTTTGCAAAGTAATAGAATTTTGTTGAAATCGAGGTAATATGGTAATTTTAAAAACCAGGGGCGTTTTCATAATTTTTACCATTCAGGGTATTTTAGTAATTTTGCAAATCGTGTATGTTTCGGAAAATTCTCAAGTCAAAAAGGATTTTATAAATTAGAGGGGTAATTTGGGTAAATTTTAAACTAAGATCTTTATAAAACAATATGGCTAGTCCCTTTCGGGTTTTAGTTATCAAGTTTAGCCCGTGAATAAGTCCTCTTGGTTAGGGTGAACCGTTACTACGCACCAGGTAGGATTCGAGTAAAGAGGAGGTGAGTCGCTAGGACTGCTTAAATACCAAGCTCTTACTGAATCCACTCCTAGACATGCGCACAATGGTTTCCACACCATAACTCGGCGACTTACTTCACAGGTTTGTTTGGTTGTTTTCAAGTCTTATGCCTTTGTTTGAGTGTACTAGTCCTAGGGTTCAATAGATCCTAGTTCTCTATTCTACGAGCCCAAGTATGCCCATTAATCAATCATATAATAATTCACTCAATAATTTGAGGTACTTACCTGGTGGACTTCGGGTCAAGAACTCGGGTGCCATGCTTCCATAAAAATCATTTTTTTTTTAACCAAAAAATTTTTTTTCAAAATCATTCATTTGGGCCAAATTTTGAAAACGTTGTGGACTTCAAAACCCAAGGCCGAGTGTTTAAAAGCGGGCTCGATACAAGTTGAAACACCCCAAACCCGACCACAAGCCCGATAGGATATGGTATGCTTCTTAAGAAAAACTCGTATTTCTTATTTTGTAATGAGATGTGATCTTTGAAGTGAAAGAATAAATTTAAAGTACGAACTTATTTAAAAACCGTTTTTAATATGATTATCGAAAATATGTAATTGTTTAGTTGAAATTTATCATAGCAGAATATAAATTAAAACGTAAAAGTAAAATAACTAATGGCGGCCTTATTACAAAAAAAAAACATAACCCAAATTAAACACCGAAATATATAAGAAAACGAAATAAGTTTAATAAAAAGTGAAAATCCCAATTTACTGAGTTGAGCAATGGCCACCACGCGATCCTCTTTGACCCGGTCCAAAAATCATTGTGCATCACCTGAAATGATATCCCACGAATGGGTGAGTCAACAGACTCAATGTATAACAATATACTAAAAAGTCCAATCGATCATAGCATTAAGCCCATAATATAGCCAAACAATAATAACTGATTAAATCATATATATATAACATGAGATACAATCCCGAACCCAACTTAAATATCCATCCGCTACACACCACCCGTACCAACCAATCACACCGTGGGGATTACTAAATCGACCCTCCATCCGCTACACACCATCGAAGGCGATTCTTTGCAGATTCAATGCACACATCGCCTTATAATCGTGGCATAGCCACCAAATAATTGTGACAGAGTCACCGGATTCATAATATCGTGACCGAAGTCACCGGATAATGTGGTAAAACCACCGGAATACTTCCCCTTTCAATATTGCCCATATGCCCATGCAATAACATATTACATCATTTTCATGCCATATATCCCATAATCATATCGGAATCGAACACTTTTCGTATTATGCATATAACATTATTTATGATATAAATATCATGCCTTTGAATCATAATCCCAAAATCATAATCAATTGTCGAATATGTTTCATATTAAAAACATATATAGTACGAAGGAATAACGTACCTCAATTCATCGTACCATTGAATAGTACCAAAGCCATAATCGTTTTATATTTCATCATAAACACGTTTATATCAATATAGCTATTAATCAATTAGATATTTAGTATAAGTTACACACCTTGCAAATACAAAGAACGATAGAAACTTTAGGATTTCCAACTCTTGCTTACACGACAGCATTGAACCTACATATCACTATGTGAGAAATCGGATATCACTAAAAACTATGGCCTTTGGCGAATATAATTATCCCTTACCTTGGATTAATCAAACTTGAATGATCTCTTCTTATCGATGATTACAAGACAAACCGAAAATCCTTCTTCAAAGGTTTGGCCATGGAGAAATAAAAGTATTAGATTCTTAGAATCGATTAATCTAAAGGAAATAAAGAAGAAACCATTGATAGAAAACCTTACCCGAAATACAATGTTTGATTAACTCTTACTAAAACTATAAGAAATTCGGCCTTAGCAAAAGAAAAGAAAGAAATGATGAAAAAGTATGGGATGGTTTCGGTTATGAGGAAGAAAGAGAGTAATAGAATGTAAAAGAAAAATGAGGGAGAAAGCTTTTGGTGCAAAAATGAATTCGGCACTAGAGAAAAGAAATGAATGGTAAATTTCTTCAAAGATGACAATATTTTGGTTTCAAAAGAAAGTAAACTTGAGAGGAAAAATAAGAAATAAAGATATCAATTTGGTCAAAATGCTAAAGCCAAAACAAAGAACACTTTTTACCAAATGCCAATAGGCAATTTCGGCCAAGAGAAAGAAATATTGGACAAGGGAAAAATGCACCAAATGACAACTTTTGGTCAACTAAAATCTCCCTAATCCCATACCAAAAATTCGGCCACAATAATAGCCTACACAATCCCCATTTTTCCTCCTTAATACTTCCCTATCAATCCCATAATATCCAACACAATTAAACCACTCCCTTATCCCTTATGCCGTCTAGGTTCATGGTCAAATGACCATGAAAAAGCTTCCAAAACAACATCCACTTAACAAGCCTCTTGTCCCCTAAACTTTCCTTATCCACTTGATTTCTTACCATAACTCCTAACTTGCCTTTTCCTATTGATCTACTATCCAAAAATAAAAGAAAAGATATTATCCATTCATGATAAGGTTGACCGACACTATAGGAAAGAAATAAAAACTTAAAATTCCTCCCAATTGCTAGCTAAAGGATTCGAACCTCTCACCTCATGCATTCATCCATGCACCTTCACCACTTTACCAATAGCTCAACTTATGAACAAAACCTCAATTTAATTCTCTTAAGGCCAAACTTGCTTAGTTCTCCTTCTAAGGTAAAATTTTTAATTTTTTTTTTCTAAGGCAATCCCTTAAATTCTTAAATTCTCGAAGTCCCTAAAATTCATACAAATAGCACATAACACAACAATGCACACATTCAAGCGAAAATTCATAACCCCTAAATCCGGGATATTACAAAATTAGTCCCCTCTTTAGCTAGATTAAGCTATAACGATTCCAAAAACATAAAAATCATCAAAAATGAGACAAGAATCACTCACCAATTGAGCTTCAAAGATGTTAAACCCTAAGGAGAAAAAATAGCTTCTTTTTCCTTCACAATCGGTTGAAGAAGAAAAAGAAAAGATGATGCCTTTTAATGTTTTATTTATTTTATCAATAATTACTAAATTCCAAATTTTCCTTTACCAACTTTTAATGATGATGCCTTTTAATGATTACAAATCCATGCTCATCCACTATCACCTTTAATGGTCTAATTACCACATAAGGACCTCCAAATTTAAGTTCTATAGCTATTTAATACCCTTAACTAATAGAACACAAGTTTTGCACATTATGCAATTTATGCAATTTAGTCCTTTTTCACAAATTAAGCATGCAAACGATAAAATTTCTTAACGAAGATTTTATACTATAATATTATCTTGCAGTAGACCTCAAAATAATATTAAAACAAAATTTTTGACTTCAAATTTGTGGTCCCGAAACCAGTGTTCGACTTTCATCGAAAAAGCGGGTACATTCTGATATCGCAACAAGTCTGATCCTTTCAATAATTTCATATTGCCCAATATATCAAGGACTCAATTTGCCTTTACGAAGAAACTAGAAAATTTTCTTCTAAGGCAAGCCTTTCAATAATACATTGTCGTTAATTTGAAACTCTAGTTCTTTTCGTTTTAAATCCACATAGAATTTCTGACGATCAGATA
Source organism: Gossypium bickii (assembly GCA_025503065.1). Lineage (NCBI taxonomy): Eukaryota > Viridiplantae > Streptophyta > Magnoliopsida > Malvales > Malvaceae > Gossypium > Gossypium bickii. The sequence goes on along the minus strand of CP106710.1, from coordinate 106,747,057 downwards.
TTGCTTTTAAACTGTCTCAGATCGCTTTCACCTTTCTTCAGTTTTACGAATCAAATCAACTCCATGTATCTTTTCTCACTGAGTTTAGTCTAATACAATGGAGTTCTTGTAACACCCCTTACCCGTGTCTGACGCCGAGATAGGATCCGAGGCATTACTAGACTTTACCTTACCTGAACTTGCATTATTTGGCTAAAAAGTTTCTTTTCAACATAAAACCTTTTCTTTTTAATCATAACATACACATTATGGGCCTATGAGGCCATAAACTTAGTTCCGGAAGGTTTCAGAGTTCAACCGGAAACTTTTACTTTCTTAGTTTTGCCTAAACAGGGGTCACACGCCTGTGTGGGCCGATCGTATAGTTTCACACGCCCATGTCCCTAACCCATGTGGAATTTATTTTCTTTCGAACCTATAAGCATTTTAACATGGCTAGGTACACGTCCGTGTCTATAACCCATGTCCTTCACACAGCCTAGACACACCCGTGTCCTCCACCCGTGGAGCTCTCTGTTTATGATGCCATCAAACCCTTAAAAGCACATGACCAGAGCACACGCGCGCGTGTCTTTGGCCCATGTGACGGATCATATTCTCGTAAGTTGATGCAAGGGACACACGGCCTATTAACACACCCATGGGGCTGGCCGTGTGTGACAGCCTAGACACAGGTCCGTGTGCCTACCCGTATGGACAACTAGACGCTATTTTCCAAGCCTTTTGCCACCTTAAAATATAAACTCATTCATTCCACATTTTACTTAATAAATTGCATGAACCTTCATTTCATTATACTCATCATCATTAAAATATGAACTTGACAAATATTGGCCAATTCACAATGGCCATTTACAAAATGAGGGTAAAACATTAGTAACCAACCCTTTGGCCTTCAAATATGACATGACACAAAATGATCAAATTCCTATACATGCCATAATAAAAAATAAATTAACTTTACTATACCAAAAGAACAATTGATAGTGTGACCTGAGTTCTGACGTTTTACGATCCCCGATATAGCTTGGCGAAATTACAAGGAAAAGGGAAAAGAAAGGGGTAAGCATATAGCTTAGTAAGTTTGCATAAATTATAGTAACAATATAATATCCATGGGGAAATCCATTCTTCTCATAGAACAATGACAACTCAAGTTTTCAAGTTGTAATATCCTGGATTATAGCCTATGCACTAATACTAAGTTATATGAAATAACATGCTTGTGTGTGTTGTGAATGTGCATTATGAATTTTGTGAACCTTAGTGCATAGGTGAGCACTTTAGAAATTACTCGATTTTAAAGTTTATAAGAGGGAACTAAGGCAAGGTGGCCTTAAGAAAATTTATGAAGGAAATATGACATGAAATTGGGCTTGGAAAAGTGGCCTGGAGGTGCCACTTAGGGCTCTGGAAATGACGCCACATGATAGGGGGAAGGACTTGTGTTCGAGTCACGTGCGAAGCAAAATTCTAAGGCTTTTATTTTTGCTTGTGACGTCAATAAGAGGGAGTAGGGAGGACGGCACTTAGGCTAAATTCTAGGAGTTTTTATCCTTTTTATTTTTAGAGATAAATGGTGGATAATTGAAGGATTATTTCTATTAATTTTAAACGAAGTGATAAGGATATGAGAGTGATGGCCAAGTAAGGGACTCTAGGCTTAGTAATTTTGGCAAAAGGAGGAAAAATAAGGCCATTCATCATTCTTCCTTCTCCTTTTCTCTCAGCCAAATTCTCTCTGTCATTATTCTTCTTTTTCTTTTCAATTCTTCACAAAGCCGAAAGCAGAATCCCCTAGTCTTGCCGAATTTTCCTAAATTTTATATCTTCCTTTTCTTTCTTTGAAAAACTGAAATCCTCTAGTGTTCATCAAGAAGCTGAAATCAAGTGATCAACATTTAGGCCATAGCCGAATAGCCCTGTGGATTCAAGAAAAGGTGTTGCTGATTTCAATATAAGGGGTAAGGATCTATAATCATCATCTTTTTCTTTCTTTTAGCCGAAAGATTAAGAAACTAATCTCATTAATATCCTTGGTTGCCGAAACTACATAGGATCTTTCGGGAATTTGTCTATAGTCGACTATAAGGAGGAGAGCCTCGGGATATCAGATCTAAGGTAAGCCATAAGTGATATTCGGCCATAGGAATTCTAATTGAAGCATTTGCCAATCTTTCATTCTTCACATGTGACAGACAAATTTTGACCCTAATCGGAACGGTGGTTTCAGGACCACGAATCCGAGTCCGAGAAATATTTTAATATTATAGTTTGTGTTTATTATGTGTGATTTGGTGAGTGTGAAAGTTTCGTAGAAAAATTTAATCATTTAAGTGTTCAATTTAATAAAAAGGATGAAATTGCAAAGGTGACCAAAGTTGTGAGCATGATTAAAAAGGGTAAAGTGAATTGTTTATGAAACTTTAGGATTTGCATGTCAAATTTCCCACTTTTAAAATAGTGGACCAGTAAGCATGCCATGACTATTATAATTTAGTATATTATAATTAAAATATTATTTGTATAATAAGCATGCTTTAATATGTGATAATTTTTAAAAAAAAAAAGAAACATTTTTAAATTCTATTTTCTCTCCTATTCTTCATCTTCTTCACCGATTGTACTTGAAGGAAGAAAAGAAAACTTAGAACCTCCATTTGTTTCGGTTGGGCATGTGGTGGTAAGGTGAGTATTTTAGCTTGATTTTTTGAAAAATCTTTACATATGGGATTTGGTTGCTATGAAGGCAAATAAAATCATGTTAAAATTTTTGAGATTTAGCATGATAATATTCGGCCTAGGATGAAAACTCTTGAGAGCTTTTTTTTTTTTTTTTGATTTGATTTGATAAATGTTTAGTTTTGATTCAAAAATGACATGAATAGCTTAAGAGACTTAGAAGAATTGAAGACTTGTGGTCTAAAATATATGGAAGTTATAGAAATTGTTTGGAATTGAGCATGGAGATGCTCTTATTATTAATTTGGAATTGGGATGAGTAAATAGTGGTTATTTAGCTTGTTGCTTGGTCTTATATTGAAGAATATGCATGGGTGCATTGAATTAGCAATTCGGTCATAAGAGAAAATGAAAATTTAGCTATTATATTTGGTTATATATTATATATATAAATATAAAGTTAATGTACTGACCATAGATTAGAAGGTAAGTCTTAAGTTAAAGTACATTAAATAGATTATTACCAATATGTTCAATAATATTATTTTGATATACTTGAGCAAGGTAGTGGGTGATAGCCGAATATAAATGTTCATGTCTTGGATTGAATATGTGTGGAAATGTAACGTGGGTTGGTACAGTTGATATGGTATGTGAATGTGAGGTACGTGCATGAGTTAAATTATTATAATCGCATTATATTCAAATTAATGTTCGAATTTGAATGATATTGATTGAAATGTATAAGTCATAATTATTGCTCGTATTCGGACATGCATAATATACATGTTGGAAAAATTCTATTTTAATGCCGAAAGCATGGAATTAATATGTTTAAATGTTACAAATGTTGGGGGATTAATCGGTAAATTATATATTATATGATTTTGCTTTTAAATTGAATGAAAATGTGGTTAAATTGGTTTAATTGAACCGAATTAGATCAAGAACAAAAGGAGAAGAATTTGGAGCGAGGAAAAGCTAAACTAAACGAATAGTTTGAGATTTCGAATCTATCGACTTCTAAGGTAAGTCCTTAAGCTATAGTATATTGGAGAATTATTTATGAATCTATTGTTCGATAATGTTTGATAAATTTTAGTAGATGTTCATGTCATAGCCGAATGTATATAAGCCTATTAGAATGGTTTTGATTGTTTGATGTAAATAAGCCAAAGTACATTCATTATGTGATATAGTTATGAAAGGTGTTAGCGATGATTGATTGCATTAATGTGTTTGGGCTTTAAACCTAGCGAGCCTATTGCAGGTGATTTAATTGAGCTTGAAGCCTAGCGAGGCCTTGTCTTTGGTGTTACTTATCGGGCTTTTACGCCTAGCGTGCCTTGCGCCGATGTTACTTATCGGGCTTTTATGCCTAGCGAGGCTTGATCTGGTGTTGTATTTTACAAACTAGAAACCGAAATTGTGTTCAAGGCGAATTAAAGCAAACTTATCGAGTTAATGTCACGAGTAAGCATGTAAAGTAGGAAGGTACTTCTTACCTATTTAAGACAAGGTAAACCCGTTGATTCAGTGATTTATTACAAATGGTATGTGTTACGTGTGAAGTGTATATATGTATATTTATGGTTATAATATGTGTTCTCGGTTTTACTAATGAATGATACGGATATTGTGACTTTGGTTTCTTAATATGTGGGTAAAGAGAAATTTTCCTACGAATTCATACTTATTTACATGAGTATGAAATTGAAAGCTTGATAATAAATATGAGTACAAGCGTACAAGTTGAATTATAGTAATTTAAATATTGATATTTGAATGTTATTTTTTTTTTTATCATGAAATTAGGACTTACTAAGCTAGTAAGCTTATTATGTGAAATGTTTCCTCTGTTTTATAGATTAGGTTCAAGCTACAAGCTCGTCGGGATCGTCGTAAAGTTGCCCACACTATCAATCTACATTTTGGTACTCTTTCATTTTGGTTTTTGAGCGAAGGCATGTATAGGAAAGACTTTGTCTTTGTTTTGATGAAAACTTAAGGTTCATGTGTATAATAGCCATGCGAATATGGCTAAATTTTTAGTTAAGTATGCTTTTGTGCCTTTGATACAAATGTCGGTTTATGTTGGCAATGTTTATGCATCCTTAATTGAAGTTTAATCGTTTTTGATAAGGAAATGTATGTATACGAAATGAACCCTTGAATTAGGGATGTGGGTATGTTCGATTATAAGCTAGTTTTTCATAATTTGCAACGAAACAGTTTGTAGTTAGTAGCAGTGATGAGATTTTGAAAAATCACCAAAAATAGGGTATATTGAATTAGAAAGTGAATAAAATATGAAATTAAATCTTATTGTGTCTATTTTTACATGGAAGAAACAGAGTAGGCAAAGGATGTATATATTATGAGATATTTAAGTTTTAGTGAGACTTGGTTTGAATGAATTCGTGAGCCCCTGCTCTCTCTTGGTAAAATTATTAAAAATTGTACAAAACTAATTATGGAGCATGGTTTATATGTTTAGAATCCTTAATGAGTCTATTTTTGATTGGAATAAACAAGGACATTATTGAAATTTGGTACAATGAGATAATTGTATTTTTGTAAGGATAGGTCAGAATTGTCAAGCAGTGAAATAGGGGTAACTTTGATGAATAAAATGTACTAATTGGCCATATGAAAAATTCTGGAAAAATTATGGTAAAAATTTATATGAGTCTAGTTTCAATGAAAATTTACAGATCTAAATTCCGAGTTTTGTAACTCGAGTTATGATCAATTTAGTCAGCATGATGCAGTTGGACAGCTTTAAAATTTTATGCACAACATTAATAGTCAAGTCTAGTAATGCCACATACTCGACTCCGGCAAAGGTTTCGGGTAAGGGGTGTTACATTTGATTGGTATCAGAGCTTACGGTTTAGTCGATTCTAGGACTATCGAAGCGCGTGTGAGTCTAGCTATACATGCCTTTATTATATGTTTATAGTGTGGTGACTTCTGACAGCCTGAACTTTGTTTTATATAGTAAATGGACACCGATCCGAAAGAGCCGTGAGGCGATGATGTAGAGAGCGGCGCTGACCGAGGCACACGGATCAGCGGCCGATGAGACTCTCGACCTGTTTGAGTAGCCACGAAGGAGAGACTAAACAAGCCTTTTATCGGATGATGAATGAGTGGTTTGCCCAATTTATTCAAAATAACCCATTTGTACACCAACCTCCACCCCGAATAATCCAACTCCGATTCCTCAAGACTTCAGATGATAGATCCGATGAGATCTAGTAGGCCCCCGATTGATAAAATTCAAAAATTTGGGGTAGAAGAATTTAAAGCCAATGATGATGATGACGCAGAGAGAGCCAAAATGTGGCTTGATAACACTATTCGGGTACTTGATGAGCTATCTTGTACTCGGATGAATGCCGAAGTGTGCTATATCCTTCTCTGCAGGACCTTTGCATATCACCGTGGAATACACTAGTATCGAGGTTCCAAAGAAAAAGTGACATGGGATTTCTTCCAAAATGAATTTCGTAAGAAGTATATTAGCCAAAGATTCATTGATCAAAACGAAAGGAGTTCCTCGAGTAAAAACAGGGCGAAAAGACCGTGAACGGAATATGAAAGAAAATTTGTCAGGCTCAGCAGATATGTTAGAGAGTGTGTTTCTACTAAAGCTATTATGTGTAAAAGATTTGAAGATGGTCTAAATGAAGATATAAAGATGTTTGTTGGCATTCTTGAAATTCAAGAGTTTGTGACTTTAGTTGAGAGAGCTTGCAAAGCTGAAGAGCTCGGGAAAGAGAAAAGAAAGGTCGAGATGAAGTTAGAGACATCCGTAAAAGATCTTCGGGTAAGGTCTTTCATTCCACAACCAAGAAGTCCAGAGATGACTACAGCCGACATAAAGCTACTACAGATCCACCTAGACAGGATCGACCTCCTATGAGCTCCCGAGCTACCTCAATAGCCAGTGTTGGTAACGTTCCACAGAATAGAGTTGAATACAAGCACTGTGGGAAATGGCACTCAGGGAGTTGTAGATTTCATGATCGGTCTTACTTTAAATGTGGATCGTCAGATCATTTTATTAGAGAATGTCCGAGGTTAGCTGAGCAGAATACAGTTCAGAACACTAAGCCGAGCAACATGTCAATGCGAGGTAGACCACCCAGACATTCAGGCAATGTAGGTGGTAGGCAGTAAGGAATGAAGAACACTATAGTTCGATCTGAGGCTAGAGCTCCAGCTAGAGCATATGCTGCACGAGCCAGAGAGGATGCTTCCTCCCTCGACGTCATTACCGGTATTTTCACTCTTTATGACACTACTGTAATTGCACTAATTGATCCTGGTTCGACTCATTCTTATGTGTGTGAAACTTTAGAATTTGGCAAGACTCTATTAGTTGAGTCTACCGAGTTTGTGAGTCGTGTGTCCAACCCTTTGGGTAGATGTGTGCTTGTTAATAAAGTGTGTAGAGGTTGCCCGTTGATGATTCGGGATTATTGCTTCCCGGTGATTTAATGTTGTTGCCCTTTGTGAATTTGATATAATCTTGGGTATGGGTGGTTAACTTCACATGAGGCGAGAGTGGATTGTAAAAGAAAGCTTATTGATTTGAAATGTCGAAACGGTGAGACCATCAGAATCAGATCCTGTGACGTAAATGGGTTGCCCACAGTAATATCTTCAATGTTAGCCCAGAAGTATGTGAGAAAAGGGTGTGAAGCTTATTTGGCTTATGTACTGGATAATAAGATGTCCGAGAAACAAATTGAATCTATATCAGTTGTATGTGAATACCCTGATGTGTTTCCTGAAGAACTACCGGGTTTACCCCTAGTACGAGAGATTGAGTTCGGCATTGAGTTAGTGCCGGGTGCGGCTCCGATTTCGATAGCTCCGTACCGAATGTCACCTACTGAATTAAAAGAATTGAAAGCGTAGTTGCAAGAGTTGACAGATAAGGGCTTCGCGCGATCGAGTTTCTCTCCGTGAGGTGTACCGGTTTTATTTGTGAAAAAGAAAGATGGGACTATGCGAATGTGTATCGACTACCGGCAACTAAATAAGGTAACTATAAAGAATAAGTACCCGTTACCTCGGATTGATGATTTATTTGATCAGTTGAAGGGGGCTTCAGTGTTTTCAAAAATAGATTTGAGATCGAGCTATTATCGGCCATAGTCGAGATTCAGATGTGCCAAAGAGCGCATTCGAGCGAGTACGGACATTATGAGTTTTTGGTTATGCCTTTTGGACTCACTAATGCACTGCTTTGTTTTTATGGATCTAATGAACCGAGTCTTCTGACAGTTTATGGATCGGTTTGTAGTAGTGTTTATTGATGATATACTGATCTACTCCAAAAATGAAAGCGGAACATCTTGAGCATTTGAGATTAGTACTACAAACTTTGAGAGATCAACGATTGTATGCAAAGTTCGGTAAGTGTGAGTTCTAGATGAATGAAGTCAACTTCTTGGGTCATGTTGTTTGGTGTCGGTATTGGGTGGATCCAAACAAAATAGCAAAGCCATACTCGATTGGAAACCATCGAAGAATGTTTAGAGATCCAAGTTTCCTAGGCCTTGCGGGATATTATAGACGATTTGTAAAAGGTTTTTCTGTAATAGCTACACCTTTGATGAAATTACTACAGAAAGATGTCAAGTTTGAGTGGTCAGAAAAGTGTCAGAAAAGTTTTGAGCAGTTGAAAGCCCTTTTGACCAAGCTCAGTGTTAACTCGGCTGAATCGGGTAAAGAATTTATTATTTTTAGTGATGCCTCATTGAATGGGTTGGGTTGCGTTTTAATGCAAGAAGGCAAGGTGGTAGCCTACACTTCGAGACAATTGAAGCCGCATGAGAAAAATTATCCAACTCACGATCTAGAGTTAGCAGCCATTGTGTTCGCATTGAAAATTTGGCGTCACTATTTATTCAGTGAAAAATGTCATAGTTATTCGGATCACAAAAGTTTAAAATATTTGATGACTCAGAAAGATCTAAACTTGAGACAACGCAGATGGTTAGAATTGCTGAAAGACTATGAATTAGTGATTGACTACCATCCGGGGAAAGCCAATGTTGTTGCGGATGCGTTAAGTCGAAAATCATTATTTGCTCTTCGTGCATTGAATGCACAGATGGCTATGTCTGATGATGGTTCGATCCTAACCGAGTTACAAGCAAGACCGATGTTTATTCAGCAGATTTGTGATGCACAGAAAGTTGACAAAAAGTTGATTGCTATTCGGATTCAGTGTGGAAATGGTACAGAATCAAATTTTTAGATTGATGCAAATAATTGTTTGAATTATAAAAGCCGATTGTGTGTTCCAAAGGACTCAGATTTGATACAGAGAATCCTGAGTGAGGCCCATAGTGGTCAACTATCGATACACCCGGGTAGCACTAAAATGTATAACGATTTGAAGCAGTTCTATTGGTGGCCTAGCATGAAACGAGATATATTTGAGTTTGTTTCCAAGTGCTTAATCTGTCAACAAGTAAAAGCTGAGCATCAGGTACCATCCGGACTACTGCAACCAATCATGATACCCGAATGGAAATGGGATAGAATTACAATGGATTTTGTATCCGCTCTTCCTATGACACCGAGTAAGAAAGATGCCGTATGGGTTATTGTTGATAGATTGACTAAATCAGCTCATTTTGTACCGGTACGTACCGACTACTCACTTGATAAGCTTATCGAATTGTATGTGTCACAGATTGTAAGGTTGCACGGTGTACTGAGTTCCATTGTTTCAGATAGGGACCTGAGATTCACATCGCGGTTCTGGAGGAAATTACAAGATGCTCTAGGTACTAGACTTCATTTTAGTACAGCCTTCCATCCGTAAACAGACGGTCAATCGGAGCGAACTATTTTGATACTTGAGGACATGTTGAGGTGTTGTGTTCTCGAATTTGAAGGTACGTGGGAACGATACCTACCTTTGGTTGAATTTGCTTATAATAATAGCTTCCAATCTAGTATAAAAATGGCACCTTATGAAGCCTTATACGGTCGAAAATGTCGCACACCGTTGTATTGGACTGAGCTCAGTGAGAATAAGATACACGGGGTCGATTGGATTAAAGAAACAGAACAGAAGGTGGTTGTTATTAGAAGTAATTTAAAAGCTGCTTTGGATCGTCAAAAGTCTTATGCCGATTTGAAATGTAAGGACATTGAATTTCAAGTCGGAGATCGGGTGTTCTTAAAAGTTTCTCTGTGGAAGAAAATACTCCGATTTGATCGGAAAGGCAAGTTGAGTCCGAGATTTATCGAATCGTATGAAATCATCGAGCGTATAGGGCCTGTTGCTTATAGATTGAAATTGCCCCTTGACTTAGAAAAGATACACAATGTATTTCACGTTTCGATGCTTCGCAAATACAGACCAGACCCGTCCCATGAGATCACACCGTCAGAGGTTGAAATTCGATCCGATTTGACATATGATGAGGAACCGATTCGTATCTTGGCACGGGAAATGAAGGAGTTGAGAAATAAGAGGATTCCACTAGTGAAAGTATTATGGAATCGGCACGGAGTTGAAGAGGCCACGTGGGAACCTGATGATTCAATGAAGCAACAATATCCGATCTTATTTAACGGTAAGATTTTCGAGGACGAAAATTCTTAAGGGGGGAGAATTGTGACAGACAAATTTTGACCCTAATCGGAACAGTGGTTTCGGGACCACGAATCCGAGTTCGAGAAGTATTTTAATATATAGTTTGTGTTTATTATGTGTGATTTGGTGAGTGTGAAAGTTTCGTAGAAAAATTTAATCATTTAAGTGTTCAATTTAATAAAAAGGATGAAATTGCAAAGGTGACCAAAGTTGTGAGCATGATTAAAAAGGGTAAAGTGAATTGTTTATGAAACTTTAGGATTTGCATGTCAAATTTCCCACTTTTAAAATAGTGGACGGTAAGCATGCCATGACTATTATAATTTAGTATATTATAATTAAAATATTATTTGTATAATAAGCATGCTTTAATATGTGATAATTTTTAAACAAAAAAAAAAAGAAACATTTTTAAATTCTATTTTCTCTCCTATTCTTCATCTTCTTCACCGATTGTACTTGAAGGAAGAAAAGAAAACTTAGAACCTCCATTTGTTTGGTTGGGCATGTGGTAGTAAGGTGAGTATTTTAGCTTGATTTTTGGAAAATCTTTACATATGGGATTTGGTTGCTATGAAGGCAAATAAAATCATGTTAAAATTTTTGAGATTTAGCATGATAATATTCGGCCTAGGATGAAAACTCTTGAGCTTTTTTTTTTTTTTTTTTTTGATTTGATAAATGTTTAGTTTTGATTCAAAAATGACATGAATAGCTTAAGAGACTTAGAAGAATTGAAAACTTGTGGTCTAAAGTATATGGAAGTTATAGAAATTGTTTGGAATTGAGCATGGAGATGCTCTTATTATTCGGCTGGAATTGGGATGAGTAAATAGTGGTTATTTAGCTTGTTGCTTGGTCTTATATTGAAAAATATGCATGGGTGCATTGAATTAGAAATTCGATCATAAGAGAAAATGAAAATTTAGCTATTATATTTGGTTATATATTATATATATAAATATAAAGTTAATGTACAGCCATAGATAAGAAGGTAAGTCTTAAGTTAAAGTATATTAAATAGATTATTACCAATATGTTCAATAATATTATTTTGATATACTTGAGCAAGGTAGTGGGTGATAGCCGAATATAAATGTTCATGTCTTGGATTGAATATGTGTGGAAATGTAACGTGGGTTGGTACAGTTGATATGGTATGTGAATGTGATGTACGTGTATGAGTTAAATTATTATAATCGCATTATATTCAAATTAATGTTCGAATTTGAATGATATTGATTGAAATGTATAAGTCATAATTATTGCTCGTATTCGGACATGCATAATATACATGTTGGAAAAATTCTATTTTAATGCCGAAAGCATGGAATTAATATGTTTAAATGTTACAAATGTTGGGGGATTAATCGGTAAATTATATATTATATGATTTTGCTTTTAAATTGAATGAAGATGTGGTTAAATTGGTTTAATTGAACCGAATTAGATCAAGAACAAAAGGAGAAGAATTTGGAGCGAGGAAAAGCTAAACTAAACGAATAGTTGGAGATTTTGAATCTATCGACTTCTAAGGTAAGTCCTTAAGCTATAGTATATTGGAGAATTATTTATGAATCTATTGTACGATAATGTTTGATAAATTTTAGTAGATGTTCATGTCATAGCCGAATGTATATAAGCCTATTAGAATGGTTTTGATTGTTTGATGTAAATAAGCCAAAGTACATTCATTATGTGATATAGTTATGAAAGGTGTTAGCGATGATTGATTGCATTAATGTGTTTCGGGCTTTAAGCCTAGCAGGCCTATTGCCGGTGATTTAATTGAGCTTGAAGCCTAGCGAGCCTTGTGCGGTGTTACTTATCGGGCTTTACGCCTAGCGAGCCTTGCGCGGTGTTGTTTATCGGGCTTTTATGCCTAGCAGGCTTGATGCCGGTGTTGTATTTTACAAACTAGAAACCGAAATTGTGTTCAAGGCGAATTAAAGCAAACTTATCGAGTTAATGGCACAGGTAAGCATGTAAAGTAGGAAGGTACTTCTTACCTATTTAAGACAAGGTAAACCAGTGATTCAGTGATTTATTACAAATGGTATGTGTTACGTGTGAAGTGTATATATGTATATTTATGGTTATAATATGTGTTCTCGGTTTTACTAATGAATGATACGGATATTGTGACTTTGGTTTCTTAATATGTGGGTAAAGAGAAATTTTCCTACGAATTCATACTTATTTACATGAGTATGAAATTGAAAGCTTGATAATAAATATGAGTACAAACGTACAAGTTGAATTATAGTAATTTAAATATTGATATTTGAATGTTATTTTTTTTTTATCATGAAATTAGGACTTACTAAACTAGTAAGCTTATTATGTGAAATGTTTCCTCTGTTTTATAGATTAGGTTCAAGCTACAAGCTCGTCGGGATCGTTCAGAAAGTTGCCCACACTATCAATCTACATTTTGGTACTCTTTCATTTTGGTTTTTGAACGAAGGCATGTATAGGAAAGACTTTGTCTTTGTTTTGATGAAAACTTAAGGTTCATGTGTATAATAGCCATGCGAATATGGCTAAATTTTTAGTTAAGTATGCTTTTTGTGCCTTTGATACAAATGTCGGTTTATGTTGGCAATGTTTATGCATCCTTAATTGAAGTTTAATCGTTTTTGATAAGGAAATGTATGTATACGAAATGAACCCTTGAATTAGGGATGTGGGTATGTTCGATTATAAGCTAGTTTTTCATAATTTGCAACGAAACAGTTTGTAGTTAGTAGCAGTGATGTGATTTTGAAAAATCACCAAAAATAGGGTATATTGAATTAGAAAATTAATAAAATATGAAATTAAATCTTATTGTGCCTATTTTTACATGGAAGAAACAGAGTAGGCAAACGATTTATATATTATGAGATATTTAAGTTTTAGTGAGACTTGCTCCGAATGAATTCGTGAGCCCCTGTTCTGTCTTGGTAAAATTATTAAAAATTGTACAAAAATAATTATGGAGCATGGTTTATATGTTTAGAATCCTTAATGAGTCTTTTTTGATTGGAATAAACAAGGACATTATTGAAATTTGGTACAATGAGATAATTGTATTTTTGTAAGGATAGGTCAGAATTGTCAAGCAGTGAAATAGGGGTAACTTTGATGAATAAACTGTACTAATTGGCCACATGAAAAATTCTGGAAAAATTATGGTAAAAAGTTACATGAGTCTAGTTTCAATGAAAATTTACGGATCTAAATTCCGAGTTTTGTAACTCGAGTTATGATCAATTTAGTCAGCGTGATGCAGTTGGACAGCTTTAAAATTTTATGCACAACATTAATAGTCAAGTCTAGTAATGCTACATACTCGACTCCGGCAAAGGTTTCGGGTAAGGGGTGTTACATCACATACCCATTTAACCACAAATGAAGTAAGTGAAGCATTGTATATCACAACTCAATTGGGCTAATAAGCCTAACTTATAATCGTCAATCAAGATAGCCATGTATTCATATAAAACCAAAAATCACCTTTTCATGATCACTAGTATATTTCCATTTAAGCATTTACCATTTCAATGCATAACTTATAAGTTTAACGTGGTATAATCCAACCACAACTTAGCCAAAGCTTAAACACATATACACTAACCATATTAGTCATGTAAATTCACCTATGAATCAATAATCATGGATAAACTCAACTATTAATTAAATTTCCATATACATGTAACATCCATTTCATGTGTCAATACATCATGTAAAATCATGTCCATGTATTTCCTGTGAATAGCTGTACTAGTTCGTATCAAACTCATATAAATTCATAATAGAATTCTGTATGAATTTAACAATTATTAAGTTCCATGTACATGTAACATATATATCGTATATCCGTATATCATATATATACCATTTCCATGTAAATACCAGTACTAGTTCATATCGAACTTGTATAATCTTGTAATAACACTATGCATGTTGAACCACTTAGAATATCGTTAGCTACGCGGGTGATACACACGAGGTGTACTGAACTGTAATCCGTTAATTCTTGTACATGTATGCCCTTACGAGCAATAATCGGTAAGCTCCACCGAGCTAAATATCAATAAGCTCATACGAGCTTAGTATCGGTAAGGTCTCACGAAATGCAATTCGGTAAGCTCATACGAGCTGTGGTGAGTCCGTAACAAATGCAAGACCTCAACCAAAACGGTAACCATAATGACATGTCATTTCTATCCTACGAAATCCTAAGGTTCAATCAGGGCTCGGTATTCTTTGTACATCGTCAGTTATGCTCTTGATAATTATACATAATAATTAAATTATTCACATACATATATTTCAATTATAGCATATAAATACGCAATTTAATTACACAAACTTACCTCGAACTCGTACTACGAAAAACGATTGTTTAATCTATAACTTTGCCTTTTCCCCTATCTAATTCTGTATGTTGCTTTTCTTAATCTATATAATCAAATTTAACTAATTTAAACTTCATTCTAATCAATTTAGTTCAAAAATTCATATTTTGGTAAAATTACCATTTTGTCCCTATACTTTTAATTCTTTGCAATTTAGTCCTTAAGCTTAGAAAATGAAATTCATTCAATTTTATCCCTACCCAAGCCTAGTCGAATATTAAACATGCTTATAGCAGCCCATATATTTCACATATTCACATTTTTACCACAATTTATCACATTTCTCAATTAAATCCTATTTGACAATTTCATTAAAAATCACTTAACAAAAGTTGTATAATCAACAATAAGGATTTATTTTCTTCCATTAAACTTCAAAAGTAGCCAATATGCTCTAATGGAAAAACCTTAGACTTTCAACCATATTGCAAATTAGTCCCCTCTTTAGCTAGATTAAGCTATAACGATTCCAAAAACATAAAAATCATCAAAAATGAGACAAGAATCACTCACCAATTGAGCTTCAAAGATGTTAAACCCTAAGGAGAAAAAATAGCTTCTTTTTCCTTCACAATCGGTTGAAGAAGAAAAAGAAAAGATGATGCCTTTTAATGTTTTATTTATTTTATCAATAATTACTAAATTCCAAATTTTCCTTTACCAACTTTTAATGATGATGCCTTTTAATGATTACAAATCCATGCTCATCCACTATCACCTTTAATGGTCTAATTACCACATAAGGACCTCCAAATTTAAGTTCTATAGCTATTTAATACCCTTAACTAATAGAACACAAGTTTTGCACATTATGCAATTTATGCAATTTAGTCCTTTTTCACAAATTAAGCATGCAAACGATAAAATTTCTTAACGAAGATTTTATACTATAATATTATCATGCAGTAGACCTCAAAATAATATTAAAACAAAATTTTTGACTTCAAATTTGTGGTCCCGAAACCAGTGTTTTGACTTTACTGAAAACGGGCTGTTACAGATACGCAACAAGTCTGATCCTTTCAATAATTTCATATTGCCCAATATATCAAGGACTCAATTTGCCTTTACGAAGAAACTAGAAAATTTTCTTCTAAGGCAAACCTTTCAATAATACATTGTCGTTAATTTGAAACTCTAGTTCTTTTCGTTTTAAATCCACATAGAATTTCTGACAATCAGATATTGCTTTTAAACTGTCTCAGATCGCTTTCACCTTTCTTCAGTTTTACGAATCAAATCAACTCCATGTATCTTTTCTCACTGAGTTTAGTCTAATACAATGGAGTTCTTGTAACACCCCTTACCCGTGTCTGACGCCGAGATAGGATCCGAGGCATTACTAGACTTTACCTTACCTGAACTTGCATTATTAGGCTAAAAAGTTTCTTTTCAACATAAAACCTTTTCTTTTTAATCATAACATACACATTATGGGCCTATGAGGCCATAAACTTAGTTCCGGAAGGTTTCAGAGTTCAACCAGAAACTTTTACTTTCTTAGTTTTGCCTAAACAGGGGTCACACGCCTGTGTGGGCCGATCGTATAGTTTCACACGCCCATGTCCCTAACCCATGTGGAATTTATTTTCTTTCGAACCTATAAGCATTTTAACATGGCTAGGTACACGTCCGTGTCTATAACCCATGTCCTTCACACAGCCTAGACACACCCGTGTCCTCCACCCGTGGAGCTCTCTGTTTATGATGCCATCAAACCCTTAAAAGCACATGACCAGAGCACACGCCCGTGTGCTGGCCCATGTGACGGATCATATTCTCGTAAGTTGATGCAAGGGACACACAGCCTATTAACACACCCATGGGGCTGGCCGTGTGTGACAGCCTAGACACAGGTCCGTGTGCCTACCCGTATGGACAACTAGACGCTATTTTCCAAGCCTTTTGCCACCTTGAAATATAAACTCATTCATTCCACATTTTACTCAATAAATTGCATGAACCTTCATTTTATTATACTCATTATCATTAAAATATGAACTTGACAAATATTGGCCAATTCACAATGGCCATTTACAAAATGAGGGTAAAACATTAGTAACCAACCCTTTGGCCTTCAAATATGACATGACACAAAATGATCAAATTCCTATACATGCCATAATAAAAAATAAATTAACTTTACTATACCAAAAGAACAATTGATAGTGTGACCTGAGTTCTGACGTTTTACAATCCCCGATATAGCTTGCCGAAATTACAAGGAAAAGGGAAAAGAAAGGGGTAAGCATATAGCTTAGTAAGTTTGCATAAATTATAGTAACAATATAATATCCATGGGGAAATCCATTCTTCTCATAGAACAATGACAACTCAAGTTTTCAAGTTGTAATATCCTGGATTATAGCCTATGCATTAATACTAAGTTATATGAAATAACATGCTTTGTGTCTTTGTGAATGTGCATTATGAATTTTTGAACCTTAGTGCATAGGTGAGCACTTTAGAAATTACTCGATTTTAAAGTTTATAAGAGGGAACTAAGGCAAGGTGGCCTTAAGAAAATTTATGAAAGAAATATGACATGAAATTGGGCTTGGAAAAGTGGCCTGGAGGTGCCACTTAGGGCTCTGGAAATGACGCCACATGATAGGGGGAAGGACTTGTGTTCGAGTCACGTGCGAAGCAAAATTCTAAGGCTTTTATTTTTGCTTGTGACGTCAATAAGAGGGAGTAGGGAGGACGACACTTAGGCTAAATTCTAGGAGTTTTTATCCTTTTTATTTTTAGAGATAAATGGTGGATAATTGAAGGATTATTTCTATTAATTTTAAACGAAGTGATAAGGATATGAGAGTGATGGCCAAGTAAGGGACTCTAGGCTTAGTAATTTTGGCAAAAGGAGGAAAAATAAGGCCATTCATCATTCTTCCTTCTCCTTTTCTCTCACCAAATTTCTCTGTCATTATTCTTCTTTTCTTTTCAATTCTTCACAAAGCCGAAAGCAGAATCCCCTAGTCTTGCCGAATTTTCCTAAGTTTTATATCTTCCTTTTCTTTCTTTGAAAAACTGAAATCCTCTAGTGTTCATCAAGAAGCCGAAATCAAGTGATCAACGCTTAGGCCATAGCCGAATAGCCCTGTGGATTCAAGAAAAGGTGTTGCTGATTTCAATATAAGGGGTAAGGATCTATAATCATCATCTTTTTCTTTCTTTTAGCCGAAAGATTAAGAAACTAATCTCATTAATATCCTTGGTTGCCGAAACTACATAGGATCTTTCGGGAATTTGTCTATAGTCGACTATAAGGAGGAGAGCCTCGGGATATCAGATCTAAGGTAAGCCATAAGTGATATTCGGCCATAGGCCATCTTATTGTGTTTTAATGATGGATCAGATCTAACATATGTGTATAGGGCTGTCGACATCTTCATAGTCAAGTGGTGGTTTCGGGATTTGTTTAGGAACCAAATCGACAGCAAGGTAAAATTTAGATTGTGATAAACCTTTCAGGATTTAATCTTTTAGCCGAATAGGTTTTTGGTCAACGTTGAGTGATTGACTGAATATAGGAATTGAAGATCTAAAGCAATAGATCGGGATTCGGGATTTCAGTAAACTTGCTAAGAAAATCAGGTGTGTACCCTTTCCTAAGACTTAATAAATTTAAAGCATTACATTTAATATAAATGTTATAATGATGTGAAAGCTAGGGCTAAGGTACCAAGATATGGTACAAAGTATCCAGGTACGTTTTCCTACTCCTACTAGGATTATAATAAGATCTGTTATGGTACATGTGTAAATAATGATAAGAATGTGAAATAAGGCCTATGGTATGAGATTGCATGATATGAATGATTTAGGGGGCATATGGGATGTTATGAAAGGGGAAGTGAATGTGGTGACTTATGTCACGATATCTGAATGTGGTGACTTCGGTCACAATTATCTGAATGTGGTGTCTCATGACATAAAATATTATCTGGTGGCTATGCCACAATATTTATAAGGGCGATGAGCACGTCGATTGCGCATGATCGCTTCGATGGTGTGTAGCAGATGGAAGGTTGACTAAGTAGTCCCCACGGTGTGCAGGTTGGTACGGGTGATGTGTAGCGGATGGCATCTAGGTTTGGGTTCGGGTTTGCATTATATTATATAGATGTTATATGTACATGTATGACTTGTATGCTTGAATTTGTTAGGACTTAGTGTTGTGGTTACATATTGAGTCTGTTGACTCACCCCGTTGTGGGAACATGTTTCAGGTGACGATCAGTGACGGACCGGGTCAGCAGAAGCTTACTGGTGGCCATGCTTAGCAAGGAAATTTATTTTATTGGGACTTTTTATTTTAAGTACTTTGAATTTAATTTTGGAATTTATTTGATGTAATACGGCCATAATTGAACTATTCTATTGTTTTGTTTTATTCTATTATGTTATGAATTTTTATTTAATTAAAGTTTTAAGTAAATTTATTTTAAAACAAACTCTAAACGTTTTATCACCTAAAATCTCAATATAAGCTAAATTTGTTTTCAACTCGAGCCCAACCCAAAAACGATCTTTCTTTCAAAACACACGGATTTTTCCAAAGTAACAAAAGAATTTCGAACCGGTTTACATCGAGGAACATACCAGATCCGGTCAAGGCTCGTGGGCCGGGTTTGGGGTGTTTCAGCTTGGTATCAGAGCCCAGTTTTAAACTCTCGGGCTGGGGTTTAAAAGCCCATAATGTTTTAAAATTAAGGCCCAAATGAATTTTGAGAAAGTTTTTAAGCAGGTTTTTCTGGCATGGCACCTAAGTCTCCGACCCGAAGTCCACCAGGTAAGTACTTCTATCTACTATGTGATTTATAATATGACTTGTAGAAGGGTAGGAATGGAACGTAGATTAGTATGCTAAGTACTTGAACCCTAGGACTAGTTTACCCCAACTATTACATAAGACTTAATGCCTAATTAAACAAACCTATGGCTAAGTCACCGAGTTAGGGTGTGGCAACCATTGTGCGCATGTCTAGGATTGGATCCGGAAGAGCCTGGTGCTTAAGCAGTCCTAATGACTCACCTCCTCTTCGCTGGAATCCTACCTGGTGCGTAGCTTCAGTTCACCCTAACCAAGAGGACTCAGTCACAGGCTAAACACAATAACTAAAACCCTAAAGAGATTAGCCACATTTTCATGGAAACCCTAGTTTTAAAAGTCAACAAACTACTCTTTTATTGTGAAAATTGTTATTTTTGGAAAAATTTCCTAAAAATTTCTAAGTTATAAATTTACCTAAATACCCCTGGCTGTAAAATTACAAAAATGCCCTTGGTTTATAAAATGTCCAAACTACCCACATTTTTATCAAAATTTCCTTACTTTACAACAAGTCCAAAAACCCTAATTTGTAAAATATCAAAATACCTTGATTTTGGAAAATTACAAAATTGCCCCTAACTTGCAAATTACCAAAATGACCCTAATTTCCATCACCGTTTTGGAAAATAAATTCTCAAAAAGAACCCCCAAGTTTTTGCAAATTGTGAAATACCCCTGAATTATTAAGCTTTACAAATTTACCCTGGTTTATTACCAAAATACCCTTGGGTTTCAAAATTACTGAAACACCCCCGAATTTCAAAATTACCAAAATACCCTGAGAATGCAAAATTACCAAAATACCCTTATAGACAAAATCACCAAGAAACCTTATTTTGAAAAAATTACGAAAATAGCCCTATAGGACAAATTACAAAAATACCCCTAGGGTAGGAATAGACAAAAATAGAGAAATAGAGAATGTGTGTGAATGAATGCTTGAATGAATGTGCTCCTCTGAATTAGGATAGAAGACTTGAACTTTGATCGATCGAAAGAACTACTTCTAAACTTCTTTCATAAAATTTCTTCGCGAATAATCAGTGAAACAAAATACTAATTCATAAAATTTCTTAATCAGATTAAGTACGAACGTAGACATGAGCTCTAGGGGACGTGGACATAACGTACAAGGACGCGGTAGAGGTAGAATGACTGTGTCGGAACCCGTTAGATCGGGTCCAGGATCAGAGAATGAGGTACCGCCGCCACCACCACCAGCTGTTGTGTTGGTCTTTGAAAGCCAAGATCGACGGAGACAATCGTTGATCGCAGTCGTCGCTGCGAGTTCTTGAATTGGTGGCTAGTGTAGGAGGAAATTCGGGAGCTCGAAAGTCTGTACCTGAGCGACTTTGAGCCAATGGAGCTGAGGTATTCCGTGGCATATCTGGTGTAGCACCCAGTACGGCTGAATATTGGTTGGAGGCAACCGAGCGCATTATGGATGAGCTCGATCTGACTTTTGAGGAGAAGTTGAAAGGAATGGTGGCACTACTACGCGATGAAGCGTATCAATGGTGGTTAACAGTTCGGGATGGTGCCACGACTGAGGATCTGACCTGGGAATATGTTAAGGCAGCATATCAGAAGAAATATGTTGGTACACGCTATACTGATGATCAGAGAAAGGCTTTTCTGGGGTTGGATCAAGGGAACAAGTCCGTAGCAGAGTATGAAGCTGAATTTTTAAGGTTGAGCCGGTATGCTCGAGGAGTAGTAGCTACAGAGCATGAGCGATGTGTCCGATTTGAGGACGGGTTAAGGGATGATCTGAGGTTGTTAATAGCTCCACATTAGGAACGGGAGTTTTCTACCTTAGTAGAGAAAGCTAAGGTAGCTGAAGGGATCAAGGATTCTGTAAAGCAGAATATGGATCGGAATAGGCCAAAAAGAGGTTTTGGATCGTCTGGATCAGCTGGGAATGTTCAAAAGAGGCCTAGAGTTGATGGGCCACGTGGTCAGCAAGCTGCTATAGGAGGGCAGTATCGTACTTGTGATCAGTGTGGGAAGAAACACTTAGGAGAGTGTTGGAAGAAGACAGGAGGATGTTTTAAGTATGGGTCCAAGGATCATATGATTAAGGACTGTCCTATGAAACCAGAAGGGAATCGACCAGCAGCTCAGAATGTTAATCAGGCTAGTACAGGTGGACAGCAGCCTCAGCAAGGTCGTGGTCCGAATGGTAGAGGTAATGGTGCTGGCAGAGGATGTAGAACACTGGGCAGAGGTGTTGCTAATACTGGGGCAAGGCAACTGGGTTTGGTTTATGCGGTTCGCCAGAGGGAGGATGGAGACGCGCCGGACGTCATAACCGGTACGTTCCTTGTATTTGGAAAGCCTTATTATGCTTTGATTGATGTGGGCTCAACCCATTCTTATGTTGCATGTAGAGTAGTGGAAACTCTAGACATAGCCTCTGAACTTTCTGATAGGGAGATGACTGTAGTAAGCCCATTAGGTCAAACTGTAGTGGTGAATAAGATCTTTCGGAGTGTACCTTTAGTAATTCAAGGCGTAGTATTTTCTGCCGACTTGATAGAGCTTCCCTTCGGAGAATTCGATCTCATACTTGGCATGGACTGGCTAGTGGAACATCGGGCTGTATTGGATTGTGCAGCTAAGCGAATGGAGTTAAGGACCCCAGAGGATGAGGTGGTCATTATGATAGGAGAAAGAAGGAACTGCTTGTCTAATGTAGTTTCGACGCTAAAGGCTGAAAAGATGGTTCGGAAAGGGTGCAAGGCATTTTTAGCCTTCGTAAGTGCGTTAGATGGAAAGGAAGAAGGTGTTAGTGGAGTTAGAACTGTAAGGGATTTTGGAGATGTGTTTCGGAGGAATTACAGAATACCCCCAGATAGGGAGGTGGAGTTTGGAATTGACTTGCTACCGGGAACAGCTCCTGTGTCAATTGCCCCGTACCGAATGGCACCAAAGGAGTTGGTTGAGCTCAAGGCTCAGATCCAAGATATGTTGGATCGTGGGTTTATTCGACCCAGTGTGTCTCCATTGGGAGCACCGGTCCTGTTTGTGAAGAAAAATGATAGAACTATGCGTATGTGCATAGACTATCGTCAGTTGAATAAGCTGACCATCAAGAACAAGTTTCCTTTTCCAAGGATAGATGACTTGTTCGATTAGCTTAAGGGGGCCGCGGTATTTTCAAAGATTGACTTAAGGTCGGGATATCATCAGTTGAAGGTGAAGGAGGCAGATATCCACAAGACGGCCTTTAGGACAAGGTACGGCCACTATGAGTTTGTAGTAATGCCGTTTGGATTGACGAACGCTCCAGCCGCGTTCATGGACATGATAAATCGGGTTTTTCAACCCTACTTGGATAGGTTCGTCGTTGTGTTTATCGACGACATCCTAGTGTACTCCAAGTCTGAAGAGGAACATGATAAGCATCTTCGGATGGTGTTACAAGTGCTAAGGGAGAAGATGCTCTATGCCAAATTCAGCAAGTGTGAATTTTGGCTGAAGGAAGTTACTTTCTTAGGGCATGTGGTATCCGCAGAAGGAATAAGGGTGGATCCTCGAAAGATTGAGGCAGTGTTGGATTGGAAACCACCTAAGTCGGTAGTGGAGATTCGTAGTTTTTTAGGATTGGCAGGATACTACAGAAGATTTGTGGAAGGGTTCTCGTCAATAGCCGCACCTTTGACAAAGTTGTTAAGGAATGAGGTATCAACAGGAAAACTTTGAGAAGCTTAAGAAAGTATTGACTGAAGCTCCAGTTTTGATTCAGCCTGAGGCAGGGAAGGATTTTTTGGTGTACTGTGATGCTTCTCACACAGGATTAGGATGCGTATTGATGCAAGACGGTAAGGTGGTCGCGTATGCGTCTCGACAGTTAAGGCCACATGAAGTTAACTACCCGACTCATGACTTGGAATTGGGGGCAGTGGTCTTTGCTCTTAAGGTGTGGAGGCACTACCTTTATGAAGAAAAGTCGGTGATCTACACGGACCACAAGAGTCTTAAGTATCTGTTGACTTAGAAGGAGTTGAACCTGAGACAACGAAGGTGGGTAGAGTTGTTAAAGGATTACGACTGTTCTATAGAGTACCACCCGGGCAAGGCGAATGTGGTAGCAGATGCCTTAAGTCGGAAGGTCATGTCAGATCTGAGGGCGATGTTTGCACATTGAGCTTGTATGATGATGGAAGTTTGCTGGCAGAGCTGCAAGTTAAGTCGACGTGGTTGAATGAGGTGAAAGAGGGACAGTTGGCTGATGAGGACCTAAGTGTTAAGCTACAGCAGGTATAGAATGGAGAGTTGAAGGATTATGGCATTAATGACGAAAGAGTGTTGTGTTTCAAGGGTAAGGTCTGTATGCCTAAGGACAAGGATCTAAGACAAAGAATTCTTCAGGAATCGCATAGTAGCCCTTATGCTATACATCCTGGAGGCACTAAGTTGTTCAAAGATTTAAGGAAATGGTTTTGGTGGCTTGGTCTGAAGAAGGAAGTTACAGAGTTTGTCGGCAAGTGTTTGACGTGTCAGCAAGTTAAGGCTGAACACCAAGTTCCGTCAGGATTACTCCAACCGGTAATGATTGCGCAGTGGAAGTGGGAGAGAATTACCATGGACTTCGTTAGGGGGCTTCCCCTTACGCTTACTCTTTAGAAATTTAATCTCTTTAGAAAGAAGATCTTTTGTCTCATGGTAGCCTGTTCCAGTCCCCTTACGAAACTTTCGTTATTGGGTTAGCCATACACTTCACATGTTTCTAGCGATTCACATGGCATCATCAAATGATACAAGTCTTCGATAAGAATTTACAACACACTAGAACGCCCTTGTTGACGATCATTTACTCTGACAGCATCTAGGGTTCCTCAAGCAATGTGATACCTCACACCGGGTAAATCCTTAACCCTTGCCCCTCTTACTAAGACTACAGAATGTTCTTGTGAATTATGGCCAATACCAGGTATATAAGCAGTAATTTCAAACCCAGAGGTTAATGCCTTACAAAATGTTTAAACAACTAGGTCTTGGGAAACCCAAACAAACTAGGATGAGCATTCAATTGGCAGATAAAACCATTAGATTTCCTAGGGGTATTGTTGAAGATGTAATACAATTAGATTTCCTAGGGGTATTGTTGAAGATGTACTCGTAAAAATTGATAAATTCATATTCCTAGTTGACTTTGTTGTTTTAGACATGGATGAGGATAGTGATGTACCTTTAATTTTAGGACGACCCTTTTTAGTAAATGCTAGAACTATTATAGATGTTGGCACAGGTGAATTGATACTTCATGTAGGCGATGACACGATTAAACTCTAGGCTCGTGATTCTGTTAGGATATCTAGTAATCGAGATGATATTGCAAGTTCTTTTGATGTGAGTAACCTTGTGGTTGAACCTTCTTTGCAGGAAATTCTTTGAAAAAAGGTGATAGAGCCACAGTCCAGCTCAACTAACAAAAATAGAATAACTCATGAAGAACGAAGGCTTCAGATCGATGAACTAGATGAATGGCGGACGCATGTTAAGGAGAATACAAGGATACACTATGTAGAACTTAAACAACATCATAACGAGCTTCAAGATGAAACAAATAAATTTAAGGTTGGAGACTAGGTACTGTTGGACAAAGCGAACCCTCGAGTTGTCACATTAAAGCCCAATGTAAATGGAGCAACTCCTTTTACAGTACTGGATGTCTTTCCTTACAGTACAGTCGAGGTAAATCATTTTAAATTAGGCACCTTTAAGGTAAATAGCACTCGACTTAAACCATACTTTGATATTAGAACTGATAGAAGGGGAGAGGAGTGCCAACTCCTCGAACCACCATGACCATACGAATGAGAGGAAACTTGAGCTTAGACTCTAAATAAGCGCTTCTCGAGAGGCAAACCGAGCACGAACCTTACTAATTAGTTTATTTTTATGTTCGTTCATGTTTTAATGCAGGTTTTTGACCCACACGGCCTGGAAACACGGGCGTCTCATTGGCCGTGAGAATCTTGGGACTTAGTTTTTAAATCTTAAAAAAATCAACAGTGAGGTACACGGCTTGGCGACATGGCCGTGTCACCCACACGGCCTGGACACACGGGTGTGTCTTTGGCTGTGTGGAGCCTGGAGCTTAAAATTCCCAAAAATCGATAGAGACACGGCCCAAATTTATTCTACATGGGCATGCGAAACGTTCGTGTAACCTACAGGGGCTGGACACACGGGCATGTCCTAGGTCGTGTGAAAACCACGCGTTTAGAAGTCGCGACGAACACGGGCTAGGGGCTATATCACACGGGCATGTGACACGACCGTGTGGCCTTTTATTTTTATCTTTATTTCTATTTTTCATTTCATTTTTTTATTTTTAGTCTATTTTCCTTTATGATTCTTATTATATTTTCCAAGACTTATCTTTTATATTTTGAACCATATTTTAGTTTTTATAATTCTTCCTAATCGAGTAACCCCTTAATCTTCTTCCACAGTTGTGTTTATTTTTCTTAGTAGTTGCTTAGAATCATACACTTCACTTTATATCTACAATTTCGTGTTCACTATTCCACGGATTTCATCCAAAATTCAGGAAGTTTCACTTCTCTCCCTCTCTTATGATATTCTTATATTGTCATTATCTATGTTGGTACATTGAGGACAATGTACATCTTAAGTGTGGGGAGGTTAATTATATTATTATTAGAAGATCCCTGAATTATATCTTTTTAAGTAAATTTTCTCATATTACTATTAGAATAAAATATTTATTGATTTATGATTTTTATTGATATGTTTTGGATTAAGTCATAGGTAATTATGCATTGATGGTTTAAACTTTAAGACATTAGAGAATCAAGCATGATAAGTCTATTTTCAGAATTAAAAATTTGTTAGGTTGTTTCCGTAAATTTGAATATTACTTTGAAGTTTGAAATTTGCAAGTTTGACATCAAAAACCATAAATTTTGTGAGATTTTAAGCCTTTATGAGCATACACTTTTCTTGCTCATTTTATTATTAGTTATGAGTGTGTCAATATTGATTTGTTATTTTAGAACTTGCCTCGATTATGCATGTCAAGACCACACCTTTGATTTGATATACTGATATGATAAAGACACCTAGGTTTTAACCCACTTATTCCATTAAAAGCCTACATTCATAATTAACCCTTAGTGAACCCCATTGATCCTAATAAACTGTTTCTTGATCTACCCTTAATATTAACCCAAAACTCATTCTTTTTTATTCATTAAGAATTTTTCCTATTTGATTTGATCAGTTGCCTAACTATGTTCTTTATTTCAGTTGTTAAATTCTTTCTTATTATTGTATATGAACAAAAAAAAGTTCATTTATTAGTTCTATTTATTTGAGCTCAAACAGTTAATTTCATATTTTGAGAAGAAGCTCGTGTTATTATTGATAAGTTTTTAATTAATGTAATTATTCAGTATTAATTTATTTCTCTAGTTAGGTAAATTGTCAATTCAATCTCAATTTTAACCCTTTAATTCAGCCTTTATCCACACCTTTAACCCAAGCCCCATTACAACCCCTTTTCAAGACCTTTTGATTTATGTATCATCTCATTTTATAGTGGTGGAGATTTGATTTTCATGCAAGCCTATGGTAATAACTTTTCATGTTTGAGTTTTGAGTGCTTAATTTAAACCTTAAACACTTTGAGTGGTTTGAGTGAATCTTTAGTAAAGATGTCAATTCTTGTCGATTTTGAATCAAAGGTAATTATTCAGATAAGGGGAAAGACCTATTTTTTCGTGCTATAAAAATTTGTGACTTGGATTGTTTGAATCTTTAGGACTCTTTTATTTAAATTATCAAGGTATGAATTATTTTTGAATTATGATAAGACATTATTAATAAAAATTATGAATTAAGGAAGTTTAGTTTTAATTGTGAGTTGAGGATTTTGCTTGAGGACAAGCAAAGGCTTAAGTGTGGGGATATTTGATAGACCATAATTTATACATATTTTGACCCCATGCTCGGCTTATTTTTGGATGAATTTTAATTAGACTTGATGAATTCGATGCTCCTATTCCTTTAATTTCATGTTTTACACTCAGGAGAGATTAGGGAGTCGAAAAGAATGAGAAACGGGCTAAAAAGGTACAAAATGGCCTACCTCAGAAATCAACACGGCCTGGACTATCGCATACGAACAGACCACATGGCCGTGTGTGACAAGCAGAATCAAACACGGCCTAAGCTATCGCACACGGGCGTGTCCCTAGCGAACCCAAGTCTAGTTCTATTCAGAAAAGACTACTTGTAGGCCAAGGAAAGTGCTCTAAAGCCTATATAAACACCCTAGGGGAGGACCTAAGGGGGGACAGAGAGTAGATTGCAGAGATTACTCGAAGGAAGCCGTCGGAATCATCTCAAAAGCTGATTCACTCCAAGATTGAAGATCTCTATCAAGTTCTTTAGAAGTTTTTGGGTTCTTTATGTCTTGTTGTTTCTTAATTCTATGATGTTTTCCTTTTACGTTATGAACTAAACTCCCTAAATACCTAGGGAGGATGAAACCTAGATGAATCTTATTATTTAATAAATCTGAATTACGTGATAAATACTTGTTCTTGTTCTTAATTATGTGTTCATAATCCTTGTTTTAATGTTTTCAGGAATATTAATTCAAGATTGATGTTCTTATTCAGTGGAGCAAAAGTCTCTGTTTAAGAGTAGATCCATCATAATTAAGCGAAGTTGATTGCAACCCTAGAAATAGAGCGACATAAATCTATCAGATTAGAGTCAAATATAATAGGGGAATCCATAGATCGAGTTAATGCGACGATAGGGGGTTTAATTAGAAAAAGATTTCAATTAATCAACCTAGAGTCAGTTGTTTTTAGTCTCAAAAGAGATATTAACATAATTTAGGGATTTCTACGGATCAAGTCAAACGAATAAATCATTTAATTCAGAGTCAGAATAATAAGTGAAGTCTAGGTGGATTCTTCCTCGGGTAATGTCCTTATCATTGGTTTATTCGATTATTTCTTCACTCTCTGTCGCGCTCATCGTTAATTAATTAGTTAGTTAAATTTTAAATGGAAACGAAATCCCTTAATTATTAGGCTAGATAAAAAAAAAATAGTTATTACTAATAATTTTAGTCCTTGAGGATATGATATTCCGGACTCACCAAAGCTATACTACTGTTCGATAGGTGCACTTGCCTTTGGCGAAATATTAGTTAGTTTCGAGCCCATCATTTACCAAATGAAAAAAATGCCCTTAATGACTCTTTCCTGAGATTTTTCCTTTCGATGTCCACTTTTGTCCATCTTAACATATAATGGTCTAATTGCTAAATAAGGACCTTTAGTAATTTTTATAATTCTATTTCATACTTAAATCTTCCAGGTTCTCATACTTTCTAATCTTTTCAATTTAGTCCTAATGGACAATTTTTTCATTAATTAATAAAATTTCTTCAAGAAATTTTCACAAGCCTTATAAAAATCATTAAAACATATATTTCTACTTCGGATTTGTGGTCTCGCACCACTATTCCGACTAGGCCCTAAATTGGGCTGTTACAAATCTTCTCCCTTAGAGATTTTCGTCCCCGAAAATCTTATCAGTGAAAAGGTTTGGGTACTGGTTCCTCATAGCCTCCTCGGGCACCCATGTAGCCTCTTCTACCCCATGTCTTTGCCGCAATACTTTCATTAGGGCTATACTTTTATTCCTTAACTGTTTGACTTATTGTGCCAAAATCTTTACCGGTTCTTCACCATAAGTCATGTCAGGTCAAATTTCAACCTCTGTCGGTGTAATCACATGTGAAGGGTCTGATCGATAACGACGTAACATACACACGTGAAACACATCATGAATCTTTTCCAATTCAGACGACAAAGCCAATCGATAGGCTACCGGCCCTATCCTCTCGGTGATCTCATATGGTCTGACAAAACGGGGACTCAATTTGCCTTTCCGGAAAAATCTAAGAACTTTCTTCCATAGTGACACTTTCAAGAATACTCTATCACCAACTTGATACTCAATTTCTTTCCTTTTTAAATCCGAGTAAAATTTTTGTCTGCCAGAAGCAGCCTTTAAACAATTTCGAATCACTTTCACCTTCTCTTTGGTTTATCTAACCAAATCAACTCCGTGGATCTGGTTTTCCTTAAGTTCAGTCCAATGTAAAGGTGCTCGACACATACGCCCATACAAAGCCTCATAAGGCGCCATTTTCAAGCTTAACTGAAAACTGTTATTGTAGGCGAATTCCACCAAAGGTAAGTATTTTTCCCAGCTGCCTTGAAACTCAAGAATACAACATCAAAGCATATCTTCAAGTACTTGTTTTAACCTCTCCAACTGACCGTCGGTTTGGGGGTGAAAAGCGGTACTAAAACTCAACTTTGTACCTAAGGCCTCTTGCAACTTCTTCCAAATTCTAGACGTAAATCTTGGATCTCTATCTGATATAATGGATAATGGTACTCCATGAAGTCTCACAATCTCTGAGATATACAGGTTTGCCAGCTTCTCAAGTGAGTAGAACCATGACCCATACTCAGCTAGAATAGAACCATCCTCTGACAAGGTCATCCAAGTATTCAAAGCCCTTAATGCAAATAGTGATTTTTTACTCAAAGCATTGGCGACTACATTCGCCTTTCCAGGATGGTAATCAATCACTAACTCATAATCCTTTATCAACTCAAACCATCTTCGTTGCCTTAAGTTTAATTCCTTTTGAGCCATCAAGTACTTTAAACTTTTGTGGTCGGTGAATATCCGACATCTTTCACCATACAAATGGTGTCTCCAAATCTTCAAATCAAACATAGTGACAGCCAACTCTAAATCATATGTCGGGTAATTCTTCTCGTGTGGCTTTAACTGTCTAGAGGCATATGCTATCACCTTGCCTTTTTGCATAAGTACACAACCTAATCCATTTAAGGATGCATCGATGTAGATCACAAACTCTTTTCCCGGCTCAGGTTGCACTAGAATTAGAGCCTCATTCAACAATGCTTTTAGTTTCTCGAAGCTCTGTTGACACTTTTTTTTCCACTCAAACTTCACATCTTTTTGCAATAACCTCGTCATTGGAGTAGCTATCATGAAAAATCCCTTAATGAACCGTCGGTAATAGCCAGCTAGGCCCAAAAAAATTCTAACCTCAGATACAATGTGCCCCAAAAATGTGCCCCAAAAATCCAACCTCTTTGAACCAAAACTCACTTTTGCTAAACTTAGCATACAACTGATTATCTCGTAAAATTAGAACCAAAACCGTCCTCAAGTGTTCGGCATGTTCATTCTCATCACAAGAATAAATCAGTATATCATCAATAAAAACCACGACAAACTTATCCAAATATGGCTGAATCATTAAATCCATAAACATTGCAGGGGCATTTGTTAACCCAAATGGCATGACTAAAAATTCATAGTACCCATACCTCGTTCGAAAAGCAGTCTTAGGCACGTCTGAGTCTTTTACTCTCAACTGGTAATATCTTCACCTCAAGTCTATCTTGGAAAACACAGTGGCTCCCTTCAATTGATCGAACAAATCATCAATCCTTGGCAATTGATACTTGTTCTTCACTGTTACCTTATTAAGTTGCCGGTAATCTATGCATAATCTCATGGATCCATCTTTCTTTTTCACAAATAATACTGGAGCACCCCATAGAGAATAACTTGGTCTTGCAAAACCTTTGTCCATCAACTCTTACAGCTGTGCCTTCAATTCCTTCAACTTAGTCGGAGCCATTCTGTATGGAGCAATTGATATAGGTGCCATATCAGGAGCTAACTCGATGCCAAATTTAACCTCTCTAACGGGAGGCAACCTTGGCAATTCTTCTGGGAATACATCTGGGTACTCACATACTATTGGCACTGGTTCAATCTTTAACTCAGTTTCATTAGCATTCATAACGAAAGTAAGATATGCTTCATACCCCTTTCTTACATACCTCTGAGCAGACATATGAGAGATCACTACAGGCGATCTGTCTTGTTCATCTGATTCAACGCGAAGAGTGTTCACATTTTCACATCTTAATGCAATGTATTTCTTTCCACAATTTACTGTCACATCATGCGTGTTTAACCAGTCCATACCAAGAATTATATTGAATTCATCAAATGGCAATAGCATGAGATTTGCCTTAAAATAATGACCTCTAATCATCAATAGGCAATCTTTGCACACCTTATCAACTAATACACTTTTGCCTAAAGGATTGGACACTTTTATAACGAATTCTATGGACTCTACAGGCATGCTCATGCTATATACTAATTTCAAGCAAATGTATGAATGGGTAGACCCCAGATCAATTAAAGCAACAACATTAGTATCATGGAGAGAAAATGTACCCGTAATTACATCAGGGGATGACACCTCTTCGCGAGTGCGAATGACGTAAGTCTTTGCAGGCGCTCTTCCCTCAGATCTGGTAGCCTGCTCTTTGGTGTATTCTTACTACTCGTTCCACTTCCTGGGTTTCTCTGTTGTCTTACTCTAGTAGTGATTCCCGATCTCACACTCTGAATTTTCTTTTTCTCAACCATCTCAGGGCATTCTCTGATAAAATAGTCTTGGGAACCACACTTAAAATAGGCCCTCTCATGGGCTCAGCACTCATCGGGATGATGTCTGCCACATTGTGGACATTCTGGTCTATTTGGTCGGGTGTTCCCAACACTAGCAACTGAGGTAGTTTGAGCTTTAATCCCTGAGTACTGCCTGCTCTTACTTTTATTTGAAAACCCAGCGGAAGTAGCTGATCGGCTAGGGAAATCTCTTGACTTTTTAGACGAGGATTGAAATGACTTATTCAACTGTCTCTTTCTTGAGTCATGAGACTCCATCTCATATTTTCTTTTCTCTTTAACCAATTCCTCGGCTTTACAAGCTCGATCCACGAGCACAACAAATTCCTTCAACTCGAAGACACCAACAAACAACTTAATGTCTTTATTTAGTCTATCCTCAAACCTCTTACACATGATAGCCTCAGTGGACACACATTTCCGAGCATATTTGCTGAGAGTTACGAACTCAAGCTCTTACTCAGTTACTTTCATCTTACCTTGTTTCAATTCAAGGAATTCCTTTCTTTTCTGGTCGATAAACCTCTGACTAATGTACTTCTTCCTGAATTCTTCTTGGAAAAATTCCTACATGATCCTTTCCCTTGGTACAACCGACACAAGGGTATTCCACCACTAATATGTAGAATTTCTTAAGAGAGAAACTACACACTTAATGCACTCTTCAGGTGAGCATGATAACTCATCAAATACCCTGATGGTATTCTCAAGCCAAAACTCTGCCCTTTCCGGATCATCATCTTTACTAGCCCAGAATTCCTCTGCTCCTTGTTTCTAGATTCTGTCAACCAGAGGCTTTTCTCTTCTTACCACTTCTACCACTTGAGGGGCTACAGGGGTAGATTGAGGAATAGGCGGGGGTGGAGGGGGTTGTGCATTTGGGTTCGTACGAACGAACTCCGTATACCATGCATTCATCATGTAGAGAAAGGCTTCCCTAGCCTCTGCTCCTCCTCTCTGACTCACAGTAGTAGGTCTACATTCATTCTCATTCGGCACCGTCCCTTCGGCAGGAGTCGGTGCATTGCTTTCTACATCATCCGCTAAAGCTCTTTCGGGATCCATTTACTATATGAAAACACAATTTAAATTGTCAAGAGTCGTCAACTATCATTATATGAATACTCTTATGTATGGCATGTAGAGCTAGACCCAAACTTACGCTACGTTTGTCCGAGAATCAACAAAACCATAGCTCTGATACCACTAAATGTAACACCCCTTACCCGTGTTCGACGCTGAGATAGGATCCGAGGCATTACTAGACTTTACCTTACCTGAACTTGTAGTATTGGGCTAAAAAGTTTCTTTCCAACTTAAAACCATTTCTTTTTAGTCATAACATACACATTATGGGCCTATGAGGCCTTAAACTTACTTCCGAAAGGTTTGAGAGTTCAACCAACAACTTTTACTTTCTTAGAAAATTTTTGCCTAAACAGGGGTCACACACCCGTGTGACATGGGACATACCCGTGTGGGCCGACCGTATGGTTTCACATGCCCATGTCCCTAGCCCATGTGGAATTTATTTTCTTTTAAACCTACAAGCATTTTCACACAGCTAGATACGCGCCCGTGTCTATAACCCGTGTCCTTCACACGGCCTAGATATGCCCGTGTCCTCCACCCGTGAAGCTCTCTGTTTATGACATCATCAAACCTTTAAGAGCACACGGCCAGAGCACACGCCTTTGTGCTGACCCGTGTGATAAATCATATTCTTGTAAGTTGATGTAGGGGACACACGACCTATTAACACACCCATGGGGCTGGCCGTGTGTCACACATAGCCTAGACACAGGCCCGTGTGCCTACCTGTGTGGACAACTAGAGGCTATTTTCCAAGCCTTTTTGCCACCCTAAAACATAAACTCATTCATTCCACATTTTACTCAATAAATTGCATGAACTTTCATTTCATTATACTCATCATCATTAAAATATGAACTTGACAAATATTGGCCAATTCACAATGGCCATTTACAAAAATGAGTATAAAATATTAGTAACCAACCCGTTGGCCTTCAAATATGACATGACACAAAATGATCAAATTCTTATTCATGCCATACTCAAAAATAAATTAACTTTACTATACCAAAAGAATGATCAATAGTGTGACCCGAGCTCTGACGTTTTACGATCCCCGAGATAGCTTGGCAAAACTACAAGGAAAAGGGAAAAGAGAGAGGTAAGCATATAGCTTAGTAAGTTTGCATAAATTAAAGTAACAATATAATATCCATGGTGAAATCCGTTCATCTCATAGAGCAATAGCAACTCAAGTATTCAAGTACTTAGGCATACTTACTCATGCTTACTCTTACCCATCACATATCACAATAGGGTTTCTAAACTCGTTATTTTACTCATGGTACCTGTATCACTTCATCACATAATTTAGCACTAATTCTAACTTAAACATAAACTTAAATTATTATCATTCTTACATAAATGGAATTCAATGCTATCCTTGTATAACTTAGCTCTAAAACATCTTTACTTACTTAGCTCCTTTTTATCTTTATATGCTTAGCTCTTTTCCCCGTTGAACTATTCAAAATATCAGAGGATAGTTAATATCATCATACATGTATCTTGATGCCAAAGCCATATCCTAGATATTGTCCTACATAGGATCACCTCTCGATGTCGATGCCATATCACAGATATGGTCTTACACAGGTCCTACATTCGGTGCCGATGCCATGTCCCAAACATGGTCTTATACGAGACCTTTCTTATCTCATATGGTGACATAGGTATCCTTGTTATTTTGAGTCCACAACCAGGACTTCCACTTGACATATTCTCATTTAAATCTCAACAAAGCATCATAAATCAACCTCATGGAATATGTATATGTTTGTCTTAAAATAAAATAATTACAAGTATGATTACATTGTATAACTTTAATTTCATACAAACTTACCTCGATACTCACTATATATGTAGATGTGCAATTTAGTCCAACACCTTGTGATCATTGTTTTGTCGAGTTTTAAAATTTATAAAAGAGAATCATCGAACCCGGAAACTAACTCTGACAACGATTAAAGGCAAGTGTACCTATCGAACAGTAGTATAGCTTAGGCAAGACTGGATTGTCGAACCCAAAGGAACTAAAAGTATTAATACTAACTTTCTTTTTATTATTTAGCCTTAAAAATAAAGTGAAGTTGTTTTAATCTAAATTAACGACGACTAAGCTAAGGAAAAAGATAAAAAGAACGAATTGGGAAATAACTTCAAGAAAAAAACTCAGTTGATCACGACGATACCCTCAGGAAGATTCTACCTAGACTTCACTTGTTATCTAACCCTAAATCATATGATTTATTTACTTAGCTTGATCCGTAGGACTCCCTAACTTATATTAAACCCTCTCTCGAGGCGAATAACGTCTAACCCTAGGTTAATTAGTGGAACTCTCGTTCTCTTATAATAACCCCCTAGAATAACAGTAAATCGATCTATGGATTCCCATATTAGGTTTCACCCTAATCCGAAAAAATCTCGTCACCCTATCTCTAGGCGTTCTAGATCTACTATTAAGCTGGGTCTATTCCTCTTCCACCTAAGCACATCAGATTTGGATTAAGCATGCACAATTAAGAACAAACTAAGTATTTATATAATTCGAAAATCAAATAATAATATTTATCTAGGTTTCATCCCCTTCAGGTATCTGAAGGGTTTAGTTCATAATGAATAAAGAAAACATCTCAAGAGAAAAGATAAAACAAAACATAAGAAAATCTTAAAACTCTCTGAAGGAATTGAAGGAGAATTCCGCCGTCTTGAGTATAATTCTGACTTCTTGGGATGGATCAACTGGCTAACTTCAAATGATTCCCACAATTTTCACCTTTCCGGCTTGGCTCCTTTGCCCAGCTCGACGCCTCTCAATGGTGGCACTTAGGGGATATATATAGGCTCCTTGGAATGCGATTCTTTCTCCCTAAGTATCATTTTTCGACTGAAATTTCTCTTTCCAGCGACAGAGACACGGCCATGGCACACACCCGTGTGGATCAACTTTAAGCCGTGTTTGGATTTCTAATTTGAGGCATGGCCATGTAAGTCGGGGTTGAGGTCGTGCTCTAGGTGATCAGCGAGGCACGGCCGTGTGGGCTTTGGGCCAGGCCATGTCGATTTCATGCTAAGGCCCAATTACTCCGTTTTAGGCCCGTTTTATGTTCTTTTTCATCCTCGAATGCTTTTCTGGGTATAAGACATGAAAAGAAAGGATTAAAAGCACCTTTTTATATGAAACGAGGCTTAAATCATCCAAAAGCATACTAAATGTGGGACTAAAATATGTTACTTTTACAGTTTATCAAATACCCCCACACTTAAGCTTTTGCTTGTCCTCAAGCAAAATTTTCAACTTACAATTAAAACGAACTTTCCATAATTCATAATTCCTACTGACAATGCCTTATCATAATTCATAGATAATTTATACATGGATAATTCAACTTAAAGCTTCCTAAAGATTCAAATAAGATAAGCCATGTATTTATAGCATAAAAACATAGGTGTCTTCCCTTATCTGAATAATTACCTTTAATTCAAAACTGACAAGGATTAACATCCTCACAAAAGATTCACTCAAATCACTCAAAAAGTGTTTAAGGTTCAAAGTCAAAGAATCACTCATAAGTCAAACTTGAAAAGTTAATCCCATAGGCTTGCCTGAAAATCACCACTATAAGATGAGATGATAAACAGATCAAAAGGTCTTTGTCAGGGTTGTAACGGGGCTAGGGTTAAAGGTGTGGATAAAGGTTGAATTAGAGGGTTAGAATCGAAATTGAGTTGACAAGTTACCTATCTAGAAAAATTAAACTGATAATTACATCAATTGAAAATTTACAATACTAATAATACTAGCTTTTTCTTTTGATAATTTGACTTTAACCGTATAAGCTCACTGTTCATAATACTAATATGGAATATACTTTGATATATATATATTAAGAACAAACTATAAATGACTTTAACAAATGAAATATAGAACATAGTTAGGTAACTGCTAAAAATCAAATCTCGACAAAAAGGGTAATTAGAAGGATGGTGATAACAAATACAAAGGGTTTTGGGTTATATTAGTGGGTGATTCAATAAAAAGGGTTGTTAGGCTCAACGGGTGTTCACTAGGGGTTAATTATGAAGGTAGGCTTTTTAGTGGAGTAAGTGGGTTAAAACCTAAGTACCTTTATCATCTTTTTGTATCAAATCATAACTGTGGTCTTGACATGTATAATCAAGGCAAGTTCTAGAATAACAGTTCATAGTTGACACACTCAAAATCAAAAAGTGAGCATGAAAAGGAATATATGCTCTATAAGGCTCAAAATCTCACAAAAATTATGGGTGTTTTTGACATCAACCTTGTAAATTTCAAATTTCAAGATAACATTCAAATCCAAGTTAACAACCTACAATTTTAAATTTTTGAAAATTAGACTTATCATGCTTGATTCCCTAGTATTCTTCAAATTTAATTATCAAAGCACAATTAACTATGACTTGTTCAAAAACATGTCAATAAAAATCATAAATTATTAGAAATTTCATCCTACTTAGTAATATGAGGAAATTACTTAAAAACAAGACTAAATTCAGGGATTTGAGAATAATGCAGAAAGTTAGGTACTTTTATCCTTAGGGTTTGAGAATAATGAAGAAAGTTAGGCATTTTCTCAAAATAATTATTCACCCCCCACACTTAAGATGTACATTGCTCTCAATGTACAAAGATAGATAATAACATTTAAGGGATAAATCAAAAGAGAAATGGGAAGAATTACTCCCTGAGTTTTGGATGTTTTCCCGGAGGAGTGTCTTTGGTGGTGGTGATGGTCAGTCTGGATGACGAACCTGCGCTAGATGAAGAAATTGGGTAGCGCTCTAAGAAGTAGCCAGGAATTATTAAGACCTAATTAAAATAAACTAAGTATATAGTTAAAGATAAGAAAGATAAAGAAAGAGGAAACAAAATGTAAACAAAATGAAAATCAAAGATAAATGGACCGTAGAGTCCTTATTCTTGGATGGTTCCCGAGGTGGGTGTGACCTCTAAGGCTGGGGATATGCTGGCGGTGGCGGAAGTGGCGTGATTCCCTAGTAGCCTGATGAACCTGACACTACGAAACTAAATTAAGTTAAACTAAATTAAGCATAAGATTGTCAAAGAAAAGGAGAATGAAAGGAAATAGAAATGAAAAATAGAAACTAAATGGTCTCAAAGACCTTTCGCCTGTTGGTTGGATGAAGTTGCCGGCATGAACTCATGTAAATCATCTTCCTTTAAGGAGGTTGGCCTTTTACGCTTCTTCGACATGTTGTATGATGGCTCAAGGATCTAGAGTTTTGGTAAATGGAGTGAGAAGTCTGAGAGGAAGAAGGGGAAAGAGAGAGGCAAGATGAAATTAGATGGGGGGAAGGGAAGGGCTGTGGGGTTTAAATAGGAGTTCAAATTTGCCATTTCTCCACGGTCATGGTCCGAGGCCGTTTTGATTTACACAGTAGCCTCGCACGGCCGTGTGTTGGAGTGTGTTGTTACCCCATGCCCATGCTTTGGAAGTCAGTATGTAGGCACGGTTCAGTGGCACGGGCGTGTCGATCCCATGCTCGGTAAGTTAGTAGCTTCACACGGTTGTAAGCCACGGGAGTGTTTTAGTCGTGCTATGTAAGTCAGTAGCTTCACACGTTCGAGGGGCATGGTCGTGCCATTTTGTCGGTGCCCGTGGGGGAGAGTGGTTGGATCCGTGATGTCGGGAAGTGGTTGAACTGGTTTGCACGGCCTCTGTTATGTCAGTACGAAGATTTTGGTGGTCCACACGGCCACAGACACGGCAGTGTGTAAGACCGTGTGGCCTGGAAATCTACACTTCTGGTTAGTTTAAAAAGAAAAAGAAAAAGGGAAAATAAAGTAAAATGAAAATAAATGCAAAAATAAGTAAGGTTAGTGCTTGGGTTGCCTTCCGAGAAGTGCTTGTTTATAGTCTTAAGCTAGACTGTCCCTGTACTGGAAGATTTTTAGGGAGGTTTAAAGGTTTGGATATCTTCCCTCATACTTACAGTTTTATTTTCTTGATTAAATTCAAATTGGGAAGTGTTTACCTTAGAAGTGTCGAATGTTGGGGTGCTCACCTTGATTGTCCCGTGTGGGAATACATTAATTACCTTGAAAGATATTTCTTTATTCGTAATAGGATCAGGAGGAGATGTTTGTGAGTCTGCTGTGGTGGTGTGATGATCTGATTTATCTAGTTGTACCTGGTTTCCTATTTTGGAGTGGTTTGATGTTCGTACGAGTTCTTCTGGGTGCTCCTTCGACTTTACTTTGTGTGACTCAGGTTCTTCCTTGAAGTGTGTTTTCCACTCGTCTAAGTCATCAGTTTGAATCCTTTGTTCCTCGTGAGTTATTTCTTTCTAGGCACCAAACTGAGGATTAGATTCAATCATGTCCTTTTTCGATGGTTCCTGAAAAAAGAGGTTAATCGAATGGTTATCAATAGATTTTTCTTTCTCACCTTGGTCATTCGATGTTCTAGCTAAGTCGAGAGCTTGAAGAGTGGCTGCCTCATTACCTACACAAAGTATGAGTTCTCCTGTAGCAACACCAATTTTAGTCTTGGCAGTCACTAGAAAAGGTCTTCCTAAAATTAAAGGGATCGAATTGTCCTCATCCATGTCTAGAACAACAAAATCTACTGGGAAAACAAATTTATTGATCTTTACGAGAACATCTTTGATAATGCCCCTAGGAATTCTAACATTTTTATCAGCTAATGGAATACTCATCCTAGTTTGTTTGGGCTTCCTTAGACCTAGTCGTTTAAACAATGTATAAGGCATGACATTTATACTTGCCCCTAAATCAGCTAAGGCATTATCAATAGTTATACTAC
Organism: Gossypium bickii; assembly: GCA_025503065.1. NCBI lineage: Eukaryota > Viridiplantae > Streptophyta > Magnoliopsida > Malvales > Malvaceae > Gossypium > Gossypium bickii. The sequence continues at coordinate 106,706,983 of CP106710.1, read as the reverse complement.
CAATTAAACATGGAATTGTAAAACTCCTTGGATCTTTTAATTTCTGTGGTAGTCTATTTTGTAGAATTGCTGAGCACTTTGCGTTTAGTTCCACATGTGGCTCTTCGTCTAATTTGTGTTTGTTTGTCAAGAGCTATCTTAAGAACTTTCTTGAATTTGGCATCTGAAAAAGGGCTTCAAGAAGTGGTAAGTTAATATGTAATTTCTTTAAAAGTTTAAGAAACTTACCAAACTGTTCCTCTGTATCGTCTCTTTTTAATGCTTTGGGATAAGGTATGTGAGGTTGGTACACCTTGATTACCGGTTTCAACTTTTCTTGTGTTACCTCTAATTTACCTTTGTCTACCTTGTTTTCTGGTATTGGGTTGGGTTCATCTAACCCTTTACAGTCCTGAGCTGTGATGGCTTGAATTTGTTCCTTAGGGTTAATCTCGGTGTTACTTGGTAGACATCCTTGTGGTCGTTCTGACATCAGCTTTGCGAGTTGTTCGACTGCATTAGTGACTTTTTTGACTGACTTAGTAATATCTCCGATTCGACTCTCATTACTTTTAATTATTCTCTCAGTTTTTTGGGAACGTTTTTCCGTGTCTGCCGTAAATTTTGTCAGCATCTCCTCGAGGGTTGGCTTCTTCTCTTGTGGATAGGGCTGATTTTGAAAGTTTTGAGGAGGTTGTTGCCTTTGATTCCCTTGATTTCCTTGACCTCCCCATGAAAAATTTGGGTGGTTCCTCCAACCTGGATTGTAAATATTACTATATGGATTATTATTGGATCTGAAATAGTTACCTATATAGTTCATCTATTCGCTCTCTGCTTCCGATTGGTAGGGTGGGTACTCAAGATTCGCCACAGTTCCCCTTGCGTTGCACTGTATTACTGGATGTACCTGCGAAGAACACAAATTATCAAGCTTTTTATTCATTATCTCCATCTGTGTTGATAGCATGGTCACAGTGTCTATGTTGAAAGCTCCGACGGATTTTTTCAGTTTCGTCCTTGTAACTTGCCACCGATAATTATTCAGTGACTTTAATGAACTCATAAGCTGCTTCAGGGGTTTTGTTGTTCAGGGTTCCTTTGGTGGCCGAGTCGATTAGTTGCCTCTTTGAGGGGTTTACACCGTTATAGAATGTTTGGACTTGTAGCCACAAGGGTAAATGGTGTGGACACCTTCTCAAGAGATCCTTGTATCTCTCCCATGCATCATATAATGTCTCTAAATCCATCTGCACAAAAGAAGAGATATCATTCCTTAATTTGGCCGTTTTGGCCAGTGAGAAATATTTCAATAAAAAGTTTTCGGTCATTTGTTCCCATGTGGTGATTGACCCTCGTGGTAACGAGTTCAACCACTGTTTGGCTTTATTCCTTAATGAAAAGGGAAATAACCGAAGGCGTATGGCATCATCAGAAACGCCATTTATTTTGAAGGTATCACAAAACTCTAAAAAGTTAGCTATATGAGTATTTGGATCTTCGTCTTGCAAACCATCAAATTGAACAAATTGTTGATTCATTTGTATTGTGTTAGGCTTTAATTCAAAATTATTAGCAGCTATAGCGGGCCTAACAATACTCGATTTTTCTCCTGTTAAAAGTGGTTTAGCATAATCAAACATAGTACATGGAGCATTGCGTTCCCCCACATCATGGGGTTGTGGAATATTCTCGTCCATCCCTTCAGTAGGATTGGATCTGCCTTCTTAATTTTCCTCTGTGTAATTTAGGGCTCGCCTAATTTCTCTGTGATTCCTACGAGCGGTTGCTTCAATATCACTATCGTATACTAACGGTCCTCTCGGGTTCCTTCTAGTCATAAACTAGAGGTTCCTAAAAAGAAAAGAACGAAAGAAAAATTAGCAAAATTAAAATTTAACCTAAAAACAAAAATAAATTGCTGAATATAAAAATAATGGCTAAAGCAATAAAAATAGAGTTTTCTTAATATTTTAGTTCCCCGGCAACGGCGCCAAAAAATTGATCACTGTTTTGTCGAGTTTTAAAATTTATAAAAGAGAATGATCGAACCTGGAAACTTACTCTGACAACGATTAAAGGAAAGTGTACCTATCGAACAGTAGTATAGCTTAGGCAAGACCGGATTGTCGAACCCAAAGGAACTAAAAGTATTAATACTAAATTTATTTTTATTATTTAGCCTTAAAAATAAAGTGAAGTTGTGTTAATCTAAATTAACGATGACTAAGCTAAGGACAAAGATAAAAAGAACGAATTGCGAAATAACTTGAAGAAAAAAACTCAATTGATCATGGCGATACCCTCAGGAAGAATCCACCTAGACTTAACTTGTTATCTAACCCTGAATCATATGATTTATTTACTTAGCTTGATCCGTAGGACTCCCTAACGTATATTAAACCCTCTCTCGAGGCGAATAATGTCTAACCTTAGGTTAATTAGTGGAACTCTCGTTCTCTTATAATAACCCCCTAGAATAGCAGTAAATCGATCTATGGATTCCCATATATTAGGTTTCACCCTAATCCGGCAAAATCTCATCACCCTATCTCTAGGCGTGCGATCAACTCCGCTTAATTACGCTAGATCTAGGTATTAAGCATGCATAATTAAGTACAAACTAAGTATTTATCATATAATTCAAAAATCAAATAATAAGATTCATCTAGGTTTCATCCCCTTCAGGTATCTGAGGGGTTTAGTTCATAATGAATAAAGAAAACATCTCAAGAGAAAAGATAAAACAAAACATAAGAAATTCCTAAAACTCCCTGAAGGAATTGATGGAGAATTCCACCGTCTTGAGTATAATTCCGACTTCTTGGGATGGACCAACTGCCTAACTTCGAGTGATTCCCACAATTCTGACCTTTTCAGCTTGGCTCCTTGGCCTAGCTCGATGCCTCTCAATGGTGGCACTTAGGGGATATATATAGGCTCCTTGGAATGCGATTCTTTCTCCCTAAGTATCCTTTTTTGACTGAAATTGCTCTTTCCAGTGACAGGGACACGGCCATGGCACACTCCTGTGTGGATCGACTTCAAGCCGTGTTTGGATTTCTAATTTGAGGCACGACCGTGTAAGTCAGGGTTGAGGCCGTGCTCTAGGTGATCGGCGAGGCAAGGCCGTGTGGGCATTGGGCCAAGCCGTGTTGATTTCGTGTTAAGGCCCAATTACTCCGTTTTAGGCCCGTTTTATGTTCTTTTCGTCCTCGGGCGCTTTCCTGCGAATAAGACATGAAAAGAACGGATTAAGAGCACCTTTTTATATGAAACAAGGCTTAAATCATCCGAAAGCATACTAAATGTGGGATTAAAATATTTTACTTTTACAGTTTATCACCTTGTTCTTACCTCAATTTCAATCCGAGCTTCGTTTTTCTTGATTATCAAGCTTGAAAGTTGAAAAAAACCCTAGCTATGACTTCCTTGTGATTTTCGGCCAAGAGGGAGGAAGATGGACATGATTTTTGGCTTTATTTTCCCTTTTGATTCTTTTATTTACCAAATGACAAAAATGCCCTTAATGACTCTTTCTTGAGAATTTTCTTTCCAATGTCCACTTTTGTCCATCTTAACAAATAATGATCCAATTGCTAAATAAGGATCTCTAGTAATTTTTATAATTTTATATTTTACTTAAATCTTCTAGAATCCAATACTTTCTAATCTTTGCAATTTAGTCCGAATGGACAATTTGTTCACTAATTAATAAAATTTCTTCAAGAAATTTTCACACAATCATGCAAGCACCTCATAAGCCTTATAAAAATCATTAAAACATATATTTCTAATTCAGATTTGTGGTCTCACACCACTATTCTGACTAGGCCCTAAATCGTGTTGCTACAGTTCTATATTTACGACCATACAAAGCCTCGTACGGTGCAATTTTTACTTAACTGATAACTGTTACTTATGCGAATTTGACTAGTGGAAATTATTTCTTTTCCAATTGCCTTCGAATTCTAAAACATAGCACCCAAGTATATCTTCAAAAATTTGAATCATATGTTCAGATTGACCATCTATCTAGAATGAAATGCGGTACTAAAATGTAACTGCGTACCCAAAGCTTCTTGTAACTTGTTCCAAAATCGGTTTATAAACTGTGGATCTCTATCAGAAATAATAGAAACTGGCACATCATGTAATCTAACAATCTTAGAAACATATAAGTCAGGCAATTTATTAAGTGAGAAATCCATTCATACTAGGAATAAATATGCAGACCTCGTCAAACGATCGACGATTTTTCCATTTCCATTTCGGTCGTCACAGACTGTAACAGTGATAAACCATAAAAGTCACATATTTTAAGCCCACATTTAGCATGCTTTTGGATGATTTAAGCCCTGAATTGTGTAATTTGGTGCTCTTAATCCTTTGTTTTCATGTTTTATACTCAAGAGAGCACCGGATGATGAAAAGAACGAAAAACGGGCCAAAAACGAAGTAAATGGGCCATAACACGAAATCCACACGGCCTGGCCCAAGACCACACGGCCGTGCCCCATTCAACAGGTTCAAACACGGCCTGGCCACGACTTACACGGGCGTGTGCCATGGGCGTGTCCCTGTCGCAGGAAAGAAGAGTTTCACTTGGATTTGGATACTTAGGGGCAAAGAAACATATTCAGAAGCCTATATAAACACCCTAAGTATGACCAGAAAGGGGGGAACCCAAGGGTTTAGTCAGGGGGCGTCCGACTAGGCTAGAGAAGGCAGATTTGTGGAGAATTACTCGAAGATAGCCAGTTGATCCATCTCAATAAGCCGAAATTATACTCAAGATGGAGGATCTCTCCTTCAATTCCTTCAGGGGGTTTTAGGGATTTCTTATGTTCTGTTTTATCTTTTCTTTTGAGATGTTTTCTTTTATTGTTACGAACTAAACCCTGAGATACCTGAGGGGGATGAAACCTAAGATGAATCTTGTTATCGTTTGCTGAACTATATGATAAATATTTGACTTGTTCTTAATTATGTGTTCTTAATTCTTGTGTTGATATTTCCAGGATATTAATTCAAGTGTGATGTGCATAGGTGAAGGAGCAAAAGTCCCTGCCTAAGAGTAGATCTAGCATAATTAAGCAGAGTTGATCACGCGCCTAGAGATAGGGTGACGTGATTTTGCTGGATTTTAGAAAGAGATTTCAATTAATCAACCCAGGGTTAGACGTTAGTCACCTCGAGAGAGGATTAATATAACTTAGGGAATCTTACGGATCAAGTTAAATGAATAAATCGTATGGTTCAGAGTTAGATAACAAGTGAAGTCTAGGTGGATTCTTCCTTGGGTGTCGTCTAAATCAATTGGTTTTTCTTCCAAGCTATTTTCACAATTTCATTCATCTTTGCCTTAAAGTCTTTAGTTTAGTTGTTAATTAATTTTAGATTAGATAAACAATTCCCCTAATTCTTAGGCGAAATAATAAAAAGAGAGTTAGTATTAGTACTTTTAGTTCCTTTGGGTTCGACATAGGTGCGCTTGCCTCAAATCGTCGTCATAGTTAGTTTCCAGGTTTGATCATTCTTTATATAAATTTTAATACTTTGACATCGCATAAAACAACAATCAAGTTTTTGGCGCCGTTGCCGGGGAACTAAAATATTAAGAACGCTTACTTTTTATTACTTTAGCCATATTTATTTTATTTTGCAATTTAATTTTATTTTTTTTTAGACTTTGCTAAATTTTCTTTTGTTCCTTTTAGGTACCTCTAGTTTATGACTAGAAGGAACTCGACAGGACCCTTACTCTACGACAGTGATATTGAAGGTACCATTCGTAGAAATCACAGAAAGATAAGGCAAAGCTTAAACGACATAGACAAAGAGCAAGAAGCCGAAATAAATACCACAGAAAAGATGGCTGAAAATAATCCGCCACCTCCAAGTGGCCGAACATCATGCTCCACGTACTATGTATGATTATGCTAAACCTAGTTTAACAGGAACTAAGTCTAGTATTGTTAGGCCTACTATTGCTGCAAATAATTTTGAACTGAAACCTAACACTATACAGATGATACAAGAGTTTGTTTAGTTTGATGGTTTGCAGGATGAAGATCCTAACACACACTTAGCAAATTTTCTATAATTCTGTGATACCTTCAAGATAAATGGCGTTTCTGATGATGCCATCTGTCTTCGGTTATTTCCCTTTTCTTTGAGGAATAAAGCCAAACAGTGTTTCCATTCTCTTCCACGAGAATGGGACCAAATGACCAAAAAATTTTTATTAAAATATTTTCCACCGACCAAAACGGCCAAATTAAGGAATGATATCTCTTCTTTTGTGCAGATGGATTTAAAGACACTTTATGATGCATGGGAGAGATACAAAGACTTGTTAAGGAGGTGCCCACACCACGTATTACCTTTGTGGCTACAGGTCCAAACTTTTTACAATGGTTGAACCCTTAACAAGGCAACTAATCGATTCAGCCACCGAAAGAACCCTGAACAACAAAACTCCTGAAGCAACCTACGAGTTTATAGAACAGATATCAATGAATAATTATCAGTGGCAAGTTACAAGGACAAGGCCAGCCAAAACAGCCAGAGTTTTCCACCTTAATGCAGTCACCGCACTATCAAATCAGGTAGAATTGCTACATAAAACGTTTGATGGTTTATACAGTTCTTCGCAGGCACATCCGGTTATGCAATGCGACACAAGTGAAGGAGTGGCGAATCCTGAGTACCTACCCTACGGATAGGGCATGGATAGCGAACAAATGAACTATATGGGTAATAATTTCTGACCTAACAATAACCTTATAGTAATACTTACAATCCAGGTTGGAAGAACCACCTAAATTTCTCATGGGGTGGTCAAAGAAATCAAAGGCACCAACCATCCCAAAACTTCCAACAACATCCCTACCCACACGAAAAGAAGCCGAACCTTGAAGAGATGCTGACAAACATCATAGCAGCCTCAGAAATACGGTCTCAAAATACAAAAACACGTTTCCAAAAGATAGAAACAAAACTTTAGGCATTGATACAAGAGTTCAAGGAATTCAGGCAACTTGCTAAGCAAATGTCAGAGAGACCATAGGGAAGACTACCAAGCAACACCGAAACTAATCTAAGGGAGCAAGTTCAAGCCATAACAGCTCAAGAAAGTTAAGGGTTAGACGAGCCTAATTCAAAGCAAAATAATACGGTAGAAGAAGATATGGTTGAGGTTAATAACAAACTGAAACCAATAATCAAAAAGTACAAACCTCGCATACCATATCCCCAAGAAATAACGAAAGACGATACAGAGGAACAGTTCAGTAAGTTTCTTAAACTTTTAAAGAAATTACATATTAACGTACCGTTTCTTGAAGCTCTTTCGTAGATGCCAGATTCTAGGAAATTTTTAAAGAAACTATTGACAGATAAGTGGAAGATAGACAATGAATCGCATGTGGAACTGAACGCAGTGTGCTCAGCAATGTTGCAAAATAAACTACAACCGAAATTAAAAGATCCAGGGAGTTTTACAATTCCATGCTTAATTGGTAGTTTATCTATCGATAATGTGTTAGTTGATTTAGGGGCAAGCATAAATGTCATGCCTTATAAATTGTTTAAACAACTAGGTCTAGGGAAACCCAAACAAACTAGGATGAACATCCAATTAGCTGATAAAACTATTAGAGTTCCTAGAGGTATAATTGAAGATGTACTCGTGAAAATTGATAAATTCATATTCCGAGTAAACTTTGTCATTTTAAACATGGATGAGGACAACACGATCCCCCTAATTCTAGGAAGACCATTCTTAGCAACTGCCAGAACTAAAATCGATGTTGATGTAGGTTAACTTATACTCTGTGTAGGTGACGAGACAGTCACTCTTCAAGCCCTCGATTCAGCTAGAACATCGAATAGCCAAGGTGAGAAAGTAAATTTTATTGATAACCATTCGGTTAACCCTTCTTTTTAGGAAACACCACAGCATGATCCTGATCCTAAACCCTGTGCTAACAAAGAAATAACTCATGAGGAATAAAGGATTCAGATCGATGAACTAGAAGAGGGGAAGAAGTATTTTAAAAGAGAATTAGGGATACACGAAGCAGAACCAAGGCCACCCTACAAGATAAACAAGTTCAAAATTGGAGATCAGGTATTGCTAGATAAAGCAGATCCACGAGTGTCCCCTCCTGACCCTAAAACCAGCAAGGATCCCTTTATGTTTTTCCGTACGGAACAGTCGAGGTAAGTAACCTATGTTTGGCACTTTGAAAATAAATGCCACCCATCTTAAACTCTATCATGATCATGGAACTACCAGCACAAGGAAGGACTTTCAACTCCTCAAACCACCATGAATATACAAATGAGAGGAGAGTCTAACTTAAGACTATAAACAAGCGCTTCTTGGGAGGCAACCGATTACTAACCCTATTAACTTCTGCATTGTTCATCTTTTTCATTTTATTTTATTCTCTCTTTATAACACCTAACTATAAACTAACCATAAATACAGAATTTCAAGCCACACAGCCTTACAGACAGCAGTGGCCATGGCTGTGTGGGTACAAAGAATCTCCGTACTGACATGGCAGAAATGGTACAAGTCAGAACAAATAAAATCTTCAAAGCACGGACTCCAACCACCGCACCACGGGCACTGACAAAACTCGTACGGCCGTGGTCGACACTGTTAGATCACACATGGGCGTGGCGACCTGAGCATGGGCGTGGGAAAAACGAGCAAAGCCCACCACGGCCGTGCGACATGGCTGTGTGAATCGACATGCCCACGATACACGGGCGTGTGAATGTACCAGACTTGAAAATTCTATTTAAACCACGCACCCCTCCCTCTTCTCACCCATTCAGCCCATTTAATTTTCCTTTTCTTTCTCAAAATTCTCCCAACTTTCCTTCTCTAACCCTTGCCCACAACCCTTGAGCTACACCAATGGAGATCAATCTACATAAGTTCATACCGGCAGCTTCATTCACTTGACAAGCCAAGGGTCTTTAAAACCATTTATCTTTTGTTTTACTTTTATCTTCTCCTTTATTTTCCTTCTCTTGGACTATCTTATGCTTAATTTAGTTTATTTTATCTTAGTTTCTTAGTGTTGGGTTCTAAAGGCTGTTTGGGAATCACGCCACTTCCGCCACCGCTAGCACCACCGCAGCCTTAGAAGTCACATCCACCTCGCGAACCATCCAACAATAATGACTCCTCGGTCCTTTCATCTTTCATTTTAATTTTATTTACATTTCTATTTTCTTTCTTTTTATCTTTCTTGTCTTTAATTATATATTTAGTTTATTTTAAATATGTATTAATAATTCATGGCTAATTCTCTACGAGCTCCCCAATTTCTTCATCTAACGCAGAGCTCGGTAGTAGCCACCACCCCTATCGACTTCCAACTCTAGGAAACCATCCAAATTCAGGAAGTTTCACCTCTCCCTCTCTCTTAAATTTCATATACATCTTTGTACATTGAGGGCAATGTACATCTTAAGTGTGGGGGGTGAATATTTATTTCAAGAAAGTGCCAACTTTCTTCATTATTCTCAAATCCCTGAATGATATCTTGACTAAAAGTAAGTTTTTCATATTAAGATTAGAATGAAATTTCTTTAATTTATGATTTTTATTGAGATGTTTTGGATTAAGTCATTGATAATTGTGCATTGATGATTAAATTTGAAGGATACCAGGCAATCAAACATGATAAGTCTAATTTTCATTTAATTAAAAATTCTTCTAGGTTGTCTACCTAAATCTAATTATTACCTTGAAGTTTGAAATTTACAAGGTTGACATCAAAAAACCATAATTTTTTTGAGACTTTGAGCCTTTTAGATCATACATTCTTTTCCTTGCTCACTTTTTGATTATGAGTGTGTCAACATTGACTTGTTATTCTAGAACTTGCATCGATTATACATGTCGAGACCACACCTTTGATTTGATATACAGAGATGATAAAGGCACCTAGGTTTTAACCCACTCACTCCACTAAAGGCCTACCTTCACAATTAACCCCTAGTGAACCACGTTGATCCTAACAACCCTTTTTATTGACTCACCTACTAATATTAACCCAAAATCATTTGTATTTGTTATCACCATTTCTTGACTACCCTTTTTGTCGAGATTTGATGTTGAGCAATTTCCTAACTATGTTCTATATTTCAGTTGTTAAAGTTCTTTCTTGTTATTATAATGACTTGTTTAAAAAAAACGAAGTATATTCATTATTAGTTCTATAATTAAGTGAGCTTACATGTTTAAATTTTAAAATCTTGAAGAAAAAGCTCGTATTATTAGTTTTCAATTGATGTAATTATTTAGGAGTAGTTATATTTCTAGTTAGGTAATTTGTCAAGTCAGTCTCGATTCTAACCATCTAATTCAGCCTTCGTCCACACCTTTAACCCAAGCCCCGTTACAACCCTGTCAAATACCTTTTGACTTGTGTATCATCTCATATTATAGTGGTGGAGATTTGATTTTCATGCAAGCCTATGGGATTAACTCTTCATGTTTGACTTTTGAGTGCTTAATTCTGAACCTTAAAACACTTTGAGTGGTTTGAGTGAATCTTTAGTGAGGATGTCAATTCTTGTCAGTTTTGAATCAAAGGCAATTATTTACATAAGGGGAAACGCCTATGTTTTCGTGCTACAAATGTACGACTTTGATTGTTTGAGTCTTTAAAACTCTTTGAATTGAATTATCCATGTATGAATTATCTTTGAATTATGATGAGACATTGTTGGTAAATATTATGAATTAAGGAGGATCATTTTAATTGTAAGTTGAGAATTTTGCTTGAGGACAAGCAAAAGCTTAAGTGTGGGGGTATTTGATAAACCGTAAAAGAAACATATTTTAAGCCCACATTTAGCATGCTTTTGGATTATTTAAGCGCTGAATTATGTAATTTGGTGCTCTTAATCCTTTGTTTTCATGTTTTATAGTCAGGAGAGCACCAGATGATGAAAAGAACAGAAAACGGGCCCAAAACGAAGTAAATTGGCCATATCATGAAATCCACACGGCCTTGCCACGATTAGAGGGGCGCGTGCCATAGGCGTGTCCCTGTTGCAGGAAAGAAGAGTTTCACTCAGATTTAGATACTTAGGGGCTAAGAAACATATTCAGAAGCCTATATAAACACCCCAAGTATGACTAGAAAGGGGGGAACCCAAGGCTTTAGTCAGGGGGCGTCCAACTAGGCCAGAGAAGGTAGATTTGTGGAGAATTACTCGAAGATATCCAGTTGATCCATCTCAATAAGCCGGAATTATAGTCAAGACGAAGGATCTCTCCTTCAATTCCTTCAAGAGGTTTTAGGGATTTCTTATGTTCTGTTTTATCTTTTCTTTTGACATGTTTTCTTTTATTGTTATGAACTAAACCCTCAGATACTTGAGGGGGATGAAACCTAAGATTAATCTTGTTATCGTTTGCTGAACTATATAATAAATATTTGACTTGTTCTTAATTATGTGTTCTTAATTCTTGTGCTGATATTTCCGGGATATTAATTCAAGTGTGATGTGCTTAGGTGGAGGAGCAAACGTCCCTGTGTAACACCCCTATCCCGAGTTCGTCACCGGATTAAGGTTAGAAGCGTTACCGGACAGATTGGAAATATTCACAGACAAAATTATACATTCAATCATCATTCTCAGACATAATGTCCCTTAATCGGGTCCTCGAGACCTTAATCATACTTATAAGTCGAGTCAGGACTAAATTGAAACACATATAAAATTCCATGAAAATTTGAAACTTTTCTAAAATACAGGGGAGACACACCCGTGGGAGGAGACCGTGCGCCCTTCACGGCTTCTAGACACCCCCGTGTATCCATCCGTGTTTATACTGACTATACCAACACGGTTATTAGGCACGCCCGTGTGCCATGGCCGTGTACTTTTAGGTCATATACTGACTTCCCCACCACGGCCACCAAGCACGCCCGTGTCGAGGCCGTGTACTTTTATGTTAGCTACTGACTTGTACACCACGGCTAGATGACACACCTGTGTCGAGGCCGTATGATGATAAACTACATCCTACCATTCACCCACGGTCGTTAGGCATGCTCGTGTGACATTATAGGCCATTTACAAGGCCAAAATGCCACCCACAAACGGTCATACCTACAAACCATATTCAACAAGATATTTCATGCACATAAAACCATCAAAAGCATACCAAAATAATCATCCAAACCTTACATTCAAAACCAATCCCAACTATGGCAATCTCAAGGATTAAAACTCATATCATTACAAGACTAATTCATGCATTTGCTCATTGAAACTTGGCCATGCCACATTCTTTCATCATACCAAAAGATACCTTCTATAACACATTCTTTTAAGCAAAGTTTCAACTTTTAAATAGCCAAATCACATGGCTAAGATCACATAACTATTTATACCAAAATACTAGCCTATACATGCCATATCTAGCTTTATACAATATCAAAATGTACCAAAATAAGTTCTACAGTGTGATGACGATCCAAGACGGTCCCGAGCCTTCAGTAGCTTTGACGACCTATAAAACAGATTAAACACACACACAGAGTAAGCTTTCCAAAAGCTTAGTACGTTAATATACAAACAAACTTAGCATAAAATGCATATATTTGCTTTGGTTCATACACTTTTGATCACATTAGCCATATTCACAATTCAAAGATCATATAAACACATATCTCATTTCACCAAAACTTTATACAACATAACATCAATTCCATATTCATAGCATATATGATCTTACCTTGTATACACAATTAGTGTATAATCAACATACCTGAAATGAATTTATAATCACATATTTGTTCATAGCTCGGATTTGCAACTTGTATCATAGACTTGCCCGTTGAACCGTAATAAATCTAATAGGATACTTAGAAAGCTCAGAATAATCGTACAATGCCAACGTCCCAGACGAGGTCTTACATGCACTCTGATATCGATGCCACTGTCCCAGACAGGGTCTTATACGAATTAAAACGATGCCGATGTCCCAGACATGGTCTTACACGTAAGTGTCATAATGATGCCAACATCCCAGACGTGGTCTTATACGTAAATTTTATATTGATGCCAACGTTCTAGACGTAGTCTTACACATAACCAGATATCGATGCCACTGTCCCGGACAGGGTCTTACACGAATCCCAAATCAATGCCAACGTCCTAGACATGGTTTTACATGATAAACAGAACGGATACTTATGCCAAGGTTCATACGAGGCACTCAGACTTAGTCAATATACCAAACTTATCTTGGAATTCAATTACAGAATTTCTCATAAGCATTCATTATCGTCATTAAACTAATGAACAATTACAAATGCATACATATTCATTTATTTGTATAGTGACTTACCTCGGATTCGGTTTATCGGAATAGAAAACGGCTACTCGATAACTTTTGCTTTCCCGCGATCTAAATCCGTTTTCCTCGGTTCTTGATCTAAACATATTCAGAATTAACCCTTTTATTCAATAATTCATTCAATTCAATCCAAGGATACTCATTTAGGGCAATTTGCAAATTAGCCCTCACATTTGCACACTTAATCAATTTAGTCCATCTTTCTCAAAACATCAAATTCATAAATTTAATATACAACCAAGCTTAGCCGAATTAATAAATCATACAAGACCATACTTTTCATCAAGTTGACAATTTAGTCCTCCAAAATAAAATTTTCTCAATTTAGCTCTTTTTAGCTAAATTCATCAAAACTTCAAGAATAAAACATATTCATCTACCACCAATCTATCATTTAACACCTTAAAGCATCACAAAACTCAACATAGTATCAATGGCATAACTTGCAAACATCACAAATACACAAAATTGAAACATGGGTTTGATAGTAGACGAAGCAACGATTACTAAAACGTAGAAATTATCAAAAACCGAAGACAAAACTCGCCTTAATCAAAGCTTGAAATGGCTGAATCTAGCTTAAGGTATTTCTCCCTTTTCTTTCTTTGATTTTTGGCTAACAAAGATGACAATGGCTTATTTTTTTTTTAGCCTTTTGTTTTACTAAATATCATGTAATTAACAAATTAATAATATAACATTAATGGAACCATTTTATCAACTTATAATGCATGGATATAAATGTCCACTTACTCATAATGGTATAATAACCTTTTAAGGATCTCATATAATAAAGACATAAGCAAATAGATTCCTTAACAAAAAGCATACTAATTTTGCATTTAAAGCAATTCAATCCTTTTATCAAATTAAACACACAGACATACAAATTAACTTACGGAAGTTTAACACATGCTAAATCACATTCCAATGAAACAGAAAATAATATTAAAATATTATTCAGACTCAGATTTGTGGTCCAGAAACCATTGTTCCGACTAGGGTAAAAACCTGACTGTTACACCCTGCCTAAAAGTAGATCTAGAATAATTAAGCGGAGTTGATCACGCGCCTAGAGATAGGGCGATGAGATTTTGCCGGATTAGGGTGAAACCTAATATGGGAGTCCATAGATCGAGTTAATACGATTCTAGGGGTTTTAATTAGAAAGAGATTTCAATTAATCAACCTAGGGTTAGACGTTAGTCGCCTCGAGAGAGGGATTAATATAACTTAGGGAATCTTATGGATCAAATCAAATGAATAAATCGTCTGGTTCAGAGTTAGATAACAAGTGAAGTCTAGGTGGATTCTTCATTGGGTGTCGTCTAAATCAATTGGTTTTTCTTCCAAGCTATTTTCACAATTTCATTCTTCTTTATTAAGAGTCTTTAGTTTAGTTGTTAATTAATTTTAGATTAGATAAACAATTTCCCTAATTCTTAGGCTAAATAATAAAAAGAGAGTTAGTATTAGTACTTTTGGTTCCTTTGGGTTCGACATTCTGGTCTTGCCTTAACTATACTACTGCTCTATAGGTGCGCTTGCCTCAAATCGTTGTCATAGTTAGTTTCCAGGTTTGATCATTCTTTATATAAATTTTAAGACTTTGACATCGCATAAAATAATGATCAAACAGTCTCGAAGGTATCAGTACCTGATGTTCAGCTTCAACTTACTGACATATCAAACATTTAAATACAATTTTAGAAATACCAATTTCATTCCGGACTACCAGTGCATTTGTTTTAAATCATTATGCAATTTATTATTCCCCGGATGAACAAACATAGTACCACTGTGAGCATTTGTGTAAAATTTTTTGTACAAGCTCTGAATCCTTTGTTACATAGGCTATACCTTGGAATAACAGACAATCATCGGGTCCTATTTGAAATTCTGAATCAGAAGTTAATTCACACTGTACTCGTTTAACTTGCAACTCATTATCACTTTTCTGAGCTTCACATATCTGTTGTAGAAACATCAGTTTAGCTGTAAGCTTAGCTAAAATTGAGCCATTATCAGACAATTACAATCGGGTATCCATGGCTTGCAAGGCAAACAGAGACTTTCTACTTAGAGTATCTGTAACCACATTGACTTTTCCCATGTGATATTCAATTGTCAAATCATAATCTTTCAACAGTTCAAGTCATCTACGCTGTCTCAAATTCAAATATTTTTATGACATCAGATAATTTAAACTTTTATGATCAAAAAATATATGGTACTTTTCACCAAATAGATAATGTCGACAAATTTTTAGTGCAAATACAATAGTTGTCAAATCTAAATCATGTATCAGATAATTCTTTTCATATGGTTTTTAACTATCTAGAAGTATAGGCTATTACTTTACCTTACTCCATCAAAACACAGTCTAACCCATTCAATGATGCATCACTGTAAATCGCAAATTCCTTACCCAATTCAGGCTGAACCATAACTAGTGCTTTGGTCAACAGAGCTTTCATCTGGTCAAAACTTTATTGACATTTTTCAGACCATTCAAATCTTACATCTTTCTGTAATAATTGTATCATTGATGTGGCTATCATAGAAAACCCTTTCATGAAAATTTAAAAGAAATTAACACTGAAGCTTTGAATTATTCCGAAGCCACAATCATTAAACAGATTAAAAACCATAGTGCCATAATAGGACCGACGTTTCAACAGTATAGATGGAACAATACCTCAACATTAATAGTACTCTCCAAATAGATGAGGAAAACCAAAAGGAGTCCCAATAACGACCAGAGCAGTAATACAACTTCTATAATCTGAGATCCATATTACTGAACTCCCATGATCGAGTCAGGATTTATAACAGTAATAAATGTAATTACTTCCAGCCAATGAATATTTTTCACAGATAAACCTTGTTTGCTATATAAGATTAGACCATAAGAATGACAAGAAAATCGAGATAATAAAATCCAAAATGTGAAGCTATACTGAATTTTCGAGAATAAAAACCACATTGAATAATAAAAGATCGATGATATCCCAAAGAAAATCCAGAAGAGTAATATTGCACATACGCACTAGAAACAACTGTGATAGAGACAATATAAATTGCATATTTACAATTCATAGCTTCAACCAGTAGAAGTAGAAAACAGTATCATATGAATCTTATCATCAAGTCTTCTCTCAAACATAATTGATTAGAAAACCAATGAAAAATAAAGCAATAACCCTCATGAATCAACCAGGCTTATAATAATTCTGTCTATTGTTATAATTAGCCAGCCTTTCTATATGATAAGTATCGCATCTAAACATGAACAATTACATATGTCTCTGAGAATAACAGAACATATAGAATACTCAGAGGAGATCATTGTAAAATACTCAAATATAACAACTGCTTTCAGATATCTTTTGCAATTTTAACACTATCCCACTGACTACTACAGTCATCAATGATCCCACATTATTCCAATCACTGACGAAATCAATTCAGAAGAAATTCTGGTTAACCCATTCTTTAAATACCATACCATACATGAATAAATCAATTACTCGTGAATAAATTCTTCCTTAATAACAATATTGTATATCCCAAATAATCTTTAGAATAATTTGATATCTCTTCTAAAAAAATCTTTACTTGCTAACCCATTCTCAGTTTTGACCACATTATTATACATTTAACCACTGAACTCTCGGTTTCGCACTTGTGAACTTAATCAATATAAATATTATGAATTTCATTGTACAAGACTGTATTGGTGAGGGGGTGGAGGTTGTAAAGCCTCAAAATATGACTTTCTCATATACACACATATAACATGACATTTATCGTCAACATGTCCATTACAAACTTTTTTTCATACCTTTATGAGTCTCTACTCATCATAAGCAACCTTTTTAATCAGATACTTGAGTATCACTCTCAACATTATCGGAATTAGCTCGGTTGGAAAGTATTTCTACCTATTAGTAAAACAATTCTCATCAGAGTCGAGAGATATCACACTATCACAAGTCATATAATGGCACCTATTTCTAGACTTCACATATGCTAAGTTCAGTCCAAGAATCGACTAAATCGTAGCTCTGATACCAATAAATGTAATACCCCTAACACGTATACGTCACAAGAATAGGGTTACGAAGCATTAGCAGAATATATAAATCAAGTAAACATTTATTTCATTTTATACAGTATTCATGTTAGAAATCAAACATAAAGTCCCTTATATGAACCCACGAGTTCCAAAACATACATTAGAAACGAGTCGGGACTAAACCGGGTACTCAGAGAATTTTTCGCAAAATCTAAATATTTTTCCTAGGTGAAGGGGCCACACACCCGTGTAGTCAGGCCGTGTGAACCACATGGCCAAGGGACACGCCTGTGTCTCAGTCCGTGTAACTCTATAACTTTGGCTACACGGCCAAGCCACACGCCTGTGTGCTAGGCCATGTGTAAATACTTGGGCATTCTGTTTTGAAATTTTAAAGATGCAGAGGACACACAGCCAGGTCACATGCCCATGTGCTAGGCCATGTGTCACACATGGCTGAGACACATGCCCGTGTCTTTGCCCGTGTAGACAAAAATAGGCTATTTTGCAAGCCATATTTCTCACCCCATTTTGTCATCCTCTTACACCAACATTTTAACACATTCACAACCTATTATAGGTTACTTAACCCATCTCAAAATCAAGTCATATACATGATATAATACCTCATATAATCAAGTATACACACTTACTTAAATTACCAAATTCAAATATATGCATATCTATCAAATATACTAACTTAATTCAATCATCAATATGCCAATATAATTTCTATCAATAAACCATTTCAAACACATACCAAACATGTCCATCATAAGCCATTCCAACGGCTAGTTACAATTAAAGCATTTATATGCCGATATTGGCCAATTAACCTATACTTGCCATTATAACCATAATTGTTTTACAAAAAATATACAAAACTGGGCTGATGGATAGTGTGAGTGATCTTCGACAAGCTTCCAATCCAACGAGCCTTCGAATTACTATAGAACAGAAGAAAAATAAAACAAAGTAAGCATGAAATGCTTAGTAAGTTCGTATAATATGGTAATTAACTTAGCACTCATTTAAATTCAATATAAACATACAATACACAGTCAATCAACTTGATCACGAGCCCTAGCATATATCCTCATCATCCTTGTTAGTTATATATTTTATCTGAATATCAAGAAACATGTATGGGCTCAACAATAATTAGATTTCCTTGTACATATACTTTCCACATCATGTATTCATATAGCATATACAAATCATATCCTTGTATTTCAAGTAATTTTCATAATAATTTGTCTCGCGTTCAAATTATTTCATGTTGAAACTTTGCCCATTAAATCATTTGAAATGTCAGTGTCACACGAGTAATACACTCAACATGTACAAATCCAGAATCATGGATGAACATATTCATCAAAAAAATTCCATCTTCATAGATTATCATATCGTATTTCCATATATCATGTATCATCATTTTCATGTATTTCAGGTAGATATGTGTATTAATTCATTTCATGTTCATATTTTCTAATGTCAAGATTTTGCCCGTTGAATCATTGAAAACATCGATGGATACACAGGTAGTACACTCGAATTGTACAAATAAAAATCAATCAATTCATAGTCAAAACTGCTCTTTAAAGCACATAGTCGGGAAATCCTCTCTCAAGCCATATAACAGGAAGCTCACAAAGAGCCATTAATCAGGTAGCTTTCAAAGAGCCTATCAGGAAGCTCACGAAGAGCCTTTAATCAGAAGCTCCAGATAGTAATATATTGGGAGGTTCAAGTGAGCCATGCCAGGACACTCACAAAGAGCTGCGTTTGTGTCCACAATATATGTAGGATCACAACCGATCATATAACACGACGCTCATAAAGAGCTGCAGTAGTTCACAACACATGCAAGATCACTACTGATCAGGATGCTCGCAGTAACCATAAAATGAGAGGCTTGAGAGGGCTTATGACGGGATGCTCGTAGGAGCTGTGGTGTGTCCACAGCACATGCAGGACCACAACCAATCAGGAAATCATGTATCCATTGAATTCTATTATTCAAACGATATTTAATATTTATCAGACTTTGTTGGACATGTAACCAATTTCATATATTTGGCATTTATACAGTTCACAAACACAACATTTAATTCAAGCATATAAATATACACAATTTAGTTACACGAACTTACCTCAACAAATGTTCGTGTACGTAAAATCTACTAATCAGACATTTTCTCTTTTCCTCGTTCTAACTCTGAATTTGGTCTATCTGAATCTATATGAATGAATATAAAATTAATTCATGTTCATTTCAATTCAATTCACAGCTTAGGCAAAATTACCATTTTGCCCCTAAACTTTTAATTAATGATGATTTCGTCCCTAGGCTTAAAAATTGAAATTCTTGCAATTTAATCCTTATTCCAAGCCTAGTTGATTTTAACATGTAAAATTTACAGCCGATGTATTTCATAAAATTCAAAAAATTTTCATGAATTTTACATCTTTTCAATTTAGTTCTTAAATCATAATTTCATCAAAATTCCCTTTACACAAGTTATTTTTATATCAACAACCTTTCATTTTCTACCATAAAAATTCATAATTCATCTATGTTCATCCATGGAAAAAACCTAGTACCTTGATAACTTTGCAAATTAATCCCCGAGATAGCTACATTAAGCTATTACGATCTCAGAAATATAAAAATCATTAAAGAGGGCAACAATACTTACCTAATCAAGCAAAATAAGTTCGCTTGAGCTTAGGTTTCCATGCTTTTAATTTGGGAAAGATGATATAAATGATGATTTTTTTTTTATCTTTTATCATCTTTTATTATTTCACTTTCCAATTTTATCATTTTCTTTATTTTATTTTCCATGGATGAATCATCATCCTTAACCACTAAGCATTTTTAATGGTCTATTTGCCATATAAGGACCTCAAATTTTGAATTCCATAGCTATTAATCCCTTTTAGTTATTAGAACTCAACTTTTGCACTTTATGCAATTTGGTCCTTTATCAAATTAAACATGTAATCGGTAAAATTTCTTTACGAAATTTTTATACTAAATTAGTATCATACTATAGACAATAAAATAATATAAAAATAAATTTTCTTTCGAAATTGGATTAGTGGTCCCGAAACCACTATTTCGATTTTATTGAAATGGGCTGTTACACTTGTTACAAATGCAGAGCCACTACCATTTTATTCAAAATTGTCCTCAATTGTGAAGAGAGGAAGAAGAGCAAAAAGAGAAACAGTTGGCCACTTCTCAACTAAGTAGACGTTTGGACCAAAATAGTGCTAGTAGAACAGCTCGTTCGAGTTTGAAGGATTCTACTGCCCGGTCAGAGGCTAGGGCACCTGTAAGTACTTATGCTATTTGAGCGAGGGAGGAAACTACAGTTCTGGACGTGATTGCTGGTACTTTCTATCTTATGATGTTACTGTATGCATTAATTGACCCTGGGTCCATGCACTCTTATGTTTGCACTGCATTAGTAACAGAAATGAGATTACTTGTTGAATCTACTAATTATGATATTCAAGTCACAAATCCATTAGGCTGAAGTGTGATAGTTAATTTAGTGTGTCATAATTGTCCACTGAAAGTAAAAGGCTATGAATTCCCTACTGATTTGATGTTGCTACCCTTTTGGGAATTTGATGTTATTCTGGGAATAGATTGTTTAACGAAGCATGATGCTGTAGGAAATTGTCAAGATAAACGGATTAATCTGAAATGTCAGATAGGGGAGGAAATTTCAGTTGAGTCAGAGAATCCAAATGATACTATTAGAATTATCTCAGCTTTTTTTGCTCAAAGATTGTTGCGTAAAGGTAGTGAGGTATTTTTAACCTAAATTCTTAATACTCAGGATTCTGAATCAAAGTTAGAACAGTTACCAGTTGTTAATGAGTTTGCTGATGTGTTTCCTAAGGAATTTCCAGGTTTACCACCAGATCGTGAAGTTGAATTTGTAATTGATGTGCTTCCAGGAACAGCTTCGATATTAATAACACCATATCGTATGACACCACCTGAGTTAAAAAATTAAAGACTTAGTTGGAAGAGTTATTAGATAAATGGTTCATCGGGCCGAATATGTCTCCTTAGGGTGCACTTGTCTTATTTGTGAAAAAGAAAGATGGTTCTTTGAGACTGTGTATAGACTACAAACAGTTGAACAAAGTTACAATTAATATTTACTTGCCTTGTATTAATGATTTATTTGACCAACTGAAAGGTGTCGTGATGTATTTGAAGATAGACCTTAGATCTGGGTATTACTAGTTAAAGGTTAAAGAGTGTGATGTGTCAAAAATTGCTTTCAAAACTCGATATGGTCATTATGAGTTTTTGGTAATTCCATTGGATTTGATCACTGCTCCTGTTGCTTTCATGGATTTAATGAATCAGATTTTTCAACCTTATTTGGATAGAGTTGTTGTTGTGTTTATTGATGATATATTAATGTATTCAAAGACAGAATTCGAACATTCACAACACTTGAGAATTATACTATAAACTTTGAAAGAGAAGCAGTTGTATGCAAAGTTCAGCAAATATGAATTCTGGCTTCATGAGGTCAAATTTTTGGGTCATATTGTATCAGCCGATGGGGCTCAAGTTAATCTGAGTCCGATGGGGCTCAAGTTAATCTGAGTAAAGTTTCTGCTGTGGTGAATTGGAAAATTCTGAGAAATATTTCAGAAATACGAAAGTTTTCTGGGTTTAGCAGGTTATGACTGACGTTTTGTCAAGAACTTTTCGATGATTGCCACGCTGATGACCCGATTACTGCAAAAAAATGTAGAATTTGTTTGGTTTGATGAGTATCAGTAGAGCTTCGATCAGTTAAAGAAAATGTTAACAGAAGCACCGGTCTTGACTCAGCCAGAATCGGGTGTATCGTATGTTGTGTACAGTGATGCGTCTCTAAATGGACTAGGATGTGTATTGATGAAGTTAGGAAAAGTAGTGGCCTATGCTTCTCGATAGTTGAAACTGCATGAGAAGAATTATCCTACACATGATCTTGAGTTGGCTGCAACTGTATTTGGTTTGAAGATTTGGAGACATTATTTATACGGCGAGAAATGTTATATGTTTACGAATCACAAGATTTTGAAATATTTGATGACTCAGAAAGAGCAGAATTTGAGACAAAGAAGGTGGCTAGAGTTAATTGACTACCATCCGAGAAAGGCTAATGTAGTTGCGGATGCACTTAGCCGAAAGTCACCTTTCTTAGCACTTCGAGCAATAAACGCTTATCTGTCTCTTAATGAGGATGGTTCTATATTATCAGAATTAAAAATGATACCTTTTTTCTTTCAGCAGATTCGGGAGTTGCAAGATGAAGATCCGAAATTAGTGCTAAAATGATAGATGGTTCAAGACAATCTCAGTTCAGAGTATAGCATTGATGATAAGGGTATGTTGTGTTATCGCAGTGGAACTTGCGCTCCGAATAATTCAGATTTCAAAAATGATATTCTGAAGCTCATAGTAGTATGTATTCCATTCATCTAGGAAGTACGAATATGTATTGTGATTTGACTCGTACGTATTGGTGGCCGAGTATAAAAAGGGAAATTTGTGAGTTCATTGCTAAGTATTTGATTTGTTAATAAGTCAAAGTAGAACATCAAGTGCCAACGAGTTTCTTACAACCTGTGATGATTCCTGAGTGGAAATTGGAGCATGTCACGATGAATTTTGTATTCAGATTACCTGTAACTTCGAGAAAGAAAGATTCAATTTGGGTGATTCTTGGTAGATTGACTAAGTCGGCACATTTTGTTCCGGTCAGAATAGATTTTTCCCTTTAGAAGTTGGCAGAATTGTATATATCTGAGATTGTAAGGTTACATGGGGTTCCCACATCCATTATTTCAAATCAGGATCCAAGGTTTACATTGAGATTTTAAAATAAATTTCAAGATGCTTTGGGTACAAAGTTAAGTTTCAGCACAGCATTTCATCCTCAGACAGACGGGCAATCAGAACAAGTGATTTAGATCCTTGAAGATATGTTAAGATGTTGTATACTCGAGTTTGGAGGTAGCTAGGATAGGTATTTACCATTAGCTGAATTTGCATATAATAATAGCTACTAATCCAATATCAAAATGGCACCATTTGAAGCTCTTTATGGGAGGAAATGTAAGACACCCTTATATTGGTATGAGTTGAGTGAATCCAAGTTAGTAGGAGTTGACTTAATTCGGGACACCGAGGATAAAGTTCTAATTATCTAGGATAGCTTGAAAGTTGCTTCTGACAGTAAAAAATCATATGCAGACTTGAAAATAAGAGAGATAGAATTCGCTGTGGGCGATCGAGTGCTCTCGAAAGTTTCACCATGGGAAAAAGTATTACGATTTGGTAGAAAAGAGAAACTAAGTCCAAGATTTATCGGACCGTATGAAATTATTGAAAGAATCGGCCCTGTGGCTTATAGATTAGCTTTGCCTCTAGAACTTGAGAAGATTCATAACGTGTTCCACGTATCTATGCTAAGGCGGTACAGATATAATCCTTCACATGTAATTACTCATAATGAAATTGAGCTACAATCGGATATGACGTATTTGGAAGAACCGGTAAAGATTTTGGCTCAAGAGGTAAGGAATTACGAACCAAACGGGTACCGTTAGTAAAAGTATCATGGCATTGTCATGGTTCAGAGGAGGCTACTTGGGAAACAAAAGAATCGATGAAATTACAGCATTCGAACTTATTCTCATATCAAAAATTTCGAGGACGAAATTTCCTAAAGGGGGAGAGTTGTAAAAGCCCGATTTTTAGTGATGTCGAAAATAGTGGTTTGGACCAGCAAATCCAATAAGTGAGCTCATATATTTTATTATTTATTGTTTATGAGCCAAATAAGATTTTAGGAAGACATTTGAATTAGTGAATTGTGTTTTAGAAGAATTTATTAAGTTAAGTGGTTTCAAAAACGAGGTATCGAGACCTCAATTTCATAAACTGGGCAGTAAATATTTTTATAAATATTTGCGGAGTGTCATTAAGTTAGTATTAAAGTTTTGTTAGAAAATTTTAACGTTTAGTTAATTAATTAAAAAAGACTAAATTGAAAAAGGTACAAAACTTATTAATTAAAGAAAGAATGATTAAATAGCTCAAGAGATAATTAAGGGAGGACTAAATGGGTAAAATAGCCCAAAGATGATGGTTGAGGTGGCATTAGCAGGGGAAAATCAGGAAATTAGGTGAAACTAGGGTAAAGTTGGAAATTTTGTAAGAATTAAACAAATAAACAAGTAATTAAAAGAGTTTCTAGCAATTTCTTCATAATTCTAAGCCAAAAACACCGTAGGAGAGTCTCCAAAAGCTGGCTTTTCATATTTTTACATCACGTGAGTTCAATTCTTGATCTTTTCTTGAAATTTTTGTGTTTTTAAGACTTTTACAATTAGGTCCAAATATCTATGTCATTATTTTTTGATTTTATGGGTAATTTTGAAAGTTACCATTGATGAGTGCTAGATGTTTAGGATGAATTAACATGGATTTAAAGCTTTAATTTTATTATATGATGATTTTATCAAGTGATTTCCATAGAAATTGATTTTAGGACTAAATTGTGAAAAGATTAAATATCAAGGTTTAGCATTAAATTCTGTTTATCAAGGGCTGTATAATAGCCTAGAATATTTAGATAAATTGTTAATTAAGAAAAATTAGCTCATTTGATGGATTAATTGGTGAGGGACTAAATTGCAAAAATAGTAAAACTTGGGGTAATTGTGTAATTTTAAAAATTAAAGGGTACTAATTATGAAGTGAATTGGAACTGAAAGTATGCTAATGAATGAATAATTTTATATTTTAGATCGAGAGCCCGTAGACCAATGAGAAAAAGGGAAATTGGCAAAATAGTCCCTAAACTACTACAAAATTTACAAATTTACCCCAGGTAAGTTCGTATGTGTAACACCCCTCACCCGTATTCAACGCCGAAATAGGGTTACGGAGCATTACCGGACTTATAAATCAATTACACATACGTTTACTCATACATTTTCAAATTTCATGCAATTATCAATCAACACATTCATATTGTCCCTAATACAAGCTTATAAGGCCCAAAACATTCATTCGGGGTGGTTCAGGACTAAACCAATAACTTTGAAATCTTTAAGAATACATAGAAATTTTTTGTCAAAAACTGGGGACAAACGCCCATGTGGCCCGGCCTTGTGTCTCACACAGCCAAAGACAGGTCCGTGTCACAGGTTGTGTGGACAATCGAAATGGAAGCACATGCCCGTGTCCGACCCCGTGTAACTCTCTGACTTGGGTCACACGGCTAACACAGACACCCGTGTGACTAGCCTGTGTGCCCTAAAAATGGCCATACACGGGTGTGTTCTAGGCCGTGTGCTATGCCATGCCAAACCTATAGGGTATATTGACTTATGCCACACGGCCAAGTCACACGCCCGTGTGTGAGGCCATGTGAAGCATACTGACTTGATTTCTATTTCAACACCAGGGGACACACGGCCGTGTAACCCGACCGTGCATCGTAAACGGCTGAGACACACGCCGTGTCTCTGCCCGTGTGGAAAAAAATAGGCTATTTACCAAGCCATTTTTCCACCCAAACTTACTCACATCTACATAACCCAAATGGCACAAATCATAGCATAAATAGGCATCCAATACAACTACAACCAAGACTAAAACATGTCATTTCAATACCAATAACAAACATGCTTATAATATCATGTTTTTCTCATTCAAATCATACAAATTTCACATTCACAAAGCATTTATAAACCACATCACCAAGGAGCATTAGCACATATATATACATCACGATATTTGCCAAAATGATACCAAAATAAGCCTTCTCTCATGGCTATACACCAAGCAAAATACTTATCATATACAAACCAAACTAAATGGCTAATTTCATTACCAAACTATACATCAAAATGACCAACTCCTATACATTCCATATGACCAAAACATAATTTTAAAAGTAGCAAGGTAATAGCTGGATAGTGTGACGAAGTCTCTGACTTTCCCTGAATCTGAGCTAGCTTTGAAATCACTATAAAACATGGTAAAATAAACAAAGTAAGCTTTTTAGCTTAGTAAGCTCGTATGAAAATAATAAGCAAGTCTCACCATTCATTTACCATTCAAATTAAATGAAATAATATGCAACAATACATTAATCTCAAGCTAACATGAATATAACCACATACTTGATCATAAACTCACAACTTCCTTAGTCTCATTGCTCATATAGTTTTTCGTACATACCTGTACCAATACGTATTTATTTCTCAACATTTCACATCTTTAGTATACTCGTTGAACCATTTGGAATAAAAACTGGATACTCGAGAGTCTCACATGCTAAGTGTCAATATCATGGCCCAAGCTAAATCAATGATGCACCCGAGTGCCAATACCATGGCCCGAAGCCAAATCAATGATGTTCACACCAGAAGTGCCAATATCATGGCCCAAAGCCAAATTAATGAACTTCGCACCCGAAGTGCCAATATCATGGCCCAAAGCCAAATCAATGTAACTCGCACCCGAAGTGCCAATATCATGGCCCGAAGCCAAATCAATGTACCTCCTAATAACATGTCCTTCGTATCCTAATTTATTCCTAAGGTTCAGCCAGGATTTCTAATGCCGAATCTTCATCGAATCTGTCTGCAAGTTCGTAATTCACAATATAAGCAATATCAAAACATTTTAAACACAAATATAACAATGCTTATTACATACGAACTTACCTCAGACAAAAAAAGGCGAAATAGGTCGATTAGTTGAGTACTTTGTTTTTTCCTCGATCTAGATCCAGATTTCACTTTTCTTGAACAATTAAGAAATGCAATAACCGAACCCTAAATGGATTTTCATAGATGTTTTCTTTTTGTCAAATTCGGCTAGGGAAGATGATAACTAATAAAATGTTATTTTTGTTTTATTTATTTTATGTTTATTTACAAATTTACTTAATTAACCTTAATTATAAAACATTATAATCACTTAATGCATGCCCATAATAGTCCACTCACAATTAAAATGGTCTAATTACCACTTAGGGACTCTTACTTCAAGGTTCTAAAGCTATTTAATACATTTAGCTATTAGAACACCACTTTTGCACTTTACACGATTTAATCTTTTTTTCTCAAATTGACTAATCAAACGATAAAATTTCTAAATGAAACTTTCACACAATTATTCAATCATGCTGTAGACATTAAAATAAAAATAAAATAATTATTTTGACTTCAAATTTATGGTCCCGAAACTACTGTTCCAATTTAACTAAAAACGGGTTGTTACAACTCTCCCCTTTAAGGATTTTCGTCCCCGAAAATCTTACCAGAAAAGAGGTTAGTGTACTATTTTCTCATAGCTTCCTCGGGCTCCCACGTTCCCTCTTCGACCCTGTGACGTTGCCACAACACTTTCACTAAAGCTATGCGTTTATTTCTCAATTCTTTAAGCTCTCGAGCTAAAAATTCTAATCGAAAAATTAGAATAATCTCATACGATCCGATGAAATACAGACTCATCTTGCCTTTGCGACCAAATCGAAGAATTTCCTTCCACAAAGATACTTTTAGAAATACTCTGTCATCGTTTTGAAATTCAATGTCTTTTTGTTTCAAATTTGTGTACGAATTCTGTCGATCTGATGATGCTTTCAAACTATCGCGAATTTCTTTCACTTTATCTTCAGTCTCTCAGATCAAATCAACCCCGTGAATCTTTTTCTCACTCAGCTTAGTCCAATATAATGGATTTCGACATTTACAACCATATAAAGCTTCATACGGTGCCATCTTTATGCTCCATTGAAATCTATTATTATACGCGAATTCAACCAATGGCAAATATTTCTCCCAATTGCCTTTAAACTCTAAAACCCAACAAAGAAACATATCTTCAAGAATTTATATTACTCTCTCAGACTGACCATCAATTTGTGGATGAAATGTTGTACTAAAATCCAACCTCGTACCCAGAGCTTCTTGCAATTTCTTACAAAATCGCGATGTAAACCTCGGATCTCTATTCGAAATAATCGAAACTGGCACCCTATGCAATCTAACGATCTCAGAAATGTACAATTGAGCTAATTTATCAAGTGAATAATCAGTACGTACCGGAATGAAATATGCTAATTTCGTCAGCCGATCTACGACAACCCAAATAGCATCTTTCTTCTTCGGAGACAGGGGCAATCCTGATACAAAATCCATCGTAACTTTATCCCAATTTCACTTCGGTATCAACAGAGGCTGCAGTAATCCAAAAGACACTTGATGTTCGGCTTTAACTTGCTGACAAACCAAACATCTCGATACAAATTCTAAAATTTCTCGTTTCATATCCGACCACCAATACAACGTTTTCAAATCATTGTACATTTTAGTACTCCCCAGGTGAATAGATAGACAACCACTGTGTGCTTCATTCAGAATTTTCTGTATAAGCTCTAGATCTCTTGGTATGCAAACTCTACCTCGAAATAATAAGCAATCATTGGATCCGATCTAATAATCTGAATCACTAGTCGACTCACATTGTATTCTTTTGGCTTGCAATTCATTATCATACCTCTGATCTTTGCAAATTTGCTGAATAAATACCAGTTTAGCTTTCAAATCTGCTAAAATCGAACCATCATCAAATAAGGTTAACTAAGTATTCATCTCTCTCAAAGCAAATAAAGATTTTCTACTCATAGCATCCGTGACTACGTTCGCTTTACATGAATGATAATTAATCACCAACTCAGTCTTTTAGCAACTCGAGCCATCTTCGTTGTAGCAAATTCAAATCTTTCTAGGTCATTATATATTTCACACTCTAGTGATCAGTAAAGATATGGTACTTTTCATTGTACAAATGATGTTGCCAAATTTTCAATGCAAATACAATAGTGGCCAACTCTAAATCGTGTGTCAAATAATTCTTTTCATACGGCTTCATCTGTCTCGAGGTGTAAGCTATCACTTTTCCTTCTTGTAGAAAAACACAACCCAAACCGTTCAATGACACGTTGCTGAAAATCACGAATTCTTTACCCTACTCAAGTTGAACCAAAACTGGTGCTTCTGTTAGCAATGCTTTCAACTGATCAAAACTCTGTTGACTTTTCTCGGACCACTCAAACTTCATATCTTTCTATAACAATCTACTCATTGGTGTAGTAATCACCGCGAATCCTTTAACAAAATGCCGATAGTAGCCAGCTAGTCCCAGAAAACTTTTAACTTCAGATACATTTCTCGGTGGTTTCCAATCAACAATTGCTGAAATCTCGCTCGGATCCACTCGTATGCCTTCAGCTGAAACAATATGTCCCAAAAATCCAACCTCTCGTAGCCAAAACTTGCATTTACTGAATTTAGCAAATAGTTGCTTATCTCTCAAGGTTTGAAGCACAATTCTCAAATGCTCGGCATGCTTAGACTCATCTTGTGAATAAATCAGAATGTCATCAATAAAAACTATAACAGATCTGTCTAAATACAATCTGAAAAATCTGATTCATCAAATCCATAAAAACTGCAGAAGCATTAGTCATTTCGAAAGGCATAACAAGAAATTCATAATGTCTGTATCTCATTCTGAATGCATTTTTCGGCACTTCCGGGTCTTTAACTCGCAACTGATAATAGCCTGATCTCAAATCAATCTTTGAAAATACTGTTGCCCCTTTCAACTGATCAAACAAATCATCTATTCTTGAAAAATAATACTTATTCTTTATTGTAACCTTGTTGAGTTGATGATAGTCAATACACATTCTCATTGATCCGTCTTTCTTCTTTACGAACAATACTAGAGCACCCCAGGGCGAAAAACTAGGTCGTGAATAACCTCTATCCATTAACTCTTGCAATTGAGATTTCAACTCTTTCAACTCTATCGGAGCCATTCTATACGGATCTATGGATATCGGTGATGTTCTTGGTACCAACTCAATAGCAAACTCGACCTCTCTGATCGGCGGTAACCTAAGTAACTCTTCTGGAAACACATCTGGAAACTCACAGACTATCGACACTGATTCAATCTTCGATTCAGACACTTTTGTATCCAACACATATGCAAGGTAAGCTTCGCAACCTTTTCTCACACATTTTTGAGCTGACATAGACAAAATCACAACAGGCAATTCACTCAATTCATTTGATTCATTTCGAATGATTTCACTATTTTGACATTTTAATTCAATAGTCTTTCGTCTACAATTCACAACAGCATCACGCAACGTCAACCAATCCATACCCAGAATTACATCAAACTCATCGAATGGAAAAAGTATTAAATCAGCCGGAAAACAGTAACCCCGAGTCATTAAAGGACAATTCTTGCAAACTTTATCAACTAGAACATACATGCCTAAAGGGTTTGATACTTTAACTACAAACTGAGTAGACTCAACAGGAAAACTCTTACTAGACATCAAATTCATACATATATACGAATGAGTCGATCTAGGATCAATCAAAGCAATCACATTAGTGTCATAAAGAGAAAATGTACCACTGATAACATCGGGTGATGACGCGTCTTCGAGGGCACGAATAACGTAAGCTCTGGTTGGTGCCCTGGCCTCGAATCTCATCATAGAGTCCCTTGTCGCTCCTTTAATACCTGTCACATTTCCCATGTTTCTAGCTGGTATTCCTTTAACAACTGTATTACTCGATCTTACACTCTAATATTTGTCTTTCTCGAATAACTCAGGACAATCCCGAATAAAATAATCTGGCGAACCACATTTGTAACAAGCTTTATTACTTTTATTCCAGCATTCTCAAAAATGTCATCTCCCATACTGTTGACACTCGGTTTTGTTGTTTCTCACGTTGCCAACACTCGATACTGATGTAGCTTGAGTTTTAGGACTTGAATGTTGTTTTCCATGATCTCTATTCGAATATCCCACTGAAGCATTTGAGTGACTATACAAATCTCGTGATTTCTTTGATGAAGACTGATATGGTTTACTCATCGATCTCTTTTTCAAATCTCTAGCCTCTGAATCTGATTTTCTCTGTTCTTTGCAAAGCTCTTCGTCTTTGCAAGCTCTATCAACCAACACAACGGATTCTTTCCACTCTAGAATCCAGACTAGTAATCTGAAGTCTTCGTTTAACCCATCTTCAAATCTTTTACACATTATAGCCTCAGTTGAAATACATTCTTGAGCATACTTACTGAGTCTAACACACTCTCGCTCATATTCTATCACAGACATATGGCCCAGTTTCAGCTCCAAAAACTCTTTGCGTTTCTGATCAATGGACCTTTGGCTGATGTATTTCTTTTTAAACACAGCTTTAAAGAATTCCCAAGTAAGTCTTCCTCTCGGTACCACAAACAACAAAGTATTCCACCATTGATACGAAGTGTCCCTCAGAAGAGATTGGGAACACGAAAATTTATATACTTTTTTCGAGTAAATTCTTGTCAAAAAATAATTAAATATTATAAAATAATTAAATTGTGCTAAAAATATGAACATGATGAATTTTAATTAATTTTATAGTTAATTTTGATTTATTTTGACTATTTTTGACAGAACCGCACAAAGGGCAAAGATTGACTCGGCAGACATAGCTCAAAGAATAAAACCGAGAAGCGATTTGAAGTGTCAAGGTGACTCTATTTCCAACCCAAGACGGCCCAATTATGAAGATATAATCATAATATAATTAATTTTAATCTATTCCGAATTTAATTTGGGCTAAATAAATTATTTTTAATTAATTATGGAAAAGGGGCCCAGTTGAACCACATCAGTTGAACCGAACCGATTGAACCGAACCAGCAACCAATTGGGCAGCCCAAACCCTCCATAATGAAGGCCCAATTCAGCTTATTTGATGATTAATTAAGCTTGCAAAGGAGCCCTTGAAGATCTTTCAAAATCCCATTCAAACCCCTCCAAAATTCAAGGCTTTAAAGATTTGCCCATGCTATATTTAGCAAAGTTGAAGAATGGGATGGCTGGCCAAGGGAGCCTCTTTTGCTACTGATATTTGCTATTTTTAGCAGCCTTAAACACCTATAAATACAACCCCTAGCTGCTTATTCAAAACACACCTCAAGCCTTCACATTCGCTTCTCTCATTTTATCTCAATTCCCCATTTTCCCTGCCGATTTCTCCTCTTGGAAAAGAGCTGTTTTTCCAGCCATTTGAAGCAGCAATTGAAGTGTTCATAAGCCCCTTTGATAGCTGAGTACAACGAAGAATGAAGAAGGGATCAATCAGACAAGCCTCGGAGAGCCACCAGATTTGTTTCTTGTTTCCTAACTCTTTAAATTATTTGTTGTTGTTTTGACAAACATGCTTATGAATATTCATACTTTTGAAATGTTTAATTTAATCAATTTAGCTTGAATTTAATTCGTGTTGGTTTGATTTCATTTCACTCTCTTGGATTATTAAAATTGTGTTTATGCTGTTAAAGGCCTCGGTGAAATGTTTGATTAAGTAAAATCATGTTAAGTTATCTGGCATTTTAATTGTTTGGATAGCTGATGAATTAATTATTTAAACGCATTGAAATTGTAATTAATGGACACAATACTTAATCTGTACATGTTTAATTCTTCTAAGGTAGCTAAAAATTAAATTAGCATTGTATTTGACAATACATATGCCTTGCATAACTTGTAGGATTTTTGTGATTAAATTGTTTCAAGGTAAAAATAGTTTGTTACTTCACATGATCTTTTATATACTTGTTAGGTTGAATTAATTGTTTGCATCGACATAGGAATATGTGAGAGATTGTTTAATTTAATAAGTATGTATGTGCAATAACATGCTTACTAGTAGAAGTCTGTTTAATCGTTCGCATTTGCATAGAGATATGTACAAGAGATGAATGGATTTTTATTTGTAAATATGTTCATAAGTTAGCAAATTATCGAGTTGCCATGTTTTAACAAGTATAAACACAAGCTTAATAATTCTAAGGTAAGAAATGTTATTGATCCAACACAATTATATCATCTTGATTAAAATCAGTTTTTGAAATCGTGCATTAGAACTTTGTTTATTTTTATTTTACTTGGTTTTTCCTTTAGTTTCCAAATAGCTTTCAAAAATCAAATATTTTTCCATCACCAAAGTGCTTGAACTTATTTTCATAAATAATTCTTTTACAGTCCTTGTGGGTATGATAACTCGACATTTACCTGTCACTTTATTACTTGTTACGATTGTGTACACTTACACTTTTCCACAGTTCCAAGTTTTTGGCGCCGTTGCCGGGGACTATTTTTCAAAGTCATTATTTGTGAATCTGTTTTATATTTTGGTTTATTTATTTTCCTATTTAAATTTTAACTTAATTAATTTTTCTGTAAATATTTCAGGTGTTTATGAGTATTGAGCAGATTATTGACTTACTCCATGTGGACCCTGAAATAGAACGGACTTTTCGACAACGAAGAAGATAAGCGAACCAGAGAAGGACCAAAGAGATTAATTTCGAGAATATGAACCAAGGAAACGGAGGAAACCCTGCTTAGAATCCTATTCTTATTGCTGATGATAGGGATAGAACCTTAAGACAATATGCCTTGCCAGTGTTTAGCATTCTTGTTTCGAGTATTAGGAGACCCGAAATCGAGGCACAATAATTTGAGCTGAAGCCAGTCATGTTCCAGATGCTTCAGACAGTGGGCCAATTCAGCGAAATGCCTACTGAAGATCCTCATCTTCACTTAAGACTATTTATGGAAGTGAGCGATTCCTTCAAGTTAGCCGAGGTACCCGAAGATGCCTTACGATTGAAGTTGTTCCCATATTCGTTAAGGGACAGAGCTCGTGCCTGGTTGAATTCATTGCCAACTACGATTACACTTCAACTAGTAGATCGATCCTTAGCGCATCCAGAAGGAAAAATCGAGGATGTATTGGTACGCGTAGACAAGTTTATCTTTCCTGCTGACTTTATAATTCTAGACTTTGAAGTAGACAAAGAAGTGCCAATTATCCTAGGAAGGCAATTCTTAGCAACTGGAAAGACTCTTATTGATGTGCAAAAGGGCGAGCTGACTATGCGTGTTCAGGATGATCAGGTAACATTTAATGTTTTTAAGTCAATGCGATTTCCTGACACAATGGATGATTGTTCTGCAGAAGCTGATTTAGAAGAATTAATAGTAGAGAAGGAACTTAATTGTGTTGATGATGCATTGGAAATAATTTTGACATCGGATCCCCCAAATGAGGAAGAGGAGGACGAATACTTAGCTTTGCTAGAAGCTAATCAAAAGGGATTTAATCCACAATCCCGTTTTGAATCTTTGGAATTAGAGAAAAGATTTACATGCAGCCAAAAGCATCAATCGAGGAGCCACCTAAGTTAAAACTCAAGGTATTATCGTTACACTTAAAATATGTTTATTTAGGTAACGCTTCTACTCTGCCAGTGATTGTTTCAGCTGAATTAACTACTGAACAAGAAGAGAAACTTATCATAGTTTTGAAACAATTCAAGAAGGCTATCGGATGGACCATAGCCGACATTCGTGGTATTAGCCCATCTGTATGCATGCACAAGATCATATTAGAAGATGGAGAGAGAGGAACGATTGATGGACAACGGACACTAAACCCAATCATGAAAGATGTAGTGAAAAAGGAAATCATCATGTGGTTGGATGTGGGTATAATTTACCCCATCTTAGACAGTTCATGGGTGAGTCCAGTCCAGTGTGTGCTGAAGAAAGAAGGTATCACGGTCGTGGAGAACGAGAACAACGAGTTGATACCAACAAGAACAGTTACGGGATGGAAAATTTGTATCGATTACCGGAAGCTGAACAATGCGACTAGGAAAGATCACTTTCCTCTACCGTTCTTGGACCAGATGCTGGATAGACTCACAGGACAAAACTACTATTGTTTTCTCGATGGATACTCAAGGTATAATCAGATTACGGTAGCACCAAAAGATCAACACAAAACGACATTCACTTGTCCGTACGGTACATTTGCATTCAGACGCATGCCATTTGGTTTATGTAATACACCTGCTACATTTCAAAGATGTATGATGGCTATTTTTACTGACATGGTTGAGAAGTATTTGGCAGTTTTCATGGACGGTTTCTTAGTATTTGGAGATACTTATGATGATTGCTTAGCCAATCTGGCTAAGGTACTCAGGTGATGCGAAGAGACAAATCTCGTACTCAATTGGGAGAAGTGCCATTTTATGGTACGATAAGGAATTGTTCTAGGCCATCGGATAATGAGACATGGGATCGAGGTGGACAAAGTGAAAGTAGACGTTATCGAAAAACTCTCACCTCTAACACCTGTAAAAGGTGTTAGGAGCTTTTTGGGCCACAACTGTAACATCCTTAAATCGGGGTCTCTGCATTTTTTGTGTGTTGCATGTGATAATATGTTGTTGTGCTAGTTCAGGGTGTTTTGGAGTCCAAGCATGAGCTTGGGGTAGGCCTAAGCCGTAGCAAAAATTTCTGTTTTGGGTACTTGGAAGGGAGAGCTGAGTGAGTTAGGGGATAAGAGAAATTAATGGAGTGTTTTGACACAAGAGTACCAGTGGTAAAGTGGCAAGGGAGGCGCCACTTAGAGCTCAGGGAAGTGACGCCACAAGTAGGGGAAAGAGCTTGTGTTCGAGCTGCGAAGATCCCCTTTCTGTTATTTATTTTTGACGCCAGGTTCAAGGGAGAGTTGTGCTCAGGATGGACTCTGATGGATGAGGTTGGAAGAGGTCAACAGGTTTAAACGGGTGGAGGAGAGAAATTTGAGGAGGTTGACTCATTCAAATCGGTTTGAATGAGTGGCCAGGAGGGAATTTAAGAGTTGGCCGAAACTTGAACACTGGAGAGAAAGAGGAACTGGTTTGGAAGCTTAGAAAGTGTGCCGATTTTCAATAGCTAGCCAAGGAGAGCACTTTCGGCTAGGCACTTTTTTGTGCACATTGTTGTGAGACTAAAACCGAAACCCCATAGCCTCTTGTCGATTTTCCTCTCAAGTATCAAAGACCGAATTGCATTGAACCTTGTGTGCATTTCTTTTTTTCCTTTGAAACCAAAACCGAAACCCTTTTTCCCTAAATCTTTTCTCATCTTTTGTTCTCTCTACTCCTATTTGGTTTGGCCGAAACTAAGTCACCTCCTCACATTATTTTCTCACGTTTTCTTTTCATCATCTATTCAAAACCGAATGCCCTCTTGAACCTTCCCACTCTTCCATTTCGATTTGGCGGAATCTTCTTTGATCTTCAACCATCAACTGTGTTGCAACCATATTGTTTTTCTTTCTCAAAGTCATAGCCGAACTTTCCTAAGTGTTCTGTTATTTCTTTCCTGTTTCAGTCGATTCTGCAAGTGCCAAAATCCCATCATCCCTCTTATATTCTTTTGGGTTCTCATAGCCGAATCTCAACCTAGTGGTAGGTAAGGTTCCATTGTTTTGTTTCTTTCTTTCTTCTCTTGATCATATAGCTGAATCCCCCTGTCATACTCTCATCTCTATTCTTTTTCTATCTTGGTTATTTTAATGAGAAAAGCCGGAAGCTTTATCGCTCAAACTCTCGTTGGACTCAGGATCTCTGTGGATTATCACCGATTAACCGTTCACTTTCAATCGATTTCGTTAATAGTGTGGTAAGTGTTCTTGTCGACAATCAACTCTTATTGTGTTAATGCCGAAGGCAGATGCCCATGATTATTGATGTTTGGCCGAATGCAGGAAAAAGGGGTTGACGCCATTTCGTGTAGAGTTTTCAGGATTTGTCGACTTAGGTGAGGGTTCTAACTTCAGGATTCTAGTTTTTTATGATTTGATTCACTGCTTTTACTCGATTTAGTGATAAGGGTATTATGGATTCAAAGGCTAATCAAGCATTAAGTGGGGTTGGATCTGAGACCCCAGCCCCTAAGTTCAAAAGGAGAGCAGTGTCGGCAGTTCGTGATTGGCCACCGGGCTGTGGACCAGCATCCGAGCAGGGGAGTAGAAAAATCGCGATAGTGTCGGTTAACGACGGTACCGACGTAGAGAGTGTAGTTTTGCGCGTGATCAAGTGTGTATCTCTTACACACTTCATACTCGATGTATATTATGCTAATAACTTAAACACTGTTAAAAGCTGGAATAAGTGTGGATATCGATATGCTACCCTTATGGATATGAGCGAGGACTTCAGGTAAGTCCGTTCCGATAGTTAATGATATTTTATTTCTGATGAATATGTATATGCTATGTTGCAGTATATTGTTATTTGGTAAAGCATGTTAGTATGTATGAATAAACATGTGCATTAAAATGGGTATTATGAGAGGAGGGGGAAGATGTGATATTTGTGACTTTGGGTCACCAGTGGTTTGGCACCACATTGGATTTTAGTGACTCGTCCTAGTGGCTTAGCACCACAGTGGGTTGGCCCCACATCTTACACTAAAAAGGGATTGTTGCTAGTGGTTTGGTACCACAAAGTGGGTTGGCCCCACATATGGATAATTGTGACTTTGGGTCACCAGTGGTTTGGCACCACCAGTGGTTTGGTACCACATTTGTGTATACTTTGATTGTGACTTTGGGTCACCAGTGGTTTGGAACCTATAGAGATTTGGATGGCTAGGTTTGGGTTGCATGACATACTTACTTGGTTATGAAACTGTGTAAGAATGTAACACCCCAAACCCGGCCCATTTACTCCAACCGAATTTGGAATGCCACTACGGAACATTTTCAAAAAAAAAAAAAACATCCTTTATTAATAGTAAAACTGATGAAAATTTGTTTTCCTTTAATAAAACATTTTTGTGACTTGTAATATTCTAAGTAAAAATCGAAGTTTGTTATTAGACTATTGGATTCGAGCTTTGCTCGAGGAAAATAAAACCGTTTGCAATCAACCTTTCATATTAGGGCATAATAATAACGATACTTAATAAATGAACTGAAACACTTTAGTGGGCCTTATTACAATTCACACTTAATCAAAATACGAAAAATGTCATTATTTAATTAATCAAATAAGCCGTCTCTTTTCATGAAAGTCCATTTCCTCATGGCCACCTTTGTATCCTCTCCGACCCGGTCCAAGCTTTTCTCGCCACCTGAAAGGTTTAATAAAAAAATAGAGTGAGTCACCAAGACTCAGTGCATAGTTAATACACATGTCCTCACATTTGGGCTTGGCCCATATCCACAGAATCCATACATATATAACATACAATTATAAATACGCCATTATGAATACACAATATTATAAATATGATTATAATATACAATTACGAAGTCCAATCCACAAAGTGATCCACATATCTTTCTTTTGCACATTATTTCTTAAAGTCATGTCTAAGCCACCGATCCCATAGGGATCCCACATATCTTTCAATTCACAAATCATCAAACACGTATGCAGCACGAGGTTCGGATTAGACCTCTCACATAGTGTACACCCTTTTCTTCAATAGTCACATCACAAGTCTCATGCGTACATATATGTACCATAGCAACATTTTGTACGAAACCAATATGTATATTTTATATATCATGGTCACATTTTACTCAGAACAATATACATCACATCTCAATCACTTTATTTTACATTCATCAATAATCACTTTTTCTCGCAATTCACTGACAGGTTTCTATCGTAATCACTAACTTGATTTTTTGATCACTTACCTTAGTATCCATCTTTGTTTGCTTTTATTTTGGCTAACATGCACATCTCATACGTTTACATAAAATAATACTTACAACATATATATCAGCGTAAGAAAAACAAAGGCGATAACTACGCACCTGTTTAAAGCGATATTCGATTTATCGATTCTAACATCAACTAAAGTCCCGAAGCTTCTGTTATTTATCGATTAGTCCCAAGCACACATAACCGAAATCGGTCACACTTAGTATCAAAAACATGGCCTTAGGCCGAATACTATAAGTCATTTACCTAGCTCATTTCGATCCCGAAACCCCACTTGTTCTCGTAGATTTGCTCCCGAAGTTATCAAAATTCCTATTTAAAACAAGGTTAGGGTCGGCTAATACACAAATTTATGAACAAAGGCCCTTGGCTGCATGTCACACTTGCCCTTTACCTTGCTTGACAAGGTCTCTTGAGAAATTTTACTTTCGATAGACTCCTTTGATGCTCCTCAATACTAGCTTCATAGAAAAGAACACATCATTATGGTCTTTTATACATTTAGTCATCCCTTGCTTATTCGAAACCAAGAGATCCCTCCAAGGTCCCTTTACGCTGGCTACATACCAAGGAACACAAGGTTATGGCATTCAC
Source organism: Gossypium bickii (assembly GCA_025503065.1). Taxonomy (NCBI): domain Eukaryota; kingdom Viridiplantae; phylum Streptophyta; class Magnoliopsida; order Malvales; family Malvaceae; genus Gossypium; species Gossypium bickii. The sequence goes on along the minus strand of CP106710.1, from coordinate 106,667,203 downwards.
CCACATTTGGCCAACCTTAGACCAACACACAATCATTGTTTTTGGCACACCATAAAAAGATGAAGCGAAAAATAATTGCTAAGGAGAGATTACTTACCATTATTGCTTTGAAGAGAAAGGAGGGTTTCAAACACACAGTCAAATAACACCATAATAGAGATTCGGCTAAAGAAAGAAACCATGCAAATGCATAGCTAGCCGAGAACTCTCAAGCTCCTACCAAAAATCGTACTCAAGCCTTAGGTCTCTTTCTTTTTAGCTTCTTTAAGACTGAAGTTCAACTTGCTCTAATTCTCACTCTCTCTCTCTCGGTTAAGAACACAAGAAGGAAGGAAGCAAAACAAGGCAAAGGCTATCCCCCCTAGCTAAATCAAACCCGGGAATGAATGCTCCAAGGAAAGCCACATTCGGCCATGCTTTCAAAATAGGGGAGAAAAAATTGAATTTGGCATGCTAAATTATTCCCACGCCGGCCAACTCCTTCCATTTTCGGTCAAGACACAAAAAGAAAAGAAATTGAAATGTGAAAATTCGGCCATGCTTTGATAAGCAAATGGCCGGCCATGCTTTACTTAATTTCCCATATCCATTTGAAATTTCAAACATCAAATACCAATAAAAATTATTAAATCCTTATTCCATCACCTTACCCATACAACACCATTTTCTATACAATAAAATAATAACTATCATTTAAAAAAACAATAGAATGCAACAACATGGGGCAGCACCCACAAGCATGCGTGTATGCCTATTCCAAAAACTGCATGCGCAGCATGGGCCATGCAAGGCCTTCCACGTCGGTGTAAAAATAAAAGGGACCAAGTACGCCTTCAAAGTCTCGAACTCGAGACCTGAAGCAACATGCCCAAGTGCCCTGCCATCTCCGCTACTGAACTTTCATGCCATAACTCATTGCAAATTTCTTTTAAACTATCCTTGCCTTGGCTCCCTTCTCTTTAGCGCTAAAAATAAAATGCTTCAAGCGCGAAATCCAGGACTCGAACGCGAGTTCGCCTAGTCGCAGTTCCCAGCAAGGTCCTTAACCATTCGGCCAAGGTTCAATTCATGCTAACAAACGCATCAGAAATCCTTTTAACCCTTACCTTGCCAGTTTCCCAGGTCTGAACGCTAAAATGAAAATAAAGCGCATCACGCGCGATTCCTGGGATTCGAACACTCGACCCCGAGAGGCCCCCCCATGCTGCAAGCGTCTTAGCCACTCGGCCAGGCGCCTTTTTGTGTCAGAAACCATCGTGATTTTCTTTTAAAGCCTTCTTCCAAACAGCGCCCCCTTTTCAAAATAAAATGCTTATGCCGCACACACGAGACTCGAACCTTTGACCATGCTTGGCGCCGAATCTTAAGTGGCATACGGAAGCCACTTGGCTACCTGGACTTTCATGTCCATAACTTCACAAATTTTATTATTAAGGCCTCTTCAGCCAATTTTCCATTTTAAACCCTAATTTTTCAAAATTTTCAAAAGTGTCCCATTTTATTCCGGGAGTTTTAAGAACTCCAAAAACACAACAAAACCACTATTGAGGCCTAATACACTCGAGTTATTTTCCAAACTCGCAAACCCCTATTTCGGGATATTACAATTCTACCCCCCTTAAAAATAATTTCGTCCTCGAAATTACTTATGTACAAACATCCGCACATTTCAATTCAGCATATATCAATCACATATACTCAAATGTACACATATGCAAACACATTTCAAACTTTTTTACATTTAGCATTTTCACATATGGCCACTTCTTCATAAACATTTTCAAGCTCAAATTCCATTACGGATACCATACACATCAATGGTAAGATCAATTGCACATTTTAAAAGTCTTACCGAAGCTTCAACTATATCGCATCTTATTTAACTCAAATGGGAACTCACCAACTTTCCTTATTCCTTGCAAGTACGAAAGACTCGCACTTATCCGAGCATTTAGCTTGTGGTAACAAACATGTTCCATCTTGTATGTGATTCATGAATTTTCTATTATTGCACATCATCGGCATTAAGCCGGTTAGACATCGAAGCCTGAAATACACACCGGCACAAGGCCTGCTAGGCGTCAAAGCCTGATATATACACCGGCACAAAGCCTGCTAGGCATCAAAGCCTGAAATATACACCGGCACAAAGCCTGCTAGGCATCAAAGCCTGAAATATACACCGGCACAAAGCCTGCTAGGCATCAAAGCCTGAAATATACACCGGCACAAAGCCTGCTAGGCATCAAAGCCTGAAATATAATATTATCACCATTTGAATCACATTACAAGCTGACCAAAATTATAAACCATATAATTCACATCACTTGTATTTATCACCTCAATAATATTTCATGATAGATAGTCTATCCACATATCACTTGTACTATATTTATAACCAGGATTCCAACATGTACACAAGGTTATAACTAACCTTAACAATATTCAATTGCTTATAGACTTATACTTAAAACATTCTCAATTTCTGGTTCCAATACTCGCCGACATGGTATTTTCCACACTGAGCACACGGATGGTCCCGTTTTCCCATAGCTGGCTTAGTCACATGAGCAAAACTTTTAACCCTCGGTCTTTTCCGAAAATCCTCAAATAATTTAATCAAATCAAAATTTCTCTTATCACGGTTCGTATTCTTATCTCTATTTTTTCTCATCGAGTTTTTAATCTCTTCATCTATCTTAACTTTTTCGACTAACATAGTAAATTCCCGTTCCTGTTGAGGAACTATCAACAGTCTCAGGTCGTCTCTTAATCCGTCCTTAAACCGAACACATCATTCATTATTTTGTAGTCACTAATTCTCGATCATATCGGCTTAACTTTAGGAATTTAACTCCGTATTTCGCCATGGACTTGTTCCGTTGAACTAGTCCCAAAAACACATTTCCTCTGAGTATCAATGTAATAAGTACTGACATACTTCTTTTGGTATACCGTCTTGACATACTCCCGAGTGGGGTCCTCCGCTATGATACTATCTCAACTGTGAGCCACCATTGATACGCCTCGTTGCGAAGTAGCGTCACCATTTCTTTCACTTTTTCCTCAGGGCTCAAAATGAGCTCATCCATAACTCACTTGGTTATTTCCAACCATTATTCAATCACACTGGGTGCCATGCCTGATATATATCACAGAACAAATCCGCTCCATTGGCTCAAAGTTGCTCGGAAACAAATTTTCGAGCTCTCATATTTCTCCCTCTCAACCCACCATCCCTAAACTCGCAGCACTGTCCGCGATACAGCATTATCCCTTGTTTGATCTTGCTACTCATCATCAAAGGCTGGTGGTGGAGGTGATACCTCATATCAAACTCTTAACCCGATCTAACGAGTTCCGATATGGCCATTTTACCTCAACCACGTCATCTAGAACTCATCTCTTATCGCGCAATCCGACTTAAAAGTTTTATGCATTAGAAATTTGTTCCACTGATTATTCGCGAACAATTTTATGGAATAAAGTATTCAGAAGTGGTTCTTTCGATCACACATAGGTTCAGTTCAAGTTCGCTATTCTAATTCAGAGAGTCACATACACGTTCATAAGCAAGGACACATTCATTTACTACGCCTCTAGGGTCATTTCAGTTTTCAAGTCTTATGCACTTGTTTTCGAATAGACTAGTCTTAGGGTTCGATAGCCCAAATTTTCTAATCTACAAGCCCAATTATGCCATAGAGTTCACATATTCAATATACCTCAATAGTCAGAGGCACTTACCAGGTGGACTGCGGGTCGGAGGTACAGGTGCCATGCCAGAACAAGCCCAAAATAAAAGTTCACATTTTGAAAAGGCCACTTTCGAAAACTGTTTTAGGGCCCAAAACCTCAAGGCCGAGTTTTGAACCAGGCTCTAATACCAAAATGTAACACCCCAAACCCGGCCCATTTACTCCGACCGAATTTGGAATGCCACTACGGAACATTTTCAAAAAAAAAAAACATCATTTCTTAATAGTAAAACTGATGAAAATTTGTATTCCTTTAATAAAACATTTTTGTGACTTGTAATATTCTAAGTAAAAATCGAAGTTTGTTATTAGACTATCGGATTCGAGCTTTGCTCGAGGAAAATAAAACCGTTTGCAATCAACCTTTCATATTAGGGCATAATAATAACGATACTTAATAAATGAACTGAAACACTTTAGTGGGCCTTATTACAATTCACACTTAATCAAAATACGAAAAATGTCATTATTTAATTAATCAAATAAGCCGTCTCTTTTCATGAAAGTCCATTTCCTCATGGCCACCTTTGTATCCTCTCCGACCCGGTCCAAGCTTTTCTCGCCACCTGAAAGGTTTAATAAAAGAATAGAGTGAGTCACCAAGACTCAGTGCATAGTTAATACACATGTCCTCACATTTGGGCTTGGCCCATATCCACACAATCCATACATATATAACATACAATTATAAATATGCCATTATGAATACACAATATTATAAATATGATTATAATATACAATTACAAAGTCCAATCCACAAAGTGATCCACATATCTTTCTTTTGCAAATTATTTCTTAAAGTCATGTCTAAGCCACCGATCCCATAGGGATCCCACATATCTTTCAATTCACAAATCATTAAACACGTATGCAGCACGAGGTTCGGATTAGACCTCTCACATAGTGTACACCCTTTTCTTCAATAGTCACATCACAAGTCTCATGCGTACGTATATGTACCATAGCAACATTTTGTACGAAACCAATATGTATATTTTATATATCATGGTCACATTTTACTCAGAACAATATATATCACATCTCAATCACTTTATTTTACATTCATCAATAATCACTTTTTCTCGCAATTCACTGACAGGTTTCTATCGTAATCACTAACTTGATTTTTCGATCACTTACCTTAGTATCCATACTGTTTGCTTTTATTTCGGCTAACATGCACATCTCATACGTTTACATAAAATAATACTTACAACATATATATCAAGCAGAAGAACAGTGCGATAATTACGCACCTGTTTAAAGCGATATTCAATTTATCGATTCTAACATCAACTAAAGTCCCGAAGCTTCTGTTATTTATCGATTAGTCCCTAGCACACATAATCGAAATCGGTCACACTTAGTATCAAAAACATGGCCTTAGGCCGAATACTATAAGTCATTTACCTAGCTCATTTCGATCCCGAAACCCCACTTGTTCTCGTAGATTTGCTCCCGAAGTTATCAAAATTCCTATTTAAAACAAGGTTAGGGTCGGCTAATACACAAATTTATGAACAAAGGCCCTTGGCTGCATGTCACACTTGCCCTTTACCTTGCTTGACAAGGTCTCTTGAGAAATTTTACTTTTGAGAGACTCCTTTGATGCTCCTCAATACTAGCTTCACAGAAAAGAACACATCATTATGGTTTTTTATACATTTAGTCATCCCTCGCTTATTCGAAACCAAGAGATCCCTCCAAGGTCCCTTTACGCTGGCTACATACCAAGGAACACAAGGTTATGGCATTCACCCACATTTGGCCAACCTTAGACCAACACACAATCATTTTTTTTGGCACACCATAAAAAGATGAAGCAAAAAATAATTGCTAAGGAGAGATTACTTACCATTATTGCTTTGAAGAGAAAGGAGGGTTTCAAACACACAGTCAAATAGCACCATAATAGAGATTCGACTAAAGAAAGAAACCATGCAAACGCATAGCTAGCCGAGAACTCTCAAGCTCCTACCAAAAATCGTACTCAAGCCTTAGGTCTCTTTCTTTTTAGCTTCTTTAAGACTGAAGCTCAACTTGCTCTAATTATCACTCTCTCTCTCGGTTAAGAACACAAGAAGGAAGGAAGCAAAACAAGGCAAAGGCTATCCCCCCTAGCTAAATCAAACCCGGGAATGAATGCTCCAAGGAAAGCCACATTCGGCCACGCTTTCAAAATAGGGGAGAAAGAATTGAATTTGGCATGCTAAATTATTCCCATGCCGGCCAACTCCTTCCATTTTCAGTCAAGACACAAAAAGAAAAGAAATTGAAGTGTGAAAATTCGGCCATGCTTTAATAAGCAAATGGCCGGCCATGCTTCACTTAACTTCCCATATCCATTTGAAATTTCAAACATCAAATACCAATAAAAATTATTAAATCCTTATTCCATCACCTTACCCATACAACACCATTTTCTATACAATAAAATAATAACTATCATTTAAAAAAAACAATAAAATGCAACAACATGGGGCAGCACCCACAAGCATGCGTGTATGCCTATTCCAAAAACTGCATGCGCAGCATGGGCCATGCAAGGCCTTCCACGTCGGTGTAAAAATAAAATGGACCAAGTGCGCCTTCAAAGTCTCGAACTCGAGACCTGAAGCACCATGCCCAAGCGCCCTGCCATCTCCGCTACTGAACTTTCATGCCACAACTCATTGCGAATTTCTTTTAAACTATCCTTGCCTCGGCTCCCTTCTCTTTAGCGCTAAAAATAAAATGCTTCAAGCGCGGAATCCAGGACTCGAACGCGAGTCCGCCTAGTCGCAGTTCCCAGCAAGGTCCTTAACCATTCGGCCAAGGTTCAATTCATGCTAACAAACGCATCGGAAATCCTTTTAACCCTTACCTTGCCAGTTTCCCAGGTCTGAACGCTAAAATGAAAATAAAGCGCATCACGCGCGATTCCTGGGACTCGAACACTCGACCCCGAGAGGCCCCCCATGCTGCAAGCGTCTTAGCCACTCGGCCAGGCGCCTTTTTGTGTCAGAAACCATCGTGATTTTCTTTTAAAGCCTTCTTCCAAACAGTGCCCCCTTTTCAAAATAAAATGCTTATACCGCACACACGAGACTCGAACCTTTGACCATGCTTGGCGCCGAATCTTAAGTGGCATACGGAAGCCACTTGGCTACCTGGACTTTCATGTCCATAACTTCACAAATTTTATTATTAAGGCCTCTTCAGCCAATTTTCCATTTTAAACCTTAATTTTTCAAAATTTTCAAAAGTGTCCCATTTTATTCTGGGAGTTTTAAGAACTCCAAAAACACATCAAAACCACTATTGAGGCCTAATACACTCGAGTTATTTTCCAAACTCGCAAACCCCTATTTCGGGATATTACAAAGAGTGTGGTAATAATCGAGAGGGGGATTATCAGTGACTCACCACTTCCCTTACATTTTGCAGATGACTCGTAAATCGCAGATGTGGAGCCGGGTGGACTCGTGGTGGCCATGCATATTGCTTTTGGTTTTAATTTATTCACTCTTTCGGGTACTTTAATTTTTAAATTTGGTTTATTTAGGTTTGTAATAAGGCCACTAACTAATATTTTTGGGTTATATTATTTGATTTAAGTTTTATCATACATTTCTTCAGTTAAACAACATGGAATGTCTAAATAATCTGTAAAATCAATGTTTTTTTTTCTAAATTTACACATCTTATCGGGTTTTCTAAACTTCACCATCGGGTAATAACAAACAAGTAATGACAACAAACCAGACTCAGGTTTCTTTTAAAATTTAGTTTTACTATAAGATCTAATGGAAAATGGTTTTCAACCTCACACTTAAACGAGGATAGGTTTTCTTAAAATCGAATGGTTTTCTTGGTAATGAGAGATGACAAATGGTCTTTCTCAAAGGAGTCTTCTTCTTCTGTTAAAAACTTTAAACAGCAAAATGTTTCAATGATAGTTCTTCACAAAAATAAACCGGCAATGTGTTCTATTCAAATGTTTTTCCCCTGTGACATGCCAAATCTGGTCGTTGTGTGTTGACCGGGTTGGGGGTGTTACAACGCTGGTTTCTATCGAAGATTCATGAAGGACTTTTCCAAAGTGGCTGAACCTTTATGCAAGTTGTTGGAGAAGGACTCAATATTCAAGTTTGATGTGGAATGCTTAAAGGCTTTCAACGATCTGAAGAGTCGATTAGTCACAGCACCCATAATCGTCACGCCAGACTGGGATTCGCCATTCATATTGATGTGTGACGCAAGTGACTTCGCCATTGGAGATGTCATGGGCAAGCGAAGGAACAAAGTTTTTCATCCTATCTACTACGCAAGTAGAACTCTAACTGGAGCTCATCTAAACTATACGGTAACAGAAAAAGATTTACTTGCTATTGTGTTTGCTTTTGACAAGTTTCAATCTTATCTTGTAGGTACTAAAGTGATTGTCTACACGGACCACTCCGCGATAAAGTACTTATTGGCCAAGAAAGATGCTAAGCCGAGATTGATCCAGTGGGTGCTTCTAGTTCAAGAGTTCGATCTAGAAATTCAAGATCGAAAGGGAGTAGAAAACCAAGTAGCTGATCACTTTTCTAGATTGGAACCACAAGAGGAAAATTCTCCACTCTTACCGATCTAAGAGACATTTCCAGATGAACACATATTGAAAGTAACTCATGTCCATAATACTCCTTGGTTTTCTGATTTTGCTAACTATTTAGCTTGTGGTTTGATGCCGATTGATAAAACATATCAGCAAAGAAAAAAGTTTCTTCACGATGTGAAGTACTATTTCTGGGAAAAGCCATATTTGTTCAAAAAGTGTGCAGATCAGATGATTAGAAGATGTGTAACAGAAGATGAAATATCGAAGATTTTATACCACTGTCATTCAGCTCCGAGTGGGGGACACTGTGGAGGTACACATATAGCGGCCAAAGTATTGCAAGCCGGATTCTTTTGGCCAACACTATTCAAGGATGCATACGCTTACGTAAAGAATTGCGATCGCTGTTAGAGGGTTGGAAATGTCACCAACAGAAATGAGATGCCTCGAACAAATATCATTGATGTAGAATTGTTTGATGTTTGGGGTATTGACTTTCTTGGTCCTTTTCCTTCGTCTTTTGGTCACAAATACATATTGGTAGCAGTAGATTATGTGTCCAAGTGGGTCGAGGCTGAAGGTTATCCGACGAACGATGCCAAGGTTGCAATGAAGTTCTTGCAAAAACATGTGTTCACAAGGTTTAGAATCCCAAGAGCTATTATCAGGGATGAATGGACCCACTTTGTGAAAAAGTGGTTAAAATGGTTGCTAGACAAATATGGAGTGAAACACAAGGTTGCTACAGCTTACCATCCGCAGACAAATGGGCAAGCTGAGCTAGCAAATAAGGAGATCAAAGGCATACTTGAGAAGGTAGTTTGCCCGAACCGACGAAATTGGTCCAAGAGACTAGATGATGCTTTATGGGCTTACAGAACAGCATACAAGACACCCTTAGGAATGTCACCCTACAGGTTTGTCTTTGGGAAAGTATGTCATCGACCTCTGGAGTTAGAGCACAAAGCTTACTAGGCTCTTCCACAACTCAATCTGGATCTCAAGCTTGCTAAAAAGAAACGAATGCTCCAACTCAACGAGCTAGAAGAATCTCAAATGTTCTCATATGGAAATGCCAAATTACTCAAAGAAAGACTCAAGAAATGGCATGACAAGCATATCCGAGTTCGAGAATTTGAAGCAGGTCAGCAAGTCTTGTTATTTAATTCCAAATTAAAGTTCTTTCCAGGTAAATTAAAGTCACGTTGGTCCGGTCCATTTACGATTCATCGCGTCTATCCATACGGGGTTATTGAACTCTAAGGTAAGAGAGGTAATTTTCAAGTCAATGCTCAGCGTTTAAAATATTATTACGGAGGAACCCCTGAATGGGATAAAACCTCGTTCAATTTATCTAACTATTAGTTTTTATTGCTTTCAATAAATTATATAGGGAATATTTTCGGGTTTATTATGCTTAAATAAATTCTGTCTAGGAGATTGGAACTTAAGCGGGGACCGCTTGTGACCCCTCCAATCTTTCCTGGGAATTGATTTTTGCATAATTTTCCAAGGAATTAACCCCTAAATGACAAAATAAATTTTTAGTTTTTCAAATAAAAAGGTTTTGACCCAAGCCTTAAAGTGCAACTCAATTTCAAATTTTCATTAAGTTTAAGGACTTAATTGAATGATTTTCAAAAGTTGGTTGCTATTTTCGTAAATAATAAAAACTAGGTACCTCCCTTTGTAAATATTTTTAAAAGGCATCTAAAATAAACATTTTTTTTAATTTCATACTTATAAATTATTGATAAACTTTAATATATAATTATATTTATTATAATTTATATATTAACTTTTATCAAATTAGCTTAGGATTAGATTTAATTTAATTTTATATTTATTTTGGCAATTAAATAGCAAATGATAATTTATATGTGTTTATTTAATTATTAATTATTGTTTATCATGAGTAAAATTAGAAGGGGACTCTTATTTTTAATGCTTTAATTATTCTAAGAGTTCTATTCCAATTTATACTCCTCCATCTATAAATTGCAACCTTGTTCTCACCATTCACTCATCATTCAAACTCCCATCCACCAAAACACCAAGTGCCGCACCACCCCAAGCCACCATTCGGCCAAAGAAAGAGGCTCAAAGACACGCCGCGACGCCAAAGACCGGCTCCTGCCCAGGTCGTAGCCCACATGTCTGCTACCTCAAGTCGCACGTTTGTGCGCACCATTGCCCTACACTAGACTAGCCCGTGGCCTGCCTAGCACAAGGCCTTGCTGCAGTCCCCTTGCGCACCACCTGCTTGCTTACTTGTGCGCCTATGCACCATTCTCCCTTTCCCCAACCTAAGCCAACCCTTCTTTTAAATTCTCCCTTTTGATTCATTAGTTTTTATTTATTTTAAGAGTTCTTAAAATTCTACGAGGAAGGTGGTAAGAATAAATTTTTCTTAAGTTTAATTTTTATTCAATTATTTAATTTTCAATTTATTGAAATATTAATAATTTGTATTAACTAAATTTTTAAGAAACTAATTTTTTATTTTCTCTCCATCCTATGTTCAGGTTAATTATGACTCGCAAAAGAACACGTGCCTCCGCTCAAATTGACAAAGCACAAAGCAAATTTCAATGTAAAGAAGCCAAAGTAAGATACGAAAATATCTTCAAAAGTCAACAGATGCATCCAGAGAAAGGCTTCACATTGAAGGAAAGCAACTACAGAGACTTTATGGCGCGTATTCGTCAAGTTGCTGAAGCCCTCAATTGGGAATTGTTTTGTGAAAAGAGACCAAGTGTGGATGAGGAATTAGTTCGTGAATTCTAGGCAAACTTAACCTCAAGCGAATTGACCGAAGTTCCAGTCCGCGGAATTAAGGTACCCATAAAATCTAATGCTATTAATGAGTTCTTTGAATTACTTGATTTTGACAACGATGAATATTCCTCTCTGTTGAGCAATATTAAGCCTAAAAATCTGCAAGAAATCCTCGAAGAACTCACAGTTCCAGGTTCTAAGTGGACTGTGTCAAAGCAAGGAATCCACACGTGTCGAAGAGAGTATTTGACACCACTTGCGAAGGTATGGTTCTATTCCATCCGTTTCAGCCTTATGCCTAGTTCGCATGGGACTACAATTTCATTAGAGCGAATGGTCCTATTATACTCGATTTTAACTGGAAAGACCATTGATGTGGGAAAAATCCTTCTGAGAGAGATGCGAAATTGTGCCGTTAGACGGTCTGGCCCTGCCTATTTCCCTTTTATGATCACAATTCTGTGCTTAAAAGCAAAACTCCTTGCGGACGTAAAACAGACAGAGTATAGTCAAGGCACAATCACCGATTGGGACCTCTACCGAGTGGCCGGAGATTCTGTTCTTCAGAAACAAATTGAATAAAGCGAGGATCCTGAAGAAGCAGAAGATGAAGCCACAGAAATCCCGCCAGAGCAATCAACTGAAGTCCCTCATGAGGCAGAATCAATGGAACCAGAAGATGAACCTGATATCGAGCCCTCAATGTTTAGAGCTCCACTGTCTAGCCCAGATCGTCATGATGAGCTGTTGAAGCTGATGGACTTAATGCAACACATGCAATGGCAGTAACAAGCTGACTGGTGATATGCAAAAAATAAGAGATGACTCGATGAGGAGTGCCCTCAAGAAAATTTATAATAACCTCTTTATTTTTGTGCCTGAGTTTCCAGGTTTCATAATTGAAGCTTGGGTGTCATCATCGAAGAGGGAGCAAAGTGATTCATGCAAAGATAATGCTAATGGAGCAAAAGATGAGTCCAAGTCGGAAGGATCGACAAACAAATAAAAAGGGGAGGACTTCAACTTTCATTTATTTCTTTCTTAAGTATTCTAGGATTAGGTCAATTAGGAATTTTTATTTTTTGCACAATAAAACAAGAGATAGGAAGCATGAATAAAATCGGAAAAAGTCTCAAAGGATAAAGTGTGGCAATAGATATATACATGTCTAGGATTGGATTTTAGAAAGAGCTTGGTACTTAAGCAGTCAATTTGACTCACCTCCTCTTTTCTAATTTTCCTACCTGGTGTATAGTATCTATTCACTTTAAACAATGAGGACATTGTTCACTTTAAGTAGGGGGGACCGAAAATTTGAATTCAGAATAAAATTTTCTTCTAGTTATGATTTAGGACATATTTTTGTTCAATAATTTGAAATTTTGTTAATTATGCTAAACTTCAGCATTAATAAAGTTCTATTATTTCAATAATTTATTATGTTAGCTTAATAAAGATGTGAATGTATTTTTAATAAAGCATGTAAGTTCGTACCATAAAATTTTTAGTTCCTTACAAAAAATTTAGGCATGCATGAAAGCTTAAGTTAGAATTGACTTAGTAATTTCTTGAGACGAAATCCTAGGAAGCATGGAATGTTGAAAATGATTTAGGCAACTATTGTTTGGACCGTTTGAGCCTTTCAAGCCGACCCTGATAAAATTATCCTTTGAAACCCAATTTTGAGACTATATGGCCTAATTTTATTCGGACCTATGCAATATTTAGCCATCAATGTTCTCTTCATTACTTCTAAAATTGTCCCAAACACTAGACTCAGTACTATTCAGAAGATCGCTTGAAAATAAGTTTGGGGGAGTTGAAAAGAAGTATCAATGGCTCGAAAATATGTAGTATATGAAGCAAGTGCTCGAGTTTGAGCTTGAAAAAAAAAACATGTACCCAAAACGAAATAAGTGATCGAAAGAACACAAGTTGGGTATCAAGGGTGAAAGTTCCAAAGGTTCGATTATAAGCTAAGTCTAGGGTTTTAAGCCAAAAATTTATCTATCTTTTACCTACCCCTAAGTTCAGCCACGTTACAACCTTACTAAAGACCTATTGATTCAAAATTCCAATGTTACCTACATTAGTGGAGAGAAATTGCTCTGTTCAACATATGAAGACACTAGTTAAGCTTAATGATTGCAGTTTACTTTTTGAATAAGGAATTAAAATCAAATTGGTAGCAAGTAACATGTCTTTATTAAGAAACATTTAGTTTAATTTTGCTAGTATAATAATTGTTAGAGGTAATTTGAACGATATAAATGCTTAAGTAGCATAACTATCAAATTTCTTATCTTTGAGCCTAAGTATATTCAATTCATAATTTTGAGAAGAAAGTTGTTCTGAAGGAGTTTTTCGAATGTGTTTCCGAGAAAATTCTTTTCAAATTTGTGCATTACTCGAGACGAGCAATGAATTAAGTTTGGGGGTGTGGAAACACGAAAATTTATATACTTGTTCATGCCCTTCTTGACCCAAATTCATGTGGTTTCGAGTAAATTATTGTTGGAAAATAATTAAATATTATAAAATAATTAAATTGTGCTAAAAATATGAACATGATGAATTTTAATTAATTTTATAGTTAATTTTGATTTGTTTTGACTATTTTTGACAGAATCGCACAAAGGGAAAAAATCGGCTCGGCAGACACAGCTCGAAGAATAAAATCGAGAAACGACTTGAGGTGTCAAGGCGACTTTATTTCTAGCCCAAGACGGTCCAATTATGAAGATCTAGTCATAATATAATTAATTTTAATTTATTCCCAATTTAATTTGGGCTGAATAAATTATTTTTAATTAATTATGGAAAAGGGGCCCAGTTGAACCGCATCAGTTGAACCGAACCGATTGAACCAAACCAGCCACCAATTGGTCAGCCAAAACCGTCCACAATGAAGGCCCAAATCAGCTTATTTTCTGATTAATTCAACTTGCAAAGGAGCCCTTGAAGATCTTTCAAAATGCCATTCAAACCCCTCCAAAATTCAAGGCTTTAAAGATTTGCCCATGCTATATTTAGCAAAGTTGAATTCTTCAACTTTGCCACATGGGATGGCCGGCCAAGGGAGCCTCTTTTGCTGCTGATATTTGCTGTTTTTAGCAGCCTTAAACACCTATAAATACAGCCCTTAGCTGCATATTCAAAACACACCTCAAGCCTTCACATTCTCCTCTCTCATTTTCTCTCAATTCCCCATTTTCCCTTTTCCCTTTTTGGTGTTCTTGTGCCGATTTCTCCTCTTGGAAAAGAGGTGTTTGTCCAGCCATTTGAAGCAGCAATTTAAGTGTTCATAAGCCCCTTTGATAGCCGAGGACAACGAAGAACAAAGAAGGGATCAATCAGACAAGCCTCGGAGAGCCACCGGATTTGTTTCTTGTTTCCTATCTCTTTAAATCATTTGTTGTTGTTTTGACAGACATGATTATAAATATTCATGCTTTTGAAATGTTTAATTTAATCAAATTAGCTTGAATTCAATTCATGTTGGTTTGATTTCATTTCGCTCTCTTAGATTATTAAAATTGTGTTTATGCTGTTAAAGGCCTCGGTGAAATGTTTGATTAAGTAAAATCATGTTAAGTTATCTGGCATTTTAATTGTTTACATAGCTGATGAATTAATTATTTAAACGCATTGAAATTGTAATTAATGGACATAATACTTAATCTGTGCATGTTTAATTCTTCTAAGGTAGCTGAAGATTAAATTCGCATTGTATTTGACAATACATATGCCTTGCATAACTTGCAGGATTTTTGTGATTAAATTGTTTCAAGGTAAAAATAGTTTGTTACTTCACATGATCTTTTACATGCTTGTTAGGTTGAATTAATCGTTTACATCGACATAGGAATATACGAGAGATGGTTTAATTTAATAAGTATGTATGTGCAATAACATGCTTACTAGTAGAAGTCTGTTTAATTGTTCGCATTTGCATAGAAATATGTACAAGAGATGAATGGATTTTTATTTGTAAGTATGTTCATAAGTTAGGAAATTATCTAGTTGCCATGTTTTAACAAGTATAAACACAAGCTTAATAATTCTAAGGTAAGAAATGTTATTGATCCAACACAATTATATCATCTTGATTAAATTCAGTTTTTGAAATCGTGCATTAGAACTTTGTTTATTTTTATTTTACTTGGTTTTTCTTTTAGTTTCCAAATAGCTTTCAAAAACCAAATATTTTTCCATCACCAAAGTGTTTGACCTTATTTTCATAAATAATTCTTTTACAGTCCCTGTGGGTACGATAACTCGACATTTACTTGTCACTTTATTACTTGTTACGATTGTGCACACTTGCACATTTCCATCGTTCCAGTGATACGACACATTTTAAACACTCTACCGGTGTATTTAACAGCCCGATTTAGGGCTAGTCGGAACAGTGGTTTTGAGACCGCTAATCCGAGGTTGAGGAAAATTATTTTGGTATTACTTTATGTGTTATGGCATTAATTTATGGCTATATGAAAATTTTAGTGCTTTAATTTTAGCAATTGTACGTGAAATTGTGAAAAAGGACTCAATCGCATAAAGTGCGAAAGTTCCATTATAAGTGGGACGGGTGTCTAATAGCCAAAAAATATCAAATTAGAGGTCCTTAAAGTGAAATTAGGCCATTGGATGTGTGATAGCCGGCCACATAGAGGCTAGGGAGACAAGATATTAAATGTTGGTCAAATTCGGTGGAAATTAGGTGATAAAAATGAATAAAATAAGATGAATAAAAGATGTTGTCATCTTTTCCTATTCCTTCTTCTTCTACCACCAAAAATTGAGATGAATAAGGGTTCTTGGAGTTCAAAATTTTCAGCAAAACAAATCTCTTGCAAATCAAGAAGAGCGCAGAATTAACCTTGACCGAGGAAAAGGCAAGGTTTTGGATTAAACCACAAATTAACGCATTTTGCATCGAGGTAAGTTTATTGGTGCACTGTATGATTGGTGCACTATATGATTAAGAACATGTATGATTCAAGTGGATTGAATTTGGTAGATATTGAATAATTTTTGTATGAATGACGAAATAGATAGTAGATGTGAAATAACATTTGTGGTAATAAATGGTGGGCTGTGTGCGATACCACCTTAATAATTCTTGATGGTGGGCTGTGTGTGATACCACCTTAATAATTCTTGATGGTGGGCTAAGTGCGATGCCACCTTATTACTTATTCACGATGGGTTGTGTGTGATACCATCGTTTTTTTATTATTTGGTGGGCTAAGTGCATTACCGGCGTAAATATTCTTGTTGGTGGGCTATGTGCAATACCACCCTGTTAAAGCTTGATGGTGGGCTAAGTGCGAAACCACCGAGTGATTGGTAGTATTATGAATGGTTTATTGGAAATATTATGATGTGTTTTTTCGTGTGATCATGTTGTGATAAGTGCAGGATGTATGTTAAATAATGTGGGCATTTGGCTTATGATATGGTTGGAATGTGGTAAGAGATGAAATTAGTAAGCATGATCATGGAATGTGGATTGTTCTTACTTAGTATGTAATGCTATTTATTGTTTAGCACATCCTATGATGTTATTTGTTTACATGTAACCTTACTAAGCTTAAAGCTTACTCCCCTTTTCTTTTCTCTTGTTTTATAGAGTCAAAAAGCCAAGTCGAGATACGAAGATAATTGGAAGATCACCCACACTATCAACTCACCTCGGTATATCTAGACTTAGTGTTTTGAGTATGGCATGTATAGGGGCTAGACTAGGTAAATTGTTTTGTTATTTTGGCCAAGAGTGTGTTGGCCCCTTTAAAAGTGAATTCTTTTGTATATAGCCATAGTTGATGACTCATTATTATATATGAAAACATGAAGTTATTCATGGAAGTGTATATTGCAAATATGAGTTCTTTAATGATTTGTTGAATGGATTTATCTTATGTGAGTTAGGGTGGTGAAAAGAGCTTAGTAAATAGCCTTGTTTTTGTCCACATGGATAGGCACACGGGCATGTGTTTAGGCCGTGTGTGACACACAGTCAGTCCCATGGGTGTGTGACCAGGCCGTGTGTCCCTTGAGAGTTAGTTTTACAAGTCAGTAAGCTTTGTAGTAAGCGCACGAGCAAAGACACGGTCGTTTGTCTCAGCCATGTGGTAGGCACGACCACGAACATGGGTGTGTGCCCAGGTCGTGTGAAGTCTACACCTTGAAATTGGAATTTAGTTCGACACAAGGTCTAAGGACACAGGCGTGTGCCTTGGCCATGTGACCATAGTGAGATGATGACGTAATAAACAGAATGCCAATGTTTTGGCACACGGGCTAAGACACGGGTGTGTCGAGGCCGTGTGACGGACACAGGCCAAGGACACGGGCGTCTGTCCGACCGTGTGAAAACCTCTGTAGGTTCGAAATGAAAATAAATCCCACATTGGGTAGGGACGTGGGCGTGTGTGACCACACAGCCTGCCCACACGGGCGTGTCCAATTTCACACGGGCGTGTGGCCTCTATTTAGGTGAAAAAAGTTTAAGTGGCGTGTGGCCCCTATTTAGGTGAAAAAAGTTTAAGTGCACTAAAGTTTCCGGTTGGATTTTGAAACCCTTCGTATGCATGTTTAAAGCCTCATAGGTCCTTGATAAGATTGTTTTGATAGTGAAAGAGATATTTTAAGTTGTATGACCAAGTGAGTTAAATACAATAACGCCTTGTACCCGGCTCCGGCATAGAATATGGGTAATGGGTGTTACATTTAGTGGTATCAGAGCTATGGTTTAGTCATTTCTCAGACTACCGTAGCGTGTGTAAGAGTCTAGCTATACATGCCATAAGTGAATATTGTTAGTGTGGTGGCTTCTAATAATTTTAAACTTTGTTTTTATATCGTAAATGGATCCCGATCGACCTGTTGTTGATGATACAGCTAGTAACGTGCTGGCTCCCGCGCAAGGGATCGTGTCTGTAGAGAGCGGACCCGAGACTAGGGGTCAAGGAGAAGAGGTCCGAGAAGCATTTCCCTAAATGATGAGTAATTGGTACACGGAGTATGTACAAGCAAATCCTAATGCTCAACCTCCTCCACCACCTCCTATACATCAGCCAATTCCAGTGGCTCCTCATGGTATAGATTCAGTGAGGATAACCAAGCCCCTGGAGACAAGATTCAGAAGCAAGGGGCTGAGGACTTCAGGGCTAATATTGATGATGATCCCAAGAGGGCAGAGTTCTAGCTTCAGAACTCAATGAGAGTATTTGATGAACTCTCTTGTACACCTGAGGAGAGCCTAAAATGTGCTGTGTCTTTGCTAAGGGACTCAACATACCATTGGTGGAAAACATTGACATTAGTGGTTCCAAAGAAGAGAGTGAATAGCTCCAAAAGAAGTATATAAGTCAGCTATTTGTTGATCAGAAACGGAAGGAATTCATTGAGTTAAAGCAAAGAAAAATGTCCGTGGCAGAATATGAGTGAGAGTTTGTTAGGCTTAACAAGTATGCACGAGAATGCATGTCTACAGAAGCTATCTTGTGCAAGAGCTTTGACAATTAGAGGTCATTGTTTTTCGGCAAACCTTATTTTGTTGCCGTTTGATGAATTTGACTTTATTCTTGGTATGGATTGGTTGACTACTCATAGTGTTTTAGTGAATTGTGTAGTAAATTTATTGAATGGAAAAGTGAAAATGGAGATGTCATCCGGGTTGAATTACGTGGGTTAGATAGTATACCGGTGATAATTTCTTCCATGGTGGCTGAGAAATATTTGAGAAAAGGATACGAGTCCTGTCTCGCTTTTGTGCTAAATACTCAAGAGTCTGAGGTAAAGATTGAATCAGTGCCGGTGGTATATGAGTATTCAGATGTATTCCCAGAAGAGTTACCTGGATTGCCTCTTGTTAGAGAGGTCGAGTTTGGGTTTGAGATAGTTCTGGGAGTGGCACCTATTTCGGTTACTCCGTATATGTTGGCACCATTAGAGTTGAAAGAGCTGAAAGCTCAGTTGCAAGAGTTAACGAACAAGGGTTTTGCAAGACCGAACTTTTCATCGTGGGGTGCTTCGGTGCTTTTTGTGAAGAAGAAAGATGGGTCGATGAGATTATGCATAGACTACAAACAGCTCAACAAGTGACTGTGAAGAATAAGTATCCTTTTCCAAGGATTGATGATTTATTTGACCAACTGAAGGGAGCTACGGTGTTCTCTAAGATAGATCTAAGGTTTGGCTACTACCAGTTGAGGGTTAAGGAGCAAGATGTACTGAAAACTGGATTTTGGACGAGGTATGGCCATTATGAGTTTCTTGTCATGTCGTTCGGTCTAACGAATGCTCCTGTAATTTTTATGGATTCAATGAACCGTGTCTTCCGTGTAACACCCCTAACCCTTATTCATCGCCAGATTAGGGTGAAAGGTGTTACCGGACATATCGAACACTTTTACAAAAATTTCATAAAACAAGTTATCAATCACAATCAACATGTCCCTTTTATACGTCAATGAGACCTCCATCATGCTTTAGAATAGGGTCGGGACTAAACCAAATACATATGAAATTTTTTGAAAATTTAAAACTTTTCTAAATTACAGAGGTCACACGCCCGTGTAAGTAGGCCGTGTGCCTCCTACGGCTACTAGACACACCCATGTGTCCAGGCCGTGCCAAATCGAAGCATGTATACTGACTTATCCACACGGCCACCAGGCACGCCCGTGTGCCATGGCCGTGTAACATTAGGCTAGCTACTACCTTATCCACACGGTCACTAGACACGCCCGTGTGCCATAGCCGTGTGGGCAAAATAGGCCATTTGCAAGGCCAAAATTCCATCCACACTAGGGTCATCCCTACAAGCAACATACCAAATCATTTTATTTACAATTGACAACCATAGATGTGTCAAATATTCAACAAATTTCCACATTCAATCTCATTTCCATTCATACCAATTTGCACAACTGAAACACATATATGTTCAAGCAAAAATCATTCACATTTACCTTTCTTATAACCATTCCATTGCTCAATCAAACATACTCATATTGCTTTCATAAGCTTGCCAAAGCCTTGGCCATTTCATGTATCATATATCATATTCCCTCATGCACATTACCAACATTTATCTAGCCACATCTCATGGCTATTTATACACATTTTAAACATAATCCAAAATGACTACCCTATACAGGCCATATTTAGCTATGTACACATTTCAAAAGTACCAAAGTTGAGTTTGATAGTATGGTGATGATCGTTGATGATTCCCGAGCCTTTCATAGCTTTGACGACCAATAAAACAGAGTAAACATACACACTGAGTAAGCTTTACAAAAGCTTAGTAAGCCATATACAAATAAACTTAGCATAAATCATTCATAAACATGGCTATGTGAATTCATTAAAATTTCTTCAATTCAAGCACATATATAACTCTTTGGCTCACTTGATTTTCCATTGCTTACCATAGTCTTCACATCTCAAATACCTCATTTGCTCATACCTCAAATATACACATATATCTCAAAGGTTCATTTGCATTATGCACATATATGCTCACCTTTTTATGTTTATACAAAGTATATATACATCAATGTACCTAAAACGGATGTACAATTCCCATATTCATTCATTTCTCGAACTTGCCCGTTGAACTGCTCGGAATCTAGTAGGATACACAGGGTACTCAGAATAGTCGTACATTGCCAACGTCCCAGACGTGGTCTTACATGTAATCAGATATCGATGCCACTGTCCCAAACAGGGTCTTACACGTAAATTTCATCTCGATGCCAACATCCCAGATGTGGTCTTACATGAAATATCAAATCAATGCCAACATCCCAGACATCGTCTTACATGATATCACATAACGGACACCTATGTCAAGACATAGTTAATCCTATCTATTCCTAGATTCGTACGGGACTTCTCAGATGTTAGCAATGTGTCGATCTTACCTCGGATTTCATATATACAACATCTCATAAGCATTAATCATTATCAATAGTCATTTGAACATTCATAATTCAATACAAATGCATTTATTTGTATATCGACTTACCTCTAATTTCGGATATTCGATCAGACTTGATTATTCAACTACTTTCGCTTTCCCGCGATCTAAGTCTGTTTTCTTCGTTTCTTGATCTATACATTTTCAAATTTAACCCTTTTTATTCACTAATGCATTCAATTCAATCCAAGAATATATATTTAGGGCAATTTGCAAATTAGCCCTCACATTTTCACATTTTGACATTTTAGTCCTTATTTCACAAAATCACAAATCACACATAATTTTAAGTTACCCATGCCTAACCGAATTTCACTCATGCTCATATGAGTCCATACATTTCATTTATTTTACAATTTAGTCCTCCAAAATATTATTTTCACAATTTAGCCCTAATTAGCTAAATTCATCAAAAATTCAAGAACAAAACATGTTCATTAAACACATATCTTTCGTTTAACACCAAAACTCATCACAAAACTCACCATTTCATCAATGGCACATCTCATGAACATCTTCAATTCTTCAAATTACAACATGGGCTTGATAGTAGACTAAGCAACAATCTCAAAAACATAAAAATCATCAAAAACTAAAGTCAAAACATGCCTTAATCAAAGCTTGTAAGTGCCGAAAATCAAAAGAACTAAACCCTTTCTTTTTTCTCTAATATTCAGTCAAAAGATGAATGAATTTATGCCCATTTTCATGCTTTGTTTTTATCATAAAACATTTTAATACCTAAATGACATAATTATCCTTTTATAAAACAAGACAAAACATATATACATAAGGTCATTAAAGACCTTTGCTGTCCACTCAATCATCTTATGGCCAATTTTCCATATAAATCCTCCACATTTAATAAATCACACCAATTAGATCATTAATCAAATAGAATGCTACTTTTATGACTTATGCGATTTAATCCTTTTACTCAAATTAAACACTCAAATGGACAAATTAATTCACGAAACTTTTTCACATGCTTAGTTACTCACAGAAGACATAGAAAATAATATTAAAATATTTATTAACTCAAATTTGTGGTCTCAAAACCACTGTTTCGACTAGGGTCTACACTGAACTGTTACATTCTGACCGTATTTGGACAAGTTTGTAGTTGTCTTTATCGACGAAATACTAATTTATTCTCCGGATGAGAGTGATCATGCAGAGCATCTAAGAATCATTTTGCAGACTTTAAGAGACAAATAGCTGTATGCTAAATTTATCAAGAGTGAGTTTTGGCTCCGAGAGGTCGGATTCCTAGGACACATTGTGTCGGGTGATGGTATAAGAGTTGATTCGAGTAAGATCTCGGCTATTGTGGAGTGGAAACCGCCAAGGAATGTGTTAGAAGTTAGAAGCTTTTTGGGTTTATTGGATTACTATAGATGGTTCATAAAGCGGTTTTCCATGATTGCTACCCCGATGATAAAACTGTTGCATAAGGATGTCAAGTTTGAATGGACTAAGAAATGTCAACAGAGTTTGGAGAGATTGAAAACATTGTTGACTGAGGCACTGATTTTAGTACAACCTGAGTCGGGGAAAGAGTTTGTGGTCTACAGTGATGCGTCATTAAATGGTCTCAGTTGTGTGTTAATGCAATAGGGTAAGGTAGTAGCTTACGCTTCAAGACAGCTAAAATAGCATGAGAAGAATTATTCGACTCATGATTTGGAGTTGGCTGCGATTGTTTTCGCATTAAAGATTTGGCGTCATTATTTATATGGTGAGAAGTGCCGAACCTTCAACAATCACAAGAGTTTGAAGCACTTAATGGACCAAAAGGATTTGAATTTGTGACAACGGTGGTGGCTTGAATTATTGAAGGACTATGAGCTAGTAATTGATTATCATCAGGGGAAAGCGAATGTAGTTGCGGATGCCATGAGTAGGAAATCTTTGTATGCTTTGAGAGCTATGAGCATGAGCTTAGCGTTGTCTGATAATAGTGCTATATTGGACTAGTTGAGGGCTAGACTGCTATTTATACAACAAATAAATGAGGCTTAAAAGAATGATAATGAGATGCAAGTTAAGAGAGCTAAGTGTGAATCGGGTAATGATTCTGATTTTTTGGTGGGTTCGAATAGTTGTTTAACGTTTCACGACAGAATTTGTGTACTAAAAGATGATAAGTTGATCCAGAAAATTTTACATAAAGCACACAGTGATCATTTGTCAGTACATCCTGGTAACACGAAAATGTACAATGATTTGAAGAGATTTTATTGGTGGTCGGGTATGAAAAGGGACATCTTTGAGTTTGTGACAAGATGTTTGATCTGTCAACAAGTGAAAGTTGAGCACCAAGTACCTACGGGATTGCTTCAGCAGGTGATGGTTCTCGAGTGGAAGTGGGATCGGATCACCATGGATTTTGTGACGGGGTTGCCTATGACTCCAAAAAAAAAAAAGACGTCGAACGGGTTATTGTTGATAGACTAACGGAGTTAGCTCACTTTATACCAGTGCAAGTAGATTATTCGCTTGATAAGCTAGTTGAGTTGTATATTACTGAGGTAGTGAGACTTCATGAAGTGCCTATATCTATTATCTCCGATAGGGATCCGAGGTTTACTTTAAGGTTCTGGAAGAAGTTGCAGGAAGCCTTGGGTATAAGACAGAATTTTAGTACTGCGTTCCTTCCTCAACCTGACGGTCAATCTGAAAGAGTGATTCAAGTTCTTGAGGATATGCTTTGATGCTATGTGTTAGAGTTAAAAGGTAGTTGGGAAAGATATCTACCTTTGGTTGAGTTTGCCTATAACAAAAGTTATTAGTCGAGTATACGGATGGCACCATACGAAGCTTTATACTGTCGCAAGTGTCGAACTCCCTTGTATTGGACCGAGTTGAGTGAGAAGCAAATTCATGGGGTCGATCTAGTTAAAGAGGCCGAGGAACAAGTAAAACTAATACGTAATAGTCTGAAAGCTGCTTCGGACCGACAAAAGTCATACGCGGATTTGAAAAGAAAAGCAATCGAGTTTCAAGTGGGCGACAAGGTATTTCAAAAAGTATCTCCATGGAAAAAAAATATTGAGATTTGGTCGTTAGGGCAAATTGAGGTCATGATTCATAGGACCGTATAAGGTTACTAAAAGAATTGCTCTAGTTGCATATCGGTTGGTTTTGCCAGTAGAGTTATAGAAAATACACAACATGTAACACCCCCAAACCCGGCCCATGCGTTTCGACCAGATCTGGTATGCTACGAGTTGTACATGGAAAACTTTTGCTTTGTTGGTTTGGAAGTCAAAAGTTAATTTAAACATTATTTGAATAAATGAGTGACATTTAAAAAAAAACTTATGAATATTATTAAATATAATAAAACCTTTGACACAAATTCACAAGTTGCAGAACTTTTATAGAAAAACTACTTAGATGAATAAAAACTATGGGGGCCTTATTACATATAATTTCCCAAAACTAAAATCTTAAGAAAAACTGAATTAATTTAAAGAGATATAAATCAAAAACTGGATGGCCCCTCGAGTCCGTCTCGGCTCCCATGTCCAAGATCTACTGCTCATCTCAAAACACACAACGACCTGAGCCCACAAACACATTATGGGCCCTGGCCCATACATAAAGGCAACAATCATGAATATAAATCAAATATTAAACAATGAATAGCCCAACCCATGCTAGGTTTCCATCCTCTACACACCAACCTGTACCAACCATCACACCTTGGGGATTTCTACAATCAACCCTCCATCCGCTACACACCATAACGACAGCCGTACTGCCTACTCATGTTATTCAGGAATCGTTAAATGTGGCATAGCCACCGATCACTGTGTGACCTAACATTCATATTTGTAGGATTTCTACCACCGATCACTATGTGACCTATCATGCACTTCCCCTTCAATAACATAATCCCACCCCATGCATACACATAAAAGAAACATCATGCAGATTTATACATATTTCGATACACATAGAGAGTTCTATGTTTACGCACTGCATCTCAAAGATAACCCCTTTTGGGTTCCATTCGACTATCTATACAGCCTCTTTTCGGCTTTTTAGCCCATAACATAAATATATAGACATACATACAGGATTAATAATGTGTTAGAGATCTACACACCTGATTACTGATAAAATGATACTTTTTATGTCGACGCTATCCGTAGTTGACACAACCGCTATTTGACTAAGATGTTGTTCAGAAGCCGGTCCACAACCAAGTGGCCAATCTCGAACGACAGATACCGCTCGTTTCTTAAACTTAGGGATTCTCTCCTTTGCCTGATCCATATTTAACTCCATCACAAGTCCTTGTCAAAACTACTATCACAATTTATGATCGTTAATCCTCATCATAAAGTTAAGATCTTGCATATAATAAGCGAATCTAGTAAAAATCTAGGGAAAATCTTCTTACCTTAAAATCCCGAAATTGGAGACTAACATTTTTCGGCTTTTAGATCTGGACGACCAAGTTTCCTTCAAATCTCGGAATGCCGCCCAACATAGAACCATTAAACTATTAGTTTTTCGGCTTTTGCCTACAAAAACCAAAATAGAACGTGAGAACTTAACAGAAGTCAACGCTTACCTTAACACAGGGGATTCGGCTAGCACTAGAGAGAAGATTCAGCAATGCCAAAGGAAAAGATTAAATGTCGGAAGAATAGAACTATCTCACAAATGAGATGAATAGAGAAAAACTATGGAGTTTTTGGCTTTTTAGAGAAATCGGCTCAAGAGAAAAAGAATGGAGAAGAGAGTGAAAGGAAAGGTTTCAGCTTTTGAAGAAATTGAAGAAAAGAAATTGTAGAGGGAGAGGCTAAGAATTTCGGCACAAAGAGTGAAGAGGAAATTAGGGTTTAAATGCCAGAATCAATGAGATATCCCCTCTATTTATAGAAATTTCGGCATCTACTGCTTAAAACCGAAAACGCCCTTCCTGATAACTAAAAGTCAAGCTAATAAAAAGGGAAAATTTGGCACCCCTTATCCATGAAGTAGCCGAATTCTTTACTCCTCTAGGTGGTGGATTTTCGGCCATCACCTTGCCTTGCAGATAGCTCCTATTTTTTCTCCTTTTTATCATCTATATTATCAATTATAAAATCCACATAAATCCTCTTATTTTTGAGCCTTGTTGCCGTCCACTTCACCTAACCCTAATGCCGAATTTAGCTAACTTAAATTAAAGGATTTGGGCTCTATGAAACTTAAATTTTGGGCCCCTAACTCCTTGTGTATGGTGTCACCCCTTGCTCCCTTTAAAGTGCCAAAAATGGCCAAGAAACATGGGCTCCTTGCATTAAGGTAAGGATGGTTACTAGATGCATTAACTTTTCGGGATTTACAAGTGAAGCCGAATGGCTTTTGCTAATGATTTTGGTCTTGGCCGAATGTAGGAAAGGGGGGATCTAGTGCGTTAGATCTTGATCTTCGGGATTCGATAGTCGCATTAGTAACCAGGTGTGTATCTTACACACTTCATAATCGTTGTAAATCTTCTAATAACCTAAACATGTTAAAAGCCAAAACTGTGTAGATTTTGATATGATACCTTTATGGGTATGAGCAAGGATTTCGGGTAAGTCCGTTTTTGATGAGATTATGATGCATGATTCTTGATGCTATGATCTACGTTATGTTCAATATATGTTTAATATTAAAGCATGTTGGCATGATATATATATGCATTGCATTATTATGGGTGATATGAGAGGAGGGGGAAGATTGATATCTGTGACTTTGGGTCACCAGTGGTTTGGCACCACCAGTGGTTTGGTACCACAGTTAATATTCATGACTTTGGGTCACCGGAGGTTTGGCACCTCATAGCGACTCGTCCTAGTGGCTTAGCACCACAGTGGGTTGGCCCCACATTTGATAAAACGGGATTGTCGCCAGTGATTTGGTATCACAACGTGGGTTGGCCCCACATATGGATTATTCGTGACTTTGGGTCACCAGTGGTTTGGCACCACCAGTGGTTTGGTACCACACGGGGTAGAAAAAGGAGTCGTGGATGGCTAGGTGTGGGTGCATGATATGTTTACTTGGTTATGACTTGTGCAAGGATGTTGCTATATTCGGGAGGGGGATTATGCACTGAGTCTTGGTGACTCACCTTCTCCCTTATCTTTTCAGGTGATTCGTAGATTGTGGATGAGGAGCCTAGTGGACTCGAGATGGCCATGCGATACTTGTTTTCGGTTTTATATAGATTTTTGACTTGGGTACTTTAACTTTATATCTCGGTTTTATTTGGGTTTGTAATAAGGCCATTAGTATTTTATTTTGGGTTTTATTATATCTGCTTTAAATTTTCAAATGTTGCTAAGTAAACTGTTTAACATGTTTTAAATAACCTAATAATCAAAGTTTTCGAAATTATACTACGCAATGGGTTTTTTAAACGTTACCATCGGGTAACGAAACACATAAGATGACAATTAAGCTAACTTAAATGATTTTCAAATCTAAGTTTTTCCAAAGCTCTAATACAAACGGTTTTAAAGTAACTAAGTTTAACTCATTCGGGTTTCATTAGACTTGAACGTTTTCTTAAGTAATGTATAGCAAATGGGTTTTTAAAAAGGATTTTCGGGATTTCAAAGCAACTTAACGATTTCAACTATACATGCACCGGATTTCTGCAAACACAAAGAAAACAAAGAGTTTTTCACTGAAATTAAACTGGCAACTTGTTTTCTTCGAAACGTTTTCACTCTGTGACATGCCAGATTCGGTCGTGGTGTGTTGACTGGGTTTGGGGTGTTACAATTATGGTATCAGAGCTAGGTTCAAAAGCTCGATTGTGGGCTCGAGGCACAAAATATTTTAAGGTAGGGTTTTAAAAAGTTTTTGTTGGGAAATACATGGTTTGAACGTATGGCACCGAGTCTC
This sequence comes from Gossypium bickii, assembly GCA_025503065.1. Classification (NCBI taxonomy): domain Eukaryota; kingdom Viridiplantae; phylum Streptophyta; class Magnoliopsida; order Malvales; family Malvaceae; genus Gossypium; species Gossypium bickii. The sequence goes on along the minus strand of CP106710.1, from coordinate 106,639,191 downwards.
CGGCACCAATCTACCCAGGTAAGTACCCCTAACTGATATTTGCATATGATTATGATGATATATGTTATGGATAAATAGTATTAGTGGACTACCCTAGAGACTAAAGCCTACAGGATTCTGTGAACTCGCGAAAACAAAACTCTGTAATAAGAACTGTTCATAAGATTGTGCTTTAATAACAGTGGAATAATGACTGACGCATAAAACTGTTAAATCAGATAAGTCGAGACGTTAGACATGAGCACTCGAGGTCGTGGTTGTAATACACGTGGACGCGGTCGGGGTAGGATGATTGTGTCTGAACCAGTGGGGTCTGGCCAGGGGTCGAAAAATGAGATGCCACCACCACCACCAGCTACAGGTGTTGAGTTTTAGGATCAGACGGGGGATGACGCAGTGTCACAGGTGATGCTGCGACTTCTTGAAAGTGTGGCTGGAGCAGATGGAGGTGCTAGAGCTCAGAAATCTGTATCTGAGCGACTTCGAGCCAATGGAGCTGAGGTATTCCGAGGTGTTTCTGGTGTGGCGCCCAATACGGCTGAATATTGGTTGGAGGCAACGGAACGTATCATGGATGACTTGGATCTAACTGCTGAGGAGAAACTGAAAGGGATAGTGTCGCTTCTACGGGATGAGTCATACCAATGGTGGCTCACGGTTCAGGATGGTGCTGCAGCGGATGATCTCACTTGGGATTATTTTAAGGCGGCTTATTAGAAGAAATATATTGGGTCTAGCTAGATTGATGCACAGTAGAAGGCGTTTCTGAGACTGGTTCAGGGGAGTAAGTCCGTATCGGAGTATGAGGCGGAATTTCTAAGGTTGAGTCGGTATGCTCGAGGTATCGTGGAGACAGAGCATGAGTGTTGCGTCAGGTTTGAGGATGGATTGAGAGATGAGCTGAGGTTGCTGATTGCTGCGCAGCAGGAGCGAGAGTTTGCTGTGTTGGTAGAGAAGGCTAAGATAGCCGAATGGGTAAAGGAGTCCGTGGGACAGAATCTGGACAGGAATAGACATAAGGGGGGTTTTGGATCATCTGGGTCGGCCGAAAATTCTCAGAAAAGAGCTAGGCATGGTAGGCCGAATCAAGCTGGGAGGTCTGTTGCTACTACTCAGGGACCAGCGCAGTGTACTCGGTGTGGAAAATCTCATTGGGGAGAATGTTGGACCGGTGGAAAAGGATGCTTTAAATGTGGCTCGTTGGATCATCGTGTGAGGGATTGTCCACAGAAGTTAGCAAAGATTCAGTTTGAGGGTCAGGGCCGTGCTCAGTTCAGGAATGAGGGACCGCAACCGCAGAGGGGTCGTGGTTCTGGTAGAGGAGGTAATGGTTCTGGTCGAGGCCGCGGAGCACCGGGCAGAGGTGCAGGCAACACTGAGGCGAGACAGCCTGGATTAGTCTATGCAGTAAGGCGTCGAGAGGAGGGCGACACACCGGACATCATAACTGGCACGTTCTTAATCTTTGGATTACCATATACTGCTTTGATTGATGTGGGTTCGACGCATTCGTATGTTGCTAGTAGCATAGTGGAAACCATGAACCTAGACTTTGAGATTACTTCTAGGGAGATGATAGTAATTAGCCCTCTAGGTCACTCTGTAGAAGTAAGTAAGCTATAAAGGGATGTACCCCTAGAACTCCAAGGGGTAGTGTTTGTGGCTGATCTAATAGAACTGCCGTTTGGGGAGTTCGATTTGATTCTTGGGATGGACTGGTTGGTGAAGTACCAAGCGAGTTTGGACTGCGCGGCTAAGCAAATGGTTCTGAAAACAGTTGAGGGTGAAGAGGTGGTGATGATAGGTAATAGAAGAGATTATCTATCTAATGTGGTGTCCGCTTTGAAAGCTGAGAAGATGGTGAGGAAAGGTTGTGAGGCATTTATGGTTCATGTGTGTGCTTTGGAGGCTAAGGAGTCAGCTGTAGAGGATGTTCGAATGGTGAAGGAAATTCCTTCTGGGAAAACATCAGGAAATTCCTTCACCGTCCTAACTACCCCTTGTACTCATACTATCGATTCGTTTTTATCTGATTAGAAGTTTTATGGATTAATAATTTCTTTCACTCATTTAATAACGAGCAGTCTTATAGATAGTAGTTTTAAGAGTAGTTCTTTCGAATTCGCCGTTATATCTACCATTCAGTCTCATGTTGACATCTCCTAGCTCTAGGGAGCACATACATTCAGTCATCAAGTATTAACATACAAGCAGCATCCACGAACTTACATTCAGGATGTAAAGGTATCTTCGTCATTTCACTACCCAGGGGTATTTTCGTAATTTATCCTACAGGGTATTTTGTAGTTTCTTCAAAATAGGGTATCTTGGTGTTTTTTTTTCTTTTTTTTTCTTTTTTTATAAAGTAGGGGTACTTTGGAAAATTTAATTTTGCAAACTGGGTTACTTTTGTAAATCTAGGGGTTTTCGGGCAAATTTACAAAACATGGGTATTTTATGAAGTCACGGTTGTTTTGGAAATTTTCACAAACCAAGGGTATTTTGGAAATTTTTTCAACCGAAGTGTTTCGGTAATTCTCACGAATTTTGGTGGTTTTACAGTTCTGGGGTGTTCTGGGAAATTTTCACAAATCAGGGGTAATTTAGTAATTTTGCAGAATACGATGGCTGGTCCCTTTCGGGTTTTAATTATAGGTTTTGGCCCGCCAACAAGTCCTCATGACTAAGGTGAACAGTCACTACGCACCAGGTAGGATTCCAGCGAAGAGAAGGTGAGTCACTAGGACTGCTTAAATACCAAGCTCTTCCTAAATCCAATCCTAGACATGCGTATGCCTGTTGCCACACCCTAATCTCGCGACTTGTTTACAGGTTTGTTTGGTTGGATTAAATCTTATGAATTTAGTGAGTGATTTAAACTAAACCTAAAGTCCATCAATGCCTACTATACTAGCCTATGTCCATCAAGCCCATTAAGCCTACATGTATATCACAACAAGAGTTTAGAATACTTACCTGCGTGGATCGGGTGCCGGTAGACTCGAAGGCCATATCTTCATCCAAAACATTTTTCTTAAATTCATATCATTTTTTTAAAATGCTACTGGACCATTTCACAGCTCGAGTTTTGAACTGGGCTCTGATACCTAAATGTAACACCCCCAAACCCGGCCCATGCGTTTCGACCAGATCTGGTATGCTACGAGTTGTACATGGAAAACTTTTGCTTTGTTGGTTTGGAATTCATAAGTTAATTTAAACATTATTTGAATAAATGAGTGACATTTAAAAAAAAAACTTATGAATATTATTAAATATAATAAAACCTTTGACACAAATTCACAAGTTGAAGAACTTTTATAGAAAAACTACTTAGATGAATAAAAACTATGGGGGCCTTATTACATATAATTTCCCAAAACTAAAATCTTAAGAAACACCGAAATAATCTAAAGAAATATAAATAAAAAACTGGATCGCCCCTCGAGTCCGTCTCAGCTCCCATGTCCACGATCTACTGCTCATCTGAAAGAGTAGAGAAAATAGGAAAGCGGTGAGTCACCAAGACTCAGTGTATAAATCTCAAAACACACAACGACCTGAGCCCACAAACACATTATGGGCCCTGGCCCATACCTAAAGGCAAAAATCATGAATATAAATCAAATATTAAACAATGAATAGCCCAGCCCATCCTAGGTTTCCATCCTCTACACACCAACCCGTACCAACCATCACACCTTAGGGATTTCTACAATCAACACTCCATCCGCTACACACTGTAACGACAGTCGTACTGTGTGACCTAACATTCATATTTGTGGGATTTCTACCACCGGTCACTATGTGACCTATCATACACTTCCCTTCAATAACATAATCCCACCCCATGCATACACATAAAAGATACATCATGCAGATTTATACATATTTTGATACACATAGAGAGTTCTATGTTTACGTACCTGGCATCTCAACACAACCCCTTTTTGGGTTCCATTCGACTGTCTATACAGCCTCTTTCTGGCTTTTTAGCCAATAACATAAATATATAGACATACATACAGGATTAATAGTCTGTTAGAGATCTACACACCCGATTACTGATAAAATGATACTTTCTATGTTGGCTCTATCCGTAGTCGACACAACCGCTATCTGCCTAAGATATTTTTCAGAAGCGGGTCCACAACCAAGTGGCCAATCTCGAACGGTAGATACCGCTCGTTTCTTAAACTTAGGGATTCTCTCCTTTGCCTGATCCATATTTAATTCCATCACAAGTCCTTGTCAGAACTACTATCACAATTTATGATCGTTAATCCTCATCATAAAGTTAAGATCTTGCATATAATAAGCGAATCTAGTAAAAATCTAGGGAAAATCTTCTTACCTTAAAATCGCAAAATTGGTGACTAACGTTTTTCAGCTTTTAGATCTAGACGACCAAGTTTCCTTCAAATCCTAGAATACCGCCCATCATAGAACCATTAAACTATTAGTTTTTCGGCTTTTGCCTACAAAAATAGAAATAGAACGTGGGAGCTTAATAGAAGTCGACGCTTACCTTAACACAGGGGATTCGGCTAGCACTAGAAAGAAGATTCAACAATGCCAAAGGAAAAGATTAAATGCCGAAAGAATACAACTATCTCACAAATGGGATGAATAGAGAAAAACTATGGAGTTTTTGGCTTTTTAGAGAAATCGGCTCAAGAGAAAAAGAATGGAGAAGAGAGTAAATGGAGAGGTTTCGGCTTTTGAAGAAATTGAAGAAAAGAAATTGTAGGGGGAGAGGCTAAGAATTTTGGCACAATGAGTGAAGAGGAAATTAGGGTTTAAATGCCAAAATCAATGAGATATCCCCCCTATTTATAGAAATTTCGGCATCTACTGCTTAAAATCGAAAACGCCCTTCCTGATAACTAAAAGTCAAGCTAATAAAAAGGGAAAATTCGGCACCCCTTATCCATGAAGTAGCCAAATTCTTTACTCCTCTAGGTGGTGGATTTTTGGCCATCACCTTGCATTACAGATAGCTCCTATCTTTTCTCCTTTTTGTCATCTATATTTTCAATTATAAAATCCACATAAATCCTCCTATTTTTGAGCCTTGTTGCCGTCCACTTTACCTAACCCTAATGCCGAATTTAGCTAACTTAAATTAAAGGATTTGGGCTTTATGAAACATAAATTTTGGGCCCCTAACTCCTTGTGTATGGCGTCATCCCTTGCCCCCTTTAAAGTGCCAAAAATGGCCCAGAAACATGGGCTCTTGCGGCTAAAACTTGGGCCCCTTTAATTGTTAATGACGCCACCTTCAAATTCCCTTGCAGTGCCACCTATTGTTGGGCCACAAGCCCACGTTGGTATTTTAAACATAATTACCTCCTTTTAACTCTATAATGCCCAATCAGATAATTTAACCAAGGCCTTTGCCTAGTCCTGAGCCCAATTTGGACCCCTATCACTTAAATTAACATATTAAACATATCCTTACACTAAACGCATGACCCATTAATTCAAGATGTTACACAACATGTTTCATGTGTCGCTGTTGCGACGATATCGTTCCAATCCTTTGCATGTGATCCCTCTTTCAAAAATTGAGAGACGATCGGACATGACGTATGAAGAGGAGCCAATTAAGATTATGGCTTGAGAAGTGAAATAGTTGAGGAATAAGAGTATAGCTTTACGAAAAGTGTTATGGAAAAAACACGGTGTGGAAGAGACTAAGTGGGAACCGAAAGAAGCCGTGAGAGAATAATATCCAAACCTTTTTACCGGTAAGATCTTCGAGGGCGAAAATCTCTAAAGGGGGGAGAGTTGTAACAGCCCGATTTTGGGGCTAGTCAGAACAGTGGTTTTGAGACCGCTAATTCGAGGTTGAGGAAAATTATTTTGATATTACTTTATGTGTTATGGCATTAATATATGGCTATATGAAAATTTTGGTGCTTTAATTTTCCCAATTGTATGTGAAATTGTGAAAAAGGACTAAATCGTATAAATTGCAAAAGTTCCATTATAAGTGGGAGGGGTTTCTAATAGCCAAAGAATATCAAATTAGAGGAATTTAAAGTGAAATTAGGCCATTGGATGTGTGATGGCCGGCCATATAGAGGTTAGGGAGACAAGATATTAAATGTTAGTCAAATTTGGTGGAAAATAGGTGATAAAAATGAATAAAATAAGATGAATAAAAGATATTGTCATCTTTTACTATTCCTTCTTCTTCTACCACCAAAAATTGAGAGGAATAAGGTTTCTTGGAGTTCAAAATTTTCAAAAAAAATAAGTCTCTTGCAAATCAAGAAGAGCATGGAATTATCCTTGACCGGGGAAAAGGCAAGGTTTCGGATTAAACCACAAATTAACACATTTTGCACCGAGGTAAGTTTATGTGTAAACGATGCATCTTATATACACATATTGTTACTTATTGGTGAGATGTATGATTGAGAACATGTATGATTCAAGTGGATTGAATTTGGTAGATATTGAATAATTTTCGTATGAATGACTAAATAGATATGTAGATGTGCAATAACATCCAAGGTAATAAATGGTGGCTTGTGTGCGATACCACCTTAATAATTCTTGATGGTAGGCTAAGTGCGATACCACCTTATTACTTATTCAGGAGGGGCTGTGTGCGACGTTTATATTATTATTTGGTGGGCTAAGTGCGTTACCACCGTAAATATTCTTATTGGTGGGCTATGTGCGATACCACCCTGTTAAAGATTAACGGTGGGCTAAGTACGAAACCAACGAGTGATTGGTAGTATTATGACTAGTTTATTGGAAAAATTATGATGTGTTGTTTCATGTGATCATGTGGTGATAAGGGCAAGGATATATGTTAAATAATGTGGGGATTTGGCTTGTGATATGATTGGAATGTGGTAAGAGATGAAATGAGTAAGCATGATCATGGAATGTGGATTGTTCTTGCTTAATATGTAATGTTATTTATAGTTTAGCACATCCTATGATGTTATTTGTTTACATGTAAACTTACTAAGCTTAAAGCATACTCCCATTTTCTTTTCCCTTGTTTTATAGAGTCAAAGAGCCAGGTCAGAATAAAAAGATAATTGGAAGATCACTGACACTATTAGCTCACCTCGGTTTATCTAGACTTAGTGTTTTGAGTATGGCATGTATAGGGGCTAGACTAGGTAAATTATATTGTTATTTTGGCCAAGAGTGCGTTAGCCTCTTTAAAAGTGAATTCTTTTGTATATAACCATAGTTGATGGCTCATTATTATATATGAAAAGATGAAGTTATTCATGGAAGTGTATAGTGGAAATCTGAGTTGTTTAGTGATTTGTTGAATGGATTTATCTTTTGTGAGTTAGGATGGTGAAAAGAGCTTAGCAAATAGCCTTGTTCTTGTCCACACATGTAGGCACACGGGCGTGTGTCTAGGCCGTGTGTGACACACAGTCTGTCCCATGGGTGTGTGACTAGGCCGTGTGTCCCCTGCGAGTTAGTTTTACAAGTCAGTAAGCCTTGTAGTAATCACACGGGCAGAGACACGGCCATGTGTCTCAGCTGTGTGGTAGGCACGGCCACGAACATGGGTGTATACCTAGGCCGTATGAAGTCTGTACCTTGAAATTGAAATTTAATTCGACACACGATCTAAGGAGACGAGCGTGTGCCTTGGCCGTGTGACCATAGTGAGATGATGACGTCATAAACAAAATGCCAATGTTTTGGCACACGGGCTAAGACACGGGCATGTCGAGGCAGTGTGAGGGACATAGGCCAAGGACACGGGCGTGTGTCCAGCCATGTGAAAACCCCTTTGAAATGAAAATAAATCCCACACAAGGTAAAGAAATGGATGTGTGTGACTACATGGCCTGCTGATCGCTGTAAAATCAGAGTTTTAAAATTTATAAAAGAATGATCAAACATGGAAACTAACTCTGACAACGATTAAAGGCAAGTGTACCTATCGAACAATAGTATAGCTTAGGCAAGATCGGATATCGAACCCAAAGGAACTAAAAGTACTAATACTAACTTTCTTTTTATTATTTAGCCTTAAAATTAGTGTGAAGTTGCTTTTGACGAAGACTAAACTAAGGACACAAAGACAAAAAGATGAATAGGAAAATAACTTTGAAGAAAAAAACCTTGATTGATTGCGACGATACCCTCAGGAAGAATCCACCTAGACTTCACTTATTATTTAACCCTAAATTATATGATTTCTTTTACTTAGCTTGATCCGTAAGACTCCCTAACCTATATTAAACCCTCTATTGAGGTGAATAACGTCTAACTCTAGGTTAATTAGTGGAACTCTCGTTTGCTTATAATAACCCTCTAGGATAGCAGTAAATTGATCAATGCACTCCCATATTAGGTTTCACCCTAATCCGGCAAAATCTCGTAACCCTATCTCTAGGCATTCGATCAACTCCGCTTAATTATGTTAGATCTACTCTTAGGCAGGGTCTATTCCTCCTCCACCTAAGCACAGTAGATTTGGATTAAGTAACATAATTAAGAACAAACAAAGTAATTATCATATAACTTAAAAATCAAATAAAAAGATTCATCTATGTTTCATCCCCTTCAGGTATCTAAAGGGTTTAGTTCGTAATGAATAAACAAAACATCGTAAGAGAAAAGATAAAACAAAACATAAGAAAATCCTAAAACTCCCTGAAAGAATTGAAGGAGAATTCTGTTGTCTTGAGTATAATTTCAGCTTCTTGGGATGGATCAACTGGCTATCTTCGCATTATTCCTAGTTCTGACCTTCTCGGCTTGGCTCCTTGGCCTAGCTTTGACGCCGGTTTCGGCTTCTACCGAACTCCCTTTTCAAGTTGCCCCATTGGGTGTTTATATAGACTTTGAGATGCCTTACTTGGCCCCTAAGTTTCCTAATTTAAGTAGAATTCCTGCTAGGGTGTTTGAATAGGCTTTGGAACGTGATTCTTTGCCTCCAAGTATCCTTTCCCGAATGAAATTACTCTTTCCAGCGACAAGGACACGTCCATGGCACACGCCAGTGTGAATCGTGGCCAGGCCGTGTTTGGACTTTTAATGAGGCACAGCCGTGTTTATCGGGGTCCAGGTCGAGTTCTAATAATTTAATTAGGCACGACTGTGTAGCTTAAAGTCCAGGCTGTGTCGATTTTGTGAATTGGCCCATTTGGCCCGTTTTAAGCCTGTTTTATGTTCTTTTCATCCGTGGGTGCTTTCCTGAGTATAAGACATCAAAAGAAAGGATTAAAAGCACCTTTTTACATAAATCAAGGCTTAAATTATCCAAAAGCATGCTAAATGTGGGCCTAAAATATGTTACTTTTATGGTTTATCAAATACCCCCACACTTAAGCTTTTGCCTGTCCTCAAGCAAAATTCTCAATTTACAATTAAAACGAACTTTGCATGATTCATAATTCATATCAACAATGTCTTATCATAATTCATAGATAATTTATACATGGATAATTCAATTCAAAGAGTCCTAAAGATTCAAACAAGATAAGTCATACAATTGTAGCACGAGAACTTAGGTGTTTCCCTTCATCTAAATCATTACCTTTAATTCAAAATCTACAAGGATTGATACCCTCACAAAAGATTCACTCAAATCACTCAAAAAATGTTTAAGGGTCAAAATTAAGCACTCATAAATCGAACCTGAAAAGTTAATCCCATAGGCTTGCCTGGAAATCAAATCTCCACCACTGTAAAATGAAATGATAACAGATCAAAAGGTCTTTGTTAGGGTTGTAACGGGGCTAGGGTTAAAGGTGTGGATAAAGGCTGAAATTAAAGGGTTAGAATCGAGATTGATTTGATAAGTTACCTACCTAAAATTTTCTAAGATAATAATCAACTGAAAAAATAATAAACCTACTAATACGAGTTTTTTTTTTCAATAATTTGACTTTAACTTGTATAAGCTCACTCTTCATAATATGAGTACTGACTATACTTCGATTTTTTTTAGAACAAACTAAGTAAAGACAATTTCAACTTATAATAGAAACTTAGGTAACTAGTCAAAACATATCTCGATTAAAGGGTAGTCAAAAGGAAGGGTGATAACAAATACAAAGGTTTTTTGGGTTAACATTAGTGGGCTAATCAATAAAAAGGGTTGTTAGGCTCAACGGGGTTCACTAGGGGTTATTTGTGGAGGTAGGCTTTTTAGTGGAGTAAGTGGGTTAAAACCTAAGTGCCTTTATCATCTCGGTATATCAAATCATAATTGTGGTCTTGACATGTATAATCAAGGCAAGTTCTAGAATAACAGGTCATAGTTGACACACTCATAATAAATAAAGTGAACACGAAAAAGAATTATGCTCTATAAGGCTCAAAATCTCACAAAAATTATGGGTGTTTTTGACATCAACCTGATAAATTTCAAACTTCAAGATAACATTCAAATTCAGTTTAATAGCCTAAAATTTTAAATTTTAGAAAATTAGACTTATCATGCTTGATTCCCTAGTATTCTTCAAATTTAATCATCAATGCATAATTAACTATGACTTATTCCAAAACACATCAATAAAAATCATAAATCAAAGGAAATTTCATTCTAATCATAATATGAGAAACTTACTTTAGAACAAGGCATAATTCAGGGATTTTCAAATAATATTATAGTTAACCCCCCACACTTAAGATGTACATTGTCCTCATTGTACAAAGATGGATAATAGCAAAATAATCATAAAAATCATAAGATGGGGAGAGAAGTGTGGTAATAATCGAGAGGGGGATTATCGGTGACTCACCACTTCCCTTACATTTTGCAGATGACTCGTAGATCGCGGATGTGGAGCCGGGTGGACTCGTGGTGGCCATACATATTGCTTTTGGTTTTAATTTATTCACTCTTTCGGGTACTTTAATTTTTTAATTTGGTTTATTTAGGTTTGTAATAAGGCCACTAACTAATATTTTTGGGTTATATTATCTGATTTAAGTTTTATCATACATTGCTTCAGTTAAACAACATAGAATGTCTAAATAACCTGTAAAATCAATGTTTTTTTTTCTAAATTTACACATCTTACCGGGTTTTCTAAACTTCACCATCGGGTAATAACAAACAAGTAATGACAACAAACCAGACTCAGGTTTCTTTTAAAATTTAGTTTTACTATAAGATCTAATGGAAAATGGTTTTCAACCTCACACTTAAACGAGGACGGGTTTTCTTAAAATCGAATGGTTTTCTTGGTAATGAGAGATGACAAATGGGCTTTCTCAAAGGAGTCTTCTTCTTCTGTTAAAAACTTTAAACAGCAAAATGTTTCAATGATAGTTCTTCACAAAAATAAACCGGCAATGTGTTCTATTCAAACGTTTTTCCCCTGTGACATGCCAAATCTGGTCGTTGTGTGTTGACCGGGTTTGGGGTGTTACAACGCTGGTTTCTATCAAAGATTCATCAAGGACTTTTCCAAAGTGGCTGAACCCTTATGCAGGTTGTTGGAGAAGGACTCAATATTCAAGTTTGATGAGGAATGCTTAAAGGCTTTCAACGATCTGAAGAGTCGATTAGTCACGGCACCCATAATCGTCACGCTAGACTGGGATTCGCCATTCATATTGATGTGTGACGCAAGTGACTTCGCCATTGGAGATGTCATGGGCGAGCGAAGGAACAAAGTTTTTCATCCTATCTACTACGCAAGTAGAACTCGAACTCGAGCTCAACTGAACTATACGGTAACGGAAAAAGATTTACTTGCTATTGTGTTTGCTTTTGACAAGTTTCGATCTTATCTTGTAGGTACTAAAGTGATTGTCTACATGGACCACTCCGCGATTAAGTACTTATTGGCCAAGAAAGATACTAAGCCGAGATTGATCCAGTGGGTGCTTCTAGTTCAAGAGTTCGATCTAGAAATTCAAGATCGAAAGGGAGTAGAAAACCAAGTAGCTGATCACTTTTCTAGATTGGAACCACAAGAGGAAAATTCTCCACTTTTACCGATCTAAGAGACATTTCCAGATGAACACATACTGAAAGTAACTCATGTCCATAATACTCCTTGTTTTTCTGATTTTGCTAACTATTTAGCTTGTGGTTTGATGCCGATTGATAAAACATATCAGCAAAGAAAAAAGTTTCTTCACGATGTGAAGTACTATTTCTGGGAAAAGCCATATTTGTTCAAAAAGTGTGCAGATCAGATGATTAGAAGATGTGTAACAGAAGATGAAATACCGAAGATTTTATACCACTGTCATTCAGCTCCGAGTGGGGGACACTTTGGAGGTACACATATAGCGGCCAAAGTATTGCAAGCCAGATTCTTTTGGCCAACACTATTCAAGGATGCATACGCTTACGTAAAGAATTGCGATCGCTGTCAGAGGGTTGGAAATGTCACCAACAGAAATGAGATGCCTCGAACAAATATCATTGAGGTAGAATTGTTCGATGTTTGGGGTATTGACTTTCTTGGTCCTTTTCCTTCATCTTTTGGTCACAAATACATATTGGTAGCAGTAGATTATGTGTCCAAGTGGGTCGAGGCTGAAGGTTATCTGACGAACGATGCCAAGGTTGCAATGAAGTTCTTGCAGAAACATGTGTTCACAAGGTTTAGAACCCCAAGAGCTATTATCAGCGATGAATGGACCCACTTTGTGAAAAAGTGGTTAAAATGGTTGCTAGACAAACATGGAGTGAAACACAAGGTTGCTACAGCTTACCATCCGCAGACAAATGGGCAAGCTGAGCTAGCAAATAAGGAGATCAAAGGCATACTTGAGAAGGTAGTTTGCCCGAACCGACGAGATTGGTCCAAGAGACTAGATGATGCTTTATGGGCTTACAGAACAGCATACAAGACACCCTTAGGAATGTCACCCTACAGGTTGGTCTTTGGGAAAGTATGTCATCTACCTCTGGAGTTAGAGCACAAAGCTTACTAGGCTCTTCGACAACTCAATCTGGATCTCAAGCTTGCTAAAAAGAAACGAATGCTCCAACTCAACGAGCTAGAAGAATCTCGAATGTTCTCATATGAAAATGCCAAATTACTCAAAGAAAGAGTCAAGAAATGGCATGACAAGCATATCCGAGTTTGAGAATTTGAAGCAGGTCAACAAGTCTTGTTATTTAATTCCAAATTAAAGTTCTTTCCAGGTAAATTAAAGTCACGTTGGTCCGGTCCATTTACGATTCATCGCGTCTATCCATACGGGGTTATTGAACTCTAAGGTAAGAGAGGTAATTTTCAAGTCAATGCTCAGCGTTTAAAACATTATTACGGAGGAACCCCTGAATGGGATAAAATCTCGTTCAATTTATCTAACTATTAGTTTTTATTGCTTTCAATAAATTATATAGGGAATATTTTCGGGTTTATTATGCTTGAATAAATTCTATCTAGGAGATTGGAACTTAAGCGGGGACTGCTTGTGACCCCTCCAATCTTTCCTGGGAATTGATTTTTGCATAATTTTCCAAGGAATTAACCCCTAAATGACAAAATAAATTTTTAGTTTTTCAAATAAAAAGGTTTTGACCCAAGCCTTAAATTGCAACTCAATTTCAAATTTTCATTAAGTTTAAGGACTTAATTGAATGATTTTCAAAAGTTGGTTGCTATTTTTGTAAATAATAAAAACTAGGTACCTCCCTTTGTAAATATTTTTAAAAGGCATCTAAAATAAACATTTTTTTTAATTTCATACTTATAAATTATTGATAAACTTTAATATAAAATTATATTTATTATAATTTATATATTAACTTTTATCAACTTAGCTTAGGATTAGATTTCATTTAATTTTATATTTATTTTGGCAATTAAATAGCAAATGATAATTTATATGTGTTTATTTAATTATTAATTGTTGTTTATCATGAGTAAAATTAGAAGGGGACTAAGAAATGTCAACAGAGTTTGGAGAGATTGAAAACATTGTTGACTGAGGCACTGATTTTAGTACAACCTGAGTCGGGGAAAGAGTTTGTGGTCTACAGTGATGCGTCATTAAATGGTCTCAGTTGTGTGTTAATGCAAGAGGGTAAGGTAGTAGCTTACGCCTCAAGACAGCTAAACTAGCATGAGAAGAATTATTCGACTCATGAATTGGAGTTGGCTGCGATTGTTTTCGCATTAAAGATTTGGCGTCATTATTTATATGGTGAGAAGTGCCGAACCTTCAACAATCATAAGAGTTTGAAGCACTTAATGGACCAAAAGGATTTGAATTTGTGACAACGGCGGTGGCTTGAATTACTGAAGGACTATGAGCTAGTAATTGATTATCATCAGGGGAAAGCGAATGTAGTTACGGATGCCATGAGTAGGAAATCTTTGTATGCTTTGAGAGCTATGAGCATGAGCTTAGCGTTGTCTGATAATGGTGCTATATTGGACGAGTTGAGGTCTAGACAGCTATTTATACAACAAATAAATGAGGCTTAAAAGAATGATAATGAGATGCAAGTTAAGAGAGCTAAGTGTGAACCGGGTAATGATTCTGATTTGTTGGTGGGTTCGAATAGTTGTTTAACGTTTCACGACAGAATTTGTGTACTAAAAGATGATAAGTTGATCCAGAAATAAAGCACACAGTGATCATTTGTCAGTACATCCTGGTAGCACGAAAATGTACAATGATTTGAAGAGATTTTATTGGTGGTCGGGTATGAAAAGGGACATCTTTGAGTTTGTGACAAGATGTTTGATCTGTCAACAAGTGAAAGTTGAGCACCAAGTACCTACGGGATTGCTTCAGCAGGTGATGGTTCCCGAGTGGAAGTGGGATCGGATCACCATGGATTTTGTGACGGGGTTGCCTATGACTCCAAAAAAAAAAAGACATCGAACGGGTTATTGTTGATAGACTAACGGAGTTAGCTCACTTTATACCAGTGCAAGTAGATTATTCGCTTGATAAGCTAGCTGAGTTGTATATTATTGAGGTAGTGAGACTTCATGAAGTGCCTATATCTATTATCTCCGATAGGGATCCGAGGTTTACTTCAAGGTTCTGGAAGAAGTTGCAGGAAGCCTTGGGTATAAGACTGAATTTTAGTACTGCGTTCCATCCTCAACCTGACAGTCAATCTGAAAGAGTGATTCAAGTTCTTGAGGATATGCTCTGATGCTATGTGTTAGAGTTAAAAGGTAGTTGGGAAAGATATCTACCTTTGGTTGAGTTTGCCTATAACGAAAGTTATTAGTCAAGTATACGGATGGCACCATACGAAGCTTTATACGGTCGCAAGTGTCGAACTCCCTTGTATTGGACCGAGTTGAGTGAGAAGCAAATTCATGGGGTCGATCTGGTTAAAGAGGCCGAGGAAAACGTAAAACTAATCCGTAATAGTCTGAAAGCTGCTTCGGACCGACAAAAGTCATACTCAGATTTGAAAAGAAAAGCAATCGAGTTTCAAGTGGGCGACAAGGTATTTCTAAAAGTATCTCCATAGAAAAAAAATATTGAGATTTGGTCGTTAGGGCAAATTGAGGTCATGATTCATAGGACCGTATAAGGTTACTGAAAGAATTGGTCCAGCTGCATATCGGTTGGCTTTCCCAGTAGAGTTATAGAAAATACACAACATGCAACACCCCCAAACTCGGCTCATGCGTATCGACCAGATCTGGTATGCTACGAGTTGTACATGGAAAACTTTTGCTTTGTTGGTTTGGAAGTCATAAGTTAATTTAAACATTATTTGAATAAATGAGTGACATTTAAAAAAAACTTATGAATATTATTAAATATAATAAAACCTTTGACACAAATTCACAAGCTGCAGAACTTTTATAGAAAAACTACTTAGATGAATAAAAACTATGGGGGCCTTATTACATATAATTTCCCAAAACTAAAAACTTAAGAAAAACTGAATTAATCTAAAGAGATATAAATCAAAAACTGGATGGCCCCTCGAGTCCGTCTCGGCTCCCATGTCCAAGATCTACTGCTCATCTGAAAGAGTAGAGAAAAAAAGAAAGCGGTGAGTCACCAATACTCAGTCTATAAATCTCAAAACACACAACGACCTGAGCCCACAAACACATAATGGGCCCTGGCCCATACATAAAGGCAACAATCATGAATATAAATCAAGTATTAAACAATGAATAGCCCAACCCATCCTAGGTTTCCATCCTCTACACGCCAACCCGTACCAACCATCACACCTTGGGGATTTCTACAATCAACCCTCCATCCGCTACACACCATAACGACAGCCGTACTGCCTACTCATGTTATTCAGGAATCATTAAATGTGGCATACCCACCGATCACTGCGTGACCTAACATTCATATTTGTGGGATTTCTACCACTGATCACTATGTGACCTATCATGCACTTCCCCTTCAATAACATAATCCCACCCCATGCATACACATAAAAGAAACATCATGCAGATTTATACATATTTCGATACACATAGAGAGTTCTATGTTTACGCACTGCATCTCAAAGATAACCCCTTTTTGGGTTCCATTCGACTGTCTATACAGCCTCTTTTTGGGTTTTTTAGCCCATAAAATAAATATATAGAAATCCAAACAGATTAATAATGTGTTAGAGATGTACACACACGACATCGATAAAATGATACTTTTATGTCGACGCTTATCCGTAGTTGACACAGTACCGCTTATCCGACTAAGATGTTGTTGTGGTTTCGGTCCACAACCAAGTGGCCAATCTCGAACGACAGATACCGCTCGTTTCTTAAACTTAGGGATTCTCTCCTTTGCCTGATCCATATTTAATTCCATCACAAGTCCTTGTCAAAACTACTATCACAATTTATGATCGTTAATCCTCATCATAAACTTAAGATCTTGCATATAATAAGTGAATCTAGTAAAAATCTAGAGAAAATCTTCTTACCTTAAAATCCCAAAATTGGAGACTAACATTTTTCGTCTTTTAGATCTGGACGACCAAGTTTCCTTCAAATCTTGGAATACCGCCCAACATAGAACCATTAAACTATTAGTTTTTCGACTTTTGCCTACAAAAACCAAAATAGAACGTGAGAACTTAACAGAA
Source organism: Gossypium bickii (assembly GCA_025503065.1). NCBI lineage: Eukaryota > Viridiplantae > Streptophyta > Magnoliopsida > Malvales > Malvaceae > Gossypium > Gossypium bickii. Next base: position 106,622,183 of record CP106710.1, on the reverse strand, counting down.
GTCAACGCTTACCTTAACACAGGGGATTCGGCTAGCACTAGAGAGAAGATTCAGCAATGCCAAAGGAAAAGATTAAATGTCGGAAGAATAGAACTATCTCACAAATGGGATGAATAGAGAAAAACTATGGAGTTTTTGGCTTTTTAGAGAAATCGGCTCAAGAGAAAATGAATGGAGAAGAGAGTGAAAGGAAAGGTTTCAGCTTTTGAAGAAATTGAAGAAAAGAAATTGTAGGGGGAGAGGCTAAGAATTTCGGCACAAAGAGTGAAGAGGAAATTAGGGTTTAAATGCCAGAATCAATGAGATATCCCCCACTATTTATAGAAATTCTGGCATCTACTGCTTAAAACTGAAAACGCCCTTCCTGATAACTAAAAGTCAAGCTAATAAAAAGGGAAAATTTGGCACCCCTTATCCATGAAGTAGCCGAATTCTTTACTCCTCTAGGTGGTGGATTTTCGGCCATCACCTTGCCTTATGAGATAGCTCCTATTTTTCTCCTTTTTTTATCATCTATATTATCAATTATAAAATCCACATAAATCCTCTTATTTTTGAGCCTTGTTGCCGTCCACTTCACCTAACCCTAATGCCGAATTTAGCTAACTTAAATTAAAGGATTTGGGCTCTATGAAACTTAAATTTTGGACCCCTAACTCCTTGTATATGGTGTCACCCCTTGCTCCCTTTAAAGTGCCAAAAATGGCCCAGAAACATGGGCTCCTTGCGTTAAGGTAAGGATGGTTACTAGATGCATTAACTTTTCGGGATTTACAAGTGAAGCCGAATGGCTTTTGCTAATGATTTTGGTCTTGGCCGAATGTAGGAAAGGGGGGATCTAGTGCGTTAGATCTTGATCTTCGGGATTCGATAGTCGCATTAGTAACCAGGTGTGTATCTTACACACTTCATAATCGTTGTAAATCTGCTAATAACCTAAACATGTTAAAAGCCGAAACTGTGTAGATTTTGATATGATACCTTTATGGGTATGAGTAAGGATTTTGGGTAAATCCATTTTTGATGAGATTATGATGCATGATTCTTGATGCTATGATCTACGTTATGTTCGATATATGTTTAATATTAAAGCATGTTGGCATGATATATATATATGTTTAATATTAAAGCATGTTCGATATATGTTTAATATTAAAGCATGTTTAATATTCTTGATGCTATGTTGGCATTATTATGGGTGATATGAGAGGAGGGGGAAGATTGATATCTGTGACTTTGGGTCACCAGTGGTTTGGCACCATCAGTGGTTTGGTACCACAGTTAATATTCATGACTTTGGGTCACCAGAGGTTTGGCACCTCATAGCAACTCGTCCTAGTGGCTTAGCACCACAGTGGGTTGGCCCCACATTTGATAAAATGGGATTGTCGCCAGTGATTTGGTATCACAACGTGGGTTGGCCCCACATATGGATTATTCGTGACTTTGGGTCACCAGTGGTTTGGCACCACATTATTATTGATATCAGTGACTTTCGGTCACCAGTGGTTTGGCACCACCAGTGGTTTGGTACCACACGGGGTAGAAAAAGGAGTCGTCGATGGCTAGGTGTGGGTGCATGATATGTTTACTTGGTTATGACTTGTGCAAGGATGTTGCTATATTTGGGAGGGGGATTATGCACTGAGTCTTGGTGACTCACCTTCTCCCTTATCTTTTTAGGTGATTCGTAGATTGTGGATGAGGAGCCGAGTGGACTCGAGGTGGCCATGCGATACTTGTTTTCGGTTTTACATGGATTTTCGACTTGGGTACTTTAACTTTATATCTCGGTTTTATTTGGGTTTGTAATAAGGCCATTAGTATTTTATTTTGGGTTTTATTATATCTGCTTTAAATTTTCAAATGTTGCTAAGTAAACTGTTTAACATGTTTTAAATAACCTAATAATCAAAGTTTTCGAAATTATACTACGCAATGGGTTTTCTAAACGTTACCATCGGGTAACAAAACACATAAGATGACAATTAAGCTAACTTAAATGATTTTCAAATCTAAGTTTTTCCAAAGCTCTAATACAAACGGTTTTAAAGTAACTAAGTTTAACTTATTCGGGTTTCATTAGACTTGAACGTTTTCTTAAGTAATGTATAGCAAATTGGTTTTTAAAAAGGATTTTCGAGATTTCAAAGCAACTTAACGATTTCAACTATACATGCACCGGATTTTTGCAAACACAAAGAAAACAAAGAGTTTTTCACTGAAATTAAATCGCAACTTTTTTCTTCAAACGTTTTGACCGTGACATGCCAGATTCGGTCGTGGTGTGTTGACTGGGTTTGGGATGTTACAATTATGGTATCAGAGTTAGGTTCAAAAGCTCGGTTGTGGGCCCGAGGCACAAAATATTTTAAGGTAGGGTTTTAAAAAGTTTTTGTTGGGAAATACATGGTTTGAACGTATGGCACCGAGTCTCCGGCACCAATCCACCCAGGTAAATACCCTTAACTGATATTTGCATATGATTATGATGATATATGTTATGGATAAATAGTATTAGTGGACTACCCTAGAGACTAAAGCCTACAGGATTCTGTGAACTCGCGAAAACAAAACTCTGTAATAAGAACTGTTCATAAGACTGTGCTTTAATAACAGTGGAATAATGACTGACGCATAAAACTTTTAAATCAAATAAGTCGAGACGTTAGACATGAGCACTTGAGGTCGTGGTTGTAATACACGTGGACGCGGTCGGGGTAGGATGATTGTGTCTGAACCAGTGGGGTCTGGTCAGGGGTCGAAAAATGAGATGCCACCACCACCACCAGCTACAGGTGTTGAGTTTCAGGATCAGACGGGGGATGACGCAGTGTCAGAGGTGATGCTGCGACTTCTTGAAAGTGTGGCTGGAGCAGGTGGAGGTGCCAGAGCTTGGAAATCTGTATCTGAGTGACTTTGAGCCAATGGAGTTGAGGTATTCCGAGGTGTTTCTGGTGTGGCGCCCAATACGGCTGAGTATTGGTTGGAGGCAACGGAACGTATCATGGATGACTTGGATCTAACTGCTGAGGAGAAACTGAAAGGGATAGTGTCGCTTCTACGGGATGAGTCATACCAGTGGTGGCTCACGGTTCGGGATGGTGCTGCAGCGGATGATCTCACTTGGGATTATTTTAAGGCGACTTATTAGAAGAAATATATTGGGCCTAGCTAGATTGATGCACAGTGGAAGGCGTTTTTGAGACTGGTTCAGGGGAGTAAGTCCGTATCGGAGTATGAGGCGGAATTTCTAAGGTTGAGTCGGTATGCTCGAGGTATTGTGGGGACTGAGCATGAGCGTTGCGTCGAGTTTGAGGATGGATTGAGAGATGAGTGAGGTTCTTTGATTCTTTCTGCGGCAGAGCAAGAGTTTGCTGTGTTGGTAGAGAAGGCTAAGATAGCCGAATGGGTAAAGGAATCCGTGGGACAGAATCTGGACAGGAATAAACATAAGGGGGTTTTGGATCATCTGGGTCGGCCGAAAATTCTCAGAAAAGAGCTAGGCATGGTGGGCTGAATCAAGCTGGGAGGTCTGTTGCTACTACTCAGGGACCAACGCAGTGTACTCGGTGTGGAAAATCTCATTGGGGAGAATGTTGGACCAGTGGAAAAGGATGCTTTGAATGTGGCTCGTTGGATCATCGTGTGAGGGATTGTCCACAGAAGTTAGCAAAGATTCAGTCTGAGGGTCAGGGCCGTGCTCAGTTCAGGAATGAGGGACCGCAACCGCAGAGAGGTCGTGGTTCTGGTAGAGGAGGTAATGGTTCTAGTCGAGGCCGCAGAGCACCGGGCAGAGGTGCAGGCAACACTGAGGCAAGACAGCCTGGATTAGTCTATGCAGGAATGCGTCGAGAGGAGAGCGACACACCGGACATCATAACTGGTACGTTCTTAATCTTTGGATTACCATATACTACTTTGATTGATATGGGTTCGACGCATTCGTATGTTGCTAGTAGCATAGTGGAAACCATGAACCTAGACTTTGAGATTACTTCTAGGGAGATGATAGTAATTAGCCCTCTAGGTCACTCTGTAGAAGTAAATAAGCTATAAAGGGATGTACCCCTAAAACTCCAAGGGGTAGTGTTTGTGGCTGATCCAATAGAACTACCGTTTGGGGAGTTCGATTTGATTCTTGGGATGGACTGGTTGGTGAAGTACCAAGCGAGTTTGGACTGCGCGGCTAAGCGAATGGTTCTGAAAACGGTTGAGGGTGAAGAGGTGGTGATGATAGGTAATAGAAGAGATTATCTATCTAATGTGGTGTCCGCTTTGAAAGCTGAGAAGATGGTGAGGAAAGGTTGTGAGGCATTTATGGTTCATGTGTGTGCTTTGGAGGCTAAGGAGTCAGCTGTAGAGGATGTTCGAACGGTGAAGGAAATTCCTTCTGGGAAAACATCAGGAAATTCCTTCACCGTCCTAACTACCCCTTGTACTCATACTACCAATTCGTTTTTATCTGATTAGAAGTTTTATAGATTAATAATTTCTTTCACTCATTTAATAACGAGCAGTGTTATAGATAGTAGTTTTAAGAGTAGTTCTTTCGAATTCGCCGTTATATCTACCATTCAGTCTCATGTTGACATCTCCTAGCTCTAGGGAGCACATACATTCAGTCATCAAGTACTAACATACAAGCAGCATCCACGAACTTACATTCAAGATGTAAGGGTATCTTCATCATTTCACTATACAGGGGTATTTTCGTAATTTATCCTACAGGGTATTTTGTAGTTTCCTCAAAATAAGGTATCTTGGTGTTTTTTTTCTTTTTTTTTCTTTTTTTATAAAGTAGAGGTACTTTGGAAAATTTAATTTTGCAAACTGGGTTACTTTTGTAAATATAGGGGTTTTCGGGTAAATTTGCAAAACATGGGTATTTTATAAAGTCACGGTTGTTTTGGAAATTTTCACAAACCAAGGGTATTTTGGAAATTTTTCCAACCAAAGTGTTTCGGTAATTCTCACGAATTTTGGTGGTTTTACAGTTCTGGGGTGTTTTGGAAAATTTTCACAAATCAGGGGTAATTTAGTAATTTTGCAGAATACGATGGCTGGTCCCTTTCGGGTTTTAATTATAGGTTTTGGCCCGTCAACAAGTCCTCATGACTAAGGTGAGCAAATACTCACGCACTGGGTAGGATTCAAACAAGAGAAGGTGAGTCACTAGGACTGCTTAAATACCAAGCTCTTCCTAAATCCAATCCTAGACATGCGTATGCCTGTTGCCACACCCTACTCTCGCGACTTGTTTACAGGTTTGTTTGGTTGGATTAAATCTTATGAATTTAGTGAGTGATTTAAACTAAACCTAAAGTCCATCAATGCCTACTATACTAGCCTACGTCCATCAAGCCCATTAAGCCCACATGTATATCACAACAAGAGTTTAGAATACTTACCTGCGTGGATCGGGTGCCGGTAGACTCGAAGGCCATATCCAAAACATTTTTCTCAAATTCATATCATTTTTTTAAAATGCTACTAGACCATTTCATAGCTCGAATTTTGAACTGGGCTCTGATACCTAAATGTAACACCCCCAAACCCGGCCCATGTGTTTCGACCAGATTCAGTATTCTACGAGTTGTACATGGAAAACTTTTGCTTTGTTGGTTTGGAATTCATAAGTTAATTTAAACATTATTTGAATAAATGAGTGACATTTAAAAAAAAACTTATGAATATTATTATATATAATAAAACCTTTGACACAAATTCACAAGTTGAAGAACTTTTATAGAAAAACTACTTAGACGAATAAAAACTATGGGGGCCTTATTACATATAATTTCCCAAAACTAAAATCTTAAGAAACACCGAAATAATCTAAAGAAATATAAATAAAAAACTGGATCGCCCCTCGAGTCCGTCTCGGCTCCCATGTCCATGATCTACTGCTCATCTGAAAGAGTAGAGAAAATAGGAAAGCGGTGAGTCACCAAGACTCAGTGTATAAATCTCAAAACACACAACGACCTGAGCCCACAAACACATTATGGGCCCTGGCCCATACATAAAGGCAAAAATCATGAATATAAATCAAATATTAAACAATGAATAGCCTAGCCCATCCTAGGTTTCCATCCTCTACACACCAACCCGTACCAACCATCACACCTTAGGGATTTCTACAATCAACACTCCATCCGCTACATACCATAAGGACAGTCGTACTGTGTGACCTAACATTCATATTTGTGGGATTTCTACCACCGGTCACTATGTGACCTATCATGCACTTCCCTTCAATAACATAATCCCACCCCATGCATACACATAAAAGATACATCATGCAGATTTATACATATTTCGATACACATAGAGAGTTCTATGTTTACGTACCTGGCATCTCAGCACAACCCCTTTTTGGGTTCCATTCATTGCCTATATCTGACCTCTTTTCGGCTTTTTAGCCAATAACATAAATATATAGACATACATACAGGATTAATAGTCTGTTAGAGATCTACACACCCCATTACTGATAAAATGATACTTTCTATGTTGGCTCTATCCGTAGTCGACACAACCGCTATCTGCCTAAGATGTTTTTCAAAAGCCGGTCCACAACCAAGTGGCCAATCTCGAACGGTAGATACCGCTCGTTTCTTAAACTTAGGGATTCTCTCCTTTGCCTGATCCATATTTAATTCCATCACAAGTCCTTGTCAGAACTACTATCACAATTTATGATCGTTAATCCTCATCATAAAGTTAAGATCTTGCATATAATAAGCGAATCTAGTAAAAATCTAGGGAAAATCTTCTTACCTTAAAATCCCAAAATTGGAGACTAACGTTTTTTAGCTTTTAGATCTAGACGACCAAGTTTCCTTCAAATCCCAGAATGCCGCCCATCATAGAACCATTAAACTATTAGTTTTTCGGCTTTTGCCTACAAAAATAGAAATAGAACGTGAGAGCTTAACAGAAGTCGACGCTTACCTTAACACAGGGGATTCGGTTAGCACTAGAGAAAAGATTCAACAATGCCAAAGGAAAAGATTAAATGCTGAAAGAATAGAACTATCTCACAAATGGGATGAATAGAGAAAAACTATGGAGTTTTTGGCTTTTTAGAGAAATCGGCTCAAGAGAAAAAGAATGGAGAAGAGAGTAAAAGGAGAGGTTTCGGCTTTTGAAGAAATTGAAGAAAAGAAATTGTAGGGGGAGAGGCTAAGAATTTTGGCACAATGAGTGAAGAGGAAATTAGGGTTTAAATGCCAAAATCAATGAGATATCCCCCCTATTTATAGAAATTTCGGCATCTACTGCTTAAAATCGAAAACGCCCGTCCTGATAACTAAAAGTCTAGCTAATAAAAAGGGAAAATTCGGCACCCCTTATCCATGAAGTAGCCAAATTCTTTACTCCTCTAGGTGGTGGATTTTTGGCCATCACCTTGCATTACAGATAGCTCCTATCTTTTCTCCTTTTTGTCATCTATATTTTCAATTATAAAATCCACATAAATCCTCCTATTTTTGAGCCTTGTTGCCGTCCACTTTACCTAACCCTAATGCCAAATTTAGCTAACTTAAATTAAAGGATTTGGGCTTTATGAAACATAAATTTTGGGCCCCTAACTCCTTGTGTATGGCGTCATCCCTTGCCCCCTTTAAAGTGCCGAAAATGGCCCAGAAACATGGGCTCTTGCGGCTAAAACTTGGGCCCCTTTAATTGTTAATGACGCCACCTTCAAATTCCCTTGCAATGCCACCTATTGTTGGGCCACAAGCCCACATTGGTATTTTAAACATAATTACCTCCTTTTAACTCTATAATGCCCAATCAGATAATTTAACCAAGGCCTTTGCCTAGTCCTGAGCCCAATTTGGACCCCTATCACTTAAATTAACATATTAAACATATCCTTACACTAAACGCATAGACCCATTAATTCAAGATGTTACACAACATGTTTCATGTGTCGCTGTTGCGACGATATCATTCCAATCCTTTGCATGTATCCCTCTTTCGAAAATTGAGAGACGATCGGACATGACGTATGAAGAGGAGCCAATTAAGATTATGGCTTGAGAAGTGAAATAGTTGAGGAATAAGAGTATAGCTTTACGAAAAGTGTTATGGAAAAAACACGGTGTGGAAGAGACTAAGTGGGAACCGAAAGAAGCCGTGAGAGAATAATATCCAAACCTTTTACTGCAGTAAGATCTTGAGGCGAAAATCTCTAAAGGGGGGAGAGTTGTAACAGCCCGATTTTGGGGCTAGTCAGAACAGTGGTTTTGAGACCGCTAATTCGAGGTTGAGGAAAATTATTTTGATATTACTTTATGTGTTATGGCATTAATATATGGCTATATGAAAATTTTGGTGCTTTAATTTTACCAATTGTATGTGAAATTGTGAAAAAGAACTAAATCGTATAAATTGCAAAAGTTCCATTATAAGTGGGAGGGGTTTCTAATAGCCAAAGAATATCAAATTAGAGGAATTTAAAGTGAAATTAGGCGATTGGATGTGTGATGGCCGGCCATATAGAGGTTAGGGAGACAAGATATTAAATGTTAGTCAAATTTGGTGGAAAATAGGTGATAAAAATGAATAAAACAAGATGAATAAAAGATATTGTCATCTTTTCCTATTCCTCCTTCTTCTACCACCAAAAATTGAGAGGAATAAGGTTTCTTGGAGTTCAAAATTTTCAAAAATAAATAAGTCTCTTGCAAATCAAGAACAGCGTGGAATTATCCTTGACCGGAGAAAAGGCAAGGTTTCGGATTAAACCACAAATTAACACATTTTGCACCGAGGTAAGTTTATGTGTAAACGATGCATCTTATATACACATATTGTTACTTATTGGTGAGATGTATGATTGAGAACATGTATGATTCAAGTGGATTGAATTTGGTAGATATTGAATAATTTTCGTATGAATGACTAAATAGATATGTAGATGTGCAATAACATCCAAGGTAATAAATGGTGGCTTGTGTGCGATACCACCTTAATAATTCTTGATGATAGGCTAAGTGCAATACCACCTTATTACTTATTCACGAGGGGCTGTGTGCGACGTTTATATTATTATTTGGTGGGCTAAGTGCGTTACCACCGTAAATATTCTTATTGGTGGGCTATGTGCGATAGCACCCTGTTAAAGATTGACGGTGGGCTAAGTACGAAACCAACGAGTGATTGGTAGTATTATGACTAGTTTATTGGAAAAAATTATGATGTGTTGTTTCATGTGATCATGTGGTGATAAGGGCAAGGATGTATGTTAAATAATGTGAGGATTTGGATTGTGATATGATTGGAATGTGGTAAGAGATGAAATGAGTAAGCATGATCATGGAATGTGGATTGTTCTTGCTTAGTATGTAATGTTATTTATAGTTTAGCACATCCTATGATGTTATTTGTTTACATGTAAACTTACTAAGCTTAAAGCATACTCCCATTTTCTTTTCCCTTGTTTTATAAAGTCAAAGAGCCAGGTCAGAATACGAAGATAATTGGAAGATCACTGACACTATTAGCTCACCTAGGTTTATCTAGACTTAGTGTTTTGAGTATGGCATGTATAGGGGCTAGACTAGGTAAATTATTCTGTTATTTTGGCCAAGAGTGCGTTAGCCTCTTTAAAAGTGAATTATTTTGTATATAACCATAGTTGATGGCTCATTATTATATATGAAAAGATGAAGTTATTCATGGAAGTGTATAGTGGAAATCTGAGTTGTTTAGTGATTTGTTGAATGGATTTATCTTTTGTGAGTTAGGGTGGTGAAAAGAGCTTAGCAAATAGCCTTGTTCTTGTCCACACGTGTAGGCACACGGGCGTGTGTCTAGGCCGTGTGTGACACACAGTCTGTCCTATGGGTGTGTGACTAGGCCGTGTGTCCCCTGCGAGTTAGTTTTACAAGTCAGTAAGCCTTGTAGTAATCACACGGGCAGAGACACCGCCGTGTGTCTCAGCTGTGTGGTAGGCACGGCCACGAACATGGGTGTATACCCAGGCCGTATGAAGTCTGTACCTTAAAATTGAAATTTAATTCGACACACGATCTAAGGAGACGAGCGTGTGCCTTGGCCGTGTGACCATATTGAGATGATGACGTCATAAACAAAATGCCAATGTTTTGGCACACGGGCTAAGACACGAGCGTGTCGAGGCCGTGTGAGGGACACAGGCCAAGGACACGGGCGTGTGTCCAGCCATGTGAAAACCCCTTTGAAATGAAAATAAATCCCACACAAGGTAAAGAAATGGATGTGTGTGACCACATAACTTTCTTGATCATTTGAAAAAATCGAGTTTTAAAATTTATAAAAGAATGATCAAACCTGGAAACTAACTCTGACAACGATTAAAGGCAAGTGTACCTATCGAACAATAGTATAGCTTAGGCAAGATCGGATATCGAACCCAAAGGAACTAAAAGTACTAATACTAACTTTCTTTTTATTATTTAGCCTTAAAATTAGTGTGAAGTTGCTTTTGACGAAGACTAAACTAAGGACACAAAGACAAAAAGACGAATAGGAAAATAACTTTGAAGAAAAAACCAGTTGATTGCGACGATACCCTCAGGAAGAATCCACCTAGACTTCACTTATTATTTAACCCTAAATTATATGATTTCTTTTACTTAGCTTGATCCGTAAGATTCGCTAACCTATATTAAACCCTCTCTTGAGGTGAATAACGTCTAACTCTAGGTTAATTAGTGGAACTCTCGTTCGCTTATAATAACCCTCTAGGATAGCAGTAAATCGATCAATGCACTCCCATATTAGGTTTCACCCTAATCCGGCAAAATCTCGTAACCCTATCTCTAGGCATTCGATCAACTCCGCTTAATTATGTTAGATCTACTCTTAGGCAGGGTCTATTCCTCCTCCACCTAAGCACTTAGATTTGGATTAAGTAACATAATTAAGAACAAACAAAGTAATTATCATATAACTTAAAAATCAAATAAAAAGATTCATCTATGTTTCATCCCCTTAAGGTATCTAAAGGGTTTAGTTCGTAATGAATAAATAAAACATCGTAAGAGAAAAGATAAAACAAAACATAAGAAAATCCTAAAACTCCCTGAAAGAATTGAAGGAGAATTCCGCTGTCTTGAGTATAATTTCGGCTTCTTGGGATGGATCAACTGGCTATCTTCGCATTATTCCCTAGTTCTGACCTTCTCGGCTTGGCTCATTGGCCTAGCTTTGACGCCGGTTTCGACTTCTACCGAACTCCCTTTTCAAGTTGCCCCATTGGGTGTTTATATAGACTTTGAGATGCCTTACTTGGCCCCTAAGTTTCCTAATTTAAGTAGAATTCCTGCTAGGGTGTTTGAATAGGCTTTGGAACGTGATTCTTTGCCTCCAAGTATCCTTTCCCGAATGAAATTACTCTTTCCAGCGACAAGGACACGTCCATGGCACACGCCAGTGTGAATCGTGGCCAGGCCGTGTTTGGACTTTTAATGAGGCACAGCTGTGTTTATCGGGGTCCAGGTCGTGTTCTAGTAATTTAATTAGGCACGACTGTGTGGCTTAAAGTCCAGGCTGTGTCAATTTCGTGAATTGGCCCATTTGGCCCGTTTTAAGCCTGTTTTATGTTCTTTTCATCCGTGGGTGCTTTCCTGAGTATAAGACATGAAAAGAAAGGATTAAAAGCACCTTTTTACATAAATCAAGGCTTAAATTATCCAAAAGCATGCTAAATGTGGGCCTAAAATATGTTACTTTTATGGTTTATCAAATACCCCCACACTTAAGCTTTTGCCTGTCCTCAAGCAAAATTCTCAATTTACAATTAAAACGAACTTTGCATGATTCGTAATTCATATCAACAATGTCTTATCATAGTTCATAGATAATTTATACATGGATAATTCAATTCAAAGAGTCCTAAAGATTCAAACAAGAAAAGTCATACAATTGTAGCACGAAAACTTAGGTGTTTCCCTTCATCTAAATCATTACCTTTAATTCAAAATCTACAAGGATTGATATCCTCACAAAAGATTCACTCAAATCACTCAAAAAATGTTTAAGGGTCAAAATTAAGCACTCATAAATCAAACCTGAAAAGTTAATCCCATAGGCTTGCCTGGAAATCAAATCTCCACCACTGTAAAATGAAATGATAACAGATCAAAAGGTCTTTGTTAGGGTTGTAACGGGGCTAGGGTTAAAGGTGTGGATAAAGGCTGAAATTAAAGGGTTAGAATCGAGATTGATTTGATAAGTTACTTACCTAAAATTTTCTAAGATAATAATCAACTGAAAAAAATAATAAACCTACTAATACGAGTTTTTTTTTCGATAATTTGACTTTAACTTGTATAAGCTCACTCTTCATAATATGAGTACTGACTATACTTTGATTTTTTTTAGAACAAATTAAGTAAAGACAATTTCAACTTATAATAGAAACTTAGGTAACTAGTCAAAACATATCTCGATTAAAGGGTAGTCAAAAGGAAGGGTGATAACAAATACAAAGGTTTTTTGGGTTAACATTAGTGGGCTAATCAATAAAAAGGGTTGTTAGGCCCAACGGGATTCACTAGGGGTTATTTGTGGAGGTAGGCTTTTTAGTGGAGTAAGTGGGCTAAAACCTAAGTGCCTTTATCATCTCGGTATATCAAATCATAATTGTGGTCTTGACATGTATAATCAAGGCAAGTTCTAGAATAACAGTTCATAGTTGACACACTTATAATAAATAAAGTGAACACGAAAAAGAATTATGCTCTATAAGGCTCAAAATCTCACAAAAATTATGGGTGTTTTTGACATCAACCTGATAAATTTCAAACTTCAAGATAACATTCAAATTCAGTTTAACAACCTAAAATTTTAAATTTTAGAAAATTAGACTTATCATGCTTGATTCCCTAGTATTCTTCAAATTTAATCATCAATGCATAATTAACTATGACTTATTCCAAAACACATCAATAAAAATCATAAATCAAAGGAAATTTCATTCTAATCATAATATGAGAAACTTACTTTAGAACAAGGCATAATTCAGGGATTTTCAAATAATATTATAGTTAACCCCCCCACACTTAAGATGTACATTGTCCTCATTGTACAAAGATGGATAATAGCAAAATAATCATAAAAATCATAAAATGGGGAGAGAAGTGAAACTTCCTGAATTTTGGATGAAGTCAATGAAAAGAAACCGGATAGGATTGGAGGTGAACATGGGGAAGCATCTCGAACCGTTTGAAATTGAATCCTCGAAGCAGCCAGTCTAATTTTATTGTATCCTAAGCTACATATAAATATCATAAAGAATAAGAAGAAGAAAATAAAATAAAATAAAGTAATAGAAAAAAATGAAATGAAAATAAAATTAAAATAAAAACAAAAATAATTAATGGAAAATGAAAGACAACTAGAAGATGGGAGAACGAGTTTTAAATAGATATGTAGCCCGTGTTTTGGAATTTTGAATTTTAGGTGCGTTAATGGTGTTCGGGCACGGCCGTGGTGTAGTGGCACGCCCGTGTCTTTCTTCATATAGTCATTTACTACGGGTGTACTCTTCCCGTGTTCGATAAGTCAGAATGTTGGCACGGTTGGTAGGCACGGCTGTGTTTAGCCCGTGCTTAACAAGTCAGTAACCTCGCACGGGGCGTCAGCGCGGGCGTGGACTATTATCGCCACCTGTGTTTGGGAAAAAAAATTTTTCTATGTCGTGCACGGCTACTGGCACGCCTATGGTGCATCCCCTGGCTTCCACACGGCCACGGGCACGCCCATGTGTAAGGCCATGTGGCCTAAAAATCTGCTCTTTGGTTAGTTTACAGTTAGGTACTAAAAGGAAAAAGAAAAAAAAAATAAAAAATGTAAAAATGGTGTTAGTGCTGGGGTTGCCTCCCGAGAAGCGCTCGTTTATAGTCTTAAGCTAAACTTTACCTCTCATTCGTATGGTCATGGTGGTTTAAGGAGGTGAAAATCCTTTCTCATGCGATCACTTTGGTTACGGATATATAGTTTAAGTCGAGTAATGTTTACCTCAAAAGCGTCGAATTTAGGATTGCTTACCTCGACTGTATCGTATAGGAAGACATTAAGTACCTCAAAAGTGATTTCTTCGTTTGTCTTGAGGTCTGAATTGGTGATTTGAGGGTCTTCCTTATTCAACAATACCTGATCCTCTATTTTGATGTGATTTGTTGTTCCTATCAGCTCGTCTGGGGTTTCCGTCGGTTTCGCTTCGTATGGTTCCTGTTCCTCTTTGATTTGGGTTTCCTCTTTTTTTAGTTTGTCAACCCTAAGGCTTTGTTTCTTAGGTATTTCTTCTTTATTGGCATGAGGTCTAAGATTTAGCTCAGCTAAGTTATTTCGTGATGCTTCCTATAAAGAAGGTTGAACCAAATGATTATCAATAGAATTAACGTTCGTACCTTTATTACTCAATGTCCTAGCTGATCAAGAGCTTGAAGAGTGATTGTTTGTTGTCTACATAAAGTGTGAGTTCACCAAATTCTTCCTCTTGTGGTTCTTCTTTATTGCATCGATATATGGTGCACAAGGTTTGTATTCTTTATCACTTGATGTTCTGGCCAAGTCAAGAGCTTGAAGAGTGATTATCTCATCGCCTACGCGAAATATGAGTTCACCTGCATAGATATCAATTTTAGCTCTGGCAGTTTCTAAAAAGGGTCTTCCTAAAATTAAATGAATATTATTGTCCTCATCCATGTCTAAAATGACAAAGTCTACTGGGAATATGAATTTATCAATTTTGATTAGAACATTTTCTATTATACCCCTAGGAATTCTGATAGTTTTATCAGTTAATTGAACCTCATCCTAGTTTGTTTGGGTTTCCCTAGACCTAGTTGTTTAAAAAGTTTATAAGGCATAACATTTATGTTTGCCCCTAAATTGGTTAACACATTTTCTATAGATAAACTACCAATTATGCATGGAATTGTAAAACTCCCTGAATCTTTTAATTTCTGTGGTATTCTATTTTGTAGGATTGCCGAGCACTTTGCGTTGAGTTCCACATATGATTCCTCGTCTATCCTTTGCTTTTTCGTTAACAGCTCCCCTAAAAATTTTCTAGAGTCTGGCATCTGTGAAAGAGCTTCAAGAAGAGGTAAGTTGATATGTAATTTCTTTAAAAGTTTAAGAAACTTACAAAACTGTTCCTCTGTATCATCTGTCTTTAATGCTTTGGGGTAAGAAATGCGAGGTTGGTATTATTTGATTACCGGTTTTGGCTTTTCTTGTGTCACCTCTACCTTACCTTCGTCTACCTTGTCTTCTTGTTTTGAGATCGGTTTATTTATCTCTGCATTTTCCTAAGCTTCTATGGCTTGAATTTGCTCCTTTGGATTAATCTCAGTGTTACTTGGTAGACGTCCTTGCGGTCGTTCGGACATTAACTTTGCAAGTTGTTCGATTGCCTTAGTGATTTCCTTTACTGACTTAGTAACTTCCTCTAATCAGTTCTTGTTCTCTTCAACCGGTGTTTGTTGACTTTTAAATGTTTTCTCAGTGTCTTGGAGAGGGGTATCGGCGGTTGCCATGAATTTTGTTAGCATTTCTTCAATGTTCGACTACTTTTCTTGTTGGTAAGGTGGTTGTTGAAAATCTGGATAAAGTTCATATCTTTGGCTACTTTGATCATTCCACGAGAAATTGGGATGGTACCTTCAACCTGCATTATAAGTGATTATAAAAATTATTTTGAGGTCTAGAGTAGTTACCCATATAGTGGACTTGTTCGTTCTCCATGCCACATCCGTAGGGTGGGTACTCAGGATTCGCCACGCCTCTTGGATTCGAGTCATATTGCATTACTGGGTGTACCTGCGAGTGACTACACAAACCATCAATCTTTTTATTCATCATCTCTAGCTAGGTAGATAACTTGGTGAATACGTCGAGGTCGAAGGCACTGGCTGCTTTAGTAGGAATTGTCCTCATGACTTGCCACTGATAATTATTGAGTGCAATCTTCTCTATAGACTAAAATTATCTACCAAAAGCAAAATAGAGGAAAAATTAGCAAAGTAAAAATAAAAAAAATAATGAAAATAAATTGCAATAATAAAAAAAGGCTAAAGTAATAAAAATAGAGCTTTCTTAATATTTTAGTTCCCCGGAAACGGCGCCAAAAACTTAATCGTTGTGAAATCAGAGTTTTAAAATTTATAAAAGAATGATCAAACCTGGAAACTAACTCTGACAATGATTAAAGGCAAGTGTACCTATCGAATAGTAGTATAGCTTAGGCAAGACCAGATATCGAACCCAAAGGAACTAAAAGTACTAATACTAACTTTCTTTTTATTATTTAGCCTTAAAATTAGAGTGAAGTTGCTTTTGACGAAGACTAAACTAAGGACACAAAGACAAAAAGACGAATAGGAAAATAACTTTGAAGAAAAACTCAGTTGATTGCGACGATACCCTCAGTAAGAATCCACCTAGACTTCACTTATTATTTAACCCTAAATTATATGATTTCTTTTACTTAGCTTGATCCGTAAGACTCCTTAACCTATATTAAACCCTCTCTCGAGGCGAATAACGTCTAACCATAGGTTAATTTGTGGAACTCTCGTTCGCTTATAATAACCCCCTCGGATAGCAGTAAATCGATCAATGGACTCCCATATTAGGTTTCACCCTAATCCGGCAAAATCTCGTAACCCTATCTCTAGGCGTTCGATCAACTCTACTTAATTATGTTAGATCTACTCTTAGGCAGGGTCTATTCCTCCTCCACCTAAGCACATTAGATTTGGATTAAGCAACATAATTAAGAACAAACTAAGTAATTATCATATAACTTAAAAATCAAATAAAAAGATTCATCTAGGTTTCATCCCTTTCAGGTATTTGAAGGGTTTAGTTCATAATGAATAAACAAAACATCACAAGAGAAAAAGATTAAAAAAACATAAGAAAATCCTAAAACTCCTTGAAGGAATTGAAGGAGAATTCCGCCGTCTTGAGTATAATTCTAGCTACTTAGGATGGATTAACTGGCTATCTTAACGTTATTCCCTAGTTCTGACCTTCTCGGCTTGGCTCCTTGGCCTAGTTTTGACGCCGGTTTCGGCTTCTGCCAAACTCCCTTTTCAAGTTGCCCCATTGGGTGTTTATATAGACTTTGAGATGCCTTACATGGCCCCTAAGTTTCCTAATTTAAGTAGATTTCCTGCTAGGGTGTTTGAATAGGCTTTGGAACTTGTTTCTTTGCCTCCAAGTATCCTTTCCTGAATGAAATTACTCCTTCCAGCAAAAGGGACACGGCCATGGCACACGCCCGTGTGAATCGTGGCCAGGTCGTGTTTGGACTTTTAATGAGGCACGGTCATGTTTATCTGGGTCCAGGTTATGTTCTAGTAATTTAATTAGGCACGGCCGTGTGGCTTGAAGTCCAGGCCGTGTCGATTTCGTGAATTGGCCTATTTGGCCTGTTTTAAGCCCGTTTTACGTTCTTTTCATCCGTGGGTGCTTTCTTGAGTGTAAGACATCAAAAAAAAGGATTAGGAGCACCTTTTTACATAAATCGAGGCTTAAATTATCCAAAAGCATGCTAAATGTGGGCCTAAGATATGTTGCTTTTATGGTTTATCACCTGCCCACACGGGCGTGTCCTATTTCACACAGGCGTGCGGCCCCTGTTTAGGTGAAAAAATTTTACGTGCACTAAAGTTTTCGGTTGGATTCGGAAGCCCCCCGTATGGATGTTTAAGGCGTCGTAGGTCCTTAATAAGAATGTTTTGATGGTGAAAGAGATATTTTAAGTTGTATGACCAAGTGAGTTAAGTACGGTAACACCTTGTACCCGACTCCAATGTAAAATACGAGTAAGGGGTGTTACATTTAGTGGTATCAGAGCTATGGTTTAGTCGTTTCTTGAACTATCGTAGCGTCTGTAAGAGTCTAGGTATACATGCCATAAGTGTGTATTGATAGTGTGGTGGCTTGTGATAATTTTAAACTTTGTTTTTATATAGTAAATAGATCTCGATCGACTGTCTGTTGATGACGCAGTTAGTAATTTGCTGACTCCCGTGCAAGGCACTATGCCTATAGAGAGCAGACCCGAGACTAGGGGTCAAGGAGAAGAGGCCCGGAAAGCCTTTCTCCAAATGATGAATAGTTGGTACACGGAGTATGTACGAGTAAATCC
Source organism: Gossypium bickii (assembly GCA_025503065.1). Taxonomy (NCBI): domain Eukaryota; kingdom Viridiplantae; phylum Streptophyta; class Magnoliopsida; order Malvales; family Malvaceae; genus Gossypium; species Gossypium bickii. Next base: position 106,604,017 of record CP106710.1, on the reverse strand, counting down.
TAATGCTCAACCCCCTCCTATACCTCTGCTAATTCCAGTGGTTCCTCAAGGTATAGATTTAGTGAGGATAACCAAGCCCCCGGTAGACAAGATTCGGAAGCAAGGTTCTGAGGAGTTCAGAGCTAATATAGATGATGATCCCGAGAGGGCGGAGTTCTAGCTTAAGAACTCAATAAGAGTAGTTGATGAACTCTCTTGTACACCTGAGGAGAGCTTAAAAAGCGCTGTGTCTTTGTTGAGGGACTCGGGACGTTGACATCAATGGTTCCAAAGGAGAGAGTGACGTGGGACTTCTCTTTGGAAGAGTTCTGAAAGAAGTATATAAGTCAGTGATTTGTTGATTAGAAACGGAAGGATTTCCTTGAGTTAAAGCAAGGAAAAATAACTGTGGCAAAATATGAGCAGGAGTTTGTTAGGCAAAGCAAGTATGCACAAGAGTCCGTGTCCATTGAATCTATCTTGTGAAAGAGGTTTGAAGATGGGTTGAATGAGGATATCAGGCTTCTAGTTGGGATCTTGGAGTTAAAAAAGTTTATAATGTTGGCTGATAGGGCATGTAAGGCCGAGGAGTTGAATAAGTAAAAGAGGAAGGCTGTAAGTGAGGCTTGAGATGCAAGAAAAAGGCCGATGAGTAAATCATACCAAGCTCAATCGAAGAGGTCCAAGGAAGTAAACCCTCGGACGACTACGTGAGTTGGATATTCACATAGAGACCGAGGTAACACATACTTGGGTTCAAAAGTTCAAACCACTTCGATGGCAAGTGTGGGAAATTCGAAGTCCAAACTGGAGTGTCCAAATTATGGAAAACAACACACGGGGGAATGTTGGGGGAATAGCAAAAATTGTTACAATTGTGGTTCACCCAATCATTTCATCTGAAATTTCCCTGAGAGGGATGACAAGGAAAGGAAGCAAGAGATAAGATCAAGCAATGTATCTTCAAGGGGTAGACCACAAAAGAACCCAGGAGGTGGGACTAGTGGTAAAGGTATGCCTCGAGATTCTGCTATGAGACCGGAGGGTTAAGCACCTGCAACGACTTATGCCATTCGCACTCGTGAAGAGGCATCATCTCCAGATGTGACAATGGGTACTTTTTCTCTTCATGACACCTCTGTTATTGCTTTGATTGATCTGGGGTCTACCCATTCTTACATTTGCATGAGATTGGCATCTAGTATGAGCATGATTGTTGAGTCTATGGAATTTATAGTTAAGGTGTCAAACTTGTTAGGCAAACATGCGCTAATTGACAAAGTGTGTAGAAATTGTCCTTCGACAATTAGATGTCATTATTTTTCGGCAAACCTTATGTTGTTGCCGTTTGATGAATTTGAATTGATTATTGGTATGGATTGGTTGACTACTCATAGTGTTTTAGTGAATTGTGGTAGTAAATTTATTTAATTGAAAAGTAAAAATAGAGATGTCATTCGGGCTAAATCAGGTGGATCAGATAGTTTACCGGTGATAAATTCTTCCATGGTAGCTGAGAAATATTTGAGAAAAGGATACGTGTCCTATCTCGTTTTTATGCTAAATACTCAAGAGTCTGAGGTAAAGATTGAATCAGTACTGGTGGTATGTGAGTATTCGGATGTATTCCAGGAAGAGTTACTTGGATTGCCTCCTGTTAGAGAGGTCGAGTTTGGGATTGAGATGGTTTTGGGAATGATACCTATTTCAGTTGCTCCGTATAGGATGGCACCATTAGAGTTGAAAGATTTGAAAGCTCATTTGCAAGAGTTAACGGACAAGGGTTTTGCAAGACCGAGCTATTCACCGTGGGATTCTCCAATGCTTTTTGTGAAGAAGAAAGATGGGTCGATGAAATTGTGCATAGACTACAGACAACTCAACAAAGTGACTGTGAAAAATAAGTATCCTTTGCCAAGGATAGATGATTTACTTGACCAACTGAAGGGAGCTACGGTGTTCTCTAAGATAGACCTAAGGTCTGACTATTGCCAGTTGAGGGTTAAGGAGCAAGATGTACCAAAAACTGCATTTCGGACGAGGTATGGCCATTATGACTTTCTTATCATATCGTTCGGTCTAACAAATGATCCTGCAATTTTTATGGATCTGATGAACCGTGTCTTCCAACCGTATTTGGACAAGTGTGTAGTTGTCTTTATTGATGACAAACTAATTTATTCTCAGGATGAGAGTGATCATGCAGAGCATCTAAGAATCATTTTGCGGACTTTAAGAGACAAACAGTTGTATGCTAAATTTAGCAAAAGTGTGTTTTGGCTCCGAGAGGTCGGATTCCTAAGACACATTGTGTCAGGTGATGGTATTAGAGTTTATCCGAGTAAGATCTCAGCTATTGTGGAGTGGAAACTGCCGAGGAATGTGTCAGAAGTTAGAAGATTTTTGGGTTTTGCAGGGTACTACAGACGGTTCGTAAAGGGGTTTTCCATGATTGCTACCCCAATGACGAAACTGTTGCATAAGGATTTCAAGTTTGAATGGACTGAGAAATGTCAATAGAGTTTTGAGAGATTGAAAACATTATTGACTGAGGCGCCAGTTTTAGTACAACCTGAGTTGGGGAAAGAGTTTGTGTTATACAGTGATGCGTCATTAAATGGTCTGGGTTGTGTGTTGCTGCAAGAGGGTAAGGTTGTAGCTTACGCCTCGAGACAGCTAAAACCGCATGAGTATCCGACTCATGATTTGGAGTTGGATGCGATTGTTTTCACATTAAATATCTGGCATCATTATTTATATGGTGAGAAGTTTCGAATCTTCACCGATCATAAGAGTTTGAAGTACTTAATGGACTAAAAGGATTTGAATTTGCGACAACAGTGGTGGCTCAAATTATTGAAGGACTATGAGCTAGTATTTGATTATCATCAGGGGAAAGCGAATGTTGTTGTGGATGCTTTGACTAGGAAATCTTTGTATGCTTTGAGATCTATGATCACGAGCTTAGCATTTTCTGATAATTGTGCTATATTGGACGAGTTGAGGGCTAGACCGCTATTAATTCAACAAATATATGAGGCTCAAAAGAATGATAATGAGATGCAAGCTAAGAGAGCTAAGTGTGAATCGGGTAATGATTCTGATTTTTGGGTGAGTTCAGATAGTTGTTTAATGTTTCACGACAGAATTTGTGTACCAAAAGATGATAAGTTGATCCAGAAAATTTTACATAAAGCACACAATGGTCAGTTGTCAGTACATCCCGGTAGCACGAAAATGTGCAATGATTTGAAGAGATTTTATTGGTTGTTAGGTATGAAAAGAGACATCTCTGAGTTTGTGACAAGATGTTTGATCTGTCAACAAGTGAAAGCTGAGCACCAAGTACCTACGGGATTTCTTCAGCAGGTGATGGTTCCCGAGTGGAAGTGGGATCGGATCACCATGGACTTTGTGATGGGGTTGCCTATGACTCTGAAAACGAAAGACGTCGAATGGGTTATTGTTGATAGACTAATGGAGTCAGCTCACTTTATACCAGTGCAAGTAGATTATTCGCTTGATAAGCTAGCTGAGTTGTATATTGCTGAGGTAGTGAGACTTTATGAAGTGCCTATATTTATTATCTTCGATAGGGATCCGAGGTTCACTTCGAGGTTCTGGAAGAAGTTGCAGGAAGCCTTGGGTATAAGACTGAATTTTAGTACTGCATTCCATCCTCAACCTGACAGTCAATCTGAAAGAGTGATTCAAGTTCTTGAGGATATGCTCCAATGCTATGTGTTAGAGTTAAAAGGTAGTTGGGAAAGATATCTACCTTTGGTTGAGGTTTTCTATAACAACAGTTATTAGTCGAGTATACAGATGGCGCCGTACGAAGCTTTATATGCTCGCAAGTGTCAAACTTCTTTGTATTGGACCGAGTTGAGTGAGAAGCAAATTCATGAGGTCGATCTTGTTAATGAGACTGGGTAAAAAGTGAAAGTGATCGTAATAGTTTGAAAGTTGCTTCAGATCGACAAAAGACGTACGCGGATTTGAAAAGAAAAGCAATCGAGTTTCAAGTGGGCGACAATGTATTTCTAAAAGTATCTCTGTGGAAGAAAAAATATTGAGATTAGGTCGTAAGGGCAAATTGAGTCCACGATTCATAGGACCATATGAGGTTACTGAAAGAATTCGGCCAGTGGCATACCGGTTGGCTTTTCCGGTAGAGTTAAAAAAATACACAACGTGTTTCATGTGTCGATGTTGCGACAATATCGTTCCGATCCTTTGCATGTGATCCCTCTATCGAAAATTCAGATATGATCGGACACGACGTATGAAGAGGAGTCGATTTAGATTATGGCTCGCGAAGTGAAACAGTTGAGAAATAAGAGTATAGCCTTAGTAAAAGTGTTATGGAAAAAACACGGTGTGGAAGAGGCTACGTGGGAACCGGAAGAAGTCATGAGAGAACAATATCCAAACCTTTTTACCGGTAAGATTTTCGAGGGCGAAAATCTCTAAAGGGGGGAGAGTTGTAACAGCCAGATTTTGGGGCTAGTTGGAACAGTGGTTTGGAGACCGCTAATCCGAGGTTGAGGAAAATTATTTTGACATTACTTTATGTGTTATGGCCTTAATATATGGCTATATGAAAATTTTGGTGCTTTAATTTTAGCAATTGTATGTGAAATTCTGAAAAAGGACTAAATCGCATAAAATGCAAAAGTTCCATTATAAGTGGGAGGGTGTCTAATAGCCAAAAAATATCAAATTAGAGGCCCTTAAAGTGAAATTAGGCGATTGGATGTGTGATGGCCGGCCATATAGAGGCTAGGAAGACAGGATAATAAATGTTGGTCAAATTTGGTGGAAATTAGGTGATAAAAATGAATAAAATAATATGAATAAAAGATGTTGTCATCTTTTACTATTCCTTCTTCTTCTAACACCAAAAATTGAGAGGAATAAGGGTTCTTAGAGTTCAAAATTTTCAGCAAAACAAATCTCTTGCAATTGAAGAAGAGCGCGGAATTAACCTTTACCGGGGAAAAGGCAAGGTTTCGGATTAAATTGCAAATTAATGCATTTTGCACCGAGTTAAGTTTATGTGTAAACGATGCATCTTATATACACATGTTGTTACTTATTGGTGTGTTGTATGATTGAGAACATGTATGATTCAAGTGGATTGAATTTAGTAGATATTGAATAATTTTCGTATGAATGACGAAATAGATATGTAGATGTGAAATAACATCCGTGGTAATAAATGGTGGGTTGTGAGCGATACCACCTTAATAATTCTTGATGGTGGGTTGTGTGTGATACCACCTTAATAATTCTTGATGGTGGGCTAAGTGCGATACCACCTTATTACTTATTCACGATGGGCTATGTGTGATAGCATTGTTTATATTATTATTTGGTGGGCTAAGTGCGTTACCACCATAAATATTCTTGTTGGTGGGCTATGTGTGATACCACCATGTTGAAGATTGACGGTGGGCTAAGTGCGAACCGAGTGATTGGTAGTATTATGAATGGTTTATTCGAAATATTATGATTTGTTGTTTCATGTGATAATGTGGTGATAAGTGCAGGGATGTATGTTAAATAATGTGGGTATTTGGCTTGCGATATGGTTGGAATGTGGTAAGAGATGAAATGAGTAAGCATGATCATGGAATGTGGATTGTTCTTGCTTAGTATGTAATGCTATTTATTGTTTAGCACATCATATGATGTTATTTGTTTACATGTAAACTTATTAAGCTTAAAGCTTACTCCCCTTTTCTTTTCCCTTGTTTTATAGAGTCAAAGAGCCAGGTCGGGATACGAAGATATTTGGAAGATCACCCATACTATTAGCTCACTTCGATATATCTAGACTTAGTGTTTTGAGTATGGCATGTATAGGGGCTAGACTAGGTAAATTGTTTTGTTATTTTGGCCAAGAGTGTGTTGGTCCCTTTAAAAGTGACTTCTTTTGTATATAGCGATAGTTGATGGCTCATTATTATATCTGAAAAGATGAAGTTATTCATGGAAGTGTATATTGCAAATCTGAGTTATTTAGTGATTTGTTGAATGGATTTATATTATGTGAGTTAGGGTGGTGAAAAGAGCTTAGCGAATAGCCTTGTTCTTGTCCACACGGGTAGGCACACGGGCGTGTGTCTAGGCCGTGTGTGACACACGGTCAGACCTATGGGTGTGTGACTAGTCCGTGTATCTCCTGGAGTTAGTTTTACAAGTCAGTAAGCTTTGTAATAATCACATGGGCAGAGACATGGCCATGTGTCTCAGCCGTGTGGTAGGCACCACCATGAACATGGGTGTCTGCCCAGGCTATGTGAAGTCTGCACCTTGAAATTGGAATTTAATTTGACACACGGTCTAAGGACATGGGCATGTGCCTTGGCCGTGTGACCTTAGTGAAATGATGACGTCATAAACAAATTGCCAAGGTTTTGGCACACAGGCGTGTCGAAGCCGTGTGAGGGACACGGACGTGTGTCCGGTCGTGTGAAAACCCCTGTAAGTTCGAAATGAAAATAAATCCGACACGGGGTAGGGACATGGGTGTGTATGACCACACGGGCGTGTGGCCCCTGTTTAGGTGAAAACTTTTTAAGTGCACTAAAGTTTCCAGGTGGATTCCGAAATCGTCCGTATGCATGTTTAAGGCCTCGAATGTCCATAGTGAGAATGTTTTGATGGTGAAAGAGATATTTTAAGTTGAATGACCAAGTGAGTTAAGTACAGTAATGCCTCGTACCCAGCTCCGACGTAGAATACGGGTAAGGGGTGTTACAGTGTACAAGAAAGTTCATCAAATACTTTAATAGTGTTTTCAAGCCAAAACTTAGCTCGTTCAGGATCATCGTCAACATTAGCTCTAAACTCTTTGACTCTATGTTTTTGAATCTTATCAACTGGTGTTTATTCAATCGTAAAAACTCTACCCCTTCAGAGGCTACGGGAATTGGTTGGGGATTAGGTGGGGGTGGAGGTTGTTGAGCAGCCAGATTTGTCCTAACAAACTCCATAACCAACTCATTCATTATCTGGAAGAAGGATTCTTTAGCCTTTCCTCCCTAGCTACCTGATACGGGTCTAGACTCGGATTGCGCTACTCCGTGAGCGGAAGCAGGTACATTACTTTCTACATCATCAATTATAGCTCGATTGGTATCCATTTACTATATGAAAACACAGTCTAAATTGTCAGGAGTCATCACACTATCACAGGTTAAATATGGCATGTATAGCTAGGCTCTCACATACGCTACGTTAATCCTAGAATTGACTAAACCGTAGCTCTAATACTAATAAATGTAACACCCCTCACCCATATTCAATGCCAGAATAGTTACGGAGCATTACCAGACTTATAAATCAATTACACATTCATTTACTCATTCATTTTCAAGCTTCATGCAATTATCAATCAACACATTCATATCGTCCCTAATATGAGCCTACGAGGTCCAAAACATTCATTCGGGGTAGTTCGAGACTAAACCAATAACTTTGAAATCTTTAAGAACACATAGAAATTTTTTGTCAAAAATAGGGGACAAACGCCCATGTGGCCCGGCCGTGTGAGACACGCATGTGTGGACATTTGAAATGGAAGCACATGGCTTTGTCCCAGCCCATGTTTGGCCCAGTGTCACTCTCTGAATTGGGTCACACAACCAACACACACGCCCGTATGACTAGCCGGTGTGCCATAAAAATGGCCATACACGCCAGTGTGTCAGGTCGTGTGCTAGGCCGTGCAAAACCTGTAGGGTATACTAACTTATGCCATATGAACAAGTCACACGCTCGTGTGTGAGGCCATGTGAAGCATACTGACTTGATTTCTAATTCAACACCAGGGGACACACGGCTGTGTAACCTGACCATGCATCGCACACAGCTGAGACACACACCTGTGTCTCTTCCCGTATGGACAAAAATAGGCTATTTACCTATCTATTTTTCCACCTAAACTTACTCAGATTTACATAACCCAAAGGCACAAATCATAGCATAAATAGGAATCTAATACAACCACAACCAGGACTAAAACATGCCATTTCAATACCAACAACTAACATGCTTATAATATCATGGTTTTCTCATTCAAATCATACCAATTTCACATTCACAAAGCATTTATAAACCACATCACCAAGGAGCATTAGCACATATACATACATCACCATATTTGCCAAAATGGAACCAAAATAAGCCTTCTCATGGCTATACACCAAGCAAAATACTTATCATATACAAACCAAACTAAATTGCTAATTTCATTACCAAACTATACATCAAAATGACCAACTCCTATACACGCCATATGACTAAAACATAATTTCAAAAGTACCAAGGTGATAGTTGGATAATGTGACGAAGTCTCCGACGATCCCCGAATTCGAGCTACCTTTGAAATCACTATAAAACATGGTAAAATAAACAAAGTAAGCTTTATAGCTTAGTAAGCTCGTATGAAAATAATAAGCAAGTCTCACCATTCATTTACCATTGAAATTAAATCATAGGGTTACGAGGCGTTACCAGACAAAACACCACTCCAGAGCATTTGCATATGCGCACATGTCATATTCATATAATTAAATCATATGTCTGTTTAAACAATAAACATACATTATAAATCATCAAACAAATACATTTCATATCTCAAAAATTAACTAGACTCATATCAAACAAAGAATCCTAGTTACACTATTCAAATCTTATATAAACTTCATTCATGCTTTTAAATTATCAAAAAAATAGGATAACTCAATTACATTATAAACACCATGCACGTACATATTAACATTCGATCATATATCTTATCAATTTATACATAAAATGTAATACTCTTTACCTCTTCGTAAATACATATTAAGTAAACAAGTCATGTAACATAACTTACAATAAATTTGCATAATTCAATTATAGCATATTCATTGTATAAAGTCATTAACTAAATTTAACCACACAATTGGTCAACCATCTCATGAACTATTAGACCGATACATTATCCACCTTATATTATCCATTACACATACTTTCTTTACTTATAATACATTTGCAAACTATGCTTCATATTTTAAACATATTAACAACTTTTATATAAGCACAAATTCAAATTAATAATAGCAACAAAACCATATTACATGTACCTAATACATATAAAGGTCCGAACCACATAACTCTAATGTTAATGGCATTTATATACTTAATGCATATTCTAGCATATGTCATTGCATTTCTTACATCAAATATATGCCAATATATATTTACTTCATTAAACACAAATGTAAGCACATATAATCAATCCATTAAAATTAACTAGAGTACAAACAATTACCATAAATTCAATCAATTCATTAACTAGTTAATATGCCATAATATACACATATCAAACCATTCCAAGTAATAACATATACCTATTCGGCCAACCATATTAATTTCATACAATCTATTTCGAATATATTCATTATTTAACTCACATTTCAAGACTTAACTCTAAGTATACCCCAATCTAAAAAAATCACATACATATACAATCCAAAACCAAACTTAAACAAATCATTAACAAAACATACCAATATATCTAAATTACCATAATCAATTATCATCAATCTCAAGCATAGAAATCAACCAAAGAAACACTTAACCAAGAACATTTAAAGCCAAACCTTAACAAAATAAAGCTATTTTTGCATGGCTTATATACATATAAGTTCCAAAATCAAATATACTCCATCTATACTATACATGCCATAAACCTATATTCACTTAGTAAAATACTAAAGATACAGTCGATAGTGTGTTAGGCTTTGCTGACGATCCCCGAGCTCGTAACTTGAATCCAAAATCTATAAAACAGAGATAGACAAAAATACACAGAGTAAGCTATTTAAGCTTGGTAAGTCATAAGAAAACTAATTATCAACTATTATATATTTAACACCAAGTTAACAATACAAAATATACATATCCACAAATATAAGCTTATCATTTAAATCTTGTGTACTCATATCAGATGCTACTTGTACAAATTCACCTGAACATATATCATTTTCATTGTTAAGATCACATAAAACACATTTGGCCGAATATACATATTAGTATGCTTATGCATAGATTATATTTAATACTTTAGCATTTATTTGATCAAATAAACAATCAACTTACTTTATTTCAGAACATAGTTTAAATAAATACCTGAACCCTTTTTAATTCGATTTTCACATTGAATCTTCACTTAACAATGCCCATTGAACCGTTCAGAATTAAAAAGGATACGTGGATAGTAAGAAGCTCGTACAATGCCAACGTCCCAGACTTGGTCTTACATGTAATCACATATCGATGCCACTCTCCCAGACAGGGTCTTACACGAATCAAATACGAAGCCAATGTCCCAGACATGGTCTTACACGTAAACACAAGTCGATGCCAACGTCCCAGACGTGGTCTTACATGTCATGACATATGTATCCTAACTATTCCTAGAGTTCGTATGGGGCTTTCGGACAACGAATCTCGATCGAATCAAACTCGGAACATAGTAAATTCTCAATTTCACATTCGGCTATTTTAATCAAATAATTCAAGTTATCACATAGCAATATATATAATCATAAATATAACAACATTTAAATGCTATTTGACTTTCCTCGGACGTCGACGGAAGGTAAAATCGACTAATCGACTACTTTCGTTTTTCCCTGGTCCAAATCTGATTTCTTTGGTTCTTGATCTAAACATATTCAAATTAAGCTTATTTAAACACCATTCTATTCAATTTAGTCTACAAACACATAAATGGGAAAATTACCATTTTGCCCCTTACATTTCACACTTTTTACAATTTAGTCTCTATTGCACAAAACACAAAATACACAAAATTTCACATTACCCATGCTTGGCCGAATATTACCTATGTTCATACAAGTCCATACATTTCATTTATTTCACATTTAGTCCCTCAAAAATATATTTTTTCAATTTAGTCCAAATTACTCAAATTCATCAAAAATTCAAAGACAAAACATATTAATCCTTCACATATCTTTGATATTTCATCATCAAACAACAAAATCACAAGCTATCATCAATGGTAAAACTCAAAATATTCATCAAATTCAAAAATTAAGACATGGGCTTTGTAGTACTCGAAGCAACAATCTAAAAACGTAAAAATTATCAAAAATCGAACAATAACTAACCTTAAATCAGGCTTCTTCAATTGCCGAATATAACTTTCTTTTTATTTTTCTTGTTTCGATCAAAGGTTAAAAAGATGATATAAAATGACTTTCATTTTATGTTTTCTTTATTATATTATAACATTAATTTATATTATTATTAATTTTAATTTATAAAATCAACATATAAAAACATATAATAATAACATGTTGCCGTCCACTATATATTAAAATGGCCTAATTGCAACATAAATCCTCCATATTAAAAAGACAATAATAATTAGGCACTTTCACAACTAACCATTAAATTTTCATTTTACGAGATTAAGCCCTTTTATTAAATTAGACACTCAAATGACAAAATTAAAACACGAATATTTAACCCAAGAAAATTCACACATAAAAAACACTGAAAATATTGTTAAAATATTTTTCAGACTCAAATTTGTGGTCTTGAAACCACTATTCCGATTAGGATCAAAATTGGGCTGTTACACAACAACACATTAATCTCAAGCTAACATGAATATAACCACATACTTGATCATAAACTCACAACTTCCTTAGACTCATTGCTCGTATAGTTTTCCGTACATACCTGTACCGATACTTATTTATTTTTCAACATTTCACATCTTTAATATACCTGTTGAACCATTTGGAATAAAAGTCAGATACTTGGGAGTCTAGCACCCTAAGTGCCAATATCATGGCCTGAAGCCAACTCAATGCATCTCGCACCCAAAGTGCCAATATCATGGCCCGAAGCCAAATTAATTAACTCGCACCTGGAGTGCCAATATCATGGCCTAAAGCCGAATTAATGTAACTCCTAATAACATGTCTTTCGTATCCTAATTTATTCCTATGTCAACCGGGATTTCTAATGCCAAATCTTCATCGAATGTGTCCACAAGTTCCTAATTCACAATGTAAGCAATATCAAAACATCTAAAATACAAATATAACAATGTTTATTACATACGAACTTACCTTGGATGCAAAAACGGCGAAATAGGTCAATTAGTTGAGTGCTTTATTTTTCCCTCGATCTAGATCCAAATTTCACTTTTCTTGATCAATTAAGCAATGCAATAACCCTAAATGGCTTTTCATGGATGTTTTCTTCTTGTCAAATTTGACTAGGGAATATGATAACTAATAAAATGTGATTTTTGTTTTATTTATTTTATGTTTATTTACAAATTTACTTAATTAACCTTAATTATAAAACATTATAATCACTTAATGCATGCCCATAATAGTCCACTCATAATTAAAATGGTCTAATTACCACTTAAGAACTCTTACTTTAAGGTTCTATAGCCATTTAATACCTTTAACTATTAGAACATCACTTTTTCACTTTATGCGTTTTAGTCATTTTTATCGAATTGACTAATCAAATGATAAAATTTATAAACGAAAATTTCACATAATCATTCAATCATGCTGTAGACATTAAAATAATAACAAAATAATTATTTTGACTTTGAATTTGTGGTCCCGAAACCACTATTCCAATTTAACTAAAAACGGGTTGTTACATTATGGTTAACGTGTAATAATTATATTGAATTGATGAATGATGATATGTACTTAATATGTTGTTGAAAAATGGAATGTTGTTAACTTTATTATGTATTTAGTATATTATTGAAAAAAATGAAATATTGAAATATTATGATTTGAAATGAACATCCGGTTAAAGTGAGACGCAGGATTGAGTACGATCGTTCTGTACAAAGGAGAATTGACGGTAAATTACCCAAGTAAACCAAAGTTCAACATTTTTGTGAACTCTCGTGTTTACTTTTCGTTTAGCTATCAAACGATGCAGTTAACTTATATGAGTTTCCCTTTAACCCTAATGGGTTTTAGTTCAGCTTTTATGAGCTTCCTTTCAACACTTATGGGTTTCTGTTTAGTACTTGTGTGCTGTTGTGCAGCCTTCAAGATTCTATATTGCAACGCCCTGAATTTGGACCTAGTAGATTTGGGCCTATTAGGTTGTAACCCCAAAAATCTCAAAACTTTAAATTTCTGTGCACTGAGGTTCATATGTATGAGTAGCACTTAGAATATTAATTTTAAGGTATTATCAGGATTATTTGAGGCATTAGAGATAGGGAAGACCATAGGGAAGAATTTATTTGTAACATCCCAAAAGTTAAGGGTTATAAAATTTTGCATAAGTGCATGTTGTGCTTGTTTAGCTAGTTATTTGAGGGTGTTTGGCGGTTCTAGGGAGGCCTGGGATCAAGTCTGAGCCCTGGAAAAATTTGGTTTTTGGCCTTTTGTGGAGAGGGTTGGGTGATGTTGGACTTATGTATAATGGAGTGTGTTTTGCTAACACAAGTTGAGCACATGGTGGAGTGGTGTGGCGTCAAGTGGAGAGCATGGAGGGAAGGGGTTCGAATCCCACAGATGGCAACTAGAGGCTTTTATTTTGTGACTTGGGAGAGCAAGAGGAAGAGTTTAGATCAAATTCTTCAAGGGGAGTTGGTGACTGGGTCAAACAATTCAAACGGATGAAGGGGAGAAAAATTAGGAGGAAAAAGGGGAGAGGATCAAGGAAGTGAGGTGTGTGGAAGTGTTGGCCATGAGTGGGAGTGTGGGATAGGGGGAGTTTCGGCTGGAGAGGGGTCTTGTGTAGCAAGTTAGGCAGCCTAGTGTGTTAGTAGAACCATAAACTCCCTTGTGTTATGCAATTTTTTTTTGTTCTTTTCGGGATTCTCTGTAGAAGAAATTTGAGCACTTTTCCTTTTCTTTTCTTTTTACCTCTTGCGTATTCTTTCCTTTTCATTTTCTAATAGCCTAAGCTCTTGTTGGCCGAATCATCTCCTGCTCACCTCTCATCATGTTGCGTCCACTTCTTCTCTTTTCTTTAAGCCGAATAGCCATACCTCCTCTTATTTGACTTCCCTTAAGCCGATCATCAAACTGTTTGGAGCTTTGGTTCTCTTTTGTTGGTCGAACTTGTTAAGCCTCTACGTCCACTTTCTTTTTTTTCCTCTTCACACTATTCTCCTTTCTCTGGCCGAATACAACACTCTCTCGTTCTCTTAATATTCTTTCTCCTCTCCCTACGAAGCTTAAGCCGAAACACTTTTTCTTTGGTGCAGGCCGAATCTATTAGAGGGTAAGCATACCCTCCTCATCATTCATTCAGCCTTCGAATCTCGGAAGGTAGTTGGTAAGTGTGGCTATGGCTGAATAGGGTGGTAGGCTTCTCTTTATCATTTTGAATTCTTAAGGCCGAAAGGCCATTTCTTTTGTTATCTTGAAGTAACATTGCTAACTTGTTCTTTGCGCCAGGGACTCGGTTTCTTAATCAAAGGGTGTAAACTGAAAACTCTACCATAATAAGGAGTTGTTATTTCTGGTAAGTAAAGGCAATGGATAAATTATTCATATATCTTGGTTTATCAAGGGTAAAGACTAACTATTAGTCAACTGTGATCTCAGGTGCTCGGAAAGCATTGTGAACCGTAATCCGTAACAGGTGTGTAATCTCACACCATTATTTGCAATAGTATGTGCTGTGTTGTGATTTGGCCAAAAGTTGAAATGTCGAAAAGTGGGAGAATTGGCAACCGAGGTCAATCGAGTGTGCGAACACTTGTAGTGATAAACCGAGCCATTGGTGATGGTGATAGACCGTAGAGAGTGTCACGAATGCTCTTGTGAAACTGAGGCTGTAACGGGCCTTGTAATGCCAAAGTGGGCTAAGTGCGCCCAATGGGTTAATGAGCCCACATAAGTGAAATCGATGGTGAGTACCGAATGATTGTTGCGACTGTAAAGTCCACAAAATTAAGATCGAAAACGAGCTGATCATGCCACACGAGCGAGTGGGCCCATTTGGGCCAAAATTGGATTTTATGCCTAATTACACAGTAGTAACCCAAAAGCGAACCTGTGTCGCTAAAAGTGACAGTGGGCCTTTAGAAAGGCTGTGTGTAACAGCCCGATTTAGACCCTAGTCAAAATAGTGGTTTCGAGACCACAAATCTGAGGTCACAAAAATATTTTAATATTATTTTTGTGTTGATTATATGTGATATAGCATGTGTGAAAATTCTGTGTGATAATTTGATCGTTTGTGTGTCGAATTAAGAGAAAGGACTTAATCTTGTATAGAGTAAAAGCTATGTGCTGAATTATAAGTACCTAAATGTTGATGGCTTTTTAAGGAGGAGGCCTTATGTTGCTAATGAACCATTTTTAAGATAGTGGGGTGTTAAATGACAAGCTAGCCTTAAAATGTATTTGTTTTATATGACTTATAGAAGGGCAAAGTTGGTATTTATTTAATAAGTTTTTATTAATTAAAAACAAGACAAAGATGGCCATTTTCTCATCTTTATTCCACCGAAAAATAGAAAAGAGAATAGCCATTGAAGCTTTTGAAGTTTCGGCACTTGCTAAGCTTGATAGAGGTATGTTTTGAGCTTGGTTTTTGATAATTTCTATGCTTTTGTGATCGTTGCTTCATGTTCTTTCCAACCCATGCTTTGATTTTAGAAATTGATGGTGATTTTGAATTATGCCATTGATGAATGCTTGAGCTTTGTGATAGTTGATGATGAATTATGAAAGATAGGTGAAGGATTAACATGTGTTGTTTTTGAATTTTTGGTGAATTTAGCTAATTAGGGCTAAATTGTGAAAATAGCAAATTGAAGGGTTAAAATGTGAAATAAATGAAATGTGTGGGCTTGTATATCATGGGAAGAATTCGGATAAGCACATGTGTATTGAAATTTTGTGTATTTGATGATTTTGTGAAATAGGGACTAAAGTGTCGAAATGTGAAAATGTGAGGGCTATTTTGTAAAATGCCCTAAATAAGTGTGTGTGGACTAAATTGAATAAATTAGTGATTGAATGGATTGAATTTGAATGTGTATAGTCCAAGAGATGAGAGGTTCGGGTCGAGATCGAGGTAAAGATAAGTGCTCGATTAATCGACCATTTCGATAGTTCGACATCCGAGGCAAGTTTGGATATAATATATGTTATTAAGATATGTTTTAGCATTATGGAATGAATATGTACATGATTATGAAATTGTGATCCTATGTGCAAGAATTAGTTGATGGCACTAAGTGTGTGAAATGTAAATTGAAACAGAAATGAATGGCACTAGGTGTGCGATGATATGAAAGCTACGGCTTATTGACTTGGCACTGTGTGTGCGACGCCAAGACAAGTCGGTTATAAGAATAAGCACTAAGAGTGCTGTGGCAAATATGCTATGATTATGTATATAACACTGAGTGTGTGATCAAATTGAATGAATATTAAAGGATGATCGACAAGTAATATCTGAGCATTGAACAGCGTTGAAGTTTAATAACTATGTGTAGCTAAGGTACGTATTGAACCATTGTGGTTGATGAGTTATAAACAAGCTATGATTGACTGAATGAGTACTTTAGCTATGGATAAGAGGGCATGAATATGAGATAATTGATCTAGGTGATTGTTTATTATATACATTGGTTTGATTTGATGAGATAATTGTATTGTATGTCGAACTTACTAAGCTTTGGAAAGCTTACTGTGTGTTTTGTTTCTGTGCTTTGCCGTGTCAGTAAGCTAGCTCGAATCGGGGGATCGTCAATATCTCAGTCACACTATCGACAATCTATTTTAGGGTATTTTGGAAAGATGTACATAGTTAAAATATGGCATGTATAGGCTGGTCATTTGAATCATGTTTGAGATTTGTAAGTAGCCAGAGATGTGGCTAGATATGTGCTAGTTTTAGCATGAATTACTTTGGTACATACGATGCATCTTTTGGTATGGATTGTGAATTGAGAAATTGACTTATGAATGGAAATCTTTGTGATGGTAAAATGCAAATATGATTTAGTGAAATTGGGAAAGAATGATGTTTAGTATTGAATGTGTTTAAGTTGTATATGCTAGCTTATAAGTTGATATGTTTGAAAATGAGATTGTATGAATTGATAGATAGATCATATGGTAGGAAATGGTTGCCAAATTGTGTGTATAAAGATGCTTATATGTGCTTATAGGATTGACCCTAAGTGGGTGGCATTTTGGCCTTGCAAATGGCCTATAATGTCACACGGGCAAGGCACATGGGCGTGCCTAGTGACCGTGGGAACCAAGTCAGGATAGTACACGGCCTTGGCACACGGACGTGCCTACTGCCTAGTAACCGTGTGATTTTTGGCAGATTCGACCGTGCTTAGTGGCCGTGGAAGATAAGTCAGTATAGACCACGGGAAGGACACACGGGTGTGTCTAGCAGCCGTGAGAGGCACACGGTCTACCCCCACGGGCCTGTGTCCCCTGAAACCTAGAAAAGTTTTAAATTTTAATGAAGTTTCTGTATGTGTTTCGGTTTAGTCCCGACCCCTCTCTAGCATGTGTTTAGGGTCTTATATGCCTTAATAAGGGACTATTTATTTATGTTTTATGTATTATGATAATGATTGACTCTTTGTCAGAATTGGGTTGTAAATAATCCTATTGTCCGGTAATGCCTATTAACCCTATTCTGTCGATGGTTTTGGGTTAGGGGTGTTACATTTTATTGGTATCAGAGCTACGATTTAGTCGATTCTCAAACTAACGTAGTGCGCGTGAGTTTAGCTATACATGCTATATGTGAATTTACGATAGTGTGATGAAATCTGACATTTGAAAATGTGTTTTCATATAGTAATGGATCCAATCGAGCAATTGCTGACGACGTAAAGAGTAATGCGCCTGCTCCTGCTCAAGGGACAGCGCCGGCCACATCTAGGCCGAATGATAGTGGTGAGGGAGGAGAGGCTAAGCAAGCCTTCTTCCGAATGATGAGCAAGTGGTTTATGGAGTTCGTTCGAACGAGTCTGACTACTCCACAACCTCCACCCTCACAAGTACCTATTGTGCCACAAGTTGTAGATCCGATCAGATTGAATAAACCACCTGTAGATAAGATTCGAAAGTACGGAGCCGAAGAGTTTAGGGCCACAGCTGATGATGATGCTGAGCGAGCCGGGTTTTGGCTCGAGAATACAATTCGAGTATTTGATGAGATGTCGTTAAATCCAGATGGGTGCATTAAGTGTGCAGTTTCCCTGTTGAGAGACACAGCTTATAACTGGTGGAAAACATTGATATCTGTGGTTCCGAGAGAGAGAATCACCTTAGACTTCTTTCAAGCCGAGTTCAGAAAGAAGTATATCAGTCAACACTTCATTGATCAGAAACGTAAAGTGTTTCTAGAACTGAAACAAGGTCATTTGTCTGTTACTGAGTACTAGCGAGAATTTGTAAGATTGAGTCAATACGTGAGAGATGTGTTTCGATCGAAGCTACTATGTGCAAATGTTTCATAGAGGGATTGAATGAAGACATTAAGTTGTTGGTTGGGATACTTAATATAAACGAATTTGTTGTATTAGTTGAAAGAGCATGCAAAATCGAGGAACTCAGTAAAGAAAAGAAGAAAGCTGATTCAGAAGCTCGTGATGAAAGAAAGAAATAGATGAATAAATTTTCTCAACCTTCTACAAAGAGATATAGAGATGCAAGCAATCATTCAAATGCTTCGTTTAGACATCCAAGTAGAGATCATTCGAGACAAAATGCTGGTTTACAAATTCAAGCAACGACTGGATCAAGTGTTGGTAGCGTTAAGAGTAACAAACCTGAGTGCAGACAGTGTGGAAGATGACATGTGGGAGAGTGCTGGGGTAAGTACAACAATAGAGTTTGTTATAAATGTGGATCCCGAGATCATTTTATTCGAGATTGCCTAAAGATGGTGGAAGAGGAAAATGGTCAGAATAAGAGACCAAGTAATGTGACGGCTAGGGGTAGACCACCCAGAAACAACAGAAATGTGAGTGAAAGTCAGAGGGGGACAACTGACACAGCTGTGAGGTCAAAAGCGAGAGCACCTGCCCAAGCCTATGCTATACGTGTACGAGAGGAAGCATCACCTCTAGACGTCATCACCGGTACTTTCACTTTATTTGATACTGATGTCATTGCATTGATAGATCCAGGATCAACTCATTCTTATATGTGTATGAACTTAGTATTGAATAAGACTCTACCTGTTGAGTCTACTGAATTTGTGGTCAGAGTGTCGAATCCCTTAGGCAAGTGTGTTCTGGTGGAAAAAATATACAAGAATTGCCCATTGATGTTTCGTGATATATGTTTTTTGGCCAATTTGATGTTACTACCATTCAATGAGTTTGACATAATTTTGGGTATGGATTGGCTTACTCTGCATAATGCCATTGTGAATTGTAAAAGAAAGAGTATTGAATTGAGAAGTCAGAACGGTGAGCTAGTTCGAATTGAATCCAGTGATATGAAAGGATTACCAGCTGTTGTATCTGCATTAAAAGCTATGAATTATGTGAGAAAAGGGTGTAAAGCTTATTTGGCGTATGTTATTGATACAAAAGTGTCGGAAAAGAAAGTTGAATCTGTGCATGTGGCATGTGAGTTACCAAATGTGTTTCCTGAAGAGCTGTCGGGATTACCTCCGATTCGAGAAGTTGAATTTGGTATTGAATTAGTACCGGGGACCACTCCTATTTCGATAGCTCCATATAAAATGGCACCAACAGAATTAAAAGAGTTAAAATTGCAGTTGCAAGAATTAACTGATAGAGGGTTCGCACGACCGAGTTTCTAACCATGGGGAGCTCCTGTGTTATTTGTGAAAAAAGAAAGACGGCACTATGAGGATGTGTGGTGTATTGATTATAGCCAGTTAAATAAAGTGACAACAAAGAATAAATATTCGTTGCCTCGTATTGACGATTTGCTCGATCAGGTGAAAGGAGCTACAGTGTTTTCAAAGATAGACTTCAGATCTAGTTACTATCAGTTAAGAGTTAAAGAATCTGATGTACCGAAGACTGCTTTGAGAATGAGGTACGGACATTATGAATTCTTAGTGATGCCTTTTGGACTAACAATTGCTCCTGCAGTGTTTATGGATTTGATGAATCGGATATTCAAACAGTACTTGGATCGCTTTGTTGTGGTATTGATTGATGATATTTTGATCTATTCGTGAGATGAAACGCAGCATGCTGAGCATTTGAGAATCGTGCTATAAACTCTACATGAGAAACAGTTATACGCAAAGTTTAGCAAATGTGAATTTTGGTTGCGTGAGGTTGGGTTTCTGAGATATATTGTATCGGCTGCTGGAATACGAGTTGATCCGAATAAAATCTCTGCCATTTTGGAATGGAAGCCTCTGAGAAATGTGTCTGAAGTCCGTAGTTTTCTGGGATTAGCAGGATATTATAGATGATTTGTGAAAGGATTTTCGATGATTGCAACTCTATTGACAAAGTTGTTACAGAAAGATGTTAGATTCGAATGGTCAGGAAAGTGCCAGCAAAGTTTTAAACAGTTGAAAGTGTTGTCAATGGAAGCACTAGTGTTGATTCAACCCGAATCAGGCAAAGAGTTTATAGTTTACAGTGATGCATCATTGAATGGTCTGGGCTATGTGCTGATGCAAAAAGGGAAAGTCATTGCTTATGCTTCGAGACAGTTAAAGCTACACGAAAAGAATTAACCGACGCATGACCTTGAGTTAGCTGTGATTGTGTTTACGTTAAAGATTTGGCGTCACTACTTATTTGGTGAGAAATGTCATATTTATACTGATCATAAGAGTTTAAAGTATTTGATGACTCAGAAAGATTTGAACTTGCGGCAGAGAAGATGGTTAGAATTGTTAAAAGACTATGAACTTGTGATAGATTACCACCCGGGTAAAGCTAATGTTGTAGCTGATGCCTTGAGTCAAAAATCGTTATATGCTTTGCAAGCTATGAGTAATCAGATAGATCTGTGTGATGATAGTGTGGTTGCAGTTGAGTTGAAAGTTAAGCCGATGTTTGTACAGTGGATTTGTGATGCTCAGAAAAATGATGAGGGAATGAAGGCTAAACAAACACAATGTGAATTGAGTGCTGAATCAGAATTTCGATTTTATAGTGATGATTGTTTGAGATTCAGAGATCAGATTTGTGTTCCAGCAAATTCAGAGTTGATTCAAACGATTGTGAATGAAGCTCACAATAGTCAACTGTGCATCCGGGGAGTACGAAAATGTATAATGATCTGAAACAGTTCTATTGGTGGCATGGTATGAAAGAAGATATATCTGACTTTGTGTCGAAATGTTTAGTTTCTCAGCAAGTCAAGGCTGAACATCAAGTTTCGTCTGGGTTGTTACAACCGATTATGATTCCTGAGTGGAAACGGGAGCAAATTACGATGGACTTTGTGTCGGGTTTGTGGAACGGTGGAAATGTGCAAGTGTACACAATCGTAACAAGTAATAAAGTGAAAAGTAAATGTCGAGTTATCGTACCCACAGGGACTGTAAAAGAATTATTTATGAAAATTATTTTAAACACTTTGGTGAAGGGAAAATATTTGGATTGAAGAAATATTTAAAAACTAAAAGAAAAACAAAGTGAAAGAAAATAAAACAAAGTTCTAGTGCACGATTTCAAAAACTGATTTTAATCAAGATGACATAATTATGTTGGATCAATCGCATTTCTTATCTTAGAATTATTAAGCTCATGTTTATACTTGTTAAAACATGGCAACTCGGTAATTTGCTAACTTATGAACATACTTACAAAGAAAAATCCATTCATCTCTTGTACATATCTCTATGCAAATTCGAACGATTAAACAGACTCTAAAAGTAAACATGTTATCGCACATACATGCTTATTAAATTAAACAATCTCTCGCATAGTCCTATATCAATTCAAATGATTAATTCAAGCTAACAAGCATATAAAAGATCATGTGAAGTAATAAAATACTTTTACCTTGAAACAATTTAATCACAAAATCCTGCAAGTTATGCAAGGCATATGTATCGTCAAATACAACGCTAATTTAATCTTCAGCTACCTTAGAAGAATTAAACATGCACATATTAAGTATTGTGTCCATTAATTATAATTCCAATGCATTTAAATAATTAATTCATTAGCCATCTGAACAATTATAATGCCAGATAACTTAACATAATTTTACTTAATCAAACATTTTACCGAGGCCTTTAACAGCATAAACACAATTTTAACAATTTAAGAAATCGATATGCAATCAACCCAAAACGAATTAAATTTAAGCTAAGTTGATTAATTAATTATTCCAACAGAATAAATATTCATAAACATGTTTGTCAAAACAACAATGAAATTTAAAGAGAGAGGGAACAAGAAGCAAATCCGGTGTTTCTCTGTGGCTTGACTAATTGCTCCGTTCTTCATTCTTCGTTGCCCTCGGCTATCAATGTGCTTATGAACACTCCAATTGTGGCTCCGAATGGCTGGGAAAACAACTCTTTTCCAAGAGGAGAAATCGGCACAAGAACACACAAAGGGAAATGGGAAAAATGGGAATTGAGAGAAAGTGAGAGAGGAGAATGTTGGATGCTTCAAGTGTGTTTAGAATGAGTAGCAATGGGAGGTATTTATAGCTGATCAAGGCTGCTAAAAATAGCAAATAGAAGCAGCAAAAGAGGCCTCCCTTGGCCTGCCATCCATGTGGCAAAGTTGAAGGATTCAACTTTGCTAAATATAGCATGGGGCAAATCTAGAAAGCTATAGTATTTGGAGGGGTTTGAATGCAATTTTGAAAGGTCTTCAAGGGCTTCTTTGCAAGCTTAATTAATCAGCTAATAAGCTGATTTGGGCCATCATTGTGGATGGTTTGGGCTGCCCAATTGGTGGCTGGTTCGGTTCAATCGGTTCGGTTCAACCAGTGCGGTTTAACTGGACCCTTTTTTTCCATAATTAATTAATAATAATTTATTTAGCCCAAATTAAATTGGGAATAAATTAAAATTAATTATATTATGATTAAATCTTCATAATTGGACTGTCTTGGGCTGGAAATAATTTTCCCTTGATACTTCAAATTGCTTCTCGGGTTTATTTTTCGAGCAGTGTCTGCCGAGCCGATTTTCGCCATTTGTGCGAATCTGTCGAAAATAGGCAAAATAAATCAAAATTAACTATAAAATTAATTAAAATTCATCATGTTCATATTTTTAGCACAATTTAATTATTTTATAACATTTAATTATTTTCTGACAAGAATTTACTCGAAACTGCATGAATTTGGGTCAAAAAAGGCATGAAAAATTATATAAATTTTCGTGTTTCCAGTTTGCCTTTATCTCCGAGTAAGAAAGATGCAATCTGGGTGTTAGTGGACAGATTGACGAAATCAGCTCATTTCGTTCTGGTGAGAATCGATTATTCTTTAGATAAGTTAGTTGAACTGTATATCGATGAGATTGTAAGATTGGACGGAGTACTGTTATCTATAGTGTCTGACAGAGATCCAAGATTTACCTCACGATTTTGGAAGAAATTGCAAGATGCTTTAGCCACGAAATTACGTTTCAGTATTGCTTTTCACCCACAAACGGATGGTCAATCTGAGCGAATCATTCAGATCCTCAAAGACATGCTGAGATGTTGCATACTTGAATTTAAAATTACGTGGGAAAAGCATTTATCGTTGATTGAGTTTGCATATAACAATAGTTTTCAATCTAGCATTAAAATGGCACCATATGAGGCTCTTTATCGTCGAAAGTGTCGAACTCCCTTGTATTGGACTGAACTGAGTGAGAATCAGATTCACGGGGTTGATCTGATAAAAGAAACTGAGCAAAAAGTGAAGGTAATTCGTTACAATTTGAAAGCAGCCTCAGATCGTTAGAAGTCTTATGCAGATTTGAAACGAAAGGATATTAAATTCGGAATTGGTGATAAAGTGTTTCTGAAAGTGTCTCCGCAGAAAAAAATACTTCGATTTGGCCGAAAAGGCAAGTTGAGTTTCGAGGTTCATTGGACCGTATGAGATTATTGAACGAGTTGGGCCAGTTGCTTATAGATTGAGATTACCATCTGAGTTAGAAAAGATTCATAACATGTTTCATGTGTCAATGCTTCGATGGTACAGATCAGACCCGTCTCATGTGATTGCTCCTACTGAAGTTGAAATTCAGTCAGATTTGTCGTATAGTGAAGAACCTATCCGAATTTTGGCAAGAGAGACCAAAGAGTTGAGAAATAAGAAAATTTCTTTACTGAAAGTATTATGGCATAAACACGGAATTGAAGAGGCTACGTGGGAGCCTGAGAATCTTATGAAAGAGCAATATCCACAGTTATTCACTGGTAAGATTTTCGGGGGCGAAAATCTCTAAGGCGGGAGAGTTGTAACAGCCCAGTTTAGACCCTAGTCAGAACAGTGGTTTCGGGACCACAAATTTGAGGTCATAAAAATATTTTAATATTATTTTTGGTGTTGATTATATGTGCTATAGCATGTGTGAAAATTCTGTGTGATAATTTGATCGTTTGTGTGTCGAATTAAGAGAAAGGACTTAATCACGTATAGAGTAAAAGCTATGTGCTGAATTATAAGAACTTAAATGTTGATGGCTTTTTAATGAGGAGGCCTTATGTTGCTAATGAACCATTTTTAAGATAGTGGGGTGTTAAATGACAAACTAGCCTTAAAATGTATTTGTTTTATATGACTTATAAAGTGGCAAAGTCGGTATTTGTTTAATAAGTTATTATTAATTAAAAACAAAACAAATTTGATGGCCATTTTGTCATATTTCTTCCATCGAAAAATAGAAAAGAGAATAGCCATTGAAGCTTTTGAAATTACGGCACTTGCTAAGCTTGATTGAGGTATGTTTTGAGCTCGGTTTTTGATAATTTCTACGTTTTTGTGATCGTTGCTTCGTGTTCTTTCAAACCCATGCTTTGATTTTAGAAATTGATGGTGATTTTGAGTTATGCCATTGATGAATGCTTGAGCTTTGTGATAGTTGATGATGAATTATGAAAGATAGGTGAAGGATTAACATGTGTTGTTTTTGAATTTTTGGTGAATTTAGCTAATTAGGGATAAATTGTGAAAATAGCAAATTGAAGGGTTAAAATGTGAAATAAATGAAATGTGTGGGCTGGTATTAGCATGGAAAGAATTCGGCTAAGCACATGTGTATTGAAATTTTGTGTATTTGATGATTTTGTGAAATAGTGACTAAAGTGTCGAAATGTGAAAATATGAGGGCTATTTTGTAAAATGCCCTAAATGAGTGTGTGTGGACTAAATTGAATAAATTAGTGATTGAATGGATTGAATTTTAATATGTATAGACTAAGAGAGGAAAGGTTCGGATCGAGATCGAGGTATAGATAAAGTGCTCGATTAATCGACTATTTCGATAGTTCGACATCTGAGGTAAGTTCAGATATAATATATGTTATTAAGATATGTTTTAGCACTATGGAATGAATATGTACATGATTATGAGATTGTGATGCTATATGCAAGAATTAGTTGTGGCACTAAGTGTGCGAAATGTAAATCGAAACAGAAATGAATGGCATTGGCTGTGCGATGATATGAAACTACGGCTTATTGACTTGGCACTGTGTGTGCGACGCCGAGACAAGTCGGTTCAAAGAATAGGCACTAAGTGTGCGATGACAAATATGCTACGGTTATGTATATAGGACTGACTGTGCGATCAAATGGAATGAATATTAAAGGATGATCGACAAGTAATATCGAGCATTGAATAGCGTTGAAGTTTAATAACTATGTATAGCTAAGGTACGTATTGAACCTTTGTGGTTGATGAGTTATAAACATGCTATGATTTAGTGAATGAGTATTTTAGCTATGGATGAGAGGGCATGAATATGAGATAATTGATCTATGTGATTGTTTATTATATACATGGGTTTGATTCGATGAGATAATTGTATTGTATGTCGAACTTACTAAGCTTTGGACAAGCATCTATGTGTGATTTCTTTTCTCAGACTTTACTGATGATCGATCACTAGCTCAGATCGGGGATCGTCACAAGATCTCACCACACTATCGGAAATCTATTTTTGGGTATTCTGGAAAGATGTACATAGTTAAAATATGGCATGTATAGGCTAGTCATTTGAATCATGTTTGAGATTTGTAAGTAGCTATGAGATGTGGCTAGATATGTGCTAGTTTTAGCATGAATTACTTTGGTATATATGATGCATCTTTTGGTATGGATTGTGAGTTGAGAAATTGACTTATGAATGGAAATCTTTGTGATGGTAAAATGCAAATATGATTTAGTGAAATTGGGAAAGAATGATGTTTAGTATTGAATGTGTTTAAGTTGTATATGCTAGCTTATAAGTTGATATGTTTGAAACTGAGATTGTATGAATTGATAGATAGATCATATGATAGAAAATGGTTGCCAAATTGTGTGTATAAAGATGCTTATATGTGCTTATAGGATTGACCCTAAGTGGGTGGCATTTTGGCCTTGCAAATGGCCTAAAATGTCACACGGCCAAGGCACACGGGTGTGCCTAGTGACCATGGGGACCAAGTCAGGATAGTACATGGCCTTTGCACACGGACGTGCCTACTGCCTAGTAACCGTGTGATTTTTGGCAGATTCGATCGTGCTTAGTGGCCGTGGAAGATAAGTCAGTATAGACAATGGGGAGGATACAGGGTGTGTCTAGCAGCCGTGGGAGGCACACGGTCTACCCCCACGGGCGTGTGTCCCCTGAAACCTAGAGAAGTTTTAAATTCCCATGAAGTTTCTGGATGTGTTTCGGTTTAGTCCCGACCCCTCTCTAGCATGTGTTTAAGGTCTTATATGCCTTAATAAGGGACTATTTGTTTATGTTTGATGTATTATGATAATGATTGACTTTGTGTCGTAATTGGGTTGTAAATAATCCTATTGTCCGGTAATGCCTCTTAACCCTATTTCGTCCACAGTTTCGGGTTAGGGGTGTTACACCGTGAGTTGATAAATTACCAAAATACCCTAGGTTGGTAAATTACCGAAATACCCTTAGTGGCTAAACTACTGAAATACCCTCGGAGGGTAAATTACTGAAATACCCTCAGTGGGTAAATTACCGAAATACCCTTAATGGGTAAATTACTGAAATACCCTCGGCGAGTAAAGTTACCGAAAACAACCTTAAAGGGTGAAATCACTGAAATGCCCTCGTTGGGTGAAATTACTGGAATACCCCTGAGGGGTAAATTACTGATTTACCCCTACCGACTAAATAACCATTGTACCCCTAGTGGTAGATCTAGTGTGGTATGTGTACCTCGTTTCATTGTTTATGATGGTTATTTATTTCATGCATCATTTTCATATGTCACTTCATGTTGCATTGGGTTGGGTTATGCTTTTGGAGGAGGTACTATACTGATGGCAATGCCACGTTATATTGATTTAGTGGCTCTGCCATGACATACTGATTATAGTGGCTCAACCACGTATACTATTACTGGCAGCTTTGCTGTGTTGATATTAGCAGCTCATCTGTGCTATTGGTGTGTAAGGCTGGGTGGGTTGACTTGGTCCCCACATGGTGTGTAGGGTTGGTACGGGTGGTGTGATGGTTGGATTGGGTTGGGCTGTATTTTTGTTTGCATTACCATGATTTTGGGGCTTGGGCCCGAACTGATACTGCATGGGCTTGGGCCCAGACTGTGACCGTAACTGGGGATTACACACTGAGTTCTTGTAAATCACCCTTTTCCTTTAACTGTGCAGGTAATCCCCAGCCTTAGAGGATTTAGAGCCGCGAGGGACTCGGAGGTGGCCACACGTACTGCATGTTTTCGAGGGTTAATTTAGTATTTCAATTTGGGATTACTTTACTCTGATTATTGGGTTTTAAAATTGTTGTAATAAGGCCATTGGAATTGTTTTAACTTTTAATTGGGATTTCTTTAAACACTGCAAATTTATCCAACACGGGTTTTTAAAACAATAACAACTGTTTTTAAAATATCACGTTTTTTGCAACTGTTAAAACCAAATTTCTATAATCGACACAGTTTTTGATAAGCAAGATAATACGTGCATTTTTTAAAAGGTATTAATTCGAGCAAACTTGTTTTGTTAACAAGCAATGAGAAAGGGTATTTTGAACGTTTAAAGTTTGGATTTGAAAATGATTTTTCCAACGATCATAAGGTTTTCAAACAACACCTGATGTGGCACGCTAGATCCGGTCATAACATATAGGCCGGGTTTCGGGTGTTACATTATTTTTCTTCCTTTAGTGGACCCTAGTCTCAGGCATTAGGCCTCTTAAGTAGATTAAGTGAAAATAGGACACAAATGGGCTTGTGGTCTAATGGCAAGGTAGCGTCACTAGGGGAGCTACAAGGTGGCATGAAGAGGTCCAAGGTTCGAGTAGTGGTAAGGTGTTTTTGGAGTGTTTATTTTGCATAGTGGACGGCCAGAGTTGTGTGGAATTTGGACTCTTTTGTTGAATTGTTTGAATTGGTCTTGTGAGCTGATAAAGGAGGGAATTTCGGATGAGATAAGGGAGATATCATGGAGAAAAATTAGAAGATGAGAGGTGGGAAGAGCTGGTGCCCAATTAGACTGCGGGGGAAGGTAGGTTTCGGCTATTGGCTATAAAAGGAGGTGTCGAATTCCTTTGAGAGGTCCCTTGGGTTCCATTACATTTTTTTTCTCCCCCTTAGCCGAATTCTTACATTTGCCGAAAAAAACCCATCATTCCTTTGTCGAAATTTTGGTTTTCTCTTTAGTCGAATTCCCTATACCTTCTCTTCATCAATTCCTTTTCTTGTTCTCCTTTAGTTCTAGCCGATCACTTCTCTTCTTCTTCTCCCGAGTGGTGCCGAATTGTCCCTGTCACCATACTAATCTCAAAAGCTGAATTTAAGTCGCAGGATCAAAGGAGGATTTTGGTAAGTGCTTAGTTGATCTTTTTAGTGAGTTTTGTTAAAAGCCGAAGGGCTATCTAACCCCTCATTATCGTTAACTTTGTATTAACAAGGGTAAGGTTCAACAATCACAAGTGTGGTAAGTAACGATCGTTAGCAAGAGGTAAGTACACTTGTCCCAGTGGTGGTTTAGTAAATGGTTGAATGTATTATGGCTCATAGGGGTGACTTATGAGGAATATGGGTCACTTGATTTTGACGATGTATGTTTGGGTGTAGATCTAAAGGATAATTGTAAATAGTTGCAAAGGAAGGGTTACTAGAACGTGTGGCACACGGTAAGGTTACGGTGAGGTTTCGGTTTCTGATAAAGTGTGTATTAAGTTATGATTAATTGTTAGGTGATGTCAATTGTAGGTTCGTGATTAAGGGGTTTGTAGCACGTGTGGTTACCAGGTGTGTACAAACACTACATACATGATATCGACAATGCCGAAAAGTCGAAAAGCTGAAAGTGGCTAAATGGGCCGGTGGGCCCTAAGGCTAAGTTTGATGAGTTTGTTTGATTAGTATATGAACTGAGTTAGTCAAGCATGTTACATGATTTGGAATTTTTTTGGGCCTAAGAGGCCATAAGAATGTGATTTGGGCCTACTGGGCCGTAAGGATGTAATTTGGGCTTGATGGGCTTTATGGGAGCGTAGACAAGCAAGCTAGGGTTAATGGACTTTAGGCGTAGTTTGAACAACTCTTAAACCGTATAAGACTTTATAATAATTAAACGTTGTCCATGGACAAGCCGCTAGGTTAAAGTGTGGTAACGGGCATATGCATGTCTAGGATTGGATCTAGGGAGAGCTTGGTACTTAAGCGGCCCTAGCGGCCCACCTCCTCTTCTTTGGAATCCTACTCGGTGCATAGTGTCTGTTCACTTTAACCTAAGGACTTGTTAATGGGCCAAAGTTCATAACTAAAACCCGAGAGGGACCAAAATACCCTAATTTGTAAATTACCAAATTACCCTTATTTGTAAATTACCAAAATACCCCTAGATTTGTAAAATTACTAAAATATCCTGATTTGAAAATAACCAAAATACCCTTAGTTTGAAAAAAATTACCAAAACAACCTTAGATTCGGAAAATCACTAAAATAGCCCTGAATTGTGAAACTACCAGAATACCCTTGGTTTGCAAAATGACCAAAATATCCCTGATTTACAAAATTTCCAAAGTACCTCTGTTTTGCAAAATTACCTAAAGACCCTTGTAGAGTAGATTTACAGAAATACCCTTGGGTTGTGAAATGATGAAAATACCCCTATCTGATGAGTATGAGTTTTGTAGATGTGACTCATGTGCATGTTGCATTCATATGATATTCTGATTAGGATGCATATGGGTGGGAATTATGGTACGGAGGAAGATTTGAGGATCGCATAGTTGCTTGACGACCATGGATCCACTGCTGGCTTTAAGCCCATTATATGATTAGCAGCTTTGCTGCAACGTTGAGTAGTGCCGCTGTGAGTGCTACCTTTAGTGTGTAGAGGATGGGTGGGTCGATTTAGAAATCCCCACAGGTGTGTAAGGTTGGAAGGGAAATGGTGTGTAGCGGATGGATTTTTGGGGAGGGTTTTGCATTACCTTGTTTTGCATATGATATGATATGATAGGAGATGAGATGAGGTCATTATAGACGGCTCAACGTGGGAGGGGACTCAGAGATGGCCACACTACGAGATGTTTAAATTTTGTTTTTGGTTTTTGTTTCAATAATTAAAAACATGGTTTTTAATTGCTTTATTTTGGTTGGATGTAATAAGGCCTTGTACTCCGATTTGACTTTAGATTTTGGGTTTTGTTGTTTCAACTGTTTACTTAATTATTAAACCTAAGTAAATTTCTTACGTTTAAACTTGATTTCCAAAATACTTCAAATTATAAAATGGGTTTTTTTTTTTTCATTACTTACCAAGACTCAAGGGTTTTGGGCTTTTGGGCCTTAAATTTTTAATTAGCAAAATCGTTTGAAGTATGCCTTTGATGTGACACACCAGATTCGGGCCTAACTTCTAGGTCGTCTTTGGGGTGTTACATGTATACGATGTGCTCATATCCCTAAGTCGTTCTCAGATTTGGTAAGGTTGGTGAGTGACATATGAAATTAGTATATGAGAGCTTAAAGTTATTAATGGTTTTGATGTGAATTAAGTAAATTCCTAAATTGAAGTTGTGGTTGGTAGGAAATGTAATTTGAATGATTTATTTAATTGATTTGGTTATAGTATGTTTAATGTTCGGTAAGATTTATGTTTAAAACCAACGAACTTTCTAAGCTTCATTAAGCTTTCTTGTGTTTGTTTAATGTCTTTGTAGATTAACGTGGTAGCTATTCATGTATATGAAGGGGCACCCACAGAGGCCATGCCTTAGGGATTAAGTTGATTATATACATTATCGATTCTCAATCCAAAATTTGTAAATATTCATTGGAATCAATGTCATAAGAAATTTTTCACTAGTTTTGTATGAGTCTTAATACTAGTTAGATTTTGAAATTAAAGTTGTTTAAGAATTTAATTAAATTAGAAACAAAAGTTTTGTTAAGCCATTCAATTTAGTGTAGCACCCGGTGCCCGGACCTAGCAATTAGGTCAAGTATAGGGTGTTACAGAAAGCTAGTGCATTGGGTATAAAATATCTGCAGTATGTAGTGTCATCAACAGTTGAATTCATAGCCCAAGACATTGGTAAATGATATCCTCTTATTGGCATTATATAGTAGATGAAAAGTAAACATGGCCACGAGTCATTCGTCTTTGTGATGAATGACTCAATTACTATTTGGTATTAATTGACTTTTCATGAAAGAAGATGTAATGGTTCCTAAGAGCTAAAATAGGATCATACTGGGAGAACATATATTATCCTAAAAAGATTAAGGATATCTTATTAGGGTAGCACACTTATGACAAGGTCATTGGACGAACACTAATTGAGTTGATTTAGTAATGATATGATTTTAACACCCTGTACCCGGCCTGGTCGCCAAGCCCAAATACAGGGATGCCACACCACCGTCTCGTCTCATGTACATCAAATAGGAACTAGATCCAAGCAAACTGATTTTCTTTTGTTAAATCGTATAAGCTTTAAGTTATCCAATTAGTTAATTAACATTATTACATGCAAATCATTCATTAATCGGTCTTACATACAGTTAGAATCATGCATAAGGGTTATTTAGCAAAATTTCATAAACTTGCTCGTAGGTATCGATTATAACATTAAGGTATCAATATTTCCTTCATGTGGTGTCGATATCACTTGGCAAAACGATACCAAAATAACTTACTGTTTCTCAGCCAAAAGTCCCAATTGTCGGAAATTATCGATACTTGCTATAGATTATCAATTCTTTAGTCCTGAGTACCGATGCTCGTGATAAGGTATCGATACTAAATCCCTGTTATATTTCCCTGTACGTTTTAATTCACAGAGGTATCGACTCTCAAAGCCAACTATCGATACCTCTACTACTGGAGCTAAAAATACAGCATAGAAGAGCAAATAACTCATTCCAAATAGTTCCTAAGAAACATACATCAAGTACATTGTTTATTTCATCATGCTATGGCTAAGTTTATTAGCCCAAAGTTTCCAATCATCCAAGCAAGGATCGTTATGCCAAACATCGATGTATAAAAATTCTAACATAAAAATAACATGAAATTCTTATAAGCCAAATCAAAATGTTTAAAGATCAATAACCCAAAATAGTTCTACCACATTGCCTATTTCCCCAATACGAACATAAATAATAGAACATCTATGATAAATAACAAGTCTTCCTTGGATCACTTCCTCGATAACTGCCTCGGCCACATCGTGACGTCACTAATATGCAAACGTTGAAATGAGTGGGTGAGCTTCAACAAGCTCAGTGAATGCAGAGAATTTCCTCAATGCAAACATAACATCATGCAACACAACCAATCATTTACTCACAAGAACCTTATTCTTAAGTCTAACATCATATAGTATTAAATCATGCATCATCTAATAGTTCATTCTCACAATGCATACATACTCATTCAAGCATAGAACATATTCTACATGATTATAGAAATTATGATAAGATAGCACTTGGGATATGAAACATATAGTGATCTCTATCATCACACATTGGATACATAGATCTCCATTACACCATATAGACTCATAGAGTCAAACATGTCCCAAAAGTGAAGCATGCAACTAACACTCTTCTTATTTCCCCTCACATGTCCCATTGAATAGAGGTTAGCTCTCATTCCTTTATACCTCCAAACATGTCCCAGGGCTTCAACGCCCAAAACCACTATACATATAAGTGAGTACTCACAATCCTATGCCATGCCAACTATATCCAATGTTTCCAAGATCACAAGGCCAAATTATTTGAAAAACAACAAATATTATTTATCGGTTAACCGTGCACTATTACTGCATATTAGCATCTTTTGCAAAGCACTAGCATAGTCATATAATATATATCACACATTTATTTTATGTATATAATTGCACTTTACACAATAATCACCATACTCACTTATCACATTTCATGCACAATACACAACCATGAGATAAATAGAGATTTAAGAAAAATTACACTCGAAACTTAGAGTAGGGGTTTAGGCTACATCTAAATTCCCAAATAACACATGACTCATGTTTGTGAGTAGCAATTCCATACACTCACCACTTTATGCTTTTGCCGAAAAGCCAAAAGCTAAACTAATCTTTTCCTTTCCTCGTAGTAGGGTTTAATGAATCTAGGGCTTCACACACATCATTCATACAATAAACACAGTCAAATATTTAGCCATGGATTCCCTCAAACCCACTAAAACACAAGCTTAAGCTATGTTTCGGTGTAACTTTAACTATTAACATAACAAACTTTTAATTCTAATATCTCGGTCTATACTCAATATTTTTACCTAAAATCAATTTCGTTCATCTAATTGATGACATACACCTAATTCGCAACCTTTAAACTAGACAAATCTACTCAATTCATGGTATCAACATTTTTCAACATCTTTTAGGCAATTTTCACAGAATTCATCAAAACACGAGAAATCATCAATGAAACTTTAACGTAAGTTTAAAAACCTTCTAATCATGCTAAAACAAGTTGAAAATCATTTTGAAACCAAGTTTTGACTCACAATCCCGAAATCCACCATTAATGGCTCGATTTTTTGCTTTTATTTAAGACATGCGATTTGAAGTCTAATAATTCAATTTTAAAGTCTAAATAAAATAAAAAACCAATGGTGACATGAATGATTACCTTTGTTAAGAGAATGAATGAGTTTTGACATAAATCCAAAAAACCCACGTTTGGAGTAGATGATTAAATCTATGAAGTTTTGGGTGATTTTCTTGAAGATTTATGATGGTAACGACTTAGGAATGATTGGGAATCAATGCATTGTGGTTTGGGACTCAAAAATCGAGTTAAGGTTCAAGGGAATGGCAAGGGGCAATACAAGGGAGAGGACATGAAGAAGTTATCGTGAAAACTAGGTGGGGTATTTTTAGGTTCAATTTTAAAAATTGGTGGAATTGCCACATAAATGCCCACTGTTTTGAATTTGTTACAAATCAGCCCTTTTCCAAAACTAAGGTTTTTAGAATACTTTTTCAAAAATTGATTTAACAGTTAAGATGTCATAGTCGAATGCAATCTCGGTTTACCATGCTATTAAATTTTGAGCACTCTACGGCTAAAATTTCTAAAATACCCCTAAAACTCTTACGCCTTATTTTGGGGTGTGACAATGACATTAGGGAGAGCTCAGTCATAATACTATATTGGAATGACTTCATGACTAAATGAGTTTATAATTAATAAACAAAAAGATGAAACTTAATTGTAAATCATTTTAGCTTCAATTGCATATGTCCAATTGGTTCCTCCGCTAGCTTGTTGAAACAAAAAAAAAGAATTGCATGCTGAATCAAATGAACATGAATGAATGGAAATGGTGAAAATGAAGAAATGTGAAACATTTGAAAATTATTATGGTTTTCTCCAAAATAAAAATGAAAATAGAGAAATGAAATAATTTGGAAATGATAATGGTTTTCTCCAAAATGAAAATGAAAATGGAGAAATAGAACCATTTGGAAAGGAATGTGGTTTTCCCCAAACTGAAAATGAAATTGACCTGGAAATGAATTTGCGTTTTTCAAATTAAATGAAGTTAAAAAATGTAAATAAATCATTTGCTAAAAGTGAACTATTGAATGTATAAATATTAAATATATTTTCTCATAGTTTCTTTTACGGTAAAGTCGTCATGATTTTAACGGAATTAGAACTAGGTTGAGAAGATTATTTAATTGGAAATATATTGATATGTTTATTTTGGGAAATAGAAAAAAAAATATCGGGTTGTATCGAATTATAAAGTATTGGATTAAAAGTCCAAGAAGTGCTTGTAATTGGACCTAATATGAGAAAGACCCAAAAGCCTCTCCTATTAATGAGAGGGACGGCAAACCCTAGTTTTATTAACTAGGGTTGTTACTCCTACACTCATAGATAGGCCAGGAGTTTGTTTTTCTAGTTGAAATAAACTTCTATTGTAACACCTCTCACCCGTATTCACGGTCAGAATAGGGTTACGAGGTATTATTGATCAATACATATCATTTAACATACAGAACTCATACATTTATGCATCCATTCTAATACACCATTCAATCATAATCACATTGTCCCTTATAAGAGCCTACGAGGCCTTAAACATGCTTTAGAAGTGGTTCGGAATTAAACCAGTAACATACAAAAATTATGGAAAACTTAGAAATTTTTCTAACATGCAAGGTTCACACGCCAGTGTGAATAGGCCGTGTGCCTCACACGGCTCCAGACATGCTCGTGTCTCAGGCCATGTGAAAACAGGGCATACATACTGACTTGGGTCACACGACTGACCACACGCCCGTGTGTCTAGCCCATGTGCCCTTCAAAATGGCCACACACACTCGTGTGCCAGGCCATTTGCTAGGCTGTGCCAATCCTGTAGGGTATACTGACTTATGCAACACAGCCAAGTCGCACGCCCGTGTGCTAGGCTATGTGCCATTTAGGGGGTATACTAACTTGTGCCACAAGGCCAATCACACGCCTGTGTGTGAGGACGTGCGGAGCATACTGACTTCAATTCAATTTCAACACCAGGGGACACACGCCCGTGTAACATGATCATGTGCCACGCATGGCTGAGACACACGCCCATGTGTCTTCCCTTGTGGACAAAAATAGGCCATTTGCAAGGCCAATTTGCCACCCTTTTCTCATGTTCACCTAAGCAACCAAAATGGTACCATTTCATCCTACAATAGGCATCCCAAAACCATCAACCAAGTGCACAAATCATACCATATCCATTCCAATCAAACTCAATATCCAAATCAATGTCAATTACACATTCAACACTTCTATTATTAAGCAATAATTCATAAGCACATAACTTCTCAACTTATCAACTTCAATCATACCATATAGATTATTAACCAAACTCAAAATATAACCATTTGAGTAATTATGAAACCATAACCACATTCATACCAAAACATACTAAAATAAGCCATCACTCATGGCTATAAATACAAAACAAAACATTTGCATTTACAAGTCAAATCCTATGGCTATATTCACAACCAAAGTACCACATCTAGCCTGTACATGCCATAAACCATATGTACAATTCAAAAGTGCAAACTTAGATGTCCGATAGTGCGGTGATGTTCCCGACGACTCCCGGATCTGAGCTAGCCTTGATTCTCTAAAAAACATAGGAAAATAACACAAAGTAAGCTTCATATCTTAGTAAGCTCGTAAGTGAATAACTCAGTTTATCAAATAAATATATTTCCAACCAAACATACATGACAAAATCATATACTCATCACCTACAAACCTTTCTCATGTCTCAAAACATGATCAAATACCATCTCATTGAACTTTCTCTATTTAGTATTCGAATAGGTTTCGCATGTACTTGTATTGTCTCGTACTAACCTCTTTCTCAATCACCCCATTCGTCTACCTGTTGAACCATTCAGAATAGAACTCAGATATTCAAAGATCTCAATCAATAAGTACCTATACCATGGGCCATAGCCAAATCAAGGTAACTTATCCCGGAGTACCTATACCATGGTCCGTAGCCAAATCAAGGTGACTCCTCTCCAAAATACCTATACCATGGCCCGTAGCCAAATTAAGGTATCACTCGCACCCGAAGTGCCGATATCATGGCCTGTGGCCAACACAATACTCTAATGACATGTCATTAGCATTCTAAACTATTCGTAAGGTTCAACCAAGAAGTTCCACTTATCGATTTCATTATCGAACACATTCGTAAAGTCATTTTCACAATTCAAACATTATCCGTAATCTCATAATCACAATTTATGCAATATCAAAGCATATAACATACATTTGTAATGAAATTACCACAAACGAACTTATCTCGTATTCAGAATTGACGAATCAGATCGATTACTTAATAACCTTGCTTTTTCCCAGATCTAAATTTGAATTCTTTCTTTCTTGATCTATATGTATTCAAAATTAACTCATTTAATCAACCACTCATTCAAATTCATTCTTAAACACATATTTGGGCATTTTTACACATTAGCCCCTAAACTTTCACATTTATTCAGTTTAGTCCCTATTTCATAAATACACAAAATTCACATAATTCAACAAAACCCATGCTTGGCCAAATTTCATATAGGTCCCAAGCAGCCCAAAACTTTCATTTATTTCACATTTCAACCACACAATTTTCACATTTTACAAATTAATCTCTTTTTGACATTTTTTGTCAAAAATTACTTTACAAAACATTTAAATCTATCAACAAATTGTCATTTTCCATTACCAAACATTCAAAAGCTCAAATATTCATCAATGGAACTTCACAAAATCATGAACGAATTCAAAAATTAAGGCATGAGTTAGCTAGAATACGAAGCAACAATTACAAAAATATAGAAATCATCAAAAACCGAGCAAAGAACACACCTTAATTAAAAATAATTACTTAATAACCAAATTACCATATTAACCCTTAATAATAAAACATTTATATCATCTAATATAAGGCGATCTATGTCAAATTTCACTATCAATGGTCTAATAATATCATAAGGACCTTTCATTTAATAAATCATAGTAATTAGATACCTTTAACAAGTAGAATGCAACTTTTGCATTTTACGCAATTTAGTCACTTTTTCTCAAATTCAGCTATTAAACGATAAAATTAGCTCACAAAATTTTCACACATACATGCTGTCATGCTTTAAACACAAAAAAATAATATTAAAATAATATTTTGACATCGGATTTGTGGTTCCAAAACCACTATTCTGATTTAGCTAAAACCTGGCTGTTACATCTATAATTCAACAATGGCTATTTACACAACTTTAAGATATTGTTACTCTGCCCGAAAATTGAGAGAATTTATTCTCAACTATTAAATCTATTTTCTAGAATAACAATTTCCGTCAATTTCTATTTGAGAAGAGATTCTTTGTTTTCACACTTAAATAAAGAAAATTATTTCTAGTTCTGTGTTTTGATTTGAATTGTTTGAGCCCACACTCGAAGCCTTTCATGGTACAAGAATAGCGGAGAAGGTTATTTAGTTGAAAGCCAAGAATGACAAGGATTTGTTTATTTAAAAACACATATGTGGATTCAGTTTAGGGTTGATTTCTATAAACAACACAAATCAGCTCGACTTTAAAATTTTTAATTTTTCGTTATGCAAGAAAACCATTTTTTAACCAAATTTTTTCCAACATGGTCCTCTTGCTATCACAAGTGAAAACCTAAAGCCTTTCAAAAGCCTTGAATCTCATCTCTGTGTACTATTATTAGATACATGGGAGTCGATAGCTACATAGGAGGAACTGGCGAACAAGTTCTTGACGAAATATTTTCTGCCAAGACGATGCAGTTGAGGCAAGATATCACGAACTTTTTCCAGATTGAAGGGGAGACTATTTATGAGGCATGAGAGAGATTTAAAATTTTTTTCCATACAAGTTTCTGTACCATGGGTTAGCTGAATGGCTGTAGATACAAATTTTTTATAATGATCTGGACGAGAATCTAAGGTCTAGGTTAGATAAGGCATCCGCTAGTGCTTTCATGTCCAAGACGTATACGGAAGCTTTTCAAATGATGCAGGATATCGCCATGTATTCATACATGTGGCTAGCTAACAGGTTCATCTATAATCTGAGACCCCCTACAGCTAATACAATCAAAGAGGATGATAAATATCAATAAATCCTCGATAAGCTCAATCAACTTGAGATGGGTTCCAACCAACCACCGACACTTGAGCCAAATCAAGCTAGACACTATTAAACAAGTGGTTATGGTGTGATTCCAGCTTGGGAAAGATACTTTGAGAACATACCAAAAGAGGTCAGTTACTTGGGGAATAGGGCCGAAAATCTCTATTCTAACACATACAATCTCGGTTGGAAAGACCACCCAAATCTGAAGTGGGGAGGCAACCAAAAAGAGAACTTCAATCAAAATAAGTTGATTCCTCCTTAAAAATCACCCCTTATGGCTATGTCTCAAGATTATGAACAGAGGTACACAACCAACAAGCCTACCACACCTGAACTAAAAGAAGAGATGGATTCATTAAGGGGTGATGTGTGACAACTACTAGCACAAATGAACCAGATGTAACAACAAATACACAGCCGTAAGGCGAGTTTAGAGGCTCAGATGAGTCAATTGGCAAACTCTGCTTAGAGGGATAGGAACACTGGGATCCAAAGCAACGCAGCAAACAATCCTAGGAGGGATAGAAAGGAGCACGCGAATCCATTAGCCTCCGTTCAGGTACAGTTCTAGAAAACCTGAGTATTCCAACTCCAAATTAAGTGGATGAAGAGAAGACTAATGATCCTCTGGATGACTTCCAAAGTGATGATGAGCACTGAAAAATTGAGGTGAGGTAGAAGTGGTTGAATTTGTAATCGAGCAGAGCACTAGCACTAGTGGCAAGAGCGTTCCCATCAAGGCTCGTGGACAACCAGAAAAGAGATGATGAGGAGTTTGTAAGTTTTCTAAATCTTTTTCAATTCCTAAATGAAAATTTACCCCTTCTAGAACTTATTAATAGAATTCCAAAGTACACCAAATATTTAAAGGAAATTATGTATAGGAGTAGGAAAATAAAGAAAAGGAGAAAATCAATATAAATATTGAATGTAGTGCGAATATAACTAAAAAGATGCCCCCTAAACTTAAAGATCTGGGGAGCTTTACAATTCTTATAGAGATAAGGGAATTTCACTTTGGGAAAGCCCTATGTGACTTAAAAGCCAGCATAAATCTGATACCCATTTATATATTTCAATAATTGGGTTTAGGAGAGTTAAAGAATACTTCGATCACACTATAGTTAGCTGATAGGTCATTAATATACCCTAAAGGAGTATTAGAGGACATATTGGTCAAGGTTAGACAATTTATATTTCTTGTTGATTTTGTAGTCCTTGACTTTAAAAAGGATATGAAAATTCTCATTCTGTAGGGAAGACCATTTTTAGCCACATCCACGTCCACCATCAATGTAGAAAAAATGAACTACTTATGAAAATCGACGGAGAGATGGAAGTGTTTAAGTGTGGTAAGTTTTTAACAAATGTGGGAAATGTTGGGTATTTAGTGGTAACTTGTAATTTTTTATCTCTGTGTGCCACTAACGACCTTGATCGAAGATATTTTTAGTACTTTGTGCATGCAAGAAAGAGGTCTCAGACTCTATGAAAGGATAACTGGAAGGATCTTGTAACATCCCAAAACTGGGCCTAGGAGAATTGAGCCCAATGGGCCTTAGGCGTAGTAGCGTTTAAATTTTCAGAGAATAAGAGATCGGCTTAAATGCAAGTTAGACTTATTAGATAAGTGATTTTGGAAGATTAGAGGGCTTCTATGAAGTCCCGGGATCAAATAATGGCTTTGGGGAAATTTTGGTTTTAGGTGAAAAAAACCCTGGAAGTTGGCAGATAGGCCTTAAGAATAAAATATGGAGAAAAATGACACAAGTGGAGTGTGTGGTGTAGTGGCAAAGTGACGCCACATAAGAGACAAGGGGGTGACGCCACAAGGGAAGGAAGGAGGTCCAAGGTTCAAGTCTTGGCTTTTGCATTTTGGTTTCTTTTTGCTTGGACCTTAGAATTTGGCCCATAGTTTATATTTAGTTGCGCATGGTTTAAGACACAAGAGGAGCTTGTGGCCAAGTGGTTAGCGGCGTGGATTATGCTACAAGGGAGCTTGGGTTCGAATCTCATGAGAAGCAAGGGAGTATTTATTTTGCGGATTGGACTGGCAAGAGTTTGATTGAATTTAAACTCTCGACGTGAAGGATCCCACATCGGAAAGACACAAAGAATGAAGGTGCAGAGCTAGCTATATAAGGAGCATCCTAGGAGGAGAGTAAACACATCTTGGAGGCGTTTGGGCTCAAGAGTGGTCGAGCGCTGGATTAGCCCTGCAGTCCTATCGGTGTGTAACTCTCTACTCTAGTTGTAGAGCGGCAAAATGCCGAAATGCCGGTTACACGGCATTAGTAGCCACACGAGCGTGCGGCGCATGTGTGGGGCTTCACACGCGATAGTTGAGGCCATCATGTAGTATTCTTGTGGGTTGGCCGCTTGGGCCTCGATGGGGGCGAAGTGGGCCCAATGGGCCCGTGAGACCATATGAGTAAATTGCATGATTGGTTAGTATATGTTGAACTAGACTAGGTGGAACTTATATACGTGGCTAGATTTGTGCTAGGTGGGCCACATGAGCATGTGGGCCCGGATGGGCCGAAATCGGGTTTTAGGCTCAATCGTCCGCAGATGACAGGAAATGGTAAATGAGTCGCTAGTGGTGACATTAGGCCTTCTGAAAGGCCATTTCGGTTGTGAATTTACGAAAATACCCTTAGTAGGTAAAATTACGATTATACCCTTAGAGGTTGATTAGCATGATTATGTTGTTTAGTTTTGGCCGATTGTGGGAAGGCTTGATCTCGCATATCTCGAGTTGTGGCTAGTGCTCGAAAAGTGTTAAGGAAGGGGATCTAGTGCGTTAGATCTTGATCTCCGGGATTTGATAGTCGTATTAGTAAACGTGTGTGTAAACTAACACACTTCTTGCTTTGTATATGTTTGATAAACCGATTGATTGGTAAAATCGAAACAGTATGGTTGAGTGATATGATACCTATGGGGTATGTGTACGGATTTAGGTAAGTCCGTTTCATTATGAGTATCTGTTATTGATACATGATGTCATGATTTATGATGTATGTGCTATGAGATGCAACGTTAAACATGTTTGCATGATTTGAATACTATACATGAGTTGGTATAATGATGGGTGATATGAGAGAGAGGGGCGGTGATATTTTGTCTTGAGCAGCACACATGTTTTGGTAACACAACTTTGTGACTTTGGGTCACAGAGGTTTGGCACCTCGGCGTCTCGTCCCCCGTGGTTTCGCACCACGATTGGGTTGGCCCCACAAGGCGGTATTGAGGATTGACGCGCGGTGATTTGGTATCACACGATGGGTTGGCCCCATCACCCGATTATTGTGACTTGGTCACGGTGGTT
The DNA here is from genome assembly GCA_025503065.1 of Gossypium bickii. Taxonomy (NCBI): domain Eukaryota; kingdom Viridiplantae; phylum Streptophyta; class Magnoliopsida; order Malvales; family Malvaceae; genus Gossypium; species Gossypium bickii. The sequence goes on along the minus strand of CP106710.1, from coordinate 106,561,331 downwards.
TGGTACCACATTTGTGTCTTTGGGACACCAGAGGTTTGGCACCTCATTGCGACTCGTCCCTGTGGTTGGACACCACCGTGGGTTGGCCCCACTTGAGAGATACGGGATTGTCGCTAGTGATTTGGTATCACACGATGGGTTGGCCCCATCATCGTATTTGTGACTTCGGTCACCGGTGATTTGGTATCACAAAGCAAACGTCTTTGGGACACCCGGTGGTTTGGCACCACATTGACGGATATCGTGTCTTTGGGACACCAGTGTTTTGGTAACACATTGTGACTATATGTCACCAGTGGTTTGGCACCACCAGTGGTTTGGTACCACACGGGGTAGAAAAGGTGTATGGATGGTTAGGATTGGGTGCATATTGATTGGATGCATGATGGTTATGTTTATGTTGCATATGATATTTTGCTAATCTGGGAAAAAGGGTGGCACACTGAGTCTTGGTGACTCACCTTTTTCCTTTAACCATTTTCAGGTATTGCATAAGGCTGGACCGGGATCGGAGAGGACAAGGTGGCCTATGCCGAAGATGATGATTTAATATTTTATGTTTGGTTTTGATATAAGTACTTTATTTGAATTATTGGGTTGTAATAAAGGCCATTTTATTATTTGGTATTACTTGATTATGGTTTTGTTATTTTAAATTCTTATTAACTCAAAAATGTTTTCACACAACAAAAGAAATTACATGAGTTTTAAGTAAGAGGAATTCGTTTTACTCACATATCTGATATAGTTTTCAAAATTGAATTCTTTCATGCTTTATGCTAAGTTAACGAGGTTTTTCAACCGTCTTTCGCAATAACATAACCAGATTCGGTCGTAGTGAATGGGCGGGTTTGGGGATGTTACTGATTTGGTATCGAGCCGGTTCAAAACTTGGCTTTGAGGGTTTTGGGCCCAAAACATTTTCAAAATGGGATTTTCAAAAATAGGGGTTTTTATGAAATATTTTTGAGTTATTCGGCATAGCACTGTATCTCAGACCATGATCCACCTGTAAGTAACTCTACTTGATGAATTGATTTATATGTGAATATTATGGGCTTTTATGGGAGCGTAGATTAGTGAACTAGGATCTGTTGAACCCTAGGACTAGTCTACTTAAACACATGCATAAGACTTAAGGCTACTAAACAAAACTGTGAAGTAAGTCACCAGGAGTTAAGGTGTGGTAACCATTTGACGCATGTCGAGGATTGGTATTCAAGAAGAGCTTGGTATTTAAGCGCACCCTAGCGACTCACCTCCTCTTTACGCGAATCCTACGGTGTGTAGCTACGGTTCACCTTAACCAAGAAGACTTGTTCATAGGCTAAACCAAGTATTAAAACCCGAAAAGGATTAGCCTTCTTGTTTTTTTAAAACCCCTAGTTTTAAAATTTTCAAACTTACCCTTTGGGTTGTAAACCCTAAATCTGATTTTGAAAGACGTTTTCTCGATTTACCAAAATTTCCAAAATGCCCCTAGTGGCAAAATTACAAAAATGCCCTTGTATTGTAAAATTACGGTACTACCCTCAACTTCATTAAAATGATTTTACTTTGCAAAATACCAAAATCTCGAAATTTCAAAATGTTAAGATACCCTGGTATGGGGAAATTACAAAAATACCCCTGTGTTAAAAATTACTAAAATGCCCCTGACTTTCAAGATTTTCGGTTTAACTCCAATTTTAATAAAATTTCCCTACTTGCAAAAGTATACAAAAATGCTATTTTCAAGATACCCTGATTTGAAAATTTACAAAATTACCCCTGATGAACAAAATTACCGAAATGCCCTTGGTTTCTAAATTTTCATAATTCCCTCGATTTTTACTAAAATGTTCTTACATTATGAAAATATCAAAAACTTCTGTTTTACAAATATCGAGATATCCTAATTTGAGAAATTTACGAAAATGCCCTTAACGCCCCCAATTACTGAAATAACCCCGATTTTCAAATTTTTGCAACACATCCGGTTTGAAAAACAAATTTTTCCAAGATGACCCCGAGATTTTGTAAACTTTGAAATATCTTTAATTTGAAAACTATTTTCAAATTGACCGAAAGTTATTACCAAATACCCCTATAGGAAAATGTCGAAATTACCCAGGTTGGGAATGCTCAAGAAAGTGACATGGATGAATGAATGTGTCTTTAGTGAAGTATGTGAATGTTTGAATTAGAACAGAGAACTTGAGATGAAACTTTGATTGCTCGAAAGAACGACTTCCAGAAACTTCTGTTCATAAAATTTGCTCGTGGATAAAACAGTGGAACAAAATTTCTAATGCATAAAACTTTTAATCGATTAAATTGCGACGCTAGATATGAGATCTAGGGACGTGGTTGTCGCGACGTGGTCAAGGTGGAATGATGACTTTATTAAGATCAGAGTGCGCAGCAAGAAGAGCGTAGTGTGGTAGGTTAGGATGTGCGATTGTTAGTTAGTTGGAAATTTCGAGGACGAAATTTCTTTAAGGATGGTAGATTTGTAACATCCCAAAAGCGGGCCTAGGAGAATTGAGCCCAATGGGCCTTAGGCGTAGTAGCGTTTAAATTTTCGAGAGAATAAGAGATCGGCTTAAATGCAAGTTAGACTTATTAGATAAGTGATTTTGAAGATTAGAGGGCTTCATGAAGTCAGGGATCAAATAATGGCTTTGGGGAAATTTTGGTTTTAGGTGAAAAAAACCCTGGAAGTTGGCAGATAGGCCTTAAGAATAAAATATGGAGAAAAATGACACAAGTGGAGTGTGTGGTGTAGTGGCAAAGTGACGCCACATAAGAGACAAGGGGTGACGCCACAAGGAAGGAAGGAGGTCCAAGGTTCAAGTCTTGGCTTTTGCATTTTGGTTTCTTTTTGCTTGGACCTTAGAATTTGGCCCATAGTTTATATTTAGTTGCGCATGGTTTAAGACACAAGAGGAGCTTGTGGCCAAGTGGTTAGCGGCGTGGATTATACTACAAGGGAGCTTGGGTTCGAATCTCATGAGAAGCAAGGGAGTATTTATTTTATGATTGGACGGCAAGAGTTTGATTGAATTTAAACTCTCATGACGTGAAGGGATCCCACATCGGAAAGACACAAAGAATGAAGGTGCAGAGCTAGCTATATAAGGAGCATCCTAGGAGGAGAGTAAACACATCTTGGAGGCGTTTGGGCTCAAGAGTGGTGGAGCGCGGATTAGCCCTGCAGTCCTATCGGTGTGTAACTCTCTCTACTCTAGTTGTAGAGCGGCAAAATGCCGAAATGCCGGTTACGACACATAGTAGCCACACGAGCGTGCGCGAGCGCATGTGTGGGGCTTCACGCGATATAGTTGAGGCCATCGTAGTATTCTTGTGGGTAGGGGTCGCTTGGGCCTCGATGGTCGAAGTGGGCCCAATGGGCCCGTGAGACCATATGAGTAAATTGCATGATTGGTTAGTATATGTTGAACTAGACTAGGTGGAACTTATATACGTGGCTAGATTTGTGCTAGGTGGGCCACACGAGCATGTGGGCCCGGATGGGCCGAAATCGGGTTTTAGGCCCAATCGTCCAGTATGACCGGAAATGGTAGCTGAGTCGCTAGTGGTGACATTAGGCCTTCGGAAAGGCCATTTCAGTTGTGAATTTACGAAAATACCCTTAGTAGGTAAAATTACGATTATACCCTTAGAGGTTGATTAGCATGATTATGTTGTTTAGTTTTGGCCGATTGTAGGAAGGCTTGATCTCGCATATCTCGAGTTGTGGCTAGTGCTCGAAAAGTGTTAAGGAAGGGGATCTAGTGCGTTAGATCTTGATCTCGGGATTTGATAGTCGTATTAGTAAACGGTGTGTAAACTAACACACTTCTTGCTTTGTATATGTTTGATAAACCGATTGATTGGTAAAATCAAACAAAGTATGGTTGAGTGATATGATACCCTATGGGGTATGTGCACGGATTCAGTAAGTCCGTTTCATTATGAGTATTATTATTGATACATGATGTCATGATTTATGATGTATGTGCTATGAGATGCAACGTTAAACATGTTTGCATGATTTGAATACTATACATGAGTTGGTATAATGATGGGTGATATGAGAGGAGGGGCGGTGATATTTTGTCTTGACGAGCACCGATGTTTTGGTAACACAACTTTGTGACTTTGGGTCACCAGAGGTTTGGCACCTCCAGAGGTTTGGCACCTCGGCGTCTCGTCCCCGTGGTTTCGCACCACGATGGGTTGGCCCCACAAGGCGGTATTGAGGATTGACGCCCGGTGATTTGGTATCACACGATGGGTTGGCCCCATCACCCGATTATTGTGACTTCGGTCACCGGTGGTTTGGTACCACATTTGTGTCTTTGGGACACGAGAGGTTTGGCACCTCATTGCGACTCGTCCCTGTGGTTGGACACCACCGTGGGTTGGCCCCACTTGAGAGATATGGGATTGTCGCTAGTGATTTGGTATCACACGATGGGTTGGCCCCATCATCATATTTGTGACTTCGGTCACCAGTGATTTGGTATCACAAACGTGTCTTTGGGACACCAGTGGTTTGGCACCACATTGACGGATATCGTGTCTTTGGGACACCAGTGTTTTGGTAACACATTGTGACTATATGTCACCGGTGGTTTGGCACCACCGGTGGTTTGGTACCACGGGGGTAGAAAAGGTGTATGGATGGTTAGGATTGGGTGCATATTGATTGGATGCATGATGGTTATGTTTATGTTGCATATGATATTTTGCTAATCTGGGAAAAAGGGTGGCACACTGAGTCTTGGTGACTCACCTTTTTCCTTTAACCATTTTCAGGTATTGCATAAGGCTGGACCGGGATCGGAGAGGACAAGGTGGCCTATGCCGAAGATGATGATTTAATATTTTATGTTTGGTTTTGATATAAGTACTTTATTTGAATTATTGGGTTGTAATAAAGGCCATTTTATTATTTGGTATTACTTGATTATGGTTTTGTTATTTTAAATTCTTATTAACTCAAAAATGTTTTCACACAACAAAAGAAATTACATGAGTTTTAAGTAAGAGGAATTCGTTTTACTCACATATCTGATATAGTTTTCAAAATTGAATTCTTTCATGCTTTATGCTAAGTTAACGAGGTTTTTCAACCGTCTTTCCGCAATAACATAACCAGATTCGGTCGTAGTGAATGGGCCGGGTTTGGGGATGTTACAGATCTAGTCTAGAAGGGAGGCACTAGGAAGGATATGGATCGTCGAGCTCGAAGTCGAAAGTCAATGGAAAGTCAAAAAGCCTTTCAAATGACTTCAACAATAAAAATTAAATTTTATTCCATTGAACTTCACTAATTTGTGTAATTAGTATAATTTTTAATACTCGGATAACTTTTGACTACTCAGATAATTTTTGAACTTTTAATTAATTTTTATATAGGAGTAGGGTAAAGCAAGCTAAGAGTTAAGATTTTATGCCTACTGAGGTAACTTAGAATTGTGTAGAACATGCAACATTAAGATGGTGATGTCACAACATCCCCAAAACATGATTTTGTAAAAACAAAGCCGGTGTCACAACATTGTCCCAGTAATGTCGCAATATTGACGGTAGTAACAAAATTTTGAAACTTTAAAAAGAAGTCGTGACATTGCACCTTGATGTTACGTCATTGGTATACTAGGCAGAATGTTGTGACATTGAGTTAGGGTCTGTAAAAAAATTTCCAACCTAATGACGTGACCTAGGGATTAAACCCTAAAAATTTATCAATTTTATGCCAAAATCCATAATATAAATCATATTTAAACCTCATTAGCCCCTAAAAACATTATTAGTTTCTCCAAAACCTCATTCAAGCTCTTCAAAACCTCTCCCCATTCCCTTTTTCTAAAAAAATTCTATACATTGTTTTTTTTTTTTGTTATTTCTTCTTTCTTGTTTATTTTGCAGGCCACCACGCTATTCCACATTGAAGTAAGGGCTTTTCTTCAATTTCCAAGGTTTCCATAACAAGGTTAAAGTTCTAAATTTTCCCTTTGTTAAATATTGTAATACCCCTTAGCCCATCAGGAAGACTTGGCATACACCATTCAACCAGACATACCATCCAACGGACTAGGGCATTACTAACTGATTCAAAATTCATTGATTTTACTTAAATCATTTAGGAAACAATTATGAAGATTTCTTCTTAGTTACAAACCAATATTCTTTTCCCTAAATCGATAACACATCTTTAAAGGAGAAAATAATAGGATTTATAAAAGACAACCTATTAAGCATCTGTTGCCATCAGTTGTGAATACATATAAAGGAGTTCATATTAAGCAAATTGTAACACCCCTTACCCGTATCCGTCACCGGAATAAGGTACGAGGCATTACCGGACTTAATCACATATAATCAATCATTTTTGAGTCACAATTTCCATTCAAATTTAAAAATTTTCATTCATAATCATATTGTCCCTATTACGAGCCTACGGGCCCCAAAACATACTTTGGAAGTGGTCCAGGACTAAAACGAGAACTTTAAAATACTTAGAAAATTTTACCACAAAATAAGACCACACGCCCGTGTGGCTTGCGACATGCTCTTGTGGCTTGGGACATGCCCGTGTGGCTTGGGACACGCCCGAGTCCTCGACCAGTGTAACTCTCTGTTTATGATGTCATCAACCATTTAAGGTCGTACGGCCAAGTCACACGCCCGTGTGCTAGGCCGTGTGTGTAACTGTCCGGTTTAGACCATAGTCTGAGTAGTGGTTTCAGGACCACAAATCTGAGTCAGAAATATATTTTAAATATATTTTAATATTATTTTCTATGTCTGCAGTATATGATTAAGCATGTGTGAAATTTTTGTGAATTAATTTTGTTGTTTGAGTGTTTAATTTGATAAAAGGACCTAATTGTGAAAGATGCTAAATTAGCATGTTACATTTTAAAAGCACCTATGTGTCATGTCATTATAAATGTGAGGTCATTATAATGCAATTGAACCATTGAAAATATGGATGAACATTAATACCTAAAGTCAGTGGAATTTGAATGATATTAAAATGGCTAAATTTGGAATTTGATAATTAAGTGTAATTAAATAAAATAAAAGGTTAAAATAAGCTATTCTATCATCTTGATTGCCAAAATTGAGAAAACAATTAGGGATTGAGAGCTTTGAACATTTCGGCTAGCTTTTGGCTTGGTTCAAGATATGTTTTGCTTTGGTTTTTGATAATTTCTATGTTTTCATAACCGTTGCTTCGAGTACTTTGAAACCCATGCTTTAATTTTGTGATTTGGTTAAGATTTTGAAAAGTGCCACTGATGAATGTATGAGTTTTGTGATGTTTGATGATGAAATACGAAATATATGTGTTAGATTAACATGTTTTGTCTTTGGAGTTTTGGTGACTTTGAGTAATTCAGACTTAATTGTGAAAATAAAATTATGAGGGACTAAATTGTGAAATAAATGAAAAATATGGGTTGCTAGGGATATAAAGAGAATTCGGCTAAGCATGGGTCTATTAAGATTTTGTGTATTTTGTGATTTTGTGAAATAGGGACTAAAATGTCAAAATGTAAAAATGTGAGGGCTAATTTGTAAATTTCCCTAAATATGTGTTTTTGGATTGAATTGAATGATTTGGTGAATAAATGGATTAAATTTGAATATGTATAGATCAAGAACCGAAGAAAACAGACTTAAATCGTAAAAAGTCGAAAGTGATCGAATAGTCGAGTCCGTAAGTTAACCGAATCCGAGGTAAGTCTGTATACAAATAAATGTATTTACATTGATATATGTATGTTCATATGAAAATTTTATCATGATAAATGTATGTGAGATGATGAGTACATAAAAACCGAGGAAGAATCAATCGTATGACAAAGTTCAAGAAGCCCTATACGAACCTAGAAATAGATAGGATTATATATATTATGAGATAAGTTTTCGATATGTGAGATCATGTAAGACCATGTTTGGGACGTTGGCATTGATAAGAGATTTACATGTAAAACCATGTATGGGACATTGGCATCGTATTTGATTCGTGTAAGACCTTGTCTGGGACAGTGGCATCGATATCTGAGTACATATAAGACCACGTCTGGGACGTTGGCATTGTATGATTATTTCGAGTACTTTGAGTATCCTATTTAGTTTCGAACGGTTCAACGGGCAAATTCGAAAAAAGAGAGACTATGTGAAATGTATAAACGATTCAAGTACATTTGAAAAGTACTCTATGTATGTGTATGAAAGGTAGTGTTTATGTAAGCTTACTAAAGTGAATATGTGTATGAGATAATATATGATACATGCTTGAATGAGCTATGAGTAAAATGATACTTTGAGCTATGAAAGGTGGGTAAGTAATGGCTAACAAATGAGCCAAAAGGATATGTGATGAATTTGCAAATGAGAAACATTAATGTCATTGTGTCAATGTGACTATTTGCATTTTATGTTAAGTTTATTTGTATAAGGCTTACAAGCTTTGAAAGCTTACTTTGTGTGTGTTTACTCTATTTGACAGATTGTCAAAGCTACGAAAGGCTCGGGAATCGTCGAGGATCATCACCACACTATCAAACTCTATTTTGGGTACTCTTGAATGTGAATATAGTTAATATGGCATGTATAGGCTAGTTACTTTGGAATATGTTTGAGATATGTAATAGCCATGTGATATGGCTAGATAAATGGTAGTGTTATGAATGAAGAGTCATGCTATATGATGCTTTGTTTTGGTATGGTTTTATGGTTATGAAATTGTTAAGTTAATGGTAAGCTTATTGATGCAAAGTAAGTATATGTGTTTGATGAATGATGACTATGTTGAAATGGTAGGTTTGTGAATGAATCGTGTTTGGAAATGCTTGTGAATAAGTTGAGTTAAATGTAGCCTAAAATGGTATGCTTGAGATGCCTTTGAATGCTTGGAAAAGTTGGTTATTTTGGCATGAATTGAATTGGTATGTTACTTGTAGGGATATCCCACTATGTGGATGGCATTTTGGCCTTGAAAATGGCCTATAATTGCCCACACGATTGAGCGCACGGGCGTGTGGCTCGACCTTGTCCCTCATGGTTGTAATTCAAAACAAGTGGAACTCGACCACGGGCAAGACACACGGGCGCAGCATCGCCCCGTGGATGAAGCGAGAGTGTCCACGGGCCGACACACAAGCGTGTGACTAGCCGCGGTGGTGCAAGTTTGTAGTGACCACGGTTGAGGCAGACGGGCGTGTCCATGGCCGTGTGGACAAGTCAGTATATATGCCCTATTTTGACACGAATTAGACACACGGGCATGTCTGAGGTTATGTGAGGCACACAGCCTGCCCACACGGGCGTGTGACCTCTGTAACTTTGAAAAAATTTAAATTTTTGAGATTTTTGAATATGTTTGGTTTAGTCCCTACCTATTCTAAAAAGCATGTTAAAGGTCTCAAGACCTATTTAAGGGGACACCTTGATATGGTTTGTCGAATTATGTTTTGAAATACCCGTAAAAGTTTTTGATTGTCCCAGTAATGCCTCTTAACCTTAGACCGATGTGATGATTCTGGGTTAGGCGTGTTACATTTGATTGGTATCGAGCTACGGTTTAGTTGATTCTCGGACTAACGTAGCGTGTGAGAGTCTAGCTATACATGCCATATATATGAAATGTGTTAGTGTGATGAATCCTGACGTGTAAAATGTGTTTCCGTATAGTAATGGATCCTGAAAGAGCCGTAGCTGACGATGTTGAAAGCAATGCGCCTACTCCTTCTCAAGGGACAGAGCCAGCTGATTCGAGGCTAGCTACTAGTGGTCAAAAGGGAGAGGCTAAGCAAGCCTTCTTCCAAATAATGAGTGAGTGGTTCACTCAATTTGTAAGAAATAATCCGGCTATTTCACAACTTCTGCCCCCGCTTAATAATCCTCAGACTTCTGCTATACCTCCAGCTATGAATTTGAATTTGTTGAATAATCCTCCAGCCGACAAAATCCGTAAGTATGGGGCTGAAGAGTTTAGGGCCACTAGTGATGACGATGCCAAGAAAGCTGAGTTTTGGTTAGAGAACACTATCTGGATATTTGATGAAATGCTACTGAATCCTGAATAGTGCATAAAATGTGTTGTTTCTTTGTTACGAGACGCAGCCTATCAGTGGTGGAAGACTTTGATTTCTGTGGTTCCATAGGAACGAGTTACTTGGGATTTCTTTCAGACTAAGTTCCGTAAGAAATGCATTAGTCAGAGATTTATTGATCAGAAACGAAAAGGATTTCTAGAATTAAACCAGGGTCGCATGTTTGTCACCTAATATGAAAGAGAATTCGTGAGATTAAGTCAGTATGCTCGGGAATGTGTATCAACTGAGGCAATAATGTGCAAAAGATTTGAAGATGGTCTCAATGAGAATATTAAGCTGTTAGTTGGCATACTTGAGATAAAAGAGTTTGTAGTACTGGTTGAATGAGCTTGCAAAGCTGAGGCACTCAAGAAAGATAAAAGAAAAGCTAACTTTAAAACTAGAGTTGCGAGAAAGAGAATTTTGAGTAAAACATTTCAGTCTACTTCAAAGAAATTCAAAGATGAACAAAGTCGATCAAAAGCTAGTGTGGGACATTCGAGTAGAGATCAAGATAGATCACAGTCAAATTTCAAAGCTCCTGCTACTTCAATGGCTAGTGTTGGAAATGTCTGATCTAAGCGACCTGAATGTAAGAATTATTGTAAAAGGCATCCGAGAAGTTGTAGGTTGAATGATCGAGCTTGTTTCAGATGTAGATCATTAGATCATTTTATCTGAGACTGCCCAGAGTCTGTTGAGCAAGAGATTATTCAGAATTCGAGATCTGATAATGTTTCAGCTAGAGGTAGACCTTCCCAGAATACAAGGAGTTTTAATGGTGGTCAGAGAGCTACAAAAGACTCAGTTGCGAGATCTGAAGTCAGAGCGCCTGTTAGAGCTTATGCCATCCGAGCCCATGAGGAAGCTTCATCTCCAGATGTTATAACGGGTATATTCACTCTTTATGATACTTCTGTGATTGCATTGATAGACCCAGGTTCTACACATTCGTATATATGTATGAACTTAGTATCTAGTAAGAATTTTCCTATAGAGTCTACTGAATCTGTTGTTAGAGTATTGAACCCCTTAGGTAAAAGTGTCCTGGTTGACAAAGTATGCAAGAATTGTCTGTTGATGTTTAGAGATGTTTGTTTTTTGGTTGATTTGATGCTATTACCTTTCGATGAGTTTGATATAATTTTGGGTATGGACTAGTTGACGTTGCATGATGCTATCGTGAATTGCAAAAGAAAGACCATTGATTTGAGATGTCAGAATGATGAAATAGTTTGGATTGAGTCTAATGATTTGACGAGGTTACCTACTGTGATATTTGTGTTGAAAGCTTAGAATTATTTGAGAAAGGGTTATGAAGCTTATTTTGCTTATGTGATTGACTCGAAAGTAACTGAAAGGAAAGTTGAATCAATGCCAGTTGTTTGTGAATTCTCTGATGTATTTCCTGAAGAATTATCGGGATCACCTCTGATACGTGAAATTGAATTTGGTATTAATATATTACCAGGAACGACTCCTATCTCGATAGCTCCATATAGAATGGCACCAACAAAGTTGAAAGAGTTAAAGTCACAGTTGCAAAAGTTGATAGATAGAGGATTTACAAGACCGAGCTTCTCACCTTGGGGTGCTCCTATTCTATTTGTGAAAAAGAAAGATGGCACGATGAGAATGTGCATTGAGTATCGTCAGTTGAACAAAGTGACTATAAAGAATAAATATCCACTGCCCAGAATCGATGATTTGTTCGATCAGCTAAAAGGAGCTACTCTGTTTTCAAAGATAGATCTAAGATTAGGATAGTACCAGTTGCGAGTAAAAGATTCTAATATTTCGAAAACTACTTTCAGAACGAGGTACGGGCATTATGAGTTTTTAGGTATGCCTTTCGGACTAACAAATACTCCTGCTGTATTTATAGATTTGATGAACAGAATTTCCAGACTATACTTAGATCAATTTGTTTTTGTATTCATTGACGACATTTTGATATATTCACGAAATGAGATTGAGCATGCTGAACATCTGAGAATTGTGTTACAAACTCTGCGAGATAAACAATTGTATGCAAAGTTCAGTAAATGTAAATTTTGGATGCGAGAAGTTGATTTTCTAGGGCATATTGTATCAGCCTCTGGTATATGAGTTGATCCGAGCAAGATTTTTGCTATTTTGGAATGGAACCCTCCGAAAAATGCTTCTGAAGTCTATAATTTTCTGGTACTCGCTGGTTATTACCGAAGGTTCATAAAAGGCTTCTCGATGATTGCTACTCCATTGACTAGATTGCTTCAGAAAAGATGTGAGATTTGAATGGTCTGATAAATGTCAGAAAAGCTTTGATCAGCTGAAAACTCTGTTGACTGAAGCTCCAGTTTTGGTAGAACAAGAATCTGGTAAAGAATTCATGATCTATAGTGATGCTTCGTTAAATGGTTTGGGATGTGTTTTGATGCAGGAAGGTAAAGTTATAGCTTATGCCTCGAGACAAATGAAGCCGCATGAAAAGAACTATCTGACACACGATCTTGAACTAGCTACGATTGTGTTTGCTTTAAAGATTTGGCGTCATTATCTTATCAGTGAGAAGTGCCACGTCTTTTCAGAGCATAAAAGTTCGAAGTACCTGATGACTCAAAAAGACTTAAATCTGCGACAGAGAAGATGGTTAGAGCTGTTGAAAGATTACGAGCTTGTGATAGATTATCACCCGGGTCAGGCAAATGTTGTTGCTGATGCTTTGAGTTGAAAATCATTATTTGCACTGCGAGTGATGAATGCTCAATTAGATTTATCTGATGATGGTTCAGTATTAGCTGAATTGAAAGCGAAACTATTGTTCTTACAATATATTTGTGATGCTTAGAAAGTTGATAATGATTTGTTAGCAAAACGAGCTCAATATGAATTGAATGTTGAATCTGAATTTCGAACTGATGTTGATGGTTGTTTGAGATTTTGAGATAGAATGTGTTCCGAGGAATCCAGAGTTGATTCAGCTAATTTTGAATGAAGCTCAGAATAGTCGCCTATCTGTTCATCCGAGTAGTACAAAGATGTATCATGATTTGAAGCAACACTATTGGTGGTCTGGTATGAAAAGAGGTATCTCAGATTTTGTCTCGAAATGTTTAGTTTGCCAGCAAGTTAAAGTTGAACATCAGGTTCCATCTGGTTTGTTACAACTGATAATGATTCCCGAATGGAAATGGGACAGAGTGACAATAGATTTTGTTTCTAGGTTACCTTTGACTCTGAGAAAGAAAGATGTAATCTGGGTCATAGTTGATCGATTGACGAAATCTGCTCATTTTATTTTGGTACGATCCGATCACTCACTTGATAAGTTAGCTGAACTTTACATTTCTGATATTGTGAGATTGCATGGAGTACCGTTGTCTATTGTGTCTGATAGAGATTCGAGACTTACATCACGATTCTGGAAGAAATTGCAAGAAGCTTTAGGTACGAAATTGCATTTCAGTACATCTTTTCATCCACAGACAGATGGTCAATCCAAACGGATTATTCAGATTCTTGAGGATATGTTGAGATGTTACATCTTTGAGTTTGACGATACGTGGGAACAGTACTTGCCATTGATTGAATTTGCGTATAATAACAGTTTTCAGTCGAGCATCAAAATGGCACCCTATGAAGCTTTGTATGGAAGCAAATTTCAAACACCTCTCTTTTTGGCTGAGCTCAGTGAAAAAAATATACATGGGGTCGATTTGATAAAATACATTGAACAGAAAGTGAAACTAATACGTGATAGTCTGAAAGCAGCGTTTGATAGTCAGAAATCTTATGTAGGTTTGAAAAGAAAAGACATTGAGTTTGATATCGGTGAAAAAATGTTCCTGAAAGTGTCGCCGTGGAAGAAAGTACTCAGATTCGGACGTAAAGGCAAATTGAGTCCGAGGTTTATCGGGCCATGTGAGACTATCGATCGTGTTGGACCTGTTGCGTATAGATTGATGTTACCACCAGAGTTGGAAAAGATACATAATGTATTTCCGTATCTATGCTTCGTCGATACAGATCTGATCCATCACATGTGATTCCTCCATCTGAGATTGAAATTCAATATAATATGACTTACAAAGAAGAACTGATCTGTATCTTAGCTCGTGAAGTGAAAAAATTGAGAAATAAGAAAATCTCATTAGTAGAAGTATTGTGGCATCGACAGGGGTTGAAGAGGCTATGTGGGAGCCTAAAGATACAATGAGACAGCAATATCCAAACCTATTTAACGGTAAGATTTTCGGGGACGAAAATACCTAAAGGGGAGAATTGTAATAGTTCAGTTTAGACCCTAGTCAGAATAGTGGTTTCGAGACCACAAATCCGAGTCAAAAATATTTTAATATTATTTTCTATGTCTGCAGTATATGATTAAGCATGTGTGAAATTTTCGTGAATTAATTTTGTTATTTTAGTGTTTAATTTGATAAAAGGACCTAATTGTGAAAGATGCTAAATTAGCATGTTACATTTTAAAAGCACCTATGTGTCATGTCATTATAAATGTGAGGTCATGATAATGCAATTGAACCATTGAAAATATGGATGAACATTAATACCTAAAGTCAGTGGAATTTGAATGATATTAAAATGGCTAAATTTGGAATTTGATAATTAAGTGTAATTAAATAAAATAAAAGGTTAAAATAAGCTATTCTCTCATCTTGTTTGCCAAAATTGAGAAAACAATTAGGGATTGAGAGCTTTGAACATTTCGGCTAGCTTTTGGCTTGATTCAAGATATGTTTTGCTTTGGTTTTTGATAATTTCTATGTTTTCATAACCGTTGCTTCGAGTACTTTGAAACCCATGCTTTAATTTTGTGATTTGGTTAAGATTTTGAAAAGTGCCATTGATGAATGTATGAGTTTTGTGATGTTTGATGATGAAATACGAAATATATGTGTTAGATTAACATGTTTTGTCTTTGGAGTTTTGGTGACTTTGAGTAATCTGGACTTAATTGTGAAAATAAAATTATGAGGGACTAAATTGTAAAATAAATGAAAAATATTGGTTGCAAGGGACCTATAGAGAATTCGGCTAAGCATGGGTATATTGAGATTTTGTGTGTTTTGTGATTTTGTGAAATAGGGACTAAAATGTCAAATTGTGAAAATGTGAGGGCTAATTTGTAAATTGCCCTAATTATGTGTTTTTGGATTGAATTGGATGATTTGGTGAATAAATGGATTAAATTTGAATATGTATAGATCAAGAACCGAAGAAAACGGACTTAGATCA
Organism: Gossypium bickii; assembly: GCA_025503065.1. Taxonomy (NCBI): domain Eukaryota; kingdom Viridiplantae; phylum Streptophyta; class Magnoliopsida; order Malvales; family Malvaceae; genus Gossypium; species Gossypium bickii. The sequence goes on along the minus strand of CP106710.1, from coordinate 106,545,993 downwards.
CGGAAAGTCGAAAGTGATCGAATAGTCGAGTTCGTACATTAACCGAATCTAAGGTAAATCTATATACAAATAAATGTATTTACATAGATATATGTATGTTCATATGAAAAGTTTATCATGATGAATGTATATGAGATGATGAGTACATGAAAACCGAGGAAGAATCGATAGTATGACAAAGTCCGAGAAGCCATGTACGAACCTAGGAATAAGTAGGATTATATATATTAATAAGTAAGTTTTCGATATGTGAGATCATGTAAGACCACGTCTGGGACGTTGGCGTTGATTCGAGATTACGTGTAAGACCACGTCTAAGACGTTGGCATTGATATGAGATTTACGTGTAAGACCATGGCTGGGACGGTAGCATCGATATCTGAGTACATATAAGACGACGTCTGGGACGTTGGCATTGTATGATTATTCCGAGTACTTTGAGTATCCTATTTAGTTTCGAACGGTTCAACGGGCAAATTCGAAAAAAGAGAGACTATGTGAAATGTATAAACGATTCAAGTACATTTGAAAAGTACTCTATGTATGTGTATGAAAGGTAGTGTTTATGTAAGCTTACTAAAGTGAATATGTGTATGAGATAATATATGATACATGCTTGAATGAGCTATGAGTAAAATGATACTTTGAGCTATGAAAGGTGGGTAAGTAATGGCTAACAAATGAGCCAAAAGGATATGTGATGAATTTGCAAATGAGAAACATTAATGTCATTGTGTCAATGTGACTATTTGCATTTTATGTTAAGTTTATTTGTATAAAGCTTACAAGCTTTGAAAGCTTACTTTGTGTGTGTTTACTCTATTTGTGATTGTCAAAGCTACGAAAGGCTCTGAATCGTCGAGGATCATCACCACACTATCAAACTCTATTTTGGGTACTCTTGAATGTGAATATAGTTAATATGGCATGTATAGGCTAGTTATTTTGGAATATGTTTGAGATATGTAATAGCCATGTGATATGGCTAGATAAAATGGTAGTGTTATGAATGAAGAGTCATGCTATATGATGCTTTGTTTTGGTATGGTTTTATGGTTATGAAATTGTCAAGTTAATGGTAAGCTTATTGATGCAAAGTAAGTATATGTGTTTGATGAATGATGACTATGTTGAAATGGTAGGTTTGTGAATGAATCGTGTTTGGAAATGCTTGTGAATAAGTTGAGTTAAATGTAGCCTAAAATGGTATGCTTGAGATGCCTTTGAATGCTTGGAAAAGTTGGTTATTTTGGCATGAATTGAATTGGTATGTTACTTGTAGGATATCCCCATCGTGTGGATGGCATTTTGGCCTTGAAAATGGCCTATAATTGCCCACACGATTGAGCGCACGGGCGTGTGGCTCGACCTTGTCCCTCATGGTTGTAATTCAAAACAAGTGGAACTCGACCACGGGCAAGACACACGGGCGTGTTACTGGCCCTGTGGATGAAGCCAGTAGTGTCCACGGGCTGGACACACAAGCGTGTGACTAGCCGTGTGGTGCAAGTTTGTAGTGACCACGGTTGAGGCGACGGCGTGTCCATGGCCGTGGTGGACAAGTCAGTATATATGCCCTGTTTTGACACGAATTAGACACACGGGCATGTCTGAGGTTATGTGAGGCACACAGCCTGCCCACACGGGCGTGTGACCTCTGTAACTTTGAAAAAATTTAAATTTTTGAGATTTTTTGAATATGTTCGGTTTAGTCCCGGCCCTATTCTAAAGCATGTTAAAGGTCTCGAAGACCTATTTAAGGGACACCTTGATATGGTTTGTCGAATTATGTTTTGAAATACCCGTAAAAGTTTTCGATTGTCCGGTAATGCCTCTTAACCTTAGACCAGTGACAGTTACGGGTTAGGCGTGTTACATTTGATTGGTATCAGAGCTACGGTTTAGTTGATTCTCGGACTAACGTAGCGTGTGAGAGTCTAGCTATACATGCCATATATATGAAATGTGTTAGTGTGATGAATCCTGACGTGTAAAATGTGTTTCCGTATAGTAATGGATCCTGAAAGAGCCGTAGCTGACGATGTTGAAAGCAATGCGCCTACTCCTTCTCAAGGGACAGAGCCAGCTGATTCGAGGCTAGCTACTAGTGGTCAAAAGGGAGAGGCTAAGCAAGCCTTCTTCCAAATAATGAGTGAGTGGTTCACTCAATTTGTAAGAAATAATCCGGCTATTTCACAACTTCTGCCCCCGCTTAATAATCCTCAGACTTCTGCTATACCTCCAGCTATGAATTTGAATTTGTTGAATAATCCTCCAGCCGACAAAATCCGTAAGTATGGGGCTGAAGAGTTTAGGGCCACTAGTGATGACGATGCCAAGAAAGTCGAGTTTTGGTTAGAGAACACTATCCGGATATTTGATGAAATGCTCATCAATCTCGAATAGTGCATAAAATGTGTTGTTTCTTTGTTACGAGACGCAGCCTATCAGTGGTGGAAGACTTTGATTTCTGTGGTTCCATAGGAACGAGTTACTTGGGATTTCTTTCAGACTAAGTTCCGTAAGAAATGCATTAGTCAGAGATTTATTGATCAGAAACGAAAAGGATTTCTAGAATTAAACTAGGGTCGCATGTTTGTCACCTAATATGAAAGAGAATTCGTGAGATTAAGTCAGTATGCTCGGGAATGTGTATCAACTGAGGCAATAATGTGCAAAAGATTTGAAGATGGTCTCAATGAGAATATTAAGCTGTTAGTTGGCATACTTGAGATAAAAGAGTTTGTAGTACTGGTTGAATGAGCTTGCAAAGCTGAGGCACTCAAGAAAGATAAAAGAAAAGCTAACTTTGAAACTAGAGTTATGAGAAAGAGAATTTTGAGTAAAACATTTGACCGCTTCAAAGAAATTCAAAGATGAACAAAGTCGATCAAAAGCTAGTGTGGGACATTCGAGTAGAGATCAAGCTAGATCACAGTCAAATTTCAAAGCTCCTGCTACTTCAATGGCTAGTGTTGGAAATGTCTGATCTAAGCGACCTGAATGTAAGAATTATTGTAAAAGGCATCCGAGAAGTTGTAGGTTGAATGATCGAGCTTGTTTGGATGTAGATCATTAGATCATTTTATCCGAGATCGCCTGCAGTCCTGTTGAGCAAGAGATTATTCGTAATTCGAGATCCGATAATGTTTCACTAGAGGTAGACCTTCCTGAATACAAGGAGTTTTAATGGTGGTCGAGAGCTACAAAAAGACTCGCCATGCGAGATCTCAAGTCGAGCGCTGTTAGAGCTTATGCCATCCGAGCCCATGAGGAAGCTTCATCTCCGCATGTTATAACGGGTATATTCACTCTTTATGATACTACGTGATTGCATTGATAGACCTGTGTTCTACACATTCGTATATATGTATGAACTTAGTATCTAGTAAGAATTTTCCTATAGAGTCTCATCGAATCATGTTGTTAGAGTATTGAACCCCTTAGGTAAAAGTGTCCTGGTTGACAAAGTATGCAAGAATTGTCCGTTGATGTTTAGAGATGTTTGTTTTTTGGTTGATTTGATGCTATTACCTTTCGATGAGTTTGATATAATTTTGGGTATGGACTAGTTGACGTTGCATGATGCTATCGTGAATTGCAAAAGAAAGACCATTGATTTGAGATGTCAGAATGATGAAATAGTTTGGATTGAGTCTAATGATTTGACGAGGTTACCTACTGTGATATTTGTGTTGAAAGCTTAGAATTATTTGAGAAAGGGTTATGAAGCTTATTTTGCTTATGTGATTGACTCGAAAGTAACTGAAAGGAAAGTTGAATCAATGCCGCTTGTTTGTGAATTCTCCGATGTTTTTCAAGAATTATCGGGATCACCTCGATACGTGAAATTGAATTTGGTATTAATATATTACTGTGAACGACTCTATCTCGATAGCTCCATATAGAATGGCACCAACAAAGTTGAAAGAGTTAAAGTCACAGTTGCAAAAGTTGATAGATAGAGGATTTACAAGACCGAGCTTCTCACCTTGGGGTGCTCCTATTCTATTTGTGAAAAAGAAAGATGGCACGATGAGAATGTGCATTGAGTATCGTCAGTTGAACAAAGTGACTATAAAGAATAAATATCCACTGCCCAGAATCGATGATTTGTTCGATCAGCTAAAAGGAGCTACTCTGTTTTCAAAGATAGATCTAAGATTAGGATAGTACCAGTTGCGAGTAAAAGATTCTAATATTTCGAAAACTACTTTCAGAACGAGGTACGGGCATTATGAGTTTTTAGGTATGCCTTTCGGACTAACAAATACTCCTGCTGTATTTATAGATTTGATGAACAGAATTTCCAGACTATACTTAGATCAATTTGTTTTTGTATTCATTGACGACATTTTGATATATTCACGAAATGAGATTGAGCATGCTGAACATCTGAGAATTGTGTTACAAACTCTGCGAGATAAACAATTGTATGCAAAGTTCAGTAAATGTAAATTTTGGATGCGAGAAGTTGATTTTCTAGGGCATATTGTATCAGCCTCTGGTATATGAGTTGATCCGAGCAAGATTTTTGCTATTTTGGAATGGAACCCTCCGAAAAATGCTTCTGAAGTCTATAATTTTCTGGTACTCGCTGGTTATTACCGAAGGTTCATAAAAGGCTTCTCGATGATTGCTACTCCATTGACTAGATTGCTTCAGAAAAGATGTGAGATTTGAATGGTCTGATAAATGTCAGAAAAGCTTTGATCACCGAAAACTCATGGATCAAGCTCAGCTTTGGTAGAACAAGAATCGTAAAGAATTCATGATCTATAGTGATGCTTCGTTAAATGGTTTGGGATGTGTTTTGATGATGCAGAAGGTAAAGTTATAGCTTATGCCTCGAGACAAATGAAGCCGCATGAAAAGAACTATCTCGACACACGATCTTGAACTAGCTACGATTGTGTTTGCTTTAAAGATTTGGCGCCATTATCTTATCGTTGAGAAGTGCCACGTCTTTTTGAGCATAAAAGTTCAAGTACTGATGACTCAAAAAGACTTAAATCATGACAGAGAAGATGGTTAGAGCTGTTGAAAGATTACGAGCTTGTGATAGATTATCACCCGGTCGTGCAAATGTTGTTGTTGATGCTTTGAGTTGAAAATCATTATTTGCAATCGCGAGTGATGAATGCTCAATTAGATTTATCGATGATGATGGTTCAATTTGAATTGAAAGCTAAACTATTGTTCTTACAATATATTTGTGATGCTTAGAAAGTTGATAATGATTTGTTAGCAAAACGAGCTCAATATGAATTGAATGTTGAATCGAATTTCGAATCGATGTTGATGGTTGTTTGAGATTTTGAGATAGAATGTGTTCCGAGGAATCCAGAGTTGATTCAAACTAATTTTGAATGAAGCTCAGAATAGTCGCCTATCTGTTCATCCGAGTAGTACAAAGATGTATCATGATTTGAAGCAACACTATTGGTGGTCTGGTATGAAAAGAGGTATCTCAGATTTTGTCTCGAAATGTTTAGTTTGCCAGTAAGTTAAAGTTGAACATCAGGTTCCATCTGGTTTGTTACAACTGATAATGATTCCCGAATGGAAATGGGACAGAGTGACAATAGATTTTGTTTCTAGGTTACCTTTGACTCTGAGAAAGAAAGATGTAATCTGGGTCATAGTTGATCGATTGACGAAATCTGCTCATTTTATTTTGGTACGATCCGATCACTCACTTGATAAGTTAGCTGAACTTTACATTTCTGATATTGTGAGATTGCATGGAGTACCGTTGTCTATTGTGTCTGATAGAGATTCGAGACTTACATCACGATTCTGGAAGAAATTGCAAGAAGCTTTAGGTACGAAATTGCATTTCAGTACATCTTTTCATCCACAGACAGATGGTCAATCCAAACGGATTATTCAGATTCTTGAGGATATGTTGAGATGTTACATCTTTGAGTTTGACGATACGTGGGAACAGTACTTGCCATTGATTGAATTTGCGTATAATAATAGTTTTCAGTCGAGCATCAAAATGGCACCTTATGAAGCTTTGTATGGAAGCAAATTTCAAACACCTCTCTTTTTGGCTGAGCTCAGTGAAAAAAATATACATGGGGTCGATTTGATAAAATACATTGAACAGAAAGTGAAACTAATACGTGATAGTCTGAAAGCAGCGTTTGATAGTCAGAAATCTTATGTAGGTTTGAAAAGAAAAGACATTGAGTTTGATATCGGTGAAAAAATGTTCCTGAAAGTGTCGCCGTGGAAGAAAGTACTCAGATTCGGACGTAAAGGCAAATTGAGTCCGAGGTTTATCGGGCATGTGAGACTATCGATCGTGTTGGACTGCTGCGTATAGATTGATGTTACCACCAGAGTTGGAAAAGATACATAATGTATTTCCGTATCTATGCTTTCGTCGATACAGATCCGATCCATCACATGTGATTCCTCCATCCGAGATTGAAATTCAATATAATATGACTTACAAAGAAGAACCGACCAGTATCTTAGCTCGTGAAGTGAAAAAATTGAGAAATAAGAAAATCTCATTAGTAGAAGTATTGTGGCATCGATGGGGTTGAAGAGGCTATGTGGGAGCCTAAAGATACAATGAGACAAAGAATATCCAAACCTATTTAACGGTAAGATTTTCGGGACTAAAAATACCTAAAGGGAGAATTGTAATAGTTCGGGCTTTAGACCTAGTCGTAATAGTGGTTTCGAGACCACAAACCGAGTCAAAAATATTTTAATATTATTTTCTATGTCTCAGAGATATGATTAAGCATGTGTGAAATTTTCGTGAATTAATTTTGTTATTTTAGTGTTTAATTTGATAAAAGGACCTAATTGTGAAAGATGCTAAATTAGCATGTTACATTTTAAAAGCACCTATGTGTCATGTCATTATAAATGTGAGGTCATGATAATGCAATTGAACCATTGAAAATATGGATGAACATTAATACCTAAAGTCAAGTGGAATTTGAATGATATTAAAATGGCTAAATTTGGAATTTGATAATTAAGTGTAATTAAATAAAATAAAAGGTTAAAATAAGCTATTCTCTCATCTTGTTTGCCAAAATTGAGAAAACAATTAGGGATTGAGAGCTTTGAACATTTCGGCTAGCTTTTGGCTTGATTCAAGATATGTTTTGCTTTGGTTTTTGATAATTTCTATGTTTTCATAACCGTTGCTTCGAGTACTTTGAAACCCATGCTTTAATTTTGTGATTTGGTTAAGATTTTGAAAAGTGCCATTGATGAATGTATGAGTTTTGTGATGTTTGATGATGAAATACGAAATATATGTGTTAGATTAACATGTTTTGTCTTTGGAGTTTTGGTGACTTTGAGTAATTCAGACTTAATTGTGAAAATAAAATTATGAGGGACTAAATTGTAAAATAAATGAAAAATATTGGTTGCAAGGGACCTATAGAGAATTCGGCTAAGCATGGGTATATTGAGATTTTGTGTGTTTTGTGATTTTGTGAAATAGGGACTAAAATGTCAAATTGTGAAAATGTGAGGGCTAATTTGTAAATTGCCCTAATTATGTGTTTTTGGATTGAATTGGATGATTTGGTGAATAAATGGATTAAATTTGAATATGTATAGATCAAGAACCGAAGAAAACGGACTTAGATCACGGAAAGTCGAAAGTGATCGAATAGTCGAGTTCGTACATTAACCGAATCTAAGGTAAATCTATATACAAATAAATGTATTTACATAGATATATGTATGTTCATATGAAAAGTTTATCATGATGAATGTATATGAGATGATGAGTACATGAAAACCGAGGAAGAATCGATAGTATGACAAAGTCCAGAAGCCATGTATGAACCTAGGAATAAGTAGGATTATATATATTAATAAGTAAGTTTTCGATATGTGAGATCATGTAAGACCACGCCCGGGACGTTGGCGTTGATTCGAGATTACGTGGTAAGACCACGCCTAAGACGTTGGCATTGATATGAGATTTACGTGTAAGACCATGGCTGGGACGGTAGCATCGATATCTGAGTACATATAAGACGACGTCTGGGACGTTGGCATTGTATGATTATTCCGAGTACTTTGAGTATCCTATTTAGTTTCGAACGGTTCAACGGGCAAATTCGAAAAAAGAGAGACTATGTGAAATGTATAAACGATTCAAGTACATTTGAAAAGTACTCTATGTATGTGTATGAAAGGTAGTGTTTATGTAAGCTTACTAAAGTGAATATGTGTATGAGATAATATATGATACATGCTTGAATGAGCTATGAGTAAAATGATACTTTGAGCTATGAAAGGTGGGTAAGTAATGGCTAACAAATGAGCCAAAAGGATATGTGATGAATTTGCAAATGAGAAACATTAATGTCATTGTGTCAATGTGACTATTTGCATTTTATGTTAAGTTTATTTGTATAAAGCTTACAAGCTTTGAAAGCTTACTTTGTGTGTGTTTACTCTATTTGACAGATTGTCAAAGCTACGAAAGGCTCGGGAATCGTCGAGGATCATCACCACACTATCAAACTCTATTTTGGGTACTCTTGAATGTGAATATAGTTAATATGGCATGTATAGGCTAGTTATTTTGGAATATGTTTGAGATATGTAATAGCCATGTGATATGGCTAGATAAATGGTAGTGTTATGAATGAAGAGTCATGCTATATGATGCTTTGTTTTGGTATGGTTTTATGGTTATGAAATTGTCAAGTTAATGGTAAGCTTATTGATGCAAAGTAAGTATATGTGTTTGATGAATGATGACTATGTTGAAATGGTAGGTTTGTGAATGAATCGTGTTTGGAAATGCTTGTGAATAAGTTGAGTTAAATGTAGCCTAAAATGATATGCTTGAGATGCCTTTGAATGCTTGGAAAAGTTGGTTATTTTGGCATGAATTGAATTGGTATGTTACTTGTAGGGATATCCCACTGTGTGGATGGCATTTTGGCCTTGAAAATGGCCTATAATTGCCCACACGATTGAGCGCACGGGCGTGTGGCTCGACCTTGTCCCTCATGGTTGTAATTCAAAACAAGTGGAACTCGACCACGGGCAAGACACACGGGCGTGTTACTGGCCCTGTGGATGAAGCCAGTAGTGTCCACGGGCTGGACACACAAGCGTGTGACTAGCCGTGTGGTGCAAGTTTGTAGTGACCACGGTTGAGGCAGACGGGCGTGTCCATGGCCGTGTGGACAAGTCAGTATATATGCCCTGTTTTGACACGAATTAGACACACGGGCATGTCTGAGGTTATGTGAGGCACACAGCCTGCCCACACGGGCTTGTGACCTCTGTAACTTTGAAAAAATTTAAATTTTTGAGATTTTTTAAATATGTTCGGTTTAGTCCCGGCCCTATTCTAAAGCATGTTAAAGGTCTCGAAGACCTATTTAAGGGACACCTTGATATGGTTTGTCGAATTATGTTTTGAAATACCCGTAAAAGTTTTCGATTGTCCGGTAATGCCTCTTAACCTTAGACCAGTGACAGTTACGGGTTAGGCGTGTTACATTTGATTGGTATCAGAGCTACGGTTTAGTTGATTCTCGGACTAACGTAGCGTGTGAGAGTCTAGCTATACATGCCATATATATGAAATGTGTTAGTGTGATGAATCCCGACGTGTAAAATGTGTTTCGTGATAGTAATGGATCCCGAAAGAGTAGTGGCGACGATGTTGAAAGCAATGCGCCTACTCCTTCTCAAGGGACAGAGCCGGTGATTCGAGGCTAGCTACTAGTGGTCAAAAGGAGAGGCTAAGCAAGCCTTCTTCCAAATAATGAGTGAGTGGTTCACTCAATTTGTAAGAAATAATCGGCTATTTCACAACTTCGCCCCGCTTAATAATCCTCGGACCGCTATACCTCCACTATGAATTTGAATTTGTTGAATAATCCTCCGGTAGACAAAACTGTAAGTATGAAATTTGAAGAGTTTAGGGCCACTAGTGATGACGATGCCAAGAAAGTCGAGTTTTGGTTAGAGAACACTATCTGGATATTTGATGAAATGCTACTGAATCCTGAATAGTGCATAAAATGTGTTGTTTCTTTGTTACGAGACGCAGCCTATCAGTGGTGGAAGACTTTGATTTCTGTGGTTCCATAGGAACGAGTTACTTGGGATTTCTTTCAGACTAAGTTCCGTAAGAAATGCATTAGTCAGAGATTTATTGATCAGAAACGAAAAGGATTTCTAGAATTAAACTAGGGTCGCATGTTTGTCACCTAATATGAAAGAGAATTCGTGAGATTAAGTCAGTATGCTCGGGAATGTGTATCAACTGAGGCAATAATGTGCAAAAGATTTGAAGATGGTCTCAATGAGAATATTAAGCTGTTAGTTGGCATACTTGAGATAAAAGAGTTTGTAGTACTGGTTGAATGAGCTTGCAAAGCTGAGGCACTCAAAAAAGATAAAAGAAAAGCTAACTTTGAAACTAGAGTTGCGAGAAAGAGAATTTTGAGTAAAACATTTCAGTCTGCTTCAAAGAAATTCAAAGATGAACAAAGTCGATCAAAAGCTAGTGTGGGACATTCGAGTAGAGATCAAGCTAGATCAAGCTAGTGTGGGCAAGACACACGGGCGTGTGACTGGTAGTGTGGATCAAGTCAGTAGCAACCACGGGCTGGACACACGGGCGTGTGACTGGCCGTATGGTGCATGTCAGTAGCGACCGCGGATGAGGCACATGGGGGTGTCCACAACCGTGTGGACAAGTCAGTATGTATGCCCTGTTTTGACACAGCTTAGACACACTGGCGTGTCTAAGGTTGTGTGAGGCACACGAGCTGCCCACACGAGCGTGTGACCTCTGTAATTTTGAAAAATTTTTAAATTTCTAAGGATTTCCGTATGTGTTCGGTTTAGTCATTCTCCTATTCTAAAGCATGTTAAAGGTCTCGAAGACCTATTTAAGGGACACCTTTATGTGATTTGTCGAATTATGTTTTGAAATGCCCGTAAAAGTTTCTGATTGTCCGGTAATGCCTCTTAACCTCAGACCGGTGACAGTTACAGTTTAGGGGTGTTACTGTGTGGCCATCCTTTTGGATAAGAGTTAGGCCATTTACCAAGCCTTTTTCCATCCAAAAACTATTGCACACTTATACCAAGTTTTTCAACACACACGTGGCATTTTTTTTAAGCACCCCAATAACCACATCATGGCATTCGCACACCTTTTATAAATCACATTCACCATGCACAACCACTCATAAACCATAATTTACACATATTTTAACCTCATGCTTGACTTAATTTTGGATGATTTTTCGTTGAATTTGATGAATTCGATGCTCCTAATCTCTTAAATTCATGTTTTATACTCAGGAGAGCTTAGGGAGTTGAAAAGAACAAGAAACGGGCCAAAAAGGGACAAAATGGGTGTAACGCCCTAGATTTGGGCCTAGTAGATTTGGGCCTATTCGGTTGTAACGCCCCAAAAATCCTGAAACTTTAAAATTTCTGTGTATTGAGGGTGGTTTGTATAAGTAGCACTTAGAATATTAATTTTAAGGTATTATCGGGACTATTTGAAATCTTAGAGATAGGGAAGACCATAGGGAAAATTTTATTTTTCTTGCTATAGTGGACCCTAGTCTCAAGCGTTAGGCCTCTTAAGCAGATTAAGGGAAAAATGCGACACAAATGAGCTTGTGGTCCAGTGGCAATATGGCGTCACTAGGAGAGCTACAAGGTGCTGTGAAGAGGTCTAAGGTTCGAGTAGTGGTAAGGTCTTTTTGGAGTGTTTATTTTACTTAGTGGACGGCCAGAGTTGTGTGGAATTTAGACTCTTTTGTTGAAGTGTTTGAATTGGTCTTGTGAGCTGATAAAGGAGGGAATTTCGGATGAGATAAGGGAGATATCATGGAGAAAAATTAGGAGATGAGAGGTGGGAAGAGTTGGTGTTGAATTGGACTGTGGGGGAAGGTAGGATTCAGCTATTGGCTATAAAAGGAGGTGTCGAATTCCTTTGAGAGGTTCCTTGGGTTCCATTACATTTCTTTTTCTCCCCCTTAGCCGAATTCTTCCATTTGTCAGAAAAAAAACCCCATCATTTCTTTGCCGAAATTTTAGTTTTCTCTCTAGTCGAGTTCCCCATACCTTCTCTTCTTAAATTCTTTCTCTTGTTCACCTTTAGTTCTAGCCGGTCACTTCTCCTCTTCTTCTCCCTATTGGTGACGAATTGTCTCTATCACCATACTAATCTCAAAAGCCGAATTTAGGCCGCAGGATTGAAAGTGGATTTGGTAAGAATTCGGTTAACCTCTCTTGTACGTTTTGCTAAAAGTCGAAAGGCTATCTAACTGACCTGTCTTTAACTCTGTGGTAACAAGGATAAGGTTCAAAGATCGCAAGCGTGGTAAGATCATTAGCAAGGGTAAGTGTACTCAACTCGATGGTGGATTAAGTGAATGGCCAAATATGTGTATGGCTTATAGGGGTGACTTATGTGAAAAATGAGTCACTCGATTTTGATGATATATGTTTGGGTGCAAATCTAGGGATATTCGTGAATAGTAGCTAAGGAAGGGCTACTAGAACGTGTGGCACATGGTAAGGTTACGGTGAGGTATCAGTTTTTTATAAAGCGTGTATTAAGCCAAGATTAATCGTTAAGTGGTGACTATTGTAGGTCGTGATTAAGGGGTTTACAGCACTTGTTGTAACCAGGTGTGTACAAACACTATGCACACACGAAATCAGCAATGTCGAAAAGCCGAAAGTGGCTAAATGGGCCCAGTGGGCCCTGAGGCTAAGTTTGATGAAATGAATTAATTTGATTATATAAATTGGGTTAGGCATGCATGTTACATGATCTAGAATTGTTTTGGGCCTAATAGGCCATATGGATGAGATTTGGGCCTAATAGGCCGTAAGGATGTGAGTTGGGCTTGATGGGCTTTATGGGGACGTAGAAAAGTATGCTAGGGTTTAATAGACTTTAGGCCTAGTTCTGAACAACTCTTAAACCGCATAAGACTTATTTTAATAATTAAACATGTTCGTGGACAAGTCACTGGGTTAGAGTGTGGCAACGGACATATGCATGTTTAGGATTGAATCTAGGGAGAGCTTGGTACTTAAGCAGTCCTAGTGGCCCACCTCCTCTTATTTGGAATCCTACCTGGTGCATAGTGTTTGTTCACTTTAGCCACAAGAACTTGTTAATGGGCCAAAGTTCATAACTAAAACCCAAGAGGGACCAAATACCCCTAGATTTGTAAAATTACTAAAATACCAATGATTTGGAAATAACCAAAATACCATTAGTTTGAAAAAAATTACCAAAACATCCTTAGATTTGTAAAATCACTAAAATAGCCCCAAATTGTGAAATTACCATAATACCCTTGGTTTGCAGAATTACCAAAATATCCCTGATTTACAAAATTTCTAAAGTACCTCTGTTTTGCAAAATTATCTAAATATCCCTGTATAGTAGATTTATGAAAATACCCTTGGGTTGTGAAATGACAAAAATACCCTTATGTGATGAGTATGAGTTTTGTGGATGTTACTCATGTGCATGTTGCATTCATATGATATTCTGATTAGGATGCATATGGGTGGGAATTATGTTACGGAGGAAGATTTGAGGATCGCATAGTCGCTTGACGACCATGGATCCACCGGTGGCTTTAAGCCCATTATATGATTAGCAGTTTTGTTGCAACATTGAGTAGTGCCGCTGTGAGTGCTACCTTTGGTGTGTAGAGGATAGGTGGGTCGATTTAGAAATCCTCACAGATGTGTAGGGTTGGAAGGGAAATGGTGTGTAGCAGATGGATTTTTGGGGAGTTGCATTACCTTGTTTTGCATATGATATGATATGATATGATATAAAGTCATTGTGGGCCAAGGCCCAAGACCACCAGTTTTGATAGGGCTCAGGCCAATGTGATAATTATATATATTGAATTGAATGCCAAGGGTTGTACACACTGAGTTTCGAAACTCACACCCTTTATTTAATGTTTCAGGTGATCCTTAGTAAATGGCTCGACGTAGGAGAGGACTCGAAGATGGCCACACTACAAGATGTTTAAATTTTTATTTTTTTGTTTCAAAAGACATGGTTTAATTGCTTTATTTTCGTTGGATGTAATAAGGCCTTATACTCCGATTTGACATTAGATTTTGAGTTTTGTTATTATTGTTTCAACTATTTACTTAGTTATTAAACCTGAGTAAATTTCTTACGATTAAACTTGGTTTTCCAAGTACTTAAAATTATAAAATGGTTTTCTTTCATTACATAACAAGACTCAAGGATTTTGAGCTTTTGGGCCTTAAATTTTTAATTAGCAAAATCGTTTGAATTATGCCTTTGATGTAACACGCCGGATTCGGGCCTAACTTCTATGCCGGGTTTGGGGTGTTACAATGGGTCTACATCAGAAATCACATGGCTTGGGCTATCGACCACGGGCATATCACACGGCCGTGTGTGGTGAGCAGAATCGACCACGCCCGAAGGAGTCCACCATGGGCGTGTCACACGGGTATGTCCCTGCCAAAACTAGGATGAATTCTATTCGGAATAGGATACTTGTGGGCTAAGTAAGGCATCTCAAAGCCTATATAAACACCCTAGGGGGCAACCTAAGAGGGGAGGCTGAATAGACGCCGAGTAGAAGGCAGAAAATACTCGAAGACAGCCGTCGGGAACAGCTTAGGAGAAGGATCTCCATCAAGACTGAAGATCTCCCATCAAGTTCTTTAGAAATTTTTAGGTTTTGTTATGTTTTGTTGTTTTCCCTATTTTTAGATGTTTCCCTTTTTCAGTATGAACTAAATCCCTTAAATACCTAAGGGGATTAAACCTAAGACGAATCTTATTATTATTTGATTTATAAGAAAAATACTTGTTCTTATTCTTAATTGTGAGTTCTTACTCTTGTTTTGATAATTCAAGTTATTGATTCAAAGTCGAATGTGCTTATTCAGTGGAGAAAAAGTCCCTGTTTAAGATAAGATCAACACAATTAAGCAGAGTTGATTGCAACCCTAGAAATAGGGCGATGAAAATCTGCCGGATTAGAGTCAAATCTAATAAGAGGATACATAGATCGAGTTAATGCGACAATAAAGGTTTTAATTAGAAAAAGATTTCAATTTATCAACCTAGAGTCAGTTGTTTTTAGTCTTGAAAGAGATATTAACATAAATTAGGGATTTCTATGGACTAAGTCAAGTGAATAAATCATATGAATCAAAAGTAATAAGTGAAGTCAAGGTGGATTCTTCCTTAGGTATTGCCTATCTCATATAAGTTGTCCAAAAGTATTTTCCCAATTCACTCTCTGTCACGTTCATAATCATTTAGTTAGTTAAATTAGTCAGTTAGATTTAGATTAAAAAGTAAATCCTCTTAATTACTAGGCTAGATAATAAAAAGATAGTTATTACTAGTAATTTTAGTCTCTGAGGATACGATATTCCGGACTCATCACAACTATACTACTGTTTGATAGGTGTGCTTGCCTTTGTCAAAATAATAGTTAGTTTCGAGCCCATTAAGCTTTTGGCGCTGTTGTCGGGGACTAAGATATTGGGAAAACTAAATTTTTATTACTTTAGCCATTTTATTTATTTGCAATTTATTTTTATTTTATTTTAACTTTGCTAATTATTTTTTATTTGCTTCTGGCAGGTAATTTTATTTTATGACTAGAAGAAACCCGTCAGGGGCCTTGATGTTTGACAGTGAGATCGAACATACCACTCGCAGAAATCGAAGGGAAATAAGGCAAAGCTTACAATACATAGAAAAAGAGCAAGAAGACGAAACCAATACTACCGAAAAGATGCTGATAATAATCCGCTACCTCCTGTGGTTGCCGCAAACCCGGTGAATTAAAATCGTGCTCCTTGTACTATGTATGATTCTGCTAAACCTAATTTAACAGGAACTAAATCAAGTAGTATTAGACTTGCTATTGCTACAAATAATTTTGAACTGAAACCTAACACTATACAGATGATTCAACAGTTTGTTCAGTTTGATGGTTTGCAGGATGAGGATCCAAACAATCACTTGGTAAATTTTCTGGAATTATGCAATACTTTTAAGATTAATGGCGTTTCTGATGATGCCATTCACCTTTGGTTGTTTCCCTTTTCGATGAGGAACAAAGCTAAACAATGTTTAACTCGTTACCATGAGGATCAATCACTACATGGGACCAAATGACCGAAAAATTTTTACTTAAATATTTTTCGCTGGATAAAACGGGTAAGTTGAGGAATGATATTTCTTCTTTTGTGTAGATGGATCTAGAAACACTCTACGATGCATGGGAGAGATATAAAGATCTACTAAGGAGATGCCCTCACCATGGGTTACCGTTGTGGCTACAGGTTCAAACCTTTTATAATGGTGTGAACCCCTCAACTAGGCAGTTGATTGATTCAGCCACCGGTGGAACCCTAAATAACAAGACCCCTAAAGCGGCTTATCAATTTATAGAGGAGATGTCACTGAATAACTATCAGTGGCAAGTTATGAGGACAAAGCCAACAAAAGCCGCTAGTGTTTTCAACCTCGATGCAGTGACCATGCTATCAAACTAGGTAAAACTGTTAAATAAAAAGATTGATGGTTTGTGTGGTTCTTCGCAGGTACATCCAGTAATGCAGTGCGATGCAAATGGAGGAGGGACAAACAATACAGAATACTCACCCTACAACCCTGGCATAGAAAGCGAACAGATGAACTCTATGGGTAACAATTCCAGACCTCAAAATAACCCTTATAGTAACACTTACAATCCAGGTTGGAGGAACCACCCAAATTTCTCATGGGGTGGCCAAGGAAATCAGAGACAACAGCCCCCTCCAAGCTTTCAACAGCAACCCTACCCACAAGAGAAAAAGCTAAACCTTGAGGAGATGCTAACAAAATTTATCGCAGTGTCAGAAACCCGTTTCCAAAACACTGAAACAGCACTCAAAAATCAGTAAGTATTGATTCAAGGGCTCGAGAACCACTTAGAACAACTTGCTAAGCTCATAGAATGACCACAAGGCAGCTTGCCAAGCAACACTAAAACTAACCCAAAGGAGCAAATTCATGCCATTACCGCTCACGATAGTAAAGGGTTAGATGAACCAAAATTGAGGCAAGTGAATGTTTTAGAGGAAGGTAGGGTTAAGGTAAGCCATGATAAACCAAAATGAGTAAGTACAGAATACCAACCTCGTGTGCCATATCCCAATGTGACAAAGATAGACTACACAGATGAACAATTCGGTAAATTTCTTAAACTCTTAAAAAAATTACATAAGCTCTTTCGCAGATGCCCAATTTGAAAAAGTTTTTAAAAGAGCTTTTGACAAACAAACGGAAGTTAGACAAGGCATCGCATGTAGAGCTAAATGCAGTGTGCTCAGCAATCTTACAAAATAGACTACCACAAAAGTTAAAAGATCTAGGGAGTTTTACGATTCCTTGCTTAATTGGTAGTTTATCTGTTAATAATGCTTTAGCAGATTTAGGGGCAAGCATAAATGTTATGCCTTATAAAATGTTTAAACAGCTAGGTATAGGGAAACCCAAACAAACTAGGATGAGCATTCAATTGGCTGATAAAACTATTAGAGTACCTAAGGGTATAATCGAAGATGTACTAGTGAAAATTGATAAATTCATATTCCCAGTAGACTTCGTTGTTTTAGACATGGATGAGGACAATAATGTTCCTATAATTTTAGGAAAACCCTTTTTAGCAACTGCTAAAACTAAAATTGATGTTGGTTCAGGTGAACTCACACTTCGTGTAGGTGACAAAACGATCACTCTTCAGGCTCTTAACTCGGATAGGACATCGAGTAATAAAGGTGAGAACATAAATTCTATTAATAACCATTCGTTTCAACCTTCTTTTCAGGAAGCACCACGAAATTACCCAACTGAGCTATATCCTAGACCTCGGGCCAACAAAGAAATAACTCACGAGGAGCGAAGGCTTCAGATCGATGAACTAGACAAATAGAAAACACATGTCAATGAGAAACCAAGAAAACACGATGAACCAAAGCGACTCCATGCCAAGCTTAATGATGGTCCAAACCTATTTAAGATCGGAGATCAGGTATTGCTGGATAAAACATACCCTCGAATCGCCACTTCAGACCTTAATAAAAATGAAGAGATCCCTTTTAAGGTACTCAATGTCTTCCCATACGGAACAAGCGAGGTAACTAATCCTAAGTTTGGCACTTTACACTACTCAACTTAAACTGAATATTAATAATAAAACTGTTAGCAGGAGAGAGGAGTTTCAACTCCTCAAACCACTATGATTATGTGAATGAAAGGTAAGTCTAGCTTAAGACTATAAACGAGCGCTTCTCGGGAGGCAACCCGAGCACTAACTTCACTAATATCATATTTTCAATTTTTAGCACCTAACTAAAAACTAACCAAATTAATGAAGCGCAGGTTTCCCTACCACACGGGCATGGCCATGGCTGTGTGGACACCACGAATAAGCACATCGACGTGGCAAAAACCATTTGAACCAAGGACAAAAAATATCCCCAAACCACAGACGGCAATTCAAAACCACAGCCGCGGTCGACACTGAGAAAGTAACACGGGTGTGCGACATGCCCGTGTCCTGAGGCCGTAGTCGACACTGATTAATCAACATGGGCATGGAAACCTCTACACAGGCGTGGGAGAAACGAACGAAACACCACATGGTCGAGCAATACGACCGTGTGACCTAACACACCCATAGCACACGGGCGTGGGCAGTAACCAGGTCCCTGATTCCTATTTAAAACCCCCATTCTTTTCACTTTCTCCCCAAAGTCTTCTTCAACCAAACCCTAACCACCACACCCCTTTCTTTTTCTATTATCTTTCTGCTTTCATTTTCCTTTCCCCTTTTCCCCTCATTCTTCCTTTACACCACCATTCCCATGTCGAAGAAACAAAAGGACCCTAGCACAGTCTCCCCGTGCGAGACTGGTCTACATAAGTTCAAAGGGTTATTAAGGAACAGCCACACCTCCACCGGAGTATCCACCTCCGTGTTCATCTATGCCTAACTTACCGTTTCTTTTCCTTGACTCCATCCAAGATTCAAGAAGTTCACTTCTCTCCCTATCTTATGATTCTATATATTGTAGATATCTATCTTTGTACATTGAGGACAATTTACATCTTAAGTGTGGGGAGGTGTCAACAATACTGAATTATACCTTGTTCTTAAGTAACTTTCTCATATTTACTATTAGAATGAAACTTCTATTGATTTATAATTTTCATTGATATGTTTTGGATTAAGTCATAGATAATTGTGCATTGATAGTTTAAACTGTAAAACATTAGAGAATCAAGCATGATAAGTCTATTTTCAGAATTAAAAATTTATTAGGTTGTTTCCCTAATCTTAGATATTACTTTGAAGTTTGAAATTTACAAGGTTGACATCAAAAACCATAATTTCTGTGAGATTTTGAGCCTTTTAGAGCATATATTTTTCGTGCTCACTTTATTAATTATGAGTGTGTCAACATTGATTTGTTATTCTAGAACATGCTTCGATTATACATGTTGAGACCACATTTTTTATTTGATATACTAAGATGATAAAGGCACCTAGGATCTAACTCACTTATCCCAAAAAGCCTACCTCCATAATTAACCCCTAGTAAACCCATTTTTAGCCTAATAAACCATTTCTTGACTCACCTATTAATATTAACCCAAAACCAATTTTTTTTACTTCCCATAAACTTTTGACATCCTTTTTGTTGAGATTTGATTTGAGCAGTTGCCTAACTATGTTCTTTATTTTAGTTGTTAAAGTTATTTCTTATTAATTTTTCTTATTCTTAAAAACAATTTGAAAGTATATTCATTATTAGCTCCATGTTTTATGAGCTTAAACAGTTAAATTCACATCAATAGGAGAACCTCGTGTTATTATGTAATTATTCATTATTAGTTCATTGTTTCTTGTTAGGTAATTTGTCAATTCAGTCTCGATTCTAACCTCTTAATTCAGCCTAATTCCCTATCTTTAACCCAAGCCCCATTACAACCCTTTAAGACCTTTTGATTTGTGTATCATCTCATTTTATAGTGGTGGAGATTTGATTTTCATGCAAGCCTATGGGATTAACTTTTCATGCTTGACATTTTGAGTGCTTAATTTGAACCTTAAACACCTTGAGTGATTTGAGTGAATCTTTAGTGAAGACGTCAATTCTCATCTGTTTTGAATCAGAGGTAATTATTTAGGTAAGGGGAAACACCTATGTTTTCATCCTATAAAAATTTATGACTTAGATTGTTTGAATCTTTATGACTCTTTCGGTTCAATTATCAATGTATGAATTATTTATGAATTATGATGAAACATTATTGATAAGAATTATAAATTGAGGAAGTTAATTTTAATGGTGAGTTGAGGATTTTGCTTGAGGACAAGCAAAGGCTTAAGTGTGGGGATATTTGATAAACCATAATTTACACATATTTTAACCCCATGCTTGGCTTAATTTTGGATGATTTTCCATTTAATTTGATGAATTTGATGCTCCTAATCTCTTAATTTCATGTTACATACTCAGGAGAGCTTAGGGAGTCGAAAAGAATGAGAAACGGGCCAAAAAGGGATAAAATGGGCCTACATTAGAAATCACATGGCCTAGACTATCGACCACGGACAGATCACACAGCTGTGTACGGTGAGTAGAATCGACCACGGCCGAAGGAGTCCACCACGGGCGTGTCACATGGGCGTGTCCCTGCCGAAACTAGGATGAATTCTATTCGGAATAGGATACTTGTAGGCTAAATATGGCATCTCAAAGCCTATATAAACACCCTAGGGGGAAACCTAAAATGGGAAGTTGAATAACGCCTAGTAGAAGGCTGAAAATACTCGAAGACAACCATCAGGAGCAGCTTAGGAGAAGGATCTCCATCAAGATTGAAGATCTCCCATCAAGTTCTTTAGAAATTTTGGGGTTTTCTTATGTTTTGTTGTTTTCCCTATTTTAAGATGTTTCCCTCTATCAGTATGAACTAAATCCCTTAAATACCTAAGAGGATGAAACCTAAGACGAATCTTATTATTATTTGATTTATAAGATAAATACTTGTTCTTATTCTTGATTGTGAGTTCTTATTCTTGTTTTGATAATTCATGTTATTGATTCAAAGTCGAATGTGCTTATTCAGTGGAGCAAAAGTCACTATTTAAGAGAAAATCAACACAATTAAGCGGAGTTGATTGCAACCCTAGAAATAGGGCGACGAAAACCTGTCGGATTAGAGTCAAATCTAATAATGGCATCCATAGATCGAGATAATGTGACAATAGGGGTTTTAATTAGAAAGAGATTTCAATTAATCAACCTAGAGTCAGTTGTTCTTTAGTCTTGAAAAAGATATTAACATAAATCAGGGATTTCTACGGATTAAGTCAAGCAAATAAATCATATGAATCAAAAGTAATAAGTGAATTCTAGGTGGATTCTTCCTTAGGTATTGCCTATCTTATATAAGTTGTCCAAAAGTATTTTCCCAATTCACTCTCTGTCACGTTCATAATCATTTAGTTAGTTAAATTAGTCAGTTAGATTTAGATTAAAAAATAAATTCCCTTAATTACTAGGCTAGATAATAAAAAGATAGTTATTACTAGTAATTTTAGTCCTTGAGGATACGATATTTCAGACTCATCACAACTATACTACTGTTCAATAGGTCCACTTGCCTTTGTCGAAATAATAGTTAGTTTCGAGCCCATCAATGACACACACACTTAACTAATCAGAGCATATAACTTACTCACTCATTCACATTTACTATTTGCCACACATAATTATCACACATTCACTCATCCACCCAAACAAGCATGCACATCTATGTAATGCTTCATCATAGACTTATAACATAACAAATATTGGCCACATCAAATGGCCTTATACAACAATGACCTTCAATTAGCATAGGCCAATATTCTAGGCCAACTCATAATAACATGTACACAAATGACCAAGTCCCTATACATGCCATAGACTTCAAAATCTAGAATAAAAATCATCAATACCAATCCGTAGCTTTCTTAGTGTGATAGAATCTCCGAAGACCTCCAACTCGAGCTATCATCTATGACACTATAGGAAAAAAGAAAGGAAGGGAGTAAGCATTATAGCTTAGTAAGTAGGTATGTAAATAATAAGTGATTTATTAACAGGCTTTTATAAATCTTCACAATATGTTCTGAAGATAATACAATCATAATTGCACATAGTTCCACTATTTATTCATGTTTATCTCAAGTTGTCTACTTGAATCATAGTCACTAAATTATTTATATCTTCAGTTGCAAAACTCCAAATTAAGTTTTGAAATTTTTCCCTAAAACTACACTCACGTATCGTCTTACCATAAAATTTTCAGATTTTTTGGTTTATCCAATAATTACATTTTATTCTTTAAATTCATCCTTGTTCCGCTGTCTGACTGTTCCGACCCCTCTTCACTAAAAATTAGTTATCTCCTTGTATGGAATTCACATGATGTTCCTATTTATTTCTTTTGAAAATATACTCATTAAGAAGTTTATGAATATAAATTATAACCCATAATTATTTTTATAAAATTTTTAGTTGTTTTCCAAAGTTGGAACAGGGGATTCCAAAATCATTCTGACCCTGTCTCACAAAATTTCAAATATCTCAGAATATAAAATTCTTTCGCTTACACCATTTCATTTATGCAAAAATATACTAAACAATATTTAATTTCATATCTTATTCAACTTCTAATTCAATTTCCACCATTTTTGGTGATTTTTCAAAGACACATAACTACTGCTGTCCCAAAACTATTTTATTGCAAATTTTACTCTTTCACAATTTCTTTGTATTAACTTTCATAGTAACACTTACCCCATCTCAAACTTACCAAAGTTCGATCACCTATCGAGCAAATTGCTCATAAATTTACATGCACATACTTGCACTTATTCATCACTAAGTCATATTCATTTATACTTAGTCATTTCCCGTTGAACGCATCGAAATAATAACGGATACACAGAAATTTGCACATAAGTGCCACACTTCTAGCTAAAGATACTTCATATCACACTTTTCACATACGCTCGGTCTCGAGCTAATCATATTCATGGGTCTACTCACGCAAGTTGTCGGTCATACATAACTACTCAGTGCTTCCCACACAAACTATCAGGTATTAGCAACACATGTCAGATTACCCAGCCACTGGTAGAACTTATAAGACCAGCACCCGTTTCACTTAGTCACCATCTCGGGTCTGCTCACACAAGCTGTCGGTCATGACGAAACTACATGGTGCTACTTACACAAGATGTCTAGTATCCGTAACACATGTCGGATAACTCAGCCACCAGTAGAACATACGAACCGGCACCCGGATCTCTTATTTCACTTAGATTTCACATAGGTTTCTAGAGAACATGTCACTCGTATACATTTTTATTCCTAAGCTTCAACCGAAAAATTTCTCACATTTCGATACTTTGTCAATTTCATTCAATATTCACCCACATTTCACAAAATATATCAAAATATGAAAGTGTAAGCAAAAACGATGCATTATTTACATACAAACTTACCTTGGTAGCACAACCGGTGAAAAGGACTTATTCGTCGTATTTTTTATTTTCCTCTGTTCTAAGTCTGAACCTCATTTTCTTTGATCTATAATATCACATTTAGTCTATTTATTAGTCACATTATTCAATGTGATCCAAAATATCATACTATGGTAAAATTACGTTTATGCCCCTAAAGTTTCATATATTTACACTTTTGCCTCTAGGCTCGTAAAATGATTTTCATTCAATTTCTTTGTATTTTAAGCCTGGCCAAACCATTTTCATAACTACAACAGCCCACAATTTCCACTAATTCACACTATTATGACAAATTTTATAACTTTTCCAAATTTGTCCTTTTTAGTATCTTTACCGAAAATCACTTAGTAAAAGTCGTTTCTCTAACCATAAACATGCATAATCTACCTTTAAACATCAAAATACACACAAATTCATCATGGTTCAAAACCCTAGACTTTAACCATATCTCAAAATAGTGGTAGAAATAAATAGGTCTTGTTACGAGGATTTCAAAAATGTAAAATCATAAAACAAACGGGGCTAGAACGAACTTACAATCGAGTGTGGAAGCTTGAAAAACCCTAGCCATGGCTTCCCCTTGTGAAATTCAGACATGGGGTTGAAGATCGACAAAAATTGGCTTTTAATTTTGTTTATTTAATCATTTAATCACTAAATGACCAAAATGCCCCTAATTTAAAAATATTTTATTTCAACTATTTCATGTCCATTTTTTTCTAACGAATTAACCAATGGTCTAACTACAATTTAAGGACCTCCAATTTAAAATTTCATAACAATTGGACACCTCTAACATGTAGAACTCAAGTTTTGCACTTTTTACAATTTAGTCCTTTAGACTAAATTGAGTGCCCAAACGTCGAAATTTTCTAACGAAATTTTCATGAAATCATTCCGTGAAATTGTATACCATAAAAATATAATAAAAAAATTTTTCCTCGTTGGATTTGTGGTTCCAAAACTACTGTTTCGACTAGGCCCAAGTTCAGGCTGTTACACAAATCAAGGAAGCTTGGCGTACACTTTTATAATAAGGGGTAAATTCTCTTTTCAAGACAAAACAATACAGCTACGAGGTAAAAGTAAAAGTTAATTACAAAAGGTATGTATACTCCATCCGCCAAATAGCCATATATGATGAAAAAAATAGACAAGTAGCTCACTCACAGACATAGCTCTGGCGTAGTCCCCTTTTACTAATCTTCTTCTACTATTCAAACATCTGAGAAAGAAAAGTAACAAAGAAAGTTCAATTGAACTTAGTAAGTTCCAAATGGACACAAAATGATTATCAGGTTAATGATAATCAACCCAAAAATAGAGACAATTTCGAAACTCAGTCTTACAAACACATTACGCTAAGTTGCCAGTACAGTTCTCTAGTAACAACACTTCACCAATATAACACACATAGTATCCCCGATAGACACATACTGCCATTTCGTACATAATTTTGTAAATCATGTATGTTTACCCATAACCACACCTTGTACCAGCCTCAGACCCATATTCTAGAAATTAGAATTGCATATCAGCCATAATCATATTTATATTCATATTCCTTGTTAAATTGAACATTCGTTCTCCCGCAAGGTCGGGCCGTGATCTGTTAGTCTGATTTGCAATAAAGCTTCCCTATCAGAGGTATCACAATTAAAGCTTATTTCCACATTTTCACATGTCACAAAATTCTGGTACTAGGCTCGCACATAAGGTGGGTATTTTCACCTCGACCATGGCCATGCACACACATACAACACTGGTTTTTTGCATACACGCCAATTCACAACACATCGACCCATCTTCAGTAGAGAAATTTACCTTACACAACCTACATATCATAGCATTTTAATAACACAAAGAAAGTAAGAAGGAACTCACCAGAAAACTTCAGAACAGAATCTACTCTACTTTCCTCATCTTCTCTAGTGAAGATAACTTAAAACTTTCCAGAGACTTAGGAAAGAACTTAGAGAAAAACAAAGGTGAAACATGTCGATTATCGACATCCTTATATAGCACAGACAGTGGGGACAAGGCTTAGTGGAAGGGTCAAAAAATCCCACTTTATTCCTGTAACTTGAGAATAGGCTTGCTTAATCATCTAGCAAACATAGCCACTATGCTAATCAGCTTAATGGGTAGTAAATGTTGCTTGTACACTAAAACAATCCAACTAAACCAACTACCTAAACACATCAAATTCTCATATACAACACTCTAGTTCAATTTCAACTAGGCATCAACTAGATTCTAACGATGCTCACCGGGCCATCATTTCCTCGCTAAAGTACCAAAAATAATTCAATCACTCTGCGAACTAAAAATTTCGCCCAAAGTATCATGGTTGGCGGATTGTCTCAAAAAAAGAACCTGTTGAACCCTTAGAGTTATCAAAATGGTGAATTCCAAGAAGCGATCCTCACAAAAGAATCCTCACAACATGCCACCCAAACATTTAATGGACTAGTCACTAGTCTAATATTTTGACTACCCTTGGCTTATATGACTATAAACCAATCAATAGTTATATGGTCTACGCTGGGCAGGCTGTTATAAACTAGGGAACTAGTTGCTTGATTTTGATACTGGTAGATTTTATTTTGACTGATAAATTTGTTGAATATTTTTAAATCACACGTAAAAAGTATAAGACTACCAAAACCCAAGAGTCAGTGATAGATTACGATACCTCTCTGTTTAAACAAAAAGATGTTGAAAATACTTTTTAAAGTTACAAGGAAAACATTTTGTAACACCCCAAACCTGGCCTAGACGTTACGACCGAATCTGACATTTCACATGGAAGTGTTGTTCAAAATCAAGGATTGTTGATACAGAACCGTTTTTAAGTTAAAACCCATTTGGTTTTTATTGCCTGGAAAAAAACATTTGGTAAGTTAACTTATTAAGTTTGAAAAATCACTTATTAAAACGATTGCCATGTTGGTTACCGTTGCTACTTTAATTAAACCAACTTGAAGTTTGAAAAATTGTGTGATTGTCTTTAAAACAGTTATTATTTGGGAAAACTTGTTTGTATAAGTTTGGCAGTTCAAATAAGAAATCAAAAACCCAATCAAAAAGGAATTAAATCCACTAAAGGCCTGATTACATAATCAAAAACCTAATATAAAATTTAAATAACTAAGTCTAAAACAAAATATTAATGAACATGTGGCCACCTCCGAATCCCTCGCGGCTCTAAATCGTCTAAGGCTGTGGATTAACTATACAGTTAAAAGAAAGGGTGAGTTTATGATACTCAGTGTGTAATCCCCTATCGTTTAGTCAGTAATATATGCGGTAACAGTCTGGGCTTGAGCCCTATTCAATAACAGAACAACATGGGCCTTAGCCCATTACAGTAAAAATGCGGGCCTAAGCCCAATATAGTATCAGTATGGTGCAAATATGCAGCACACCACCCATACCAACCAACACACCATGTGGGGATAAAATCGACCCACCCAGCCAACACACCAATATTTGCAGCATAGCTGCCAGTAATAATAACGCAGTAGAGCTACTAGTAACAATATATGTGGCGAAGCCACCGAGCGCGATGATTGTGGCGAGCCACCGAAAGAATGAATGAATGGTAGAGCCACCAAGATGCAAGACTTCCTCCATCTCAGAATCCCAACCCCGTGCAGTATATCATGTCATAATGGTTTTGTGGATGCAAAATGTCCTACTCAGTACAGTCCAACAAATAATATACATTCATCAGTCAACCTACCTCTAGGGGTAAAATGATCATTTCCATACATTAGGGGTAAAATAGTAAATTTTCCATTTAGGGGTATTTTGGTCATTTTACCTACTTTGGGGTCTTGGTGCAGTTAACAACCTTTTCGAAGGTCTACAGTCGCCTCGGGTGACACAGATAACATATATGGTCAAAACGGTGTAAATGGGCCCAAAGCCCAATATTCGGCCCAAGTGGGCCCACACGATCGTGTGGCCCATCTAGCCCAAATTCAGTCACGGCTATGTGAACTATGTGGCCCAATCCAGTATCTACCACTTTTCATGGATTTTATCCGTGTAGGGACCACGAGCACATTGGGCCCACATGGGCCATTTTAGCCCAACGAGCCCATAATGGCCCAAGAGCACGAGAGCACTCGTGGTGGCCTCTACAGTTTATCGCCCATGATTTGTGGCTCGGTTTACCACACGAGCGATTGCACGCTCGTGAGGCCTCAAATGCCAAAGTTTTAACTTTTTAGCTTTTTGGCTTTTGCTGACTCACAGAAGCGATAGTGTGATTACACACCTGTTTACGAAATTACTCCAAATTCCATGAGTACCCAACCTAGATTCAAACGAGATCCAATGTTAGTCCTTTTCATCGTTAGGGCAAAGCACGCTTTTATTGAAGCTTAATCTGAAACACCCTTCTTACCTTGTTTGAATGAGGGTGACGTTAGTTCCTTTACGATCGCTATTTATAAACGATTACGCGCCCTTGTTGATTTCTTAAAATACAATCAAAATCTGTTTAGTGAATGATAGGGCATATTCGGCCTAACCCCAAAAAACATAAGGTAACGCTTTTACCTTAACTGAACGTTGAGAATAAAGGTGTGACTCCTCAAAGACCGTTCACACTCCACCACTCCTTGAGGAAGACCCGAGAATCCCAAATAGTAAAGTACAAGATAGAGGAAATAATAATCGGTTAGTAAAGGGGTATTCATTTTTGGAGAAAGAAAAGAAAGGCATAGGTGTATTCGGTTTTAAAAAGGAAAGTAGAGGATAGATTTAATCCAAAGGTGAGGAGTATGAACACTTATCGATAGTCAGAATCGTTGCAGTAGATCGACGCAGAGAGGGATTAACAACAGTGATATTCAGCCAAACTAGAATAGAAGACGAATAGAAGTTAAGGGGTAAAAGGGAAGGTTCGGCTATGAGAGAAATAGGATAGCAAAGAAGAAGAGAAAAATGATACAAATAGTTAGAAGGGAATGACATGAGTGGTCAGTTTCGTAGCACGAGGAAAACTAGAGAGAACCCGAAATGCAAAAAGTTAAAACCTTGAATTATCAGCAAGGAAATTTAGCAACTCTCCTATCAACACTCCAAAAGCCGAAACCAAGAAATGACTATAGTTGAAATTGCTCCCTATTTCCCCCTAGCCGAATTTGAATAGAACCTTAGAGTCCCAATCGGCCACAACACCCGACCAACCTTCCATTTCGAAATTCCTTGATTTTCTCCCCAATCTCCTCATTGACTTGCTCCACAAACCCCTCCATGACCAGTTCAAACTGCTCTCAACAGTGTTTCAGTCCAATTCTTCTATCTACACAGCTCAAGCAGCAAAATAAACACTCCATTGCACAACCCAAGACTTGAACCTCAGACCTCTTAGTGACACCACACGCCACCTTACCACTACACCATAGACTCTTTTTGTGTCATAAAACAAGCATTATTACTAATCAGGCCTAAGTTCTAGTGTCTAGGTTTATTTAAGAGAAAAATTAAAATTCTACAAAAGTCAATACTTGAACCCAGGCTTCTCGTACACCCCCATACACACCCAAATCACTTAGCTATTAAAGCAAACAACCTTTTTGTGTCAGAACATGCAAAATTAAAGACCCTATATTTTTAGGGCGTTACAAGTCTACCCCCTAAGAGAAATTTCGGCCTCAAAATTTACCTGGTCAGAATAGGTGAGGGTATTGTTGCCGCATCGCCTCCTCAGGTTCCCACGTGGCTTTCTCGATACCGTGATTTCACCAAAGCACTTTAACAAATGGGATTGATTTCTTCGTTAGTACCTTAACCTCACAGTCCAATATCTGTACTGGTTCTTCCTCGAAGGTCAGATCTGGCCTAACTTCGATCTCCTGGACTGGAAACATGGAAACATGGAAACATGGAAACATGGAAACATTTTAGTATGGAAACATTTTAGTATGGAAACATGGAACACATCGTGAATCCGGTCTAATTCTGGATGCAACTAAAGTTGATAGGCGACTGGTCCCACACATTTTAGTATACGGTAAGGCCCAATGAATCTAGCTTAACCTTTCGCCCAAACCTTAGTATCTTTTTCCATGGATAGACCTTAAGAAATACGAAGTCTCCAACGGAATACTCAATCTGTCTGCTTTTAAGATCTGTGTAAGACTTCTGCCTTTCAGACGCTTCCTTCAACTAGTCTCAAATCAGTTTTACATTTTCTTTGGTATCAGAAACTAACTCTTGCCCCAAAATTTGCCGCTCGCCCAGCTCGGTCGAACAGGTAGGAGTACGACACCTACAACCATACAACGCCTCGTACGGTGCCATTTGAATACTGGACTGATAGCTATTATTATACGCGAACTCTACTAACGGTAGATAGTCTTTCCAGCTGCCTCGAAAATCAATTACACAACTTCTGAACATCTCCTCCAGTATATAAATCACCATTTCTGACTAGCCATCTGTCTGAGGATGAAACGCAGTACTGAAGTCCAACCTTCTACCCAAAGCCTCATGTAACTTCTTCGAGAACCGAGATGTGAATCTAGGATCTTTGTCAGATATGATGGAAACCGGTACCCTATGCAGTCTCACAATCTCAACCACATACAACTCTGCCAGCTTCTGCAATGAGTAATCAGTGCGGACTGGTATAAAATGGGCAGATTTAGTCAACCAGTCTACAATGACCCATACCGAGTCCTTCTTAGTAGGCTTTAAGGGTAGCCCACTCACAAAATCCATAGTTACCCTCTCCCACTTTCAAAAGTGGAATCTTAACTGGCTGCATTAACCCTAAAGGCAGCTGATGTTCAGCCTTAACTTGCTGACATAACTTGCTGACACGTCAAGCACTTACTCACAAAATTAGTAACTTCGCGTTTCAGTCCTGGCCACCAGTATAGCTCACGAAGATCTCGGTATAACTTGTTTCCACCAGGATGCATAGCGTATGGACTACTATGCACCTCTCCTTGTATATGCTGCCTTAGATCAGAATCCCTTGGTACATAGACTCCCCCACGAAAACACAGTACTCCCTCACCATTCAACCCAAAATCCACAGTCTCTCCATTCTCAACTTGTCAGTAAAAAGAAACCAGTGACTCATCCAACAACTATTTCCCCTTAATTTACTCAGTCCACGTCGGTCTCACTTGAAGCTCAGCTAATAAGCTACCGTCATTATACAAACTGAGACGAGCAACCATTACTCTTAAATCAGATACAGCCCTAAGGCTCAGCGCGCTAGCTACCACGCTAGCCTTACCAGGGTGATACTCAATCGAGCAGTCGTAATCCTTAAGCAGCTCTATCCATCTTCGCTGCCTAAGATTCAGCTCCTTCTAAGTGATGAGGTACTTGAGGCTCTTGTGATCTGTGCAGATAATACATTTCTCACCATATAAATAGTGCCTCCAAATTTTCAGTGCAAATACCACCATGGCTAACTCCAAGTCATGTGTAGGGTAATTTGCCTCGTGAGGCTTAAGCTAACAGGATGCATAAGCAACCACCTTACCCTCCTGCATCAGCACACGACCCAAACTAACGTGTGATGCATCACTGTAGACCAGAAATTCCTTCCCAGACTCTGGCTGTATTAAAACAAGGGCCTCAGTCAGAACTTTCTTCAGTTTCTCAAAACTCTCTTGCTGCTTATCAGTCCAATTGAAAAGTATTCCTTTATGCAACAACTTAGTCATGGGCACAGCAATCAAGGAAAACCCCTCAACAAAACGTCAGTAGTACCCTGCTAGACCCAGAAAGCTTTGAATCTTAGATACGGTCTTAGGTGGTTTCCAATCCAGTACGACTTTAATTTTTCGAGGATCAACCCTAATCCACTTGGCAGATACCACGTGACCCAGGAATTTCACTTCTCGTAGCCAGAACTCACATTTGCTGAACTTAGCGTATAGTTGTTTCTCCCTTAAAATCTATAGAACAATTCGAAGATGTGCATCATGTTCATCCTTGGTTCGTGAATACACCAAGATATCGTCTATAAACACTACTACGAACCAATCCAAATAGGGCTGGAACACTCGATTCATTAGATCTATGAAAGCAACTGGTGCATTCGTCAGCCCAAATGGCATCACTAGGAACTTGCAATGACCATAACGAGTCCTAAACGCAGTCTTATACACATAAGCCTCTTTAACCCTCAGCTGATGGTACCCGGAACAGAGATCTATTTTGGAGAAAATCGAACCTTCTCGCAGCTGATCAAAAAGATTGTCAATTTTTGGCAAGGGATACTTATTTTTGATATCAGTTTATTCAATTCTCGATAATCGATACACATGTGCATGGATCCATCCTTCTTCTTCACAAATAAAACTAGTGCTCCCCATAGAGACACACTTGGTCAAATGAATCCTCGGTCCAGCAGCTTTTGAATTTGAGCCTTTAACTCCACCAGCTCCTTCGGTGCTATTCTATAAGGGACGATGGACACCGGAGCTGTTCTAGGCAGGAGGTCAATACCAAACTGAACTTCGCGGTTAATATAGGCTAGAAACACCTCACAACCCTTGTGAACCAATTTTTTGGCACTTAATGCAGAAATCACATTAGACAGGAAGTCCCATCGCTCCCTAATTACCGCCACCTCCTCATCCTCGATAGTCCTCAATACCATATGCTTAGCAGAACAATCCAAACTTGCACGATGTTTCACCAGCCAATCCATACCCAATATAAGGTCTAATTCACCAAACAGCAATTCTATCAAATCCGCCGGAAAGACAACCCCTTGAACCTCTAGGGGCACATTTCTGAACAATTTATCCACTCTTACTTACTGTCGCAGTGGACTTAACACCGTCATTTCATTAACAGTACTCTCACACATGATACACAAGGTGCCAGACACAGTGTATGCAATATATGAATGCGTAGACCCTATATCAATCAGAGCAGTATAAGGTACATTATGAATCAGGAACGTACCGGTTATAACGTCTAAAGCGTCACCATCCTCTCGATGACGAGTAGCATATACCAAAGCTGGCTGCCTCGCTTCAATGTTACAAGTACCTCTGCCTGGTGCTTTACGACCTCGTCCCATACTGTTTCCACCTCTGGCCTGTCCACAGCCTCTCGGTGGCTACTGACCACCTCTCACTGGCTGACATTGACCCTGTCCTGTAGCTTGTATCTGAACAGACCTCTGGAGACAATTTTTAACATAATGATCCATGAATCTGCATCTAAAACACACCCCAATCCTCTTCCAACACTCACCTAGGTGAGATTTCTCACACACCGTGCAAGGTTGCAGTCTAGCAACAGCAACAGGAATTTCAGTCCAAATCAGTCCATCCGATCTGTCGTTTTTTATAGGCCTCCTAGAAGAACCTGAGGGCCCAAAATCCCTCTTATTCCTATCCCTATCATTTTCACGGTTCTGGCACTCAGAGCGCTTCACATCCTTAGCAATTTTTCCCTTTTCTACAAGGGCAGCAAAATCTCGCTCCCTCTGTGGAGCTATCAATACACTTAACTCATCTTGAAGGTCGTCCTCAAAATGCACACAGCGTTCATACTCAGTTGCTACTATCCCACGGGCATAGTGACTCAACCGTAAGAACTCTACCTCATATTCCCCTACTGTCTTATTCCCTTGGGTCAGGCTCAGAAATTCCCTTCTTCAGACATCCATATAACTTGCCCCTACATACTTCCCTTGAAAGGCCGCCTTAAAGAAATCCTATGTCAACCGATCGGCTTGCGTATCCTCTCTTACAATGAGCCACCACTGGTAGGCCTCGTCTCACAGTAAAGACACTGCTTCTTTTAACTTTTGTTCTGTGGTACAGTCGAGGTCGTCCATTATACTTTCAGTGGCTCTGAGATTGACCCTCGGCCCACTGCAATAGTATTAGATACAGAAACCCTCTCTAAATTACGGAGCATAGCTTAGGACAGGGCATCATCCCTAGCCACTCGATCATAAGACCCCGTCTCAGTCACCAGTGAAGTTGGTGCTTCCCTAGCAGGCATGTGGCCCGATGCCGAAGACCCAGCCTGAGCATTTACTCGGCCTCTACCGCGGCCTCGTGTACCCCTTCCACGAGTACCTCTTATGCTCATTTCGATATATGCTTTATCTATTTTAAATGTCTTATGCATTAGATTATAATTTCAGTAATTATTAACAAAATGTGTTATGAAAAACAGTCATCAAGGGTTTGTTTTAGCAGATCAAGATCTCACTACAGTTTTTAGTCTTCTATGGTCTCAGTTCCCTCTATCTAGAGTTTCACAGTATAGTCCTGCTATCCATAGTAGTTTTTCAATATAACGTCTCAGTCTATAATAGTTAATAGTATTAGAGAACTTACAGATTTGACGCCGGAGACTCGGTGTGCCACACATGTAAATCTTCCCAAAACGTTTCAAATCCTTAGAATCCACTTTCAGAAAAAGTTTTCCAAAAACACATTCCATAGCCGAGTTTTGCAACTTGACTCTGATACCACTAAATGTAACACCCGAAACTCGGCCTAGACGTTATGAATGAATCTGACGTGTCACATCAAAGTGTCTTTCAAAATCAAGGCTTGTTGATAGAGAACCATTTTGAAGTTAAAACCCATTTAGTTTTTATTGCCTTGAAAAAACATTTGGTAAGTTAACTTATTAAGTTTGAAAAATCACTTATTAAAATGATTGCCATGTTGGTTACCGTTGGTTCCTTAATTGATTTAAATTTGCGGAAGCTACTCTAATTAAACCAACTTGAATTTTGAAAAAAATATGTGTTTGTCTTTAATATAGTTATTATTTTTGAAAACTTGTTTGTATCAGTTTGGCAGTTCAAATACAAAATTAAAAACCAAATAAAAAAGGAATTAAATCCACAAAAGGCCTTATTACATAATCGAGAACCAAATATAAAATTTAAATAACTAAGTCCAAAACAAAATATTAACGAACGTGTGGCCACCTCAGAATCCCTCGTGGCTCCAAATCGTCTAAGGCTGGGGATTACTTGTATAGTTAAAAGAAAGGGTAAGTTTATTAAACTGAGGGTGGGTTTGGATGTGCGGTGCGTTTACCTACGGTTAGTGTAAAAATACAAGTGGCAGTGAGATTAGATACTGTAGCGATACTGTACCGTGAGACAAAAAGTAAGCTAAACGCACCGCACCGCACTCAATCGCCCATCAAAACCCACCCTTAGTGTATAATCCCCTATCGTTCAGTCAGTAATATATGCGGCAATAGTGTGGGCCTGAGCCCTATTCAGTAACAGTTTAGTGTGGGCCTCAGCCCATTACAGTAACAATTTAGGCCTAAGCCCAATACAGTATTAGTATGGTGCAAATATGCAACCCATCCCAATCCAACCAACACACCACCCGTACCAACCAACACACCATGTGGGGATAAAATCGACCCACCCAGCCAACACACCAATATTGCAGCATAGTTGCCAGTAAAAATAATGCAGTAGAGCTACCAGTAACAGTATATGTGGCGAAGCCACCAGAAACAATGATTGTGGCAGAGCCACCAGTAATAGTGAATGTGGCAGAGCCACTAGCATAGTACTTCCTCCATATCAGAATCCCAACCCCATGTAGTATGTCATGTCATAAAGGTTTCGTGTATGCAAAATGTCCTACTCAGTACAGTCACACAAATGGTATACATTTATCAGTCAACCTACCTCTAGGGGTAAAATGATTATTTCCATACATTAGGGGTATACATTTATCAGTCAACCTACTTCTAGGGGTAAAATGATTATTTCCATACATTAGGGGTAAAATAGTAAATTTACCCTTTAGGGGTATTTTGGTCATTTTACCTACTTTTGAGTCTTGGTACAGTTAACGGCCTTTCTGAAGGTCTACAGTCGGCTCGAGCCACACAGGTAACATATATGGTCAAAATGGTGTAAATGGGTCCAAAGCCCAATATTCGGCCCAAGTGGGCCCACAAGCTCGTGTGGCCCATCTAGCTCAAATTCAGTCACGACTATGCAAACTATGTGGCCCAATCCAATATCTATCATTTTTCATGGATTTTATAGATGTGGGGCCCA
Source organism: Gossypium bickii (assembly GCA_025503065.1). Lineage (NCBI taxonomy): Eukaryota > Viridiplantae > Streptophyta > Magnoliopsida > Malvales > Malvaceae > Gossypium > Gossypium bickii. The sequence continues at coordinate 106,510,281 of CP106710.1, read as the reverse complement.
CGAGCCTATTGGGCCCACATGACCCATTTTAGCCAAACGAGGCCCATAATGGCCCAAGAGCATGAGAGCACTCGTAGTGGCCTCTACAGTTTATCGCCCATGATTTTTGGCTCAGTTTACCACACGAGTGATTGTACACTCGTGAGGCCACAAATGTCGAAGTTTCGGCTTTTCTGCTTTTGCCGACTCACAGAAACGATAGTGTGATTACACACCTATTTACGAAATTGCTCCAAATTCAATGAGCACCTAACCTAGATTCAAATGAGATCCAATGTTAGTCCTTTTCATCGTTAGGGCAAAGCACCCTCTTATTGCCGCTTAATTCGAAACAGCCTTCTTACCTTGTTTAAATGAGGGTGACCTTAGTCCCTCTACTATCACTGTTCAGAAATTATTACATGCCCTTATTGATTTCTTAAAATACAATAAAAATTTGTTTAGTGAATGATAGGGCACATTCGTCCTAACCCCGAAGAACATAAGGTAACGGTTTTACCTTAACTGAACATTGAGAACGAAGGTGTGACTCCTCCAAGACCGTTCATACTCCACCACTCCTTGAGGAAGACCCTGGAATTGCAATGAGTAAAGTACAATAAGGAGGAAATAACAATCAGTTAGTAAAGGGGTATTCGGTTTTGGAGAAAGGAAAGAAGGGCATATGTGTATTCAGTTTTAAAAAGGAAAGCAGAGGATAGATTTAGTCCAAAGGTGAGGAGTATGAACACTTACCAATAGTCAGAATTGTTGCAATAGATTGATGCAGAGAGGGATTAACAACAGTGATATTCGGCCAGACTAGCATAGAAGACGAATAGAAGTTAAGGGGCAAAGGGAAGGTTCGGCTATGACAGAAAGAGGATAGCAAAGAAGAAGAGAAAAATCACACAAACTGTTAGAAGGGAATGACACGAGTGGTCAGTTTCGTAGCACAGGAAAACTAGAGAGAACCCGGAATGCAAAAAGTAAAAACCCCAAATTGTCAGCAAGGAAATTCAACAACTCTCCTATCAACACCCCAAAAGCCGAAACTAAGAAATGACTACTGTCGAAATTGCTCCCTATTTCCACCTAGCCGAATTCCAATAGAGCCTTAGAGCCCCAATCAGCCACAACACCCAACCAACCTCCCATTTCGAAATTCCTTGATTTTTTCCTCAATCTCGTCCTTCACTTACTCCACAAATCCCTCCATGACCAGTTCAAATTCCTCTCAGCAGTATTTCAGTCCAACTCTTCTATCTACACAGCTCAAGCAACAAAATAAACACTCCATTGTGCAACCCAGGACTTGAACCTCAGACCTCTCCGTTACACCACACGCCATGTTGCCACTACACCACAGGCTCTTTTTGTGTCATAAAACAAGCATTATTACTAATAAAGCCTAAGTGCCAGTGTCCAGGTTCATTTAAGGGAAAAACTAAAATTCTGCAAAAGTCAAGACTTGAACCCAGGCTTCTCGCACACCCCCATACACACCCAAATCACTTAGCCATTAAAGCAAACAAGCTTTTTGTGTCAGAACATGCAAAATTAAAGACCCTATATTTTTGAGCCGTTGCACATTTATTCAAGAAAGGGGTTTTGATTTGTTATCGACTTTGTGTGACGAGTTGTTGAAATTGGTTAAGTACCATGGTTGGTAAAATTTTTTCCTTACCCCTAAAAACCCTGTGGTGATTCCTGTGGTACAAGAATTCTATGTTTCATTGAAGTATAGTGAAAATAAAAATTTTCAGAGTGAGGAACTCCATGAGGTAACGGTTAAGGGAAAACAAGTTATAGTCACCCTTGAAGAAATTTGTGAGTATTACAATGCTCCATATCATAAGAACGATATTATACAAACAATTTATTTTAAATTTTATAGAAACTATTAATATGGGCTATGCAATTAATTATCTAATGAAATGTAGGGGCTAACGAAACTGCCAACCAAACACCAATATCCCACTCTCATTTAATCAAGCAATCATGTTTTCAATTGTCAAAATGTGGATTCAATTCATTTGTACTCAGATTTCACCTACCTTGAATGCTTCTATTGTAAATGTTTTTTTGAGATATTTTGTTATTTTCCATGTTGTAGATGAAAAAGGTTTGCATATGGGAGTGGATCTAAGTGTATTAGTGACCCGAATGTAGGGATAATTTTCCCTCACCTTATGTTGGCCCTATATCACAAAGCTAAGGGTTCAATGACTACCACAGAATAGTTTCTGAACTCGAGCAAGAGTCTTATTTGAGACTAGATTTTTGCACAATATAGGGAGCTTCAAATGAGGCAAATCACAGAATAGAAACAAAGGCAAAAAACAAATATGGATCTACAACCTTCCCTATCAACAAAGAAGGGAAAAGGTAAAACAAAAAGAAAGTTGGAAAGCCAAAAGCAGGATGATATGCTCGATTCAGAGTTTCTGGTAAAATGGTTGCACCCTGTGTAACCAATTTACGAAGACTATGGGTTAAGATGTGGTGTGAGGGTCTCAACCTTTCCACCATGCAAATTTATTCCAGAGTATCTCGAAGGAAATCTAAGGAGGAAGAAGAAGAAGAAAAAGAAAGAGAGGAGGAGGACACGGAATAAAACTTTCCCTTGATGTACAATTTTGATGAGGCATTCAGACCAGAACGATCTTTAACGAAATGAGTCAAACTCTACATCCCCATCCAAGACAATCCAGCTCATTCATTGAGTAGGCAAGCTTTGAATTGTAAGTGGCTATGAATTCATAACTTATATGACTGAATCCATGAATTTTGAGATATCTAGGGATGACCTAAGGCATTGTTTGGTTAAACTAGAGCGTAAAAAGCCAACCCAACATATGTGTACCCTTAGTACCTATATTTGAGCCTTAAATCAACTTCATTGATGAACATTAATTTTGAAATTGGAAACTAAATTAGAATATCTACTTATCTTTTCTTGGTCTTATCTTTATTGTATGCATGGAATTAGACGTTGGGTTATAAATGTAACACCCCAAACCCAGCCCAGAAGTTAGGCCCAAATCTAGCATGTCACATTGAAGTGTTTTTTTCGAAAACCATGTTTTCATTAAAAACCCTCCTTAATATTTAAAAACTAAACTATCAGTTTTTTTCGTTCAATTTCAAAACGTGGTTCATTGAAAAGTTAATCACTTTTAAAAACGTTATTAACTTCGTTAAAATATCTTTTAGTTGCAGAAGCTAATTTAAGGTAAAGAAGTTTAAAGCGTAAGTTTTTAAAAGCAGTAATTAGGTTGAAAACTCATCTACGTCTAGCAGATATAAAATGTAACAAAATCCCAAATTTAGAATTAAATCCAGAGAGGCCTTATTACAGAAATTAAAACCCAAAATAGAATTTAAAACATATATAAAGTCTAAAGCATAACAACCGCAGTCGTGTGGTCACCTCCGAGTCCCTTGCAGCACCGATCCTCCTAATGCTGGGGACTACCTGCACAGTTAAAAGGGGGTGAGTCTACAAAAACTCAGTGTGTAATCCCCTTACTAAAGTAACAGTTAGTATACAGAAACAGAAACAGAAATCGAAATAGTCTGGGCTAAAGCCCTTTAATAGTAACAGTACAGTCTAGATCAGAGTATAAGTGGGCCAAAGCCCACTACAATATCATTTGGGTCACAGCCCATAACAGAATCAATTGAGCCTAACCCAAACCAATGATAGAACAAGTGGCCTAAGCCCAGTACAGTGACAAATCTCATAAATAGATATGCAATAGTATGAGGATGCACCCCACCCCGATCCAGCCAACACACCAATCGTACCAACCAACATACCAAGTGGGGATAAAATCGAACCACCCAGCCAACACACCAAGCTTAGCCCCGATTATGGCACTATGTCAATAGAACGGCTTAGCGTCATGGACAGAACGGCTAAAAGTCATAAATATCACAGCAACGCTGCCAGCTAACAAAACGGCTAAAAGCCATAAACAGAATGGTTATAAACCATAATTAGGATGGCACAGAGCCATAATCAGGATGGCACAAAGCTATCGGTAACTGTAATAAGTTTGGCACATAGCCATCAGTGACGACAATATAATCGACACATAGCCACGGGTAATTATGATCGATACAGAGTCATCAATATATATGTTAGGCACATAGCCACGGGTAAATATGATTGGCACAAAGCCATAATCAAGATGGCACAGTGCCATATCTAGGTTGGCACAGAGCCATAATCAGATTACGCGGCTTTAAGCCATCCGTCGGTCCATAGTCGTCTCATGCGACCTGTGCGACCTTAACAGATCAATACTGGATCCACAGTTGTCTCATGCGACCCGTGCGACCCTATCAGAACTTCCTTCGTATCAATGTCCCAACCCCATGCAATATGTCGTGTATGTCATGCTCTATAATTACACGTGTATGCTAAATGGCCATGCTCAGTCAGTCATTTAATCATATATTAAAAGCATATCAGTCACACGACCAAAGTCAAGTCAGTTAAAACACAGTCATACGATCACAGTGAAATTATTCAAATTCATAGTCTAAGTCATTCATTTACCACAAGGGCAAAACAGTCATTTTACCCTATAAGGGTATTTCGGTAATCCTACCCTACAAGGGTATTTAGGTAATTTTTCAAATCAAGGGTATTTCGGTAATTTCACAAATTGGGGGTATTTTGGTAATTTCACAAATTAGGGGTATTTCAGTAATTTCACAATCCGAAGGTATTTAAGTAATTTTACAAACTGAGGGTATTTCAGTAATTTCACAAATCGAGGGTATTTCAGTAATTTCACAAATCAAAGGTATTTCGGTAGTTTCACAAATCAGGGGTATTTCGATAATTTCACAAATCGGAGGTATTTCGATAATTTCACAAATTGGGTATTTTAGTAGTTTCACATATCGAGGGTATTTCGGTAATTTCACAATCCGAGTGTATTTCAGTAATTTCACAATCTGAGGGTATTTTGAAAATTTTACAAATCGGGGGTATTTCAGTAACTTTCCAAATCGGTGTCTCAGCGACCCAACAGAAGGTCCACCGTCGCCTCAAGCGACTAAAGTAACCCAAACAGTCACAACAGTGTAAATGAGTCTAATGCCCATTACTCGGCCCAAGTAGGCCCACACACTCGTGTGGCCCATTTAGCCCAGAAACAGCCACATGCAAATGTCACAGTCCAAACAACACTTACCACCTCACATACATTTTATTCGTGTGGGCCTATAAGCCCGTTGGGCCCACACAGCCCATTTCGACCCAATGAGGCCCAGAATAGCCCACTACCACGAGAGCGCTCGTAGTGGCCTCTACCGACTAATGCCCATATTCGTGGGCTTGGTTCACCATGCGCACGATCGCACGCTTGTGTGGCATCATACGCCGTATTTCTGGCTTTTCAACATTTTGCCGATCTACAGCCATAGCAGTGTAAACAACACTTACTTTCGGCTTTCCAGCCGATCATCGAATACTGCATACTAATGCACACACTCTATTGGCTTTCTCGCTGACTATCGAATACAGGGTACTGTTACACACCTGATCATGTAGAGTACTAAAAATTCATAATCGCCAGAACCTATATTCAAACATAACATTCAGTTAATCACTTATCAAATAGTGTTAGAAAAACTCTTAACCACCACTTAACCGTGAGGTCAACTACCACTTGCCTTGACTAGATCGGTCGATTATGATTAGCTGACTCGAAGCAGATTTTGGTGCAGCCACCCTTCCGCATCCTTGCAAAAAGTCCCGAATAGCCGACATCGCACGCCTCTTAAACATGGGAGTAGAGGCTATGCACTCAAACTCAGTCGGTACCTTTGCCATCGCTTTATTACTAGCACCCTCTTCACCCATTCGGAAGTTCTAAAACCTGAAAGGACATACACATAGGAGAAAGGAGAAGAATCGTTTATAAGGGATCGCACCATTTAGCTTAAACAGTAAAAGAGAGTACTAAAAGGAACCGAGAGACTTACTAATTAACAGAGCCATTGTAAAATCAAAAGAGAAAGGGGAGAGCTTTTGATCACAAACCGAAGAAGAGAAAGAATCCCAAGACTAGGGTGGTAGGTTCGACCGAAAGATTCAATAGGCAAGAAGGGGGTTGGCCGAAACTTGTAAAAAGAATAGAGAATAAGAGGGGTTTCGACAGATGTTGGTGCAAAAGAGGAAGAAAGAAAATGGTCAATTGCCAGAGAAGAGCAACAGAAACCATACAAAAAGATGCACGAGTGGTATTGCAATTTTGGCACTCAGAGAGAAAAGGAAGAAAGTAGGAATTGGTAGTCCTAAAATCAGTGACAAAACTGATCAAAATGAGGAAAACTCCTCAGCAAGGAAATTCAGCACACCCAAAAAAAAGTGCCCAAAACCGAACAAAAGTAGAGAAAACACTTACAAACCCCCTCCTAGCTGAATTTGCATGCTCAGACTCCTTGTTCGGCTACAACACACCAACTTTGAAATTCCATGATTCTCTCCACAATACTCTCCCTTAATCCTCTCCACGATTTGCTCCTACAATCTTTCTATGACCAATTCAAACACCTCATCAGCAGTGTTTCAGTCTAACTCTTCTACCTTCCCAACTCAAGCAGCAAAATAAACTCTCCAATGCTTATCCCAGGATTTGAACCTCAGAACTCATAGATACCCAACACGCCACTTGCCACTAGGCCAGAAGCAATTTTTGTGTCACATTTCAACTTCAATTAATTAAGAGGTCCAAAAGCCAAAGTCTAGGTTCCTTTAAAAGAAAAACCAAAATAAATTCCAAGAGCCAAGACTTGAACCCAGGCTCCTTTGCAACCTTAATGACGCCACAACCACTAGACCACATGCTTCCTTGTGATATAAATTCATCCAAAAATATTCTTAAAGCCTACCCACTAACATCAAGGCTCCTTTAAGAGAAAACATAAATTTTTGCTAAAGCCCAGGTTTGAACCCAAGAATTCTCCAGCACTCCCAAACACTCCTAATCACTTAACTATTAAAGCAACAACCAATTTGTGATATTTCTTGCACACATAAACTTTTATGTACAGTCTCCTAGCGGCTCCCACGCACAAGGCCCAATCTTACTAGGCCCAAATTTAGGGCATTACAATAAATGTTGAGGGTTAGGTAGACACATTAAAGAGGCTTCAAAAGCAATAGAGTGAAAAAAAGAGTAAAAAATGGTACAATATAATGGGTATAGGACTCTTACAAAGTGTGCTAAAATGAAATATTAGTGTGTGAACAAAAGCATTGTGAGGGTTAAAAGCAAAGCGAGAGAAATAAAAGCATAGAATAGGTTTAAAGTAGTAAGTGAAAAAGAGTGAAATAATTACAATGTGATCAAATAAAAATCACATATATGCTTAGGAAACTTTTCATTCATATTGCATTAAAACTTGCAATACTCATGAATATTGTGTTGTGTCTTTATATATTTAAATTCAAAGAGAAAAAGAAGGTGAGAGAAGAAGATATAAGAAGGTGAGCTAAAAGATACAGTAGGGGTGAGTAGGGAACAACATCATGTGCCAAACTAGTTTTCATGCTTCAACCATTTTGATGTTTCCTTTCCTTAAAATCTAAACCTATAACAGTTCGTTTTTCAGTGAAGTCGAAAATGGTGGTTTCAAAACCCCATTTTTTATAATTGATTCAGTAAATACTACTATTTAATATTTACGAGTCTAAATTAGAGGTATATTGAGTTTTGGTCCCTTAATTTTATTGAATTGATAGCTAATTAAGGTACAGAAACTAAATCATAAAAATGGTAAAATTTTAATCGCTATAGATTTTTTGTTAGCTAATGCGCCAGTTATGCAATTGGACCAAATTATTATATTGAATAGTGGAAAGTGGTGTAGGAATGCACTAACTTAAGCTAAACATGTTTAAGGTCAACTAAGTAAGGTTTAAATAAATAAATTAATATTATTTAATAAACAATTAGAGTACAAAAGCCAAAAATTAGGTTATCATCTTTAGTTTCTTCATATCTTCACGAATTTCAAGAAATAAAAGGGGAAAAAACTACTTTGAGCTCCAAACCATTCGACCCTTCAATTTGTTAGTTATTTTAGTTATCTTTCTTGTAATTTTTATGTTTTTGAGATCCCGAGAGCTTGATTTAGTTGATCCATGTATTATTTGACAAATATGTAAAGTTTTTAAAAGTTTCCACTGATGATTTCTTGAAGCTTTTAGTGCTAAATTGCTAGATTTTAAGCTTAGAAGTGAAAAGGGACTAATTTGTAAAATGAAAGTTGATAATTTTGAACTTAGGGACTAATGTGTAAAAATTCAAAATTGATGTTAAATTTCTAGAATTTTAGATAGTGGAGGAATTTATAGTGATGGAATTAAGATCGTTTTTGAAATTGAAGCTCAAATTTGCTAGTTATAGCAAATTCGATTTTAGGGACTAAATTGAACAAAATGCAAAACTTTAGGGAACATCCAAAAATAAAATTGAATTGTCATGCATCAAATAGAATGTTATAAATTAGTCAAAATTGATAATTGAAATAAATTTTTATAGATCAGGAATTGAACCAACCGAAAGATAATCGAGTAAAAGGGGAAATTACATTTTAGTCCCCGATATCTTATTATTTCATTTTTTTCTAGGTAAGTTCATAAGGTGTAGTTGCATAAAATTGTAACTTTGAATTTGTTACGATTTGGTATAAAAAGGTGAGGCATGGACTAAATTGAAAAGAAATGGTAATATATGTGTCTAAGATGATATGAAATGTTTTATGGTAGGATGATATGTATATGATGACACTATAGTGATTTAACTGTTACGAATACAGTGTTGCCCATGTGAACTTAGTAAACGATTAGGATACGATTGGCATGCCAATAGGGTTATTAGCACACTTGTCCGGATTTAGCACTTCTATGCTTTTTGTTCAGCACGTTAGTGCTCTTTGATCAGCACTTCAGTGCTTTTTTTAGGATTATGGTACTCTGTGCTATGGTGTAGTTACCCGTGTATCCAATTTTATTTACTAGAGTTCAACGAGCTAAATGATTAATGGAAATAGAAATGAAAATGGTATATTACGAGCTTGATACTCAAATTGTATATAATGATTTCATAATGTATATGGTATTGAATTATGAATTACTATATGACTCAGTTTAAGATGAACTCACCTATTTATTGTAAACATGTTATGTCTAGTATATAGTGTTTCATTATTTAGTTTATCATGATTATTTATAAATCGAGGTAAGTTATCTTTTATTACCTATGAACTTATTAAGCATTCGAAATGCTTACCTAGTTGTTTTCTGGTTTTGTAGATTTTCAACTTGTGGAACTTGCCAGTCGGATCAGCTTGAAAATCACACTATCCTTCTATCAACTCGGTAGACTTTCACTCATTTTAATCTCGATATTGTGGCATGTGCTTAAGTACTTTTATATGTCATAACTTGTGAATGGTTGGCTTGGTTGAAATCATGTTTAATGTTTGAACTTGGGAAACTAATGTTTATATATGCATAAATGTGTATTTTGGCAATATGTTAGGCCTTATATGAGTATCTTGTGGTATGGTGAAATGGTGGATTTGAATGAATGAAAATAGGAAAGACAAGAGAAATTATAAATCGATATGGTAGGTTTAGGGACTATAGTGTTATGTGAAAGTTTGGTTGATTGACAAACTGTTGAATTATGGCTTTTGGTATGTTTTGAGTTGGTTTGTACATGTTTACAGTGTGCATTTAAGTTTCAAATGAAGTTGTATTATTTTTTGGCATGAAAATAGACCAAAATAGAGGATTTTGACATATTTGGCTTTGAGGTATTGATACCATAGGTGAAGTTATCGGTACTTAGTATTTTTCAGTTAATTTTTCAAACATCGAGTTTCAAAGCGGTATCAATATCAGACTAAAGTATCGATACTTAAATTAGACTACCGATACTTTACAAGGGTATCGATACAATTGAACTTTGTTTAAATTTTACAAAAAGTAACAGAATCATAAAATGGTATCCATACTGAAATAGGAATCGGTACTTTGTGTAAGAGGTATCGGTACCATGTATCAAGTATAGATACTTGTGTTTCAAGGAAGGATTTGTTTAAACATCAAACCAACAAATAATGACTAAAGTTTTGAAATTTTTATATATTGAATGGTTTATTTTCAATGTTTTCGTCGGGGGTTGTAACATCCCATTTTTTAGTGATTTAGGAACCCCAAATTCCTAAGATCGAGTTAGTAAATAATATTTTATAATATTTATGAGTCTATTATAAAGTTAAACTGAGTCCTAGTTCAATAATTTTAGCGATTGAACTTTTAATTAAAGAAAAAGGACTAAACCGTAAAATATGTAAAATTTCATCACTATTGATTACTATTAGCTAATGTGCATAACTAAAGTTCTTTTAAGGGTTTATAAGGCAAATACACCATTTTTTATTAAGTGGGGCGACTAGTGGAAATTTTTAATACATTTTATACGTTAATTTTAAGGTTCAATAATTATAATAAAGTAAAAGAAATAAAATAAAATATCATCATCTTAGTTAATGGAGTTTTCCACCAAACAAAAAAGCTAAAAACCTCCATTGAAAGAGCTTGAAGTTTCGACATCTTTGTGTGTGTGCATGTAAGTGATTTCTTGCCCGTTTTTAGTAATTTTTATGTCTTTGAGATCGTTGTATCTTAATTTACCTAACCCGAGGATTATTTTGAAAAATTGTTAAAGATTTAGGGACTTTTCATAAATGAATTTTAGGTGTTCAAGAGGTTAAATGAAAGAAACAGGCTTGAATTAGCTTACCATGCAAGGATGAATGCTTGGCCAAATTTTCCCAGCTTCAAAAATGGTAGAATCGGTAGAGGAGAGGTAAAAGATGATAAAAATGGTCATTTAACTTTTATTTTATGCTTTAATATCTTTTAACATTATTTTAGCACATAATTCCCTTAAAAAATTAAGTACTAACCGTTCATGCCAAAACATTACGGTCTAAATACCACTTAAACCCTTGAACAATTTCTATTTAAGTCCTTCAAGTAATAAAAATTAATTGCGATTAACTTTTATTATTTTTACAATTTAGTCCTTTTACCTTAATTAACTATCAATTCAATAAAATTATCAAACTGAAATTCAATAAAATACTATAATAAACTCATAAATATTATATAATAATACTTACGAACTCAATTATCAAAAAATGGGATTCCGAAACCACCATTTCTGACACCACTAAAAAATAGACTGTTACATAAGTTTCAGCTTTCCACTTATTAGTTATAAACTTATTTCGTCATGAAGTCATTCCACTATAGTATCATGACTGAGCTCTCCCTAATGACATACCATTATCAAAGCAACTAGATCAGTGCTCGTCCAAACACCTTGTTATAAGTGTGTTACCCTCATAGGATATCCTTAATATCTTTGGGATAAATCCACCTTCTCAAAGTGATTCTATTTTATCTCATTGTAACCATTAGATCTCTCTTCATGAAAAGTCAATTACTATCAAATAGTAATCAAGTCATTCATCACAAAGGCGAATGATTCATGGCCACGTTTACTTTTCATCTATACTACAATGCCAATGAGGGGATATCATTTACTCGTGTCTTAGGCAAAGAATTCCACTATTGTGAATGATGCTACATAATGTAGAAGTCGTATACCCAATACACGAGGTTTCAGTTCCTTTTCTATTTGAACTCAAACTTTTATTTACACCAAAGTATACGATGTTGGGAAATGTATCCGTATTGTAGTAAACATGTAACTATTTTCTATATATTTGAATGATGAATAAATAAATAAAGTTAATTTTACATTTCACTATTATGTCTTTTTTGTTTATATATTTTATATTTTGCATGCATAGTGAAATTGTGACAAACAAATATTAGCTCATTGATTGTCTAAAGTTCAAACTGAAGATAAATGGCGCTGTAAAGAACGTTTACATTGTGAGAAGGACGACTTACTTTAGTAGATAATCTAAATGAGTTTGTAATACCATAAAAGAGTCAAAGTGAGCATTTGATTCAAATACTGAGAAGGGTTATTATGTCATCTACAATTCGGAACAGTTGACTAGTCTTGACTATCGGAGCAGTTGACTCCATGAGTAGAGACATAGATGTATTCATTGGTAGAATGATACATTGGACTAGACCCAAGATGAATTATTTCTTAATCCGTTTGTGAACTAAATCACTTGTGACATTCATGGTGTGATTTACCTAATTCCTCAGTTAGTTACTGACCATGCGTATGCAAGTCATGTAGTTTGATATAAGTGGAGACTTATGCTCTAAAGATGATCAGGCCCATAACCGATATGTTGGGTACATAACTTGTGTATGGCATGACTTTACTAGCAACAGTGGAATTCATAGCTCAATTAAAGAGTTAATAATATCCTCTCATTGGCATTGTAATATGGAACGTGGCCACGAGTTACTGGTTCTTAAACGAGCAATTTATCGCAGCCATTTGTTGACAGTGATGATATTAATCATTAAAAAGACACAATGCTAGCAATGAGATAAAATAGGATTGTATTGAGTGAACGGATTTAACTTAAAGGAATCAAAGATATCTTATGAGGGTAACACACACATGATAAGGTTATTGGACAAAGCACTTGGATGAATTGCTTTCATAAATAGTATAGAATAAGGAGTTTTCAATCATGGTACTTCTTGTGGACTGACTCCATGATTAAGTAATTGTTAATTATAGGAATGATGCTTCTAGACATAATTGCAATCACTAAAGCCTAATTGTAAACGTCTAATTGGTCCCTCCACTAGCCCAACAAAAGCTCCATGAGACTACATTTAAATCAGAAGAAAATTATATGACTTTGTGAATAATTTAATTGAGTAGATTTATTCAATGTGGAATTAAATTAGGTGGTCGTAAGAATTGTTCAAGTAGAGAATTTGATTAAAGAATTTTCTTGAAAAATTAATTTGGAAAATCTAAGTGAGTTTTGGAAAAATTAATTTTGATCAAGTAAAATTAAATTAATCAAATCAATTAAAATTAATATGATATTTTCGAAAATTAATCTTCAAGTCAAACAATTGACCCATTGGGCAATTGAACCTGAAAATTGGTTCTGATATCGTAAATTGGGCCTATGAGCCCAAAATCGAGACCAAGACCCCAAAAACTGGTCAAACTGGGCCTGGTATGTGAAATTGAGTTGATGATCCAACCTGTGGCTAGACCAGATCGATAGGTTGTTGTTGACCCAAACCGAATCGGCTCAAGGTGTCGTAAGTGTGTCGCACCTGCATCACCGGACACGGTGGTGTCGGTGGCTGCAACAGCGGCGTCCTGGTGGCCAGCGGCGGTTGGTCGTCGGTGGTTGAGCAGTGGAAGAGTTACAGTCGTACTGGAATTCCACCAAAGAATTTGATTTCAGATTAATTATTCCAAAAATAATATTATTTTAATAGTTTAATATTAAATTTAATTTAATACTTATCTAAATAGTATTTTATTAATTTAATATTAAAGTGATTATCTTAATATTCAATTTATTTTAATGTTTATCTTGTAGATAAACATTTTATTATTTTAATAAGATTTAATATTAAATTTAATCTAATATTTATATTGATAAATATTATATTAATTTATTGTTAAAGTGATTAAGTTTAATCATAGTTGAACTCTCTAAACTCTCCCAATATAAAAAGAGTCTTGGGTCATTATTTACACACACTTGAATTCAAGAGAAACTTGTAAAGAGAAAATTCTCTGAAGAGGTTATTACAGAAAATTTCTAGAGATTTTTTTCTGATTTATAACTTGACCCAAAAGTTTAGAGAAACTATGTAACACCCCTCACCCGTATTCACTATCAGAATAGGGTTACGAGGTATTACCGATCCATACACATTATTTATCAAACATAATTTCAACATTTAAGCATTCATTCTCAAACACCATTCAATCATATTCACTATGTCCCTTATACGAGCCTACGAGGCCTTAAACATGCTTTAAAAGTGGTTCAGGACTAAACTGATAACTTATAAAAATTTAGGAAACTTAGAAAAATTTCAAACATATAAGGGTCACACGCCCGTGTGAACAGGCCATGTGCCTCACATGACTCCAGACACGCCCGTGTCTCAGGCCATGTGAAAACAGACAATACATACTGGCTTGGGTCACACGACTGACCACACACCTGTGTGTCTAGCCAGTGTGCCCTTCGAAGTGGCCACACACGCCTGTGTGCCAGGGCGTGTGCTAGGACGTGTCAATCCTGTAGGGTATACTAACTTATGCAACATGGCCAAGCGCACGCCTATGTGCTAGGTCGTATGCCATTTAGGGGTATACTGACTTGTGTCGCATGGCCGGACACACGCCTGTGTGGAGCATACTGATTTTAATTCAATTTCAACACCAGGGGACACATGGCCATGTAGCATGACAGTATGTCACACACGGCTAAGACACACGCCTGTGTCACTGCCCATGTGAACAAAAATAGGCCATTTGTAAGGCCAATTTTCCACCCTTTCTCATGCTCACCTAAACAACCAAAATGGTACCATTTCATCATACAATAGGCATCCCAAAACCATCAACCAAGTACACAAATCATACCATATTCATTTCAACTATTTCAATACTCAATTCCATATCATTTACCTATTCAAATACTTATATCATTAAACATCAATTCACAAGCACTTAACTAATCAAACTAACAACTTCAGTCACACCTTATAGATCAATTTCCAAATTCAAATGTAACCATAACTACATTCTTGCCAAACATTTCAAAAGAGCCATTACTCATGACTATATATACATACTAAAACATATACCATTTACAAGCCAAATCTCATGGTCATTATCACAACCAAACATATCATTATATCACTAGCCTATACATGCCATATACCATATTCACAAAGCACCAAAAGTACCAACAAGTTGATCGATAGTGTGACGATGTTCCTGATGATCCCCAAGTTCGAGCTAGCTTCAATTATCTATAAAACAGGGAAAGAACACACAAAGTAAGCTTTAAAAGCTTAGTAAGCCATACACAAATAAAATTACCACATGAATCAACTTCAATTCCATTAATAGGCAAACTATGAGTAAACATATATAAGCTCACAAACCTTTCCCAATGTATACATATTCAATATAATAAATGAATTTATCAAATACTTCCCTTTTCAATACTTGTATGAATCTCATACATACCTGAGTCACTTAACTCATTCGCACATTCTTTCTCGTCTTGACTTTGCCCGCTGAACCTTTTGGAATTGTTAAGGATACTCGGAAATCACATATAGCTCGTACAATGCCATATCCCATATATGGTCTTACATGTTATCACATATTGATTCCGATAGCCCAACCATGGTCTTACACGAAATCAAATAATGATGCCAATGTCCCAGACATGGTCTTACATAATCACATAATGATGCCAATGTCCCAGACATGGTTTTACACATAATGTAACATCCTGGAAATAGGGGTTTTGCATTTTACGTTTTCTGTGTGTTTGGCTTGTTCTGCGTGTTATTTTGGTGTGTTTGGGGGTCCTGGGAAGGCTCAGGGTCAAGTCAGGGCCTTGGTAAAAAATTTTGCTTTAGGCACTTTAAGGGGGAAGCTAGTAGGAGCAGGGCTTAAGTCTATTTGTGTGCAATTGATGACACAAAGAAGCTTATGTCCAAGTGGAGGTGGCGTCATTTTTAGGAGCTAAAGGGGAGGAGTTCGAATCCCATGAGCCTCATTATGAAGCTTTATTTTTGACACCTGGATGGGGAGAAGGTGGATTCGGCAGGGATTCTTCAAGGTTGTTGGTGAGATGGGTCAATGTGTTCAAATGTGTGGACATGAGGGACTTGTGTATTTTGAATTGGTCAAACCAATTCAAATGGATGATGGGGAGTGGAAGTAGGAGGAAATCAAGGAATGTGGCCATGGTGGAGGTGTTGGCCAAATGTGGGAAGCTTGAAGGAGGGGAGAATTCGGTTTAGTGCTATCATAGGTGGTGTGCCGAAATTTCATAGGTCTAAGGCAATTGTTCATTTTATTGTAGCATATTCGGTCATTAAGGGAGGTGAGTGCCGATTTTTGCTAGTCTCCTTGAATTCTTCTTTTCTCTTATTCGGTTTCCCTATTCCTCTCTGTACTGAAATTGTCAGCTTCCTCTGTTCATCTCTTTTGCTTCTTTGACACTAGCTGAAAGTTGTGTGACCACCCTTTTTCTTCTTCTTTTCTTTCCACTTCCTTTTGTTTCTTTAGCCGAACCTTTTTTAGCTCTTAGCTGAATAGTTGGTGTCCCTCTACTCATCTCTACCACCTTTCCTACTTCTTCTTCTACTACTCATTTTGTCTTCTTTTTCTGACCGAACCTCAGTTGTTTGTTCCCTTTTTGTGTCGCATTCTTTCTTATTCTAGGGAGTGAGCCGAAACCTTCTTGTTATTGAATGCTCGTGCCAAATCTCCTAGGACTTCATTCGGTCTCACTCTGTCTAAGGTAAGGAACTTATCGTTCCCTTCATTTCATCACTTCTCCTAAGGAAGTCAGCCACTTTTTCTTCTTTTATTATAAATCAATTTTGGGGTTCTCTTCCATGGCGGATTATTTCATCGTGTAACTCATTTCTCTCATCTTTCTTTACTATTAGCCGAATATCTAGAAGCAAGGTGCTGAGAGTCTTGGGCCGCAGGAAGGTCTCCTCTTCAGTCGGTTTTGTTGGTCAAGGTAAGGGAGACTCTGTTGATCCTTTTCTTTTTACTTTCCTTCGATTCTGTGTGGTCATAGCCGAATGGATAATTTGCTATTGTTAGTAGTTCGCGACTAATCTCTCCCTTTCTTCTCTCATGTTGGGAACGCTTACTTCGAGAAGGCTCAGTAGTCGAACATGTTGTAATCTACCATTCCATTCAGGTTCTTAAGGTAAGGAGTTTCATTAGTCTTACAAGTTTGGACTCTCTTGCGTTATACTCTGTATTAATTGAATCTTTTGGTTAGCCAATCAAAGGTTTCTTTCTGACCTCTGATAAAGTCTATTCATGGATGCAAGTATCGGTCAAGCTGAGGAGGGGACCCGTAGCCTCTACTCCTAAATTTAAAAGACATGCTGTGTCGGTGGTTTGAGACTATCAGCTAGGTTGGGGTAGAGAGCAGACTGCCTGGGTTAGGCAAATAGCTGTTATCCCTGCTAGTGAGAGCGTCAGCATAGAGAGTCTAGTTTTACGCGTTATTAGGTGTGTAATGTTCACATTTTACTTTGTTAAATAATGCATGTTAATAACTGTGTTGGCTGAAAGCCAAAACGAATGTATTGATAGTCGAGATACCCTCGTGGGTAAGGTTGGAAGCACTGGGCAAGTTCCGCTATGATGATGCTTTCGAATTACTATATATATGAATCGATTATTCTTTGTACATTGAAGGTATGTTGCATTCATCTCAGTGTGATATTATGTCGTATGGGTTTTGGGAGATGATGAAGGGGGAAGTGCTATTATGTGACTCTATCACAAGTGGTCTGGGACCACATATACATATGATTATCAGTGACTTGTCTCAGTGGTCTGGAACCACAGTGGGTTGGCCCCACGTATACCTATCAGAGATTGTCACAGTGGTCTGGGACCACAGTTGGTTGGCCCCACGTTTATATATATGCTGCAACTCTGTCACAAGTGGTCTGGGACCACAGTGGCTTGATGCCACGGGTGTTCGGCGGATACATGTGATGTAGTGGATGGAAATCTAGGATGGGCTGTGTTGCATTGCATGCACTATTGATATGCCATGTTATTAGGGCTTAGGCCTGAACTGTGTTCATAAGAGGAATTACACACTAAGTCTCGATGACTCACCCCTCTGCTTAATTTTGCAGGTAACCGCTAGATTGCGGATTTGGAGCCGAGCCGAACTCGAGGTGGCCATGCGTTACTACTTCTTCCGTAAACTACGTTACTTTATTTGAACTTGTTTTAATTTGGAATTTTATTATGTAATAAGGCCGGCATAACTTTAACCTTGGGTTTTGATTTAATGCTGATATCGCGTATTTTACAAAAGGTCGAATATGGGGTTTTCTAAAATTAAAAGCATAAACAAATAGTTTTCAAAATGTAACATCCCAAAATTGGGCCTAGGAGAATTGAGCCCAATGGGCCTTAGGCGTAGTAGCGTTTAAATTTTTGGAGAACAAGAGATCGGCTTAAATGCTAGTTAGACCTATTGGATAAGTGATTTTGGAAGGTTAGAGAGGCTTTATGAAGTCCGGGATCAAATATTGGCTTTGGGGAAATTTTGGTTTTAGGTGAAAAAAAAACCCTGGAAGTTGGCAGATAGGCCTTAAGAATAAAATATGGAGAAAAATGACACAAAATGAGTGTGTGGTGTAGTGGCAAAGTGACGCCACTTAGGGGACAAGGGAGTGACGCCACAGGGAAGGAAGGAGGTCCAAGGTTCAAGTCTTGGCTTTTGCATTTTGGTTTCTTTTTGCTTGGACCTTAGAATTTGGCCCATAGTTTATATTTAGTTGCGCATGGTTTAAGACACAAGAGGAGCTTGTGGCCAAGTGCTTAGCAAAGCATGGATTATGCTACAAGGAGCACAGGTTCGAATCTCATGAGAAGCAAGGAGTATTTATTTTATGGATTGGATGGCAAGAGTTTGGTTGAATTTAAACTCTCATCGACGAAGGGATCCCACATCGGAAAGACACAAAGAATGAAGGTGAAGAGCTAGCTATATAAGGAGCATCCTAGGAGGAGAGTAAACACATCTTGGAGGGCGTTTGGGCACAAGAGTGGTCGGAGCGCGGATTAGCCCCAGAGCCCTATCAGGTGTGTAACTCTCTCTACTCTAATTGTAGAGCGGCAAAATGCCGAAATGCAGGTTACATGGCATTAGTAGCCACACGAGCGTGCAAGCGCACGTGTGGGGCTTCGACGCGATAGTTGAGGCCATCAGTAGTATTCTTGTGGGTTGGGCTGCTTGGGCCTCGATGGGCCGAAGTGGGCCCAATGGGCCCGTGGGCCCATATGAGTAAATTGCATGATTGGTTAGTATATGTTGAACTAGACTAGGTGGAAGTTATATACGTGGCTAGATTTGTGCTAGGTGGGCCACACGAGCATGTGGGCCCGGATGGGTCAAAATCGGGTTTTAGGCCCAATCGTCCGGTATGACCGGAAATGGTAGCTGAGTCGCTAGTGGTGACATTAGGCCTTCGGAAAGGGTATTTCAGTTGTGAATTTACGAAAATACCCTTAGTAGGTAAAATTACGATTATACCCTTAGAGGTTGATTAGCATGATTATGTCGTTTAGTTTTGGCCGATTGTAAGGGAAGGCTTGATCTCGCATATCTCGGGTTGTGGCTAGTGCTCGAAAAGTGTTAAGGAAGGGGATCTAGTGCGTTAGATCTTGATCTCAGGGATTTGATAGTCGTATTAGTAAACCGTGTGTGTAAACTAACACACTTCTTGCTTTGTATATGTTTGATAAACCGATTGATTGGTAAACCAAAGCAGTATGGTTGAGTGACATGATACCCTATGGGGTATGTGCATGATTCGTGTAAGTCCGTTTCATTATGAGTATCTGTTATTGATACATGATGTCATGATTTATGATGTATGTGCTATGAGATGCAACGTTAAACATGTTTGCATGATTTGAATACTATACATGAGTTGGTATAATGATGGGTGATATGAGAGAGAGGGGCGGTGATATTTTGTCTTGACGAGCACCAAAGTGTTTTGGTAACACAACTTTGTGACTTTGGGTCACCAGAGGTTTGGCACCTCAGAGGTTTGGCACCTCGTCTCGCCCCCCGTGGTTTCGCACCACAGTGGGTTGGCCCCACAAGGTGGTATTGAGGGATTGACGCCAGTGATTTGGTATCACACGATGGGTTGGCCCCATCACCCGATTATTGTGACTTCGGTCACCAGTGGTTTGGTACCACATTTGTGTCTTTGGGACACCAGAGGTTTGGCACCTCATTGCGACTCGCCCCCGTGGTTGGACACCACCGTGGGTTGGCCCCACTTGAGAGATACGGGATTGTCGCTAGTGATTTGGTATCACACGATGGGTTGGCCCCATCATCAGATTTGTGACTTCGGTCACCAGTGATTTGGTATCACAAACGTGTCTTTGGGACACCAGTGGTTTGGCACCACATTGACGGATATCGTGTCTTTGGGACACTAGTGTTTTGGTAACACATTGTGACTATATGTCACCAGTGGTTTGGCACCACCAGTGGTTTGGTACCACACGGGGTAGAAAAGGTGTATGGATGGTTAGGATTGGGTGCATATTGATTGGATGCATGATGGTTATGTTTATGTTGCATATGATATTTTGCTAATCCGGGAAAAAGGGTGGCACACTGAGTCTTGGTGACTCACCTTTTTCCTTTAACCATTTTCAGGTATTGCATAAGGCTGGACCGGGATCGGAGAGGACAAGGTGGCCTATGCCGAAGATGATGATTTAATATTTTATGTTTGGTTTTGATATAAGTACTTTATTTGAATTATTGGGTTGTAATAAAGGCCATTTTATTATTTGGTATTACTTGATTATGGTTTTGTTATTTTAAATTCTTATTAACTCAAAAATGTTTTCACACAACAAAAGAAATTACATGAGTTTTAAGTAAGAGGAATTTGTTTTACTCACATATCTGATATAGTTTTCAAAATTGAATTCTTTCATGCTTTATGCTAAGTTAACGAGGTTTTTCAACCGTCTTTCCGTAATAACATAACCAGATTCGGTCGTAGTGAATGGGCCGGGTTTGGGGATGTTACAGTTTGGTATCAGAGCCTGGTTCAAAACTCAGATTTGAGGGTTTTGGGTCCAAAAACACTTATAAAAAAAAAGGGGCTTTTCAAAGTATGGGCTTTTAAGAAACTTTTCAGGTTATTCTGGCATGGCACCTGTACCTCCGACCCGAAGTCCACCAGGTAAGTACTTCGGACTTTCTTGAAGTGATTTGTTTGTATGAATTGATTTATATGTGAATATTATGGGCTTTTATGGGAACGTAGATTAGTGAACTAGGATCCATTGAACCCCTAGGACTAGTCTACTTAAACACATGCATAAGACTTAAGGCTACTAAACAAACACCGTGAAGTAAGTCACCGAGTTAAGGTATGGTAACCATCAGACGCATGTCGAGGATTGGTATTCAAGAAGAGCTTGGTATTTAAGCAAATCCTAGCGACTCACCTCCTCTTTACGCGAATCCTACCGGTGTGTAGTTACGGTTCACCTTAACCAAGAAGACTTGTTCATAGGCTAAACCAAGTATTAAAACCCGAAAGGGATTAGCCTTCTTGTTTTAAAACCCTAGTTTTAAAATTTTCAAACTTACCCCTTTGGGTTGTAAACCCTAAATCTGATTTTGAAAGACGTTTTTCCGATTTACCAAAATTTCCAAAATGCCTAGTGGCAAAATTACAAAAATGCCCTTGTATTGTAAAATTACTGATTACTACCCTCAACTTCATTAAAATGATTTTACTTTGCAAAATACCAAAATCTCGAAATTTCAAAATGTTAAGATACCCTAGTATGGGAAATTACAAAAATACCCCGTGTTAAAAATTACTAAAATGCCACGACTTTCAAGATTTTGGTTTAACTCCAATTTTAATAAAATTTCCCTACTTTGCAAAAGTATACAAAAATGCTATTTTCAGAGATACCTGATTTGAAAATTTACAAAATTACCCCGATGAACAAAATTACCGAAATGACCTTGGTTTCTAAATTTTCATAATTCCTCGATTTTTACTAAAATGTTCTTAGATTATGAAAATATCAAAAACTTTTGTTTTACAAATATCGAGATATCTGATTTGGGAAACTTACGAAAATACCTTTAACTTCCAAAATTCTTGAAATAACCCCGATTTTCAAATTTTTGCAACACATCAGTTTGAAAAACAAATTTTTCAAGATGACCCCTGAGATTTTGTAAACTTTGAAATATCTTTAATTTGAAAACTATTTTCAAATTGACCCTGAGTTATTACCAGAAATACCCCTCTTTAAAAAAAATGATGAAATTACCCCTGGGTAGGAAGGAAACTTGATTGCTCGAAAGAACGACTTCCAGAAACTTCTGTTTATAAAATTTGCTCGTGGATAAAACAGTGGAACAAAATTTCTAATGCATAAAACTTTTAATCAGATTAAATCGCGACGCTAGATATGAGTTCTAGGGGACGTGGTTGTCGCGGACGTGGTCAAGGTGGAATGACAGCTTTATTAAGATCAGAGTGCGCAGCAAGAGCGTAGTGTGGTAGGTTAGGATGTGCGACTGTTAGTTAGTTGGAAATTTCGAGGACGAAATTTCTTTAAGGAGGGTAGATTTGTAACATCCCAAAATTGGGCCTAGGAGAATTGAGCCCAATGGGCCTTAGGCGTAGTAGCGTTTAAATTTTTGGAGAACAAGAGATCGGCTTAAATGCTAGTTAGACCTATTGGATAAGTGATTTTGGAAGGTTAGAGGGCTTCTATGAAGTCCCAGGATCAAATATTGGCTTTGGGGAAATTTTGGTTTTAGGTGAAAAAAACCCTGGAAGTTGGCAGATAGGCCTTAAGAATAAAATATGGAGAAAAATGACACAAAATGAGTGTGTGGTGTAGTGGCAAAGTGACGCCACTTAGGGGGCAAGGGAGTGACGCCACAGGGAAGGAAGGAGGTCCAAGGTTCAAGTCTTGGCTTTTGCATTTTGGTTTCTTTTTGCTTGGACCTTAGAATTTGGCCCATAGTTTATATTTAGTTGCGCATGGTTTAAGACACAAGAGGAGCTTGTGGCCAAGTGCTTAGCAGCATGGATTATGCTACAAGGAGCCAGGTTCGAATCTCATGAGAAGCGAGGAGTATTTATTTTGCGGATTGACTGGCAAGAGTTTGATTGAATTTAAACTCTCTCGACGAAGGATCCCACATCGGAAAGACACAAAGAATGAAGGTGAAGAGCTAGCTATATAAGGAGCATCCTAGGAGGAGAGTAAACACATCTTGGGGCGTTTGGGCACAAGAGTGGTTTGAGCGGATTAGCCCGAGCCCTATCAGTGTGTAACTCTCTACTCTAATTGTAGAGCGGCAAAATGCCGAAATGCAGGTTACATGGCATTAGTAGCCACACGAGCGTGCAAGCGCACGTGTGGGGCTTCGACGCGATAGTTGAGGCCATCAGTAGTATTCTTGTGGGTTGGGCTGCTTGGGCCTCGACGGGCCGAAGTGGGCCCAATGGGCCCGTGGGCCCATATGAGTAAATTGCATGATTGGTTAGTATATGTTGAACTAGACTAGGTGGAAGTTATATACGTGGCTAGATTTGTGCTAGGTGGGCCACACGAGCATGTGGGCCCGGATGGGTCGAAATCGGGTTTTAAGCCCAATCGTCCGGTATGACCGGAAATGGTAGCTGAGTCGCTAGTGGTGACATTAGGCCTTCGGAAAGGCTATTTCAGTTGTGAATTTACGAAAATACCCTTAGTAGGTAAAATTACGATTATACCCTTAGAGGTTGATTAGCATGATTATGTTGTTTAGTTTTGGCCGATTGTAGGGGAAGGCTTGATCTCGCATATCTCAGGTTGTGGCTAGTGCTCGAAAAGTGTTAAGGAAGGGGGATCTAGTGCGTTAGATCTTGATCTCCGGGATTTGATAGTCGTATTAGTAACCATGTGTGTAAACTAACACACTTCTTGCTTTGTATATGTTTGATAAAAGCGATTGATTGGTAAAACCGAAAGCAAAGTATGGTTGAGTGACATGATACCCTATGGGGTATGTGCATATGATTCGAGTAAGTCCGTTTCATTATGAGTATTGTTATTGATACATGATGTCATGATTTATGATGTATGTGCTATGAGATGCAACGTTAAACATGTTTGCATGATTTGAATACTATACATGAGTTGGTATAATGATGGGTGATATGAGAGGAGGGGGCAGTGATATTTTGTGCTGACGAGCACCAGTGTTTTGGTAACACAACTTTGTAACTTTGGGTCACCGGAGGTTTGGCACCTCAGAGGTTTGGCACCTCAGCGTCTCGTCCCCGTGGTTTCGCACCACAGTGGGTTGGCCCCACAAGGTGGTATTGAGGGATTGACGCCAGTGATTTGGTATCACACGATGGGTTGGCCCCATCACTCGATTATTGTGACCAGTGGTTTGGTACCACATTTGTGTCTTTGGGACACCAGAGGTTTGGCACCTCATTGCGACTCGCCCCCGTGGTTTGACACACACCAGTGGGTTGGCCCCACTTGAGAGATACGGGATTGTCGCTAGTGATTTGGTATCACACGATGGGTTGGCCCCATCATCGATTTGTGACTTCGGTCACCGGTGATTTGGTATCACAAACGTGTCTTTGGGACACCAGTGGTTTGGCACCACATTGACGGATATTGTGTCTTTAGGACACCGGTGTTTTGGTAACACATTGTGACTATATGTCACCGGTGGTTTGGCACCACCAAAGTGGTTTGGTACCACACGGGGTAGAAAAGGTGTATGGATGGTTAGGATTGGGTGCATATTGATTGGATGCATGATGGTTATGTTTATGTTGCATATGATATTTTGCTAATCCGGGAAAAGGGTGGCACACCGAGTCTTGGTGACTCACCTTTTTCCTTTAACCATTTTCGTGTATTGCATAAAGGTGGGCCAGGGATCGGAGAGGACAAGGTGGCCTATCACAGAAGATGATGATTTAATATTTTATGTTTGGTTTTGATATAAGTACTTTATTTGAATTATTGGGTTGTAATAAAGGCCATTTTATTATTTGGTATTACTTGATTATGGTTTTGTTATTTTAAATTCTTATTAACTCAAAAATGTTTTCACACAACAAAAGAAATTACATGAGTTTTAAGTAAGAGGAATTCGTTTTACTCACATATCTGATATAGTTTTCAAAATTGAATTCTTTCATGCTTTATGCTAAGTTAACGAGGTTTTTCAACCGTCTTTCCGTAATAACATAACCAGATTCGGTTGTAGTGAATGGGCTGGGTTTGGGGATGTTACACAAAACATTAACAAAAAATGACAAGTGAATAGCCAATTAACTCGGATGTTTTCTTAAAACCTCAAGCTGATTTTCAAATGACACGTTTATGGAATTCCTTAATTTTAGCTTTTATAAAAACAAAATTTGCTTGCAACCTTTTCGATCAATTCAATAAAAGACAAAACGAAACCTTCAAGCAAAATTTACAAATCGTTCTTAAGATGAAAATACCAATCGTAATGTTTTCTAAGTTACGATGTTTTGTTGAGATTTTCAAACTACCCTTCCTGTGACATACCGGATCCGATCGTGACGTTTAGGCTGGGTTTGGGGTGTTACAATTTTGGTATCAGAGCCTAGGTTGCAAAACTCGGCTGTGGGTTTGGGGTTCAAAATGTGTTCAAAAGTTGGTTTGGAAAAATGGTTTAGAAAAATACCTGTTTCTGGAAGCATGGCACCTGAGTCTCCGGCACCAATCCGCACTGTAAGTTTTCTGATTCTTGTTTGAATTTTTATGAAATATTGTGATAGTTTTAAGAAATTCAACTTTAGAAGCTGAGGCCTTTTTAAAGATATGTGTTCGCGGAAAACTACTTCTAATACTATTTCCATAAGAATGTTCAGTAATAAACAGTGGAAGAAATACTAATTCATAAAACTTTTAATCAGATTAAGTCAAATTGGTTATCATGAGCGCTAGAGGACGTGGACGTGGTATGCGAGGACGTGGAAGAGGCCGAGGTGTTGGGGCTGAACCCTCGGAATCAGGGCATGGGCTAGAGGGTGAAGTGCCGGCATCACCAATTATTGAAACGGGATTCTAGGACCAAACTAGTGGCGATGAGGCCGTGTCACAGGCTATGTTGCGTGTTTTGGAATGGGTTGCTGGAGTAAGCACGAGATCAATAGCTCAAAAATCTGTTTCGGAACGACTCCGAGCTAATGGGGCTGAGGTATTTAGGGGCGTTTTTGGTGTGGCTCCTAATGTAGCTGAGTACTGGCTGGAAGCGGTTGAACGAATTATGGACGATCTTAACTGTACTGCAGAAGAGAAGTTGAAAGGAGTGGTGTCTTTCCTTCGAGATGAGGCATACCAGTGGTGGCTCACGGTAAGGAAAGGTACAGCAGCTGACCACATTACCTGGGACTTCTTGAAGTCAGCGTTCCAGGGAAGGTATATTGGGTCGAGCTATGTGGACGCTCAGAGAAAGTCGTTTCTAAACTTGGTTCAGAGGAGTAAGTCGGTAGCTGAATATGTGGCGGAATTCTTACGCCTAAGCTATTATGCCCGGGGTATCGTTGCAACAGATCACGAGCGTTGCGTCCGGTTTGAGAATGGCCTAAGAGATGAGTTGCGGGTACTGATAGCTCCGCAGCGGGAAAGGGAGTTTGCAGTTCTGGTTGAGAAGGCTAAGATAGCCGAAGAGGTGAAGCATCCGAAAGACAGAATCAGGATAGGGACAGAGGTAGGAATAAAAGAATTTTGGGTCGTCAGGATCTGCTGGGGGTTTCCAAAAGAGGCCTAGGTTGGATGGGCCTAGTCGAGTTGCGGAAACTGTTACTGTTGGGCGGTCTCAACCATGTAGATGTGGGAATTATCCTTCGGGGAGTGTTGGGCAAGAAGTAAGGGATGTTACAGGTGTGGATTTGTAGATCATCTGGTAAGGGACTGTCCATAAGAGCTGAACAGGGCATGGCCAGTAGGTCAGGGTTATGTACAGCCTGAAAGAGGTGGGCAGCAACCACCGAGAGGTCATGGTCTGGCCAGAGGTGGAAATAGTTTCGGTCGAGAGCGAGGAGCACCAGGCAAAGGTGCTGGGAATATAAAAGCGAGACAGCCTGGATTGGTTTATGCAGCTAGGTGCCGAGAGGATGGCGATGCACCGGACGTCATAACCAGTACGTTCCTTATTTTTGGTTTGCCCTTTACAACATTGATAGATATTGGGTCTACACATTCCTATGTTGCTAGTAATGTATCTGAGACTTTAAGTATAGAATCTGAAATTATTTCTAGGGAGATGACTGTGATTAGCCCTTTAGGACAATCTGTAGTGGTAAACAGACTTTTTAGGGGTGTGCCTTTAGAGGTTCAAGGGATACTTTTTCCGGTCGACTTGATAGAACTGCCGTTCGGCGAGTTCGATTTGATCTTAGGCATGGACTGGTTGGTTAAGTACCAACCAAACTTGGATTGTGCTACAAAGTGCATGGTGTTGAAGACTCCCGAGGATAAGGAGGTGCTTGTGATAGGTGAGAGAAGTAACTACCTATCCAACGTGGTGTCTGCATTAAAGGCTGAAAGGATGGTGAGAAAAGGGTGGGAGGCTTTCTTAGCTTTCATTAGTGCTTTGAAAGCTAAGGAGTTGACTGTAAGAGATGTTAGAATGGTGAAAGAGCTCTCAGATGTTTTTCCATAAGAGCTTCCAGGGTTACCTCCGGATCGCGAGGTGGAGTTCGGCATTGATCTATTTTCGGGGACAGCCCCTGTGTCCATCGCCCCATATAGGATGGTGCCGAAGGAGCTGGCAGAGTTTAAAGCCCAAATACAAGAATTGTTAAACCGTGGTTTTATCCGACCAAGTGTGTATCCGTAAGGAGCACCGATGTTATTTGTTAAGAAAAAGGATGGGTCGATGTAGATGTGTATTAACTATAGGTAGTTGAACAAGCTGACGATTAAGAATAAGTACCCGTTGCCAAGGATTGACGACCTGTTCGATCAGCTGCGAGACACTTCAGTTTTCTCGAAGATAGACTTGAGGTCAGGTTATCATCAGCTTAAGGTTAAGGAGACAGATATTCACAAGACAGCTTTTTGAACTCGTTATGGTCACTACGAGTTCTTAATGATGTCGTTTGGGTTGACAAATGCACCAGCTGCGTTTATGGATATGATGAACCGAGTACTCCAACCTTATCTGGATCAGTTTGTCGTAGTGTTCATAGATGATATTTTGGTTTATTCAAGGACGGAAGAGGAGCATGATTCGTATCTTTGGATTGTTCTGCAGATTTTAAGAGAGAAGCAACTGTATGCCAAATTCATCAAGTGCGAATTTTGGTTGAGGGAAGTTACTTTTTTTGGGGCATGTTGTGTCTACCAAGGGGATTAGGGTCGATCCTCGAAAGATTAAAGCTGTGTTGGATTGGAAACCACCAAAGTCGGTAGCGAAAATTCAAAGTTTCCTTGGGTTAGCTAGATACTACAGAAGGTTTGTTGAGGGATTCTCGTTGATCGCTGCACCTTTAACCAAGTTGTTTCGAAAAGGGGTACCATTTTGTTTGGACTGATAAGCAGCAGGAGAGCTTTGACCAGTGAAAGAGGATCTTGACTGGGGCACCAGTGTTGATTCAGCCTGAGGCTGGAAAGGAGTTTGTCATCTATT
Organism: Gossypium bickii; assembly: GCA_025503065.1. Lineage (NCBI taxonomy): Eukaryota > Viridiplantae > Streptophyta > Magnoliopsida > Malvales > Malvaceae > Gossypium > Gossypium bickii. The sequence continues at coordinate 106,481,781 of CP106710.1, read as the reverse complement.
GTGATGCGTCGCATACAGGGTTAGGATGTGTGTTGATGCAAAAGGGGAAAGTGGTAGCGTATGCGTCTCGGCAACTAAGACCGCATGAAATGAACTATCCCATTCATGATTTGGATTTAGCTGCAGTAATGTTCGCTCTAAAGATCTGGAGACATTACTTGTATGGGGAAAAGTCTGTTATCTACACTAACCATAAAAGCCTTAAGTATCTCCTTGCCCAAATGGAGTTGAATCTAAGACAGCGGAGGTGGATTGAATTGTTGGAAGATTATGACTGCTCAATCGAATATCACCCAGGTAAAGCTAACATAGTGGCAGATACGTTGAGTCGGAAGGTAATATCAGACTTGAGGGTGATATTTGCTCATCTTAGCTTGGATGAAAATGGGAGCTTGTTAGCTGAACTTCAAGTGATGAATAAGTCAGATTAAAGACCAGCAGTTGTTAGATGAATCGTTAGGTTCTAAGTTTCAGGTGGTGGAAGAGGGTGAGACAGAAGAGTTTAATTTGAACAGTGATGGAGTATTGTACTTTCATGGAAAGCCTTGTATGCTAAAAGATTCTAGGTTAAGACAGAAGATTCTGCAGGAAGCGCATAGTAGCCCATACGCTATGCATCCTAGTGGGAGTAAAATGTATCGAGACTTGCGTGAGCAGTTTTGGTAGCCAGTTCTGAAGCAAGAAATTACCGAGTTTGTGAGTAAGTGCTTGCGCGTGTCGGAGTGGTGAAGCGGAACATCGGTTGCCTTGTGGTTGTTACAACTGATGAAGATTCCACTTTGGAAGTGGGAGAGGATAACGATGGACTTTCTTAGTGGGCTACCTCTTACGCCTACTAAGAGAGATTCAGTATGGGTAATTTTTGATCGGTTGATAAAGTCCATTCACTTCATACCCGTTCGTGTCGATTATTCACTTCAGAAGTTAGCCAAGTTGTATGTGGCAGAGATTGTGAGGTTGCATGGGGTACCAGTGTCTATCATATCGGACAGGGACCCTAGGTTTACATAACGATTCTGGAAGGCGTTACATCAAGTATTGGGTACAAGGCTGGATTTCAGCACAGCGTTTCATCAACAATCTGATGGTCAATCCGATAGGGTAATTCAAATTTTGGAAGACATGTTGAGGGTTGTGTTATTGACTTCACGGGTAGTTGGGAGGATTTTTTGCCGTTTGCAGAATTCGCATACAACAATAGCTATCAATCCAGTATTCAGATGGCACCATACGAAGCGTTGTATGGTCGTAAGTGTCGTACCCCTACCTGCTGGATAGAGTTCGGTGAGCGATAGTTGTTGGGTCCAGAATTGGTTTTGGAAACAAAAGAAAAGGTTAAATTGATTCGGGCTCGATTGAAGGAAGCTGCCGACAGGCAGAAATCATATGCGGATCTGAAGCGTAAGGATATAGAGTTCTCAGTGGATGATTAGGTTTTCCTAAAAGCTTCACCCTGGAAGAAGATTCTAAAATTTGGACAGAAGGGCAAGTTGAACCCCAGGTTCATCGGGCCTTATCGGGTATTGAAACGTGTGGGACCAGTGGCATATCAGCTTGAGTTGTCTCCGAAATTGAAGTAGGTACATGATGTGTTCCATGTCTCGAGGTTAAGGTGCTATCGTTCAGATCCATCTCACATAGTGTCGGTGTAAGAAATTGAAGTGAGACCTGATTTTTCTTTTGAGGAAGAACCAGTTCAGATCTTAGACCTAGATGCTAAAGTATTGAAAAGGAAGATAGTTTCGTTGGTTAAAGTTTTGTGGCGAAATCACGGTTCAGAGGAAGCCACGTGGGAGCCAGAGGATGTGATGCGACAGCAATACCCTCACCTCTTTTGATCAGGTAAATTTCGAGGCTGAAATTTCTTTAAGGGGGTAGAACTGTAACATCCTGGAATTAAGGGTTTTGCATTTTATGTTTTCTGTGTGTTTGGCTTGTTCTGCGTGTTATTTTGGTGTGTTTGGGGGTCCTGGGAAGGCTCGGGCTCAAGCCAGGGCCTTAGTAAAAATATTTCTTTTGGACATTTTAGGGGGGAAGCTAGTAGGAGCAGGCCTTAAGTCTATTTGTGTGCAATTGATGACACAAAGAAGCTTGTGTTCAAGTGGAGGTGGCGTCATTTGTTGGAGCTAAAAGGGAGGAGTTTGAATCCCATGAGCCTCATTATGAAGCTTTATTTTTGACACCTGGATGGGGAGAAGGTGGATTCCGCAGGGACTCTTCAAGGTTGTTGGTGGAATGGGTCAATGTGTTCAAATGTGTGGACATGAAGGGATTGTGGAGTTTGAATTGGTCAAACCAATTCAAATGGATGATAGGGATTGGAAGTATGAGGAAGTCAAGGAATGTGGCCATGGTGGAGGTGTTAGCCGAATGTGGGAAGCTTGAAGAGGGGAGAATTTGGTTTAGTGCTAGCATAGGTGGTGTGCCAAAATTTCATAGGTTTTAGGCAATTATTCATTTCATTGTAGCATATTCAGGCATTAAGGGAGGTGAGTGCCGATTTTTGCTAGTCTCCTTGAATTCTTCTTTCCTCTTATTCGGTTTCCCTATTCCTCTCTATACCGAAATTGTTAGCTTCCTCTGTTCATCTCTTTTGCTTCTTTGACACTAGCCAAAAGTTGTGTGACCACCATTTTTCTTCTTCTTTTCTTTCCACTTCCTTTTGTTTCTTTAGCTGAACCTTCTTTCAGCTCTTAGCCGAATAGTTGGTGTCCCTCTACTCATCTCTACCACCTTTCCTACTTCTTCTTCTACAACTCATTTTGTCTTTTTTTTTTGGTCGAACCTCAGTTGTTTGTTCCTTTTTTGTGTCGCATTCTTTCTTGTTCTAAGGAGTGAGCCGAAACCTTCTTGTTATTGACTGCTCGTGCTGAATCTCCTAGGACTTCATTCGGTCTCACTCTGTCTAAGGTAAGGAACTTATTGTTCTCTTCATCTCGTCACTTCTCCTAAGGAAGTTGGCCACTCTTTCTTCTTTTATTATAAATTGTTTTTGTGGTTCTCTTCCATGGCGGATTATTTCATCGTGTAACTCGTTTCTCTCATCTTTCTTTTCTATTAGCCAAATATCTGGAAGCAAGGTGCTAGAAGTCTTGGGCCGCAGGAAGGTCTCCCCTTCGATCAATTTTGTTGATCAAAGTAAGGGAGACTCTGTTAATCTTTTTCGTTTTACTTTCCTTTGGTTCTATTTGGTCATAGCCGAATGGCTAATTTGCTCTTGTTAGTAGTTCGCGACTAATCTCTCCCTTTCTTCTCTCATGTTGGGAACGTTTACTTTGGGAAGGCTCAGTAGCCAAACATGTTGTAGTCCACCATTCCATTCAGGTTCTTAAGATAAAGAGTTTCGTTAGTCTTACACGTTTGGACTCTCTTGCGTTATACTCCGTATTAATCGAATCTTTTTGCTAGCCAATCAAAGGTTTCTCTCTGACCTCTGATAAAGTCTATTCATGGATGCAAGTATCGGTCAAGCTGAGGAGGGGAGTGGACCCGTAGCCTCTGCTCCTAAATTTAAAAGATGTGCTGTGTTGGCGATTTGAGACTATCTGCCATGTTGTGGTAGAGAGCCGACGTCTACCTGGGTTAGGCAAATATCTGTTATCCCTACTAGTGAGAACGTCAATGTAAAGAGTCTAGTTGTATGCGTTATCAGGTGTGTAATGTTCACATTTTACTTTGTTAAATAATGCATGTTCATAACTATGTTGGCTGAAAGCCAAAATGACTGTATTGATAGTCGAGATACCCTCGTGGGTAAGGTTGGAGACACCGGGCAAGTTCCGCTATGATGATGCTTTCGAATTACTGTATGTATGAATTGATTATTCTTTGTACATTGAAGGTATGTTGCATTCATCTCAGTGTGATAGTATGTCGCATGGGTTTTGGGAGATGATGAAGGGGGAAGTGCTATTATGTGACTCTGTCACAAGTGGTCTAGGACCATAGTGGTTTGGAACCACGTATACATATGATTATCAGTGACTTGTCTCAGTGGTCTGGGACCACAGTGGGTTGGCGCCATGTATACTTATCAGAGATCATCACAGTGGTCTAGGACCACAGTGCGTTGGCCCCACGTTTATATATATGCTGTGACTCTGTCACAAGTTGTCTGGGTCCACAGTGGCTTGATGCACGGGTGTTCGGTGGATACAGGTGATGTAGTGGATGGAAATCTAGGATGGTCTGGGTTGCATTGCATGCACTATTGATATGCCATGTTATTAGGGCCTAGGCCCAAACCGTGTTTGTAAGGGGAATTACACACTAAGTCTCGATGACTCACCCCTCTGCTTAATTTTGCAGGTAACTACTATGTTGCGGATTTGGAGCCGAGGCAAACTCGAGGTGGCCATACATTACTACTTCTTCCATAAACGACGCTACTTTATTTGAACTTGTTTTAATTTGGGATTTTATTATGTAATAAGGCCGCTATAACTTTAACTCTGGGTTTTGATTTAATGTTGATATCGCGTATTTTACAAACGGTGGAGTATGGGGTTTTCTAAAATTAAAAGCATAAGTAAATAGTTTTCAAGACATTAACAAAAGATGACAAGCGAATAGCCAATTAACTCGGAAGTTTTCTTAAAACCTCAAGCTGGTTTTCAAATGACACGTTTATGGAATTCCTTGATTTCGGCTTTTATAAAAACAAAATTTGCTTACAGCCTTTTCGATCAATTCAATAAAAGACGGAATGAAACCTTCAAGCAAAATTTACAAATCGTTTTTAAGAAGAAGAAACCAATCGAAATGTTTTCTAAGTTATGATGTTTTGTTGAGATTTTCAAACGACCCTTCCTGTGACATACCGGATCTGGTCGTGACGTTTAAGCCGGGTTTGGGGTGTTACACATAATCACATCTGGATAATCCTAATATCATGACATTCGTATCCTATACAATTCTTGAGGTTCGTACAGGACTTTCGGATATTGTAACCTTGTCGATTCTTGCTCGTATTTGATCATTCAATATTCATAGCAGTTCAATGACAATTAAAAATATTCAAGTCAATTTTAAGACATTTATTTGCATATGAACTTACCTTGTATTCTGGATAAACGAACTGGATCAACTATTCGATAACCTTTCTAAATCCGATTTCTTTCATTCTTGATCTATATACATTCAAAATCAACTCATTTATTCATCAAATCATTCAATTCATTCCACAAACACATAGTTGAGCATTTTTACACTTTAGCCCCTAAAGTTTGACATTTTTACAATTTAGTCCCTATTTCACAAATACACAAAATTCATGAAATTTCATTAAACCTAAGCCTAGCTGAATTTCATATAGGTCCCTAGCAGCCCAACACTTTCATTTATTTCACATTTTAACCCCTGAATTTACACTTTTCACAATTAAATCCTTATTTGACATTTTTGTCAAAAACCACTTAACATAACTTGTGTAACTATTAACAAATATTCGTTTTTCATCACAAAACATTCAAAATCTCAAGCATTCATCAATGGCACTTCAAAAAATCATTGGCAACTTCAAAAATTAAGGCTTGGGCTAGCTAGAATATAAAGCAACGATCTCAAAAATGTAAAATCATCAAAAACTGAGCTAAAACCATACCTTAATCAAGCTTCAAAGGTGTCGAAACTTAAAGCTCCCCTATTCTAGGTTTTCTTTTCTATTTTCAGTTGAAATAAAAAAAGATGAACATGTTTTCATCTTTTGGTTTATTTAATATACATTGTTTTATTTAATTACCAAATTAACCTTAGTTAAAATAACATTTAAAACATCAAATACATGCCTATTTATGTCAAATTCCACTATCAATGGTCTAATATCATCATAAGGACTTTTCACTTAATAAATCATAGCAATTAGACACCTTTAACAAGTAGAATGCAACTTTTTCATTTTACGCAATTTAGTCTTTTTTTCTCAAATTGAGCTATTAAACGATAAAATTAGCTCACGAAATTTTCACCCATATGTGCTGTCATGCTGTAAACACATAAAATAATATTAAAATAAATTTTTGACCTCAGATTTGTGGTTCCGAAACCACTGTTTTGATTTAGCTAAAATCGGGCTATTATAAACTGTAAAATTACCCCACTGGGAATTTTTATGAAATGTTTTCTGATTCGAAGCGAGCCCACACTCGGCAGATGTGAAGTTGAGGATAGTGGAGAAGACTACTCAATCGAAGCGCTCATCCTAGACAAATAAAAAAAAGGTAAAATTTTGATTAAGTGTTTATTACTTTAGATATCACAACTAAGATCTTGCTTTGAAAAAAAAATTAAAACTCTAGTTTTTCCCTAAATTTATTTTCCGCTGCGTTTTTCAAACCCATTTTTCCAACATACGAGTTACACATAAAAAGTATATCATCAACTCAGGATTAAGGCATGCCACACTTTAAATGTCACAAGTGAATAAATCCATAAACAGATTTAGGATCTATTCTTCTTGGGTCTAGTCCGATATACTATCAGACTAGTTAATCATATCTACGTCTCTATCTTCTAGAGTCATCCACTCCAATGCCTAAAACAAGGCATTTACCCAATTGGACTTGATAGACTGCATATTAGTCTTTCAATCAATTTGCTCATTTCCGATTAGACTAAGGACATGTTTAGGTTCATCTAGTAATATAAGTTATCTTTTTGTATTACGATCCAATCACGTAATATCGCTTAGTATTAGTTTAAACCTTAGACAACTAGTGAGTCAATATTTGCTTCTATTTTTTCTTTACATGAAACAATAACATGAGGACATTATACAAAGTATATTAATGTAAATCATGAATTATTTTATTAATCATTCTGTTCGAAAAAATTACAAATTTACAAACGAATATACTACACTTAGAGAACCAAATCCAATAATAAAATGTGCAACAATATAATATCTTATCTCCAATGTACAATAATGATATTATGGGACCAAAATGGTGCATGTTTAGGATTGGCTCTGGCTAGGAAAGGCTTGGTTTTTAATTAGTCAAATTTGACTCAAATCCCTTTCCTGAGACCCTACCTGGTGTATGGTTTGCATTCACTTCTTCAGTTTTTCCCTTAAAAGAAAAACTATAGAGAATCAAAATTTTTTGTTTCCAGATTGATTGATTATTGTGAATGGATATTATTTCCATAGCATGCTATGCATATATTGGAAGCATGTCATTTAGGTTAAGTAAGAATGCCACTAGGACTATTGTATGATCATTCTTGAAATTTGGGATAAAAAACCTTGAACATTTTTAAAATATTGAGTGGGAGAAGGTTCTTGAACAAGACCTACGACCTCCATTGATGGTCTCTAAGTGATAGCATGATAAAGTTTCGAGCCTGTTCCTACCTTGGTTGCACCCTAAGGTAAACTTTGTCATGTGGGTTCACTAGATGGGATTTCCTTTTAAGGAAAGCTAGTCATGCATAACCTTCAGAGAGATTGCCCCAAGATAACTCACAAATGAGAGCACGTTCATGATAGGTGTTGAGTCAATGGTTACACACTTAAGAACATATCTTATTAAATAGTTTCCCAAGAAACGATATTTAAGCTAAAGATGATGGCCAAATGTTAAACAGACATTAGTTCGTGTGGAGTTTTGAGAATTAAGATTCAAGAACTGATTGGATGTAATCCATGTTCTTGCTAGTTAATCATGGGACCCCAAGGTGACAAGCTTGATGGGTGTGAGAATGATCGTAGCAATGAAAAAAAACCAAAGTTTTTAATACAAGACATATGCATCATACTACATTCTTGATATGTTGCTGAATCTTTAAATTTTTCAGTTCAAATATGTCTCCTACTCCTCTTATTAGTATTCTTATTAAGAATAAATTAGTTGGGGAAAACTTTTGAGAATGGAAATTGAACTTGCTGATAGTTATCAGTTGTGAGAAACACAAATTCGTTCTTGATGAAACATGCACTCCTAAAGCTCAGCCCAAAGCGAGAAATCATTAGAGAGATTCTGAGTCGATTGCTCAATGTTATATGTTAGCGAGCATGAGTAGTGTGTTGCAAAATCAGCACGGGAATTTATGTACTACTAAAGAGATAAAGAAAAATTTAGAGGATTTGCTCGGAGGCCAAGTCACAATGGCTCGAAAATCCACTACTACAAATTTGATGAATTATCAACAGAAAATCGGCACTTCGGTCAAAAAACATATGCTTAAGCTTATGTGATTCTTTATGGAAGTGAAGGACAATAGGGCTGAACTAGACGTGAATATGCAAATTGAAATAGTGTTCAAATCTTTAACCAAGAAGTTTGTTGGTTTTAGGGTCACTTACAACTTAGGGAACAAGGAGCTTACCTTCACTCAACTCATGAAAGAATTACAATACTATGAGTTGATCTTGAATGGTGTTGAGCTGGTTCAAGAGAAACCTGAGGCAAACTTAGCCGTGGGACCTTTTCCTCTAAAGGGAAACAGAAAGCTAAGAGAAATTTTCTGAAGATTGTTTTAAAGAACATGTTTTATGTACCTCATTTTAAGAGGAATTTAATTTCTGTAGCATGTTTATTTTATGACGGTTATGCTATGACATTCAATAAAAGGATTGTTATTCAAAAAAAATCGTTCTTTAATCTATAATGGATAGATGGAAAACAATCTCTACTTTATCAAACCAAATAACTACTTGATACTTCAAACTAAAATAGTGAATAAAAAGCTTAAAACTTCTCATTCTAATGAGGGGTACCTATGGCATTTAAGACTTGGTCATATTAACCAAGAAAGAATCACTAGACTCGTAAAAGATGGTCCCTTAAGTATGCTTAAGGAAGTTAGCCTTCCACAATGTGAATCTTGCTTAGAAGGTAAAATGACTAAGAGGTCTTTTAATGTGAAATGTACAAGGGCCAACCAACCTTTAGAACTTGTGCACACTGATGTATGTGGTCCCATGAGCACCAGTGCCCAAGGAAGTTACAATCCTTACGTGACTTTTATCGATGACTATTCTCGATGTGGTCCCATGAGCACACTATCCATGCATGTAACCTTTTTTTCCTAAGTCTAGTAAGGTATACTAAGAGTAATAAAACACTTAGTGCTTATAAATTAAGCCCTTATCATAGAGAGTTCTCTCATCGATTATTCTTTTTGTCAAGTCTCTTTTTTGAACCAAAATTCTTAAAAACCAAGGTAGGCCTCTATTCTGCTAGGGTTAATTGTCCGAGAACCTAGGTTCGCTCGTATGTTTGAATTTTTTGTGTTAAGTAATTTGTGTGTATTTATGTATGTTGTGAACCAGTCGAACCATCTACCAGCAATGACAAAGGAAAAGCAAAACTTGTTTAAATTCTCAGCTAATTGGTGAGTGTTCAGGGATCACCATTTATGGGCGAACCATTGTGTTTTCAAGAGCTTAGGGTTTTTTTTCAAAAAACTAAGTTCCAAGAGTAAGCTTTTTTGTGAAATTTGTTTTCAAGATATGTGATTATGTTTTTAAAATATGTTTAGTGCAAGCTTCTACGCTAGCTTATGTTTTAAAAGCTTGATTTTACAAACTATGTTTTTACGAGCTTCTATGCGAGCTCTATGTGAACATATATTTTTATTCGAGCTCCTTATGTGAGCCCTATGTTGGATATATTAGCATACCAAAAGATTGTGAGTACTCACCTATAATTTCTATGATTTGGGCGTTAAGGCCCTGAGACATGTGGAGAGATAAGGGAATGTCACGCTAGGCTCTATTCAAATGGACATGTTTGTGTACAGGAGAATGTTTAGTTCTATGCTACACTTCTGGGACATGTTAAGGACTCTTTGAGCCACAAGTGATATGATATAAGGAGATCTACTTATCTAATAATAAGATATGAAAAGTATAAGAACATGCTTTATGATCAGTATAAGAACAAGAACAAGCTCAACGACATGTCAAGTACATGAATATGTTTTATGTTTTCTTACAAAAAGATGCCAAGTATTTACGTATGATTTCCAACTAGTACATGTGAAACTATTTTACAAACTTATATGTTTTTTGATAAGCAGGTAACTGCGAACTAGGGCTCGCACCTTCACAATGAGCCCAGCTCGTGAAAATGATTTTTGGACTAAGTTTTGTTTTAACTACGTATTTTAAGCATACTTTGATGTATCCTATATATTCATTGAGTTCTCAATGAGCTCACCCACTCCTCTCTTACTGCACAGGTAAGAAGTTTGTGGAAAGAAGTGGCGAGGTGATTAATCCAGGCAAGGCTAATTAGGATGGGTACCAATGGACCCTGAGAAAGGCGATATAGTTATTTGCTTGGGATTGGTCATACCGTGTTCAATGACTTTACTATTTTTACTAGACTCAAATTTTCCTTTAGTCTATTTTATTATTTTTGTTTTTGGAAACCATAAAGTTAAGTAATTGTTTGTTTGATTTTTTCGAATTCATTCACTATGAATAAAAAACAAAGTTTCATTATCCTTCTATTTATGTGTGACCTATTATGTTCTTTAAATTTAGACTAAGTACGACTTAACCCCTTATGCGAGCCAGATTTGATGCGAGATATCTATGCATGTGACCCCTATGTGTTTGCGACCTTGATTTTGCATGTGAATCCTTATTAGTGAAAGCCTTACTTGTTTGTGAACCCAATTAAAGTATGCGAACCCTTGAATGTATGACATTTCTTGTTGTCAAGCCTGTATTACATGCAAACCCATGATACGAACCTATGTTGTATGAAGTCTACAAACCTATGTTTTTTGTGCATGCTTTAATATTAAGTTTTAAGTACTAGTGTATTTTTGTTCAAATACATGAACCCTAAAAATATTTGTTTACTACTTCATGCAAGCCATGAAGTCTTTACTGTTTGTTGACATGCAAACACTTCCACTTTATGTAGCCTTTATATGCTTGCATGTTTTACATTCCATGCATGTTATTATGACATTTCACTGTATTATGTTAACTTAGCACATTTTATGTTGTAAATCTGTGGTGTGTTGGAGGTTAGATTGGGTGTTAATGGAGAGTCACTTCGGTGGCTAATGTGGTACATAAGATTCGGGTCGAACCAATTCGACTGGGTTTGGAGTGTTACAACAACATTCAAAATCGGGCGGATTAATATTAAGGTACATTTATATATTATATAATGTGAGAATGGATTGTATGAAACTGTGATTCCACGCCATCCCTATCCCTTTTCAATAGGAGAACGACAAATCATATTTTTCATACTGACTTCTAGTATTTTTAGTTGGATTTGAATTTTTTTCATGAGGAAAAATCTAATTTGTCATTCATCTAGTCCTTTTCCTATATAATGTTATATATTGTTATACCGAAACGTAAGCTGTTAAAATTCAAGTAAGTGATTTAAAAAATTGAAGAGCACCGAAGTTCAGGGTTTATACCTACTTATTTTTTTTACTTCCTTTTCTAGGTGATTGACTGTGGATGGTTTCTATGAAAAAGGGCACATAATATGAATGAAAAAAATATTAACATATCACTGATTATGATGAATGTTCAAACCTTGAGAAATTCTTGATAAGTAACCTCCAGCTTTGCAAAGAAGCAATATGCAAAGGGCTTTCACAGTCCCTTGGTTTGCTGCTAAGCTTTTACAACCCTTAATATGTATTCAAATTATTGATGTTGGGAGTAACAAATAATGCGTTGAAAAGGGATGTTCACTCTGGTGCTCAGAAATGCTTCCTTTTTCCATGTACGATTTCCCTTTTTTTTCATGAAATAGTAAAGCCTTTTAAGCACATAACAATCAAATATGGTATGACCCATCACCGCTCAGTAAATGCAGTTGTCATGTAACCTCTCATACTTGAACTTATAAATTGTTGGGGCTTGTTGGGGCTTCCCTAGATTTTGAAGTGGAATCCTGCTATGAGTGGAGCATTTAGATCGACTGACACCTTAATTGTAACACCCCTTACACGTATTCTATGCCGAAACCAGGCACGAGGCATTACCAGACTTAATCTACTTAATCATACAACTTCAGTCCCAACTTGACATTTCTCTTTCATCATCACAACACACCTCATTAAGGACCTACGAGGCCTTAAACATACCTACGAGGGGTTTCGAATCCCAACCAGAAACTTTTACGATCTTAACAATTTTCACCTGCACAAGGGCCACATGCCCGTGTGAAACGGGACACGCCCGTGTGGGCAGGCCATGTGGTCACACACGCCCATGCCCCTACCCCGTGTGGGATTTATTTTCATTTTGAACCTACAGGGGTTTTCACACAACTAGACACACGTCCGTGTGCTTAGCTTGTGTGCTCTACACGGCCTAGACACGCCCGTGTGCTCCACACGGCCTAGACACGCTCATGTCCTTGACCGTGTGTAAAAACATGGGTATTCTGTTTGTGATGTCAGCAACCTTATAAGGGTCACACGTCCTAGGCACACGCCCATGTGGCTAGCCCGTGGTCGACACTGACTTACAACACCAACATGCAGGGGACACACGGCCAAGTCACATGCCCATGAGGCTGACCGTGTATGACACACTGCCTAGACACACGCCCGTGTGCTTACCCGTGTGGACAAGAACAAGGCTATTTGAAACACCCCAAACCCGGCCCACAAGCCCCGACCGGATCTGACATGTTCCTTGAGTAAATATTAGCTAAATCTCGTTTTATCATCTTGAGAAATAATGTGGTTTTAAAATCAGATTTAGGTTTTTGTCAAGTTGAAAACCGTGTTTGTCATTCAAGTTTATATAGCTTAAAAACGTTTCTTTCCATTTCCAAAATCAAAAGATTTGCCGAATTAAAAAAAACTCATTAGGTTGGAAATCCGTGAATTGATTAGGTGACAAAACATTTGAAGTTGTTAAAGGAAATATTTAGTTATTCATTTGCCGATTGTCGCATGGAAATAAAACTTAAACCATAAAACTTAAACAATTAAATAGTGGCCTTACTACAAGTTTAAAATACCAAATAAATCCCGAAAGAAAAGTGTGCTAAAGTAAACGAAAAATTCAACCGTTCAAAAACCCGAAAATGCTGAGCATGGCAACCATATAGTCCTCGCTGACCCGGTCCATAGCACTAAGTATCACCTGTAAAAAGTTAGCCCACGAAAGGTGAGTCAACAGACTCAATGTGTAACGACTACACCAAAACCCAACCGATCATAGCCTTAATCTTAACATTTCGGCGAAGCCCATTTTAGTCATATTCGGCCATAAGCCCAGAATGTAGCATATCAAATCATAACATATTGAATCATATTTAGACATAAAATGAAATGCAATCCTGAGCCCACCTAGATATCCATCCTCTACACACCACCTGTACCTGCCAATCACACCGTGGGGATTACTAAATCGACCCTCCATCCACTACACACCCTCGAAAGCAGTCGCTGCAGTCAACTGCACATCGTCCTTATAATCGTGGCATGGCCACCAAATAATGTGACAGAGTTACATTATTAACTGAGTATTAAGGGGGGTAACATACCTGAATGCACTGTACCATTGAATGGTACCCTTAGCCATGTTACTTGTATTTTCATTAGCACACATTTAACATTAACACTATTAATCTATCGGGAAATTATGTAGGGTTACACACCTGATAACAGTGAGAACGACGCTCTCGATACCGATACTCTCGCTAGCAGGGATAACAACGATCTGCTTATCCCTTTCTGATGCTGGCCCACAACCCGGTGGCCAATCACGTACTACAGAAACCGAGCGTTTCTTGAATGGGGGTAGGAACTGCGTTTCCAACCCCCTCCTTTGATTGGCTAGAACCCGACTCCATGAGAGTAACTTGATCAGGAAAACACACTTGAGTGAAAGAATCTAAAAATATAGATCTTAAACGAATAAGGCTCACCTAGATCGACAGAATACTAAAGCTTCCGGCTTTTACTTAGGCTTTTACTTCGGCTTTTACTTCGACTTTTACCACATGCAAACATGCTACTGCACACATTTAAGTTAAAATGCATAACCCCTAAATCTCGGATATTACACTATTTGCCAAGCTCCTTTCACCCCTCTTGCTCACACAACATGGATCCATTCAACATACCATCAAACAACTCATATTTTTCATAATATGTGACATAAGTCACCGGATACATAATATGTGACATAAGTCACCGGATAATGTGGTAAAAACCACCGGAACACTTCCCCTTTATCATCATCACCCATATGCCCATGCAACATACATATTATTCAGATATCATGCAATGTGCCTTACCACAAGGTCATAGTGAAATCACACATATTTCATATCAATGTTTATAACATTATTAACTGAGTATTAAAGGGGGTAACGTACCTGAATGCACTGTACCATTGAATGGTACCCTTAGCCATGTTACTTGTATTTTCATTAGCACACATTTAACATTAACACTATTAATCTATCGGGAAATTATGTAGGGTTACACACCTGATAACAGTGAGAACGACGCTCTCGATATCGACATTCTCGCTAGCAGGGATAACAACGATCTGCTTATCCCTTTCTGATGCTGGCCCACAACCCGGTGGCCAATCACGTACCGCAGAAACCGAGCGTTTCTTGAATCTAGGGGTAGGAACTGCGTTTCCAACCCCCTCCTTTGATTGGCTAGAACCCGACTCCATGAGAGTAACTTGATCAGGAAAACACACTTGAGTGAAAGAATCTAAAAATATAGATCTTAAACGAATAGGGCTTACCTAGATCGACAGAATACTAAAGCTTTCGGCTTTTACTTTGGGAATTGATTGAGTATCTACACAACCCTTTATGAGAAATCAGCTAATAGAGAATATGGCCTTTGGTCGAATATATATATCCCTTACCTCGTTTGCTTAAATCCCGAAACTATCGTTTGCCCTTGAAGATGTCGAAATTCCTACATAACTTATGTCAGATTCGACTTATTGCATAAGATCTATAAGAATGGCCCTTGGCCGAATGTTATATTCTACTTACCTTGGATCTCAAATCCCAAAAGATCACCTTTCAATCGTTGGCTACAAGAATCCCGAAAGATCTCCTTCATGGTTTCGGCCAAATGAGAATAAGAGGGATTAGATTGCTAGATTTCGACTAACCAAAGGAAAAAGAAGAGAAACCAACTAACAGTTAACCCTTACCGGAATCGATTGAACACCTTTGCTTGGAACACAGAGATATTCGGCCACCATAGAAGGTTGATCGGCTTTTAAGAATAAGTAGATCGATTTCAAAGAGTAGAGATGCAATGGATCTTTTCGATTTAGAGAGCAATAGCAACAAGATGTGGATTCAGCTTTTAATCTAGTGGATAAATCAGCTTCAAAGGTTAAAGATGCAATCGGCTATGGTCAAATGTGCTTTCAGCTTTTTGATGACAGAAGAAATCGTGAGAAGAAGAAGAAAAGAGATTGAAAGTTGGTGTGGTTCGGCTTTGGTGAGAAAGAGGAAGAAAAGAATGGTGGTATGGTTTAATCAAGGATTTGGCTTCAAGGAAATATGGAGAGAACTCAACCGAAGGGCTATGGAAAAGTGATGAATTAAATATTCGGCTAGGGTGCTTGTTGGATTCGGCTTTTAGTAGATGAAGGAGAAAGAGAACAAACTGAAAGGAGAAAAAAGGTGCACGAGTGGTCTCCTATTTCGGTTTTCAGTCACAAAAGAAAAGAACACAAAGGCTTCTAGGAAAAAGAAATCGTACAACAAAGTGCCTAAACCTTTCTAAGCATATTTTGCTTCTCCCCCTACCTACATGACCGAAATGGTCATCATAGAAGGCCGGCCAACTCTCCCCCTCTTCTCAAATCCCTTCTTTTTCTCCTACTTTTCCACTCTACAACGCATTCAAAGAGTTTGAATGAGCCCACCTCTCATCCACTCTCTTAGTCGCCCATTCAAATGAATTTGACTTGGTCTTTCCCTCATCCATTGAGAGTCCTTGTGCCGTCCACCACTGCACTCCATTGACGCAAAAAGGCAACTCCAAAAAGCTTCCCTTGCTCCTCGAACCTAAGCCCCTCTCACACTCCCTGAGGTGTCACTCCCCTGTGCTCTAAGTGGTGCCTCCCTTGCCACTTTACTAGCTGGTCTCTTGTGTCTTAACCCACACATTAAACTCCTTAAGGCCTAGCTCCCTTTGCTCTCCTTTAAGGCTTAAAAATCAAATATTTTTCTAAGGCTCCTACCTTCATTCCAAGGTTCCCGAAGCCCCCAAAGCACATACAAACCACATGCAAATATGCTACTGCACATATTTAAGTGAAAATGCATAACCCCTAAATCCCGAATATTATAGTTCTACCCCCTTAAAATAATTTCGCCCTCGAAATTACCTGGCTAGAATAGGTGAGGCTATTGCTGCCGCATTGCTTCCTCCGGCTCCCAAGAAGCTTCTTCCGATCCATGGTTACGCCATAACACTTTGACTAGAGGAACTGATTTCCTCCGTAACACCTTCACATCTCGTTCCAGAATCTGAATCGGCTCTTCCTCGTAGGACAAGTCTGGTCTCAGCTCCACCTCCTCTACCGGCACCACATGAGATGGATTCGACTGGTAACGATGTCGCATCGAAACATGAAACACATCGTGCATCTACTTCAATTCCGAAGGTAACTCTAACTGATATGCCACTGCTCCAACCCGCTTCAAAACCCAATAAGGTCCTATAAACCTGGGACTTAACTTTCCCTTGCGACCAAATCTCATCACCTTCTTCCACGGTGAAACTTTTAGAAACACCTGATCTCCCACCGCAAACTCTATTTCCTTCCGCTTAAGATCCACGTACGACTTTTGCCTGTACCTGATGCAGTGCTTTCCAAAATTGGGATGTAAACCTCGGATCCTATCCGAAATAATTGACACCAGCACTCCGTGCAGCCTCACAATTTCTGCCACATACAACTTCGCTAACCTCTATAGAGAATAGTCAACCCGTACTGGTATGAAATGTGCAGACTTCGTCATCACCCATACCGAGTCTTTCTTAGTAGGCATAAGAGGAAGCCCACTAATGAAGTCCATAGTAATTCTCTCCCACTTCCACTGCGGAATCTTTTTCGGCTGAAGCAACCCCGACGGTACTTGGTGTTCAGCTTTAACCTACTGACACGTTAAGCACTTCCCTACAAATTCTATAACTTCCCGCTCAAGACCAGGCCACCAAAACTGATCCCATAGATCCTTGTATAACTTACTTCCTCCCGGATGCATAGCATAAGGGCTACTATGCGATTCCTGAAGAATTCTCTGCCTTAATTCCTCATCCTTCGGCATACAGACTTTACCCCAAAAATACAGCACTCCGTCGCTATTCATACCATAGTTTTCCAATTCCCCATTCTGCACTTGCCGTACTTAGCACCTAGATCATCATCTGCCATCTGTCTTTCTTTCACCTGACTTAACCATGTCGGCTTCACTTGCAACTCTGCTAGAAAACTTTCGTCGTCATAAAGGCTAAGATGTGCAAACATCACCCTCAGATCCGACACTACTTTCCAACTTAGGGCATCTGCCACTACATTTTCCTTACCCGGGTGATACTCTATTGAACAATCGTAGTCTTTCAACAACTCCACCCACTTTCGCTGTCTCAAATTTAGCTCCTTCTGAGTCAATAAATACTTTAGACTCTTGTGGTCCGGTGAAGATCACTGACTTTTCTCCATACAAATAGTGCCTCCACACCTTCAGAGCAAAGACCACCGCAGCCAATTCCAAGTCGTGCGTTGGATAGTTAACCTCGTGTGGCCTTAACTGCCGAGACACATATGCGACCACCTTCCCGTCTTGCATCAAAACACATCCCAATCCTATGTGCGAAGCATCACAATACACCACAAAATCCTTCCTTGCCTCAGGCTGAATCAAAATCGGAGCTTCTGTCAAAACCCTCTTAAGCCTCTTGAAGCTCTGCTGCTACTTATCTGCCCATACGAAAGGTACCTCCTTTCTCAACAATTTCGTTAGAGGTGCTGCTATTGATGAGAACCCTTCTACGAATCTTCTGTAGTAGCCCGCTAACCCCAAGAAACTGCGAACCTCAGCCACAGACTTAGGTGGTTTCCAATCTAGCACTGCCTCAATCTTTCGAGGGTCTACCCTTATTCCTTCTGCAGACACCACATGCCCTAAGAACGCAACTTCCTTCAGCCAAAATTCGCACTTGCTGAACTTGGCATATAGCTTCTTTTCCCTTAACACTTGCAATACTACCCAGAGATGCTCATCATGTTCTTCCTCAGACTTGGAATACACTAAAATGTCGTCTATAAACACAACGACGAACTGGTCCAAGTAGGGTTGGAAAACCCGGTTCATCATATCCATGAACGCAGCTGGAGCATTCGTCAATCCGAACGGCATTACTAAGAACTCATAATGCCCGTATCTTGTCTGGAAAGTTATCTTATGGATATCTGCCTCCTTCACCTTAAGCTGATGATATCCCGACCTTAGATCTATCTTTGAAAATACTGCGGTCCCCTTAAGCTGATCGAACAAGTTGTCTATCCTCGGCAAAGGGTACTTGTTCTTGATGGTCAGCTTATTCAACTGCTGATAATCTTTGCACATACACATAGTCCCGTCCTTCTTCTTCACGAATAGGACCGGTGCTCCCCATGGAGACACACTGGGTCGGATAAACCCACGATCAAGCAACTCTTGAATCTGAGCCTTAAGCTCAACCAACTCCTTTGGTGCCATTCTGCACGGAGTGATAGATACTGGCGCTGTACCAGGCAACAAGTCAATCCCAAATTCCACCTCACGATCCAGAGGCAACCTTGAAAGTTCTTCCGGAAAGACATCCACAAATTCATTTACCGTCCTGACCCTTTCTACAGTTGCTTCCTTAGCCTCCAAGGCACTAACCAACATCAGAAAAGCCAGACATCCCTTTCTTACCATCTTTTCCGCCTTAAGGGCAGATACTACATTCGACAAGTAATTTCGTCTCTCGCCCATCACCACAACCTCCTTGCTATCAGAAGTTCTCAATGACATGTGCTTAGCAGCACAATCCACATTCGCACGGTACTTCACTAGCCAGTCCATGCCTAATATTAGGTCAAATTCCCCGAATGGCAACTCCATTAAGTCAGCCGAAAACTGCGCCCCCTGAACTTCTAAAGGCACTTCCTTAAAAAGTCTATCTACTACTACTGTTTGCCCTAAAGGACTAAGTATAGTCATTTTCCTAGGTACAGTCTTAGAGTTCACATGTAGAGTTCTAGACACCTCACTAGCGATGAAAGAATGAGTTGACCCTATATCTATCAGAGCAATAAAGGGTAATCCGGAAATAAGGAACGTACCCGTTATGACATCAGGTGCTTCACCATCTTTCCTCCGACGAACTGCATATATCAGACCCGGCTATCTCGCCTCTGTGTTACCACCACCTCTGCCCGGTGTTCCGTGGCCTCTACCAAAACCATTACCTCTACCATTCGGACCCTGACCCTTCAGCGGCTACTGTCCACCTCTGCCAGCCTGATTAAACCCCTGACCTGCTGGTCGACTCCTATCTGTATCCACCGGACAGTCCCTAATCATGTGATCCTTAGACCCACACTTAAAACATCCCCCGGTCTTTTTCCAGCATTCTCCCGGGTGCATCTTTCCACATTGAACACAAGTACGATACTGTCTTCCCATAGCAACCTGCTGACCTCGCGGCCCATCAACTCTGGGTCTCTTTTGAAAATTCCCGAATGACCCTGAAGACCTATAGTTCCTCTTATTCCTAGCCTGACCTCTGTCCCGATTCTGTCTCTCGGTCTGCTTAACTTCTTCAGCTATCCAAGCCTTATCCACTAAGATTGCAAAGTCTCTTTCCTGTTACGGGGCAATCAACACTCGCAGCTCATCTCTCAGTCCATCCTCGAATCTGACACATCACTCGTAATCAGTAGCCACAATCCCTCTAGCATACCGGCTTAACCGCAGAAACTCCGCTTCATACTCCGCTACCGACTTGCTTCCTTGCACTAGATTTAGAAATGCCTTTCTCTACGAGTCTATGTAGCTAGCTCCAACGTATTTCCCCTCAAACTTAGTCTTAAAATACCCCCAATCCACTCGATCTCCAGGGGTACCTCTCTGACAGTGAGCCACCACTGGGAAGCCTCACCCAGCAAATGAAACATCACCTTTCGACTTCTCCTCGGCGATCTGATCCAAATCATCCATGATCCTCTCGACTCCCTCTAACCAATACTCCGCTACATTCGGAGCTACCCCAGATACTCCTCTAAAAACCTCAGCTCCATTTGCTCTAAGTCTCTCAGATACTGACTTTCGAGCCCCATTTCCCATACTAGCTTCTGCCACTCGCTCTAACACTCGCGAAGATAGCTCGCGTCTGCGTCATCTCTCCTCGCGAAATTTCGCGCCCCTACGGTGGTGGCGGTGCCTCATTTTCGGAACCCCGACTGCATTGTTGGTTTCGACACAGTCATTCTGCCTCTGTCGCGCCTACGAGTATTGCGACCACGTCCTCTAGAACTCTTGTCTACTGTCATGGTTTATCTGTTTTTACGAAATTTTATGCATTAGAGTCTTTTCACTTCTTGTTTAAAGAGAGTTTTATGCAATAGAGTTTTAATCAGTGGTTTTTCCGTAGAAGTACACACACACCTAGGGTTTCATGTCTCTATAGTTTTCCTAGCCTATCATCTATAGTATCACACATTAGCATATTCAAATCAATCTACCAACCAAAGTACTTACCTGGCAGACTTGGGCCGAGAACTCGGGTGCCATGCTTCCATAGAACCATTTTAATGAAAAATTTTAACAAAACTAGTTTGGCTCAAAGTTTGAAAACATTGTGGGCTTCAAAACCCAAGGCCGAGTGTTTAAAACTGGGCTCTGATAACAAGTTGAAACACCCCAAACCCGGCCCACAAGCCCTGACCGGATCTGACATGTTCCTTGAGTAAATCTTAGCTAAATCTCATTTTATCATCTTGAGAAATAAGGTGGTTTTAAAATCAAATTTAGGTTTTTATCAAGTTGAAAACCGTGTTTGTCATTCAAGTTTATATAGCTTAAAAATGTTTCTTTCCATTTCCACAATCAAAAGATTTGCCGAATTAAAAAAAACTCATTAGGTTGGAAATCTGTGAATTGATTAGGTGACAAAACATTTGAAGTTGTTAAAGGAAATATTTAGTTATTCATTTGCCGATTTTCGCATGGAAATAAAACTTAAAACATAAAACTTAAACAATTAAATAGTGGCCTTATTACAAGTATAAAATACCAAATAAATCCCGAAAGAAAAGTGTGCTAAAGTAAACGAAAAATTCAACCGTTCAAAAACCCGAAAACGCTGAGCATGGCAACCATATAGTCCTCGCTGACCCGGTCCATAGCACTAAGTATCACCTGCAAAAAGTTAGCCCACTAAGGGTGAGTCAACAGACTCAATGTGTAACGACTACACCAAAATCCAACAGATCATAGCCTTAATCTTAACATTTCGGCGAAGCCCATTTTAGTCATATTCGGCCATAAGCCCAGAATGTAGCATATCAAATCATAACATATTGAATCATATTTAGACATAAAATGAAATGCAATCCTGAGCCCACCTAGATATCCATCCTCTACACACCATCCGTACCTGCCAATCACACCGTGGGGATTACTAAATCGACCCTCCATCCGCTACACACCCTCGAAAGCAGTCGCTGCAGTCAACTGCACATCGTCCTTATAATCGTGGCATGGCCACCAGATAATGTGACAAAGTCACTGGATTCATAATATGTGACATAAGTCACCGGATACATAATATGTGACATAAGTCACCGGATAATGTGGTAAAAACCACCGGAACACTCCCCCTTTATCATCATCACCCATATGCCCATGCAACATACATATTATTCAGATATCATGCAATGTGCCTTACCACAAGGCCATAGCAAAATCACACATATTTCATATCAATGTTTATAACATTATTAACTGAGAATTAAGGGGGGTAACGTACCTGAATGCACTGTACCATTGAATGGTACCCTTAGCCATGTTACTTGTATTTTCATTAGCACACATTTAACATTAACACATTTAATCTATCGGGAAATTATGTAGGGTTACACACCTAATAACAGTGAGAATGATGCTCTCGATACCGACACTCTCGCTAGCAGGAATAACAACGATCTGCTTATCCCTTTTTGATGCTGGCCCACAACCCGGTGGCCAATCACGTATCGCAGAAACCGAGCGTTTCTTGAATCTGGAGGTAGGAACTGCGTTTCCAACCCCCTCCTTTGATTGGCTAGAACCCGACTCCATGAGAGTAACTTGATCAGGAAAACACACTTGAGTGGAAGAATCTAAAAATATAGATCTTAAATGAATAGGGCTTACCTAGATCAACAGAATACTAAAGCTTCCAGCTTTTACTTTGGGAATTGATTGAGTACCTACACAACCCTTTATGAGAAATCAGCTAATAGAGAATATGGCCTTTGGTCGAATATCAATATCCCTTACCTCGTTTGCTTAAATCTCGAAACTATCGTTTGCCTTTGAAGATGTCGAAATCCCTACATAACTTATGTCAGATTCGGCTTAATGCATAAGATCTATAAGAATGGCCCTTGGCAGAATGTTATATTCTACTTACCTTGGATCTCAAATCCCAAAAGATCACCTTTCAATCGTTGGCTACAAGAATCCCAAAAGATCTCCTTCATGGTTTCGGCCAAATGAGAATAAGAGGGATTAGATTACTAGATTTCGGCTAACTAAAGGAAAAAGAAGAGAAACCAACTAACAGTTAACCCTTACCGGAATCGATTAAACACCTTTGCTTGGAACACAGAGATATTCGGCCACTATAGAAGGTTGATCGGCTTTTAAGAATAAGTAGATCGATTTCAAAGAGTAGAGATGCAATGAATCTTTTCGATTTAGAATGCAATAGCAACAAGATGTGGATTCGGCTTTTGATCTAGTGGATAAATCGGCTTCAAAGGTTAAAGATGCAATCCGATATGGTCAAATGTGCTTTCAGCTTTTTGATGACAGAAGAAATCGTGAGAAGAAGAAGAAAAGAGATTGAAAGTTGGTGTGGTTCTGCTTTGGTGAGAAAGAGGAAGAAAAGAATGGTGGTATGGCTTAATCAAGGATTTGGCTTCAAGGAAATATGGAGAGAACTCAACCGAAGGGCTATGGAAAAGTGATGAATTAAATATTCGGCTAGGGTGCTTGTTGGATTCGGCTTTTAGTAGATGAAGAAGAAAGAGAACAAACTGAAAGGAGAAGCAAGGTGCACGAGTGGTCTCTTATTTCGGTTTTCGGTCACAAAAGAAAAGAACACAAAGGCTTCCAGGAAAAAGAAATCGCACAACAAAGTGTCTAAACCTTTCTAAGCATATTCGGCTTCTCCCCCTACCTACATGACCGAAATGGTCATCATAGAAGTCCCTTGGCCGGCCAACTCTCCCCCTCTTCTCAAATCCCTTCTTTTTCTCCTACTTTTCCCCTTTACCAGTCATTCAAAGAGTTTGAATGAGTCCACCTCTCATCCACTCTCTTAGCCGCCCATTCAAATGAATTTGACTTGGTCTTTCACTCATCCATTTAGAGTCCTTGTGCCGTCCACCACTGCACTCCATTGACGCAAAAAGGCAACTCCAAAACGCTTCTCTTGCTGCTTGAACCTAAGCCCCTTCACACTCCCTGAGGCGTCACTCCCCTGTGCTCTAAGTGGCGCCTCCCTTGCCACTTTACTGGCTGGTCTCTTGTGTCTTAACCCACACATTAAACTCCTTAAGGCCTAGCTCCCTTAGCTCTCCTTTAAGGCTTAAAAATGAAATATTTTTCTAAGGCTCCTACCTTTATCTCTAGGCTCCATTTAGAGTCCTTGTGCCGTCCACCACTGCACTCCATTGACGCAAAAAGGCAACTCCAAAACGCTTCTCTTGCTGCTTGAACCTAAGCCCCTTCACACTCCCTGAGGCGTCACTCCCCTGTGCTCTAAGTGGCGCCTCCCTTGCCACTTTACTGGCTGGTCTCTTGTGTCTTAACCCACACATTAAACTCCTTAAGGCCTAGCTCCCTTAGCTCTCCTTTAAGGCTTAAAAATGAAATATTTTTCTAAGGCTCCTACCTTTATCTCTAGGTTCCCGAAGCCCCCAAAACACATACAAACCACATGCAAACATGCTACTGCACACATTTAAGTTAAAATGCGTAACCCCTAAATCCCGAATATTACACTATTTGCCAAGCTCCTTTCACCCCTCTTGCTCACACAACATGGATCCATTCAACATACCATCAAACAACTCATATTTTTCAAAATAAACTTCCGTGAATAACTATATCTTTTCGTAGATAACAAGGTTAACCATGGCAATATACAAAATTGTTTGTCTTAAAAAGGGGTCAACACACTTTTGGCCAAAATAACAAAATAATCTAACTAGTCTAGTCCCTAAACATGCCATACACAAAATATACTACGTCTAAGTATACCGAGTGAGCTGATAGTGTGGGCGATCTTCTGGTTATCTGCGTATTCCGACCCAGCTTTTTAACTCTATAAGACAAGGGAAAGGAAGAGGGGAGTAAGCTTTAAGCTTAGTAAGTTTACATGTAAACAAATAACATCATAGTATGAGCTAAACAACCAATAGCATTATACTAAACAAAAGCAATCCACACTCACATTCATGCTTACTCATTTTATCCCTTACCACTTTCCACTACATCACAAGCTTATTGTCTACATTCAGTCATTTGCATACCTGCACTTACACCACAATTTCTCATGATACAACACATCTTAATTTCTCACTAATCCAACCACATTGCCAATTTACTCTGTGGTATCGCACTTAGCCCATTATCAATCGTTAATAGGGTGGCATCGCACATATCCCACCAAAATGGTAATTATAGTGGTATCGCACATAGCCCACTAATTAACATAATAAATAATGGCATAGCACACAGCCCATAGTAGTTAAGTAACAAGGTGGTATCACACTTAGCCTGCCGTCGAGTGTCGTCATTACATATTTACATAATTATTTCATCATTCATACGAAACTATACAATAACTATCAAAATTCAATCCACTTGAATTGTACATATTCTTAACCATGCCATGCACCAATCAACAACAACAATGTATATATATAATATGCATCGTTTAGACATAAACTTACCTCGGTGCAAAACGTATCGATTTGCTGTTTAATTCGTAACCTTGCATTTTCCCCAGTCAAGGTTAATTCTACGTTCTTCTTGATCTATAACAATAAAATTCATTCATTTAGATCATTTAATGATCATAATGTATCAAAATCTATACTTAGGTAAAAATGACCATTTTGCCTTTGTATTATGGCAAAATTATGATTTTGCCCCTAGGCTCGTAAATCATTTTTCAACACATTTTCTCATTAAACCAACCCAGCTGTACATTTATTTCTCTTACAACTACTCACAATTCCAACTATTTAATGTATTTATGACACAAAATCAATCTTTGCACTTAAGTCTTAATTAGGTGTTTTCATGTTAACACCTTTCATAAAAGTTGTTTCTCATCTCCCTAACATTCATTTTCTTCCATAAAAACTCAGCTAACAACATAAATACTATCATGGCAAGTCCCTAGACTTTCAACCATATTGCAAATTGGTCCCCTCATTAGCTAGCTTAAGCTTTGGGGGCTCCAAAAACACAAAAATAATCAATTAAGACCACCTAAATCACTTACTAGAAAGGAGATAGCTTGGCTGAAAGTTTGAACCCCCAAATGCTCTATTTTCTCTTCAATTTTTGGTAGAAAGAGATGAATGAATAGTGAAACACGATAGTTTTTCTTTTCACTTTATTTTTTTCATCTTTTCTCACCTAATTCACCCAATTTTAACCAAAAATTAAATGCTCTTGTCTCCCTATACCACATGGCCAACCAACACATTCAATTTGGCCTAATTGCATTTTAACGACCTCTAAATTACAATCTATGGCTATTGTACACATCTACCTTAAAAAAAATAGAACTTTCGCACTTTATGCGATTTAGTCCTTTTTCACAATTAAGCATGCTATCGCTAAAATTAAAACACCAAAATTTCCACATAGCCTTATATTAATGTTATAACATGTAAAATAACATCGAAATAATTTTCCCTAACCTTGATTTAGTGGTCTCGAAATCACTGTTTCGACTAGCCCCAAAATCGGGCCGTTACAACTCTTTCCCCTTAGAGATTTTCGCCCTCGAAAATCTGACCGATAAAGGGGTTTGGATATTGCTCTCTCATGGCTTCTTCTGGTTCCCACGTAGCTTCTACTACATCGTGTTTTTTACATAACACTTTTACTAAGGCTATGTCTTTATTTCTCAACTATTTCAGCTCTCGAGCCAAGATTTTAATCAACTCCTCTTCATATGTCATATCCGGTCGTATCTTAATTTTTGTTGGAGGAATCACATGCGAAGGATCGGAGCGATAACGCCTTAACATCGATACATGAAACATATTGTATATCTTCCCTAACTCTATCGGCAAATCCAACCGGTATGCTACTGGCCCAATTCTATCGGTAATCTCATACGGTCCTATGAATCGAGGACTCAATTTCCCTTTTCGACCAAATCTCAATATTTTCTTCCATGGGAACACATTCAGAAATACCTTGTCACCCACTTTAAACTCGACTTCCTTTCTTTTCAAATCCGCATACGACTTTTGTTGGTCTGAAGCAGCTTTTAGACTATCCCGGATCACTTTCACCTTTTCTTCAGTCTCTTTAACCAGGACAACCCTATGAATTTGCTTCTCACTAAGCTCGGTCTAATACAAAGGAGCCCGACACTTACGACCATACAAGGCTTCATACGGTGCCATCCATATACTCGACTGATAACTATTGTTGTAAGAAAATTCGACCAAGGGTAGGTATCTTTCCCAACTACCTTCGAACTCTAATACACAGCATCGGAGCATATCTTCGAGAACTTGAATTACTCCTTCAGACTGACCATCAGTTTATGAATGGAATGCAGTACTAAAATTTAACTTTGTACCCAAGGCCTCCTGTAACTTCTTCCGAAACCTCGAATTAAATCTTGGATCTCTATCCGAGATAATAGATACAGGAGTTTCATTAAACCTTACCACCTCTGCAATATACAACTCGGCTAGCTTATTCAGTGAATAATCAACACGCACCGATATAAAGTGAGCCGACTTCGTTAATCTATACGACAACCCACACAACGTCTTTCTTTTTCGGAGTCATAGGCAACCCTGTCACAAAATCCATGGTCATCCGATCCCACTTCCACTCGGGAACCATCACTGGCTGAAGCAATACCGAAGGCACTTGATGCTCAGCTTTCACTTGTTGACAATTTAGACATCTTGATACATACTCCGAAATGTCTCTTTACATTCTCGGCCACCAATAAAATTTCTTCAGATCATTGTACATTTTCATACTGCCCGGGTGTACTGACAAACAACCACTATGTGCCTCATGTAAAATTTTTTGGATCAACTCCTCACTTCTGGGTACACAAATTCTGTCATGAAACATCAAACAACCATCTGAAACCACCCAAAAATTAGAATCGTTTCCTGATTCACACTTAGCTCTCTTAGCTTGTATCTCACTATCATTCCTTTGAGCCTCACATATTTGTTGAACAAATAGTGCTCTAGCTCTCAACTCAGCCAATATAGTTTCATCATCAGACAATGCCAAACTCGTGCTCATAGCTTTCAAAGCATACAGGGATTTCCTACTCAGAGCATCCGGAACCACATTCGCTTTCCCCAGATGTTAATCGATTACTAGCTCATAGTCCTTCAATAACTCAAGCCACCACCGTTGTCGCAAATTCAAATCCTTTTGATCCATCAAGTACTTCAAGCTCTTATGGTCTGTGAAGATTCGACACTTCTCACCATATAAATAATGTCGCCAAATTTTTAACGTGAAAACAATTGTGACCAGCTCTAAGTCATGAGTCGGATAATTCTTCTCATGCGTTTTAGCTGCCTCAAGGCGTAAGCGACTACCTTACCCTCTTGCATCAACACACAACTGAGATCATTAAATGACACGTCACTGTAGACCACAAACTCTTTCCCCGACTCAGGTTGTACTAAAATCGGTGCTTCAATCAACAATGTTTTCAACCTCTCTGTCATTTCTCACTCTATTCACACTTAACATCTTTGTGCAACAGTTTCATCATCGGGGTAGCAATCATGGAGAATCCCTTCACAAACCATCTAGAATACCCGGCTAAACCCAAAAAACTTCTAACTTCCAACACGTTCCTCGGCGGTTTCCACTCCATAATAGCCGAGATCTTTCCCGAATCAACTCTAATACCACCACCCGACACAATGTGTCCTAGGAATCCGACCTCTCTGAGCAAAAACTCACTCTTACTGAATTTAGCATATAACTGCTTGTCTCTTAAAGTCTGTAAGCCAATTCTTAGATGCTCCGTATGATCACTCTCATCCTAAGAATAAATCAATACGTCATCAAGAAAGACAACCACAAACTTGTCCAAATACGGTCAGAAGACACGGTTCATTAAGTCCATAAAAATTGCAGGAGCATTCGTTAAATCGAACGGCATGACCAGAAACTCATAATGGTCGTACTCGTCTGAAACGCAGTTTTTGGCACATCTTGCTCCTTAACCCTCAACTGGTAATAGCCAGACCTCAGGTCTATCTTGGAGAACACCGTAGCTCCTTTCAGTTGATCAAATAGATCATCTATCCTTGGTAAAGGATACTTATTTTTCACCATCACCTTGTTGCGTTGTCTGTAGTCTATGCACAATCTCATCGACCCATATTTCTTCTTCACAAATAGTACAGGAGCACCCCACGGTGAATAACTCGGTCTCGTAAAACCCTTATCCGTCAACTCTTGCAACTGAACCTTTAGTTCTTTCAACTCTAATGGTATCATCCTATACATAGCAACCAAAATGGGTGCCGTTCCCGGAACTAACTTAATCCCAAACTCGACCTCTCTAACTGGAGACAATCCAGGCAACTCTTCTAGAAATACATTTGGGTACTCACATACAACCAGCACTGTTTCAATCTTTACTTCCGACTCTTTAGTATTCAGTACAAAAGCGAGATAGGACTCACATCCTTTTCTCAAACATTTCTCAAGCACCAAAGAAGAGATCATCACCAGTAAACTATCTGACCCACCTGATTCAACCCGAATAACACTTCCATTTTCACATTTCAATTCAATAAATTTACTACCATAGTTCACTAAAACACTATGGTAGTCAACCAATCCATACCAAGAATCAAATCAAATTTATCGAACAGTAACAACATAAGGTTTGCCGAAAAACAATGACCCTTAATTGTCAAAGGACACTTCCTACACACCTTGTCGACTAACACATGTTTACCTAACGGGTTTGACACCTTTACCATAAATTCTGTAGACTCAACATCATACTCAAACTAGATGCCAATCTCATACAAATATAAGAATGGGTAGACCCCGGATCAATCAAAGCAATAACAAAGGTGTCATGAAGAGAAAAAGTACCCGTTATTACATTTAGCGATGATGTATCTTCACGAGCGTTAATGGCATAAGTCCTTGCAGGTGCCCGACCTTCCAGTCTCATAGCAGAGTCTCATGGCGTACCTCTACCGCTAGTTCTACCTCTCGAGTTTTTTTGCGGCCTACCCCTAGAAGAAATGTTGCTAGATCTTATCTCCTGCTTCCTCTCTTTGTCATCCCTCTCAGGGCAGCTTCGGATGAAATGGTTGGAAGAACCACACTTATAACAATTCCGGTTGTTTCCCCAACACTCCTTAGTGTGATGTCTGCCACAACTTGGGCACTTGGTTTGCCCTATCCACCAATACCATAAATTCTTTTAGTTATAAAATCCCGACTAAAAGTCTGACATCCTCGTTCAGCCCATCTTCAAACCTCTTGCATAAGATATCTTCTGTTGACACATATTCTTGCGCGTACTTACTAAGCCTAACAAATTCGCGCTCATATACTGCCACAATCATTTTTCGTTACTTTAACTCAAGGACTTTCTTCCGTTTCTAGTTAACAAATTGCTGACTTATGTGCTTCTTTCAAAACTCCTCCAAAAAGAAGTCCCAAGTTACTCACTCCTTTGGGACCACTGATGTCAACATTTTCCACCAATGGTGTTCCAAGTCCCTTAGCAAAGACACGGCACATTTTAAGCTCTTCTCAGATGTACAGGAGAGTTCATCAAACACCCTCATTGAGTTCTCAAGCCAGAACTCTGCCCGCTCGAGGTCATCATCAATATTGGCTCTAAACTCCTTGGCCCCACACTTCTGAATCTTGTCTACTGGGGGCTTCGTTATCCTCACTAAATGTAACATCCCAAACTCGGCCTAGAAGTTATGTTCGAACCTAACGATGTCACATTGGAGTGCTTTTTCGAAACCCCTTTTTTTCTTTCTTATTGAAAAAAAAAACTCGTTTGGAGGTTAAAGCCTCTTCTTAAAACTCATATTAAACTAACATTTTGTTATCAATTTAAAACGTCATTACTTCTAAAACCTTGTTTGTTGCGAAAGCTTAAAAATCATTGCAGAAACATAGTGTTTTGAAAATAATTATCATTTTGGGAAAACCGCATTCTACTTCTAACATGTATAAATCATAATGATTAAAACCTCAGATTAAAAACTATAAAATTGGAGAGGCCTTATTACAAATATAAAAAAAAATCCAGACAAAAACTAATAGTAAATAAAAGCCAAGTAAACGTAAACAGCACCAGTACTATGGCCACCTCCGAGTCCCTCGCAGCTCCAAATCCACTAAGTCTGGGGATTACCTGTACAGTTAGACAGAAGGGTGAGTTTGTGAAAACTCAGTGTGTAATCCCTTATAATACAAGCAGTCAGATATACGGTATGTAGAAACAAACTGGGCCTGAGCCGATCACAAACATGATGATCGGATGGGTCTTAGCCCATAACGAGAACCAGTGGACCTAAGACCATTACGAGAATCGATGATCGATGCGGATATGCGCATGCAAATCTAGCCCAATCCAACCAATTCACCATGTGGGGATAAAATCGACCCACCCAGCCAACACACCAAGCTTAGCACCGGTTGCGGCACTAAGTCAACAGAACGGCTCGAGGTCAGTGAGCGAAACGACTAAAAGCCATAAATACCACAAAGATCGCTTAGGTTGTGAGCGACTAAAAGCCATATATATCGTAGAAAGGCTGAAAGCCTTGTACAGTACGGCAATGGGTCGTACACTTCCTCCATAACTTTGTCCTAACCCCATGCAATATGTCGTGTATGTCATGCTCAATTATTACACGTGTGTGCAAAATGGCCATGGTCAGTAACAATCATTTAAACATGTAATAAAAGCATATCAGTCATACAACCACAAACAAATTAGTCAACTCATAGTCTAAGTCAGTCATTTACCCACAAGGGCAAAATTGTCATCTTACCCTATAAAGGTATTTCGGTAATCCTACCTTTCAGGGGTATTTCGGTAATTCTACCGTACAGGGGTAATTCAATAATTCTACCCTACAAGGGTATTTTATTAATTTTGCAAACTGAGGGTATTTTAGTAATTTTGTAAACCGAGGGTATTTTAGTAATTTTACAAATCGAGGATATTTTAGTAATTTTACAAATCAAGGGCATTTCGATAATTTTTCAAATTGACGATATTTCGATAATTCTAACCAACAGGGTAATTCAGTAATTCTACCCGACAGGGGTATTTTAGTATTTTTGCAAACCAAGGGTATTTTAGTAATTTTGTAAACCGAGGGTATTTTAGTAATTTTGCAAATTGAGCATATTTTGGTAATTTTACAAATCGAGGGTATTTCGATAATTTGCAAATTGAGGGTATTTTAGTGATTTCACAAACTGAGGGTATTTCGGTAATTTTGCAACCAAAGGGTATTTCAGTAATTTTACAAATTAGGGGTATTTCTGTAATTTTCCAAACTAAGAGTATTTTGGTAATTTTGCAAATCAGGGGTACTTTGATAATTTTACAAGTCGATGGTATTTTAGAAATTTTGTAAACCAAGGGTATTTAAGTAATTTTGTAAACCAAGGTATTCTAAATAGAGATAACAATACGAATGGGCTTAGGGCCCATTCTTGGCCCAAATGGGCCACAAGCTTGTATGGCCCATTTAGCCCAAATCTAGCCACAGATATGAGATTCACATAGTCTAATCCAATTTACCACACAATCATACAACTTATCTGATTGGGCCCACGGGCCTATTGGCTTGCCCCTTTCGGCCCATCGTGGCCCAAATAGCCTAAACCCACAAGAACACTCATGATGGCATCAACTATCACGTCGAAGCTCCCACACGTGCGCTTGCTTGCTCGTGTGGCTACCATCAACATGTGACCGGCATTTCAGCATTTGTCGCTCTACAGCTAGAGTAGTTTGAAGTACACACCTGATAGGAATCTGAAGTTAATCTGCGCTACGAACACTCCCATGCCCAAACGCCAACCAAGGTATGCTTACTCTCCTCATAGATCACTCTATTCAAAGCCAGCTTCTCGCCTACTCTCATGCTAGCTTCCTGATGTTGGATCCCTCCATCAATCCTCCAAAACCGTCCCAAATTAGCAAAATAGTAACATTTCGTATGCAAGGGGTTTCGAACTCAAGCTCCCCTGTAACTTAATCCACGCCGCTAGCCACATTACCAACTAGCTCCTTGTGACTTAAAACATGCGCAAATATTTATAAAGCCTATCTGCCAGTGTCCAGATTCTTTTAAGAGCAAAATTTAAAAATTTTGCAAGGGCCAAGACTTGAACCCAAGCTCCCTTACAACCCTAATGACGACACAACCACTAGACCACAAGCTTTCTTATGTCATGATTTCCCCAACAATATTCTTAAAGCCTACTCATTTACATCCAGGGTTTTATTCACCTAAACCAAAATTTTTCCTAAAGCCTAGGTTTGAACCCAAGACTTCATGGAAGCCCCCTAACCTTCCAAAATCACTCACCTAATAGGTCCAACTTGCATTAGTGTCGTTCTCTTGTTCTCAAAAATTTTAAAAGCTCTCGTGCCCAAGGCCCAATAGGCCCAATTCTACTAGACCTAAATTTCGGGTGTTACAATTCTACCCCCTTAAAGAAATTTCTTCCTCAAAATTTCCAACTATATAATA
The DNA here is from genome assembly GCA_025503065.1 of Gossypium bickii. Taxonomy (NCBI): domain Eukaryota; kingdom Viridiplantae; phylum Streptophyta; class Magnoliopsida; order Malvales; family Malvaceae; genus Gossypium; species Gossypium bickii. The sequence continues at coordinate 106,448,534 of CP106710.1, read as the reverse complement.
GCCGCACAACACAGGTTACACCACTACGCTTTTGCTGCGCACTCTAGTTCCAAATTAAATGTAGTACACTACGGTTTAAAAACGTATCGAAGATCAAGATCCCGGGCGTCTCCGACCTCTCGACGACGACGTCTTTGCATAGACCAAAAGCGGTCGCCTTGCTCTCGCTTGGCCAACACCTGTGCCTGGTACTCTACGGTCAACTCCGTTTCCACCCCTAGCCTAACCACGGCCTCCTGGCGGCTGCTGTCCACCTCTCACCGGCTGAGCAAAACCCTGCCCTACAGCCTGCGTCCCTCATAGGCTTCATCCCTCAGCAGAGACATAGCACCCTCTAACTTTTGTTTCAATGTACAGTGGAGGTCATCCATAATTCTTTCGGTGGCCTCCAACCATTATTCTGCCACACTCAGGGCCACCCCAGAAACTCCCCTAAAGATCTTTGCTCTATTTGACCGGAGTCGTTCTGTAACTGACCCGCGGCCCACAGTAATAGTATTCAACCTAGCAGTACGCGCAACCCTTTTGAGAATCCTCAACATTACTTAGGACAATGCATCGTCCCTAGTCGCTCGATCAAACGACCCTGTCTCAGCTATCGGTGAAGCCGGTGCTTCCCTCGCCTCAACATTGGGCATGTGGCCTGACGCCGAAGACCCAGCCCTAGCACTACCATGGCCTCCACAGCAGCCTCTTGTACCTCTTCTAGCCCTCATTTTCTCTTTGTGTATTATCTAAATTTAAAATTTTATGCAATTTAGTAACAATTTCAGTAATTAAGTAGATGTCTTATAAGAAACAGTAGTTTAGAGTTTGTTTTCGCATTCGCAAGCTCACTACAGTTTTCTCAGTTTACTCTATCTATGGAGTTTCAGTGTCAACTAGCTATAGTAGTTTCTCAGTATAACATTTCAGTCTATAACAGTAAATACAGCCACAGAACTTACAGATTTGGTGTCGGAGACTCAGTGTGCCACACTTTTCAGAAAAATATCTCAAAATACTTCACATATTTGAAACCAACCTCTTGTGATACAAAATCTTGAAAATCCATTCCACAGCCGAGTTTTGCAACCCGGGCTCTGATACCACTAAATGTAACACCCCAAACCCGGCCTAGAAGTTATGGCCAAACCTGGCGGTGCTACATTAGAGTGCTTTTTGGAAACCCTTTTTTCTCTTTTCTTTCTTGTTGAAAAAAAACTCGTTTGGAGGTTGAAGCCTCTTCGTAAAACTCATATTAAACCAGCATTTTGTTAATCAATTTAAAACGTCATTACTTCTAAAACCTTGTTTGTTGCGGAAGCTTAAAAAAAACCACGTTCTACTTCTAACATGTATAAATCAAAATGATTAAAACCCTAGATTGAAAACTATAAAATTGGAGAGGCCTTATTACAAATCTAAAAAAAAAATTCAGACAAAAACTAATAGTAAATAAAAGCCAAGTAACGTAAACAGGAGCAGTACTGTGGCCACCTCGAGTCCCTCGTAGCTCCAAATCCACTAAGTTTGGGAATTACCTGTACAGTTAGACAGAATGGTGAGTTTGTGAAAACTCAGTGTGTAATCCCTTATAATACAAGCGAATGATATACTTGTATGCGAGAAGCAGATTGGGCTGGACCCATCATCACGAGCACGACAAAGATCGATGGGTCTTAGCCTATAACCGAACCAGGTGGACCTAAACCCATTACAAAATCAGTATCAGATGCAGATATGCAGACAAAAATCCAGCCCAATCCAACCAATTCACCATGTGGGGATAAAATCGACCCACCCAGCCAACACACCAAGCTTAGCACCGGTTGCGGCACTAAGTCAACAGAACGGCTCAGTGCCGTAGACAGAACTACTAAAAGCCATAAATATCGCAGCATCACTGCCGGTTAACAGAACGGCTAAAAGCCATAAATATCGCAGAAAGGCTGAAAGCCTTGTACAGAACGGCAATAGGCCATACACTTCCTCCGTAACTTTGTCCCAACCCCATGCAATTTGTCATGTATGTCATGCTCAATCATTACACGTGTATGCAAAATGGCCATGGTCAGTAACAATCATTTATACATGTACTAAAAGCATATCAGTCATACAACCACAGTTAAATTAGTCAACTCATAGTCTAAGTCAGTCATTTACCTACAAGGGCAAAATAGTCATCTTACCCTATAAGGATATTTCGGTAATCCTACCCTTCAAGGGTCTTTCGATAATTCTACCCTACATGGGTAATTTAGTAATTCTACCTTATAGGGGTATTTTAGTAATTTTGCAAACCAGGAGTATTTTAGTAATTTTACAAATCGAGGGTATTTTGATAATTTTACAAATCGAGGGTATTTCAGTAATTCTACCCTACAGTGGTAATTCAGTAATTCTACCCTACAGAGGTATTTTAGTAATTTTGCAAACAAAGGGTATTTTAGTAATTTTACAAACCGAGGGTATTTCAGTAATTTTGCAAATCGAGGGTATTTTAGTAATTTTTCAAATCGATGGTATTTTAGTAATTTTAAAAATCTAAGGTATTTTAGTAGTTTACAAACTGAGGGTATTTCAGTGATTTCGCAAATCGATGGTATTTCGGTAATTTTGCAAATAGAGGGTATTTCAGTAATTTTGCAAATCGAGGGTATTTCAGTAATTTTGCAAATCGGGGTATTTCGGTAATTTTCCAAACTAAAAGAATCTCGGTAATTTTGCAAATTAGGGGTACTTTAGTAATTTTACAAGTCAAGGGTATTTCAGTAATTTTTTAAACCAAGGGTATTTCAGTAATTTTGTAAACCAATGGTATTTCAATAATTTTGTAAACCAAGGTATTCGAAACAGAGATAACGATGCGAATGGGCCTAGGGCCCATTCTTAATCCACATGGGCCCACATGCTCGTGTGGCCCATTAGCCCAAATCTAGCCATAGATATGAGATTCACATAGTCCAGTCCAATATTTACTACACAATCATGCAACTTATCCGATTGAGCCCATTGGCCTCACATGGCCCCTTTCGGCCCATCGTGGCCCAAACAGCCTAAACCCACAAGAACACTCATTGTGGCCTCAACTATTGCATCGAAGCTCCCACACGTGCGTTCGCATGCTCGTGTGGCTACCATCGCTGTGTGACCGGCATTTCGACATTTGCCGCTCTATAACTAGAGTAGTGTGAAATACACACCTAATAGGAATCTGGAGTTAATCCGCGCTCCGAACACTCCTATGCCCAAACACCAACCAAAGTATGCTTACTCTCCTCATATATCGCTCTATTTAAAGTCAGCTTCTTGCCAACTCTCATGCTAGCTTCCCAATATGGGATCCCTCCATCAATCCTCCAAAACTATCGAAAATTAGCAAAATAGTCACATTTTGCATGCAAGGGGTTTCAAACTCAGGCTCCCCTGTAACTTAATTCACGCTGCTAGCCACTTGTAACTTAAAACATGTGCAAATATTTATAAAGCCTATCAGCCAGTGTCTAGATTCTTTTAAGAGCAAAATTTAAAAATTCTGCAAGGGCCAAGACTTGAACCCAGGATCCCTTTCAACCCTAATGACGTCACAACCACTAGACCACAAGCTTCCTTGTGTCATGATTTCCCCAACAATATTCTTAAAGCCTACTCACTTACACCTAGGGTTTTATTTACCTAAACCAAAATTTTTCCTAAAGCCCAGGTTTGAACCCAATACTTCATGGAAGCCCCCTAACCTTTCAAAATAACTCACCTAATAGGTCCAACTTGCATTAGTGTCGTTCTCTTATTCTCAAAAATTTTAAACGCTCCCATGCCCAAGGCCTAATAGGCCCAATTCTACTAGGCCCAAATTCAGGGTGTTATACTAAATCTATACATTGAGGAGCCACTGGAACTGGCTGAGATATAGGAGGTGGTGGAGGAGGTTGAGCATTAGGGTTTGCTCGTACATACTCCGTGTACCAGTTACTCATCATTTGGAGAAAGGCTTCTCGAGCCTCTTCTCCTTGGCCCCTAGTCTCGGGTCCTCTCTGCATAGGCGCGGTCTACTGCACGGGAGTCGACGTATTACTAGCTGTATCATCCGCAGTCGATCGATCATGATCCATATACTGTATATAAAAAAAGTTTAGAATCATCATAAGCCACCACACTATCATTATACGTTTATGGCATGTATAGCTAGACTCTTACACACGTTACGGTAGTCTGAAAACCGACTAAACTATAGCTCTGATACCACTAATTGTAACACCTCTTACTCGTATTCTATGTCAGAATTAGGCACGAGGCATTATCAAACTTAATCTACTTAATCATACAACTTCAGTCCCAACTTGACATTTCTCTTTCATCATCACAACACACCTCATTAAGGACCTACAAGGCCTTAAACATACCTACAAGGGGTTTCGAAACCCAACCAGAAACTTTTGCGATCTTAACAATTTTCACTTGAAAAGGGGCCGCATGCCCATGTGAAACGGGACACGCCTGTGTGGGCAAGCCGTGTGATCAGACATGCCCATGTCCCTACCCCGTGTGGGATTTATTTCATTTCGAACCTACAAGAGTTTTCACACAGCCAGACACACGCCCGTGTGCTTAGCTGGTGTGCTCCACACAGCATATACATGACCGTGTCCTTGCTCGTGTGTAAAAACTTGGGTATTCTGTTTGTGACGTCAACGACCTTATAAGGGTCACACGGCCTAGGCACATGCCCGTGTGGCTAGCTTGTGGTCGACACTGACTTACAACACCAACATGCAGGGGACACACGACCAAGTCACATGCCCATAGGGCTGACCATGTGTCACACACGGCCTAGACACACGCCCGTGTACCTACCCGTGTGGACAAGAACAAGGCTAGTTGCCAAGCTCCTTTCACCCCTCTAGCTCACACAACATGGATCCATTCAACATACCATTAAACAACTCATATTTTTCAATACAAACTTCTATGAATAACTATATCTTTTCATAAATAACAAGGTGAGCCATCAACCATGGCAATATACAAAATAGTTTGTCATAAAAAAGGGGCCAACACACTTTTGGCCAAAATAACAAAATAATCTAACTAGTCTAGCCCCTAAACATGCCATACACAAAATATACTAAGTCTAGGTATATCGAGTGAGCTGATAGTGTGGGCGATCTTCGGGTTATTTGCGTATTCTGACCTGGCTCTTTAACTCTATAAGACAAGGGAAAGGAAGAGGGGAGTTAGCTTTAAGCTTAGTAAGTTTACATGTAAACAAATAACATAATAGTATAAGCTAAACAACCAATAGCATTATACTAAACAAAAGTAATCCGCACTCACATTCCTGCTTACTCATTTTATCCCTTACCACTTTCCACTACATCACAAGCTTAATGTTTACATTCATTCATTTCCATACCTACACTTACACCACAATTTCTCATGATACAACACATCTTAATTTCTCACTAATCCAACCATATTGCGAATTTACTCGGTGGTATCGCACTTAGCCCACCATCAATCGTTAATAGGGTGGCATCGCACATATCCCACCAAAAATGGTAATTATAGTGGTATCACACATAGCCCACTAATTAACATAATAAACAATGGCATCGCACACAGCCCATCGTAATTAAGTAACAAGGTGGTATCATACTTAGCCCACCGTCAAGTGTCGTCATTATGCATTTACATAATTATTTCGTCATTCATACGAAACTATACAATAACTATCAAAATTCAATCCACTTGAATTGTACATATTCTCAATCATGCCATGCACCAATCAACAACAGCAATGTATATATATAATATGCATCGTTTAAACATAAACTTATCTCGGTGCAAAATGTATCGATTTGCGATTTAATTCGTAACATTGCCTTTTCCCCAATTAAGGTTAATTTTGTGTTCTTCTTGATCTATAACAATAAAATTTATTCATTTAGATCATTCAATGATCATAATGTATCAAAATCTATACTTAGGTAAAAATGACCATTTTGCCCTTGTACTATGGTAAAATTATGATTTTGCCCCTAGGCTCGTAAATTATTTTTCAACATATTTTCTCATTAACCAGCCCAGCAGAGCATTTATTTTACTTACCAATTCCAACTATTTCATGCATTTATGACACAAAATCAATCTTTGCACTTAAGTCCTAATTAGGTGTTTTCATGTTAACACCTTTCATAAAAGTTGTTTCTCATCTCCCTAACATTCATTTTCTTCCATAAAAACTCAGCTAACAACATAAATGCTCTCATGGCAAGTCTTTTAACTTTCAACCATATTGCAAATTGGTCCCCTCATTAGCTAGCTTAAGATTTGGGGACTCCAAAAACACAAAAATCATCAATTAAAACCACCTAAATCACTTACTAGCAAGGAGATAGCTTGGCTGAAAGTTTGAACCTCCAAATGCTCTACGTCCTTTTCAATTTTTGATAGAAAGAGATGAATGAATAGTGAAAGATGATAGTTTTTCTTTTCACTTTATTTTATTCATATTTTCTCACCTAATTCACCCAATTTTGACCAAAAATTAAATGCTCTTGTCTCCCTATACCAAATGGCCGGCCAACACATTCAATTTGGCCAAATTGCATTTTAAAGACCTCCAAATTACAATCTATGGCTATTGGACACCTCTACCTTAAAAACAATAGAACTTTCGCACTTTATGCGATTTAGTTCTTTTTCACAATTAAGCATGCTATCGCTAAAATTAAAACACCAAAATTTCCACATAACCTTATATTAATGTTATAACATGTAAAATAACATCGAAATAATTTTCCCTAACCTCGATTTAGTGGTCTTGAAACCACTGTTCTGACTAGCCTCAAAATCAGGCTGTTACATTAATCCTGAGAACCAGACCTTCAATGCACAACTCAATAATACCATGGAAATCACACTTAAAAATAGATGTAATTTTCTGGGCATTCCTAAATGTTAAGTAGTAGCTTGGAATGTTGTGGACTTGCACCCAAATTTATGTATGTGTTAAATCAACCTGTTCCATAGATAAATCATGATCCCACATTTTTAACCAACAAAAGACTACCCATTAGCACCCACGAACCTTCTTGCATAACCATATTTTTATCTTACTCTTCACTAAATATGAAAAACAAACAAAAACCATTTAAAGCATACATTTTCATGTTACCATTTAGATGTCATGCCTTATATAGTATTTCCTTAACACGCCATACCTTTAGTGGGAATTCTATGACTCAACCTAGAAGATGGTGTCTTTTTAGATGTCCATTAGTGAGGTTAGGGGTGAGCGCTTGGTCAAATCGAATTGAATAAATAAATTTTGAGTTAATCGAGTTGTCAAATCATATATTATCATCCTAACTTGATTTGAAATTTTCTCGAATCAAGTTGAGTGATATGGAATTCGAATTGAATCGAATATATTTTTTCGAGTTAAATTTTAAAAAATGACTTTGGATCCTTGTAGCTGATAGAATTGAGTGACCCGAATCCTCATTTAAATAAAATACAGTGGTAAAATAAAATAAACATAAAATCCATATAGCATTACACTTCTTTTATTTTATTTTAGAATAAGGTTTTTAAAACCTTATTATCTATTTGATATTGATTAGAATAAGGTGTTCCAATCTTACTACACTCCTATTAGAATATGATTTTACAAGCCCATAAATAGACATAGTCTACTCCTCTTGTAATCATTCGAATTCGACATAGTGAATTTTCTTCTTCTCTACCCGTGGTTTTTTTCCAAAAGTGTTCCACGTAAAATTTTGTGTGTTCTTTATTTTTTTAATTCTCTTTTCTTTGTGATATATTGTCATTACCAACATTCTATTTTTACAAATTAGTATCAGAGCTTTCGGGTTGTTCATCTTAATCACGGTAATGGCGTCTTTGAAGTATGAAATTTTATTGTTGGATCGTAACACCAGATTCACGTTGTGGCAGATAAAGATGCAGGCAATTCTTGCATTGATGGACTTAGAGGAAGCCTTGCTAAGGGTAGATAAGATGCCTTCAATATTGACGCAGAAAGAAAAGAAGTGCAACGATCGAAAGGTGTTAATACTGTTACATCTGCATTTGTCTAACAAAATTTTACAGGATGTGATGAAGGAGATGACCGCCGTTGGATTATGGAAGAGGCTGAAACAAATATGTATATTGAAAACTCTAACCAGCAAGCTGCATATGAAGCAGCGTCTTTATGCTCATTGTTTGGAGGAAGGTGCATCTACGCACGAACACTTAACAGTGTTTAAAGAAATTCTCTCAAACTTGGAGGCCATGGAGGTTCGTTATGATAAGGAAGATCTAGGTTTGATTCTACTTTGTTTGTTACCCTCATCTTACTCAACCTTTAGAGACACGATTTTATATAGCCGCGAGTCTCTCATAGTTGATGAGGTTTATGATTCTTTGATCTTGTATGATAATATGAAGCATCTTGTTGTTAAAATCGACTCTCATGAAGAGGGTCTCGTTGATCATGGGAGACAAGATTGAAATGCTGATGATAATCGTGGAAGGACACAGGAATGAAATCCTTGCGGTAAATTTAAGGGTAGATTGAATTCTTCAAATAGAGATAAAACTTGTAACTTCTGCAAGAAGAAAGGGCACATTAAAAATAATTGCTATAAGCTACAGATCAATATCAAAAGGGAGGCTGCGAATCAAAATGGAAAACAACGAGAAAATTTTGATGAAGCTGATGTTGTAGAAGAATACAGCGATAGTGAACTTCTTGTCACTTCTATCAACAATTTTAAAGTGAACGAAGAGTGGATCCATGATTCAAGTTGCACCTTCCACATGAGTTCCAATCAGAATTGGCTTACAACTTACAAAACAATGTTTGAAAGTGTTATTTTGATGGGAAATAATGCTCCGTGTAAAATGGCAGGTGTTGTAAAAATTAAAGTTAAGATGTTTGATGGAGTTGTCAAAACACTTAGTGACGTACGAAATGTTCTAGAATTGAAGAGAAATTTAATTTCGTTGAGTACTCTTGATTTAAATGGGTACAAATACAGAGCTAAAATTATGTTTTTGAATAATTCTAAAGGTTCTCTCGTTTGATGAAAGGGCAGAGAAAGACTTCCTAGGTATATGTTTTGCAAGGTTCTAGTATTACTGGTGATGCAGCTGTCGCTTCCTCGTCCTTGTCAGATGATGATATTACTAAACTTTGGCATATGCACCTAGGGCATATGAGTGAGAATGGCATGGCAGAATTAAGCAAAAGAGGACATCTTGATGGGCCAGGAATTTGTAAACTGAAGTTTTATGAGCATTGCATTTTTGGGAAGCAAAAGAAAGTTTGATTCACCAAAGGAATCCATAACTCAAAGGGAACGTTGGAGTATATTCATTCTAATCTGTGAGGGCCATCCAAAGTGCCTTCAAGAGGTGGAGCTAATTATATGCTAACTTTTATTGATGATTTTCCCAGAAAAGTGTGGGCATTCTTCTTGAAGCAAAAAAAGTGATGTGTTTTTCACATTTAAGTCTTTGAAAACTATGATTGAAAAACAGACAGGAAAACAAATAAAATAACTTCGTACAAACAATGGCTTAGATTTCTGTTCTGATGAGTTCAATAAATTGTGCAAGTTAGAAGGGATCATGAGACACTTGACAGTTCGTCATACTCCACAGCAAAACAACGTTGCAGAATGAATGAACAGAATGATCATAGAGAAGGTTTGATGTATATTGTCAAATTCTAACTTACCAAAGTCATTTTGGGTCGAAGTAGTCTCTTGTAACGCCCCGAACTTGGGCCTAGTAGAATTGGGCCTATTGGGCTTCAGGCTTTGGGTCTCAGAAAATTTTTAAGTGAGCAAGAAAATGACAAATGACATGACGGCTTTAAAGGTTCAATGAATTTGGAGTGTCTAGGTGTGTTGGAGAAGCTCTGGGTTCGAGTTTTGTGGTGGAGGATTCTTAATTTAATTAATTAAGGAATCAGGGTTGTGAGTAGTTGGCTTTTAAATAAAAATAAGTGCAAAATGGCACAAATAAGCCTGTGGTGAAGTGGCTAACTGACGCCACTAGGGTGTAGAGAGGTGGCAACATATGCATGCAGGGAGGTTTGAGGTTCGAGTGCTAGCTTAGCTTTATTTTGGAGTTTAATTTTAGGCTTCTAGAAGGCTAGAAGTGGCATGTAGAGGGACTCTAATGAGAAGTGATCAGTAGAGAGAATTTAGGAGAAGGATAAAGGAGATATCATGGAGAAAAATTAGGAGATGAGCAGTGAATGAAGTGGTGCCGAATTGGACTTTAGGGGTGGCTAAGTTCCGGCTATAGGTTATATAAATCTGTGTGTGCCGAATTTGGGTTCCTAGGTAATGCTGAATTTTCCATTTTTTTTCTTTTCCTTGCTGAAACCTTATTTTTCCACAGCTGAAAATACCTTGCCTTGTTGCCAAAATCTCCTATAGCCGAATCCTTTTTTTCTAAATTCTCTCATAACCAAACTCTTTTATTGTCAATGTATCATCATTGTCTCTTACCGAAATCCCTATTAGTGCCTAATCTTTGTTGTTTTCCTCCATCACAAATTGATTGTTATCTACTATCAGTCAAGGTTAAAAGCCGAATCTCGTTTAGTAGCTATCTAGGCCGCAGGATCAAAAGTGGATTCAATAAGTATTCAGTTAACCCCTTAGTGTGCTTTGTTAAAAGCCGAAGGGCTATCTAACTTCCAACTATCGTTAATCTTTTATTAACAAGGGTAAGGTTTAGATATCGCAAGCGTGGTAAGGATCGTTAGCAAAGTGTAAGTGTACTCAACTCGATTATGGTTTAAGTAAATGGCCAAATATGAGTATGATCTATAGGGGTGACTTGTGTGGATTATGAGTCACTCGAAGTTTGATGGTGTATGTGTAAGTGCAGATCTAGGGGATACTCGTGATTAGTAGCTAAGGAAGGACTATTAGAACCTGGTGGCAACCGATAGCTAAGGAAGGACTATTAGAACCTGGTGGCAACCGATAAGGTTACGATGAGGTTTCAGTTTTTTATAAAGTGTGTATTAAGCGAAGATTAATTGTTAAGTGATGACTATTGTAGGTTCGTGATTAAGGGGTTTACAGCGCGCGTGGTTACCAGGTGTACAAACACTACACACACATGATGTCAGCAATGCCGAAAGTGGCTAAATGGGCCCGGTGGGCCCTGAGGCTAAGTTTTATGAAATTGATTAATTTGGTTATATGAATTGAGCTAGTCATGCATGTTACATGATCTGGAATTGTTTTGGGCCTAATAGGCCATATGAATGAGATTTGGGCCTAATGGGCCATAAGGATGTGATTTGGGCATAATGGGCTATATGAACGTGAAATGGGCTTGATGGGCTTTATGGGGACATAGACAAGTATGCTAGGGTTTAATGGATTTTAGGCCTAGTTCTGAACAACTCTTAAACCACATAGGACTTAATTTAATAATCAACATGTCCGAGGATAAGTCACTGGGTTAGAGTGTGGCAATGGGCATATGCATATCTAGGATTGGATCTAGGGAGAGCTTGGTACTTAAGCGGTCCTAGTGGCCCACCTCCTCTTCTCTGGAATCCTACTTGGTGCGTAGTGTCTATTCACTTTAGTCGCAAGGACTTGTTAATGGGCCAAAGTTCATAACTAAAACCCGAGAGGGACCAAAATACCCCTAATTTGAAAATTACCAAAATACCCTTGATTTGAAAATTACCAAAATATCCTTAGCTTAAAAATTTCCAAAATATCCTTAGATTTGCAAAATTACTAAAATACCCTGATTTGTAAAATTACCAAAATACCCTTGATTTGTAGAATTACCAAAATATCCCTGATTTACAAAATTTCCAAAATACCCTTGTAGGGTAGAATTACGAAAATACCCCTAAGAAGTGAAATTACTAAAATACCCCTAAGTGTTTAATGTGTGAAATTGTGTATGTTGCATTCATGAAATATATGTTACATTTAGGTGGGTTTGATGATACGGAAGAAGATATGTGAGGATCGCATAGTCATTTGACGACCGTGGATCCACCGGTGGCTTTAAGCCCATTATATGCTTAGCAGCTTTGCTGCAACGTTTGAGTAGTGCCGCTGTTGGTGCTACCTTTGAAGTGTAGGGATGGGTAGGTTGATATTTATATCCCTAAAGGAGTGTAGGGTTTGAAGGGAAATGGAGTGCAGGGTTGGATTCGGGATGGGCGCATATCATTCATGTGATACTGATGTGATATGAGGTCATGTGGGCTAAGGCCCAAGACCACCGAATTTGATAGGGCTTAGGCCGAATGTGATATTTGCATGTTGATTGGATTACCAAGGGTCGTACACACTGAGTTTCGAAACTCACACCCCTTTTTATTAAATGTTTCAGGTGATCCTCAATAAAAGGCTCGACGTGGGAGAAGACTCGGAGATGGCCACACTACAAGATACTTAGAAGTTTTATTTATTTGTCTCAAAAGACACGATTTTAATTACTTCATTTTCGTTGGATGTAATAAGGCCTTGTACTCTGATTTGACTCTAGATTTTGTGTTTTATTATCCTTGTTTTAAATAAATTTTCTTAGGTTTAAACATGGTTTTCGAAATACCTAAAAACATGGGCTTTTATCATTACTTAACAAGATTCAAGGATTTTGGGCTTTTAGGCTATAAATTTTAACTTAGCAAAATCATTTTGAATTATCCCTTTGATGTGGCATCATCGGATTCGGTCAAAATGTCTAGGCCTTGTCTGGGGGTTTTACATCTCTACTGCATGTTTTTTCATCAACTAATCTCCATCCGTTTCCATTGAGAAAAAGACTCCACAAGAGGTATGGTCTGGTAATTCTGCTGACAATTCTGATTTAAAGATCTTTGGGTGTCCTGTGTATGCTCATGTTGAAATGGAAAATTGGAATCGAGATCTATTAAATGTGTTTTATTAAAAACTCTTCCAATAAAAAAAATCAAAAACTGGTGGAGCATTAGATTAATTCAGAATCTACAGCAGAATCAACTCCTCAAGCCAGTACAAAAATTCAAAATAGAGTTGCCTCTTCACCACAATACTCTATCGCCAAAAACAGAACTAGAAGAGAAATTAAACCTCAAAAGAAGTGTAACATCCTTAAAACGGGGCCTTTGCATTTTATCTGCTTGCATGTAGACTGTATGGATGTCATGTTAGTTTAGGCTATTTTAGGGTCTAGGCATGAGCCAAGGGTAGGCCAGAGCTGTAGGGGGAATTTGCGTTTTAGGCACTTTGAAGAAGGGGAGCTGATTGAGCTGGGTGTTAAAGATAGTTGATGGTAAGTTTTGACACAAGAATTCAAGTGCTGGACTGGCAAGAGGCGCCACTTAGGAGGCAAGAGAGTGACTCATCATGTGAGCTGGAGAGCCTTGGTTTGAGCTGTGGAAATCTCCTTTCTTCTTGTTATTATTTTTTTTTTTTGAGGCCAAGACCAGGAGGAGTTGTGCTCAGGATGGACTTTGTTGGATAAGGGTTGAAGGAGTCCACAGATTTGGATGAATGAAAGAGAGAAGTATTAGGAATTTGAGGTATTCAAATCTATTCGAATGTGTGATCGGGAGAAAAGGATGGAGAAAAGAAGGGAGTGGCAGGGATTGTGTTTAGCCAAAATTTTGAAGGTGGTTTGGGCAAGAGGAGCATTCGGTTGGGTGCTAGTTGAGGAGGTGGCCGAATGTGGAATAGGCCTTGGTGAGGTGTGGCATTCGGCTAGTTAGAAAGCACTTAGGGCTTTTTTCTTTTATTTCCTTTTGTGCCGAATTGAACCACTCCCACATTTCACGTTGTGCACCTGTTTTCTTCTTTCCTTCTCTCAATCTCTCTTGTGTTGAAAAACACCTAAGCTACTCTTCTCTTTTCTCATCGCTTGACCATAACCGAAACTAGAAGACCATTTGAAGCCTAAATCTTTTCTCTTCTCTTCAATCTTCAAAGCCGAAACCCCTTTCTTGCTCTCTTCTTTTCTTCTTCTTTTTGTTGTGCTAACCGAATCCACTCCACCCAATTTGTTTCATCTTCTTCTCCATCTTTTCCAAAAGCTGAATCATCACTCTTCACTCTTCTCCATCTTGTTATCATTCTCAAAACACCTTGTTAGCGGAAACCCCTTGATTCTCATCACTTTGACTTAAATCTTCCTTCAATCACTAAATGCCGAAGACCACACTTTCTTTGCTCTTAGCCAAAATTTCATAGATCCCAGAATCATTCTATATGCATCTTTTTCCCAGAGACTTTATCATAGCTGAATCTCAATCCATATTTTGGTAAGACCTTATCGATCCTCTTCTTTCTTTCTTTCTTTGTTTTTCTCTTTTGGTCGAATCTTTGCTGAAAATCCTGTTGGGTTGTTTCTTTTTTCCTCCCTTAGAAGCCGAATCTCCTTGGCTGTGGTTGTTTGTACCGAATCCTGAAGGAAGCCGAAGGTATGTGTATGATGATATGTTAGGCCGAAAGGCCACTCCCTTCCGAAGGTATGTGTATGATGATATGTTAGGCCGAAAGGCCACTCCTTTACCCCATTCTCTTTTGTCGAATCTCATCAGGTACTTGTGTAGGTGCGATCAACGTGTTAGCCTAAGCTTGCGTATCCCGGAACTCTCTTCTTAGTGGTTTTACAAATCGATCTATTTGGTTATCTGTTGTGCTAACCTAGTGTAGTGGAAATCCCGAAATCACATCTCTCGTAGTGAGATTTGATGAAGCTTTTAATGGATGCAAGAAATATACAATAAGGAGAAGGGAGTCAACCTTTGGGTTTGATTTCTAAATTCAAGAAGAGGGCTGTGTCTGCTGTTCATCATTGGCCACCGGGTTGTGGGCCGGCATCTGAGCAGAGTAGTTGGCAGATAGCAGTAGTGTCGGTTAACGACAGTGTCAACGTAGAGAGTGTGGTATTATGAGTAATCAGGTGTGTAACTCTTACACACTTCATATGTTAATATGTTATTATTTTTGTATGTTGTCAAAAGCCAGAACAACTGTAGAAAACGATAAGTTACCCTTGTGGGTAAAAGCGAGGACTCGGGGTAAGTCCATTTTGGTGGCTAACGTTAATTGCCTCTGCTAAATATGCATATACCATGTTATATTATTTCTGAATGTTAAGCATTATAATAATGCATCGAAAAGTATGTTCATAAGATGGGTATGATGAGAGGAGGGGGAAGATATGGTTTTGAGACTGTCACCAGTGGTTTGGTACCACACAGTGGGTTGGCCCTACTTATCATTACTTTGTGACTAAGTCTCAGTGGTTTGGAACCACCACTGGTTTGGTACCACATATGTTTATCTTTATGACTCGTCCCAGTGGTTTGGAACCATAGTGGGTTAGCCCGACATAATATCAAAAGGGATCATCACCAGTGGTTTGGTACCACAAACTGGGTTGGCCCTACACATGATTATTTGTGACTTCGGTCACCAGTGGTTTGGTACCACATATGTTATTTGTGACTTCGGTCACTAGTGGCTTGGGACCACCAGTGGTTTGGTACCACACAGAGTAGATTTGGGAGACTTGGATGGATACCTAGGTTGGAGGGGTTGCATGGCATGCATACTTGCATATGAATTTTGTGTATGAGCTTAACATCTTTTGGATGGGGATTTACACATTGAGTCTCGATGACTCACCCCTTTCATTAACTTTTGCAGGTGATTCTTAGATCGCGGATGGGGAGCCGAGGTGAACTCGAGGTGGCCATGCATGATATTTCGGGTTTAATTTAATAGTATTTCGGGTTCATTTTATTTTAAGTTGGATTTTGGTTATGTAGTAAGGCCACTTAAATTTTAACTTAAGTTATTTACTTTGTTAATCACTTAAAATACACTTTGATCATTGGGGCATGCTTAACAAACTATGAAATGGACGTTTTCAAAAAAACTTGAATGAACGTTTGGGTTTTCAAAAACTTTACCATCGGGTAATTAACCTGTATGTAATAACAACAAAGTACTCTACTTTCTTTCAAACTAAGTTCACAAACATTTTCAATAAATTCGCTTAGTACAAGTTTTACTCTTTAATAAACACAAAGGTTTTCTTCCCCACTCAAAGCGACAACTATGTTTTAAAACGTTTTCTCTCCTGTGACATACCAGTTTTGGTCGTAGCGTCTTAACCGGGTTTGGGGTGTTACAATTGTGGTATTAGAGCCTGGTTCAAAAGCTCAGTTGTGGGTGTAAGGCCCATAATGTTTTTTAAAACAAATGGGTTTGCGAAATAATTTTGATGAAAATACATGTTTTGGAAAGCATGGCACCTGAGTCTCAGGCACCAATCCGCAACGGTAAGTCCCCTAACTACTGTTTATGTGGTTTAAATGATTGTGGTATGAATGCTAGAAATAGGAATTCACTGTAGAGACCGAAACCTGTAGGACTGTGTGAACTTGCGAGAACAACTACTTTAATAAATTGCTCATAAAATTGTACCGTAATAAACAGTGGATGAAAGCTAACTCATAAAATTCTTAAATCAGATTAAATCATGAACGCTAGTCATGAGCACTCGAGGACGTGGACGTAATACGCGTGGTCGTGGTAGGGGTAGGATGACTGTGTCTGAACCAGTAGGGTCTGGTCATGGGTCAGAGAATGAGGTACCGCCACCGCCACCAGCTGTGGGTGCTGAGTATCAAGACTAAACGGATGGTGATGACATTGTGTCGCAGGCAATGCTGCGGGTTCTGGAGAGAGTTGCGGGAGCAGGAGGAGGTGCGGGGGTTTAGAAATATGTGTCCGAATGACTCCGAGCTAATGGAGCAGAAGTATTTAGGCGTGTTTCTGGTGTAGCTCCTAGCACAGCTGAGTACTGGCTTGAGCCGACTAAACGCATAATGGATGATTTGGACTTTACGGCTGAGGAAAAGCTGAAAGTGTCTCTTCTCCGGGATGAGTCTTAGTGGCTCACGGTCAGGGATGGTGCGAAGGTCGATGATATCACTTGGGATTTCTGTAAGGCGGCTTATCAGAGGAAGTATGCTGGGTCTAGTTACACTGATGCACAGCATAAGGCGTTTTTAAGTCTGGTTCAGGGGAGTAAGTCAGTATCTGAGTACGAGGCAGAATTCTTAAGGTTGAACCGTTATGCTCGGGGTATCGCGGCTACAGAACACGAGCGCTATGTCAGGTTTGAGGATGGGCTGAGGGATGAGTTGCGGTTGTTGATCGCTCCACAGCGAGAGAGGGAATTTGCTGTTCTTGTGGAGAAGGCCAAAATAGCTGAGGGGGTGAAGGAGTCCACGAAGCAGAACCTGGACAGAAATAGAAACAAGAGGAGTTTTGGGCCGTCAGGGTCTGCTGGGAATTCTCTGAAGAGGGCTAGATTTGGGGAATCGAGTCAAGCTGCAAGGCCTGCTGCTACTACTCAATGGCCACCACGGTGTGCTCGATGTGGGAAGTCTCATTGAGGGAGTGTTGGATAGGTAGCAGAGGGTGTTTTGAGTGCGAGTCGATGGATCATCGAGTAAGGGATTCTCCACGTAAGCTAGCTAGGATGCAGTATCAGGGTCAGGGCTGTGCTCAGCTCAGGAGTGGTGGACAGCAACCACAGAGGGGTCGCGGTTCGGCCAGGGGAGGTAATGGTTCTGGACGAGTCCACGGAGTACCAAGCAGAGGTGCTGGGAGCTCAGAGGCAAGATAGCCTGGGTTGGTCTATGCTGTGAGGCGTCGAGAGGAGGGCGACGCACCGGACGTCATAACCGGTACGTTCTTAATTTATGGATTGCCGTATACTACTTTAATTGATGTTGGTTCGATGCACTCTTATGTTGCTAGTAGTATAGCGGGAACTTTGGACTTAGCCTATGAGATTTCTTCTAGGGAGATGACTGTAGTTAGCCCTCTAGGACACTCCGTGGTAGTGAACAAACTGTTTAGGGACGTACCCCTAGAACTCCAAGGGGTAGTGTTTTTGGCCGATTTGATGGAACTGCCACTCGGGGAGTTCGATTTGATCTTAGGTATGGACTGGTTGGTGAGGTATCAGGCAAATCTAGACTGTGCAGCTAAACGCATGGTGTTGAGAACGGTTGAGGGTGAAGAGGTGGTGATGATTGGTGAGAGGAGGAACTATCTAGTTAATGTGGTGTCTGCTTTAAAGGCCGAGAAAATGGTGAGGAAAGGATGTGAGGCATTCATGGTTCATGTTTATGCTTTGGAGGTCAAGGATTCAACTGTGGGGGATGTCAGAACGAAGAAAGAATTTACCGATGTGTTCCCAGAAGAGCTTCCGGGTTTGCCTCCAGATCGCGAGGTTGGGTTTGGTATAGACCTACTACCGGAAACCGCGCCAGTGTCTATTGCCCCATATAGAATGGCACCGAAGGAATTAGTGGAACTAAAAGCGCTGATTCAGGAGTTACTGGATCGAGGTTTTATCCGGCCGAGTGTATCGCCTTGGGGAGCGCCCGTACTTTTTGTTAAAAAGAAGGACGAAACAATACGGATGTGTATTGATTACGGTCAGCTGAATAAGTTGGCGATTAAAAATAAGTATCCGTTGCCGAGGATAGATGACCTGTTCGATCAACTTAAGGGAGCATCAGTTTTCTCTAAGATTGATTTTAGGTTGGGGTATCACCAGCTTAAGGTAAAAGAAGCCGATATCCATAAAACGGCGTTCCGCACTCGTTATGGGCACCACGAGTTCTTGGTAATGCCGTTCAGGTTGACCAACGCGCCAATAGCATTCATGGACATGATGAATCGGGTTTTTCAGCCGTACTTAGACCGATTCGTCGTAGCGTTTATAGACGACATTTTGGTGTACTCGAAATCTGAGGAGCATGATGCGCATCTACGTGTTGTTTTGCAGATTTTGAGGGAGAAGCAGCTATCCGCAAAGTTTAATAAGTGTGAGTTCGGGCTAAAAGAAGTAACCTTCTTGGGTCATGTGGTGTCAGCTGAGGGGATTTGAGTGGACCCTCAGAAGATTGAGGCGGTATTGGACTGGAAACCACCTAAGTCGGTGGTGGAGATTCGGAGTTTTCTGGGTTTGACTGGATACTACAGAAGGTTTGTGGAAAGGTTTTCTTTGATTGCAGCGCTGTTAACCAAGTTGTTAAGGAAAGGGGTTCCATTTGTGTGGTCAGACAAGGCACAGGAGAGTTTTGAGAAGTTGAAAAAGATTTTGACAGAAGCTCTAGTTTTGATTCAACCTGAAGCAAGGAAAGAATTTATGGTCTATTGTGATGCGTCGCACACAGGTTTAGAATGTGTGCTGATGCAAGAGGGGAAGGTAGTAGCGTATGCTTCTCGACAATTGAGACCTTACGAGGTGAATTACCTGACGCATGATCTGGAGTTGGCCGCTGTGGTTTTCGCCTTGAAGATTTGGAGACATTACTTGTATGGGGAGAAGTCCGTTATCTACACGGACCACAAGAGTTTGAAATACCTTCTTACTCAGAAGGAGTTGAATTTGAGGCAACGAAGGTGGACAGAGTTGTGGAAGGACTACGATTGCTAGATTGAGTACCACCCGGGGAAAGCCAACGTGGTGGCAGACGCGTTGAGCCGGAAGGTGGTGTCGGACGAAGAAAGTCTGCTAGTGGAACAGCAAGTGAAGCCGACATGGGTAAACCAGGTGAAGGAAAAACAATTGGTAGATGAAGTTTTAAGTGCTCGATGTTTGCAAGTGCAGAACGGTGGATTAAAGGGGTATAGCTTAAATAGTGAGGGTGTGTTGTGTTTCTAGGGAAAGGTTTGCATGCCGAAGGATGTGGAGTTAAGGCAAAAGATCCTTCAAGAGGCACATAGCAGTCCGTACGCTATGCATCCTTGAGGTAGTAAGATGTACCGAGATTTGCGAGAGCAGTTTTGGTGGCCGGGTCTGAAGCGGGAAGTAACAGAATATGTAAGTAAGTGTCTGACGTGTCAGCAAGTCAAGGCCGAACATCAGTTACCTTCGGGATTGTTGTAACCTGTGAAGATTCCGCAGTGGAAATGGGAAAGGATCACGATGGATTTCGTCAGTGGGCTACCCCTTACGCCTACTAAGAAGGACTGAGTTTGGGTGGTCGTCGATCGTTTGACAAAGTCTGCTCATTTCATACCTGTGTGGATGGATTACTCTCTTCAGAAGTTAGCCAGATTATACATAGCAGAAATTGTGAGACTGCATGGGGTGCCACCGTCGATTATCTCAGATAGGGACCCCAGGTTCACGTCAAGATTTTGGAAAGCGTTACATCAAGCATTGGGTACAAGGTTAGATTTTAGTACGGCGGTTCATCCTCAGTCAGATGGACAGTCAGATAGGGTAATTAAGAATTTAGAAGATATGTTGAGGGGCTGTGTTTTGGATTTCAGAGCTAGTTGGGAAGAATTTCTACCGTTGGCAGAGTTCGTGTATAATAATAGCTTCCAGGCAAGTATTCAGATGGCACCATATGAAGCGTTATATAGACAGAAGTGTCGTACCCCTACGTATTGGACAGAGTTGGGTGAGCATCAATTGTTGGGTCCAGAGTTGGTTGCTGAAACAGAGGATAGGGTTACGCTGATTCGAGCTCATTTGAATTCGGATAGGCAGAAATCTTATGCCGATCTTAAGCGAAGGGATATAGAGTTTGCAGTGGGTGACAAGGTTTTCCTGAAGGTGTCACCATAGAAGAAGGTGCTAAGATTTGGTCAGAAGGGCAAGCTGAGCCCTAGGTTTATCGGGCCTTATAAGGGGTTGAAGCGTGTGGGATCAGTAGCTTATCGGCTTGAGTTACCATCAAAATTGAGTCAGATCCATAACGTGTTCCATGTTTCCATGCTTAGACACTATCGTTCGGATCTGTCTCATGTTGTACCAGTGGAGGATATTGAAGTGAGCCCAGATTTGTCTTTTGAGGAGGAACCAGTGCAGATCTTAGACCGGGATTCAAAGTCTTGCGTAGAAAATCAGTTCCTTTGGTGAAGGTGTTATGGAGAAATCATGGTACGGAAGAGGCCACGTGGGAGTTAGAGGATGTGATGCGGCAGCAATACCCTTAACTCTTTTGACCAGGTAATTTCGGAGCCGAAATTATTTTTAAGGGGGTAGAACTGTAACATCCTTAAAACGGGGCCTTTGCATTTTATCTGCTTGCATGTAGATTGTATGGATGTCATGTTAGTTTAGGCTATTTTAGGGTCTAGGCATGAGCTAAGGGTAGGCCAGAGCTGTAGGGGGAATTTGCGTTTTAGGCACTTTGAAGAGGGGGAGCTGATTGAGCTGGGTGTTAAAGGTAGTTGATGGTAAGTTTTGACACAAGAATTCAAGTGGTGGAGTGGCAAGAGGCGCCACTTAGGAGGCAAGGGAGTGATGCCTCATGTGAGCTGGAGAGCCTTGGTTCAAGCTATGGAAATCTTCTTTCTTCTTTTTTTTTTTTTTTTTTTTTTTTTGACGCCAAGACTAGTAGGAGTTGTGCTCAGGATGGACTTTGTTGGATAAGGGTTGAAGGAGTCAAAATATGTGGATGAATGGAAGAGAGAAATATTAGGAATTTGAAGTATTCAAATCTATTCTAATGTGTGATCAGGAGAAAAGGGTGGAGAAAAGAAGGGAGTGGCACGGGTTGTGTTTAGCCAAAATTTTGAAGGTGGTTTGGGCAAGAGGAGCATTCGGTTGGGTGCTAGTTGGGGAGGTGGCCGAATGTGGTATAGGCCTTGGTGAGGTGTGGCATTCGGCTAGTTAGAAAGCACTTAGGGCTTTTCTCTTTTATTTCCTTTTGTGCCAAATTGAACCACTCCCACATTTCACGTTGTGCACTTGTTTTCTTCTTTCCTTCTCCCAATCTCTCTTGTACCGAAAAACACCTAAGCTACTCTCCTCTTTCCTCATCTCTTGACCATAGCCGAAACTAGAAGACCATTTAGAGCCTAAATCTTTTCTCTTCCCTTCAATCTTCAAAGTCGAAACCCTTTTCTTGCTCTCTTCTTTTCTTCTTCTTTTTGTTGTGCTAACCGAATCCACTCCACCCAATTTGTTTCATCTTTTTCTCCATCTTTTCCAAAAGCCGAATCATCACTCTTCTCTCTTCTCCATCTTGTTATTATTCTCAAAAAACCTTGTTAGCTGAAACCCCTTGATTCTCATCACCTTGACTTAAATCTTCTTTCAATCACGAAAAGCCGAAGACCACACTTTCTTTGCTCTTAGCCAAAATTTCTTAGATCTCAGAATCATTCTATGTGCTTTTTTTTTTCCCGAAGGCTTGATCATAGCCGAATCTCAATCCAAATTTTGGTAAGACCTTATCGATCCTCTTCTTTTTTTTCTTTCTTTGTTTTTCTCTCTTGGCGGAATCTTTGCTAAAAATCCTGTTGGGTTGTTTCTTTTTTCTTCCCTTAGAAGCCGAATCTCCTTGGCTATGGTTTTTTGTGCCGAATCCTGAAGGAAGCCAAAGGTATGTGGATGATGATATGTTCGGCCGAAAGGCCACTCCCTTACCCCATTCTCTTTTGCCGAATCTCATCAGGTACTTGTGTAGTTGCGATCAACGTGTTAGCCCAAGCTTGCGAATCCCGGGATCTAATCGATTTAGGTAGGAACTCTCTTCTTAGTGGTTTTATAAATCGATCTATTTGGTTATCTATTATGTTAATCTAGTGTGGTGAAAATCCCAAAATCACATCTCTCGTAGTGAGATTTGACGAAGCTTTTAATGAATGCAAGAAATATACAAGAAGGAGAAGGGAGTCAACCTTCGGGTTCGATTCCTAAATTCAAGAAGAGGGTTGTGTCTGCTGTTCGTGATTGGCCACCGGGTTGTGGGCCGGCATCTGAGCAGAGTAGTAGGCAGATAGCGGTAGTGTCGGTTAACGACAGTATCAACGTAGAGAGTGTGGTATTGCGAGTAATCAGGTGTGTAACTCTTACACACTTCATATGTTAATATGTTATTATTTTTGTATGTTGTCAAAAGCCGAAACAACTGTAGAAAACGATATGTTACACTTGTGGGTAAAAGCGAGGACTCCGGGTAAGTCCATTTTGGTGGCTAACGTTAATTGCCTCTGCTAAATCTGCATATACCATGTTATATTATTTCTGAATGTTAAGCATGATAATAATGCATCGAAAAGTATGATCATAAGATGGGTATGATGAGAGGAGGGGGAAGATATGGTTTTCACACTGTCACCAGTGGTTTTGTAGCACACAGTGGTTTGGCCCTACTTATCACTACTTTGTGACTAAGTCTCAATGGTTTGGAACCACTTGTGGTTTGGTACCACATATGTTTATCTTTGTGACTCGTCCCAGTGGTTTGGAACCACAGTGGGTTAGCCCCACATAATATCAAAAGGGATCGTCACCAGTGGTTTGGTACCACAAACTAGGTTGGCCCCACACATGATTATTTGTGACTTCGGTCACCAGTGGTTTGGTACCACATATGTTATTTGTGACTTTGGTCACCAGTGGTTTGGGACCACCAGTGGTTTGGTACCACACGGGGTAGATTTGGGAGACTTGGATGGACACCTAGGTTGGAGGGGTTGCATTGCATGCATACTTGTATATGAATTTTTTGTATGAGCTTAACATCTTCTGGATGGGGATTTACACATTGAGTCTCGATGACTCACCCCTTCCGTTAACATTTTGCAGGTGATTCTTAGATTGCGGATGGGGAGCCGAGGTGAACTCGAGGTGGCCATGCATGATATTTCGGGTTTTAATTTAATAGAATTTCGGGTTTATTTTATTTTAAGTTGGATTTTGGTTATGTAATAAGGCCGCTTAAATTTTAACTTAAGTTATTTCCTTTGTTAATCACTTAAATTACACTTTGATCATTGGGGCATGCTTAACAAACTATGAAATGGACGTTTTCAAAAAAACTTGAATGAATGTTTGGGTTTTCAAAAACTTTACCATCGAGTATTTAACCTGTATGTAATTACAACAAAGTACTCTACTTTCTTTCAAAATAAGTTTCACAAACATTTTCAATAAATTTGCTTAGTACAAGTTTTACTCTTTAATAAACACAAAGGTTTTCTTCCCCACTCAAAGCGACAACTAGGTTTCAAAACGTTTTCTCTCCTGTGACATACCAGTTTTGGTCGTAGCGTCTTAACGGGGTTTGGGGTGTTACAATTGTGGTATTAGAGCCTGGTTCAAAAGCTCGATTGTGGGTGTAAGGCCCAAAATGTTTTTAAAAAAAAGGGTTTGCAAAATAATTTCAATGAAAATACATGTTTAGGAAAGCATGGCACCTGAGTCTCCGACACCAATCCGCAACGGTAAGTCCCCTAACTGCTGTTTATGTGGTTTAAATGATTGTGGTATGAA
Source organism: Gossypium bickii (assembly GCA_025503065.1). NCBI lineage: Eukaryota > Viridiplantae > Streptophyta > Magnoliopsida > Malvales > Malvaceae > Gossypium > Gossypium bickii. The sequence continues at coordinate 106,424,228 of CP106710.1, read as the reverse complement.
TGCTAGTAATAAGAATTCACTATAAAGACCGAAACCTGTAGGACTGTGTGAACTTGCGAGAACAACTACTTTAATAAATTGCTCATAAAATTGTACCGTAATAAACAGTGGAAGAAAGCTAACTCATAAAATTCTTAAATCAGATTAAATCATGAACGCTAATCATGAGCAATTGAGGATGTGGACGTAATACGCGTGGTCGTGGTAGGGGTAGGATGACTGTGTTTGAACCAGTAGGGTCTGGTCATGGGTCAGAGAATGAGGTACTGCCACCGCCACCAGCTGTGGGTGCTGAGTATCAAGACTAAACGGATGGTGATGAAGCTGTTTCACAGGCAATACTACAGGTTCTAGAGAGAGTTGTGGGAGCAGGAGGAGTGTGGGGGTTCAGAAATATGTGTCCGAACGACTCCGAGCTAATGGAGCAGAAGTATTTAGGGGTGTTTCTGGTGTAGCTCCTAGCATAGTTGAGTACTGGCTTGAGGCGACTAAACGCATAATGGATGATTTGGACTTTACGGCTGAGGAGAAGCTGAAAGTGTCTCTTCTCCGGGATGAGTCTTAGTGGCTCACAGTCAGGGATGGTGTGAAGGTCGATGATATCACTTGGGATTTCTTTAAGGCTGCTTATCAGAGGAAGTATGCTGGGTCGAGTTACACTGATGCACAACGTAAGGCGTTTTTAAGTCTGGTTCAGGGGAGTAAGTCAGTATCTGAGTACGAGGCGGAATTCTTAAGGTTGAACCGTTATGAAACACCCCAAACCCGGCCCACAAGCCTGGACCAAATCTGGTATGTTCCTCAAGCAAACCGATTCAAAGTTCGTTTGTTTCTTGGGAAAAACTTGTGCGATTTTAAGGAAAATATCGTTTTGGGTTTGGCTTGTGTTGAAAACCAAGTTATCTTATATTGAATTCCATTTAATTAAGGTGCAAACAATTAGGGTTTGTTTTAAAAATAAATTTACCCAAACTTTGATTGATAATAATTCGTAAACATAATAATTGAAAATAAAAATAAGGAAAATTCAACAATGGCCTTATTACATCAAGTAAAAACCCAAAATAGAATTCTTAAGTACTTGGATAAAATAAATTGTCCATAATCAATAAAACTTCTAGCTGAGCATGGCCACCACAAGTTCTACCGCCCCTGGTCCATCACCGCTCATCACCAAACATGTTCCCACAACGGGTGAGTCAACATGCACTCAATGTGTACACAACACTAAAATTTAATAGATCAGCATACCATAACGTATCACATGCACATTCATATACGATAAAATAATGATGCAACCCATACCCAAAACCTAGATGCCATCCGCTACACATCCCCGCACTCAACCTCGCACACCGTGGGGACTACTAAGTCGACCCTCCATCCGCTACACATCATCGGGCGCCATCGCAATGACGTGCTCATCGCCCAATATAAAATTCGTGGCATAGCCACCAGATTAAATAATTGTGTCATGCGACACCACATTCAGATAATGTAACTGAAGTTACCACATTCAAATATTGTGACTGAAGTCACCACATTCAGATAGTGAGACCGAAGTCACCACATTCATTTCCCCTTTCTCATATAACCCGAATGCCCATATATCATGCATATCATACTTAGAATCACATTCATGTCACTTTTCACATGTTAAGTATAACATATTTCGTAATCCTAGTAAGAGTAGGAAACGTACCTGAGTACCTTTGTACCACATTAGGGTACCTTAGCCATATTCGCATTATTATGCATACATACATTAGATATTGCCATATAACGTATTAAAAGATAGTGTGGGGTACACACCTGATTTGCTTAATGAATTCCTTGAAATCCCGAAAACCAATCTATTGCTTTAGATCCGTTATCCCCTATATTCAGCCAATCATTTAAACATATTAATAAACCTATTCGGCCACCATCCAAATCCTAGTAGGATTTACACACTTAAAACTTACCTTTGATGCCGATTTGATGCCTTTTCAAAGCCCGAAATTCCAAAATCTCTCTTCCTTGAATTCGGCTAGCACTAAATTTTTGAGTTGGTTAGTTTCGGTTTTTGAATGAATCTTAATTACGAAATAGACCTTTGGCCGAATGTACATATATGTATTTACCTTGCTTTTTAAATCCCAAAAACAATCTCTTGGCTATGGAGATGTCGACAATGATAGAGATCCCGAAGAACCCTTCAAATTTAGGCCCAAAATTCATTAATGGGATTAATACCTTGGTTTCGACAAGCGCAAAAATAAGAGAATAAAAATCGATAACCACTTACCTTACCCTTGACCTTGTAATCGACGGCTCCCTTGCTTGAGTCCTTAAGAATTCGGTCTTGAGGCTTAGAAAGAATCGATACTAACTAAATTTTTGGAAGAAGTTTCGGCTAGAACATGGAGTATTTTGGCTTGGCAAAAAGAGAAGAGAAGAGAAGAGAGGAGAGCACTAAGAATTTCGACAGAGAGAAGAGGAGGAAGAAAAATTGATGAGTAGCCCTATTTTCTTCCTTTTATAGTTAAATTACTACTCGTAATCCCTTACTTGGCCACCACTCTTCTTTGTTTGATAACTTTATCCTTTGAATTATCACTCTGTTTAATAATAATAATCCTTCTATTATCTCTTCTTTTATCCATTAAAAAAAATAAAAGAAATTAATCCATAATTATCTCTTGAAAATAATCCAAATTAACTCCTTTATTTATCCCCTAATTAGCCGAATTTTAAAGAGGATAAAACTCCTCTTTTGCAAGCCTTGTGCCGTCCACCTCTGGGCTTCTAGAAGCAAAAATAAAACTTCTTTTATTTGCTTCCCATGTGACTCAAACTCAGGCCTAAACCCCTTGCATGTGGCACCATTTCCGTAGGCCCTAAGTGGCATCTTCAGGCCACTTTTCCAAGCCCGTTTGTGTGTCAAATTTCACATACTTTTTCTTTTAAGGCCACCTTGCCTCAGTTTCCTCTTTTAAACTTTAAAACTCGACAATTCCATGTCATTTCTAAGTTTCCAAAAATTTTTGTTTGGCTCTTTAAACTTGACATTTCCTTACATTTCCAAATTTCCAGAAATGTTCACTTTCCTCTTTTGAATCATTTCCATACATTTCCAGGTTTCCAAAAATGTTAATTTCTAACTCATTTCCATTCATTTCTAGGTTTCCAAAAATGTTCAAAATTTATTCATAATACTTAAGACATGTCATTTCGTACAATTAAACCGAAAATGCATAGGCCCTTTTCAGGATGTTACAGTTCTACCCCCTTAAAATAATTTCGTCCTCGAAATTTCCTATCTAAAACAATTGAGGATATTGTTGTCGCATCATCTCTTCTGGTTCCCACGAAGCTTCCTCCAATCCATGGTTGCGCCATAACACTTTGACTAGAGGAACTTATTCCTCCATAGCACTTTCACATCATGTTCCAATATCTGAATCGGCTCTTCCTCGTACGATAAGTCTGGCCTTAGCTCCACTTCTTCAACTGGTACCACATGAGATGGATCCGATCGGTAACGACGTAGCATGGATACATGGAATACGTCGTGCATCTGCTGCAATTCTGGTGGCAACTCCAATTGGTATGCCACTGGCCCAACTCGCTTCAGTACTCGATAGGGCCCTATAAACCTTGGGATTAACTTCCCTTTGCGACCAAACCTCATCACCTTTCTTCCAAGGCGAGACCTTCGTAAACACTTGGTCTCCCACTTCAAACTCTATTTCCTTCCGCTTGAGGTCTGCATGTGACGACTTCGCCTATCGCGAGGCTTCCTTTAACCGTGCTCAGATTATCTCCACCTTCTCTTCAGTTGCTGCCACTAACTCTGGACCCAAAACTCGACGTTCTCCTAACTTAGTCCAACAAGTAGGAGTTCGACACTTCTGACCATACAATGCTTCATATGGTGCCATCTGAATACTAGCCTGGTAGCTGTTGTTGTAGGCGAACTCAACTAAAGGCAAGTAATCTTCCCAGGTTCCTCGGAAATCCATCACACAGCCTCTCAACATATCCTCTAATACTTGTATAACTCGTTCAGACTGCCCGTTTGATTGTGGATGAAAAGCCGTAGTGAAGTCTAACTTAGTGCCTAAAGCTTGATGAAGTGCCTTTCAAAACTGATACGTAAACCTTGGGTCTCTATCGGAGATGATCGACACCAGTACTCCATGTAACCTCACAATTTTCGCCACATATAACTTAGCCAACTTTTGAAGAGAATAGTCTACTCTTACCGGAATGAAGTGTGCGGACTTGGTCAAACGGTCCACTATTACCCATACCGAGTCCTTCTTAGTAGGCGTAAGGGGAAGCCCACTAAGAAGTCCATAGTAATTCTCTCCCATTTCCATTGCGGAATCTCGATTGGTTGAAGCAATCCAGATGGAACCTGGTGTTCAGCCTTAACTTGCTGGCACGTCAAACATTTTCCCACGAATTCAGTAACTTCTCGTTTAAGATCAGGCCACCAAAACTGTTCCCTTAGATCTCTATACAGCTTAATGCCTCCGGATGCATAGCATAAGGGCTACTATGCGCCTCCCGAAGAATCCTTTGTCTTAACTCCTCGTCTCCTCGGCATACAGACTTTTCCCTTGTAGCACAATACTCCTTCATCATTAACGCCATAGTCCTTTAATTCTCCGTGCTGTACTTACTGTAACTTAGCACTTAGGTCCTTATCAACCAATTGTCCCCTTTTTACCTCATTCAGCCATGTGGGCTTGACTTGTAATTCTGCCAACAGGCTTCCGTCATCATATAAACTTAAGTGAGCGAACATAGCCCTTAGATCCGACACAACCTTCCGACTTAGGGCATCAGCCACTACGTTTTCCTTGCCCGGTTGGTACTCTATCGAGCAATCATAATCCTTTAACAACTCCACCCACATTCTCTGCCTTAAGTTCAACTCCTTCTGAGTCAACAAGTACTTAAGGCTCTTGTGGTCTTTGTAAATTATTGACCTTTCTCCATAAAGGTAGTGCCTCCAAACCTTAAGGGCGAAAACCACCGCTGCCAGTTCCAAGTCATGAGTTGGGTAGTTAACCTCATGAAGCCTTCACTGCCGAGACGCATAAGCGACCACTTTTCCTTCTTGCATTAGCACACAGCCTAATCCCATGTGCGAAGTGTCACAGTAAACCACAAAATCCTTTCCTGCCTCCGGTTGAATTAACACTGGAGCCTCCGTCAACACCTTCTTAAGCTTTTCAAAGCTCTTCTGTTGCTTATCAGTCCACTCAAAGGGTACTTCCTTCCTTAGCAACCTTGTCAAAGGCGCAGCTATTGACGAGAACCCTTCCACAAACCTTCTGTAATAGCCTACCAAACCTAAGAAACTTTGGATCTTAGCCACGGACCTAGGTGGTTTCCAATCCAACACTGCCTTGATCTTCCTAGGATCCACTCTTATTCCCTCTGCGGATACCACATGTCCTAGGAATGCCACCTCCTTAAGCCAAAATTCACACTTGCTAAATTTGGCATAGAGCTTCTTCTCCCTTAGTACTTCCAACACAACCCGTAGGTGCTCATCATGCTCCTTTTCAGACTTAGAGTACACCAAGATATCGTCGATGAACACCACGACGAACCTATCCAAATAGGGTTGGAAAACTCGGTTCATCATATCCATGAACGCGGCTGGAGCGTTCATCAATCCAAACGGCATTACTACAAACTCATAATGACCGTATCTTGTCCTAAAAGCGGTCTTATGGATATCTGCCTCCTTCACCTTTAACTGATGATATCCCAACCTCAAATCTATCTTTGAAAATACTACAGCCCCCTTCAGCTGATCGAACAAGTCATCGATCCTTGGCAAAGGATACTTGTTCTTAATGGTCAGCTTATTCAACTGACGGTAATCTATGCACATAAGCATAGTTCCGTCCTTCTTCTTTACAAACAGAACTGGTGCTCCCCATGGAGAAACACTGGGTCGAATGAACCCACGATCCATCAATTCTTGGATTTGAGCCTTGAGCTCAACTAACTCCTTTGGCGCCATTCGGTATGGAGCGATTGACATAGGAGCTGTTCTCGGTAGCAAGTCTATTCCAAATTCTACCTCCTTATCTGGGGGTATTCCTGGTAATTCATCCAGAAACACAACTTCAAAGTCTCTTACGGTTCTAACTCCACTGACACCTTCTTCCTTTCCACCCAACGCACTTACGAAGGCTAAAAATGCCTTGCACCCTTTCCTAACCATTTTTTCAGCCTTTAATGCCGAAACTACATTAGACAAGTAGTTTCTTCTTTCTCCGATTATTACTACTACTTCATCCTTCGGGGTCTTTAGTTTCATTCGTTTAGCCGCACAATCTAACACGGCCCGGTGCTCTACTAGCCAGTCCATTCCAAGTATGAGTTCAAACTCCCCAAAGGGTAGTTCCATTAAATCAGCCCGAAAGTTCACTCCCTGAATTTCTAGGGGCACACTCCGAAAGATCTTATCCACCACTACAGTTTGGCCTAATGGGCTTACTACAGTCATCTGCCTATCAGAAAGTTCAGAGTCTAGGCCTATTGTTTCCACTACACTACATGCAATATAAGAATGGGTCGAGCCCACATAAATCAAGGCATATTAAGGCTTGCCATAAATAAAGAACATATCGGTTATCACATCCGGCGCGTCTCCATCCTCCCTCCGGCAAACCGCATAAACCAAACCCGGTTGCCTTGCCTCAGCATTAGCAGCACCTCTACCCTGAGTTCCTCGTCCTCTGCCAGCACCATTAACTCTGTTGTTCGAACCACGACCTCTTTGAGGCTGCTGTCCTCCTCAACCAGCCTGACTAACATTCTGAGCTGCTGGTCGACTTTCATCTGGTTTCTTAGGACAATCCTTGAGCATATGGTCCTTGGACCCACACCTAAAACATCCTCCCGTCTTTTTCCAGCACTCCCCTAAGTGCTTCTTTCCATAATGATCACAAGAACGATACTGCCATCATGTACCAGCTTGCTGACCTTACGGCCCATCAACTCTAGCCCTCTTTTGAACCTTCCCAGATGATCCAAAACCTCTCTTGGGCCTATTCCGATCCAAAGTCTGCTTGGTAGAATCCTTAATTCCCTCGGCCACCTTGGCCTTTTCCACTAACGCAGAAAATTCCTGCTCCTGATGCGGTGCTATTAACAGTCTCAGTTTATCCCCTAGTCTGTCCTCAAAATGGACACAGCGCTCATGCTCAGTTGCCACTACTCCTCGAGCATACCGGCTCAACCTCAGAAATTCAGCCTCATATTCCACAACGGACTTGTTTCCTTGAACCAGCCCCAGAAAAGCTTTCCTTTGTTCATCAGTGTACCTGGTTCCAACATACTTCTTTTGATAAGCTTCCTTAACATAGTCCCAGGTCAGATCCTCAGCTGTGGCACCATCCCGAACAGTTAACCACCATTGGTACGCTTCATCGCGTAATAGTGCCACTATTCCTTTTAACTTCTCCTCAGGGGTCAGATCAAGCTCATCCATGATGCGCTCCGTTGCTTCCAACCAGTACTCAGCTGTACTGGGTGCCACACCCGATACTCCACGAAATATTTCAGCTGATTAGCTCCGAGCCGTTCAGGCACAGACTTACGATTTCCCGAACTTCCTCCTACACCAGCCACTAATTCCAAAACTCCAAAGACACCGCAATACAAAGATCTTCTCCCGCTTGAGCTTGTCGCTCAACACCCACAACATTTGGGGGTGGTGGTGGCGGTGGTATCTCATTGTCAGACCCTTGACCCGATCTAACGAGTTCTGACACAGTCATCCTTCCTCTACCTCGTCCACGATGACCACGTCCTCTAGAACTCATTTCTAACATCATGATCTGATTAAGAAGTTTTATGAATTAGTCTTTCTTTCACTTGATTACCCGCGAAGAAGTTTTATGAAAAAGGAATTTAGGGGTGGTTCTTTCGTATTCATACATGCACACAGTCTTTCCATTCATTTGTAATCCATCAAACAATTATGAACTTTCGTTCATTCAGAGAAACATTGTAGTTTTCATTGTTATTGTTTTTCCACTACCCAGGGGTATTTTTGTAATTTTGTCCTACAGGGGTATTTTTGTAATTTTTCAAAAGAAAGAGTTCCTTGGTGATTTCGTCACAAGTATTTTGAAATTTTTAAATTCTCGGGGTATTTTGGAAAAATTTTGAAATCCGGGGCCTTTCAGTAATTTTGAAATTCCAGGGGTATTTCGGTAATTTTTCACAAACTAGGGTAAATTTGTAAAGTTTAATAATTCAGGGGTATTTCAAAAGTTGCAAAACTTGCGGGTTCTTTTTGAGAATTTGTTTTCCAATTCGGTAATGTTGCAAAAATTTTGAAAGCCAGGGTCATTTTGGTGATTTTGTGAATTAAGGGCAATTTCGTAATTTTCCAAAATCAAGGTATTTTTGATATTTTGCAAATTAGGGTTTTTGAGTGCTTATAAAATAATGAAATTTTGGGTAAAATTGTTGGGTAGTTGGACATTTTATAAACCAAGGGTATTTTGGTAATTTTACCACTAGGGGCATTTTTGTAACTTCATAAATCGGAAATCTTTCGGAAAATTTTGTAAAGATAATTTTCACAAATTTAAAAGAAAATTTTAAGAGTTTTGAAACTAAGGTTTTGTTGTTTTTATAAAAACACGGCCAGTTCCCTTTCGGGTTTTAGTTATTGTGTTTAGCCTATGACCGAGTCCTCTTGGTTAGGGTGAACCAAAGCTACGCACCAAGCAGGATTCGAGTGGAGAGGAGGTGAGTCACGCGGACTGCTTAAATACCAAGCTCCCACCGAAACCATTCCTAGACATGCGCACGTGAGGTTGCCACACCCACCGAGCCCTGCGGGTTAGGGTGAACCGGCTACGCACGTGCAGGATTCTGCGAAGAGGAGGTGAGTCACTAGGATCGCTTAAATACTGTGCTCTTCCGGATCCAATCCTAGACAGGCGTACAGGGGTTACCACACCCTAACTCAATGACTTAGCCATAGGTTTGTTAAGTGCATTAAGTATTATGTATTTGTGTTTGAGTGGACTAGTCCTAGGGTTGAAGTTCCTATCATACTATTCTACGTTCCATGCCTTTTCTACCCTTCCATAATTCATAAATCACATAATCATACAAATGGTTAGGGGTACTTACCTGGTGGACTGCGAGTCGGAGACTTAGGTGCCATGCCAAAAACCTACTTATTACATAAAATATTTTTAAAAAAACTTACTTGGCTCGATTTGAAAATGTTTTGGGCCTTAGCCCACAGGCCGAGAGTTTAAAACGGGGCTCTGATACCAAACTGAAACATCCCAAACCCGGCCCACGAGCCTGGACCGAATCTGGTATGTTCCTCAAGCAAACCGATTCAAAGTTCATTTGTTTCTTGGGAAAAACTTGTGCGATTTTAAGAAAAATATCGTTTTGGGTTGGGCTTGTGTTGAAAACCAAGTTATCTTATATTGAATTCCATTTAATTAAGGTGACAAACAATTAGGGTTTGTTTTAAAAATAAATTTACCCAAACTTTGATTGATAATAATTCGTAAACATAATAATTGAAAATAAAAATAAGAAAAATTCAACTATGGCCTTATTACATCAAGTAAAAACCCAAAATAGAATTCTTTAGTACTTAGATAAAATAAATTGTCCATAATGAATAAAACTTCTAGTGAGCATGGCCACCACAAGTTCCGCCCCCGGTCCATCATCGCTCATCACCAAACATGTTCCCACAACGGGTGAGTCAACAGCACTCAATGTGTACACAACACTAAAATTTAATAGATCGGGCATACCATAACGTATCACATGCACATTCATATACAGATAAAATAATGATGCAACCCATACCCAAAACCTAGATGCCATCCGCTACACATCCCCGTACCAACCTGCACACCGTGGGGACTACTAAGTCGACCCTCCATCCACTACACACCATCGAAGGCAGTCGCTGTAGTCGACATGCTCATCGCCCATATAAAATTCGTGGCATAGCCACCAGATTAAATAATTGTGTCATGCGACACCACATTCAGATAATGTAACCGAAGTTACCATATTCAGATATTGTGATCGAAGTCACCACATTCAGATAGTGAGACCGAAGTCACCACATTCACTTCTCCTTTCTCATATAACCCGAATGCCCATATATCATGCATATCATACTTAGAATCATATTCATGTCACTTTTCACATGTTAAGTATAACATATTTCGTAATCCTAGAAAGAGTAGGAAACGTACCTGAGTACCTTTGTACCATATTAGGGTACCTTAGCCATATTCGCATTCTTATGCATACTTACATTAGATAGTGCCATATAACGTATTAAAAGATAGTGTGGGGTACACACCTGATTTTCTTAACGAATTCCTTGAAATCCCGACAACCAATCTATTGCTTTAGATCCGTTATCCCCTATATTCAGCCAATCATTTAAACATATTAATAAACCTATTCGGCCACAATCCAAATCCTAGTAGGACTTACACACTTAAAACTTACCTTTGATGCCAATTTGATGACTTTTCAAAGCCCGAAATTCCAAAATCTCTCTTCCTTGAATTCGGCTAGCACTAAATTTCTTAGTTGGTTAGTTTCAGTTTTTGAATGAATCTTAATTATGAAATAGACCTTTGGCCGAATGTACATATATGTACTTACCTTGCTTTTTAAATCCTGAAAACAATCTCTTGGCTATGGAGATGTCGACAATGACAGAGATCCCGAAGAACCCTTCAAATTTTGGCCCAAAATTCATTAATGGGATTAATACCTTGATTTCGACAAGCCCAAAAATAAGAGAATAAAAATTGATAACCATTTACCTCACCCTTGACCTTGTAATCGACGGCTCCCTTGCTTGAGTCCTTAAGAATTCAGTCTTGAGGCTTAGAAAGAATCGATACTAACTAAATTTTTGGAAGAAGTTTCGGCTAGAACATGGAGTATTTTGGCTTGGCAAAAAGAGAAGAGAAGAGAAGAGAGGAGAGCACTAAAAATTTTGGCAGAGAGAAGAGGAGGAAGAAAATTTGATGAGTAGCCCTATTTTCTTCCTTCTATAGCCGAAATTACTACTCAGAATCCCTTACTTGGCCACCACTCTTCTTTATTTGATAACTTTATCCTTTGAATTATCACTCTGTTTAATAATAATAATCCTTCTATTATCTCTTCTTTAATCCATAAAAAAAATAAAAGAAATTAATCCACAATTATCTCTTGAAAATAATCCAAATTAACTCCTTTATTTATCCCCTAATTAGCCGAAAATTAAAGAGGATAAAACTCCTATTTTGCAAGCCTTGTGCCGTCCACCTTTGGGCTATTAGAAGCAAAAACAAAACTTCTTTTATTTGCTTCCCATGTGACTCGAACTCAGGCCTAAACCCCTTGCATATGGCGCCATTTCCATAGGCCCTAAGTGGCATCTTCAGGCCACTTTTCCAAGCCCATTTGTGTGTCAAATTTCACATACTTTTTCTTTTAAGGCCACCTTGCCTCAGTTTCCTCTTTTAAACTTTAAAACTCGACATTTCCAAGTCATTTCTAAGTTTCCAAAAATTGTCGTTTGGCTCTTTAAACTTGACATTTCCTTACATTTCCAAGTTTCCAGAAATGTTCACTTTCCTCTTTTGAATCATTTCCATACATTTCCAAGTTTCCAAAAATGTTCATTTCTAACTCATTTCCATTCATTTCTAGGTTTCCAAAAATGTTCAAAATTTATTCATAATACTTAAGACATGTCATTTCGTACAATTAAACCGAAAATGCATAGGCTCTTTTCAGGATGTTACACGTTATGCTCGGGGTATCGTGGCTACGGAACACGAGCGCTGTGTCAGGTTTGAGGATGGGCTGAGGGATGAGTTGCGATTGTTGATCGCTCCACAGCGAGAGAGGGAATTTTCTGTTCTTATGGAGGAGGCCAAAATAGCTGAGGGGTGAAGGAGTCCACGAAGTAGAACCTGGACAGAAATAGAAGCAAGAGGAGTTTTGGGCCGTCAGGGTCTGCTGGGAATTCTCTGAAGAGGGCTAGATTTGGGGAATCGAGTCAAGCTGCAAGGCCTGCTGCAACTACTCAATGGCCACCACGGTGTGCTCGATGTGGGAAGTCTCATTGAGGGAGTGTTGGATAGGTAGCAGAGGGTGTTTTGAGTGCGGGTCGATGGATCATCGAGTAAGGGATTTTCCATGTAAGCTAGCTAGGATGCAGTATTGGGGTCAGGGGCGTGCTCAGTTCAGGAGTGGTGGACAGCAACCACATAGAGGTCGCGGTTTGGCCAGGGGAGGTAATGGTTTTGGACGAGGCCACGGAGCACGAGGTAGAGGTGCTGGGAGCTCAGAGGCAAGATAGCCTGGGTTGGTCTATGCTGCGAGGTATCGAGAGGAGGGCGACGCATCGGATATCATAGCTGGTACGTTCTTAATTTATGGATTATCGTATACTACTTTAATTGATGTTGGTTCGACGCACTCTTATGTTGCTAGTAGTATAGCGGGAACTTTGGACTTAGCCTATGAGATTTCTTCTAGGGAGATGATGTAGTTAGCCCTCTAGGACACTCAGTGGTAGTGAACAAACTGTTTAGGGACGTACCCCTAGAACTCCAACGGGTAGTGTTTTTGGCCGATTTGATGGAACTGCCATTCGGGGAGTTTGATTTGATCTTAGATATGGACTGGTTGGTGAGGTATCAGGCAAATCTAGACTGTGCAGCTAAGCGCATCGTGTTGAGAACGGTTGAGGGTGAAGAGGTGGTGATGATTGGTGAGAGGAGGAACTATCTAGTTAATGTGGTGTCTGGTTTGAAGGCCGAGAAAATGGTGAGGAAAGGATGTGAGGCATTCATGGTTCATGTTTATGCTTTGGAGGTCAAGGATTCAACTGTGGGGGATTTCTGAACGAAGAAAGAATTTATCGATGTGTTCCCAGAAGAACTTCCGGGTTTGCCTCCAGATCGCGAGGTTGAGTTTGGTATAGACCTACTACCGGGAACCGCGCCAGTGTCTATTGCCCCATATAGAATGGCACCGAAGTAATTAGTGGAACTGAAAGCGCTGATTCAGGAGTTGCTGGATCGAGGTTTTATCCGGCCGAGTGTATCACCTTGGGAAGCGCCCATACTTTTTGTTAAAAAGAAGGACGAAACAATGCGGATGTGTATTGATTACCGTCAGCTGAATAAGTTGGCGATTAAAAATAAGTATCCGTTGCCGAGGATAGATGACCTGTTCGATCAACTTAAGGGAGCATCAGTTTTCTCTAAGATTGATTTCAGGTTGGAGTATCACCAGCTTAAGATAAAGGAGGCCAATATCCATAAAACGACGTTCCGCACTCGTTATAGGCACTACAAGTTCTTGGTAATGCCGTTCGGGTTGACCAATGCGCCAATAGCGTTCATGGACATGATGAATCGGGTTTTTCAACCGTACTTGGACTGGTTCGTCATAGCGTTTATAGACGACATTTTGGTGTACTCGAAATCTGAGGAGCATGATGCGTATCTACGTGTTGTTTTGCAGATTTTGAGGGAGAAGCAGCTATTCGCAAAGTTTAGTAAGTGTGAGTTCTGGCTAAAAGAAGTAACCTTCTTGGGTCATGTGGTGTCAGCTGAGGGGATTAGAGTGGACCCTCAGAAGATTGAGGCGGTATTGGATTGGAAACCACTAAAGCCGGGTCTGAAGCGGGAAGTAACAGAATATGTAAGTAAGCGTCTGACGTGTCAGCAAGTCAAGGCCGAACATCAGTTACCTTCGGGATTGTTGTAACCTGTGAAGATTCCGCAGTGGAAATAGGAAAGGATCACGATGGATTTCGTCAGTGGGCTACCCCTTACGCCTACTAAGAAGGACTCAGTTTGGGTGGTCGTCGATCGTTTGACAAAGTTCACTCATTTCATACCTGTGTGGATGGATTACTCTCTTCAGAAGTTAGCCAGATTATACATAGCAGAAATTGTGAGACTGCATGGGGTGCCATCATCGATTATCTCAGATAGGGACCCGAGGTTCATGTCAAGATTTTGGAAAGCGTTACATCAAGCATTGGGTACAAGGTTAGATTTTAGTACGGCGTTTCATCCTCAGTCAGATGGACAGTCAGATAGGGTAATTCAGAATTTAGAAGATATGTTGAGGGGCTGCGTTTTGGATTTCAGAGGTAGTTGGGAAGAATTTCTACCGTTGGCAGAGTTCGCGTATAACAATAGCTTCCAGGCAAGTATTTAGATGGCACCATATGAAGCGTTATATAGACGGAAGTGTCGTACCCCTACGTATTGGATAGAGTTCGGTGAGCGTCAATTGTTGGGTCCAGAGTTGGTTGCTGAAACAGAGGATAGGGTTAAGCTGATTCGAGCTCGTTTGAAGAAAACTTCGGATAGGCAGAAATCTTATGCCGATCTTAAGCGAAGGGATATAGAGTTTGCAGTGGGTGACAAGGTTTTCCTGAAGGTGTCACCATGGAAGAAGGTGGTAAGATTTGGTCGGAAGGGCAAGTTGAGCCCTAGGTTTATCGGGCCTTATAAGGGGTTGAAGCGTGTGGGATCAGTAGCTTATCGGCTTGAGTTACCATCAAAATTGAGTCAGATCCATAACGTGTTCCATGTTTCCATGCTTAGACGCTATCGTTCGGATCTGTCTCATGTTGTGCCAGTGGAGGAGATTGAAGTGAGCCCAGATTTGTCTTTTGAGGAGGAACCAGTGCAGATCTTAGACCGGGATTCAAAGTCTTTTGTAGAAAATTAGTTACTTTGGTGCAGGTGTTATGGAGAAATCATGGTACGGAAGAGGCCACGTGGGAGTCAGAGGATATGATGCGGTAGCAATACCCTCAACTCTTTTGACCAGGTAATTTCGGAGCCGAAATTATTTTTAAGGGGGTAGAACTGTAACATCCTTAAAACGGGGCCTTTGCATTTTATCTGCTTGCATGTAGACTGTATGGATGTCATGTTAGTTTAGGCTATTTTAGGGTCTAGGCATGAGCTAAGGGTAGGCCAGAGCTGTAGGGGGAATTTGCATTTTAGGCACTTTGAAGAGGGGAGCTGATTGAGCTGGGTGTTAAAGGTAGTTGATGGTAAGTTTTGGCACAAGAATTCAAGTGGTGGAGTGGCAAGAGGCGCCACTTAGGAGGCAAGGGAGTGACGCCTCATGTAAGCTGGAGAGCCTTGGTTTAAGCTATGGAAATCTCCTTTCTTCTTGTTATTTTTTTTTTTTACGCCAAGACCAAGAGGAGTTGTGCTCAGGATGGACTTTGTTGGATAAGGGTTGAAGGAGTCAACAGATGTGGATGAATGGAAGAGAGATGTAACAGTCCGAATTTGACCCTAATCGGAACGGTGGTTTCGGGACCACGAATCCGAGTTAGAAAAATATTTTATATTATTTTGCGTGTTAATTATATATGTTTGAGCATGTGTTAAAATTTCGTTGGCAAACTTGTCCGTTGGTGTGTTCGATTTATGAAAAAGGATTAAATCGCATAAGTGGTAAAAATAGCCAACTATTAAATTTAGTGGCTAAATTGGATTATCTCCTTATTGATGAGGATTTAAATATAAATTGACCCTTTTTGACAAGATAAGGGACGGCATTATGCTTTTATAAAGCAATTACATGCCTATTTTATTTTAATAATATAATATTGCATGCTTAGTTTATTTTAATGAAAATATTGCATGCCAAGTTTATTTTAATATTATAATTTATTAACTAGATGGCATGTGCTTATATTATATAGCTTTGATATTAATTATAAAGGTTAAAGTAATAATAATAATATGTTAGTGGAATGTTAAAATATGTATGGATATTATTAAAGAAAGAAAAGATGTTTTATGTCATCTCTTTCTTCTCCATCTTTTTCACTGAATTCACAAAGAAAGAAGGAAGCTAAAACTTTCATTTTCATTAGGTCATTGCATGTACTATTGAGGTGAGTAATTGAGCTTGATTTTTGTAAATTTTTGCATCTTTGAGTTAGTTATATTGAGTACTATCAAACCCATGTGGAAATTTTAGAGTTTAAAGTATGTTCTAAGTTCGGCCATTGATGAAAGCTTAATGTTTTTGTTGATTAATGGTGAAATAATAATGTTAGGTGATAGATTAGTGAGTTTTTGTCTTTACATTTTTGATGAAATTAAGTATTATGGATTTAATTAAAAAAAAAATTTTTGGAGGGACTAAAATGAAAAACAAATGAAATGTATGAGCTTGTATTAGGACTATGAAAATTCGGCCCTAAAGAGTCAGAGCCAAATTTTGAGTATTTGGTGTTCAGTGCAATAGGGACTAAATCAGTAAAAATTTTAAATGTCGGGGTAAAATTGTAATTTGCCCGATTATGTGTTTTGGACTAAATTGAATGAAAATATGTTGAATGAGCTTAATTTGAAATTATTTAGATCAAGAACAAAAAGAATCGGGATTGGATTGGGGAAAGGAGAAGTTAATTGAATAGTCGAGAAACGAAGTCCGTCGATATTCGAGGTAAGTTTTTAAGCAATCATATTGCATAGAATTTATCTAAATTGATGTATATAATTTTAATGGAAATATATGTACCATTATGTTGATAAGGTGAATGTGAGGTATAAATACATGTAAATGATACACTCGACTATGTTATAAATCGTGTAATGAACATTGTACTATATATGTACCTATGTGGTTGAGGTTTAAGCTTTATGAATGTATATATGAATGTGAATAAGTAGCAAGCTTGAGATATGCACTAAATGTGCAAATTTGTGACACCGAACACTAAGTGTGAGAAATCGGTCATTTGGCACTAAGTGTGCGAATTTTATTGTACCGAGCACTAAGTGTGTGAAATCGGTTGTTATGCACTAAGTGTGCGAATTAAATGTCCGAGTACTATGTGTGCGAAATCGGCTAAAGAGCACTAAGTGTGCGATCAATTGTAATCTCAAAGATTGAATTCAGTAAGTTGATACTATGAGATCTTATCATTCGAAATCTAGTTTATATGTTAAAGGGTGGCTTAGATGGATCGTTATTTTAAAGGTATAATGTAATATGATTAAGTTTAGTTCGATTGAGATATGATGTTCGAAAAATTCGTACAAAGATTATGAAGTATATAAAAGTTTCGATATATGAATTGGTTATAAACAACTTTATAAATATGATATTCAAAGCTTTGAGCCCAGCGAGCTTTGTGCCGTTGAAAGTATTCGGGCTTTAAGCCTCAGCAAGCTTTGTGCCGGTGGATAATATCGGGCTTTAAGCTTAGCAGGCTTTGTGCCAGTGAAAGATATGGGGCTTTATGCCTAGCAGGCTTTATGCTGGTGAATTATTATAAGTATATACTTAAATAGATTTTTGATGATGTGGAACTTAAATTCGGCAAATGAGTTCGATGTTCAGGAATGTGTAAGTCTATTGTTTATTGGAGATAAGGTAAATTAGTAAATTGATATTTGTTACTAGTTATATATGATACAATTGGAGAATGTATGTGAATTATATGGATTGAAAGGTAAGAAAGAAAATTTAGTAGTTAATATGTATATACTTGAACAAATGTATATGTATTGGTCTTGAGATGAGAAAGTGATTTATAGATCGATGTGAAATCTATTATTGAATGTGTGAGTGTTTGGCCTTAAGGCTACGAAAGGTGAAAGTTTATGAATGATGATAAATTATGAGTAAGTGAATTAGATATAAATTATGAGATGGAATATATGCATGATTACGATATCCCATGAATGAATTGGTGACTTACTGTGTATTTGAGTTAAATGATTCAGGTACGTTTGAAGGTTAATTGTTAAATGAAAAATAAGGTAAGTGAAGTTACTTAACGAGGAACATGGATTATATGAGAAAAGTGATTGTATATGTGTATGTGATTAACTAAATTTGGCCTTTTTGAATTGAATTATTTATGTTTCTATGGTGAATTATTTGCTTATAGCTTACTAAGCTTTCAAAGCTTACTTTGTGTAATTTTCCTATGTTTATAGAGTTTCGAAGACTTGCTCGGGTTGGAAGTCGAAGGAGATCTCATCACACTATCCAATTTTTGTTTCGGTAAATAAATGCTTGGAGATTTAGTTACGTGGCAAGTATAGTCTAGTTCTGGTATTGCTAGTTTTGAAGTTGTATATATTTGTATAAGCCATGCGAAAATGGCTTGTCCATCTTGTTAAATCTTGGAATTTATATTTTGGCTTGATTACCATGTTTGGTTGTGGTTTTGGTTGATTTGGTTTTGGGTATATATAAGTATGATTAATGTATGGAGTTTAAATGAAACAGTTTTTGGTTAATAGCAGTAATGTGATTTTTAAAAATCACCAAAAATAGGAGAAATGGAATTAGAAAGTGAATAAGATATAGAATTAAAGCTTATTGTGTCTATTCTTTTTATTGGAATAAACAAGAACATTATTGAAATTTTGTACAATGAGATAACTGAGTTTTTGTAAAGATAGGTCAGAACCATCAAACAGTGAAATAGGGGAAATATTGATGAATAAACTGTACTAATTGACCATATGAAAAATTCTGGAAAAATTATAGTAAGAAGATATATGAGTCTAGTTTCGGAGAAAATTTACGGATCTAAATTTCAAGTTTCGTAACTCGAGTTATAGTCAATTTAGTCAACATGATGCAGATGGATAGTTTCAATTTTTATGCCCCGAATTAGTAGTTAAGTTTAGTAATACCTCGTGCTCGACTCTGACAACGGTCTCGCGTAAGGGGTGTTACAAGAGAAATATTAGGAATTTAAAGTATTCAAATCTATTCGAATGTGTGATCAGGAGAAAAGGGTGGAGAAAAGAAGGGAGTGGCAGGGATTGTGTTTAGCCGAAATTTTGAAGGTGGTTTGGGCAAGAGGAGCATTCGGTTGGGTGCTAGTTGGGGAGGTGGCCGAATGTGGTATAGGCCTTGGTGAGGTGTGGCATTCAGCTAGTTAGAAAGCAGTTAGGGCTTTTCTCTTTTATTTCCTTTTGTGCCGAATTGAACCACTCCCACATTTCACGTTGTGCACTTGTTTTCTTCTTTCCTTCTCCCAATCTCTCTTGTGCCGAAAAACACCTAAGCTACTCTCCTCTTTTCTTATCTCTTGACCATAGCCGAAACTAGAAGACCATTTAGAGCCTAAATCTTTTCTCTTCTCTTCAATCTTCAAAGTCGAAACCCCTTTCTTGCTCTCTTCTTTTCTTCCTCTTTTTATTGTGCTAACCGAATCCACTCCACCCAATTTGTTTCATCTTCTTCTCCATCTTTTCCCAAAGCCGAATCATCACTCTTCTCTCTTCTCCATCTTGTTATTATTCTCAAAACACCTTGTTAGCTGAAACCCCTTGATTCTCATCACCTTGACTTAAATCTTCTTTCAATCACTAAAAGCCGAAGACCACACTTTCTTTGCTCTTAGCCAAAATTTCTTAGATCTCAGAATCATTCTATGTGCTTTTTTTTTTCTCGAAGGCTTCATCATAGCCGAATCTCAATCCAAATTTTCGTAAGACCTTATCGATCCTCTTCTTTCTTTCTTTCTTTGTTTTTCTCTCTTGGCTGAATCTTTGCTGAAAATCCTGTTAGGTTGTTTCTTTTTTCTTCCCTTAGAAGCCGAATCTCCTTGGCTGTGGTTGTTTGTGCCAAATCCTAAAGGAAGCCAAAGGTATGTGGATGATGATATGTTCGGCCGAAAGGCCACTCCCTTACCCCATTCTCTTTTGCCGAATCTCATCAGGTACTTATGTAGGTGCGATCAACGTGTTAGCCCAAGCTTGCGAATCCCAGGATCTAATCAATTTAGGTAGGAACTCTCTTCTTAGTGGTTTTATAAATCAATCTATTTGGTTATCTATTGTGTTAATCTAGTGTGGTGGAAATCCCGAAATCACATCTCTCGTAGTGAGATTTGACGAAGCTTTTAATGGATGCAAGAAATATACAAGAAAGAGAAGGGAGTCAACCTTCGGGTTCAATTCCTAAATTCAAGAAGAGGGTTGTGTCTGCTATTCGTGATTGGCCACCGGGTTGTGGGTCGGCATCTGAGCAGAGTAGTAGGCAGATAGCGGTAGTGTCGGTTAACGACAGTATCAACGTAGAGAGTGTGGTATTGCGAGTAATCAGGTGTGTAACTCTTACACACTTCATATGTTAATATGTTATTATTTTTGTATGTTGTCAAAAGTCAAAACAATTGTAGAAAACGATATGTTACCCT
The DNA here is from genome assembly GCA_025503065.1 of Gossypium bickii. Taxonomy (NCBI): domain Eukaryota; kingdom Viridiplantae; phylum Streptophyta; class Magnoliopsida; order Malvales; family Malvaceae; genus Gossypium; species Gossypium bickii. The sequence continues at coordinate 106,403,977 of CP106710.1, read as the reverse complement.
TGTGGGTAAAAGCGAGGACTCTGGGTAAGTCCATTTTGGTGGCGAACGTTAATTGCCTCTGCTAAATCTGCATATACCATGTTATATTATTTCTGAATGTTAAGCATGATAATAATGCATCGAAAAGTATGATCATAAGATGGGTATGATGAGAGGAGGGGGAAGATATGGTTTTCAAACTGTCACCAGTGGTTTTGTACCACACAGTGGGTTGGCCCCACTAATCATTACTTTGTGACTAAGTCTCAATGGTTTGGAACCACTAGTGGTTTGGTACCACATATGTTTATCTTTGTGACTCGTCCCAGTGGTTTGGAACCACAGTGGGTTAGCCCCACATAATATCAAAAGGGATCGTCACCAGTGGTTTGGTACCACAAACTGGGTTGGCCCCACACATGATTATTTGTGACTTCGGTCACCAGTGGTTTGGTACCACATATGTTATTTGTGACTTTGGTCACCAGTGGTTTGGGACCACCAGTGGTTTGGTACCACACGGGGTAGATTTGGGAGACTTGGATGGATACCTAGGTTGGAGGGGTTGCATGGCATACATACTTGTATATGAATTTTTTGTATGAGCTTAACATCTTCTGGATGGGGATTTACACATTGAGTCTCGATGACTCACCCCTTCTGTTAACATTTTGCAGGTGATTCTTAGATTGCGGATGGGGAGCCGAGGTGAACTCGAGGTGGCCATGCATGATATTTCGGGTTTTAATTTAATAGTATTTCGGGTTTATTTTATTTTAAGTTGGATTTTGGTTATGTAATAAGGCCACTTAAATTTTAACTTAAGTTATTTCCTTTGTTAATCACTTAAAATACACTTTGATCATTGGGGCATGCTTAACACACTGTGAAATGGACGTTTTCAAAAAAACTTGAATGAACGGTTGGGTTTTCCAAAACTTTACCATCGGGTAATTAACTTGTATGTAATAACAACAAAGTACTCTACTTTCTTTCAAACTAAGTTTCACAAATATTTTCAATAAATTCACTTAGTACAAGCTTTACTCTTTAATAAACACAAAGGTTTTCTTCCCCACTCAAAGTGACAACTAGGTTTCAAAACGTTTTCACACGAATATTTTATGGCATTATCAATAAATTAATTTTAACAAAAATTTATAAAGATTCAATGTAATTAAACAATTCAATAATATAAATAGTACAAAACGTGAAGTTTAATTTAAAAATATAAATAGTATATATGAATAAAGTTATTACTATTTAGATTTAGGAATTTTTTTGGATGATTTTGATTGATTTGGGGGTAAAGTGTGAAAAGTAAAAGTTTAGGCGAAAAATAAAAAGTTTCGGGAAAGTAAAATTTTAGAGGGAAAATGGGTTTGGGGTAGATGAGAGTGTGATGGGAGGGGAGTATAAGTTTTGGGGGGAAATGGGATGGAGTAAAAATTTTGTGGGAAAATAAAAAAGTTTGGGGTTTGAGGTGAAAATGTAAAATATTATAATTTGATATTTGGTTTATTCGAATTATTCAAGTTATTCGAATTCAAAAATTCAACTCGATTCGAACTCGAAAGTTGTAAAAAATTGAGTTGATTCGAAAAACTTGATTCGTTTAATTCAAAATTCAAATTTTTTTTGATTTTTTCGAGTCGAATCGAGTTTCGCTCACTCCTATGCCTCCATGTCCTTCCAATCTACAGAAATGCAGAAAATGATGGAAATATTGTAGACATTTCCTTCCAAATGTGGCCTCCAATCTACATTGTTCAATTCAAAGTTCGTTATTTTCCCTCAACAATTTTGTGTTCTCAGTAAGCAGATTTTGCATCATATCTTTGAAGATGCCTTAGGGGGGATATGTTTATCGTTGACCTAATCAATCCATCTAAAGAACCCATAATCTCCATCCTATTTGTCATTTGCAATGCAACAGATATGAACAAATTATAAACCAACTTTAGTGAAATAACCATTGGGGAACCTTTTTTGTTATGTAAATTTACCTCAAAATACTTTATGTACCCTAGGAATTGCTTGCCTTTAGTCATTTATTTCTTTGATGTTCGAAATTTGACCGTTGTAACAGACTGAATTTGACCCTAATCGGAATGGTGGTTTCGCGACCACGAATCCGAGTATGAAATATTTTTAAATATTATATTTGGTGCTTATTATATGTGAATTAATGTTTGTGAAAGTTTCGTAGAAAAATTTAATCGTTTGTGTGCTTAATTAAATAAAAGGACTTAATTGCGTAAAGTGTAAAAGTTATAAACTATAGTGTAAAGTGCTAGAATGATGATGACTTTTAAATATGGAGTACTAAAAGAGTAATTAACCCATTTTATAAGTTAGTGGGTGGCAAAGGTCAAGTGTAACCTTATATTATAAGTTGTTTTTATTATTAAGTAAATGTTAAAATGGTAAAACATAAAAAAAAAATGTTATTATATGTTATATTATATGAAATTAAAAGCCATTTTAGTTGTTCTTCTTCTTCCATTTCCGTGAGTTAGTTAAGAAAAAGAGGTTTAAAGGCTTAAACATTCGGCCATCATCAAGCTCAATTAGGTATGAATTTTAGCTCGATTTTTGATAATTTCTACGTTTTTGTGATCGTTGCTTCGTATATTATCCGACCCATGCTAAAATTTCTGAGATTAGTGTACATGTGATATTCGGCCATTGATATGTTCATGTGGATTTTGATGTTTGATAATTTTAAATTAAAGATATGTTAAAGATTAGTATGTTTTGTATTGGGAATTATAGTGAATTTAAGTATTTTGGGCTAATTGCAAAAATGAATTTTTGAGGGGGCCAAAATGCAAAATAAATGAAATAAATGGACTAGAATAATCCCTATGAATATTCGGCCCTAAGATGTTATAGTGAAATTTTGTGTATTTTGTGTTTTGTGCAACTAGGACTAAATTGTAAAAATGTGAAACATTAGGGGTAAAAGGGTAATTTTCCCATTTATATGTTTTGGGACTAAATTGAGATGAAATGTGCTTGAATGAGCTAAATTTTAATGTGTATAGATCAAGAACAAAGAAAAATGGATTTGGATCGGGAAAAGGCGAATGTTATCGAATAGCCAGTCTACGTGGTCCGTCGACAGTCGAGGTAAGTCCTTAAGCAAGTATATACCAAAGAATTATTTGTGAACATAGTATATGATGAAATTTGGAAATTTAAAGTATAAAAATATATGTTGGCCGAATGTGGGGATATGAATTTGTAGTAAATTTATTTTGTGTAATGTAATGTGAATAAGTATGTTCGGTTTAATATGTGAAAGTTATATGAAGTATATAAGATGGTGGTGATTTTAGTACTAAGTAATGTGTATTGAAATGTTGAATGTGTTGATATTTCGGGCTTCGAGCCCTAGCGTGCCTTGTGTGCCTGATTTACTTCTGCCCGAGCCCAGCGAGCCTTGTGCCTGATGTATTTCGAGCTTAATGCCCAGCGAGCCTCGTCTTGCAAGTGAATATATCGGGCTAAATGCCTAGCAGGCTAAATGCCGATGTTTTAAATTCTCGGACTTCAAGTCTAGTAGGCAGTGTTAGGTATGCGCGATTCGGATTTATGCATAACTTGTTATACGTTTGGTGAGTTTTCAATTCCGAACCTTGATTATGACATAGTAAAGTTATGAAACAAACCAAGGAAGCTTAATTTTATGAATGTGAATTTGTGAGTTCGGTTATAAGGTATGTATCAAACATATTTTAATGTTATGATTATATACTATGATGCTAAGTAAATGAAATGGTGAAAGTAAGTGATATGTATATGATAGATGGAATGTAATTATGATGTAGTCTATGAGTGAAATGGTTATAGAAAAGCATGAAAGAAGTAAGTATTTGTACAAGTATAATTATATGCATAAGTGTGTGATTATTTATTCAGTATATAGTATATATTGTGGTAAAGAAATGAAAGTTGATATACGTACAGTGAGAAGGGATATACGGTTAGGGTAAATTAAATATTAAGTCTTGAATGATTAGTGTTAGAAAATGTTTTTATTAAATGCTTGTATACTTGAATGTCATATTGTGGTTGCTTAAGACTTACTAAGCTAGCAAGCTTACCTTGTGTTTATCTCTTGTTTGTTTTATAGATTTCGTTCTAGCTACGGGCTCGAGGGATCATCGTTAAAGTCACTCACACTATCGACTTATTTTGGTACTCTTAGAAGTTGAATTTTAAACATAAGGCATGTATAGGCTAACTTGATATTTTGAATGATACTTGTTAATGTTTATAGCCATGCGAAAATGGCTACTCTATTGGGTTAAGTTTAATCCCCATACTTTTGTTATAATGACTTGTTTATAATGCTTTTGGATATATATATTCGGTCATGATTTAATCATGTATGATACGTAGTCATATATATGTTAAGTGTTTAGTCATGTGTTTGGAAATGTGGAAAATGACGAATGTTCGATGAGTCATAGTTATAATATATATATTTTAAATAAAATTCCTATCTTATATATGTGGTGTATCTGGTATAAGCTCGACACATTGATTTGTTTTGCGTTTTGAATTTCTTCGAATGAGGTAGACATGATTGAAAGATGTACATTTCGGTTGGCTTAATTTAGTTTATTTAGAATTTGTGTGTGTGCATTAACTATAGTCATTTTATGGAATATGAAATATGTTATGCAATGCATATATGTGTTCGATTAAGCTTATGAGAGATATCTACTTGTAACCAAATTGTTTGAAGAATAGTTGTTTAATCTTAATTTTGAATTGGGTAAATACGCATATCTATGATGTATTGATATATATATATGAATTAGCTATATGTGATTTCTTGATTTGATTAAGTGTTTGACTCTACCTAGACTTAGTACAAGCTAGGTAATGTGCATGAAATATTATAGGTATGTCTTTGTATAATCTGCCAAATAAATGACTGTATACATGATATTGTAATAAGCTTGTATGTTCGGCCATATGGGATAAGGTTTTTAAACCACATTGTAACATCCTGGAAAGGGCCTATGCATTTTCGGTTTAATTGTACGAAGTGACATGTTTTATGTACTAAGAATAAATTTTGAATATTTTTGGAAACCCGGAAATGAATGGAAATGATCTGGAAATGAACATTTTTGGAAACCTGAAAATGTATGGACATGATTTAGAAATGATTCAAAAGAGGAAAGTGAACATTTCTGGAAACTTGGAAATGTAAGGAAATGATTCAAAAGAGGAAAGTGAACATTTCTGGAAACTTGGAAATGTAAGGAAATGTCAAGTTTACAGAGCCGAACGAAAATTTTTGGAAACTTAGAAATGACTTAGAAATGTCGAGTTTTAAGTTTTAAAATAGGAAATTAGGGCAAGGTGGCCTTAAAAGAAAAAGTTTGTGAAATTTGACACACAAACATGCTTGGAAAAGTGGCCTGAAAATGCCACTTAGGGCCTCTGGAAATGGCGCCACATGCAAGGTGTTGGGCCTGAGTTCGAGTCACTAGGGAAACAAATAAAGGAAGTTTTATTTTTGCTTCCAGAAGCTCTGAGGTGGACGGCACAAGCCTTCTAGAAAGGAGGAGTTTTATTCTCTTTAATATTCGATTAATAAGGTGATAAATAAGGGATTTAATTTGGATTATTTTTGAAGAGATAATAAAGGATTATTCTCTAATTAATTTAAATTAAAGAGATAAAGCTATCAAATAAAGAAGAGTGGTGGCCAAGTAAGGGATTACGAGTAGTAGTTTCGACTATAAAAGGAAGAACACAGGCTACTCATCAATTTTTCTTCCTCCTCTCTCTCTCTCGCCGAAGAATTTCGAGAGTCTCTTCTCTTCTCTCTCTCTTTTTCTTTTGTCAAGCCGAATCTATAGTCCACCATTGTCAAAATTCTCAAGTTTTCTTTTCTTCCTATTTCTTCTTACCAATCCATTCAAAAGCCGAATTTTGGAAGGGCTTCAAGCATAGGTCTTTGTTGATTTCTTCAAAGGTAAGAACAAGTTTGATTTCCATTCTTTTCTTTTAGATTAGCCGAGAGATAATCTAACCCCATACATATTATGGTTGCCGAATATGGAAGGATCTTTCGGGATTATCAGAGTAGTCGACTAAAAAGAGGAGTATTCGGGATTTCTAAGATTAAGGTAAGACATGTGAATATTCAGCCAAAGGCCTTGATTTATGTTTCGATGATTAAGATTAAGTCTAACGTAAGGTTTTAGGGATTTCGACATTCCTAGGGAAACAAGGAACAGTTTCGGGATTTGTTGGTGTTCCAATCGGCAACAAGGTAAGAATACTAATCCTACTAGGATTTGGAATCTTGGCCGAATGGCTTTTTATTAAGGTAATAAGTGATAAATCAATGTAGGGATTAATGATCTAAGCATTAGATCAAGCTTTTCGGGATCTCAAGGAAATTTTAAGCGAACCAGGTGTGTACCCCACACTATTTCATAATATATTTTATGGCTAGGTTTAATTAATATATGTGACATTAAGAATATGAAAGTGGCTAAGGTATCATGTTATGGTACTAAGTACTCAGGTACGTTTCCTACTCCTACTAAGATTATGAAATATGTTAGTTATAACATGAGAATAAGAATAAGAATGTGAACTCTGGCATATTTATGCATATTAATATTATATGGGGCATATGGGTTTTATTTTGAAAGGGGAAGTGAATGTGGTGACCTAAGACCACGAACACGGTGACCTAAGACCGTGATATCTGAAAAGTGGTGGCCTAAGACCATAGTAATCTAAAAGTGGTGACCTAAGACCATAGTAATCTGAACGTGGTGACCTAAGACCACGAATGCGGTGACCTAAGACTGCAATTTGGTGTGTAGCGGAAGGAGGGTCGACTTAGTAGTCCCCACGGTGTGATTGGCAGGTACGGGGGTGTGTAGCGGATGGACAATTAGGTTTGGGTTTGGGAATGCATCATAACTTGTATTCCATGTTTTGAATGTGTAATTCTTGTATGCCTGATTCTATTATGATTAAGTGTCGTGTACACATTGAGTCTGTTTGACTCACCCCGTTGTGGGACTATTTTTCAGGTGACGATCAGTAATGGACCTGCTCGCAGAAGCCTAGGGATGGCCATGCACGATGAAGGAATTTAATTAATGTGGATTTTTATTTTTATCAAGTACTTAAACTTAAAGTTTGGGGAATTATTTGATGTAATAAGGCCACAAGGCCATAGTTGGTTTTCTTTAATTCTTTTACTCTTATTTATTATGTTTACAAATTATTATTTATGGATTCAAGTAAATTTATTTTGAAATAAACCCTAAATGTTTATCACCTTAAATAAATGGATTTCAATGTAAGATAAATTGGTTTTCAATAAAAGCCCAACCCAAACAATATTTTTCTTAAAAAAAATCGCACAAATTTTCTCTAAGTAACAAAAGAATTTGAAACCGGTTTACTTGAGGGACATACCAGATCCGGTCCAGGCTCGTGGGCTGGGTGTGGGGTGTTTCACACATGTTTTTAGTCTTATAAGTAAGTTGAAATAGGATGATATATGGATCATGCTTATTTTAATTAATTAGATACGATTAGTTTGTTTATGTGAACATTATATTAAATAAAAAGACATGATAAGTGAGGTTTATGCTGTTTGCATTGTTGTGTGGTGTTATTGAAATGTACATTGCATGATTATTTTGTGTTCATTCGTGATTATATTGAATATGACTTAGTTTAGTATATTAAATATGTATTACGCATGGGACTGTCTGTTTATAAGTGAACCATTTTATACGGATGTTTAATTAAATCATAAATTGATTGAATAAAAGTTTTTACTTATCTGGTAATACCCGTAACCCTAATCCGACGACGGATACGGATTAGGGGTGTTACAACCATCACCAAATGTGCGAACATTTGGATTGAAATTACTACAAAAAATAAATGGAATTAAAACAACTATGTCCACAAATATATAGTTCAAATTGTAATATAGTTTTGTTCAACGGTATACTAGAATACTCCGAGGATCATACCCAATGGAGGATTAATTAACTTTAAAATTATTTTCTACAAAAATAGGTCTAAACAGTATTCACCAAAAATCATATTATGATAAATAATAAGTGGAATTAATATTATGAAATAAAATAAAATTATTAGAACAAACTTAATCAATAAGGAAATCTCGATTAACGGGCAGAAGATTAACTCGCCTCAATGGTTGTAATTAACTTTAGAAATCGAGTTTTATTTAATTGGCTAATAACTAACCAATTATTACCTCTCAGCCTCTAACTGATTAATTAAACGATAAATACTTACTTATCTCTCGATCTCGCTTTCTAAATCGGGATAAATTACAATTTACTCCGCAAATTTATCTCTCGACCTCGTTTTACCTAAAACACTTCCTAGGGTTATGAATCCTAGGGTTTAAGCACACATATTTTATACCAACTAATTCTTATGGGAAACCCTCATTATTCCATTAATCACTGCAACATCTACTCGTTCATCTTGCTCAAGGACTTAGCCACTCATAGATCTAGATGTCATTTTCCTAAGAATTAATTCAATCATGCAAGAACACAAATTAAATTAAAAACAATAGGGAAATAGAAATCGATCCGTTTGCTAAGCTGGATGCGCTGGGATCCGCAAAATCTTTTAACAACTATGGAGAATCGATGCCAACAAGCAAGAAGTAAAAGAAAAACATAAAAATACTTAAAAATGAAGTCTTGGACTCAAATCGAATCCAAGTTGAAGAATAAGAAAATAAATTGTTTAGAAAAATGAAATCTAATTAAAATTCTAATTAAAACTAAGTCTAAACCTAAAACCTAAATTCTAACCTAATAACCTCTTTCTTAACATCAAATTAACTATTTATAGGCAAAGTTAGCTGCCCACTTTGGCCAATTACAAGGCCTTAGTTAGGTTAAATATATATTGTGCAGAAAAAACACCCTTATTTAATTTTTTTTCCTCCATCAGACCTGTGTCGCAACACACAACTTTGAACGTGAAATCTGGAGCTCATCTTGCTATGTTGTGATTCGGTTGTCATTCCTGATGCTTTTAGGCCTTAAAATAGTTGCCTTACAAACTCAATTACATCGTTAAAACTACCTTAGGGCCCATATTGGTCGAAATGGTCAACTAACTCAAAATTAAGCGTAAAAACACATATTTTGCAATAAAATGAATCTAAGCTATAAAAACCAAAAATACAAAACTAAAAACAAAATGACTTTAAAACAAGCTCGTTAATTGTCGAAAAGTACCTAAACTACCACTAAAATTTATGGTAGGTCAAATACCCCACAATTAAGTCATTGTTTGTCCTCAAGAAAATAGAAATTGAAAAGAAAATGAAATGAAAAGAAAAATAAAACAACAGTAATCGAGCATGCTTTGTACATGAGGTTGGATCAGAGAGCTGATAATAGGAAGATTTGTTAAACAAGTAATTTTAGCTAGATGTCTAAACGGCTGACACTTTCCACATTCAAACATGCTAGTTTCCTATGTTACAAGGCAAACAAGTCAAAGAAAGTTAAACATATAACTCCATCAAAATGTACACACAAGTATAGAATTTATGGTTGAAGACTACATGTAATCTGAATTCTACATACTCAGTTTCTTTTATCCATGCTTTGAACTCTAATACAGTATTTACAAGTATAAGCAATTCACGAGTATTTGTGCCACTATGAGTGATATTTTCTCAGTTTCTCATATTTTGATTTATTTCAATATGGTCACTCTTCACTCTTTTGGCTTTTAACCGTTTTATTCTTTTATGTCACTCGCTTTGCTTTTAACCCTCACATTACTTTTGGTCTCTCTGTTAATTTTAATTTTAAGCACATACTTGCAAGGATTTTATACTTGTTATACTATATTGTTTCAATAACCATGGATTTAGTCATTGAGTATTTGAATTTAAATAACTTATAATTCAAAAAAACGTATATGCCTACTCGTTCCTACCTTTCTCATTTGGTACGTTTAACTCTTTTTTCCTATTCACAGTTTAACAAACTGAACTAACTATTCTAAATGCAAACAACCTAAAATTGTTTACTCTCAAGCTAAATTTACAGTTTAAACAAACAACCTATCTACATGCTCCCAACAAATTGCTTGTATTTCTACAAGCTCGAGCACAAACAAAGAACACAAGAAAAAAAATTTTAACTAATAAAACTAAACAGAAATTAAAAATTCTATGTCACCTCCCACACTTTATTTGGCACATTGTCCCTAATGTGCATCCAAAAATATTATTGAACGGGATTACCCGGTTTGGAATGAAAGTGCCTTAAGAATTTTCAGGTCGTTTCCTCCTTGCTTGTTTGGCTCTAATATGCCGTGTCATCAAAAACATGGAGTTCCCACACACACAAAAGAGACACATGTTTTTTTAAAAAAAAACTGTTAAAAATAAAATATAACAAATAAAAATCATCCAAGTTTAAAATTTTTACAAATGCGAAAAATAAAAAAAAGTTAAAATTCAATAAAAGTCCTATTTGTACTCGCCCTCTTATTCCTCGGGATCTTCTTCCTCTTTTGGGTCCTCCTCAATAAATTTTTTGTTGTTTGGTCGTGATCTGTATTTGAAATATGGGAAGTGTGGAATCCACAAGCCATGTCTCCATACATAATCTTAAAAAATCGACCCTACCTCTTGCATCCATCAAATTATCCATTTTGAGTCAAGAAGGTTACTTTCATCTAAACTTTGTTGGGCATCAAAATCCCTTTTTCGTTTCTAGAAATTGACAAACTACTTTACGTCAAATTCTCATATCGGATTATTTAATGGCTGCAGAAATAGCTCTAACCTACCCATAGGAACTTTCGCTTGTTTACATAAGGTTATCACAAGCTGTGGAAAAATTAGCCTTATTTTCTTCTCACGAATGCAACGGATCATGCTTTTGTATATCAAGGTTCTAATGCAACAGATCAAGCATAGTGGCTACAAAAGCATTGATTTTAGACACATTTACCTCAAGATGTATACAACTGCAAATAAATTGGAACCATATTTTGGCCATAGGGGTTAGTCTAACATGTGGAAACGATATTGAAAACTCAATATCGAACTGACATGTCCATTCACCTGTCCCTTCAGTTAAATAGCATATTATGATGTCCATGTCTATGTTTTGGAAAAAAATTAGATCCAATTTTTGCAAAAAATCATACATGTAGAATGGAACATCATAATATCTACAAATTTTTGAGGGTGATATCGATATTTGTATTCCCCGAATAGTGACGTGCAACCATGGCTCGCCCAATGGTCGTTTGGCTTCCATTTCTTTTAATAAAGCATAAAATCCGTGTACAATAGGAATGTTAGTCAGGTCTATTGTGATTTTACAGAATTTATCACACTTATGGTATTGAATTAATTCTCGTATTTTACTACTCAGAGTCATTAGGGATTCAAATCCCCTCTTTTTTAGAGGTGTCTTCCTTCAGATTTTAGTAAGGTAAGTGTTAAGTTCCCTTTCTCAAAGTATTGCAAAGTGATATCTCCATACTGACTCATTATCAGATGCTATATTAAGCATATTTTTCATTGGTTGGTCTAAAAGTTAAAAATTACCATACGAACAAACTAAGAATTTGGAATGCCTCACCTCATTTTTTTCTTTTGCTCAGTCTTGAAAATAAGTCAATCGTCGTGGCTGCAATAGGTTGTCCTAGCAATTTGATCGAGACGAATCAGACCAGCCATGTATGGGAAAACGAGAGAGTGAGAAAGTGAGAGAAAAATTTACATGAAATAACAAAGAGGATGTTTGTTGGTGGCTAAAACTTGGCTTTGGAGGATTGGCAGCTAGTAAGGGTGATTTATAAAGGGTTTTAAGGCTAACTTAACGTGATTTTTACACTCAATCCCAGCAAATTATGTGAAAGCCCGAAAAAGGAAAGTTTTAGATTTCGATGCTGACACGACTGCTGCATGTAAATCATGCAAATGTGCAAGTGTACACGTTGATTCAAGTAATATAGTGATGAGTGAGTATCGTCTCCACAGGGATCAGAAGTTGATTCGAATTGGTAAGTATTACTGACGATGTAAAGAATGAAATTGTGCAAAAGAAACAATGTATAAGTTGGTGAAAGGAATTGATGAATAAACTAATATAACTAAAAAATGATCAAACAATTCAAATGTTGTAACGACCCGAATTTGGGCCTAGTAAAATTGGGCCTATTGGGCCTCGAGCTTAGGAGCGTTTAAAATTTTTGAGAACAGGAGAACGGCACTAATGCAAGTTGGACCTATTAGGTGAGTGATTTTGGAAGGTTAGGGGGCTTCTATGAAGTCCCAGGATCAAACCTGGGCTTTAGGAATAATTTTGGTTTTAGGTGAATAAAACCCTGGGAGTTAGTAAGTAGGCTTTAAGAATAAAATGTGGAGAAAAATGACACAAAAAAAGTTGTGGTCTAGTGGAAAATGGCGCCACATGGGTGACAAGGAAGTGACGCCATAGAGGAAGCAAGGGGTCCAAGGTTCAAGTCTTGGCGCTTGCAATTCATTTTGATTTCCTTTTAAATTAACTTAGACTTTGGCCCATAGACTTATATTTAGTTGCGCATGATTTTAGACACAAAAGGAGCTTGTGTTGTGGTGGCATGTAGCGTCTGGAGCATAGGAGAGGGCAAGGGTTCGAATCCCATTGCAAGCAAAAAGGGATATTTATTTTGCTAAGTTGGGACAACAAGTGGTTGTGATGGATTTAAACTCTGCTGAAGGAGGGATCCCACATCGGGAAGCTAGCATGAGGGAAGGTGAGAAGCTGGCTTTAAATAGAGCGATCTATGAGGAAAGCAAGCATACCTTGGTTGGTGTTTGAGCATAGGAGTGTTCGGAGCGCGGATAGTTAAGGCCATCATAAGTGTTCTTGTGGGTTTAGGCTGTTTGAGCCGAAAGGGGCCATGTAGGGCCAATGGGCCCATGGGCCCATATGAATAAATTGTATGATTGTGTAGTAGATATTGAACTGGTCTACGTGAATCTCATATCTATGGCTAGATTTGGGCTAAATGGGCCACACGAGTGTGTGGGCCCATTTGGGCCGAGAATGGGCCTTAGGCCATTCTCATTGTTATCTCTGTTTAGAATACCTTTGGTTTACAAAATTATTGAAATACCCTTGGTTTACAAATTACTGAAATACCCTTGATTTACAAAATTACAAAATTATCATCAGATTGTAAAATTACCGAAATACCCCTGATTTGTGAAATTATCGAAATACCCCTAAATTGTAAAATTACTGAAAGACCCCTGATTTGTGAAATTATCGAAACATCCTCAGATTGCAAAATTACCGAAATACCCCTAGTTTATGAAATTACCGAAATACCCCTGGTTTACAGAATTATCGAAATACCTAGTTTGCGAAATTATCAAAATACCCCTGGTTTGCAAAAATACTAAAATACCCTCTATGGGTAAAGTTACCAAAATACCCTTTATGGGTAAAGTTACCGAAATACCCTCGACGAGTAAAATTACTAAGATACCCTTACGAGGCGAAATGACCGTTTTACCCCTAACCGATTAAATGACCATTGTACCCTGGTGGTAGTACTAGTGTTGTATGTGTTAATTGTATGATTGATTATGTTTGAGATGCACTACATACATGGATTAGTTATGAGTAGAATTACCAAATTACCCCTACAGGGTAGGATTACCGAAATACCCTTATAGGGTAAAATGACTATTTTGCCCCTGAGGGTAAAAGACTGATTTTGTGCCATGACTTGACTGTGATTGTATGACAGTGTTTTAATTGACTTGACTGTGGTTGTTTGACTAGTATTCTTTTAAATTATGTTTAAATGATTGTCACTAAGTATGGTCATTCTGCATACACATGTGATGATTGAGCATGACATACACGACATATTGCATGGGGTTGGGACAAAGTTACGGAGGAAGTGTATGGCCCATTGCCGTTCTATACAAGGCTTTCAGCCTTTCTGCGATAAATATGGCTCTGTGCCATCTTGATTATGGCTTTGTGTAACATCCTGAATTAGGGGTTGTTTGAAAATTTAATTATTTGTTCCCATGTGTGTGTGTGCTTGAAGAAATAAATACTATGATTTATTTGGCATGTTCTAAGGTCTAGAATTAAACTCGAGTTAAGCCTGACTTAGTATTAAAAATTTTTTTTTTTAGTATCTAAAAGGAGGGAGCTAGGAGATAGGGGTTAAGTATAAATCTGGGAGAAACATGACACGAAAAATTGGGCTTGGTAAAGTGGCTCCCATGCGCCACTTAAGGGCTGGAAGTAACGCCAGCAAGGGCCTGGGTTCAACGCACGGTAGCAGCAAGTGGCGTTTTATTTTTGGGTGTTGGCGTTAAGAAGGAAGGGGCTGAGTTAAGGAGGGTTAAAACGATGTCGTGGGCAATGGTGGCAAAGAAAGTCAGCTTGGCGGAGTGGCTAGGGGCGCCACTTGAGGGTCTTGGCAAGGGACTCAAGTTCGAATAGCATGGGAAGCACATAGGTTTTATTTTTGGTTTTGGCGTAAGACAAGGGAGCTAGGGAGTGAGGTGTTAAAAGATGTTTTGGGTGGATTATATCACAATTGGCGCATTGGCAAATTGGCTGGGACGTTAGCTGCAGATTATGGTTCTAGGGAGGTCGCAGGTTCGAAGCTCAATGGCAAGATAAGGGTGTGTTTATTTTTTTAATTTGATTTTGCAAGCAAATTGGAAGGCATTGACGGCACATGGGAGCTTCAATAGATAAAGATTAAAGCGATGTTGTTTAGTCCTTTTAAAATTAATTTGAGTGGCGAGATAAATATTAGTTTATTTTGTATTTTATTTTGAAGAGGTGGATAGGGGATAAGGATAATGCATGGGATTATTTTCTTTGTTAATTGTTAAAGGATAAGAGAATATATAGGAAATTGATAAAAGATTAAACTAGTTTTTGGTTTTAGAATTCGGTTAGGGTATGCTAACCTTTAGTTAATTATTTATTTATGTTAAGATAGAAAGCAAGGGTGGCTTTATTGTTTAATTGTTTTTGAAAAGGTGATAAAGGTGGGGATAGGAGATAAATGTTTTTTAGTGATAATTAAAAGTTGAAATTATCAAAAGGGGAGAGTTGGTCAAGGTGGGATTGTAAGCAAGGTTAGCTATCGGTTTTGAGAGCACAGCCGAATGTTCCTCAAAACTCATTCAAGGCTATTTTCTTTTCTCTCTAATTTGCTGCTGCCGAATTTCCCTTGTTGCATTGCCTAAATTGTTCAAAAAAATTCCAGCTTCTTTTTCTTCTACTAAGCCGAAACCACCACCACTTTCCCTACATCTCTTCTTTCTTTTTTTTTCAAAAAATTCCTATTAGCCGAACCTGCACCTTTCTCTTCTCAAAATTCCAACCTTCAACCTTGAGTTAGCCGAATCTCTCCATCCCCTTCTTGCCGAAATCTTTCCTCCTCCATTAGAGTTTCTTAAGCCGAATATCAAGGGAGCACAAGTTTCTTTTCGGGATTCTTTTTCAATCATTAGTAAGAGGGAAGCCATAGCCATTAAGGGAGCTTTTGAATTTATTCTACTAAGGTAAGGTGGTAAGTAACATTCGGCTATAGGCTTTGGTTATGTATAGGTGTGCAAGCCAATTATTAACAAATGTTTTGGTAGGAATCTCGACAGGACAAGTGACAAATACGGGAATTCGGTGAATTGGAGGAAACAACGTCTCGGGATTTCGCTAGTATATTCGGGATTTGCTAGTAAATAGGTGTGTAAGATCTCTCTACACACTTTATTAATTTACTTGACGTTATTGTTTGCCTTAAATCTTTTTGGTTGTGGTTAGCTTGTGGCATAATCGTGGATTTCTGTAAAGTCCCTTAACTTGTAATTTTTGATATATGTTTGCATGCCATCACATGATGTTTAGTACTATGACATGATATATGGAACTTGATGTATAAGCATGTGATGGTGGGATTGATGAGAGGAGGGGGATGAATTATGGACTGTCGCCAGTGGTTTTGACCACAAGATGGGTTGGCCCCATCAGACTATTTGTGACCTATGGTCATCAGTGGTTTTGACCACAACGATTTATTATTTGCGACTAATTCCCAGTGGTTTGGTACACCACGATGGTTTTGACCACATTTGATATATTGTGACCTATGGTCATCAGTGGTTTTGACCACACGATGGGTTGGCCCCATCATTTAAATTGTGACTTTAAGTCATCAGTGGTTTTGACCACACAGGGTAGAAAAGGAGTACGGATGGCTAGTTGGGTTGCATGAGCATGTTTATTAATGAATTGTGTATGAGATGTATTTTCCGAGTGGGGGATTTACACACTGAGTCTTGGTGACTCACCCCTTCCCTTAACATTTTGCAGATGAGTAGATCGCGGAGATGGAGCCGGATGGACTCGAGGTGGCCATGCAGTGGAATTTTAATTAGATGAACTTGGGTTTTGTTTTATTTTATTTTAATGTTGGTTTATTTTAAGTTGTAATAAGGCCTCCTAGATATATTTTTATTTTTCTATGTTTTGGATTAATTTGTTTAAACTATTTCTTAACATTAAATTAAGTACACATGTTTTCTAAAATTTAATCGCAAAATGTTTTATCGTGCCATCGGGCACACCTGAACCGGTAACAATCTGACTCAATGAATATATTTTTTTTAAATAAACCTAAGTATTTTTTTTATGCACCTCAAGTATTTTAAATCGGACACTATCTTTTATCAAAAAGTTAATTCGGCTTAACGGATTTTCAAAAATACTTTCTCTGTAGCACACCAAATTCGGTCATAGTGTTTGGGCCAGGTTTGGGGTGTTACAAAATTGGTATCAGAGCCCGGTTCAAAGCTCGACTGTGGGGGCCCAAGGCCCAAAATGTTTTGGTAGGCCTTTTGAAAAAAAAGTTTTGGTTTTAGACAGCATGGCAGTGAGTCTCCGGCACCAATCCGCCCAGGTAAGTACTTCTAAACTTTTGTGTGAACTATTTATTTATAGAAGGGTAGGTATGGAACGTAGATAGTATGATAGGTGTTTAAACTTTAGGACTAGTTTACCCCAACAAAAATACATAAGACTTTAAAAGTCTAATTAAACAAACCTACGACCAAGTTAGGGTGTGGTAACCCTGGTGCGCATGTCTAGGATTGGATCCGGAAGAGCTTGGTACTTAAGCAGTCCTCGTGACTCATCTCCTCTTCGCAGGATTCCTACCTGGTGCGTAGCTTTGGTTCACCCTGACTAAGAGGGCTCGGTCATAGGCTAAACATAATAACTAAAACCCGAAAGGGAACTACCCATGTTTTTGAAAAAAAAAAACAAAACCCTAGTTTTTCAAAATTTTTAAAATTTACTCTTTTAAATTTGAGAAAAACCATCTTTACAATGTTTTTCGAAAAATTTTGTGGAAATTACAAAAATGCCCTCAGGGGGTAAAATTGCCAAAACGCCCATGGTTCATAAAATATCAACTCAATGGTTTTGTCCAAAAATTTCATTATTTTATACAAACATTCAAAACTCTAATTTGCAGAATTATCAAAAATATCTCGGCTTTGGAAAATTACGAAAACGCCTCAACTTGCAAAATTACCAAAACGACCCTGATTTCTAAAATTTTTGCAACAGCATCGTTTTAAAAAGGGAAACTCTCAAAAAGGAACCCTCAGAGTTTTACAACTGTTAAAATATCCCTGATTTATTAAATTTACAAAATTACCCCTGATTGACAAAATTACCATAATACCCCTGGTTTCCCAAAATTTTGCCGTACCTTTAATTTGGCAAATTTTCAGAATTACCCTCCAGTTTTGGGAATTTTAAAATGTCTTAATTCATTAAAAGCTCTCAAAATTTCTTTTATTACAAAGATACCCCGGTAGGAAAAAGACGAAAATACCCCAGGATAGTAATAGACGTAAATGTCAGAAGAGTGAATAAGTATGGAAGGTATTAGGAATGGATGTTCTTCTCTCTGTGTGAACTAGGATAGAGAACTTAAAACCTTGATTGATCGAAAGAATCTCTATTAAACTCTCTCCAT
Source organism: Gossypium bickii (assembly GCA_025503065.1). NCBI lineage: Eukaryota > Viridiplantae > Streptophyta > Magnoliopsida > Malvales > Malvaceae > Gossypium > Gossypium bickii. The sequence goes on along the minus strand of CP106710.1, from coordinate 106,385,896 downwards.
AAAATTTCTTCGCGGATAACCAAGTGAAATACTAATGCATAAAATTCTTAATCAGATAAACGCAATCGTTAGAATGAGTTTAAGAGGTTGTGGACGTCCGCCGCGTGGCCGTGGTAGGGGTAGGATGACCTTGTCGAAGCCAGCAAGGTCTGGTCACGGGTCTGGAAATGAGATGCCGGATCTGCCGGCGGCGGAAACTGAATTTCAAGATCAGACGGGTGGTAATGATGTCGTATCTCAAGCTGTATTACGGGTATTGGAACGAGTTACTGAGGCTGGCGCGGGTGCAGGAGCCCGTAAATCTGTGGTTGAACGACTCTGGGCTAACGGAGCAGAAGTATTTAGGGGAGTTTCCGGAGTGGCACCCAGTGCGGCGGAGTACTGGTTGGAAGCAACTAAAAGGATCATGGATGGCATAGATTTTACAGCTGAGGAGAAATTAAAGGGTATAATTTCTTTGCTTTGGGATGAGTCATATTAGTGGTGGCTCACTGTAAGGGATGGAACGGTGGCAGAAAACCTCACCTGGGAATTTTTCAAAGATACCTATCAAAAGAAGTATATCGGAACTAGCTACGTAGATGCACAGCGGAAGGCTTTCTTGAACCTGGTTCAAGGCAATAAGACATGTATGAGTATGAGGCCGAATTCCTCCGGTTGAGTAGGTATGCTCGTGGTATTGTGGGTACCGAGCATGAACGCTGTGTTAGATTCGAGGATGGGCTGAGAGATGAGCTGAGGATGATGATAGCTCCACAACAGGAACGGGAGTTCACTGTCCTAGTAGAGAAATCAAAAGTTGCTGAAGAGGTAAGACAGTCTGTTAGGCGGAATCAGGACAAGAGTAAGGATAAAAGGAATTTTGGGTCTTCAGGGTCTGCTGAAGGTTTACAGAAGAGGGCTAGATTTGGAGAATTAGAAAGAGCTGCAAGGCCTATTCAGTGGCCACCTCAGTGTGGTAGGTGCGGAAAATCCCACTCGGGGGAGTGTTGGAGTGGTAATCGAGGGTGCTTTGAGTGTGGATCAATGGGGCACCGGGTAAGAGATTGCCCGCAGAAGTTGGCTAGGACTCAAGCTGAGGATCAAGGACATGGTCAATTCAGGAGGGATGGCCAGCAACCACAGAGGGGTCGAGGTGCAGCTAGAGGTAATAGTAATGGTAACGGGCGTGGCAGAGGTGCTGAAGGTGCAGAGGCGAGGCAACCAAGGTTGGTTTATGCAGTTGGCCATCGCGAGGAGGAAGATGTGCCAGATATGACAACGGGTAAGTTTCTTATTTCCGGAATACCCTCAATTGTCTTGGTTGTGGTTACATTAGCTCATTCTTATATTGCTAGTAAAGTGTATGGAACTTGGATTATGAGCGTAGGGAATGTTTCTAGGAAGTATGATAGTTCTTTAAGATCAGAGTGCGCAGCAGTAGCGTAGTGTGATGAGGTAAGGATGCACGATTGGATGATAGTAAGTAATTTCGAGGACGAAATTATTTGGAGGGGTAGAATTGTAACATCTCGAATTAGGGGTTGTTTGAAAATTTAATTATTTGTTCCCATGTGTGTGTGTGCTTGAAGAAATAAATAATATGATTTATTTGGCATGTTCTAAGGTCTAGAATTAAACCCGAGTTAGGCCCGACTTAGTATTAATTTTTTTTTTTAGTATCTAAAAGGAGGAGCTAGGAGATAGGGGTTAAGTATAAACTGGGAGAAACATGACACAAAAAATGGGCTTGGTAAAGTGGCTCCCATGGGCCACTTATGGTGGAAGTAACGCGCTGCCAGGGCACAGGTTCAAGGCACAGCCAAGCAAGTGGCGTTTATTTTTGGGTGTTGGCGTTAAGAAGGAAGAAATTTGAGTTAAGGAGGGTTAAAACGATGTTGTGGGCAATGGTGGACAAGAAAGTCGACCATGAGTGGCTAGGGGCGCCACTTGAGGGTCTTGGCAAGGGACTCAAGTTCGAATAGCATGGGAAGCACATGGGTTTTATTTTTGGTTTTGGCGTAAGACAAGGGAGCTAGAGAGTGAGGTGTTAAAAGATGTCTTGGGTGGATTATATCACAATTAGCGCATTGGCAAATTGGATGGGACGTTAGCTGCAGATTATGGTTCCAGGGAGGTCGTAGGTTCGAAGCTCAATGGCAGCATAAGGGGTGTTTTATTTTTTTTAATTTGATTTTACAACAAATTGGAAGGCATTGGACGGCACATAGGAGCTTCAATAGATAAAGATTAAGCTGGTGTCGTTTAGTCCTTTTAAAATTCGGCTGGAATGGGGGGATAAATATTAGTTTATTTTGTATTTTATTTTGAAGAGGTGGATAGGGGATAAGGATAATGCATGGGATTATTTTATTTGTTAATTGTTAAAGGATAAGAGAATATATAGAAAATTGATAAAAGATTAAACTAGTTTTTGGTTTTAGAATTCGGCTAGGGTATGCTAACCTTTAGTTAATTATTTATTTATGTTAAGATAGAAAGCAAGGGTGGCTTTATTGTTTAATTGTTTTTGAAAAGGTGATAATGGTGGGGATAGGAGATAAATGTTTTTTTTAGTGATAATTAAAAGTTGAAATTATCAAAAAGGGGGAGAGTTGGCCGAAGGTGGGATTGTAGGCAAGGTTAGCTATCGGTTTTGAGAGCATAGCCGAATGTTCCTCAAAACTCATTCAAGGCTATTTTCTTTTCTCTCTAATTTGCTGCTGCCGAATTTCGCTTGTTGCATTGCCTAAATTGTTCAAAAAAATTCCAGCTTCTTTTTCTTCTACTAAGCCGAAACCACCACCACTTTCCATACATCTCTTCTTTCTTTTTTTTTCATAAAATTCCTATTAGCCGAACCTACACCTTTCTCTTCTCAAAATTCCAGCCTTCAACCTTGAGTTAGCCGAATCTCTCCATCCCCTTCTTGCCGAAATCTTTCCTCCTCTATTAGAGTTACTTTGGCCGAATATCAAGGGAGCACAAGTTTCTTTTCGGGATTCTTTTTCAATCATTAGTAAGAGGGAAGCCATAGCCATTAAGGGGAGCTTTCGGAATTTATTCTCCTAAGGTAAGGTGGTAAGTAACATTCGGCTATAGGCTTTGGTTATGTATAGGTGTGCAAGCCAATTATTAACAAATGTTTTGGTAGGAATCTCGACAGGACAAGTGACAAATACGGGAATTCGGTGAATTGGAGGAAACAACGTCTCGGGATTTCGCTAGTATATTCGGGATTTGCTAGTAAATAGGTGTGTAAGATCTCTCTACACACTTTATTAATTTACTTGACGTTATTGTTTGCCTTAAATCTTTTTGGTTGTGGTTAGCTTGTGGCATAATCGTGGATTTTGGGTAAAGTCCCTTAACTTGTAATTTTTGATATATGTTTGCATGCCATCACATGATGTTTAATACTATGACATGATATATGGAACTTGATGTATAAGCATGTGATGGTGGGATTGATGAGAGGAGGGGGATGAATTATGGACTGTTGCCAGTGGTTTTGACCACAAGATGGGTTGGCCCCATCAGACTATTTGTGACCTATGGTCATCAGTGGTTTTGACCACAACGATTGATTATTTGCGACTAAGTCCCAGTGGTTTGGTACCACCAGTGGTTTTGACCACATTTGATATATTGTGACCTATGGTCATCAGTGGTTTTGACCACACGATGGGTTGGCCCCATCATTTAAATTGTGACTTTAAGTCATCAGTGGTTTTGACCACACGGGGTAGAAAAGGAGTATGGATGGCTAGTTGGGTTGCATGAGCATGTTTATTAATGAATTGTGTATGAGATGTATTTTCCGGGTGGGGGATTTACACACTGAGTCTTGGTGACTCACCCCTTCCCTTAACATTTTGCAGATGAGTAGATCGCGGAGATGGAGCCGGATGGACTCGAGGTGGCCATGCAGTGGAATTTTAATTAGATGAACTTGGGTTTTGTTTTATTTTATTTTAATGTTGATTTTATTTTAATTAAGTTGTAATAAGGCCTCCTAGATATATTTTTATTATTCTATGTTTTGGATTAATTTGTTTAAACTATTTCTTAACTTTAAATTAAGTACACATGTTTTCTAAAATTTGATCGCAAAATGTTTTATCGTGCCATCGGGCACACCTGAACCGGTAACAATCTGACTTAATGAATATATATTTTTTTAAAATAAACCTAAGTATGTTTTTTTTATGCACCTCAAGTGTTATAAATCGGACACTATCTTTTATCAAAAAGTTAATTCAGCTTAAAGGATTTTCAACAATACTTTCTCTATAGCACACCAAATTCGGTCGTAGTGTTTGGGCCGGGTTTGGGGTGTTACACTTTGTGCCAACCGTATTTACCCATGGCTATGTGCCTAACATCTATATTGATGGCTCTATGTCGATCATAATTACCTTGGGCTGTGTGCCGATTATATTACCATCGCTGATGGCTATGTGCCAAACTTATTACAGTCACCGATAGCTTTGTGCCATCCTGATTATGGTTAATAGCCATTCTGTTTACGGCTTTTAGCCGTTCTATTAACCGACAGTGATGCTATGATATTTATGGCTTTTAGCCATTTTGTCTACGACACCGAGCTGTTCTGTTGACTTACTGCTGCAACCGATGCTAAGCTTGGTGTGTTGGCTGGGTGGGTTGACATGGTCCCCACATGGAGAGACTGGTTTGTACGGGTGGAGAGTTTGGTTGGTATGGGTTGGGTACATGTTCATTGCATTGATATGATTTTGGGGCTTAGGCCCAGATTGTTACCGAATAGCGCTTAGCCCCAGACTATTACCGAATAGGGCTTAAGCCCAGCCTGTTACCGAATAGAGCTTAGTCTCAGACTGATACCGTATGGGCTCGGGCCCAGACTGTGACCGTAATAGGGGATTACACACTGAGTCTTTGTAAACTCACCCCATTTTTAACTGTGCAGGTAATCCCCAACCTTAGAGGATTTGGAGTTGCAGAGGACTCGGAGGTGGCCACAAGTCGAATATGGTTTAAAGACTAAACTTAGCGGTTTTAGTTTAATTTAGTTAATTTAAATTATTGGGTTAATAATTTTTGTAATAAGGCCATTGGATTTTTCTTTTTAACTTTTATTTGGTATTTCTTTAAATTACAAACTGCTGGTCTGTTAAACACGGGTTTTTAAAACTATAACCACTATTTTCAAAATATCACGTATTTGCAAATGTTTGAATCAAACTTCCGCAACAATCAAGGTTTTGAAAGTAGTAATGATTTTGCAAGAGAATGACTTTTAATAAACTATGTTTTGAAGATAAGCAAACGAAATCTGAGGTTTTACATGGCAGAAAGTTTTAAATTCTTTAAGAAGGGTTTCTAATGAAAGCATGGTTTTCGAAAAACTCTTCAATGTGACACGCCACATTTGGGCCTAACTTCTAGGCAGGGTTTGGGGTGTTATAAATGTCGTGGCAATTCACAAAGATCAAGTAAAGAGTGTTTTTGTTGTTGAATGATAAAGGTTGGAATTACTTAGGGAATATTTTCATAACACAATAATGCCATGGCAAAGTTATGACTAAACTACTACCCAGATATTTACTATTCCAGTTTAATTCTTTAGAGAATTCAACTCTAATTACTATTTGGAGTCTGTGTATGTCTACAAAACTCACAAATGATAATCCATTTAATGTTCTATACCTGGACAAATCGCATCTTCTATGTCTAGAGTTTTGTGAATGCAACATCCCTAACCTGTATCTGTCACCGGATTAGGGTTAAGAGGCATTACCGGATAAACAGAATCTTTTACGGACATTTCATAATACAATTCATCCAATGCAATCAATGCATCCCTTAAATAGGTCAACGAGAACTTAAACATGCTTTAGAATAGGGTCGGGACTAAACCGAACACATACAAAAATTCTTGGAAATTTAAAACTTTTTCTAAGTTACAGAGGTCACACGCCCATGTGGGCAGGCCGTTTGCCTCCCACGGCCTCAGACACGCTCGTGTGTCTAAGCCATGTCAAAACAGGGCATACATACTGACTTGTCCACACGGCCATGGACACGCCCGTGTGCCTCACCCATGGTCGATCCTGACTTGCACCACACGGCCAGTCTCACGCCCGTGTGTCCAGCCCGTGGTCGATCCTGACTTGTTTTGAATCACAACCACAAGGGACACGATCGAGCCACACACCCGTGTGCTGAACCATGTGGGCAAATATAGGCCATTTTCAAGGCCAAAATGCCACCCACACTTGAGTTATCCCTACAAGCTTCTTCAAGCATTATTCCATACACAAATGAGCAACCAAAATCATGTTATAAGATCAACATAACATCTCATTTAATCTCATCTATAATCATGCCAACTTGTATACCAAATTGGCACAACTAAATCACATGTATAGCCAAGCACGATACATCCACCTCTTACCTTTCATATTACCATTTCATTGATCAAACATACATACTCATATTGCAACTATACGCTTACAATAATTTCGACCATTTCATAAACATATAATCATACCAAAACCAACTTCACATGGTATAGCATCACATACCAAAACACAATCACTTATCTAGCCATATTACATGGCTATATACATCTATCTCAACACATTTCCAAAACAATTAGCCTATACATGCCATACTTAATATATACATTTCCAAAAGATACCAAAATGAGCTTAGGTAGTGTGATGACGATCCTCGACGGTTCTAAGCCTTCAGTAGCTTTGATGATCTATAAAACAGAACAAACACACACAAAGTAAGCTTTCAAAAGCTTAGTAAGCCATATACAAATAAACTTAGCATATAAGTATTCAAAACATATAATCAATATGGTTTCACTAATAGCTCAATTACATAGCCATAATTCTTCTTGGCACATTCATTTAGGCATTCATCTTTCAATCTTTCATATCACCGTATACTTTATTGGATCATAGCTTGTCCTTTCATGTAACACATTTTACTTTCTCAAAATCCAAATACATAATTCATCTAGGTAAGTTCATGAATATACTTACCTTTTTATACACACAATATGTATATATATATCAAACGTACCTGAAACGGATATACAAATCACATAGTCATTTGTTTTTTAGACTTGCCTGTTGAACCATTCGGAACCTAATAGGATATTCAGAGTGCTCGGAATAGTCATACTATGCCAACATCCCAGACGAGGTCTTACATATACTTAGATATCGATGCCACTGTCCCAAACAGGGTCTTACACGAATCTATACAATGCCAATGTCCCAGACATGGTCTTACACGTAAATCTCATATCGATGCCAATATCCCAGACGTGGTCTTACATGAAATCTCGAATCAATGTCAACGTCCCAGATGTGGTTTTACATGATATCAAATAACGGACACCTATGTCATGACATATACTATTCTATCTATCCCTAGGTTCAAACGGGACTTCTCGAACACTAATAACTTGTCGATATATGCCTAAATCTGAATTTCATATACATTCCATCTCAATGGACATTCATAGCAATTTACATTTCATATATGAACAAATAATTCAATTCAAATACATTTATTTGTATATTGACTTACCTCAAATTCAGATATTCGATCGGATTCGGTTATTCGACCACTTTTAATTTTTCGCAATCTAAATCTGTTTTCTTCGGTTCTTGATCTATACATACTTAAATTTAACCTATTTATTCAACAACTCATTCAATTCAATCCAAGAACACATATTTAGGGTAATTTACAAATTAGCCCTCACATTTTTACATTTTAACATTTTAGTCCCTATTTCACAAAATCACAAAATACACAAAATTACCATATACCCATGTTTAGCCGAATATTCATGTATCTTATACAAGTCCATACATTTCATTTATTTCACAATTTAGTCCCTCAAATATTCATTTCCCAATTACAACCAAATTACTCAAAATCAACAAAACTCCAAAGACAAAATATACTAATCAAATACATATATTTCATATTTCATCATCAAATATTTCAAAGCTCATACGTTCATCAAAGACACATTTCACAATCATCATCAATTCTCAAAATTAAAACATGGGTTTAGTAGTACTCGAAGCAACGATTACGAAAACGTAGAAATTATCAAAAACCAAAGCAAAACATACCTTGAATTTGGATCAAACCTAGCCGAAACCTTCAAAGTTCTTATTCTTTATTATTTTTTTTTTGTATATTCGACCAAAATAAGATGATAACATTCATCTTTTAATTTGTTTTTTTTATAAACATATTAATATCCATTTTACTAAAATAACCTTAGTAGAAATAATTGGAAACCATATGTTTTATGTCCAAAACCGTCCATTAACCATCCACTATCTTAAAAATGGTTTAATTGCCACATAAGGCCTCCCCATTTAAAAGCCATCTCAAATAGGTGTCTTTTCATAAAGCACGCAAATTTTGCATTCAATGCAATTTAATCCTTTCCTCATATTGAGCATACAAACGGACAAATTAGCTCACAGAAATTTCACACATGCTAATTCACATATCAGATGCATGGAAAATAATATAAAAATTATTATTCTAACTCAAATTCGTGGTTCTGAAACCACTGTTCTGACTAGGGTCAAAATCAGACTATTACAGTGAATATTCTTTTGATTATTCACATGTATCAATCGATCGATAATCTGATGTATTTAATCCTACCAGGTTCATATCCATATAAGTTCATAACATGCAATCAACTATGTCTAGAGCTTGCATGTAGTCCGAATAAACAAGAATCGAATGAAATAGTAAATTAAATCATAAGCATATCATGGGCATTACAGTTAATTCAATATTCACCCAAATAATTCCAACCCAAAGATAATTAGCTCATGGGTTGGGCAATGAATTCTAAAATTAAACCATTCATTAACATATTTCAAGTTTCACAAATCACAGAATTCAACACTAAGAAAATAGAACAAAGGTAGAACTAGAGGAAGTTCTCACTGCACTCTAACTTCTTATCCAGATTCTACAAAAAACCCAGGTAGATTTCTCTTCCCCCCTTTTGCGTCAGTGATCTCCCTTCTTTAGTTGCTCCCTTCTTCTTTTCTTCTGAATTACTCCACCGGATTCTATTACAGAAATAGTAACTGCTCTCTTTCTTTTCTTTTTCTCCTCACAATCCGTGTATGTCTTTTCTTCTCTTCTCTCTCCTCCTTTTATAGGGTAGATTCGTCCCTCTCAGCACACATTTTTACTCCTCTTTTTAGGGTGATTCATCTGGTACACTTACAATTGGCTGAAAGTGACGTGGATTGAGTGTTGCGTCATCTTCCTGGAATTGTCATGGCATTTCTGTTGGCAATCCATCACTCCTTATTTTCTTAATTACAAGCAAATACTTCAATTTAATGGTTTGAAATATAACTCTTTTCAAGAGTCATCACACCCCAAACCTGAATTATTCCTTGTCCTCAAGCAAATATGTATGAATATGCATGAATGTACGTATGCATGAGTTTGCTAAAACATTACAACTACCAAATATATCACTGGACATTTTGAAATATAATTTTCACCTCTATTCTCAGTAGTCTTCTAAATAAAGAAAAAATGGTTTGAGTTCTATAGACTTGTTCTGCAAATGAAGTGCAGAAAATGTTTCAGAAAAATAAAAGTTCCTAAATATTTATGCAATTATAGCTATAGCAGACCTCTCCTGATATAGTTAAAATATATTTCTTCTAAATTCAATTTCATTATTCTTACGTATCCACAATTTTAATTATAATTATTACTTTTTATAGGGAATTCATATTGTTACATGATTTATTTACTTGACAAACTCAATGGAGCAATTACCAGATATTACATCATGCCACAATTTGAATGAAATTCACTCATAAAGTTAAGGCCTTTAACTAAACAGATGGATGGAGAAAATAACTACCTCTTTAGCTACTCAACCTAACACTTCAGAAGAGTGTCCCTAAATTATTATTAACATGCTTTTTTAATCACTCTTATTTGAACTCATTTTTCTGATCAATAATACGATGGAGCAAACAAAGCATTACTGACCTACTTAATAAATTCAAACATTGGAGTGCAAAACTATTGCTAAAATATTCTTTATCAATTACAAATAGATTATTGAATTTAGGATTAAGAAATTCTAGATGCATTAAAAAGAATCCTACTACAAGCTTAATTGCATTAAAAGAATCCTACTACAGCTATCCTAAGCTAAATAGACCTAACTACTCAAACAATTTTCTAAATTTATCAAAGAATTATTATCCTCATCAAATATCATAGATAAAAAAACATACTTAGCAAAGTCTGGCAATTGTTCGGCAATTGTAAGTCATGGCAAAGTAAATGGAAAGACAACAAATATTAACATACATATCTAATGCAACCTATATGCACAACACACCCCCAAACCTATGGGATGCATTGTCCTCAATGTAGAAAAAATGAAAAATGTGAGAGAATATATATTTACAAATATAAAAATGCAAGGATAAAGAAAAATGAATGTATGAATTAGAAATAAAAGCTTGGAAAGTATGCTTGTTACTCTTAAGTTGGTTTATTAAACTTCTTGGCGGAACATTTGTAACGCTGCTGCTTGGATTCACCACTCTCACCTGGGACTACTTTTCCAATAGTTGCCTTGAAACGCTTCCTTTTACGCTGACTAAGAGGCAACTCGTCTTCAGAATTAAAGTCTGATTTCATGAGTTCATCGATCAGTTGATGAACTGCATGTTTTTGTGCGATCATAGGTGCTGTCGCTCTTGGTGTGGTGGTAGTGGTAATAGGTGCAGAGGATTGAGTCACATCATCATCTTCCTTCTCATATTCAACATGTGTAGATTCAATTTTCTCTACTTCTCCTTCTTGTTCAATGGTCTGATTCTCTACAATAGATTCTTTACCCTCATTATCATCCTCCACGGGTTTTAGTAATAACTCCTTAGGAAACACAAGGAATGTGGGCATTGGGCGAATGAATTTCTTTTAAAGAGACTTCTTAATAGCTTTGTCCCTGTGTCTAACATAGTCCCAAAACATGGCCATTTCCTCTTGAGCCTTACCAAGGTCCATAGCCATCAGTTGTTGTTGCTTTTCTAGTTTCTAGATTTGTTGCTGTAAAGCCTATAGAGACTCAAGGACCTTCTGCTCAAATGCAGTCTTAGAAGTTGATGGAGCAATATTAGTGGACTGGGGTGGAGAAGATACTAGAGAGCGATCCAAATGTCGTGGCAGTTCTTTGCCAAAAAAATTTTAAAGCAACATGCTTAGTAATGGCACCTTTGTTAGGGGTTCATTCTTCATTGACTTGAAGAGAAACCTAGACTTTCTGACAAAGTGCGGTTATAAGCTATGAAAAGTTCAAAGCACCAGAATTTATCAAGGCACTATGCTAAACCTCTCGAAAGATAATGTTCCCATCATTTATCTTTTGACCTATCATAATCGAGTAAAGAAGCAGCATGCACTCCTTTGAGATTTTAGAGTTGTGGGTAGATGGGATAAGATGATTTTTGAGGAAATGATACCATACCCTATAGTGGGGCTTCAAAGTGACCCTATCAATGGTGTAACAATCATTCATGGATACCATCCTTTTTGCCCTCCACATAGACATCAGTGAGCACGTGATTTAATTTTTCTACTGTCATTGTCTTGAGGAAATCTACATGTTCATATGGAACATCAGGCAACCCGTATTGTGCATTTATAGACTCAGCATCAAACAGTATTGAGGCACCTCGCACATAAATAAAGGCATTTTTAGGAGAAGAAAGATGAGTATAGAATTACTTTACCACTTGAGGGAAAACATCGTCAGGATGGAGACAGAAAATCTTCTATCCATCACCATGGATGAAATGGCTTTAGTATACCCCATAAAGGGGCATCTTGAAAAAGAAATCCCTTTTCCAAGCACAGAGGCTATTTTCAAATGTTTTGGTGATACTTCGTTCCCTCTACCTTGCTGAAGAATGTACGCGGTTGTGCAACAATGGATATGGATGGTGCTTGTCGAGCCATGGCAACGAAAATAATAATTGTAAGAACAAAAAAGGTAAAACCTTTAAAAGCTTGGGAGAAAAAATAGAGCAAAGTAGCAGGGAAATAAAATGAAGGTAACGGTGAAGAAAAAATTGAATCGACTAAGGTAAAAACTTAAAGGTAAAGAATATGTGACGTTGGGATAAGATTGGGCTTAATCATGGTCTAACAGCAGTAACAATAACTGTTTAAGCAGGAAATTTTGTAATATTGAGTAAATTGAAGAAATTTAAAAAATGACTAATAAAATGAGTGTAGTTGAGATCAAGAAACCTAGGTCATATTTACCTGGACAAAAAGAAAATACAAGTTTGAAAAACTAAATAATTAAATATATTGTGCAAATAAAAAATATTAATCAGTTTGAAAAAATTATAGAAGTTTTATCCCAAAGTATAGGAGTGCCAAAGTAATGCTTTAACTGTTGGCCATTGACTTTGAAGGTGGATCCGTTTTGTTTGTCTTTGACATCTACTGCTCCATAAGGATATACCTGAATAACTTCGAATGGGCCTGACCATCGAGACTTTAAATTTTCCAGGAAACAATTTAAGCCTCGAATTGAAAAGTAAGACTTGTTGTCCAGGAACAAATTTTCATGGCAAAATTTTGTTGTCATGCCATTGTCTAGTCTTTTCATTATATAGCTTGGCATTTTCATAAGCTTGAGTTCGAAATTCATTCATCTGATTTAGCTCTAGAAAATGACTATTTCCAGCATATTTCCAAACCATATGGAGTTTCTTGATTGCCTAGAATGTCTTATGTTCAAGTTCAACGGGCAGGTGGCATGGTTTACCATAAACCAGCTGGAAAGGTGACATACCCAATGGTGTTTTGAAAGATGTTCGATATGCCCACAAACCTTCATCCAATTTTGCCGACCAATCTTTCATTTAGGATTGACTACCTTCTCCAGAAATTTTTTATCTCTCTATTAAAGATTTCTGGTTGTCCATTTGTCACTGAAAGTCAAAGTGGGAAGCATTATCACTGATTAATGCACAAGGAATTCCAAACCAAGTAAAAATATTTTTATGAAGAAATTTCAATACTGATTTGGCATCATTTGTAGGTAGAGCAGTAGCTTCAACCCACTTAATGACGTAGTCAACAACGACCAATATATAAATATTACCCAAAGAGGGTGGAAATGGCCCATGAAATCAATTCCCCACACATCAAAGAGTTCTGCTGCTAATATATTTTGCAAGGGCAGTTCATATCTCCTGGATAGATTTCTATTCCTTCAACTGTGATCACATATATTACAAAATTTATGAGCATTTTTAAAAATTTTCAGCCAATAAAAACCAGACTGGAGAACTTTTGCAGCACGCCCCCAAAGTGGCCTCCATATGGTGCTAAATTACAGTGATGTAGAATACTCTGGATTTCATCATCCGGAATACATCTTCTAATGATCTAGTTTGCACACTATTTGAATAAGAATGGCTTATCCCAATAGTACTGCTTAACCTTGTGGAGGAATTTCTTTCTTCCTGGACTAGAGAGCTCGGGTGGTAGTAATCCAAAATTAACAATGTCAACATACCGTGGTAATTCCATGGCAACCAAAAACTTCTCATTAGGGAATTCATCTTTAATCAACTGAATATTACCGTTTTCATTCCCTGCTTCTAGGCATGATAAATGATCAGCCACTTGATTGTATGTGCCCTTCCTATCTTTAACCTCTAGATCAAATTCTTAGAGCATCAATATCCATCAAATTTATCTAGGTTTAGCATCTTTCTTGGTCACCAAGTGTCTGATAGCAGAATTATCCGTATACACCGTGACTTTAGTGCCCATGAGATAAGCTCTAGACTTGTCAAAGGAAAATACTACAGTTAACAACTCCTTCCAGTGGTGGTGTAATTTAGCTGCGAATCGGTCAATGTACGACTGGCATCGTGTATAGCATGAAATACCTTGGATTTTCTTTATCCTAGGACTGCTCCTACCGCAAAGTTACTTGCATCACACATTAATTCGAACAGTAAGGTCCAGTCTGGTGTATTGATTATTAGTGTTGTGACCAATCGCTTCTTCAGTTCCTCAAATGCTTGTAACCATGGCTCATCAAAATTAAAAGATCTATTTTGTTCCAATAATGTACAAAGAGGTTTGGATATTTTGGAAAAATCATTGATAAATTGACAATAGAATCTTGTGTGACCGAGGAAGCTTTGGATACCTTTCACTAACGTGGGTAGTGGCAATTTTTCAATAACCTCAATTTCGCTTTGTCAACAGTAACTCCCTATTGTGAAATCTTATGTCCTAAAACAATGCCCTTACAAACCATGAAGTGGCATTTTTCCCAGTTTAGCACAAGATTGGTTTCTTAACATTGACAAAGGACTAACTCTAGATTTCGCAAACAGTCTTCAAAAGTATTAGCAAATACTAAGAAATCATCCATAAAGACTTCTAAGAATTTCTCCACCATGTCTGAAACTATACCCATCATGCAACGTTGAAAAGTTACAAGGGCATTGTATAACCCAAATGGCATCCTTCGATATACAAAAGTTCCATACAGACAAGTAAATGTAGCCTTTCCCTGCTACTCTATCCAACATTTGATTGATCAATGGCAATGGGAAATGGCCCATCATGGTAGCTTACCAACACGTCTTCGATTTTACCTTATGGATGTGCATAAGATCTGTAACACCCCAAACCCGGCCAAAACATTACGACCGGACCCAGTATGTTACAAGGTGAAGTAAAAATGAAGTTTTGATTGTTTAGGAAAAACCGAAGATTCGAAAACTGTTCGATTCATGCGATGTCTCGAAAACAGTGGTTTGATAGTTTAAGAAAATTCAATTCGTGTTAATCAAATTTTCATTTTTGTTCGGTGATACTTGAAAGAAAACATATGCTCTGAGCTACTCGTATTTTGAAAGTCCCATTTTTAAATTCGGGTTTAAATTTGCATAGTGTCAAGTTTTAAATAATCAGTAAACAGATAAAATCAAACCCAAACATCAATTTAGGAATGCCTTATTACTTCAAAAATCCCCAAATAAAAATAAAAGTTAAGCAATAAAAAGTTCACGAATAGAAAAGACTTTATGGCCTCCACGAGTCCGCCTCAGCTCCCAAATCCATAGTCTACTGATTACTTGAAAAGTTAGGAAAAAGGGTCACTCACAGAGACTCAGTGCGTAAAACCATCAAAACACACAACATGGCCCACAGCCTAAAATCTCATATTCTGCTCATACACGATATCATATAACTACATGAATGCATCAGCCCAACCTAACCTAGCATTTTCCATTCTCTACACCCCATCCGGTACCAACCATCACACCGTGGGGATTTCTACAATCAACCTTCCATCCCCTACACGCCGTCTCGACAGTCATGCTGCCAGTTATAATAATGATAACTATGTGACCTTAGAATCCACTGTGGCAGAGCCACCGATCACTAGGTGACCTTATAATCAAATGTGGCAGAGCTACCAATCACTATGTGACCTTATAAATCATTTGTGGC
The DNA here is from genome assembly GCA_025503065.1 of Gossypium bickii. Taxonomy (NCBI): domain Eukaryota; kingdom Viridiplantae; phylum Streptophyta; class Magnoliopsida; order Malvales; family Malvaceae; genus Gossypium; species Gossypium bickii. The sequence continues at coordinate 106,370,329 of CP106710.1, read as the reverse complement.
AGAGCCACTGATCACTATGTGACCTTATAAATCATTTGTGGCAGAGCCACCGATCATTATGTGACTTTATAATCAAATGTGGCAAAGCCACCGATCACTACATGACCTTATCACTTCCCCTTTATCATCATTCCCATATCCCATGCACAACATATATGTCATAATAGATGTAACATGTTAAAAACAAGGCAAAAATTTACCATATACATCCAACCTCATATTAAGTCATTATAAACACGTACCTGGCACTCCCTGCCTTACCCACAAGGGTATTTCGACAGTACACACAGCCTTCTCTGGCTTTTTAGCCCATACAACTAATAATAAAACAGTTAAAATGAAGTGTGTTAGGGTCTACACACCTAGTAACACACAAGATAATACTCTCTATGTCGACACTATCGATAGCAGAAACGAATGCTATCTGCCTACGACTCTGTTCTGAAGCCGGCCCACAACCCGGTGGCCAATCTCATACTGCTGACACGGCAAGTCTCTTAAACTTAGGGGCTGGGTTTACTGGTCCAATCCCTTCCTTAGAATTGCTGACATTTGTGTCCATGGAATAGATCTTGGTCAGAAGACCGAGTTAAAACATGGAATAAGATATGAGTAGGATTATACATTTAGTTGAATAGATCTCCTTACCTAGATCGACAAAAGCCGAAAGTTTTAGGCTTGGTTCACAAATCGAGTGAATCCCGAAAGTCTCCCAAAAGAATGCGAACACAACCCCCACCTATATTCGGCCAAAGCCTCCAAAACATTAAGCCAATCAGCTATTCGGCTTTGGCTACCAAAAATCGAAAGAAAAACAAGAAATCACAACAGAATCCCTCTTACCTTATCAACCCCAAATCGTCTTGAGTTCCGAAACAGATCTCTATCACCTGGCTCCACATAAAATCTAACACCAAATAATGTCTCTAGAGAAGAAAAAGTAACAATCATTTAAAGATTCGGCCTTGAGAGAAGATCCGGCTTTGTCAATAAAGAAGGAAGAAAAATAAAAAGAAACGATTGACTACTTACCAACGGACCTTTGAAATCAGTCTTGAAGAAAATATTCAATAGCAAGGGCTTAAATTCGGCTCACAAGGGTAACTGGTACAGGAACAACTGCAATCAAGTGAAGAGAGAGGAGAAAAATAAGAGCGACGGCTAAGGTATTAGGGTGTCGACAGAAATGAATGATGGAAGGAGATGATTCGGTTAATAAGAAGAAAAGAGGAATGGGGTTTCGGCTTCTAGATGAAACAAATGAAAAAAAGAGGAGAAATAAAGAAATGAAGAGAGATAATAGGAGGGTTCGACTTCAAGTGAAAAAGAAGTGCTCAAATGAAATGGTAGTGAGTAGAAGATTTGGCCAAGGAGTTGAACATTCTTCGACAAAAGCAAGAAGAGAGGTTTCTTTCGGCTTTGATGGTGAGGGAAAGCTTAAATTGCAAAAATGGGAAAAGAGAGGATTAGTTTCGGTTTAGGCTAAGAGAAGAATGAATAAGGCTTCTATGGACTTTCGGCTATACAAAAAAAACCCAAAATTGCCCAAAAAGCAACACACCCAAATGCCGAAAAAGAGAGCTCCCTACCTAAAGATTACCCTTTACAATTTTCAGCACTAACACCCCTAATTCGAAGGCCTACCTCACCAAACCCCCTCTAAGAATTCGGCTAGCACATTACCCCCCTTCATTCCCAAATTTTCTCCTTGAAACACTCTCGGCCACCCATTCAAATTAGTTTGAAACATTCAAAATAATTTGAATGTTTCCAAATCCCTTTTTTACTCTTGTCCAACCATTCAAAAAGTTTGACCAAATCTCCTCCACTCTTCAAGGTTCCCAACTGATTCCAACATCTCCTCTGACGCAAGAGCAAAAATGAAAGCCGCACTACTGGCAACATAAATCGAACCTGCTCCCCTCTACTCCCCCTGAGGCGTCACTTACCTGATCCCTAAGTGGCGCCTCCTTGCCACTTTACCTCTCCTTTTCTTGTGTCATCAAGCACAAACAACACACCTTAAGTCCTACCCCCTACTAGCTTCCCTCCTAAAGAGCCTAGAAATAAAATTTTGGCCAAGGTTCCGGCTTAACCTTGAGCCTTTTCGGAGACCCCAAGCACACATACACAACACACAGAGCATACCAACCACATAGAAACAAGATAAATACAGAGCCCCTAAATCTCGGATGTTACAAGATCTATCAGCTAACTACAATGTGACAGTTGTGGGTCTTGCCTTTCCTATTCCAAGCTTCCTAAAAACAGACATAGGCATTAGATTTATGCTTGCACCCAAATCACATAGTGCTTTGCCTATATACTGATTATCAATAGAGCAAGGTATAGTAAAACTCCCTGGATCTTTTAATCTTGGTGGTAGTTAGTTTCGGAGCATTGTGGTGCACCCTTTAGTCAGAGCAACAATCTCAAATTCTCCTAACCTTCTTTTCTTTGAGAGAATATCTTTCATAGACTTCACTTAGTTAGGTATTTTCTCTAATGCTTTCACCAATGGTATATTAATATGTAATTATTTTAGAACCTCTAGAAAATTCCTAAACTAAACATCTTTCTTAGATTTTTAGAATCGCTGAGGAAAAGGTGGCGATGGTCTTCCTTCTGTTTGTCTAAATTATTTTACCGTGGCATTTGCAACAATTGAACTTTCATCTTCAGAAATGGTGTCATTCACAACTCCTGGTAGCTGAGTACTACTTCGAAGTGTAATGGCTTTACATTGTTCCTTCCCTTGAGATCAAGAACTCTCAGTGCCATTCGGTAATTCTCCTTGCTACCTGGAATACAATGCAGTGGCAATTTGCCTTATTAGATTTTCCAAAGCTCACAAAGAAGCAGCCTGGCTCTGAATGATACCATCATTCTTGGCCATGTACTCTTTTAATAAAGCTTCCACAGACGAAGAACTTGAAGCTGAATTTTGCTGAGCATTTTGCCGTGGAAATGATTGATTGTATGCAGGTGGTACACTCGCAGCATTTTGGGGAATGGCATTACTGGTATTTCTCCCCTAGATTACTCCAACTGAAATTAGGATGTTGTTTCCACTGTAACAGCCCGATTTTAGGGCTAGTCGGAACAGTGGTCTCAGGACCACTAACCCGAGGTTGAGGAAAATTATTTTGATATTATTTTATGTGTTGTAACATTATTATAATAATGCATGAGAATTTCGGTGCTTTAATTTTAACGATTGAATGCTTAATTACGAAAAAGGACTAAATCGCATAAAGTGCGAGAGTTCCATTATACAAAGTAGAGGTTTCTAATAGCCATAGAATATGAAATTGGAGGTCCTTAAAGTGCAATAAGGCCATTATAAGTGTGTTGACTGGCCATGTAAACAAGGGAGACAAGAGCATTTATTTTTGGTCAACATTTGGTGAAACTAGGTGATAAAAAAAATGAATAAAATAAGATGAATAAAAGAAGCTATCATCTTTGACTATTCATCTTTCCTCTTCCACCGAAATTTCAAACAAGAGTAAGGGTTTTGGTAGCTTGAAATTTTTAGCAACTTATCTTTTCTACAAGTAAGTGATTTTGGTGGTTTTATTTGATAATTTTTGTACTTTTAGAGTCCCCAAAGCTTAAGCTAGCTAATGAGGGGACTAATTTGCTAAATAGTTGAAAGTTTAGGGACTTTCCATGAGAGTGTTCATGTTGGTTGCTGATTTTTTATGGAGGAAAATGAATGTTAGGGTGATGAGGAACAACTTTTGTGAAAGGTGTTAGCATGAAAACCCCTAAATAGGACTTGAATGCAAAGATTGAAAATGTGTAATAAATGCATGGAATAATTGGAATTATGAGTAGTTGTAAGAGTAATAAATGTTCTGCTAAGCTTGTTTAATGAGAAAATGTGATGAAAAATGATTTACGAGCCTAGGGGCAAAATCATAATTTTGCCATAGTACAAGGGCAAAACGATCATTTTTGCCTAAGTGAAGATTATGATGTATTATGATTATAAAATGATTGAATAAGTGAATTTTTTTGTTATAGATCAAGAAGAGCGTGGAATCAACCTTGATCGAGGAAAAGGCAAGGTTATGGAATAGACCGTTGATTAACGCATTTTGCATCGAGGTAAGTTTATGTGTAAACGATGCATCTTAAATACACATGTAAGTGCTTATTGGTGCATTGTATGATTGAGAACACTTACGATTTAAATGGATGGAAATTTGGTAGAAAGTGAATAAACTCCGTATGAAGGTTGAAATAAATATGTAGGTGTGGAATATTATTTGTAGTAAATAATGGTGGGCTATGTGCGATACCACCTTAATTATTTTTGTTGGTTGGCTATGTGCGATACCACCGTAAATATTCTTGTTGGTGGGCTGTGTGCGATACCACCCTGTTAATAATAAATGGTGGGCTAAGTGCGATACCACCGAGTGTTTGGTATTACTAAGAATGGTTTATTGTGTAATTGTGATGTGTTGTTTCATGTGATCATGTGGTGATCAAGTGCAGGGATGTATGTTAAATAATAAGAGCATTTGGTTGTGATATGGTTGGATTGTGGTAAGAGATGAATGAGTAAGCATGATCTTGGATTGTGAAATGCTATTTATTGATTAACACATGTTATGATGTTTATTGTTTACATGTAAACTTACTAAGCTTAAAGCTTACCCCTTTTCTTTTCCCTTGTTTTATAGTGACAAAGAGTCGAGTTGGGATACGGAGATAATTGGAAGATCACCCACACTATAAGCTCATCTCGGTATATTTAGAACTAGCATTTTGAGTATGGCAGTAGCATGTATAGGAGCTAGACTAGGTATATTGTGTGTGGCCCCTGTTTAGATAAATTTTTTCTAAGTGTGTAAAAGTTTTCGATTTATTTTTGAAACCTTCCGGAAGTATGTTTAGGGCATTGTAGGCCCATTATAAGGAGGTTGGATATGAGAATGGAAAAGTTTTAATTTGGATTAGATTTTGAAACCCAAAGTTGTATGACCATGTGAGTCAAGTACGGTAACACCTCGTACCCGGTCTCGGCGTAGAATACGAGTAAGGGGTGTTATATTTAGTGATATCAGAGCTATGGTTTAGTCGATTCTCGGACTACCGTAACATGTGTAAAAGTCTAGCTATACTTGCCATAAGCGTATATTGATAGTGTGGTGGCTTCTGACAATTCTAATGTAACACATCAAACCCGGCCCAAACACCATGACCGAATCTGGCATGTCACTTGAAGAGGATTTTACAAAAACGCGAACTTTGGAAAAACTTTTAAGTTATTTTTGAAATTCCAGGTTTAGTGGTTCATTTGAAAACTTAGTAAAAATTATAATTAGCCCATTCTTGTGTTTAGGTGACATTTGTAAATGCGAGTCATGACATTCTAGTAATCATAAGGTTTTCTTATAGATTTTCGTGCGTAGAATTGTTAATTTAGTTTTGAGCAAAACCCCTTTTTGTTTTTTCCATCTTACGAAGAAAACATTTTGTCGATTAAGTTTGTGATATAAACGTCTCAATAGTTAAACCAGAATTAAAACCAAAATAATAGTGGCCTTATTACAAATCAAAAATCCCCAAAAGTAGCAAACGATAAATAAAATAAAGTTTTAATTGAATAACCCTTGCATGGCCACCTCGAGTCCAATCCAGCCCAATCTACTGAACTAAGAGTCACCTGTAGTTTGTTTAAGCAAATAGAGTGAGTCACAAGACTCAGTGTGCAATTAGTCCACATAAGCCACAAGTGGGCCTGAGCCCCTAATCACAACCGACCAAAGCCTAATCATAATAGCATATCAAAATAATCGAGATGATAACCCAACCTAGCCTAATTTTCCATCCTTTACACACCGCTCCATATGTCCATCCTCAACACACCTGTGGGGATTTCTACAATCAACCCTCCATCCTCTACACACCTCTTTGGCAGTCATGCTGACAGTCACACTGCTCAAAGTCGATATAACGTGGTCTAGCCACCGATAATTATGTGACCGAGTCACCGATATGATAATAAGGCACTGAGCCATCAACTAGTGTGACAGTGTCACCGATATACACTTCCCCTTCATATCATTATCATCCCAAATCCCATGCACAAACAACATAGTATAATAAATGGTATCATAAATTCAATGATTAGAGGACGCACACAATCATGCTATCAACATTAATTTTAAGGCTTAATCGAAAGAGACTAACCTGGTATTTCAATTTTACCCTTCACGGGTAACTCAATCACCATTGCCGAGATTTTTGGCTTTCAAAATATCAGATAAACAATTTATACATAAAAGGGAAAAATGTGGTAATTACACACCTGTAAACACGAAGAACTAAACTATCGATCTCGTTAACGTCCTCACTCGCAGGGATCACAGCGATCTGCTTATCCCTCTTCGAAGCCGGCCCACAACCCGGTGGAAAGTCTGAAACGGCTGACACCGCACATTTTTTGAATTTAAGGGTAGGGACTACGTGTCTAACCCCCTTCTTTGCCTGGCTGGTATTTGATTCCATGAAAGATATCTTGGTCAGAAGACCGCGTTAAGTCATTGAATAAGATGAAAGCCAAAGTAGATGCTCTAAACGAAGAAGTTCTTACCTAAATCGGCAGAACCTGAAGGCTACTACACTTGGATTAATAAATCACTGAAGTCCCTACACATACTCTATATTAGAATCGACCCTCTAAAATATGGATTAGAAGAAGTGGCCTTTGGCCATACGAATGGTATAAATCCTCTTACCTTGATTGATCGAATCCGATTGTCCCCAAAGACCCTTCAAATGCTGGCCAGATACAGAAAGAATATGAAATCCAAGCCCTTCTTACATTCGGCCAAAGCACCCAAATCACCAAGTAACCCCCCTTCGGTTAATAACCAGCAAGAGAATAAGGAAGAATCGAAAAAAGACGAAGACACTTACCACCCAAATAGGAAGAAACTGATTGAGAAGGTTGGGAGGAGGTGTGACGGCAATCCTCTGACACAACAACGAATGAAAGAGATACACACCCAAGAGAGATTCGGCCAAAAGAAAATAGGACCAACTCAAAGAAAAGGAAGAGAAGATAAGTTTCGGCTTTGAAAGAAACAAAAGGAAGGATATAATAAGGTATGGCTAAGGAGATTCGGCTTTGAAGAAATAAAAGAGAGAAAAAGATGAAATAGAGAAAGCAATAGGAGGGTTCGGCTAGGGGTTATGTCGTGAAAAGTGAATATGAACAAAAGAAAGAAAGGGTTGAGGTTTCGACTTTTGATTGAAAGAACATGAATGCCAAAGTAGAAGTCTATGAGATGGTTTCGGTTTGGTAAATGAGAGAAAAAATGCCCACCAATGCAAAAAGAGAATAGAAAGTTTCTATGCTGATTACCTACCACTCTACTCAAAGTGATCTTTAAAAGAATCGGCACTCGCCTACTCACATACACCTCAAACTGAAAATGAACCAAGGATGGAAGAAATGCCCAAAACCACTTTCGGCACATGTACCTAGCTTAACCCTCAAAACCGAAAGCTCCCACCCCTTCAACCAATGTACATTCGGCCAACAACCCCCTAACAAGCCACCACTTCTTGATCACCTCCTACATTCACTCCCATCCCCTCATTTGAATCGGTTGAAAAATTCAAATTCCCCCTTTCACTCTTGTCCATTTATTTGAAATATTTAACTTAGTTCACTTCCACTCTTCAAGGTCCCAAACCAAATCCATCACCTCTCATCCTAACACTAAAAAGAATTACAAAATGAAAACCATGCGACTCAAACCTACTCCCTCATTGCTCTCCTGTGGCGTCACTTACCTACATCCCCAAGTGGCGTCTCCTTGCCACTTTACCACTCCTTTTCTTGTGTCAACAACCACGAGAAATAAGACTTAACACCTACCCCAACCAGCTCTCCTCTAAAGTGCCCAAAATTGAAATTTTTACCAAGGCTTCAGTATAACCTCGAGCCTTCCCGGGGCCCCCAAACACACTCAAACAATAGGCAAAGCAAACCAACACACAAAAGCATAATAAACGCAAAGCCCCTAATTCTCGGATGTTACATTTAAACTTTGTTTTTATATAGTAAATGGATCCCGATCGAGCAGCTGCTGATGGCGTAGCTAGTAATGCACCGGTTCCCGTGCAAGGAACCGTGCCTATAGAGAGTTGACCCGAGATTAAGGGTCAAGGAGAAGAGGCCTGAGAAGCCTTTCTCCAAATGATGAGTAATTGGTACACAGAGTATGTACGAGTAAACCTTAATGATCAACCTCCTCCACCCCCTCCTATACCTTAGCCAATTCCTATAGTTCCCCAAGGTATAGATTTAGTGAGAATAACCAAGCCCTCGATAGATAAGATTTGGAAGCAAGGGGCTGAGGATTTCAAAGCCAATATAGATGATGACCCTAAAAGGGTGGAGTTTTAGCTTGAGAACTTAATGAGGGTATTTGATGAACTCTCCTACACACCTGAAGAGAGCTAAAAATGCGCCGTGTCTTTGCTAAGGGACTCAGCCTGTCTTTGGTGGAAGACGTTAACGCCAGTGGTTCCAAAGGAGAGAGTGACGTGGGACTTCTTTTTAGAGAAGTTCCAGAACAAGTATATAAGCCAACGATTTATGAACCAGAAAAGAAAAGAATTCTTTGAATCAAAGCAAGGAAAAATGACTGTGGCAGAATATGAGCATGAGTTTATTAGGCTCAGCAAGTATGCACAAGAGTGTGTGTCTACAGAAGCTATCTTGTGCAAGAGGTTTGAAGATGGGCTAAATGAGGATATTAGACTGCTAGTTGGGATTTTGGAGTTAAAAGAGTTTATGGTGTTGGTTGACTGGGCATGTAAGGACGAAGAACTGAATAAGGAAAAGAGGAAAGCCATGAGTGAGGCCCGAGATGCGAGAAAAAGGCCAATGAGTAAATTATACCAAACTCAACTGAAGAGGTCCAAGGAAATAAACCCCCGGACGACAGCGTCAGTTGGACATTCACATTAAGATCGAGGTAACACATACTTGGGCTCGAGAGTTCAAGCCACTTCAATGGCAAGTGTGGGCAATCCGAAGACCAAATTAGAGTATCCAAATTGTGGTAGGTAACACAATGGGTAGTGTTGGGGAAAAAACCAGAATTATTACAAGTGCGGTTCACCCGACCATTTTATCCGAAATTATCCAGAGAGGGAAAAGAAGGAAATAAAGCAAGAAGTGAGATCAAGCAATGTATCTTCGAGGGGTAGATCACAAAAGAACCCAGGAGGTGGGACTAGTAGTAGAGGTGCGCCTCGACATTCTGCTGTAAGACCAGAGCGTCGAGCACCTGCAAGGACCTATGCCATTCGCACTCGCAAAAAGTTATCATCTCCAAATGTGATAACGGGTACTTTTTCTCTTCATGATCCCTCTGTTATTGCTTTGATTGATCTGAGGTCTACCCATTCTTACATTTGCATGGGATTGGCATCTAGTATGAGTATGATTGTTGAGTCTATAGAATTTGTAGTAAAGGAGTCAAACTTGTTAGGCAAACATGTGCTAGTTGACAAGGTGTGTAGGAATTGTCCTTTGATAATTAGAGGTCATTGTTTTTCGGTAAACCTTATGTTGTTGCCATTTGATGAGTTTGATTTGATTCTTTGTATGGATTGGTTGACGACTCATAGTGTTTTAGTGAATTGTGGTAGTAAATTTATTGAATTTTGGAATGTGAAAATGGAGATGTTATTCGGGTTGAATCAGGTAAGTCAGATAGTTTGCCGGTGATAATTTCTTCTATGGTAGCCGAGAATACTTGAGGAAAGGATACGAGTCCTATCTCCCTTTTGTGTTGAATGCCTAAGAATCAGAAATAAAGATTGAATCAATACTGGTGGTATGTGAGTATCCAGATGTATTCCTAAAGAAATTACTCGGATTACCTCTAGTTAGAGAGGTCGAGTTTGGAATTGAGTTAATTCCGGGAACGTCACCTGTTTTGGTTGCTCCGTATAGGATGGCACCATTAGAGTTGAAAGAACTGAAAGTTTAGTTGCAAGAGTTAACGGATAAGGGATTTGCAAGACCGAGCTATTCACCGTGGGGTGCTCCTGTACTTTTTGTAAAGAAGAAAGATGGGTCGATGAGGTTGTGCATAGACTACAAACAGCTCAACAAAGTGAGGTGAAGAATAAGTACCCTTTACCAAGAATAGATGATTTATTTGACCAACTGAAGGGAGCTACAGTGTTCTCCAAGATAGACCTAAGGTCTGGCTATTACCAGTTGAGGGTGAATGAGCAAGATGCACCAAAAACTGCATTTCGGATGAGGTATGGCCATTATGAGTTTTTTGTTATGCCATTTGGTTTGACGAATGCCCCTGCGATTTCCATGGATTTGATGAATCGCATCTTCGGACCGTACTTAGACAAGTTTGTAGTCATTTTTATTGACGACATATTCGTCTATTCTCTGGATGAGAGTGAACATGCGAAGCATCTAAGAATTATTTTGCAGACTTTAAGAGGCAAGCAATTGTATGTTAAATTTAGTAAGAGTGAGGTTTCACTCTGAGAGGTCAGATTCCTAGGACACGTTGTATCGGGTGATGGAATTAGAGTTGATCTGAGTAAGATCTCGACTACTGTGGAGTGGAAACCGCCAAGAAATGTGTCAGAAGTCAGAAGCTTTTTGGGTTTAGCAGGGTATTACAGACAGTTTGTAAAATGGTTTTCCATGATTGGTACCCCCATGACGAAATTGTTACATTAAGATGTCAAGTTTGAATGGACTGAGAAATGCCAACAGAGCTTCGAAAGATTGAAAACCTTGTTGACTGAGGCACTGGTTTTGGTACAACCTGAGTCGGGGAAAGAATTTGTGGTTTATAGTGATGCTTCATTTAACGATCTTGGTTGTGTGTTGATACAAGAGGGTAAGGTTGTCGTTTATGCCTCGAGACAGTTAAAATCGCATGAGAAGAATTATCCGACTCACGACTTGGAGTTGGTTGTGATCGTTTTCGCTTTGAAAATCTAGTGCCGTTATTTATATGGTTAGAAGTGCCAAATTTTCACTGATCATAAGAGTTTGAAGTATTTGATGGATCAAAAGGATTTGAATTTGCGACAACAGCGGTGGCTCAAATTATTAAAGGACTATGAGCTAGCAATTGATTATCATCCGGGGAAAGCAAATGTAGTGGCAGATGCCTTGAGTAGAAAATCCCTATATGCTTTGAGGGCTTTGAGTACGAGCTTAGCGTTGTTTGAGGATAGTGCTATATTGGCCGAGTTGAGGATTAGACTGCTATTTGTTTCAACGAATCTGTGAAGCTTAAAAGAATGATAATGAGATGCAAGCTAAGAGGGCTAAGTGTGGATCGGAAAATGATTCTGACTTTCGGGTGAGTTCAGATGATTGTTTGATTTTTCACAATAGGATTTGTGTACCAAAAGATGATGAGTTGATCTGAATAATTTTACTTGAAACATACAGTGGTCATTTTTTAGTACATGCCGGTAGCATGAAAATGTACAATGGTCTAAAGAAGTTTTATTGGTGGCTGGGTATGAAAAGAGACATCTCTGAGTTTGTGACGAGATTACTTCAACTAGTAATGGTTCTCGAGTGGAAGTGGGATCGGATCACTATGGATTTTGTAACGGGGTTGCCTATGACTCCAAGAAAGAAAGATGTTGTATGGGTTATTGTGGATAGACTAACGAAGTCGGTTCATTTTATACCGGTGCATGTTGATTATACCCTCGATAAGTTGGCCGAGTTGTATATTGCTGAAGTGGTGAGATTACATGGAGCGCTTGTATCTATTATCTTGGATAGGGATCCTAGATTTACTATGAGATTCTGGAAGAAGTTACAGGAAGCCTTGGGAACAAGTTTGAATTTTAGTACTGTGTTCCATCAACAAACTAATGGCCAATCTTAAAGAGTGATTCAAGCCCTTGAGGATATGCTCCGATGTTGTGTGTTAGAGTTTGGAGGTAATTGGGAAATATATCTACCTTTGGTTGAGTTTGCTTACAACAACAGTTATCACTCGAGTATACGAATGGCACCGTACGAGGCTTTATATGGTCGCAAGTGTCAAACTCCCTTGTATTGGACCGAGCTTAGTGAGAAACAAATTCATGGGGTCGATCTAGTTAAAGAAACCGAAGAGAAAGTGAAAGTGATCCGAGATAGCCTGAAAGGTGCTTCAGATAGACAAAAGTCATACGCAAATTTAAAAAGGAAAGAAATTGAGTTTCAAGTGGGCGACAAGGTATTTCTAAAAGTATCCCCATAGAAGAAAATATTGAGATTTAGTCGTAAAGGCAAATTGAGTCTGCGATTCATAGGATCATATGAGGTTACCAAAAGATTGGACCAGTGGCATACCGATTGGCTTTACCGGTAGAGTTAGAGAAAATACACAACGTGTTTCATGTGTCAATGTTGCGATGATATCGTTCCATTCCTTCGCATGTGATCCCTCCAACAGAAGTTGAGATACGATCGGACATGACTTATGAAGAGGAGCTGATTAAGATATTGGCTCGAGAGGTTAAATAATTAAGGAATAAGAGCATAACTTTAGTAAAAGTTTTATGGAAAAAACATGGTGTGGAAGAAGCTACGTGGGAACCAGAAGAAGCCATGAGAGAACAATATCCAAACCTTTTTAACGATAAGATTTTCGAGGGCGAAAATCTCTAAAAGAGGGGAGAGTTGTAACAGCCCAATTTTGGGACTAGTCAGAACACTGGTCTTGGGACCACTAACTCGAGGTTGAGGAAAATTATTTTGATATTATTTTATGTGTTGTAACATGTTTATAACAATGCATGAGAATTTTGGTGCTTTAATTTTAACGATTGAATGCTTAATTGCAAAAAAGGACTAAATCGCATAAAGTGCGAGAGTTCCATTATACAAAGTAGAGGTGTCTAATAGTCATAGACTATGAAATCGGAGGTCCTTAAAGTGCTATAAGGCCATTATAAGTGTGCCAGCCATGTAAACAAGGGAGACAAGAGCATTTATTTTTTGTCAACATTCGGTGAAATTAGGTGAAAAAAAAATGAATAAAAGAAGCTATCATCTTTCACTATTCATCTTTCCTCTTCCACCGAAATTTCAAACAAGAGTAAGGGTTTTGGAAGCATGAAATTTTCAGCAACTTATCTTCTCTACAAGTAAGTGATTTTGGTGGTTTTATTTGATAATTTTTGTACTTTTAGAGTCCCCAAAGCTTAAGCTAGCTAATAAGGGGATTAACTTGTTAAATGGTTGAAACTTTAGGGACTTTCCATTAGAGTGTTCATGTTTGTTGCTGAGTTTTTATGGAGGAAAATGAATGTTAGGGTGATGAGCAACAACTTTTGTGAAAGGTGTTAGCATGAAAATACCTAAATAGGACTTGAATGCAAAGATTGAAAATGTGTAACAAATGCATGAAATAATTGGAATTATGAGTAGTTTTAAGAGTAATAAATGTTCAGCTAGGCTTGTTTAATGAGAAAATGTGATGCAAAATGATTTACGAGCCTAGGGGCAAAACCATAATTTTGCCATAGTATAAGGGCAAAATGATCATTTTTGCCTAAGTAGAGATTATGATATATTATGATTATAAAATGATTGAATGAGTGAATTTTTTTGTTATAGACCAAGAAGAGCATGGAATCAACCTTGACCGAGGAAAAGGCAAGGTTACGGAATAGACTGTTAATTAACGCATTTTGCACCGAGGTAAGTTTATTTGTAAATGATGCATCTTAAATACACATGTAATTGCTTATTGAAAGCACTTACAATTTAAATGGATGGAAATTTGGTAGAAAGTGAATAAACTCCGTATGAACGTCGAAATAAATATGTAGGTGTGTAATATTAGTCGTAGTATACAATGGTAGGCTATGTGCGATACCACCTTAATTATTTTTGTTGGTGGGCTATGTGCGATACCACCTTATCTCTTATTCACGATGGGCTGTGTGCGATACCATCGTTAGTATTATTATTTGGTGAGCTAAGTGCGATACCACCGTAAATATTCTTTTTGGTGGGCTATGTGTAATACCATCCTGTTAATATTAAATGGTGGGCTAAGTGCGATACCACCAAGTGTTTGGTATTACTAAGAATGGTTTATTGTGTAATTGTGATGTGTTGTTTCATGTGATCATATGGTGATCAATTGCAGGGATGTATGTTAAATAATAAGAGCATTTGGCTGTGATATGGTTGGATTATGGTAAGAGATGAATGAGTAAGCATGATCTTGGATTGTGAAATGCTATTTATTGATTAGCACATGTTATGATGTTTATTGTTTACATGTAAACTTACTAAGCTTAAAGCTTACCCCTTTTCTTTTCCCTTTGAGTCAAGTTGGGATACGGAGATAAATGGAAGATCACCCACACTATCATCTCATCTCGATATATTTAGAACTAACATTTTGAGTATGGCAATGGCATGTATAGGAGCTAGACTAGGTATATTGTTTTCTTATTTTGGCCAAATGTGTTGGCTCCTTATACATGAAATCTTTTGTATATTGCCATAGTAAATGGCTCTTTACTATCAATCAATGGAATGAAAGGTTATTCATAAATGTGTAAAGTATATGGTTGGGTTGTTTGGGTACGAATATGCATGAATGAATTGATGGTAGAGGGTGAATTATGCTTGAGTGAGTTAAGGTGAGGAAAGAGCTTGGAAAATAGCCTTATTCTTGTCCACATGGGTAGGCACACGGGCGTGTGTCTAGGCCGTGTATGACACACGGTCAATTGCATGGGTGTGTGACCAGGCTGTGTGTCCCCTTGCATGTTAGAATTGCTAGTCTGTCAGCTCAGTACTAAACACACGGGCAGAGACACGACCGTGTGTCTCAGGCGTATGGGACACACGGCCAAAGGCATAGGCGTGTGCCCAGGCCATGTGTAGTCTACACCTGAATTTAGGAATTTAATTTGACACACGGTCTAAGGACACGGGCGTGTGCCTTGCCCGTGTGACCATAGTGAGGTGATCACATCATAAACAAATTGCCAAGGATTTGGAACACAGGCTGAGACACGGTCGTGTTGAAGCTGTGCGAGGGACACGGGCATGTGTTCGGCCATGTGAAATAAGTTAGTGTCGACCACGGGTGAGGGACATGGGCGTGTGTGACCACACGGCCTGCCCACACAGGCGTGTCCTATTTCACACTGGCGTGTGGCCCCTATTTAGGTAAAATTTTCTAAGTGTGTAATAGTTTCCGATTTATTTCTGAAACCTTCAGAAGTATGTTTAGGGCCTTGTAGGCCCATTATAAGGAAGTTAGATATGAGAATGGAAAAGTTTTAATTTGGAATGGATTTTGATAACCCAAAGTTGTATGACCATGTGAGTCAAGTACGGTAACGCCTTGTACCCGGTCCCGGCGTAGAATACGAGTAAGGGGTGTTACATCCATCCTAGATTGTATGTGTTGGAGTATAAGTTGTTGTTGTCGTTGTTACGAATAAAATTCCCCATGTAATAAATTGAGGCTGGATTTAAAGGGCATTCATCAAAGACATGATCTTTTACACAGTAAACAGAGGCTAACTTTGCTACTTTCAGTTCCTGGACTGCAAATGGTCTTTTCAGTATTTTAGTCATATTTGTTAAAGATGATACCTGCACTGTTAGATATGTAATTGTAACACCCCATGCCCAATTCCGAGGCTAGGACTGGATATGAGGCATTACTATGCTTGAACTCACTTAAACATACACTTTCAGGCTGTAAAAATTTGTTCCGACTTAAAAACTTCTCTTTTTTAGTCAAAACATATAGTTCGTGGGCCTACGAGGCCTTAATCACGTATCCAAAAACTCTAGGAACTTAATTGAAAACTTTTCTTAGAAGCAAGGTTCACACGCCCATGTGACTTTGGAACACGCCCATGGACCCTTGGACACGCCCATGTCTTCCAACCGTGGGGAGTTACTGACTACATTCACACGGCCTTGGCACACCTGTGTCTTCCAACCGTGGGGAGTTACTGACTATATTCACACGGCCTTGACACGCCCTTGGGCTTAGACTGTGTGCTAATCCTTGACATACTGACTTGATCACACGGTCTGGGGCACACGTCCATGTCCAAACCGTGTGCCCTACACGGCTCATACAAATGGTCGTAGGGTTTAACCGTGGCCTATCCTGACTTAAAACAATAAGGTGCAGCGTATGCACGGTCTAGACACACGCCCATGTGTCTAATTGTGTGAGCACTTAAAGGCTATTTACCAAGCCATTTGCCATCCTGGATGATCAAGACCAACTCAAACTCAATTCAATACATTTTTTCATAAACAATAGTGCATGCTTCATTAACCTCAATAAACATACATACATAGACAATTTTAGCCAATTGCTTAGCCAAACACAAAAGAATAATAAAAGAGGCATCCACTTCATTAAATTTCGTCTTCATTGAAAATAAAAGGGTTGCCAAATATTTGCCTAACTCAAGAAACCATTTACAAAATGACTTACAGCCAACCCTTTAACTAACAATTACAACTTGACAAAATACCCAAGTCCTATACATGCCATATTCAAAACAAGTCTAAAATTGTATTACCAAAGTGTTGTTGATAGTGTGATTCCCAAGTCCCTGCGTCTACGATCCTCGAGTTATCTTGGCAATACTATAAGAAAGAAGGGCAATGAAAAGGGTAAGCATTAAGCTTAGTAAGTTGCATGGAAATAAATAGCAATCATAATACTCATAAAAGAATAATTCATCCATGTCATCCGCTAATCGTACACAAGTCAAGACTTTTTGACAATACTTACTCACAATTGCCTTTATCTAACTTTTACCTCTCTACCTTTAAATTCATCTGCTTATCCCACATACAATGGAATCTCCTCTAAGTACCGATGCCATGTCCCGGACATGGTTTTATAGGGAATTACCTCTTTGTGCTATTGCCATATCCCGGATATGGTCTTACATCAACTCTTTTCTCATTGCCGAAGCCATGTTCCAAACATGGTCTTACAATGGCACACGTATCAACGCCGATGCCATATTCCAAACATGGTCTTACACTGGCATTCATAATATGGCCGATGCCATGTCCCAGACATGGTCTTACACTGACCCTCATGATATGGCCGATGCCATGTCCCAGACATGGTCTTACACTGACCCTCATAAGATGGCCGATGCCATGCCCCAGACATGGTCTTACACTGACCCTCATAATATGGCTGATGATAGCATTTTTCGTATTCATCATAGTCCATTAGGACTTCAATATCATATTCACCTTAGTTTCTCAACTTATTGAAGTATCATGCATCAATATGACATCAAGCATTTTCAATTATGCTAATATAATATTGCATCAAATCTCATACAACTTACCTCGTTTTCAAAATGAGCTAGTTCTTCGGTTTAGTCCACGATTTTATCCTTTCCCCGATCGAGGCAGATTCTCGTCTCCTCTTGCTCTATAATAGAAAATTAGCTCATTTTAATCGCCACATTAACATAAGCATCTCAATAATCATGCTTAAGCAAAATTACCAAAATTACCATTTTACCCCTAGATTTTGGCAAAATGACCATTTGCCCCTAGGCTTGAAAATTAATTCTAATCACATTTTTATCCTCAACAAGCCTAGATAAACATTTAATGCTCTTAAAGCTATCATCAAAAATCAATACTTCACATACTTACTACAAAATCTATAACCTTTTCATTAAGGTCCTATTTGGTGTTCTCATGCCAACACCCTTTTCAATAGTTGTTCATCTAACAACTAAGACTCAAGTTCTTCCTTAAAAATGCAGCAAATAACTAAGGTAGTTCTCATGGTAGAACTCTAAACTTTTCACAACATTGCATAAAAGTCCCCTCATTTGAAAGCTTAAACTTTAAGGGTCTCAAAAGTACAATTATTTTCAAGAAAAGTTCTCTAGAACACTCACTTGAATGGATGAGAGCTTGCTAAAATTTTTGAAGATTTCTACCTCTTATTTGCTGCTAATTTTTGGTGGAAGATGATAGGAGAAAAGATGATAACTTTTCTCTCCTTATTTTATTAATACATGTCAAATTAGTCCACCTACTACTACTAACTTTAACTGAAATTGAAAATCTTGTCTCCCATACTCTCCTATGGCCGGCCAAGCCTTTTCCAAAGGCTAAATTGCCTTTTAAAGACCCCCAATTAAAAATCCATGGCCATTTAGTACTTTTAGCACATAGAATGGAACTTTCGCACCTTATGCGATTTAGTCCTTTTTCGCGATTAAACATGAAATCGCTAAAATTAAAGTACCAAAATTTTCATGCTCATATGCTATCATGCTCTAACTCATAATATATCATGAAAATAATTTCTCAAATCTTGGATTAGTGATCCCGAGATCACTATTCCGACTAGCCCCTAAATCGGGCTGTTACAGTAATTGCGTCAAGCTCCATTGCTCCTGCAAATCTTCTGCCAGTTCTAAATCTAGTAGTAGGTTATTGATAATCATTATTTGCCATCCTTTCCAGAATTTCATAAGCCTCGTTGTATGATTTATCAAGTAAAGTCCCATTGGCAGATGCATCGACAACCATTCTTGTATGAGCATTCAATCCATTGTAGAACATTTCCATCTGTGTCCAATGCTGGAAACCATACATCGTGCATTTTCGTAGTAGCTCCTTAAACCGCTCCCATGCTTCATATAATGTTTCATCCTCTAATTTTCTAAACGATGTAATGTCGTTCCTCAACTTAGCATTCATGTTAGGAGAATTTTATCTTAGTAGAAACCTGACACAAGTAATTCCAAGATGCCACTGTACCTGGTAATGCGTTTAACCTTGCTCTGGCACGACCACAAAATCAGTAAGGGAATAACCTTAATCGCAGGGCATCCTCAGGAACACCTTGTTGTTTGAATGAATAGCATATTTCCAAAAATAGTCATAAATGCAACCTTGGATCCTCAATAGGCAATCCACTAAATTGCCCCACTATTTGCAGCATTTGAAACATGACCAGCTTCAATTCGAAATACTGAGCCTGAATATGTGGCCTGACAATTCCTAGATTTAGATCATCTAGGATTGGTACGACATGTTCTCTAATCTATGATACAATGAATATAAACATCCCTTCCTTCCTGATGTAGTCCCTCCTCTCTAATCTAATTGTTTCTGATTCTTTCCATTTTTCACAACTCTTTTCTCAATCTCTGGATCAAAAGTACTCAGTATTCTCTGAAATATTTCTGTGCATGCACTAGCATAGACCTAAGAAAGAAAAACAAAAAAAAACTGATTAAACTAAATTTAAAAGAAATTAGGTAGATAATAACAAACCAATTTTCATCAATGTTGCCGATCCCCGGCAACTGCACTAAAAACTTGTTGCATGTAAATAATGCAAATGTGCAAGTGTCCACATCAATTCACGTAATATAATGATGAGTGATATCGTCTCCACTTGGATCAGAAGTTGATTTGAATTGGTAAGTATTACTGAAGGTTTAAACAATGAAATTTTGCAAAAGAAACAAAGTACAAGTTAATGAAAGGAATTGATGGATGAATTAATATAACGAAAACATGGTCAAACAATTCAAATGTCGAGGCAATTCAAAAATATCAAGTAGAAAGTGTTTCTGCTGTTGACTGATAAAGGTTGAAATTACTTAGGGAATATATCCATAACACAATAATTTCATGGCAAAGTTACAACTAAATGACTGCCCAGATATTTACTATTGTAGTTTACTTCTTTCGAGAGTTAAACTCTAATTACTATTTTGAGTCTATGTATGTCTACAAGACTCACAAATGATAATCCAATTAATGTCCTATACCTCTATAGATCGCATCTTCTATGTCTAGAGTGCTATGAATATTCTTTCGAGTATTCACCTGTATCGATTGATCAATAATTTGATGTATTTAATCCTCCCAGGTTCAAATCCATCTAAGTTCATAACATGCAATCAACTATGTCTAGAGCTTGCATGGTTTCCAAATAAACAAGAATAGAATGAAATAGTAAATTAAATCATAAGCATATCATGGGCATTACAGTTAATTCAATGTTCACCCAAATAATTCCAACCCAAAGATAATTAGCTCATGGGTTGGGAAATGAATTCTAAAATTAAATCATTCATCAACATAATTCGAGTTTCACGAATCACAAAATTCAACACCAAAAAAATAAAACAAAGGCAGAACTATAGGAAGTTCTTGCTGCACTCTAACTTCTTATCTAGATTCTATGCAAAATCTAGGGAAAATTTCTCTTCCCCTCTTTCACATCTGTGATCTCCCTTCTTTAGTTGCTCCCTTCTTCTTCTATTCTGAATTACTCCACTGGATTTTGTGACAGAGATAGTAACTGCTCTCTTTCTTTTCTTTTTCTTTTCACAATCCATGTGTGTCTTTTCTTCTCTTCTCTCTTCTCCTTTTATAGAGTAGATTCGTCCCTCTCAGCACACATTTTTTACTCCTCTTTTTAGGGTGATTTATTTAGTACACGTATAGTTGGCTGAGAGTGACGTGGATTGAGTGCTGTGTCATCTTCCTAGAATTGTCATGGCATTTCTGTTGGCAATCTATCCCACAATTTTCCATGGCAATGTTTCACATCTTTTTTTCTCTTTTCCTCTTTCTCTTTTCCTGCTTCTCTTTTCTTTCATACTACCTGCACCTATGATCAAAAACTACCAAACCTCTTTCCAGCAATTTAAAATAACATAAATTTACAATTGAAACATAATCCAAGCTTTAGTATGCAGTGCTATAATAATAAGTCTAAAATGCAAACATATTTTCTTAATTACAAGCAAATACTTCAGTTTAGAGGTCTGAAATATAACTCCTTTCAAGAGTTATCAACAACCTCTTTTAATTCCCAGGTTTTTGGTTCGAAGTGCCATGTCGCAACACAAGGGGGTTTATGTCACAACATAGCCAGGACATTTCAAATTCTTCGGGTTATAAGTTGTGGGTCGTAGCACAGGGGTATGTATGTTACAACACACCCTAGAGGGTTCAAATTTTGTATTTTTAGACATGTCAGACTCCTCGGTTTGTATAACACCCCTAACCCGTAACCATCGCCAAAATAGGGTTAAGAGGCATTACTGAACATATCAGAACTTTTACGATCATTCCACAATAAAAGAGACATCATTATCATATCATAACTAATCTTACACATAAAGTCCCTTTAAAAGGTCTACGAGACCCTAAACATGCATTGGGAAGGGGTCAGGACTAAACCGAGCTCATACAAATTTTTTCGAAAATCAAACATTTTTCAAAGTTATAGAGGTCACATGCCCGTGTGGGCAGGCCGTGTGCCTCACACGGCATTAGACACACCCTGTGTCTAGCCATGGCAAAACAAGGCATACATACTGACTTGTCCACACTACCGAAGACACACTCCCGCATGTCTAGCCCTTGTGAAAGTCTGACTTGTTTCAAATTACAAACTTAAGTGAAATGATCGAGACACACGTTCTTATGCTCAACCGTGTGGGCAAATTCAGGCCATTTACAAGGCCAATTTGCCTCCCATTTTAGATTCAATCCTACAAGCACCAACAAGCATTATATCATACTCCAAAAGAAACCAAAAACATACCAAAACATGCACAATTTAACTCTTAATAATATCATTCATTTCCATATTCAATTCTTACTTAATTATACCAATTCAAGTATCAAATTCACATCAAAAACACATACCTATATATCATTTTAAGTCATACCAATCAATGCCATTTCTCATCATATCAACTTCACAAATTAATCAAGAAACTTACCAACATTGACCATTTCATTAACTCATCAAAACAATTCACCTTAGACATCATAAACAAGAACAAAACTCATCTAAGAACATATTCATTAACAAGCCATATCACATGGCTATATATATACATCTCAAAACATAATCTAATACTACTAGCCTATACATGCCATACTTAAATATGTACACATTCAAAAGGTACCACAATATAGATTGATAGTGTGGTGATGATCCTCGATGATCCCCGAGCTTTCCGTAGATTTAATAATCTATAAAACAATGCAAACACGCACATAGTAAGCTTTCAAAAGCTTAGTAAGCCATATACAAATAAACTTATCATATAAAACATTTATAACCATTTTATTCACACAACCTTTAGCACAACATAATAGCAAATTCATACTTCTTCTTTGGCTCAATTGTTTCTAACCACATGCTACCAACAAACCAAATCTCCATGTATTTCATTAGATCATAGCACATTTGTATAAAACACATCTTAGTAAATCCATACATATATCTCGATTCCACAATCTCACATATATTTACTTTTCATACTCAAACTTTGCATACACTTCAAACGTACCTGTATCAGATACACATTTCACATAGTCATTCAGTACTCAAAATGACTGTTGAACCATTCAGAATCAAATAGGATACTCGGATAGCTCAGAATGCTCGTACAAAGCCAACGTCCCAGACGTGGTCTTACATGTAATCAAATATCGATGCCACTATCCCAGACAGGGTCTTACACAAGAACATATTCAATGCCAATGTCTCAGACATGGTCTTACACGTAATTCTCAAATCAATGCCAACGTCCCAGACGTGGTCTTACATGATATCACATATTGGAACCCTATGTCATGACATATACATCCTAACTATTCCTAAGGTTCGCACGGGACTTTTCAGATATCGTCACAATATCGGAGCCTTGACGGATTTCACAAATTTAGCTAAAATAATCATATAACACAATTCATTCACATGTAAACAATAATAATTCAATCTAAATACATTTACTTGTATATCGACTTACCTTGTATGAATATGAACGGACAGATACGACTACTTGACCACTTTCGACTTTCCTCGATTTAAATCCATTTTCTTTGGTTCTTGATCTATACATATTCAAATTTAACTCTTTTATTCACCAAATCATTCAATTGAATCCAAAAACACACATTTAGGGTATTTTACAAATTAGCCCTTACATTTTCACATTTTGACATTTAAGTCCCTATTTCATAAATTCACAAAATATACAAAATTTCTATATTCCCATGCTTGGTTGAATATTCATATAGTCTATATAAGTCCACACATTTCATTTATTTCACATTTTAATCCTTCAATTAATTATTTTCTCAAATTAGCCCAAATTACTCAAATTCATTAAAAATCCAAAGACAAAACATATTAATCTCATATCAAGCTTCCATAATTCATCAACTAACATCATTAAACTCATATAATCATCAATGGCATAACTTGAAATCTTCATCAAATTCAGAAATTCAGACATGGGCCTAAGTTAATACGAAGCAACGATCACAAAAACGTAAAAATTATTAAAAACTGAGCTAGTTATATACCTTAATCAAGCTTAAACCTAGGCCGAATGAAGCTTGTTCATTTTCTTTCTTTTCTTTTGTATTTTGGTGGTAAGATGATGATAATGGCTACATTATAAGCTTTTGTTTTATTAATAATAACCTTATTAAATCATTTACCAAATTAGCCTTTTAATTAACATATAAAATATATATATTAGGGCTATTTATGTCCATTATCATACATAATGGTTTAATTTCCTCATAAGGCCACCATATTCACAACCCAACTCAATTAAACATATTAACATATAGATTGCCACTTTTTCATTTTATGCAATTAAGTCCTTTTTTTCAAATTAAACACACAAACAATAAAATTAATTCACGAAATTTTCACACATGCTTAATCACATATTGCAAGCACAAAAAATAATAGTAAAATATTTTTCTAACTCAGACTTGTGGTCCCAAAACCACTATTCTGACTAGGGTCTAAACTGGATTGTTACAGTTTGTGCCTAGTCACTTCAAATCACTCTTTAGGCCATTTTCGCTCCTAATGAACCTTATTCCTACTCTAAGTAAGCTAAGAATCAAAAATTAAAAAGTATTAAAATCTAAAATGTGAACAATTTTACAATATTTACAAAATTAATTAGATTTTGATGATTAATTTTTAAGTGTGGCTACTGCCCATTAAATTTTGTCATAAACTTCTTGTTTCTCTATCAATTGTCGAACTCTGTCCAATAGAAGCTTACTACTCCCAGATCTTTCCACTTATCTCGCTCCCTAGAATCGTACATTCCTACACACGTGAAATTACAAAAACACCTTTGATCATGGTTGTCAAGGATGGTATAGTATAATGCAAAGCAATTTCCCCTAATTGGTTGTCTAATCCCTCATCTTGGGAATGACGACCACATTTGAATACCTTTATCTCACCATCGATTTTTATATTTAGTTCTTTTCTTTCAAGATCGATGGTGGATCTAGAACTGACCAAAAATGGCCTACCCAATAGTATAGGGATTTCTTGGTCTTCCTTGAAGTTGGGGACCACAAAATCTACAGGGATTATAAAGTTCCTCACTTTAACTAATATATCCTCAAAGACACCTTTTGGGTGTTCTGAGGACCTATCAACTAACTGTAATGTTATTAATGTGTTTTTTAACTCCCCTAATCCAAGTTTCATGTAAGTTGATGTGGACATTAAATTAATACTAGCCCCTAAATCACAAAGGGTGTTACTAAAATGTTTGGCCCCTATCTCTAACGGAATTGTAAAACTACTCAAATTTTTTAATTACGAGGATATCTTTTTGGAAATGATAGCACTACTAGAGGTGTCTATATTAATTTGCTCACCCTTTTATCAGCTTCTTATGCCTTGACATGATTTCTTTCAAGTACTTGGAATATTTTGGTATTTTATCTATCAGTTCAAAAAGTGGTAGATTAACATAAGGGACTTAAATAAGTTATGAAAACATACGAAATAAGCTTTGTCCATCTTTTGTTTGTCCTCAAGCCTCGATGGGAACGGTATTTTTGTAATAACAAGAATTGATATTACTAGCTCAACTACCAGTTCAACTACTTACTCAATCAGCTATTGAGGCTTATTTTTGTCTGGGAGTTCTTCGATAAACTCTTATACCTTATTGTCTAATTAAATAAGAGCACTAATATTATCAAGTGTCTTACCTGAGTGTAAGACAATTGCATTCATGTGGTCCTTCCTATCCTTCTGAGGATTATTATCCGTATCACTAGGTATGCCTTGGTCAATTTGCTTTTGCATCAAGCTCATCATTTGACTCATTTGTTCATGAAGGTTGTCCATCCGAGACTTGAGTCAGTCACACTTTATGTAGACTTGTCAAAATCCATTTTCATCGTTTGCATCTCCCCTTCTATTCTATCTAGCCTTTGACCATATGCAATATGGTTGTTCACAGTGGTTTTTTCTTGATATCTCTATACATGTGGAGGTTGGTAAGGAGGATTCAATCAGTTCTGCATCAGAATTCCGCCACCTTGATTACCTCTCCACTTCAAGTTCGAATTATCTTTATGGATAAGGTTATGTGTTTGAATAGTGGTTTCCACCCTTATTGCTCAAATAATTTACCTCTTCAGGCTGGCTTTCGAAATGTGGCTCATAGCCTCGAGTTGGCTCTGTCATAGATGGTTTAACAGTTGTCTCCAAATAGTTCAGCTTTACCAAAATTTATTGATACTTATCCTCCTCATAAATAGCTTTCATCGTTGGTGGTTTTGGATTGTAGGAGAATATCTCGTTAGGCCACATATATGAGTTCATGGCCATGTCATCAATTAATTGATAGGCTTGCTTGTATGTGTTGTAACATCCCAATTTCAGTGAAATCGAAACAGTAGTTTCGGGACCACAAATCTGAGTTGGAAGGAAAATTTTATTTTTATATTTTTTTCATGATTTGCATTTAGATAAGAATTTCATACAAAAATTCAGATAAGAAAATTTTATCGATTAAGTGTTTAATTACGAGACGGACCAAATTGCATAAAATGCAAAAGTTGGATTCCAGTAGCTAGAAGGATTAAATAGCTATGGAATTCAAAACTTGATGTCCTTATACAATAATTAGACCATAATTAAAAGTTAGTAGATATTTTTGATGAATCAACCATGGAATAATTAGAAAAGGTTAAGGACTAAATCGAAAATAGAAATGATTAAAAGATGATAACTAATTAAAATAGAATTAAAATCATTTTATATCATCTTTTTCCCCAAACATTCCATGGAAACCCTAGGAAAGACAAAACAAGATTTATTGGTTTAAATTGGTAAGTACTCAAGTCCCGTTTTTAGTAATTTTTATATTTTTTAAATTGGGATAGTCTAATCTATATATTAGGTGGATTAATTTGAAAATTTATCAAAGTATAGAAATTATGTCATGGATGAATATGCTGAAAATTTAAAATTTATGGTAGAAAATGAAAGGTTGTTGATAGATAAACAACTTTTACAAAGTGAATTTTGATGAAAACATGATTTAGGGACTAAATAGTAAAGTTGTGAAAATTGAAGAAAAAATTATGAATTTTATAGAATACATGTGCTGTAAATTTTCTATTGAAATTTTGATTAGGCTTGGAATAAGGAGTAAATTGCATGAATTTCATTTTCCAAGCCTAGGGACGAAATTGGAATTTATGGAAAGTGTAGGGGCAAAATGGTAATTTTGCCTAGGATGTAAATTGAGTTTAAATGAATATGAAATTTGAGAAATTGATGATTAAATTCATTTATATAGATCCGGATAACTCAAATTTGAAGCTAGATCGAGGAAAAGAGAAAGTTTCAGATTAGTACATTTTCTTATACGAATTATTCTTGAGGTAAGTTCATGTAACTTAATTGAGCATGTAAATATGTTGAATTGAATGTTGTATTTGTATAGAATGTGATTTACATTTATGTGAATTAACTAGATGTTATACTATAAGAAATGAATACATGCTTGAAACTGTTTGAAAAGGATTAAGTTCCGTTTGAATGTTGAATTTCGATGGATAAATGTAATTTCCCTTATTGAATGAGGTCCTACATTTGTTGCTGATGGGATTTAGCTCAGACGAGTTATCCTATTGACCTCATTTCAGAAAGGATTTAGCCTGGACTGGTAATCTTGATATAAGCCCTCTTGAGCATATGCTACAGATAGGATTTAGCCCGGACGGGTAATTCTGATTAAGCTCTTGTGAGCATATATTGGAAACAGGATTTAGCTTGGACAAGTGATCCTGTTATATGATATGTGGCTCGAGAGTGTGCTTTCTGATTAAGTGTCCTAATAGGTACTCCTGAATATGAATTGATGAGTTTTTGAATTGTACACCTTGAGTGTACTATTTGAATATCCATCGGAATTTCAATGATTCAATGGAAAAAATACTTGACATGATATGAGAATTATGAGATGAAATGAATAATGTCTTGAAAGAATATAGCATGATGAGCTCATTAATGCTTATTGATGTATATGTGAAATTTATATAACTAACTTGCTTGATTGAGTGTATGTTTGTTTAGGTAATTTTTGCCAAATTGATATAAAGCATGTTATTGAATGCTTAATGTTATTAAATGTGATTGGTAAGTTTTAGTTCCTATTATACGAACTCACTGAGCATATAAAGCTTACTAGGTTTTATTTTCTCTGTTTATAGTGTTCAGAGCTCGAGAAGGTTGGTAATCGGTTGGAGCATCATCACACTATCCACTAGTTTGTTTTGGTATAATTAGTAAACTTCTTTTTGTATAATGGCATGTATAGGTTAACTTGGCTATTGTTGGCTTGAATATGTTGTTCGTGATCTAGCTATTGGAATGGCTAGTAACGGTTTATTTTGGTGTATTTATAAGGGATTATATCATAATAAACACATATGTGTTAAGAATGTTTGATTAAATGATGTTTAATGTATAGAATAAATCAAGGTAAGATTATAAACATATATGTATGCAATGATATAACATATTAAATGTTAAAATTTGCTTGAATTCAATACTTGGATTGGTTGGTATTTGAATGTAAGTTTTGATGTAGGTTCATGGCAAAGTTTTGGGTGAGAATTGAAGCTATAAATGGCTTTATTTTGTCCACATGGTTAGACACACGGGCATGTGTCTTGACCATGTGTGACACACGGCCTAGTACATGGGTATGTGATTAGGCCGTGTGTCCCCTGCATCTTAAATTTGAGAAACAGAATGCTTAGAATTGAGCACATAGGCAGAGACACGGGCGTGTGTCTCAACCATGTGTGCTACACGGCCTAGCACACGAGCACGTGGCTGGCTGTATGGTGCAAGTCAGAGAGTTACACGCGGACACGGCCTGTGACACGTATGTGTCATATGACCACACGAGCGTGTGTGCCCTACATCTTGGAAAGTTTTTGAAATTTTACGAAAAATTCACTAAGGTCCCGATTTAGTCCCGACTCGATTCTAATACTCATATTAGGCCTCGAGGGCCCATTTAAGGGATAATATGAATAATCTTAGAATATGAATAGTAATAAATAGGAATTATATGCAATTGTTCTAAAAACTCTAGTAATATTCTGTAACCCTGTTCTGGCGACGGATATGGGTTAGGGGTGTTACATGTGTGGTTCATAAGAGCTCCTCCGGATGCACTATCTAAACTAGAGCTTAGATTACAATCTAATCCATTGTAGAAAATTTGCACGCAGAGCCATTCTTGCATTTCGCAATAGGGGCACTTCCTTAATAGCAACTTAAATAGCTCCCATGCCTCGTACAAAGCTTCACCCTCCATCTACTTGAAATTCGCAATACCGCGTCTAAGTTGAATGGTTCTGCAAATAGGAAAGAATTTATGTAGAAACATTTCAACTAAATCTTCACAACTAGTTATGGAACAAGGTTCCAACGAAACCAACCAATCGGCTACGTTATCACATAAGGAAAAGGGGAACAACTGAAGATAAACAACGTCATCAGTGACCCCGTTATAATGGGAATTAATATTATGAAATAAAATAACATTACTAGAACAAACTTAATCAATAATGAAGTCTCAATTAATAGGCAAAAGAATAAATCGCTTCAGTGGTTGTAATTAACTTTAGAAATCAAGTTTTTATTGAATTAGCTAATAATTGACCAATTATTACCTCTCGGCCTCTAACTAATTAATTAATCGATAAATACTCAATTATCTCTCGACCTCACTTTCTAAATCGAGATAAATTACGATTTACTCAGCAAACTTATCTCTCAATGTTGTTTTACTTAAAAGACTTCCTAGGGTCAACAATCCTATGGTTTAAGCACACATAATTTATATCAACTAATTCTTATGGAAAACCCTCATTCTTCCATTAATCATTCCCACATCCACTCGTTAATCTTCCTAAAGGACTTAGTCACTCATAGATCTAGATGCCACTTTCTTAGGAATTAATTCAATCATGAAAGAACATAAAATAAATTAAAAACAATGGGGAAATAGAAATCGATCTGTTTGCTAAGCTGGATGCACTCGAATCCTCGAAATCCTTTAACAAATATGGAGATATCGATATAGACAAGCAAGAAGTAAAAGAAAATTATAGAAATATGTAAAAACAAAGTCTTAGACTCAAATCAAATCCAAGTTGAAAAAATAGAAAATAATTTTTTTAGAAAGATAAAATCTAATTAAAACTAAGTCTAAAATTAAAACCTAAATTCTAACCTAATAGCCTCTTCCTTAACTAAACATAAACTTAACTATTTATAGGCAGAGTTAGTTGCCCACTTAGGTCAATTACAAGGCCTTAATTAGGCTAAATATGTATTGTGCATATGAAAACACCCTCAATTAAATTTTTACCCTCTGTCAGACCTATGTCGCGACACAACTTCAAATGTAAAATCTAGAGGTCGTCTTGCTATATTGAAACCTAAAAGCTTGTGTTGCGACTCAATTGTCATTCCTGATGTTTTTGAGCCTAAAAATTGGTGTCTTGCACACTCATTTAAATCGTTAAATCTACCTTAGAGCCCATATTGGCCCAAATGGTCAACTAACTCAAAATTATGCGTAAAAATACTTAAAAAATGCAATAATTAAACACGAAATGACTTAAAAGCAAGCTCGTTAAGTGCCGAAAAGTACCTAAATTGCCCCTACAATTTGTGGCAGGTCAAGTTTCAGCAACCAGGCCACAATGAAAGAATACATTTCTTGGTTCCCATTGTAACACCCCATACCCAGCCTGGACGCCAAGCTGAATATTGACACCACCGTCTCACATCAATTTCATTGTAATTATCAAAATTGAAATACATACAGTTTCATTTTACTTTAATTACTCTAGCATTTATGAGAATATCAAGTCATACAACTTTCTTTAGCATTTAATCATTCTAACATATGACAAACAAACATAAAATGTACATTCTCGAGCATTGGGAACACTTAGCAAATTTTCCCAAAAATGTTATGTAGGTATCGATACTTGGAAAACCAATACCAAACTAGCATTATGTTTCTCGCCGAATTTCAAAACATCAGAAAAATATCGGTACCTTTCGCAAGGTATCGATAATTACACCTCGAGTATCGATACACGAGCTAAGGTATCGATGCCAAATTGGTATTTTGACTCCCTGCTCTTTTGAAAATATAGAGGTATCATTTTGAAAGCCTTAATATTGATACCTCTGCTTCAGGTTATAAAATTCAGCATATAAGAGTATTTAATGTAACAGCCCATTTTTCAATGGTTTCGGGGCCACCAAATTCGACGAGTAAATTCGTAAATATTATTATTTAATATTTACGAGTCAAATGTGATTTAAAACGTGTGATTTTAAAAACTTTTTAGATTTGATAATTTTATGTTATTTAAGCTATTTATTAAGTTCAAGTGTAAGACCCTAAGGTTAAGTGGTTTTAGAAAATGAGGTATAAGGACCTCGTTTCTATAAACCAAGCTGTAAATTTTTTTTATAAATATTTACGAATTTTCAATAAGGTGGTATTAAAGTTTCGTTGAAAATTTTTAACGTTTCGATTGTTAATTGATTAAAAAGGACTAAATCGTAAAACATGTAAAATTTGATCACTATTTGATTTGAGTGATTAAATGGTTTATTGAATAAAGGAAAAGGCAGTTAAATGGTAATTAGACCATTTAAGAATTTAGTGAAAGGTCTTGGGCTACTAAAATTATGAAAATTGGATGATTATTAAATGGACAAAATAGTAATTTTATAATTAAATTAAATAAAATAAAATAATAAAATTTAATATCATCACTAAATGTAACACCCTTAACCCGTATCTGTCGCCAGAATACGGTTACAGAGCATTATCGTAAAACTGTAACATCAAAACATTCATTTCAAAACATTTCATGAATCATATCATATTCCATTCAAACACATGTATATTGTCCCTTATTCGAGCCCTCGAAGCCTTAGAAACACTTTAGAAACGATTCGGGACTAAATCAAAAACATTTAAAACTTCACGGAAAAATATAAAAAAATTCACACAGCAAGGGTCACACGGTTGAGACACACGCTCGTGTCTTAGGCCGTGCGGGTATTTGTAGTAAGGACACACGGTCGTGTCCCAGCCCGTGTTCGTGCCCATGTAACTCTCTGACTTGGGTCAAACGGCCAAGCCACATGCCTATGTGCCAGGCCGTGTAACTTTCAAAATGCAACCATTAAAACCTATAAAGGACACACAGTTGTGTTCCATGGCTGTGTGTCACACACGGTTGAGACACAAGCCCGTGTCTTAGGCCGTGTGGACAAGAAATAGGCCAAATCCAAGCCATTTCTTTCACCCAATTCAAGCATACCTATACAAGCCATTCGCACATATGACCAAGGTATCAAAACATGTTCAATCATGCATAAAATGACCAATTTCAAATGACCAAATTCCATTCAACCAATATGCCATAAAGGCACCTCAAACACATACATTAAAATACCTAAACATATATATGTACTTAACACATTCCATTCATCAACACTTAATTCATTTTTCGTTTCAAAACTCATCATAGAGTGACCACATTTATACTGTTACAATTAGTTCATATTTATCTAAAAG
The DNA here is from genome assembly GCA_025503065.1 of Gossypium bickii. Taxonomy (NCBI): domain Eukaryota; kingdom Viridiplantae; phylum Streptophyta; class Magnoliopsida; order Malvales; family Malvaceae; genus Gossypium; species Gossypium bickii. Next base: position 106,338,289 of record CP106710.1, on the reverse strand, counting down.
CATAACTCCACTTAGACTTATATAAACATACCAAACATGGTCATTCCAAACATACATAAACATGTGCATGTTTAAGCATACCATACTTGGCTTATACCCTGTCAATATAACCTATCATTTGAATCGTTATTTTTCATGCATCTCAAATACACATATACCTAACTTAAATATATATATGACCATATCTCATCCATATATATATATATATATACAGCTTAATTTCATATCAAGTTATACCATAATTGACCACAAGCCAAATTCACATTCAAACATACCAAATGGTACATAATTTAACCAATTATACTTGACTAAATTCCATATCAAATCATGCTCTGTAACACCCCCAAACCCGGCCCACGAGTCTTGACCGGATCTAGTGTGTCACTGCGGAAAACGGTTGAAAAGAGTCTCACTTGTAAATAAAATCGTAAAAGTTTGCTATTGTTTATAAAGCATGGTATATTTAAAAAATTAAGTAAAACTTTAATGTTACAAAATAACCGAATTGGAAACCTTAATGTAAATTTAAAATATATAAGTTGCCAAAAAAAAAATTTCAAATAATAATTTAAATGTCAATTCTACATAATAATAAAAATCCTTAAATACTTTAGGAGGCCCTTATTACAATAAATAATTAATCACAAGTACTTAATAATAATCTGAGTAAAATAAATATAATATCTTCTGCATGGCATAAAAATAAATTCTGCATGGCCACCTTTGCATCCACTCCAACCCGGTCCAAGCTTTATGCATCACCTGCGATGTTGGTAAAAATTTGGGTGAGTCATACAGACTCAGTGCATAGTTATTTCACATGTCTCCACATATGGGCTTGGCCCATATCCACACAGTCCACATACAAAATTATGCAATTATGAAGCCCTACCCCACCTAATGTCCATCCGTTACACCTACCTTAGCAGACCTGCTGCCCAAGGCCGTGGCTAAACCACCGATCACCTAAGTGACCCTACATGTCAATATCCACGAGGTGACTCGAGGTCATCCTCAATCCACGATGATGCACTCAGCTATCATCCGCCAGGAGGTAGCACATAGCCAACACCCTACCTTGATGAAACACCTAGCTAACATCAAGCGCCAATGTAGCACAAGGCTAACATCAAACCACGTACATAATGTACACCCTGTCCTTCAATATTCAGGTCCCAAGCCCCCATGCATAGATATATCATGATAAAATATCATTTAGTCAAGTATATAACACATGCTCATCTCTATTTCACATATTTATCAGTGATCATTTAAGAACATAAAACACTGACCTGGTTATTCGATCACCCACCTTGGGTATCCACCATTTTAGCCCTTATTTCGGCTACCGTACACATCATACACATATACATTACAACACATATAAACAATCAAGAGAACAGTGCGATAACTACGCACCTTTTTGGCACAGTCTACTTAATCCCGAAACTCACGTCTACACGATTTGCACCCTTGCGATTGTTGTACTCCTTCCTACACAACCTAAGTCAGAATCGGCTAATATTATACAAAAATGGCCTATGGCCGAATATTTGCAATCACTTGCCTTGCTTATTAAGAACCCGAATACTTGCTTGTTCTTGAAGTTACCAATATCCCTGCTTAACAACTTATTAGAATCGGCTTAAACAATAATCTAAGGAAAGTGGCCCTTGGCCGAATAGCACTTTGACTTACCATGATAGATCAAATCGAGAGGCTCCCTTCATCGGTCCCTAACGTTGGCTAAAAAGACACGGGATTATGGCTTGATGCACATTCGGCCATCCTATACCAAAGCCTTAATCACTTGATTTCGGCACACCAAAATGAAAAAGGATCCAATACCCATTTCTAATGAAGTACTTACCACTATCGCCTGTTGAAGAGATCAAAGGAGAGTAGGTTTCGGCTTCTAAAACTTGTGGCAGAAAAAGAGAATAGGACCACTTGAAGATTCGGCTATAACTTTAAAAATGTGATGAAACATTCGGCTACCACAAAGGAATATTTCGGCTGTGGTATTGCTTTAAGGTGTCGAACAAAGAAGAGAAAAAATAGAAGAATAGAGAAGGCTTATGAGAATTCGGCTTTAAGGATGCGTGAAAAAGAAAAAAGATGTGAAAGAAAGAAAATAATGCATCAACTTTCGGCTCTTGACAAAGGGAAAATAAGGTGCAAATTTCGGCAATCACACAAAGATGAAAAGAAAAATTCAAGGAGAGACTTCTCTTCACTAAAGATTCGGCAAGGGAGACTAGGGAAGAAACAAATAAAATTCAGCATTTATCTCCTCTCCATAAGACCGAATACACCAACCCAAAGAGACCTAAATTCGGCTACTACCTCAACTCCTTATCAAATCCCATAATAATCTCCTATTTTATCTCTTTATCACCCTTTTGAAATAAATTGAATTAATCCACACTTATTCAAAAGAAATCAAAATAAATAAAAATAAAACAACAATTATCCCTTATCTCCTCATTTAAACTAAATAAAAATAAACCAATATTTATCCTACTCTTTAGCCAAATTTTTAAAACAAAAACAAGGCTTTATCTCTTCCTTCCAAAGTCCCAAAGCCGTCCATCACTTCCCCCCCTCTTTTGACGCCAAAATCCAAAAATAAAACCACCCTCCTTGCGGCCAACAAGGTTCGAACCCCTTCCCTCCTGAAACCCTTGACACAAGCTTCCCTGCTCCTCAGGTAACGCCCCAAGCCACTTTGCTGCTAGTTCTTTTGTGTCATAAACTCCCCATAATTTCTCCTAAGACCTCCTTCACCTAGCTTCCCCCTTGTCTTAACGCCAAAAGCAAAATAAAAACACACTCCTATGCCGCCAACGTAATTCGAACCAAGGCCCTTGCCCACTGCACATGGCGTCATCACCAAGGCCCTAAGTGGCGCCTTGTAGCCACTTTACCAAGCTCACTTTCATGTCCAAAAGCGCCTATAATTTTCCCTTAAGGCCTCCCTGGCCTTGCTCCCCTTACTAACTTAAAATACAAAAATTTTCCAATGCATTTTCCCCATCTCCTAAGGTTCTCCAAACCCCTTAAACACACTCAACCATACACTGAGCCTATTAACTTACGAATTATGCATCCAACGCATAACCCCTAATTTCGGGATATTACATGCTCTAAATGAACATTTTGCAAAGATGCCAACACTTACCCTTTGGTCATAAAAACCATGCATCAATTTGATCATATAAACACCAACCATTAATCATCAAAATAACATAGGTTTCACAAATTCATAGTAATATTACATGTCAATATCATCAACTAGAATTAGTCATAGTCCACCTATACATACCATTATAACCAAGAACAAAGCATCAAAATCTACCGATAAAATCAATGGATAGTGTGATGGATCTCTGACTAGCTTCCAACCCGATCGAGCTTCCAATAATCTGTAAAGGAAAATAACTACGCAAGCAATGTATGCTTAGTAAGTTCGTATAAACTTTAAGCATAATATTCCATTTCAATAATAAAATTTATAGAATAAACATAAATCTATGTCAATACCATAAGATTCATAAATAGATATGATCAACAACTCACAAATGAGTAAGTTCACTAATGTCGCATATATTTATCATTCATAACGTGATAGGATTTTATTGGTCTTAATAGATAATCAACAACCTTTCTATAAGATTATACACTTTTCAATTTACTTTCTTTCCATTCTATTCCCAATGCTTATCATAAGCCTAAACAACATTATCAATTTCTGACTTAGTGTATTTGTCCATGATATAGGTATATTCACCCATAACATACATAAATTTCTCACATATAATACATCATTCAAACTCATTACTCACTTTTCTTCAAACTTCTTTTCAACTATGAATTTACCGTTTCATTACTTTTCCTCACCCGTTTCATATGCATAACACAAGTTATAAACATAACATCAACTATGACTACAAGCTAATGCGTTTAAACATAGCTCTTTTGGAATCAACTACATAATCAACCATTGCATAAGAAATTACATACTTTGATTTATTCCATGTTTTCATGGACATAAGCACGTTACCAATTGAACACTTACCGTTTCAATGTATTTCATTAAGATTAAACATGATATAACTCAATCATAAACTTGGTACAATCCTAAGCACTAACAACAACACATGTTACCATAATTGAATATAATTCATGTGAATTTAACATAGATAACCATTATACTTCAGCATGATCCAATTGGATTTATCATCCTTCATACATATCATGTTTTCCATGTATCACCATTTCAATAAGTTTCATACACACATGTCTTGGTTCATATTGAACACTTACGATTTCATTTGAATAACACAAAAGACATAAACATAACATTTACCATAGTCACAAGCTAATGATTAAACACATAACTTAGCAATATCATCACATGGTAAGATATGGTACATAAACATAACATAACTTAAATCATAAATTTCATAATCACGAATATTCATACTTTGATCATTGGTACATCATACCTTTCCATATTTTTCGTAGTGAAGTCAATCAGAACCCTTACCGGAGCTCACACAAGTGTGTTAAACGATGATCGTCACCATCCCTTTTCATATCCGATGGTCGTCACCATCCCTTTTTCATATTCGATGGTCGTCCCCATCCCTTTTCATATTCGATGGTCAAAACCATCCCTTTTCATATTCGATGGGCGTCGATACTTCATTGGATTTTTCTGTCAAGACATGATATGATAATATAACATGATAGCATTTAAAACAACAATTTAGAGTGTTATTTAAACGTACGAACTTACCTAGCTAAATTGCAGAAATGACAAAATACAGAGGCATTTTGGTAATTTTTCACTCTCCTCGACTTTCCACTCAATCTTGATCTAAATTAATAATTCTATACAATCTATTAATTTAGACAGTAAAAAATGTATTTTATGCAATTTAGTCATTTTTGACATTTTTACAAAATTGCCTCTAAAATTTTACTTTTTTCAATTTAGTCTCTAAGCCTAAAACATGCAAATTAACCATTTTTATTGAAATTTTACACTAGCCAAATATTCATAGCCTCCATTTCAGCCTATTTTTGCAACAATTTCATATCAAATCCTTGTACTATTATTATTTTAGCAATTTAGTCCCTACTCGATAAATTTATCAAAAATCACTGAACAAAATACTTTTAAATAATAACTAAAATTTCAAATTCATCATTTAACATAAAAAAATCACTAGATTCATCAATGGCAACATTCAAAATCTTTAGCAGTTTCAAAATCAAAGGTACGAGCTAGTTGGACCTAGTTGTAGTGATCTCGAAAACATAAAAATTATTAGAAATGGGACTAAAACGAACTTACGTGCATCAAATGAAACATGGCTGAAGCTTGAAGCTTCCATGGAGTTTTTTTCTTTCCCATTTTGGTGAAGAAGACATGAAAATGATGATATTAACTTTTTTATTATATTTTATTTAATTTAATTATAAGATTACTATTTTGTCATGCTTTTAGCTGCCCAAAACCATCCACTAAATTCTTAAATGGTCTAATTACCATTTAAGTCCCTTTTCCTTTTTTCAATAAACCATTTAATCACTCAAATCAAATAGTGATCAAATTTTACATCTTTTATGATTTAGTCCTTTTTAATTAATTAACTATCGAAACGTTAAATTTTTTCAACGAAACTTTAATACCACCTTAATGACACTCCGTAAATATTTATAAAAATATTTACGGCTCGGTTTATAAAAATGAGGTCCCGATATCTCATTTCCTAAAATCACTTGACCTTAGGGTCTTACCACTTGAACTTAATAAATAACTTAAATAACATAAAATTATCAAATCAAAAACCTTTTTAAAATCACATTTGACTCGTAAATATTAAATAATAGTATTTACAAACTTACTCATCGGATTTGGTGGCCCCGAAATCACTGTTTTCGACACCACTAAAAAACTGGATATTACGTTTAAATCGTTAAAACTTAGTCCCTCAACATCATGCTTCATTCACCTAGTCACATAAGCATCTAAGCAATAAGCCAAACACCATGTCTAAGTTCACAGGCTTTCAAACATATGCAATATACAAATAATCCCAAATAGTTCTTAACAATCCGATATAAATGTCTACCACATTGCCTTTTTATTCCTTAGAACTAGAATATGAAAAACACCGACTATAATGAATAAAGAAAGGCTTGGATCAATCCCTTGATGGCCACACTGCTCACACTGGGAACGCAACTACTCTGCAAAGGATAAAATGGAGTGGGTGAGCTTAACAAGCTCAGTGAATGCTTATGTAACACCCCTATCCCGAGTCCGTCGCCGCAATAAGGTTAGGAGCATTACCGGATAGATCAGAAACATTCACAGACGAATTCATACATTCAATCATCATTCTCAGACATAATTTCCCTTCAACGGGTCCTTGAGACCCTAATCATCCTTATAAGTCGAGTCGGGACTAAACTAAAACACATATGAAATTCCATGAAAATTTGAAACTTTTCTAAAATACAGGGGAGACACACCTGTGGAAGGAGACCGTGTGCCGCCCACGGCTTCTAGACACCCCCGTGTATCCTTCCTTGTTTACTAACTATACCAACACGGTCATTAGGCACACTCGTGTGCCATGGCCGTGTCCTTTTATGTTAGCTACTGACTTGCACACCACGGCCAGATGACACGCCTGTGTCGAGGCCGTGTGATGATAAACTGCATCCCACAATTCACCCACAGTCATTAGGCACGCCCGTGTGCCTCAACCGTGTGACATTATAGGCCATTTACAAGGCCAAAATGCCACCCTCAAAGGGTCATACCTACAAGCCATATTCAACAAGATATTTCATGTACATAAAACCATCAAAAGCATACCAAAATAACCATTCAAACCTTACATTCAAAACCAATCCCAACTATGGCAATCTTAAGTATTAAAACTCATATCATTACAAGACTAATTCATGCATTTGCTCATTCAACTTGGCCATTCCATATTCTTTCATCATACCAAAAGATACATTCTATAACACATTCATTTAAGCAAAGTTTCAACTCTTAAATAGCCAAATCACATGGCTAAGATCACATAACTATTTATACCAAAATACTAGCCTATACATGCCATATCTAGCTTTATACAATGTCAAAATGTACCAAAATAAGTTCTATAGTGTGATGACGATCCAAGACGATCCCGAGCCTTCAGTAGCTTTGACGACCTATAAAACAGATTAAACACACACGGAGTAAGCTTTCCAAAAGCTTAGTAAGTCAATATACAAAAAAACTTAGCATAAAATGCATATATTTGCTTTGGTTCATACACTTTTGACCACATTAGCCATATTCACAATTCAAAGATCATATAAACACATATCTCATTTCACCAAAACTTTATACTACATATCATCAATTCCATATTCATAGCATCATAGTAAGATCATATTGATGCTTACCTTGTATACACAATTAGTGTATAATCAACATACCTGAATTGGATTTACAATCACATATTTGTTCATAGCTCGGATTTGCAATTAGTATCATAGACTTGCCTTTGAACCGTAATAAATCTAATAGGATACTCAGAAAGCTCAAAATAATCGTACAATGCCAACGTCCCAGATGAGGTCTTACATGCACTCGAATATCGATGCCACTGTCCCAGATAGGGTCTTATACGAATCAAAACGATGCCGATGTCTTAGACATGGTCTTACACGTAAGTGTCATAATGATGCCAACATCCCAGACGTGGTCTTATACGTAAATTTTATATTGATGCCAACGTCCCAGACGTGGTCTTACACATAATCAGATATCGATGCCACTGTCCTAGACAGGGTCTTACACGAATCTCAAATCAATGCCAACGTCCCAGACGTGGTCTTACATGATAAAACAGAATAGATACTTATGTCAAGGTTCGTACGAGGCTTCTTAGACTTAGTCAATATACCGAACTTATCTCGGAATTCAATTACAGAATTTCTCATAAGGATTCATTATCATCATTAAACATATGAACAATTACAAATGCATACATATTCATTTATTTGTATAGTGACTTACCTCGGATTTGGTTTACCGGAATAGAAAATGGCTACTCAATAACTTTCGCTTTCCCGTGATCTAAATTCGTTTTCATCGGTTCTTGATCTAAACATATTCAGAATTAACCCTTTTATTCACTAATTCATTCAATTCAATCCAAGGACACACATTTAGGGCTATTTGCAATTTAGCCCTCACATTTGCATATTTTAACAATCTAGTCCATTTTTCACAAAACACCAAATTCACAAAATCAACATACAACCAAGCTTAGCCGAATGTATATACATTTCATACAAGTCAATACTTTTCATCAAATTCACAATTTAGTCCTTCAATTTGCCATTTTCTCAATTTAGCCCTATTTAGCTAAATTCATCAAAACTTCAAGAATAAAACATATTCATCTACTACCAATCTATCATTTAACACCTTAAAGCATCACAAAGCTCAACATAGCATCAATGGTATAACTTACAAACATCACCAATACACAAAATTAAAACATGGGTTTGATAGTAGACGAAGCAACGATTACAAAAACGTAGAAATTATCGAAAACCGATCGAGAACACATACCCGATTTAAGCTTGAACCATGGCCGAATGAACAAGCTTGACCTTTTCTTTTTTTTTCTTTGATTTTCGACCAACAAAGATGATAATATGGCCATTTTCATTTATAATCAATTATTACAAAAAGACGTTTTTAACCTTAAAAACAAATATAACAAAACATATAATTCAAGGTTATTTTTTACCATAACCACCCACTAGCATAATAATGGCTTATTTGCCATATAAAGCCATCACTTTAAAAAGCCACAACACTTAGGTACTTTAACAAATAGCAAGCAACTTTCACATTTAATGCAATTCAATCCTTTTGTCAAATTAAACACACAGACGAACAAATTAGCTTACGAAAATTTAGCACATGTGTAATCACATATCAATGGTACAGAAAATATTATTAAAATATTATACGAACTCGGATTTATGGTAAACCACTGTTCCGACTAGGGTATAAACCGGACTGTTACAGCTTAGAACAACAACTACGCAAACAAGTCATCCCGTATCAACCAAAAAACATATAGCTTATTCCCGAAATGTCATTAACTAAGTGTCATAATTCACATATTTAGTCATATTCCATGCATTATTTTACACCTTATTTATACGATCGTTTAGGTATGCATATATCAATATTTCGACACGTATCACTCATATATAAGCACATATAATTACATATAATCACATTTAGTCATAGTGTATGATAATTTCGCTCTTGAGTTTATGAAACATAAAGTTGACCCTATCACCACTAAGCATATAAACACGATCTCCAACACACCACACATAGACTCGTAAAGTTAAACATATCCCATAAGCGAAGCATATAGCTAACGCTCTCCAACACACCAAACATACATATCTCAGTGAATGGAGTTTGGCTCACATTCCCTTATCTCTCCAAAACTATCACATTCCCTTATCTCTCCAAAACTATCATTGGGCCCCAACGCCCCATATATCATAACACAAATAAGTGAATACTCACAATCCTATGGCATGCCAACTATATCCAATGGTTTCATCAAGCCACAAGGCCAAAATATCCATAATGTCATCAAATATTACTTATTAATTACTCGCACCGCACATATTCATCGCTTAATCATATCATTAGCACATTATACACATTGTCACATGGCATGAATAACATACCCTCATATTTACCATTACAACAGTCATCACAACATGTTCATATTTCATCACATCATAATTCTCTTTATTAACACTTACACCCAGAATTTAGAGAAGGGGTTTAGGCTACCTCTAAATTCCAAAATACACAATGAATCACTTACGAGGAGCTATTCCAAAACACTTACCAAAATATTTGTTTTTGCTGAAAGCTTAGACAAGATTTTGTTTGCCTTTATCTCTACTTGTTAAAGGTCTTATCGATTCCGACACTTCAACAAGACAAACCATACATATATTCAATCAACAATCAGTCAATAACTCACCTCAAACAGCCACAAACACAAGCCTAAGCTACATTCTTTTCAAACCAAAACCTTTAGCAAAACAAACTTAAAATTCAAATACCTAAGTCTACACTTAATCTTTTCGCATGAAATGAATTCCATTCATCTACATATTCATCTGCAACTAATTCTCAACCTTTCAACCTCACAAAACTACGTTTATTAAGGTATCAAAACTTTTCCACAAGTTTTGGCCATTACAATGAAAATTTATTAAAACACTATAAATCTTTAACGAAACTTCAAAGTATGTTTACAAACCCTCTAATCATGTTAAAACTAATGGAAAAACACTTTAAAACCTTCTAATCATGCTAAAACTAATGAAAACACTTTAAAACCAAGTTTTAGTCCACAAACTTGAAATCCACCATTAATCATTAAATTTTATGCTTTTATCTAAAACATACGTTTTAAGGTCTAAAAATTTGATTTAAAAGTCTAGATAACATTTAAAACTAATAGGAAGATGATTGGTTACCTTGAATGCAAGAAAAATGAACTTTAGCGAAATTCTGAAAAATCCACTCTTGAAGAATATGATGAAATTAATGAAGTTTTTGGCTGTTTTATTAGTTTCAATGGAGATTTATAGTTCAAGAGATGTTGGAAATCATGAGGGATTAAGAACTGGAAGTAAAAATCATTTGGGAGAGAATAAGAGAGCAAGGGACGATACAAGTATGGAGAATGAAGAAACTAACGTGAAACCAAATTAGAAAATTGGGGTTTTTAGGTTGAAATTTAAAGTTTGGTCAAATTGCTTCACAAAAACTCTCATTTTTTACTCTTTTACAAATTAGTCCTATTTCCAAAATTAAAGATATCTAAAACTCATTTTCAGAAATTGATTTAATTTTCTAAAATTATAATTGAAAACATTACCGGTAAATCATGTTGCAAAATTCAAAACATTCTAAGGATAAAATTCCTAAATTACCTCTAAAACTTCTATGCCTTATTTTCAAGTGTTACACCCTCCTTCCTTTTGAGTTTCACGAGCAAGTTGACATCATTGTGGGAAACACTAGAACATATATATGCTACACTAATGCACTGCATTTTACAAAATGCAGACAAAACCACTAAAAATCTGTTTAAAAGTACTTATATTTTATTTTTTTTTAAAGGTGGGAATATTTTATAAGTTCAAAACATTTGACTTCTATGCAAATGTCGCAAAGTATTAAAAAGAAATTATTATCCCCCTAAACCTTATCAACTAGAGAAGGAACAGTTTGTAGCCTGTAAAAAACCGATGTCATATTAGGTTACAATCCATTCAGCCCTTACACCTTTGGTATCGTGAACTGATTGGGTTAATTTTCAGAAACATTAATTACATGTTATTTCATCCATCCATCCATCCATCAATGTTGAACCCTTATTCTCATGCTTACTCAATCACATGACCATGTTTGAACCACTTAAGGTGAAATTTTATATTAGACAATGAGGGTGTTATGTTTTCGTCAAATTATTAACCATTTGTCAGATTTCTCGTCACATAATCGTGTACAATGGTAAAATATATTTTTTACCCCTTAATATTTATAATTTTATATCATTTTGGTCATTTCTATTTAAAAGCAAAATATATATTTCAATACTTTACAATGTAGTTGATTAATAACTTTTAAATTATAGATGTTAATAATATTATGTACGTTATTTATAATAATACAAAACATATTTATTATAACTTATGGTTGTACACCGTTTATGTATTCTAAATCGTTAAGGACAAAAATGAAATAAAAACTTATAACGTGGAATAATAAATTTAGTCCCTAAACCAATATACTTATTATGAAATAAATTATTGACTATTCCTATATGTCTCCATATTTATTTTATCGACTCACGGATTAATTAAATTCAACACCATCGAGAATATCTTTAGACACACGCTGTGTATCATCAATCAACCAAGTTGGGTTCCTAGAGTGTGCTACACTATGGCACCCCTTACTATCATTGCATTTGACTTGATCGATGATCTTTATCGGATTGTGAATCTTTGTATCTGTTTCCACTACCCTTGTACCACCTGGCATAGTTTGGACATCGACTGTGGATCCTCCCTATTTCCAAACTCAAATAATAGAGTCCACTACCTTAAGGCATTCAAAACCAAGCAATGTAGTTGAACCAATCGATGATTCCTCTTTGGTATGCAGATCACTAGACTTATATCTCAAATACCCTCGACCAGTAGCCATAGGTTAGACATGGACCATGGATCAACATGAAACCCAAAGTTACACAATCATATAGTCCACTACACTAAGTCACACCAAAACCAATCATTGCATTTTTTTTCCAATCGATGATCCTCCTTGGGTTAGGTACCTTCAGACCCTTATCCAAAATTCTACAACATTGGAGCAAATAGTTTGGACAATGGCCGTGGATTTTCCCTTAATTCGGGGTAGTGGGATCCTTTATTCTGAATCGATGATTGTCATTGATCTGCAGATCTCCGCACCCTTGTCTACCAACATTGATACCTCAAGTTTAGCTTGGACATAGACAACGGATCCTCCATGGCCCAAATTGGGGTCCCATATTCCACAATAGTGGGCCTAACCCCTTTCAGTCATTATTGCTAAACCTATATGTAACACCCCTAACCCGTATCCGTCGCCGAACTAGGGTTACGAGGCATTACTCGACCGAACACAAATCAATGCACTTTTATAAAAGAAACTGATACTTTGATAAATGTATACCAATTCATACTATTACGATTGAACAGGTATATGCCATCTAATATCAAAACATTAACTTACATATCACGAATAATATCATTAACATCTAGTAGCAAATCGCTACGCATTTGGTCATTCAAATGCAAAGGCCAAATAGGCATATGGTAATTATTCATTTATTTCAATTCTATAATCAACATTACATTCAATAATATACCATTTCTGAACATATGCATCACTTTCAATTATGTACATTTCTCATTTCATTATCACATATGATTATACCATTGACCATTATACTTATTCCACATTCAAGTATACTATAATATAAATATCAAACCAACTCATTTATCTCACAGTTACTTATCACCTTCGACATTAATCATTACATATATATATATCATCAATAGCACACTTTTTCACTTATTTTCCATAACCGAATATACCATAGCACTCAATAGAAAATTTAGACTCCAAACTAGTCACGGCCAAACATTTCATTTTCACTAACTTGACATACGGTACATACATATAACTGTACATATGTTCATCACTTACCTTAACATACTATATGCATTATTCAAAATCATAAACATGTATTCGTACATGCCATACATATATTATCAAGGTATAAAATTTCCAAAAATGCTTGCCACAAAATCGTACATACCTAAGCATTATAATCAAGCTTGATAATTTTAAACCAAACCATCACATAGTAATATGCCATTCATAATTTCATGAAACATACCTACCCAAATCAAGCTATATTCAAAACTGAAATTTCTCAAACATATATTTATACCAAATCAAACATAATCACTCAATTCAAGGATAGAAGTGAAGCCATTTTCGCATGGCATTTTATACATCCACTTCAAAATAACTTAAAAGAGTAACATAGCTTATACATGCCATAATTCCCAAAAGTTTCACAAGTAAAAAGGTACCAAAGATAGATGATAGTGTGATGCACTTCCAAGATGATCCCCAGGCACGAGCCGAGCACCCAAAAGAAATCTACAATGCGGAAACAACCGAGAACAAAGTAAGCTTTCACAGTTTAGTAAGACATAGCTTAGTAAGATTTAAGCAATTTATACACATATATGCTTATTCGAGATTTCATAACTAATTTCATTTATAATATCCTTACCAAATAGTCAAACATTCAAAAGTAGAATTATTAGCAACATATATATATGCTTATACCTATTTCCATATACCACCATCACATAATGAATAATTAGCATACATATCTTCTACTTACCGAATCTTATACTTACATTTCAACCTACCATCAATCTCAAATTAATATGTATAATACATACCTCTAGTTTACTTACCTCTCCAAACTTAACCGTTCATGCATAACATATGATAATATACTCGATCCTTTCCATATACTTAACAGCATTAGTAATAAAAGTCTTTTAACGAACCTCATACCTGCACACTTATTAATAAGATTTAGTAACGTATCGCACACTTAGTGCCGTTACTCAACATTTCTGCACACTTAGTGCCAATTTCCAGTAATGTATCGCACACTTAGTGCCGTTACTTTAGTAGTTCGTACACTTAGTGCCATGTGACCGGTTTCGCACACTTAGTGCCTCGTTATAGATTCGTACACTTAGTACCTTTCGTAGACCTTTGATTCATTCAAATGTGCACTTATATATATATATCCAAGGTCTAACCCACAGCATCACGTATAAGCACATACATATAAGCATAACTTTATTATTTCATAACCGAATATAAATATCATATTCAGCCAAAACAATAGTATGTAACTAACTTATCATTGAATATATTCATATCATAATTTAGTATCTCTCATATCCATTTGCATCATTAACATTTAGATATTCATTTCATGACATCAAATTCAAATTCCAAGCAATCTCACATTAGGTTATCTTATACCAAATTCACCAACACATTTAGCAATATGTTATTCAATATACTTACCATCATTAACATAGATATACTATATAAAAGAAATTTGATTTAACTCAATTGCTTAAAATCTTACCTCAAAAATCAATGGATTAGGGTTTCCCGGCTATTCGTTCAACTTCGCCTTTCCCTGGTCCAATCCCGTTCCTTTTTGTTCTTGATCTAAATAATTCCAAATTAAGCTCATTCAAATATATTTTCATTCAATTTAATCCAAAAACACATAATTATGAAAATTACCATTTTACCCCTAATATTTACAACTTTTACAATTTAGTCATTATTGCACGAAACACAAAATACACCTAATTTGAATACACTCCCTAAGGGCCGAATGTTCTTCATGCTTATATAAGTCCATACAAGCCATTTATTTTGCATTTTAGTCCCTCAACTATTTATTTTTGCAATTTAATCCATAACACTCAATTTCATCAAAATTTCCAATTCAAAACATGTTGATTTAAAACATATCCTTAATATTCTACCATCAAACATTAGAAAACATAAACATTCATCAATGGCCGAACATCAACATGCATCAAATTCAAAAATTTTAACATGGGTCGGATAGTATTCGAAGCAACAAACTCAAAAACATAAAAATTATCAAAAACCGAGCTCAATTACTAACCTTAATTTAACATGCAATAGGCCAAATGGTTGGAAGCTATAGTTTCTTCTTCTTTCTTTAAGTTTCGGTGAAGATGAAATGAAAAACGATGAAATAAAACATGTTTCTTTATTTAATAATATTAATATATATTATAACATGACATTTTACTTATAAAAATATATTTGTAATATACTTTAACATAAAATCAAAGTCAATGCCGTCCACAACCATGTAAAAAGGTAAATTTGCAACTTAAGTGCTCATACAAAAGAAGACAAAGCAATTTAGCCACTTAATTTAATAATTGGCTACTTTTACCACTTATACGATTTAGTCCTTTTTCTAAAATTAAACACCCAAACGGATAAATTAACCTACGATATTTTAACACATGCTCAAACATATAACATAGATATCAGATAAAATATTAAAATATTTTTCTAACTCAGATTCGTGGTCCCGAAACCACCGTTCCGATTAGGGTCATAATCGGGCTGTTACACTATAGATGATTCCTTTTCGGGCTACGGATTGTGGATCCTCTCTGTACCAAATAAGGTTCCTACATCCAAGAACATTATAGATAACCCCACCCAACCATTCTACTTGGACCTATAGATGATTCCTATTCGAGTTACGAATTGTTCTCCTTACTTGACCAAATATAAGACTTTACATCTCGAACCAATAGGGATAAACCCAGCTGCCTATTGCAATGGAACCAATAGATGATTCATATTCGGGCAATGGATTATGGATCCTCACTAGACCAAATAGGGATACTACATCATGATATACTAGGGATAACCCCAAATGACCATCCCACTTGAAACGATAGATGATTCCTGTAACGACCCGAAATTGGGCCTAGTAAGATTGGGCCTATTGGGCCTTGAGCGTAGGAGTGTTTCAAATTTTGAGAAAAAAAACGGCATTATTTCAAGTTGGACTTATTAGGAAGATGATTTTGGAAAGTTAGGGAGTTTCTAGGAAGTTTCGGGTTCAAGTTAGGCTATAGGAAAATTTTTGTGTTTAAGCACTTTAATGAGAGAAGGTAAGTGACATCGAGGCTTAAGGAAATAAGTGCGTATTTTGTTAGCATAAATGAGCATATGGTAAAGAGGTTATGGCATCAAGTGGAGAGCATGGAGGGAAGGGGTTCGAATCTCATCTAGTGCAAATTTTGATTTTTTTTTTATGCTATTCATCCATAGTGTCGGCTATGATGGTATTTAAGGCAAGGAAGACTTTTTAAATTATGGAAAGGTGGCTAAGTATTATGGTAAGGAGGAAGATAAGGGATAATGAAGGAAAGAATCAAAAGAAAAAGGCAAGTGTAGGGAACATGTTAGCCTTTTTCGTGGGTGATGTTTTGGAAAGATTTTTCTTTGGTCAACATTCATCCTTTTGGGAGGGGAGTGGGGAGCCGAATTTGCTAGGATTATTTTGCTAGTTTTGGTGCATGAGAGATGTTTTTCTCTTTGAGCATTTTGTGTCTCTTTTCCAAACTCTTTTCCCTTTTGCTTTGGCCGAAATCTCCTAGTCCATTTGTCCATTTTTTTTCTCTTTTGTTTTGGCCAAAATCTTCAATGCATTCTTGGTCATTTCTCTTGGATAGCCGAAACCATCTAGTACTATTCTCCATCTCTTCTTTTTTTTTTTACCATTTCTTCAACTTTCTCCTTTTCTCTCTCTAATCGACGCAACTTTGTTTGGCCGAACCTTCATAATTCTTTTCTCATCAATAGCCGAATTTCTATCATCTTCTCTTCTCCATCTTGCGAGTTGAACACATCTTCTTTGATCGAGTCGTGTTCTAGTGTGTGGTCGAAAAGCACATTCTTGTCGATTCCTCTCTAGTCTTAAGTCAATCGATTGAAGTCGGATCTATCATCATTAAGGTAAGGGGTTCATTTTTGGATTTTTCGTTATATCTCTACTTGGCTATGTTGCAAATCGGATCGAAGTTTTGACTAATCGATTATGTTTTAGGGACAAAATCACTCGATATATTCTATTTGCTAATCCTTCGGATATAATGGTAAGTGATTCAAGTGTAAGTAATACGTTGGGCATGAAATCTTTTGGAAATCCAAGGCTAGCTTTTGGTTGGTATTGTTCTAGGGTCAACGAAGAGTGGTTCTTTAGGAAATCAAAATAAGGTGTGTAATCCCGTACCCTTCTGAATACATGTTTGAAATGGTGTGTAATCTCACACTTCTCTGAATATTTGCATGAAATGTTCTATGATTTGGTCAAAAGACTGAAAAACCGAAAACCGACATCTGTGACCACTCAGGCGTGTGTATATTCATAGTGGTAACCATATTTTGCAATGAAACAGTTTGGTCAGCAGTAGTGACGTGATTTTGAAAAATCACGAAAAATAGGAGAAAGGGAACTAGAAAGTGAATAAGATATTGAATTAAAGCTTACTGTGTCTATTTTCATATGAAAGAAACAGAGGCGGAAAAAGAATTTTATATTCTGTGATATTTTAATTTTAGTGAGACTGGTTCTGAATGACTTCGTGGTTCCCTATTCTATCTTGGAAAAATCATTCAAAATTTTACAAAGAGAATTATGAGTTATTATTTATATCTATAGATTCCTTAGTGAGCCTATTTTCAATAGAAACAAGTGGGAGTAACATATGAAAACCGTACTATGAGATATTTGAATTTAGGGTAAGAGAGGTCAGAACAGTTGGTCAGTGAAACAAGGGAATCTTTAATGAATAAACTGTACTAAATGGTTAGGCCAAAAATTCTGGAAAAATTGTAATAAGAAGATATATGAGTCTAGTTTCAAAAAAATTTACAGATCTAAATTTTGAGTTTCCTAACTCGACTTATAGTCAATTTAGTCAATATGACACAGATAGACAGTTTCAATTTTTATGCCCCAAATTAGTAGTTAAGTCTGGGTTGCGAAATTACCAAATTACCCTTAGTGGGTAAAATTACCGATTTACGAAAATGCCCCTATGGGCTGATTTACGAAAATGCCCTTATGGGCCGAATTACGAAAATGCCCTTATGGGCCGAATTACGGAAATGCCCCTAAAGGGCCGATTTGCTAGAATGCCTTAAATGGGCCTAGTCATTGTAATAAATTACTTGATTAATGGTTGCTATTTATTTGTGAACATCATATTATGTATGCTGCATTTTCATATATTACATGGGATGGGAAAAAATGATGAAGAGAAGTGTAGCCTGGTGGCATTGCCACAATAAAATGTTTATTAAAATGTTCACGTATGATGTCGGTGGCATGGCCATAACAAATTATTATAAATGGCAATTTGCCTACGATTTGGTGTGACTGGCGGGGTGGGTTGACTTGATCCCCACAGGTGTGATTGGTTGGTACGGGGGTGTGTTGGATGGATGGGTTGGGTTACATACATTGCATACATTTACTACATTTAATATTGTTATCTAAATGGGCTTAGGCCCAAGATGATGCTAAATTGGTTCAGGCCCAGTAGACAACGGTAAGGGGATTATACACTGAGTTATTGTAACTCACTCCCCCTTTTTCTTAACCCTTGTAGGTAATGCTCATTGATGTGGACTTGGGCTGTGGATGACTCGGTGGAGGCCATACTTCAGCAATGGTGTTTTTGAACTTTAGATTTCTATTTCCGTTTACTTTATTACTTTTACTATTTTGAGTTTTTAAGTTGTAATAAGGCCTCTAGACTATTTACATTTTGCTTTATGTTTGACGTACTTTTATTTTGCTTGAATTGTTTTAAAAGGGAATTTTCTAAAAAATATAAATAATGGTTTCCAAAATTGATTAATAAATGGATTTTATAGCAAACTTTTACAAATGATTTAACTCAGATTCTCTTTCAAAATTATCTACGACATTTTCAAAAGTCACGGTTTTAAAGCTCATTACCTCGATTTTCGACTCATCAAACGATCTTTCAAAATAGCTGTATTTTATCAAATATTTACATACAAAACTTGTTTACTTAGGCACAACCAAGTAACGCCTATTTTAGTAAGAATCA
Organism: Gossypium bickii; assembly: GCA_025503065.1. Taxonomy (NCBI): domain Eukaryota; kingdom Viridiplantae; phylum Streptophyta; class Magnoliopsida; order Malvales; family Malvaceae; genus Gossypium; species Gossypium bickii. The sequence continues at coordinate 106,318,837 of CP106710.1, read as the reverse complement.
CACGATGTTTTACGCTTTCCTCATGTGACACGTCAGATCCGGTCATACCGCATTGGTCAGATTTGGGGTGTTACAATTCCTCTTCTGGCTATGGACTGTGGATCCTCCTATATCATATTGGGATCCTATATTCCACACCACTAGGGATAACCCTAATTGACCATCCCACTTGAGCCGATAGATGATTCTTCTTCTGACTGTGGATCGTGGATCCTCCCTGAACCATATTGGGTTCACAGATTCCACGCCATTGGGTTAACCCCCAATCAATCATCTTACTTAACACGATAGATGATTCCCATCAGACTGCCTAGGGATCGCATATCCTCCCTGGGGATTAGTGCATAATAACCTTATTTCAATATTTTTATAAAATCAAAGAAATTATAGCAATTCTTTGCAAAAAAGATTATAATTAAAAAATTAATTAAAACATTTTAAAATTTTAGAAAAAAATTAAATTATTTTTTTAGCAATTTAGTATCTTTAACCATCTAGCATTCACATGGACTGCCATGTGGAAGTCAATTACATGTGCAAAAAAAAAACTTATTAAATGTACTAAAAACGTAAGTCTTTTTTAAAGCATTAATATTCTAAAAACTTATAAAAAATAACAAAATTTAGTAAAATTAAAATTAAAAAATAAAAAATATTTTATATAATTTTTAGTAAGTTATTTACTATTATGATCAGGATACGCGTGGTCTGGCATGTCAGTATATCATTACCTTCTTCAATTACTGTATAAATTTGGAAAAAGTTATAGAAAGTGTTTTTAAAAATAAATTATTATAAAAATTAAGAAATTGTTAAATTTCTATTAAATTTAACAAAAAAAATATTTTATTCTTCTAGCAATTTATTTACTTCTGTGATTATTGGCATGCACATGAAATTCCACATGTATCCCACGTCAACAAGATATTCCCTTTATAAAAATTACTTAATAACTATGAAAAAACTTATTTAAAGTACTTTAAAAATAAATTTATAAAAATTAATAAAATAATAGTAAAATATTATAAATACTATAATGTTTATAAATTTATTAACTTCTGTGCATAGAACACATGAAGGAATACCCCGTGGAGGCCACGTCTGCAAAATTAACATACATTTAACTTATAACTTCTATTTTGGGTCGATTTGAAAAGAAATACAAGTTCAATGGGTAAAAGATGCGAAAAAAGAAATGAAGGGATAAAATTAATTTTCTCATTTACTTTGTAGGGTCAAATATGTCATTATGACATCAATAAATGTTGATTATACCATTTTAAAGCAAAGGTTGAACCTAATATAAATACATTTTTTTTAGGTAAAGCACTTTGGGAGCTATATCGCATTTGTTACAAACTTACGTTCTTATTGGAAATCATTCATAAAAAAATTCAATCATAGTGAACAAGCAATTACAGTTAACTGATGGGAAAAAATCATTGCATTTATTGAACAATCACATTCTTCCATATAATCTTATCGTTTAAATGTCTCACATTTTAATTTTATATATTGTTATACACTTGCATATATATAGACACACTATTATGAACCATTCACAATTTCATATTTCACATATTTGATATTCACATCCACTCCAAGAAATGGCGTCGCCAAATTCTCCCAATAAGAGGCCACGCAAAGAGATGGAAGAAGATGTTCTACACACAAAAGGACTAGCACCGTGTAACAAAGAAGCGAGAAAAAGACTATCTAGAAAACATAAGGAGTGGAGGATAAACCATTATGCAGTAAAAGAAATAACAGTTAAAACCGAACCATTTCACTTTTATGATAACTAAACATTAAACCCTAGTATTTGCTAATAGTTGCGTGTTTATATTTTAACACATTTCAAGGTTTCCATGTGAAACCGGTGATATTGTTCCCAGAAAATAGAATTACTTTGATGCGGTGGCAATGCATCATTCCCATACTCGTAAGGGTAAGTCAATATATTTTTCTAAATTGAAAAGTGTAGTCAAATTTGGTGATTTCATGATTCCACAAGGCATATTTGTTGATTGCATGATTGAGCCATATTTGATTCCTAATCATTTTTGCAAATCTTTGTAATCGGTTAATTTCAAATTTTAAAAATTCCTAAATTACATTATAATGGGTCTATTTTGCCCGGAGGCCCAAACCAGAAATAATAAGTCAAAACCAAAACAAATAATGTTAACAGTAAAAGTCCATTCACATCAAAAGTCCAAATAACTCAAATCACATCTAACCCATTTTACAATCCAAGCCTAAATTAAATCAAACCCAAACCAACCCTAGCCCAAAAGGGCCCAAACCTAAACCTATCTTCAGCAAACCAGGAACCCTAGCTACTAGCCGCTGCTGCTCCCCCTCATGCCTCCACGTCAACGCACCCACATGCCTTCGTAGCACGTCCAACCTCTGCCCGTACCTGCAAAAATGGACAAACACAGACAATAATGGAAAAAACAAGAAAACACATTGTAAAAAATCAGCTATAAAGTCGATTGAATCCATTTTGTGAAAAAAATAATAATAATAATAAAGGAGGCATTCGAAATACAAAAACAGAAGCAATCCAAATATTAAGGTTGTTGTTCTTTTCTATTATCTTTGCTTTAATATTTCTTTTTTTTACTTTTAAAAGAAAAAATACGAAATAAAAAAGGGAGGTGAGGCTTAACAGAGTCGTTCTGTCTTCTCCGTCGTCGAACACCAAAGAGTCTTCTCCCCTTTCGGCATTTTTTGGCCATTTTCTAAAAAAAACCAACCCTAGATCCGGGTTCTAGGGGTCGAAAGGAAGAAAATGGGAATTTTAGGCTTCTCAAGCCATGCATGGACCTGCTGCGCCATCACCAATCGATCGACAATCACGGCGGTTCTAAGCAACTGCAGAGACTGGCGATTTGGAGAGAGGGGGGAGTGTTTTGAAAGGTTTTTTGAAAAATTTTTTGAAAGTTTTTTTAAAAATGAGGGGTAGAATGAATTTTTGGTAAAAAAATTTGGGTTTATAAAGCTTACCAAAATGGCGTCGTTTTGATTTAAAACACCAGGTGCAAAACGGCGCTGTTTGCCCCAAGATCCGCGCGTTGACCCGACCCGCAAGCAGGATCCACGTGTTTTTCAACAGAAAGGCTAATTACATTTTTGCCCTTCCGCTTTTCAAGTGTTTTGCAATTGAGTTTTTTTTTATATTTTAATTTTTACCCGTGTTTTATTTTGATTACATGTTAGCCCACATCTGAACGACGTCATTTTGCAGAAGAAGGGAGAATTGCCCTTTTAGTCCCTCCATGTTATTCGCGTGTTCGGATAGGTCCTCCCCTTTCTTTTTTATTTCAAACTTCCTCAAATTTCTATTTTAAAGATCAACTTAGTCCCTTTTTTTGTTATTTCTGCTATTTTATCATTAAATTAATTAATTTAATGTAATCACTACTACTATTATTTTCCTTTTTTTTATTTTATTTACTTGTTATTATTATCATATAATTTAATTAATTAGTTTTGTATTATTATTACCATTATTATTATATTTCTTTTTTATTTATTTACCTTATATTTTAAATACATCTATTTTATTTTATCATCGTATATTTATTTATCCATATTCTTTTATGAGCTTACCAACTTTAGATTGTCTTTTATATATATATATATATATATATATATATATATATTATTGATAGTATTCTCATTACTAATATTATTTTTTTTACACAATTTATACTTATTTGTTTATTTAACATTAGGTTTTTTTCACTTTAAAATTTTAGTTTTTTTTATTCTTTTATTTTGTCTTGTTTATTTTATTTTATCTTCGTTCTTATTTATGTTATTCACATTATGCATCTACTATTATTCTGTTATGCATGTTAGTACCATGATTTTTTATATTTTTAGATACATAAAATTTTGTTTTTTAAAATAAGCAATACTCTGCTTTTTTAATTCGAAAGGTCCTTCCCTAACTTACGGGGTTTTGGTTTTCTCGATAAATCCAAGTAAACGAACATTTTTAAAATGTTTCAAAATAATCTCAGGAATCAAGAAAAGATCGTATTCTAACTTATGGAATATGATTTCTTTCTAAAACCGAGATAACCGACTCTCGAACCCGTTTTTCTAAATTTCATAAACCAAAATCGTTGTTTTAATAAATCAAATCTATTATTAAAATGACCGAATTACGAGGTAACCTGATCACACCTCATGAAAAAAAGATCAGTGGCGACTCTTGTTTTTCGTTTTCATTTTTTAAAATCAAAGTCGACCTCGTTTTACAAAAAAAAAAGGTTTCGACAGCTTGGCGACTCCACAGGGGACCAACACGAGAGTCAAGCCGTAAATTGATTATCTTCTGTCCTTTTGTCGAAAATTAGAAATTCGATTTAAAAATACGATTTTTTCATTTCGCTTTCGTGGTCTGCATCATTTGATATGTTTGCTTTTGATTCATGTCTCTTGGTATACTTTCGCACATCATATTGCATACTCACTCAATTTTACCCCTCTTAAGTGGGGACTAGAAGTTATTCCTTCGTAAGGTCTTCACCTCCGTTTAGGATTGTGGATCGCTTTCAGGATACATCCGTACCTATTCTTCGTGAGATTTTCATCTTTGTATAGCCATAGGGAAATATATTCCCTTGAACTGAACTCGATCCGCATGAGCCTATAATGGGTGAAGATCGAGGAATCTGCCGGTTCAGGTACCTTTACTCTAGAACCAAACCCCATATAGCGAGCCTTAAGAGCCCACCTTAGGTAGGGTCGCGCCAAACCCTAGTGGTCACCAAGTAGGTGATTTACTTATTATTCTTTACTTACTTTAAACGGTGTATTAAGTACTGACTTGCTTTATTTTTGCTTTGTTTTTAATTGCATGGCATTTTTTATCACAAAAAAGATGTTGATTCACATTCGGTTCCTAAAAAGATAACTTATCATGGAAAGGGGTTTCTTGATAAAGTGGAGGATAATGCGGCCTTCTGGATTTGGGCCGAGACAACGCAGCGAGAGAAAGGTGATAGTCTGACTGAGGGATACGTATCAGAGTTGTGGGATTTCACCCGCGTCAGCGTGACTCAAAATAATCTTCAAGAATTAAAGGAGATATAGGACCAGTGGAATGATAAGATCAAGCAGCTGTTTTACTGTAATTATGGAGATTTGCCTTATCTGCTTGATATGAAGGTGGACAAGCACTTATTTCGAGCCCTCGCCCAATTCTGGAATCCTGCCCACAGTTGTTTCACTTTTGGGAAAGTTGACTTGGTACCAACTGTGGAGGAGTATATGGTCTTACTTCGTTGCCCGAATATTCAAGCCGACAAAGCATATTCAAGAGTCGCTAATGTCCCCACCTTTTTGAAGAAATTGATGAGCATCACAGGGATGAGTGAGCAGTGGGTTGCAGCCCGGATCAAGCAAAAAGGAGATAGTAAGTGTATCCCTTGGAAAATTTTGAGGGATATGATTCTAACACATCCGGATATGAAGAAAAGGGTTGATATTTTTGCTTTGAGTATCTACGATTTGGTCGTCTTCCCCAAGGCATTAGGGCACGTACATGAGGCAATCTTGGATCTCTTTGATCGACTATACAAAAGGGTCACCCCAGTTCCTGCGATTTTGGCCGAAACTTTCAGATTCTTGAACGCGTGCCGGAGAGCGGGCGAGGGCAGATTTATAGGGTGTGCATAAATTTTGTTGGCATGGTTCCACAGCCATTTTTGGAAAGTGGAAAAGGCCTCTTATCGAATCTTCTCTGAAAGTTATTCTTCCCTGAAAGAGATAGTGGCTACGCTGAGACGGGATGATATTACGGAGGAAAAGTGGATGGTGATTCTCTAAAGTCTGCAAGAAGAAGACATCGAGTGGAGAGCCCCTTGGATGGTCCCCGACGAGATCTTGTATCGATAGAAAGATTTTGATTGGGTTCCCCTACTTGGGATATGGGGAGTTGTCGAGTATGCTACCCTACTCGTGTTAAGGTAATACAGGTCAAGACAGTTCACGCCAGCAACACAAGGGTTCGCTTAGTACGAGTTCGTATACAAGAGGGATAACTACAAAAAGACAGTTCGTGAAATATCACACGCTTAGAACCAAAATCATAAAATAGAAAGGTTTACTGCTAATCCAACGAATACCCCTGAGTATGACCAGTGGTGGGGTCAAAGAATCAACGACAATATCCCTACGTCAAATCAAGAAAACATCCGATCAATAAAAGAACACTTACAGGTGGTCCCGTCTGAACTAGAGATCATCAAACAGGATTTTGAGAAGAAAAGTTCAGAACTAGGAAAAAAGATAGAGCAATTGGAGGAGGAGAGAATACAGTTAGGGCTAGATGTCGTTGTCCAGAAACTAGAAGCCGAGAAACTGAGGAAGGGAAAGAATAAAACTGAAAAGGATTTGGACAGTTTGAAAATGGATTACAAGAAGCTGCATATGTTAATAAGAACCGTTGGTTTCGGTAAAACGTCTGAGCAATGGTAGCCAGAAATCCAAGAAAAAAAATACTAGAGCTGATCAATGGGAGAAGAAGTTCCATGATACTCGAGTATCGGAGGACGCTTTAAAAAAGAGCTTGTTGGAGAGCCAAAATGAAAATGAGAAGTTAAGAGCTCGGGTGGTAGATTTAGAAAAGTCACTACATCAGTATCGTAGTCGCAACTCTGTAATCGAATTAAGGGCCAACCTAAGCAAGATTGAGGAACTAAAAGGGAGGATAGAAGAACTTGAAACCGCGCTGTAAAACTGTGAACTTCGGATTGAACTGCTGGAAGCAAATGATGAGCGGTGGAAAAAGCAATTTCATCGATCTCAATACCAGGTCAGGGATAGGGATTACGTCATAGGTGAAGCTCTGGCTCAAGTGCGAGAGGTGACTAATCATTTACAAACCTTGGTGGTCCAGGCTGATGTACTGAGTTTGAAATATGAGTTAGAGTCAGATCGAGGTCGAGAGTTAGCTTGGCTTCTTAAGCAAGTCAAGACCTTAAGCATTAAGGCAAAGCCATATATGTAATCCATTTTATGTAAAGAAATTTGTTTGCTAGAAAGGTTATTCTAATGAAATTGAATCAAAACCAATGCCTTTTTCTTTTTTCATTCATCACATTTACGCATTAGCATTGCATTGCATCGTGTGCACTAAAACTCACAAACAGACTTTAAAATCGTGGCAGTTACCATGGAATATCATTACGGTACACGAAGAAAGACTAAAACCATGGACCAAAGGTTGGAACAAATGCAAAGAGAGATGTAGGATCAACTGCAAATACAGATGCAAGAACAGTTGGCCAAAATCCAACAAGATATGAGGGATCAGATGCTAGAATCCCAGAGAAGCATGATGAGCCAGTTAACGCAGCTGCTAGCTAGGGGCTAGAAAAAGGAAAGAGCCCTATTATCAATACCGAAGACGACAACGAGGACCCTGCATATCCTCCAAGCTTTACCCCAACGAACTCCCAAGCAAAACCACAAAGGGTGCCTGTCAACATCAGACCTCAATATCAGACTGGTACTTCGACATCGATAAACTTCCCAACGGGTTCAAGCTCCAACCCCATAGACAATCCAGCAAATCCTGTTGTCCCCAGCTTTGATGATTTAGCGAAAATGGGAAAGGTGAGAGTTGAGCTCCCAAAACTACTAGAAGATAGATGGAAATGGCTAGAAGAGAAATTCAAGGCATTGGAAAGTGCTGATTATCATTGTGGAATTGATGCTAAGGAATTGAGCCTGGTCCCAGATCTAATGCTCCCTCCAAAGTTCAAAATGCCAGAATTTGAAAAATATAACGAGACCAGCTGCCCTAAGGCTCATATTACAATGTTCTGTCGGAGGATGACCAGATATGCTAGTAATGATCAGTTATTGATTCACTATTTCCAAGACAACTCGACTGGAGGCCACGGCCAAATGGTATAATTAGCTAAATTGTGCCCAAATTAGTTCATGGAAAGACCTGGCACAGGCTGTCATGAAACAATATGGCCACATGATAGATATGGCGCCTAACAGAATCACACTACAGAATATGGAGAAAAAGTCAAACGAAAGTTTCAGGCAATATGCTCAAAGGTGGAAGGAAGTCACCACGCAAGCCCAACCGCCACTGCTAGAAAAAGAAACAACCATACTCTTCATTAATACCCAGAAGGCATCATTTATCAATCACATCCTAGGAAGCGCAACTAAAAGTTTCTCAGACATAGTAATGTCTAGTGAAATAATAGAAAATGCAATAAGGTGCGGAAAAATAGAGGCCGGGGAAAGCACAAAGAGGTCGGCCCCGAGGAAAAGAGAAAATGAGGTAAATAATGTGGGCATGTATAACAAGGGTTATTCGAAACCAGTTACTGTGAACCAACCGAGAACGGTAACCTCTAGCCATCAATGCCCACTAAGACAAGAGTCTAACACAAGGTAAAATACGAAGAAACTCCAGTTTACGCCTATTCCAATGACATATAGGGAGTTATACCAAAGTTTATTTGATACACATGTTGTATCCCCTTTCTACCTAAAACCAATGCAACCCCCATACCCCAAATGGTACGATAGAAACGCCCAATGCGAATACCATGCGGGAATCATGGGACACTAGATAGAAAACTACACCGCTTTCAAAAAGTTAGTCGAAAGGCTCATCAAAATGGGCATTTTAAAATTCAATGATCCATCTAGTGCAGAAAATCCGTTACCCAACCATGCTGATAAGGGGGTAAGTGCGATAGTCAAAAACGCGGAGAAGAAAATCAAGGTGAATATTGCAAAAGTGAAAACCTTATTGAGAGAAGTTTGGAAGAAAATGGTGGAAAGGGGGTTAATCACACAAGACTCAAGGGACAGATCCCGAGAAGCAAGGAACTATTATGAGTTCCGTGATGATGAAGATCATGAGATTCAGAAATGCAGTGAATTCAAGACCTTAGTACAAGGTCTAATGGACAACAAGGAGCTCGAATTCTTTGAATATACTGAAAGAGAAGAGGAGTGCGCCTCAGAGAGAAGGTCGACAGAGAAGGTCTATGAGGCCAACCACCCGGTGGTAATCATCTTACGACCAAGAATCAACGAAGCTGGAGCAAAAATTGCACTAAGAGTTGTAATCCAGAAACCCGTTGCTTTTCCTTATAAAGATAGCAAAAGGGTACCTTGGAACTACGATTGCAATGTGACAATCCCGGGAGAGGTAGGCCCAGTCAGCACGCCAGAGAAAGGTCAGGATGTGGGTTTCTATACACGTAGCGGAAGGCATTATGATGCCCCAAATACAAAAGTTGAACCTGTAAAAGGGAAATCCTTGGTGATCGAACAAAGGAAAGAGAAGCCAGAATTACCTGTTAATGAGCCGGTAAATAAGAAAGAAGCTAAGGAATTCTTGAAATTCCTAAAACACAGTGAGTATAGTGTTGTGGAACAACTACACAAGCAACCAGCTCGCATATCGATACTGGCTTTACTCTTAAGCTCGGAGACACACCGTAACGCGCTAATGAAGGTGTTAAACAAAACCTACGTCGCTGATGATATTTTAGTACACAAGCTAAACCGTCTTGTTAATAACATAAGCACCGATAATTTCATCTTTTTTAATGACGATGAAATACCGCCGAGGGGCATCGGATCCACCAAAGCTCTGCACATCACCACTCGCTGCAATGGGTATACATTACCAAGGTACTGATTGACAATGGATCGGCACTGAATGTATTGCCCCTGTCCACATTGAATTGCCTGTAGACAGCTCTCACATGAAGACATGCCAAAACATAATGAGAGCATTTGACTGCACCAAAAGGAAAGTAATTGAAAGGATTGAGACACATCACTTAATCGGTCCAAACATATACGAGGTAGACTTCTTAGTGATGGACATCAGGCCTTTTTACAATTGCCTATTGGGGAGGCCTTGGATTCATTCAACAGAGGCGATACCATCATCACTGCACCAAAAGCTAAAGTTGGTAACGGAGGGCCGACTGATAACGATAAACATGGACGAAGACATTATTGTGTCCGTTACCAGTAATGCGCCATACATAGTGGCTGATGGTGAAGCGATAGAATGTTCATTTCGGTCGCTAGAATTTGTGAACGCAACCTTCATCATTGAAGGAAGTAAGATCCCAATGCCCAAAATATCCAAAGCCACGAGGATGAGCTTAAAACTAATAGTGGGAAAAGGAGCATTGCCTGGAAGATGACTCGAGAAATACCTCTATAGACGGGTCGAAATATCAATCTTGACTGATAAACGGGATTGTTTTGGCTTTGGGTATAAGCCAGACGCGAAGCAAAGGAAGAAGGAATTGGAGAAGAAGCAAGAGAGAAGAAGAGCGCGATTAAGCGGGGTAGAAGTCAAGTGGGAACCAATGACCTTCCCCCATATATCCAGAACATTCGTGTCAGGAGGAATTATTCACCTTGAATGGAAGATGACAAGAAAAGAAATTGCTAAAGATATGAATGGAAATCTGAGCATCAATGCCATATCTGAAGAGGGAATGGTAGAAGAAAACTTATTGTGCGTCCACCCTTATAAGCCTGGAAGTGTTCTGAACAACTGGACTGTGGAAGAGATTCTTATAGTTTTTAGAGCTGATTTAGAGTAATGTTCAAAAAACGCTTGTTGCTTTAAGCCTAGAAGTAATAAGAATCCATTTGTGAAATAGGCTCATGTCCAACATCTTTATTTCAATAAAAATGTATTTTTTTATCACTCTAAGTAAATATTCTTTTATTCTTTCATTTCATTCATAATCACACCATACAAATAGCTATTCTTAGATTCATTTGTTCTTTTGATACTCCTTCGTGCCTACAATAGGTCTCTAGATATCAATGACATGAGCAACGCTGCTACTGACCCAGAATTTCTTTTTGAGCGAGACATGTGTCTAGAGGGATCTCAAGATTTTGAAGACGACAGAGATTGCAACTTATCTTCGAATTTGTTAAGAATGGTAGAACAAGAAGAGAAACATATTCTACCTTACAAAGAGAAGGTAGATATTGTGATCTTGGAAGAAGGAAAAGAAGTGAAAATTGGAACTTGTATAACCGAAGAAACAAAACGAGACCTCATTGAGTTACTTCAAGAATTTAATATGTCTTCGCATGGTCGTACCAAGATATGCCCGGGTTAAGCACTGATATTATGGTACACCGCCTCCCCATAAAAGAAGAGTGCAAGCCAATTCAGCAGAAGCTCCGAAGGATGAGACCTAATGTTGTGATAAAAGTAAAAGAAAAGGTCAAGAAACAATTTGATGTTGGGTTCTTACAAGTGGTCAAATACTCAGAATGGGTAGCCAATATCGTCCATGTTCCTAAGAAAGATGGAAAGGTACGGATGTGTGTAGATTACAGAGACTTAAACAAGGCCAGCCCAAAAGACAATTTCTCATTGCCTCACATTGACACCTTAGTGGATAATATGGCAGGCTACTCATTATTCTCCTTCATGGATGGCTTCTCTGGATACAATCAGATAAAGATGCATCCTGAAGAAATGGAAAAGACTACATTCGTGACCTTGTAGGGAACATTTTGCTATAAGGTGATGTCATTTGGATTAAAAATGCGGGAGCAACGTATAAAATAGCTATGATAATATTGTTTCATTACATTATGCACAAGGAAATTGAGGTTTACTCGATGATATGATTGCAAAATCCCGAACAGAAAAAGAGCACGTACAAGTTTTGAGAAATTGTTCTTGAGGTTGAGAAAATTTCAGCTAAAGCTCAATCCAACAAAATGTACTTTTGGGGCTAGGTTAGGAAAACTGCTAGGTTTCGTAGCCAATGAAAAGGGAATTGAGATTGACCCATACAAAGTCAAGGCTATACAAGAATTGCCTCCGCCACACACTCAAAAGGAAGTTCAAGGTTTCCTAAGAAGACTAGATTACATTCCCCGGTTCATTTCACAACTAACTGAAAAATGTGACCCCATATTCCGTCTTCTTAAGAAACACAATCCAGGTGTATGGGATGATGAATGCCAGAAAGCTTTCGACAAGGTAAAACAATACCTATCCAATACCCCAGTGCTGTCACCATCAAGTCCAGATAGGCCATCGTCATCAGATTTGTGATGATTTGACAATTCTATGGGATGTGTGCTTGGCCAACGCGATGAGACAGGAAAGAAAGAAATGGTGATATACTACCTCAGTAAGAAATTCACGGAATGTGAAATGAGATATTTGCCAATTGAGAAATTATGTTGCACCTTGATCTAGACAACTCAGAGATTGAGGCAGTACATGTTGTACCATACGACTTGGCTAATCTCGAAACTAAACCCTCTAAAATATATGATGGAGTCGACTACTTTGAATGGAAGGATGGCCAGATGGAAAATTCTACTTTCCGAATTTGACATAGTCTATGTGAACCAGAAGGTTGTAAAAGAGAGTGTAATAGCAGATTTTTTAGCCAGTAAAACTATAGAAGATTACGAGCCTTTAAACTTTGATTTCCCTAATGAAGATCTTATGTATGTGGCAACTATCAAAGAAGACACTCCAGAAGATCGTCCTTGGAAACTAAACTTTGACGGAGCATCAAACGTTGTTGGTAACGGAATCAGGGCAATCCTAATATCCCTAAATGGAGATCGTTATCCATTTACTTGCAAATTGGATTTTGATTGCACAAATAATATAGCATAGTATGAAGCATGTATCATGGGAATCCGTGCAGCCATAGAACGCAAAATCAAAGTGCTAGAGGTGTATGTGGATTCTGCACTAGTAATCTATCAACTTAAAGGTGAATTGGAAAAAAGGGACCCTAAATTGATCAATTATCGAAAGCTAGTTCTGGAATTAATTGAGGATTTCGATGATATCATCTTCTGTTACCTCCCACGAGATGAAAACCAGATGGCTGACGCCCTGGCTACATTAGCTTCTATGATCAGAGTAAATAAACAAGAGGATGTGAAGCATATCCAAATGAGTATTTACAAGGCTCCGGCTCATTGCTACAATATCGACGAAGAGGAAGAAAAAGATGATCATCCTTGGTACCACGATATACTGAAATATTTGAAGAATCGTGAATACCTTGATCAAGCAAATGATAATGATAAAAGAACATTGAGAAGCCTAGCCAGTGATTACGTCTTAGATAGGGAAATTCTATATAAAAGAAGAAAGGATCAGGTATTATTAAGATGTGTGGATGTTGTTGAAGCTAAGAAAATCCTAGAAGAAGTCCATGAAGGTGTCTGCAGAACACATGCTAATGGTTTTACAATGGCCAGGCAAATCATGAGATTCGGGTATTATTGGTCCACCGTGGAACGGGATTGCATCAATTATGCCAAGAAGTGTCATAAGTGCCAAGTTTATGGTGACAAGATTCATGTGCCTCCTTCACCTCTTCGTGTTATGACTTTTCCATGGCCTTTCTATATGCGGGCCATAGACGTCATTGGGCCAATCTCGCCAAAAGCCTCTAACGGGCACCGATTCATCTTTGTGGTCATCGATTACTTCACCAAGTGGGTAGAGGCTGCTTCATATGCCAATGTCACCAAGTCGACAGTCAGCAAGTTCTTAAAGAGGGAGTTCATATGCTGGTATGGAATGCCAGAAAGGATCATATCGGACAATGCATTGAACTTGAACAATAGCACGATAGCAGAGGTCTGTAGTCAGTTCAAAATTAAACACCACAACTCGTCACCATATCGCCCAAAAATGAATGGTACAGTTGAGGCGGCTAATAAGACTATCAAGAAGATTGTGGGAAAGATGATTGAGACTTATAAAGATTGGCATGAGAAGTTACCATTTGCTCTTTATGCTTATCGAACGTCAGTCAGGACCTCTACTGGGACAACTCATTCTCATTGGTCTATGAAATGGAGGCAATGTTACCCATCGAAGTGAAGATTCCTTCCCTTCGAGTCTTGTCAGAGCTGAAGTTGGATGAAGTAGAATAGATCCAGTCCCGATATGATCAGCTAAATTTGATCGAAAAGAAAAGGTTGAAAGCTATCCGTCACGGTCAAATGTACCAGAAACGAATGTTGCGAGCTTACAACAAAAAGGTTCCTCCTAGAGAATTCCATGAGGGGGACATGGTATTGAAGAAGATCATACCCCTACAAAAGGATTTCAGAGGAAAGTGGATGCCAAACTGGGAATGACCTTACGTGGTAAAAAAGGCCTTTTCTGGAGGAGCGTTGATATTAACTAAAATGGATGGCAAGACTTTGCCTAATCCAGTGAATTCAAACTCAGTCAAGAAGTATTTCTCTTAAAAAAATTTAAAAAAAAGGAAAATAATAGGAAAAAAAAAAGGAGAGGCCAAGGCGAAAACCCGCAAAGGGCATCTTGAGACCAAAGAGGTTTTAAATTGAAAACCCGTGAAAGGGCAATTCAAATTTTGATCGAATGTGGGGCATGCGGTAGTCTTACTATGCCTGAATTACCGAAGAGGAGGTATGCTACATCTTAGGGCATTGACAAAGTACTCTAGATCTCCTAAACACATGTTGAGCTTAAAATGGTCTTCATGAAGTTCGTACAGAGAAGCTCAAGATGCGATATCTGGGGCACCTATTTTTTCCCCTCACCTATTTTGTATTCCAGCAATGTTTGCTTTCTTTAATTAATCCATTCTTTTCAGATTTTGTTTCTGATAAATTTTAATTTTTTTCATCATTATGATCTTTTTCAAGCATTTTGCATTGAAATAACGATTAATGGACTAATAATACTTTCACAAAAGGAGTTCTGCGTATTACTCTGGAAGATTTTAAATAGTACAAAAGCCTAAAACAGGACTATTATTTAGAACCCATCAAGCCTAAGGGTTGGAAATATTTGAGAAAGAAGAGTTTAAATTATGACTATTCCTTTAGATTTTTCTGTCAAAAATATCAGCTAAACAATAAGACAAGATATTACGCCAATAATACAACTTTGTGTAACAGCACAAATTTGGGTCTAGTTGAAACAGTAGTTTCGAGACCACAAATTTGACAAAGAAAATTTTATTTTTATTATATTTTTATGGTCTACAATTTTACGGAAATATTTCGTAAGATTTTAGTTAAAAAAATTTGACGTTTGAGCACTCAATTTAGTCAAAATGACTAAATTGTAAAAAGTGCAAAACTTGAGTTCTATATATTAGAGGTGTCATGTTGCTATGAGTTTTAAATTGCAGGCCCTTAAAAGGTAATTAGACCATTGAATAACTTAATGGATAAAAATCGGCATGAATTGGACAAAATTGAAAGAAAAGCCTTAAGGGCATTTTAGTCATTTAGTGTTTTAAATGGATAAAAAGACAAAATACAAGGAAAAAAAAAAAAATCTGCTCATCTTCTTCAAGTTACTGCCGAAAAATTTCTAGACTCCATGGCTAAGGGTTTCAAGCTTTTCAAGCTTCATAGTAAGTGCTTTTGAGCCCGTTTTTAATGTTCATCGTATTTTTGAAATCCCGGTAACTTACTCTAGCTATTTCTACCATTAATTTGATCTAGAGTTTAATTTCAAAAATTGACCCATGTTGAATAATTGTCAATTTTGATGTTTAATGGTAGATTATGCATGTTTATGAGTAGAGGGACGACTTTTACTAAGTGATTTTGGTGAAAACAAGTAAAAGCGAAAGCTAATCGATAAAAGTTGTTATTGTTCATGAGTATGTGTTATAGTAAGAATTTGAAGTTGCAATAGAAGGGAAAAATGTTCAGCATGTCATAAAACATAAGAAAAAGGAATAAAGTTTAATTTTCGAGCCTAGGGGCAAAATCGTAATTATGCAAAAGTTTAGGGGCAAAATTGTAATTTTGCCAAAATTTGAGTTAGGGACTGTTTTGAGTAGTATATTAATTAAATAAGTGGAATGTGATGTTTTAGATCCGAAAAACGAGATTTGGATGTAGAAGCGGAGGAAAATCGAAAATCGAGAAAGTTGGTAAAATGGTCGTTTTGGCATTCGAGGTAAGTTTGTGTGTTAATAATAATGCAACATCGTGCTTGAATTGTAATTTTCTATTGATATGACACAAAAGGACAGTTTTGAATAAGTTTATGAGTAAACGATTAAATTGAAATGTGAGCAAAAGTAAGAAAACATGAATTCATTATAAAATACGTGTTTATTCTATTAAATAGTACAGGAAATTATTTGATTATTTTTAACATATAAATGTTATATGTTTATATGACATTCGAGAAAAAGAAAAGGAATGAGAGGACCGAATTGAAGGAAAAGGAAAAGAGAAGGTTAAGGAGTGAAGGAAGAAGAATTTATATCACCTCAACCTTTTGTTGTAAATACTACAAGAATTTTAAATTATTGTTATTTATCTTTTTTGAAATATTTATGTAAATTATTTAAATATATGAGATTCAGCCTTAATGCCCAAGTAGGCGAAATTTAGAACTATCGGGATATTAAGGAACATTAGCACGTTGGTGCTCTCTCGATATTAGCACGTTGGTGTGCTCTACGATATTAGCACGTCGGTGCTCTCGATATTAGCACGTTGATGCTCTCGATATTAGCACGTCGCTGCTCTCTCGATATTAGCGTCGGTGTTTCTCGATATTAGCACGTTGGTGCTCTCGATTATTAGCACGCCGGTGCTCTCGATATTAGCACGCCGCTGTTGCTCGATTATTAGCACATTGGTGCGTCTTCTGTTCACTTGTGCATCATAATGCACCTCTGTATTTGTTCTCGTATATCCGGTATGTTCTATAAAGTCTACTTTGGGCTAAGAATGTGAAATAAGAACAAAGTGAATCAACGATGTGTTAAGGTAAGTTTTATACCTTATAAAAGATAAGTTAAATTTATTTAAAGCAATGCATAGTTGAAGAGAAACTACATGTGATGGTGTGATGACTAAGTGTAATTGAAAACGATCATGTTATGAATAAGTGCAAGTATGCATGTGACCAATTGAGAAATGTGGCAAATGTGCGTATGAACAATATGTTCAATATGTAATCGGAAATTTGAAAGATTGGTATAAGCACGTGATGAACACAACTAAAATAAAAGAGAGCAAAAGTTTACAATAGAGCTGCTTTGGACAGCAACAGCTACGTGAATTTGAAAAATCACCAAAAATAGAAGAAATGGAATTAGAAAGTGAAGGAGATATGAATTGAAAGCTAATTGAGTCTATTTTCATATGAAAGAAATAGAGTAAGCAAAAGAAATGGAATTAATGAGATATTTAAATTTTAGTGAAACTGGTTCTGAATGAATTCGTGATCCCCTGTTCTGTCTTTGAAAGATTATTAAAAATTGTATAAAAATAATTATGGGATATGGTTTATATGAATGGAATCCTGAATGAGTCTATTTTCAAATGAAATAAATAATAAGGTCATATGAATTCTTTACAAAGAGTAATTTGATTCGTAGTGAAGAGAGGTCAGAACAGTCAAACAGCAAAATAGGGGAAACTTTAAGAATAATCTGGTATTGATTGGCCATACCAAAAATTCTGGAAAAATTATAGTAAAAATATATATGAGTCTAGTTTCAAGGAAAATTAACGGATCTTAAATTGGAGTTCCGTAGCTTCAGATATAAATGATTTAGTGACAATGACTCAAGTAGACAGCTTAAGATAAACATGAGAAAATGGTGGAACTATGTGTAATTATGATTGCATTATCTTGAGAACTTGTTGTGAGGATTTGTCATGTTGAGGCCTTGATAAAGCTACAAATAAGTTGGGAAAGTAAGAACTTAGCATTATTTATACAAGTTATAACGGCTTAGTAGTAAGCTAAATTCATTGCTAATGCTTATTATTTTTACATGTGAACTTACTAAGCTTTATAAGCTTACCCCCTTTTCTTTCCCATGTTATAGAGTCCTATTAAACAAGCTCGGGTTGGAGGTCATCGGAGATCGCTTCACACTATCAAGTTATCTATGGGTATCTTTATTTATAAATGATTTAAGTTATGGCATGTATAGGGACTTGACTAAGTCATTTTGTAAATGTGTTAAGTAATTTGACCAAATGTATTGTTAAAGTGCAGTAATGCCTCGTACTCGGTCTCGGCATAGGATACGGGTAAGGGGTGTTACATTTATTGGTATCAGAGCTATGGTTTAGTCGATTCTCGGACTACCATAGTGAGTGCGAGAGTCTAGCTATACATGCCATAATGAACTGTGATAGTGTGACGACTTCCAACTCTGATGTAAACTATTTTATTAGACAGATGCGTACTTCAACCGAACTAAATTTGATAGTGCAAACAATATGTTTATGATGAGTTGAGACTCGTAAAAAGTAAGAGTAATAGTTTATGATGTTTATGTGATGATGAATAAATTGTGGATAAAAAAATTCTTCCAAATATGAAAAAATGAGATTTAAATGAAAGTTTACACTATGATAAGTGTTCATGTTGATTTGCATTTGTATGATGCTATGAGTATAACTTGTGAAATTAAGTGAATGTTATGAGTATTTTCTGCATGCAGCTCCATGTTACGAGATTTTGTCATTTTGTTTCCTTAATAAATTATTATTCAAAGTATCAACCGTGAGATATCAGTTGGAAATGTTCTATTGATGAAAATGGTTTCTTATTATTATTAAAATGCTTAGAATGATTATAATTTTTGACTTGATGGTGAGAGTTCTTTGATACAGTTACCAGAGGTATAAAAATTGTGCCTTAGTATTGGTTGTTATGGAAATTTGTGTTTAAATTTTTCCGATGATCGAGATGTATTGTTTTCAGCTAAGGCATTATCTACTAAAGTAATTGAGAAGTTAGTCTTATTATGGTAGCATGTGAATATGTCATTATTGGTGGGTGTGGTGTGATGCGTCGACGTATTTATTATTATTTGTAGGCTGTGTGCGATACCACCGTATTTATCATTATTGGTGGGCTGTGTACGATACTACCGTATTTATTATTACTGTTGGGCCGTGTTCAAAACCACTGTGTATTCGATATTATTCTAAAGTGCTCATCGGGAAACTTTGACAAAGTGAAAATTTCGTGTGACTATGTGATGACAAATGCAGAGTATAAGTGCATGTAAATGTGAGCAATGTTTATGATATGCATTTGGAATGTGGTAAGACTTGAAATGAGTAAGTTTATATGTAAATGATACGCCTTTTTACTTATGTTTTTACATATTAATGTATCATATGAAAGATGAGTGAATATTATTGATATTTATTAAAATGATGGAAAGTGAGGAAATTTCCAGATGAATCTTTGAAAGAGACAAAGGATACGGATGAATACCGTGAATATGTGTTAAATGACCTACAATAACTTCAGTGCTGTGATGAAATTTTATGAAAATCATCCGGGTTTTGCAATGTTATAGTTAAGGAAAAAGTTAATATTGACTAATCGACTCGTTCGGGGTTCTTATCATATGAGAATGCTAGTTAATTTCAGTGATAGATGAAAGCAGTGTTAATATGTTTGGGTCGTGATCAGTTTACTCTATCTTTTCTGGTATTCTATTAAAATGAATTGATAGAAAAGAAACAGTAACATTCATATGATGTTGAAATTCAGTTTCCACTGATTGTTATTTTGTGAAATGTGTATATGAAAACTATGTTGCTTCTGTTATCGTTCAGTGCTTATAAGTATTATTTTCCTTCTGGAAATTTTTTGAGAATTAGTCGAAGTCGGTATTATTTCTCTTATGAGCTATATTCTCGGACTTCTAATACGGTATCAAATCTTGGATCTCCTTATCTCAGATTTCTTATTGACTTTATTTTATGAACTGTGCAAGAGATATTTCTTTACTGGAAGTAATCATACTTATGTGAGTATGAAATCTAGTTTGATAGTGAACATACAATGTTATTATTGTCAGATGTGTAAAGACTAAAAGTATTGTTTATCGATGTGACTGAGAAGTTAGCCTTGAAATGGCACTACAATTTTAATTGTCAGAGAGATGCAATTCCAATGTGGTTCAGTATTTTAAGAAGTAACAGTAAAATGAATTTTATCAGATGTGAACTATCTTTAGATTTCGGAAAGAAATCAACATTGATAAAAGAGTAAGCAAATGATGAAGGATCAAGCTGGAATCGCACTATGATTGTTATTTCTGAGTAATTTTATATATCCCAATGAGTTAAAACGAGATTTTTATATATCATTGAAACTGTATAGTTGATTTAAGGATCATCGATTCGTAACCGGAAAGAATTGTAATAGGATACATGTTTGAGTTATCATAGCAACCGGATGAAAATAGTTCCTTTAGAAGGGTACTGTGAAACAGCCAAGACCAATTCAATTATTTAGTCTAGATAGTTAATTGGTTTGAAGTGTATTTTGATACAAGAACGTGAAAATGGTAGCTTGTGCTTGCACTTAGTTAATACTGCATGAAAAGAATCTTATGATGTGAATTAGATAGTGATTATTATTCAGAAATAATGATGCTTATTCCATGATTTTGTGAAACTTAGAATTTTGTCAGTAAATGGTAAGTTAGAAGTGTTGAAAAGAACTAACTTCCGATTCGAACTACAGTCGAACCCGACTATTTATATGTTGTTTCGAGACGGAATTTGTGTACCAAGAAATCAATTATAGATTATCAAAAATTGCATACTGAATTGAAAGGTAAGAGTATTGAACTTAGATGAGTGTCAAGTGCTTCGAAAACATTTCATTAAAACAAAAAAATCATCTAGATAAGTAAAGATAGGTGAGTTGTGGTTCATCGAAGAGTATGAGATTATTGATAGAATAATGCCAATTACTTATTAGTGGGATTTTCAATGTAATTTAAGAAGATTTGTGATATGATTTTTATGTTCATGATAAGAGAGTATAGTTCGAATCTTAGTTTAAGAAGTAAGATGTTGAGGATGCCAAGACTATATGAGAAGCTAAAAGTGACTTGTGAAATTAAACCTAAATCCATTAATCGATGAGATTTTCGAGGACGAAAATCCCTAAGGGGGAGAGTTGTAATAAAGACAAATTTGGGTCTAGTTGAAACAGAGTTTGAGACCACAAATTTGACAAAGAAAATTTTATTTTTATTATATTTTTATGGTCTACAATTTTACGGAAATATTTCGTAAGATTTTAGTTAAAAAATTTGACGTTTGAGCACTCAATTTAGTCAAAATGACTAAATTGTAAAAAGTGCAAAACTTGAGTTCTATATATTAGAGGTGTCATGTTGCTATGAGTTTTAAATTGCAGGCCCTTAAAAGGTAATTAGACCATTGAATAACTTAATGGATAAAAATCGGCATGAATTGGACAAAATTGAAAGAAAAGCCTTAAGGGCATTTTAGTCATTTAGTGTTTTAAATGGATAAAAGACAAAATACAAGGGAAAAAAAAAAAAATCTGCTCATCTTCTTCAAGTTACTTGCGAGAAAATTTCTAGACTCCATGGCTAAGGGTTTCAAGCTTTTCAAGCTTCATAGTAAGTGCTTTTGAGCCCCGTTTTTAATGTTCATCGTATTTTTGAAATCCCTGTAACTTACTCTAGCTATTTCTACCATTAATTTGATCTAGAGTTTAATTTCAAAAATTGACCCATGTTGAATAATTGTCAATTTTGATGTTTAATGGTAGATTATGCATGTTTATGAGTAGAGGGACGACTTTTACTAAGTGATTTTTGGTGAAAACAAGTAAAACGAGCTAATCGATAAAAGTTGTTATTGTTCATGAGTATGTGTTATAGTAAGAATTTGAAGTTGCAATAGAAGGGAAAAATGTTCAGCATGTCATAAAACATAAGAAAAAGGAATAAAGTTTAATTTTCGAGCCTAGGGGCAAAATCGTAATTATGCAAAAGTTTAGGGGCAAAATTGTAATTTTGCCAAAATTTGAGTTAGGGACTGTTTTGAGTAGTATATTAATTAAATAAGTGGAATGTGATGTTTTAGATCCGAAAAACGAGATTTGGATGTAGAAGCGGAGGAAAATCGAAAATCGAGAAAGTTGGTAAAATGGTCGTTTTGGCATTCGAGGTAAGTTTGTGTGTTAATAATAATGCAACATCGTGCTTGAATTGTAATTTTCTATTGATATGACACAAAAGGACAGTTTTGAATAAGTTTATGAGTAAACGATTAAATTGAAATGTGAGCAAAAGTAAGAAAACATGAATTCATTATAAAATACGTGTTTATTCTATTAAATAGTACAGGAAATTATTTGATTATTTTTAACATATAAATGTTATATGTTTATATGACATTCGAGAAAAAGAAAAGGAATGAGAGGACCGAATTGAAGGAAAAGGAAAAGAGAAGGTTAAGGAGTGAAGGAAGAAGAATTTATATCACCTCAACCTTTTGTTGTAAATACTACAAGAATTTTAAATTATTGTTATTTATCTTTTTTGAAATATTTATGTAAATTATTTAAATATATGAGATTCAGCCTTAATGCCCAAGTAGGCGAAATTTAGAACTCTTTGGGATATTAAGGAACATTAGCACGTTGGTGCTCTCGATATTAGCACGTTGGTGCTCTCTCGATATTAGCACGCGTCGTTTGCTCTCGATATTAGCACGTTGATGCTCTCTCGATATTAGCACGTCGGTGCTCTCGATATTAGCACGTCGGTGCTCTCGATATTAGCACGTTGGTGCTCTCGATTATTAGCACGTCGGTGTTTCTCGATATTAGCACGTCGGTGCTCTCGATTATTAGCACATTGGTGCTCTCTCGTTTCACTTGTGCATCATAATGCACCTCAGTATTTGTTCTCAGTATATCCGGTATGTTCTATAAAGTCTACTTTGGGCTAAGAATGTGAAATAAGAACAAAGTGAATCACTGATGTGTTAAGGTAAGTTTTATACCTTATAAAAGATAAGTTAAATTTATTTAAAGCAATGCATAGTTGAAGAGAAACTACATGTGATGGTGTGATGACTAAGTGTAATTGAAAAACGATCATGTTATGAATAAGTGCAAGTATGCATGTGACCAATTGAGAAATGTGGCAAATGTACGTATGAACAATATGTTCAATATGTAATCGGAAATTTGAAAGATTGGTATAAGCACGTGATGAACACAACTAAAATAAAAGAGAGCAAAAGTTTACAATAGAGCTGCTTTGGACAGCAACAGCTACGTGAATTTGAAAAATCACCAAAAATAGAAGAAATGGAATTAGAAAGTGAAGGAGATATGAATTGAAAGCTAATTGAGTCTATTTTCATATGAAAGAAATAGAGTAAGCAAAAGAAATGGAATTAATGAGATATTTTAATTTTAGTGAAACTGGTTCTGAATGAATTCGTGATCCCCTGTTCTGTCTTTGAAAGATTATTAAAAATTGTATAAAAATAATTATGGGATATGGTTTATATGAATGGAATCCTGAATGAGTCTATTTTCAAATGAAATAAATAATAAGGTCATATGAATTCTTTACAAAGAGTAATTTGATTCGTAGTGAAGAGAGGTCAGAACAGTCAAACAGCAAAATAGGGGAAACTTTAAGAATAATCTGGTATTGATTGGCCATACCAAAAATTCTGGAAAAATTATAGTAAAAATATATATGAGTCTAGTTTCAAGGAAAATTAACGGATCTTAAATTGGAGTTCCGTAGCTTCAGATATAAATGATTTAGTGACAATGACTCAAGTAGACAGCTTAAGATAAACATGAGAAAATGGTGGAACTATGTGTAATTATGATTGCATTATCTTGAGAACTTGTTGTGAGGATTTGTCATGTTGAGGCCTTGATAAAGCTACAAATAAGTTGGGAAAGTAAGAACTTAGCATTATTTATACAAGTTATAACGGCTTAGTAGTAAGCTAAATTCATTGCTAATGCTTATTATTTTTACATGTGAACTTACTAAGCTTTATAAGCTTACCCCCTTTTCTTTCCCATGTTATAGAGTCCTATTAAACAAGCTCGGGTTGGAGGTCATCGGAGATCGCTTCACACTATCAAGTTATCTATGGGTATCTTTATTTATAAATGATTTAAGTTATGGCATGTATAGGGACTTGACTAAGTCATTTTGTAAATGTGTTAAGTAATTTGACCAAATGTATTGTTAAGTCTGGTAATGCCTCGTACTCGGTCTCGGCATAGGATACGGGTAAGGGGTGTTACACTTTGAGGAACAACAAGTAATGACAACCCAGACATTAAAAAAGGATCATTCTCATGAGATTCTGCATTCATACAAATATTATTTTTAACACATCTAGTTAAGAGCATATGATTCATTCTGATCATTGCATCCTAATTGTTTGGCATAAGCATAGGCTCATGAAATCGATTCTACAGGTCATGTCCCCCAGAGGACGGTGTAGCAAGATCGGTGAAGACAGCGAATCTTATTTCTCTGACGTTGCAGTAGAACAGATTAAAGCTATAAATTATGGCAGATCTTATCTTTCTGAAGTTGCAGTAGAGCAGATTGAAGCCACAATCCCTATCTCCCTGAAGTTGCAGTAGAGTAGGATAAAAATACACAAACCTTATCTCCCTAAAGTTGCAGTTGATAGGAGCCACAAGTCTTATCTCCCTAAAGTTGCAGTGGAGCAAACTGAAGACAGCGAATCTTATTTCCCTGACATTGCAGTGGAACAGATTAAAGCTACAAATTATGGCGGATCTTATCTTTCTGAAGTTGCAGTGGAGCAGATTGAAGCCACAATCCCTATCTCCCTGAAGTTGCAGTAGAGCAGGATAAAAATACACAAACCTTATCTCCCTGAAGTTGCAGTGGAATAGGTTCAAATTACCAATTCTTATCTCCTTGAAGTTGCAGCGGAGTAGATCGAAGCTACCAGTCTCTTCTCCCTGAAATTACATTGGAGCGAATCCAATTCCTATACCTTTGAAGATGCAGTGGGAGGGAATGAGGCTAGTTGAAAGAAAAAGCCCCAAAAGTCGAAACCCGACAAGACCAGGCAAAATTAGCCCTTTTAAAGTCTTTGCTCCATTTCTCTTACACGACAACGAGCAAAAAAGGGCAGCTGTAATAGGCCTATTTTGCTCGAGGCCCTAAACCAGAAACAATAAGCCAAAACCAAAACACATAATGTTAACAGTCCAAAGTCCATTCACATCAAAAGCCCAAATAAACCAAATCACATCTAACCCATTTTATAATCCAAGCTTAAATTAAACCAAACGCAAACCAACCCTAGCCCAAAAGGGCCCAAACCTAAACCTATCTTCAACAAACTAAGAACCCTAGCTGCTAGCCGCTGCTGCTCCCCCTCGTACCTCTACGTCAACGCACCCACGTGCCTCCGCCCTGTACCTGCAAAAAAGAAGGACAAACACACAGACAACAATAGAAAAAACAAGAAAACACATTGTAAAAAATCGGCTATTCATTTTGTAAAAAAAAAAAAGAGGAGGCATTCGAAATACAAAAACAAAAGCAATCCAAATATTAAGGTTGTTGTTCTTTTCTATTATTTTTGCTTTAATATTTTTTTTACTTTTAAAAGAAAAAACACGAAATAAAAAAGAGAGGTTAGGCTTACCAGAGTCGTTCCATCTTCTCCGTCGTCAGACACTGAGGAGTCTTTTCCGCTTTCGACATTTTTTGCCATTTTCTAAAAAATCTAACCCTAGATCCGGGTTCTAGAGGTCGAAAGAAAGAAAAGGGGAATTTTTGGGCTTCTCCGGCCACTGCGGATGGCAGCGCCGTTGCCGGCGACCGACGACCATCACGGCAGTCTAGCAACCGGAGACCTGGCTGAACTTGGAGAGAAGGGGAGAGTGTTTTGAAAGTTTTTTTTAAAAATGAGAGGTAGAATGAATTTTTGGTAAAAAAATTGGTTTATAAAGCTTATCAAAATGGCGTCATTTTGATTTAAAACACCAGGCACAAAACGGCGCCGTTTGCCCCAAGATCCGCGAATTGATTCGACCTGCAAGCAGGATCCGCGTGTTTTTCAACGGAAGGGCTAATTGCATTTTTTGCCCTTCTTCTTTTCAAGTGTTTTGCAATTAAGTTTTTTTTTATATTTTAATTTTTACCCCGTGTTTTATGTTGATTACATGTTAGCCCACACCTGAACAACGCCATTTTGGAGGAGAAGGGAGAATTGTCCTTTTAGTCCCTCCATGTTATTCGCGTGTTCGGATAGGTCCTCCCCTTTCTTTTTTATTTCAGACTTCCTCAAATTTCTATTTTAAAGATCAATTTAGTCCCTTTTTTGTTATTTCTATTATTTTATCATTAAATTAATTAATTTAATGTTATCACTACTACTATTATTTTCCTTTTTATTTTATTTACTTGTTATTATTATCATATAATTTAATTAATTAGTTTTGTATTATTATTACCATTATTATTAGATTTCTTTTTATATTTATTTACCTAATATTTTAAATATATTTATTTTATTTTATCATCGTATATTTATTTATCCATA
Organism: Gossypium bickii; assembly: GCA_025503065.1. Lineage (NCBI taxonomy): Eukaryota > Viridiplantae > Streptophyta > Magnoliopsida > Malvales > Malvaceae > Gossypium > Gossypium bickii. The sequence continues at coordinate 106,292,404 of CP106710.1, read as the reverse complement.
TTCTTTTACGTGCTTACCAACTTTAGATTGCCTTTTATATATATAGATATATATATTATTGATAGTATTCTCTTTATTAATATTATTATTTTTTTACACAATTTATACTTATTTGTTTATTTAACATTAGGTTTTTTTCACTTTAAAATTTAGTTTTTTTTATTATTCTTTTATTTTTGTCTTGTTTATTTTATTTTATCTTCATTCTTATTTCTATTATTCACACTATGCATCTACTATTATCCTGTTATGCATGTTAGTACCATGATTTTTTATATTTTTATCAAGCATATTATGTCATTATTATTACAAATTCGTGTCACATTAATTTTTGCCCGATACATAAAATTTTATTTTTTAAAATAAGCAATGCGCTGCATTTTTAATTCGAAAGGTCGTTCCCTAACTTACGGGGTTTCGATTTTCTTGATAAATCCAAGTAAATGAACATTTTTAAAACGTTTTTAAATAATCTCGGGAATCAAGAAAAGATCATGTTCTAACTTACGGAATATGATTTCTTTCTAAAACCGAGATAACCGAATATCTTTCAAAATAATTTTTTGGGTGTTTATTCTCATTTCGGGAATTTAAGACGTTGTGTACTAACTTACTGGACGTAATTTTTTTTTCCCGATTAACGTGAAAAACGCCTTTTTCTGTAAAAAAGTTTTCAACTAAGCAATGGTTTAACAAAGAATCATATTATTAATATCTCATCAAATTTTCGATTTTCGACATTAAGACACTAATTAAGCAACTAGGTATCAATTTTAAGCGTTACAAGGGTGTTAATCCTTCCTCGTGCGTAACCAACTCCCGAACCCATTTTTCTGAATTTCATGGACCAAAACCGTTGTTTTAATAAATCAAATCTATTATTAAAATGACTTAATTACGAGGTACCCTGATCACACCTCATCAAAAAAAGATCGGTGGCGACTCTCGTTTTTCGTTTTCATTTTTTAAAATCAAAATCGACCCTATTTTTTACAAAAAAAAAAATAATGGTTTCGACATACATGATATTTAAATATTTTTGATTGATTGTTGTTTCATATTTTACCCTCTCTTGCTTTTAAGACTTACTAACAAGAAGGATTTTACCCTGTGATGCTAGAATATCATTGGAATTATCCGATCAATGCTCTAGTTGCCTGGTTTTCCAATAACTTCTTTCACCCGAAAGTACACCTAGACATGATTGTTTGCACTCCTCTCCTCTTAGAACATGATTATGTTTATACAATTCCCTCTCAAATGAAAAGCTTAAAAAGGAAGGACTTTTAAGAATGGGTTTCAATGGAAGAGGTTGTATTTTTTCTTGGAACAATGAAGAAGAACTTATAACAATAAACACGCTACTAGAGAAGTCGTGCTTCGTAGACAAAATTGATGCCTTTTGGACTTCTCGCTGATTTGTTTAGTAACTAGGAATTACTTTTTAAAATTATTTTGTAACCATTAAGCAAAATTATGTCTTGTTGCGATGGTTGTCTAAGGTTCAATTTTTATTTAATCCATTTTTTTTCCATAACACAATCCATTATCCATAATGGTAAGCCTGAAATTTATTTCCAATTATAACAAATAAATGTTTTACGTTTGACTTATGATATCAACTAATTTTTTTTTATCATTCAATAATTACAAATATTTTTATCAAACACGTATGGTTATGGATACTACATATTAAACAAAAAAAAAATTCAATTTTACATTAAATAATGATACATTCGATTTTAAACTTATTAGCAGTTACACATTAAATATATATACAAAATATATTAAAAAAATGTAATTCTTAAAACTCTTTTCTTTAATCAAACACAATTGTTTGCTTAGGCTATCATTGTTATAGTTTCAATTTTCAATTTTTTTTTATTTTCCTTAAATTTTTTAGGGTTTATTTCTGACTTTACAGTTAATGTAGTTAAGTTTTGTTCTATAATGTCCACTTTCCACTACACTATCATCAACTTTCTGATTGAAAAATTTTCTCCTTTTTTAATTTCATTGCGTCCATTTTCCTTACAAAGTTATACTTCTTTTAAGCATTATATTTAATTTTAAACTATATTAGAAAATTTATTGTTTATGCATTATTGTATAAATGCCTAATATAAGTAACTAGATAAATTTAAGGTTGACATTCATTAATATCATATCAAATCATTCTAACAATTTTTTTTTAAATTCTAACATTCTTTTAATCATCATATTTTCAACGTTTAAACTTCCTTATCTAAATAACTTAAAAAAATAAAACTCCATTACAATAAAACCCTAAACCTATCTTTATTCCCTCCTAACAACAAGCTTTATCAACTCTACTTTAATGCAACAATAGGGACATTTGACATCGAATTCAACCTCCCCTTTCACTTCAAATGCGTACCTTGAGCCGTGGCCATTAAAGAAGTCCTCCCCACTACATGACCATAACAATAAACATGCAATTGTGTTACCACCATCCAAACATCTCCTGTAACAAATTCCTACATCTAATCATTATCCTTTTATCTGGATCTTTTTTTTTTTTTTTTAAAAAGTGCAACATATTTACTACACCTCCCACCGTTGTTGGGTGAGACAGGTCACCCTCATCCTCCACCATTAAACATACCGCCAATGTATAGACAGCTAAAGGAAGAGTTTCATTGGCCGTCGTTGCGCGCCTTAAAATCCCTTCACACTAACCACATTGCTTTGATTTAGAAAGAGTGAAGTTCCTAGCATAACTAGGGCTTGAATGTTGTCAACGTCAGCAAAGTGCATAATGCATTCTTGTGCCCAGGGCCTTCTTTCCATTACCCATACATGATCAACTATGTTGTTCAGGTTTACTACCCTCAACACTTTCTCTTGGTTTACGATTTGCCTCATCTCTCTACAACTATTTCAAATGAAAGAATAAACACTAATCAATCAACCAACTACAAACTAACATCACAAGTAAACAACTAAAAATAATGTTGACTTCAAAGACAAACCGATAAAAATCATTCATTTATCCCTAACATCACAATTGAAAGGGCGAATACATTTTACAGTTATTTTAAGAAATTCCTATGAACAAACCAACTATATATATAATATCATTTCACTTCAAAAAAAATTTTATTTCTTTATTACAACTCTACTCTTTATAATAAAATCGAGTTAATCTCTACAAGGATTCAGAAACCCACCTTAGTAGTAGACTTCTAAATGTATCTACACCTTGTCCAAGGAATCAAAAAACAATATCAGACAGGATACCATTCGACAAAGAAAGCAGTCTTGATGGTTGCTATTCGTTGGTTCTAATTCTTTTCATTTCTTTCTCTTTTTCCCAAAACTGACTTGATTACAATACTTGGTGACTGATTAAATAACCTTGAAAAGATAATATTATTGCTCTCCATACCTCGACAACTCTTCTCTCTTGAACAAAATATTTTTCTATTCGACTCCTATCTTATGTTTAAAACTAAAGTAGGAAGACTAACTGACATTTCAGTTTCAATATAATCGAAAAGAATAGTTTCTACTCATGCCGTTTTGGAAAGACAACTTGTGTTAAACATGTTCCTCGTTTTGATTCCTTATATTATATTTCTTTTTTGGGTTTAGGGTTTTCCTGATTGATTTCTTTTCAATGTAACTAAGCTTCAAATTCCATTACCCAACACCATTAATTGGCCATTTCAAGCCTACAATTCAAAAACCAATTCATTACAATCTGCCTTTCAATATTAGTTATGTCATATGTACACTAAATCTCACAGTGTCACAATCTTAGTGTTAGGATTACTATCTTTCTTTCCCAGATAACATTAATAGTTGCAATGTCAACAATCAAACCATCCATTTGTATTTGTTTACAATAACATCACAAAAAATAAAATAAAAAACTAAACAACAACCCAAAATAAAATAAATAAATAAAACGAAACAACTTCCATTGTTTGCCCAAAATAAAAAACGAAACAACCCCACACAATATAGATAATCAAAGCCCAACCAATATCTAATTAAACAAAGCTCAATTTTGAATAACTACAACTCCTCATTGGCTGGAACTTAAATGAAACAATGCATTTAAAAAACAAACTTTTGAACATTTCTCACTTCTTTCTTTCATCCACCGTAATTGCTGCTTTACCTTTTTCTCCTTCATCTACAACCATATTGCTTCTTCTTCATTTCACTGTCAGTTGCCATTTGTTCACAGCCTTTCCTGACCCTTTACTTACACCTGTAAGGACCAACATCTTTTGCATAGGATGCAACATTCATCCTCTTAAGATTGTCATTACATCAAAAATGATTTTTTAGATCTAATTACATTTTCCATTTTTTTTACGTTACCATTTTTTTATCATTTCAATTAATAGATTGCTTCAACCCATAAATTCTAATAATGACAAGGTCCACTCGCAACATCCTTCCCAACACCTTATGGAATTTTTATAAAACTTGATGCTGAATCTTTTGCTAACAGTTGCAAATTTTTGGGAACAAAAGTTTGGAAGAGGAGACACACCTCTCTTTTCGTTAATTGGATTAACTAGTTCCAAGTGACCAACACATTTTTTTCACTTAATGATGTATCCTAATCTAACAGCTAAAATAAACTGTTTTCTGTCTTGCAATTACATCCATTGATTTAAATTAGATATCATTGGAATAAGATCTCATTTTAACCAATACCTTGAATTTGGCAATATTTTTCATATTGGGGCTAAACTTCTTTTTTTTTTAGTCTAAGTTAGGTGTTGAACTTGACAATTGTTCTCACATTGGGACTTGAACTAGATAATGGTTCCTACATTAAGGCTTGAACATTTTTGTATCCAAGTTAATCTTTAAACTTGGCAATTGTTCTCACATTGGACCCTGAACTAAGTCACATTGGGGTTGAACTTTTTTTGTCTAAGCTATTCCTTGAATTTGGTAATTGTTCTTATATTGAAGGCTAAATTTGACAATTATTCCGATATTGTAGTCTAAACTCTAGAGCTTTCAAGGATTAACTTGGATAAAAAAAAAATTAAACCCTAATGTGAAAATAATTATAAAGTTCAAGGCCTGACTTAGAAAAAAAAGGCTCATATCCCGATATGGGAATAATTGCTAAGCTCAAGGCTTAACTTAAAAAAAAAAAAAATTTATACCTAGGAATAATTATCAATTTCAACCCTTAACTTTAAAAAAAAATTACCCGTTCAGACCTAAAATAGTAAAACGATTGATAATTTTTATGAATTGAAAATAGTAGACAAAGGAATCTGATTGGAGAAGCAGTTGGATTTTTACCGAAGTTATATATTTATTGACTTTACCAAAATTGAGCAACAGGTGAACAGTGTCTGGTTTATACAGCGTGTAAGAACCGGAAACAGGTCAAAAGACCGAAAAAAAAAAAAAAGAGAAGGAAAACCCCCAAAACCCCTTTCCCAAACTTTCACAATCAAAACTCACACTGCTAAAACCCTCACTCTCTTTAAGAGGAAGCGAGGGTCAAGTCAAATTCGAAAATCATCAAAACTATTTCAAAGTAAAATCGCACTGTCACTATAATTTGATCCCTAACCTTGGCCTTGAAAATGATTCGTATGTGAATGTGAATGTGAAGGATGCAGGTTGTAAGAGGACGGATATTCTGTTCCAAGTACTCTGCTGCTCCTGGTTAGTCTCTCTTTTTCTTTTTTCTTTTTTTGTTTTAATTGGAAATCCACTCCCTAAACAAGTCTTCTTTTGTGGTTCCATTATTACAGCAACATGGGTTGGTGTACGGCGTGGAAGATCATTTGCTGCTACTCTCCCTTCTCCTTCTGACTCTCCCAAGCGAAAAAGAGTCTCAAAGGATGAACGTCGAGATTTGATCGAATCTTTTGTTAACAGGTCCGCTCTTCCTTCTTTCATTTTTTACTTTTTTTTTATAAAAAATTCCCTATTTTATCCTCCTTTGTGTTTTTAGATTTATGTCATTATTGTTGTTATTATGTCACCTACAATGCTGTGGTTCTACTGAGGATCCTTTATGTTTGTAGTGCCCAAATTTCAACATTTTCTTATGGGTGCTATTCCTTCAAGAATCATGTTGAGAAGTACAATTCTTATTCCTTTTTGTGTTGCTGAACAGAAGTTCTGCTATTGTTTTACCATGTATGTAATGTTCAACTCTTGTACACAGTCCTTTTTGAAACAAACAAACTCACACCGGTTAACATTTCCCTTCATTAAAGACCAGCTTCAACCACCAACAATTTTAGGCATCTCTTCATTAAAGTCTTTTCCTTATTTACCTTTCTCTTTTTGAATAAAAAAAAGTGTTAGAAAACATAATCATGCAGATCAAGAGTCTGGCATGATATCTGTGCATTGGCAAATGGAAATTGTCTCATGACCATCAATTGCCAGGCTGGTCTTGCACGGTCAGGAAAGCTACAGTAATCGGAATATGCAAAATTTTCAGTGTGCATCAAAACATGCTTAGGGTTTCATAGTTCACAGCTTTTGGATAAAAGTTATAATTTGAGAAAATCATCTTGTTGATCTGCAATATTGATATCTACAGCCTCCTTTTCTCTCCTTATGTCTTCTTTCCATTGAAGACAATATTAACAGTATTTAGATAAAAATGTCATCTGAGTAAATCATCTTCTTAACTGCAACTTTGCCGTATAGATACTCTCTCTCTCTCTTCACATCGTATTGCCATTGAAGACCATTCAGTTCAAATTGAAGAAGGTTAAACATGTTATTCATTCAGATACAGCAAGTATCTGATATTGATGGTGCATCTTTATTCTAACCCTAATTCAAATTGTGTCTTTGGACTGTGCCATGAGATGGAGCCATTTCTCTTGGTATAATAGTTTCCTTTTAGCTATTGGAAACTAAAATTTTCATGTCAAGTTTGCTAGTTTGAAATTCTAACTCATTAGTTCCTTTAATAAGGACACAATTAAGACCTTCCATTATCCTTTTGCAGGTATAAATCAGTGAATGCTGGGAAATTCCCATCTGTAACTGCAGTTCAAAAAGAAGTGGGTGGCTCTTATTATGTTGTTAGGAAGGTTCTTCAAGAGTTGGAATATAAATCTAAAATATGCTCCTCAAACACCAGTTATGAAAATTTATCAGCAAAAGCTGCCAATAAAGGGGATAAATCATTTTCTGTAGTTGAAGTGGTCTCAACTGTAGTCCAAGATGACACTTGTGCAAAAGCTATGGATGATGTAAAGATGCATGACACAAATGACAAGCAACTGGAGGCTGACAGAGTAAGTGCTGATTTCTGTGTGCTTTATCTTCAATGATAAATGCAGGAATGTATTTCAAGTAGACAGAATATGCTCTTAGTTGGAAGGGTACTTTGGTAGTTGGCATTTTTCTCAAGAAACTCTACAAATTTTATTGAAGTTGCAGTTGTGACTAGTATGGAATTATGGATTCTTTCTTCACAATTTTCCTAGTTGAATTCAGAAGCTTGTCTTTTAATACTTCCTCATTCTTTTGTTTTCCTTAGTCACTAAATGCCAACAATTTATGTACTTATTCCCTTGAAATAATGCATAAAACTATGTTTCCAAGCATATAAAATGGATCTCTAATAACCTGATATTTTAAAATGTAATTCATCAGTCATGCTTTTGCTGTGCCCTCAAGCTCTTCTACTGTTTACAGGACAACTTTGTAACCTGCTGTCCAACTCTTCAAAAAAAATTTATTTATTTTAAGAATCCCTTTTAGTTTTATTTTCTATAAAGTAAATTTTACTGGTGCAATTGTGAAACCATATTAAATACCTCGTAATCTAATTTGTTATTTCATTTTCAGGGTAGTTGTCATGATTTTGTTTTGGAAGAAAATAGTGTGCTGACAGTTGATGCTAAGGGCCTTGAGAAACAAGAGGATGATAAAGTAGGGGGTCTTGAGATAGATGATTCTGACAATTTTCTAATATTTCCAGACAAACAAAAAATTGTCGAAGCTACTGAGCAAGATCTTGAATCAGACAAGCTGTTTAAAACTGAATCTCAAAGTGTTCAATCTGAGTTTGGTGTAGTCAAAGATGATCTACCAAAAGAAGAAACTCAGATTGGAAATGAAGAGGGTGATAAAAAGGAACAGGCTATATCAAAGGAGTCACTAGATTCTGGGAGTCCAGAGCCCAAGGCTGAGCACCACCCAAAAATCCTAGAAGAGGAAAAATATAAGCACCACCCAGAATTCCTAGAAGAGGAAAAATATGCAAGGTAAGTGTTCTTTTTTCTCAACAGCTCAATTAGTGAATGAGTTGAGTTGCTATAGGTCATAGCTTCATGGATGACTATGGTGGTGTTGACATTTTTTGGCTGATTAGAATGAGGTTTGAATATGTCCATAGTCTGTTTACCTTCAAATAACAATGATGATGATTATGACAGTTCTGTCTATGAATGTTGTATGATGGGATCAAGGTTCCTTTGCCTAAGAGACAGAATATAACTTCCTCTTCGAGTTATTTGTTGGGTTTTTAATGCCTGCATGGCAGGTGGATGCATGCTGGATGTTACTTTTACCAAGTATCTTCATTTTTTTGGTAGAAAATGTCTTTACATGTCATGGCTCCACCATGAATGTTTCATTACATTTTATTCTTTTGCATGTAAATGACATTTTGTCACTGTAATAGCTTAAATTCTCTATTGATTTGAGCTTTTTTCTTTTCCGCTTAATTATTGGAAACATTTGTATATGTTTGATAGTCTTATGCTCTGCATTTGTTTCAATCTGCATTTGAAACTTGAAATAAACGACACCTCATATGGGCGTGTATTTTTCCTTGAACAGACAAGAAATTTGGCACATGCAGAGGGAACTTAATTGCATTGATATTTTTATGCATCTTCTAGTAAATTGATCTACATATGTCTGTCCTACTTAAACGCATTTGCAGATTTATATAATACCCTACAACTTGCTGTTTAGCCCATAAATAGAACTAATTCTGGCCCTTGTTTTTATTAGACCTATTACCTATAGCATTTCATTTTAACATTTCAGTCATTTAAAATGAATTGTGTGAATTTTTTTACGAATTATCTGCCATTTCATTATTATGAGTTATGTTAATATGAAATGAATACTTCTATCATCTAGGAACCCCTCTAGTGAGCAGACTGAAAATGCAGAAGGTTCGAAGAAGTCAACTCTGTGGGGGAACCTTAAGTCATTTGCTGGTGGTATTATTAATATATGGAGAAAGCTGTGAATCTTTGTTGGCATCAGTGGGAGAAATCTGTAAATTTTATGATGGTGTCATTCAAACATTTTGTGAACTGAATGGTTTTTTTGGGAAAATAATGGAAATATACATGATCAACCATGGATTTTATTTATTTATTTATTTATTTATTTTGGCTGTATTGTTGTCTCAATTATATGCACCATGCGTTCCAGCCAGTAATCCTACTGTTGGGAAAAATTAAAATTGTAGGCAAAATGGTTATTAAATGGATGAATTGGAATTGTAATGTGAATGAAGAGAAAATAGAGGGACAATTAGTATTAGAGATGGTATATGATCATGTTGAGGTTTTCTTAACTAATAATTTTGCAGGGTGACCTAAAATCTGATTAATAATTAATAGGTTTAATTACTTTTTTCCTACATGTTTTAAGGGTTTTCTTTTTATTCGTTGAATTGCAAGTATGCGTGACTCGGGATACGGCACGAAAGGATCCAAGTAAAAGATATGGATGGGTGAGGAGATTTGTCTTTTTATGTTTTTAAATATAGTTAATTTCTTAAATAATATATTAAACTTATGTTTATTATTTAAATTGTTGAAAAGTAATTAGAATATGTATTAACGTATTTCATGATTAAAATATTCTAATAATAAACATTTTCAAATATATTTATCATATTTATGGTACAATATAATTTTACTTAATATTATTCAAAATAATAATTAATTAACATATATAAATAATTTTAATCATTCAAATATGATGCCAATGAAAATTTCCTACTTATTATTAAACTATTTGTACAAATTGTAAAAAAGAAATTACTAAATTCTTCATTATTCAATTTTTCTTTTATTTTCTTAATAATCAAAAAATTAATCTAGATAGTATATAAACAATACAGTTATACTTAAAGTAGTACGAATATTTATCCTATTTAAATTTTTTTTGATCTTCTCTTGCAAAACAATTTACATGAATAAAAAATATTTTTGTCTCCCTTAAAATATTCTAAGGTTCCATTATTCTATTCACCCTGCCTACCACCGAGATCTACTACTTTGCGTCACATGTTCGATTTGGAAATTTGTAAAAAATACTAAAAATTCTGTTATTGTTATAAAATAATCAAATAAAAAACACTTTGAGTAAATAATAGATTAAATCAACAGAGAATTATCTAATATCTCATTTCACTCATACAAGGGTTCTATTTATAATTCATTGTCATTTAATGCAACACATATAAGTGCTTCATTAATATATGTTGCATAATTACTTTCATATTGATTGAGGGGAGTTTTATCTCAAAAATGAAGGAGTTAGAATATGAACATCCATATTTATTTGTAACACTACCCCTTGGATGTCCACTAGAGAAAACTATACTTCATTAAAATCTTTTTTAGGAAAAATCCTGTGGGGTAAAAACGTAATGAAAGAAAAAGAGTACACAATCTCCTATTACAAGTTGTCTCGTTAAAATCCTTTACCAAGAAAACACAATGGGACAAAACCTCAGTTAAAGGAAAAGATTGCTGCATGTTTTCTACTCCCCTGGTAGCAATATCACATTACATCTTTCAGTTGACGCATTCTAATTTTGTGTAGTAGTCTTTCAATCGTTGAAGTTGGCAATGCGTTGTAAAAAGATCTGTTAAATTATTACTAAAATGAATTTGTTGAACTTCTATGTCACCTTTCTTCTCAAGATCATGAGTGAAGAATAATTTTGGTGAAATATGTTTTGTTCTGTCACCTTTGATGTAACCACCCATCAATTGAGCTATACATGTTACATTATTTTCGTATAAGATAGTTGACATCTTTTCCTGTAAAGGAAAATTACATATCTTCTGGATATGTTGGGTTAATAACCTTAGCCAAACACACTCTCGACTTGCCTCATGCATTACAATTATTTCAGTATGATTTGAAGAGGCAGCAGCTAATGTTTGCTTTGTTGAACGCCATGATATGGTTGTACCTCCACATGTAAATAAATATCCCGTTTGAGATTGAATTTTATGTGGATCCAATAAATATCCAGCATCAACATAGCCGACTAATAGGAATTTTAAATCATTTGAATAAAATAAACCTATATCAATGGTCCTTCTGAGATATCTAAATACATGTTTAATTCCATTCCAATGTCTATGTGTTGGAGAAGAACTAAATCATGCTATAAGTTTACAGCGAAAACTATATCAGATCTTGTGTTGTTTGCAAGATACATCAATGCCCATATGGTACTTTAGGACCAAGAAACTCTTCATCATTCTCGCAAAGACGAAATTGATCTTTATTCACATCTAACGATCGTACAACCATCGGGGTACTCAATGGATGTGCTTTATCCATGTAAAATTTCTTTAAGATCTTTTCTGTATAAGTTGACTGATGGACATGAATTCCGTCTTTTAAATGCTCGACCTGCAGGCCAAGAAAAAACTTTGTTTTTCTTAGGTCTTTCATCTCAAATTCTTTCTTTAAAAAATTTACTACATTTTGAAGCTCTTTAGAAGTTCCAATCATATTTAGATCATCAACATAAATAGCAATTATCACAAAGTCTGATCTAATCCTTTTTATAAAAACACATAGACAAATTAGATAGTTTTTATAACCTTCTTTTAACAAATATTCACTAAGACGATTGTACCATATATGTCCAAATTGTTTTAATCTATATAAACTTTTCTTTAACCTGATTGAGAAATTTTCTCAAGAAACTCTATATCCTTCAGGGTTTTTAAATCATTCTAGAATTTTAAATCCTTCAGGGATTTTCATATAAATTTCACTATCAAGTGTACTATACAAATAGACTGTAACAACATCTATTAGATGCATGTCAAGTTTTTCACATATTGCCAGACTAATAAGGTATCTAAACGTGATTGTATCCACCACAGGAGAATATGTCTCTTCGTAATCAATGCCTGGTCTTTGCGAAAATTCTTGTGCTACAAGTCATGCTTTATATGTTACGACTTCATTTTTCTCATTTTTTTCACACAAATATCCATTTATATCCTACCGGCTTTAAATATTCAGGTGTTTAGACTAAAGGTCCAAAAACCTCACATTTAGAAAGTGAATTTAATTCTTCTAGAATTGCATCTTTCCATTTTGGTCAATCTTTTCTATTTCTACATTCCTCAATAGATTTAGGCTCAAGATCCTAATTTTCTTTTGTTATTTCAATAGCAACATTATAAGCAAAATTATTGTGTACAACTATATTTTTTCGATTCTATATTTTTCCTGAAGTAACATAACTTATTGAGATCTCTTCATTATCACCATTTTTAGGTACCTAAACCTCTTCTGAGGTTTTTTGATTAGTTATATATTTGGTCTCTTCTTGGGCACTTGTCTCCAAAATATAACCATCTTTAATATTTGTTCTTTTCCTTTTACGAGGAACTTTATCTTTGGAGTCGACTAGTTGTAACACCCCCTAACCCTTATCCGTCGCCAGAACGGGGTTACAGAGCATTACCGAACTTTTCAGATCAAATACGAACATTACATATCATATTATTATAAATATAAAAAATTAATTATGTTGTACCTTTTAATGAGCCCTCGAGGCCCAAAATATGTGTTAGAAACAAATCGGGACTAAATCGGGTACTCAGAAAATTTTTCTGAAAACATCAAAAATTTTCATAAAAATAAGGGACACACACCCGTGTAGCCAAGCCGTGTGGCTCACACGGTTAAGAGACATGCCCGTGTCTTAGGCCGTATAGGCATTTCGAAATAGGGGCACACGGCCGTGTCTCAGTCCGTGTTCAAACTTAGATGCATACTGACTTGGATCACACGGCCAGCCACACGCCCGTGTGCTAGGCTGTGTGAGCATACTGACTTACAAAATTAAGGTGCAGGGGTTACACGACCAAGCCACACGCCCGTAGACTAGGCCGTGTGTCACACATGGTTGAGACACACGCCAGTGTCTCTGCTTGTGTGAAAATACCTGAGCATTCTGTTTTGAAAATTTTAAGTTGCAGGGGACACACGGCCAAACCACATGGCCATGTGTTAGCCGTATGTCTCACACAGTCCAGTCACACGCCCGTGTGTCTGGCCGTGTGGACTCAAAATGAACCTTAAACATCAAGTTTACCCTTCCTTACAATCTTGGGCACCAAGCAACTCAAAAACCAATTGTTCAACCAATTCAAAACACGATTAAACACATTCAAAACATGTAAAAATAGACATCCTAGGAGCCTAACCAATGTACCCTCATAGGTACCAAAATTTTATTATCAAAACATATCAATAAGACCTCATTCAAATCAAATTTGTAAACATGCCAACTTTAACCTAATTTGCTTATATTATATCTATTTGGACATCAATTTAAACATGTTATATTATGACCTCAATCATAAGCACATATTTATATGTAACCAACACAAAATTAACTTATAATCATATTTACAATCAATCCATAAAATATTTAACATTTAGATGCCCTAGGTACATGCCGACACAAAAAGAATAATACATTTGTAACAGCCTGATTTTCAATGGTGTCGGACACAGTGATTCGGGAATATCACTAAATCTGACAAGTGAGTTCAAAATTTTAATAAATTAATATATTAGTCAAGTGTGATTTTAGAAATATTTTTGAATTAGTGAATTTTGTGATTTAAAAGAATTTATTAGGTAAATTGGGTCGAAAATGAGGTATCGAGACCTCGAATTTATAAATCGAGCCATAAATATTTTTATAAATATTTATGGAGTGTCATTGAGTTAGTATTAAGTTTCGTCAAAAATTTTTAACATTTCAGTAGTCAATTAATTAAAAAGGACTAAATTAAAAAAGGTACAAAACTTGCTAAAGTGATTAAATAGCCTAATGGTAAACAAAGGAGGACTAAAAGGGAAAATAGACCATCTTAAATGGCTGAGGCGGCATAATGTGAAAAAAAAAATCAAAGATATTTATGTGATTAGGGACAAAATTGGAATTAAAATAAAGTTTATATGGCCAAATGTTATTTTAATAGTTTCTAGACATTTTGTTCATCAATTTTCTGTCAAAAACATCCATTGAGGAGGATTTGAGCTGGTCTTTCATATTTTAGCTTCAAGTAAGTTCAATTCTTGCTTTTTCCTTGAAATTTTTATGTTTTTAGACTTTTACAATTAGGTCCAACTATTGAATTCATTTGTTTTTGATTCCATGAGTGATTTTTAAAGTTACCATGAATGAGTGCTAGAATTTTATGATGAATTATCATGGATCTGAAGCTTTAATTTCACTATATGATTATTTTATCAAGTAATTTCAATAGAAATTGATTTTAGGACCTAATTGTGAAAAAGTTAAGAATTAGGGTTTGGTATTACAATTTTGAATATTAATGGATGTATGGTAGCCTAAAATAATTAGGTAAATTGTCAATTTAGAAAAATTAGATCAATTAATGGGTTAATTGCATAGGGACTAAATTGTAAAAATTGTAAATTTTGGGGTAAAAGATAATTTCAAAAATTGAAGGGTATAAAATTGTAAAGTGAATTAGGAATGGAATAGATTCTAATGAATGAGAATTTTTATATTATGGATCAAGAAACCAAAGATAAACGGGGAAAAGAGAAATTAACAGACTGGTCCCCGAATTTCTACAAATTCTACAAATAGGCCCAGGTAAGTTCGCATGATCGAAATTTGATATTTATATTGAATTTATGTATGATATTATGTATTTATTTATATTATATGTTAAAAAATGGAAAATTTATAAATATGAATGGTTAACAAAATAAATACATACGAAATTCATGAGAATAACGGTACAGGGAATATTGATCGTAATTGAATTGAATGTATGTAGAATAGTGATATTTGAATATTAGATATATTGAAATGGATAGATTTAATAAGTGATGAATTTATTTAAATTATATTGATTGAGATGGTATATATAAATTGATTATATTGACTGACTGGATTGAAATAAATATTGATTGTTATTGAAAAGTGAATTGAATAGTATTAAATTATGAATATATTTGATTAATTGAAATGTTTATTGATTGGAAATTGAAAAGTGATTTGGAAACCCTATTAACTAGTCGGGCTAAGTCAAATATAGTTGGCATGCCATAGGATTGGAAGTGTTCAGGGTTACTTCGACTTAGAGTCGATGAGACACTGGGTGTCATTATATTACTTCGGATAGATTCGATGAGGTACTGGGTACCAACTTACTTTGGCATGGCCGATGAGACACTGGGTGTCAACTTATTGCTTCGAACTATCCAATGAGGCACTGAGTGCCTTACTGGTGTGTTTTGGTTGGATCCGTGTATCCGTCCAAGTCCGAGTCAGGTTAATAGGGGTAAACAAATGATTTGGCCAATTGTTGATATTGAGTGATATTGAATATGGATTGGAATGGACAACGAAATGAAATATGCAATTGAAATGCATGAAATTGCATGAATCATAGATTCACAAAATGGATATTTATATTGATATTGAATTCTGTATCCTAATGAGAAAAGCTATTGAATAGCAATTATGAGATTGAAATAGTATGATATGAGAATTAAAAGTGCTATGAATGGTACATTTATGAAATTATATCTAAAATACTCGGTATTGATATATAATTGATATATATTGAAAAGTGTCTTGGAAAATGATATTTACTTGATATATATATTGAAATGTGACATGAGAATGATATTTATTTAATATATATTGAAAAGTGACATATAAATATGTGTTTAACTTTAATATGTTGATATAAGAAGATTATGTATATGATGATGAGTATTAAACCCAAATGTGATATGTTGAGAAAATAAGTTTATCAATATTCAATTTATATGTAAAATGTGTAAGTATGCTAACTATTGTTGTTGCTTGATGATTAGGCAAGTGCCAAGCTATTTATTGAATAGTAGTATATTTATTTATTTGAAGCACTAAAAAGGTAAGTATCTAAGTGAAAGTAAGTTAGTATTCATGAAAGAATGATAAGGCTTAAATTATGAAATTTCTTATGAAATGACTTATTATGTGTCTAATATGAAAAAGGCTTGGTTAAATGCACTAACTTGTAACTATGGCTGAATGACATGCATATGAAATAATTGTAGAAGAGTTAAAGTTATATAAAATTTTACTAAGCTTGAGGGTATATGTCTATGAGTGATACTATGAATTAGTTCACCTTGTGAATTAGTGAGAACAGTTTATAAGTATTACAGTAACAATAATGGGTTATTTTTTATATGTAAAGTTTTATAATTGAAATAAATTAGTATGATTAAAGATTATACGAGCTTACTAGGCATTCATTGCTTACATGTTTGTTTTATTTATCTATCTTGCAGATTATTGGAAGCTCAAACGGGTTAGAAGCTTATCGGAGCCATATCACACTATCCATTGGTTCTACCGGTAATTATGAATGACTTGATTCTGGTTATAATGGCATGTATAGGTTATTTTGATTAAATGTTAGTCTATAGGTGTTATGTAGATATTAGTCATTTATTTGGTTTGCTTTTTGGTATTGTGGTATTTGCATGATTTGCCTTATAATGTTGATGTGATTGAATGATGAGAGGTAAAATAGTAGTCGAATATGCATAAGAGGTGCCTAAATGTATAATGATTATGTATGTCTAAATAAAAGTTAATACAAAGAATCATGAAAGAGTAAAATTAGCATTAAAATAGTTTATGGACAGCAGCAATGGTTCAACTTTGAAAAATCACAAAAAATTGTGGAAATCTAATTAGAGGTTTAATAAAAGATTAAATTAAATTTTATTGAGTCTAGTTTTTCATAGAAGAAACAGTGTAAGCAACGGAATTGTAAATTATGAGATATAATAAATTTTGTGAAACAAGGTCAGAATGATTTCGAGTTCCCCTGTTCTGACTTTGAAAAATCATAAAAAATTTTAAAAAAATAATTAGAGGTTTGAATTATATTTTTAAATTCTTAATGAGTCTATTTTCAATAGAAACAAATGAAAACATCATCCAAATCTCTTACTAAGAATAATTAATTTTTAGTGAAGAAAGGTCGAAGCTGTCAAACAGCAGAACAGGGATAAATTTGAAGATTTTATTGTACTTATTGGCTAAATTATAAATTCTGAAATTTTTATGGTAGAAAGATATTTGAGTCTAATTTCAAAAACATTAAGCGGGTCTTAATTTAGAATTCTTTAGCTCTAGATATAAATAATTTAGTGACTACGACTCAAGTGGACAACTTTGATATGAACATAAGTAAATAGTGGAATTATCTGTAATTTTTCTGTAAACTCCGGTAACATCCCGTAACCTTGTTCCGACGACGGATGTGGGTTAGGGGTGTTACAAAATCACCACATTTTGAGATCGGGATCGTTGTGGATGATGAATCGACAATCAACCCTTAAGCACCTAACCTGCTCACGGAAAACAAACCGTACACTGAGTATAAACTCAGTGATATTTCTATAATCCAAATATTTTAAAACAAAATTTAATATAACATATGCATTTAATCATACAAAAACAATAGCTATTCAATTAAGCAATTAATAAACAAATTATTTATAGCATATTCAATTCTCATCATTTGCTATCTAAAATAGTTTTTCGCAATACGATACAAAAATCTATGTATCTCACTTGCATTTCACATTCAATGCTTTTCGGTTCCAATCATATTATCATTTCATTTAATTACCCCTATTAACACGACTCAGTCTTGGACGGATACACGGATCCAACTAAAAGACACCGGTTTGGTACCCAGTACCTCATCGGATAATTCAAAGTAATAAGTTGACACCTAGTGTCTCATCGGCTAAATCGAAGTAAGTTGGCACCCAGCGCCTCATCGAATTAATCCGAAGTAAATAATTGACACCCAGTGTCTCATCGACTCGAGGTCGAAGAATCCCTGAACTATTCCAATCCTATGGCATGCCATCTATATCCGACTCAGCCCGATACAGTTAATAGGGTTTAATTTCACAATTCAAAAACAATCAATATTCAATATCCACATTTCAGTTTAATCACAAATTCGTATAAATTCAATTCAATATCAAGATGCTAACACTCACCTTAATTACTTACCATAAATATTTAAATCAAATACAACAATTAATAATTAAATTCGAATTATAGAAATACAAACCAGAACTTTCGAGCTATTCCTCGTCGACTTTATCCTTTCCTTTCTTAGTCAAAGTTTCCAGTACAAAGTTAGCTAAGGAAATTAAATAATTAAATTTATCAATACTACATAATTAATTTTCACATTGAATATTTCAATTTTTATTCAACATTTGCCTAAATTTCAATTTAGTCCCTAAACCGAGACTAACTTCATTTCTTCACAATTAATTATATATTTTCATTCAATTCCCACTTTAAAATAGATATAACTTTCTAATTTCACTTAAATCCCTAAATTTCAAAATTTTCACAATTTAGTCCCTAATATTCAAAATTTACAATTTTCATACAATTCAATCATTTTTCATTTATAGCTTCAAAATCTATCAATTAATCCCTAATACTCTAATTATTCAACATAGACAACATTTTAAAACTCAATAATTTCTAAAATTTTGACATAGATTGGGTAGTATTTAGTTTTAGGATTCTAAAAACATAAAAATTATAAGAAAAGTGACTAAATTAACTAACCAATTGAGCCTTGAACACTTGAAAAACCTAGCTTTTTCTCCTTTCTTTTTCTTTCCTTTTTCCCTCTGTTTCGTTTCAACTTTCTAGTTTCTTTGATTCTTTTTCTTTTATTTATTTTATTTATTCTTTTAGTTATTATAATAATATAATATAATATAATATATCATTATATTATTAAATATTAAGTATTCATATATTATTATATACATAGGTATATTATTTGCACACATGTATTTACTTATTACCATATAATTGTTGTAACAGTTCAAGTTCAGTGAAATCGGAACAGTGATTTCGGGACCACAAATTTGAGCCGGAAGGAAAATTTATTTTTATATTTTTTGCATGATTTGCATTTAGATAAAAATGTCATATGAAAATTCTGATAAGAAAATTTTATCGATTAAGTGTTTAATTACTGGAAGGACCAAATTGCATAAAATGAAAAAGTTGAATTCTAGTAGCTAGAAGGATTAAATAGCTATGGAGTTCAAAACTTGAGGTCCTTATATGGTAATTAGACCATTAATCAAAAGTTAGTAGATATGTTTTATGAATCATCCATGGAAAAATTAGAAAAGGTTAAGAACTAAATTGGAAATAGAAATAATTAAAAGATGATAAATAATTAAAATAGAACTAAAATCATTTTATATCATCTTCTGCCCAAAATATTCCATGGAACCCTAGGAAAGAGAAAACAAGCTTTCTTGGTTTAAATTGGTAAGTATTCAAGTCTCGTTTTTAGTAATTTTTATATTTTTGAAACTGGGATAGTCTAATCTATCTATTAGGGGGATTAATTTGAAAATTTATCAAATTATAGAAATTATGTCATGGATGAATATGGTGAAAATTTAAAATTTATGGTAGAAAATGAAAGGTTGTTGATAGATAAACAACTTTTACAAAGTGAATTTTGATGAAAACATGATTTAGGGACTAAATAGTAAAGTTATGAAAATTGAAGAAAAAATTTTGAATTTTATAGAATACATGTTCTATAAATTTTATATTGAAATTTTGGTTAGGCTTGGAAGAAGGAGTAAATTGCATGAATTTCATTTTCCGAGCCTAGGGACGAAATTGGAATTTATGGAAAGTTTAGGGGCAAAATGGTAATTTTGCCTAGGATGTAAACTAAGTTCAAATGAATATGAAATCTGAGAAATTGATGATTAAATTCATTTATATAGATCCGGATAACTCAAATTTGAAGCTAGATCGAGGAAAAGAGAAAGTTTCGGATTAGTACATTTTCTTGTACGAATTATTATCGAGGTAAGTTCGTGTAACTTAATTGAGCATGTAAATATGTTAAATTGAATATTGTATTTGTGTAGAATGTGATTTAAATTTATGTGAATTAATTGGATGTTACAATATAAGAAATGAATACATGCTTGAAACTGTTTGAAAAGGATTAAGATCCATTTGAATGTTAAATTTCGATGGATAAATGTGATTTCCCTTATTGAATAAGGCCCTACATTTGTTGCTGACAGGATTTAGCTCGGACGAGTAATCCTATCGACCTCATTTCAGAAAGGATTTAGCCTGGACGGGTAATCCTGATATAAGCCCTCTTGAGCATATGCTACAGATAGGATTTAGCCCGGACGGGTAATCCTGATTAAGCTCTTGTGAGCATATATTGGAAACAGGATTTAGCTTGAACAAGTAATCATGTTATATGATATGTAGCTCAAGAGTGTGCTTTCTGATTAACTGTCCTAATGGGTACTCCTGAATATGAATTGAGGGGTTATTGAATTGTACACCTTGAGTGTACTATTTGAATATCCATCAGAATTTCAATGATTCAACGGACAAAATACTTGACAGGATTTGAGAATTGTGAGATGAAATGAATAATGTCTTGAAAGAATATAGCATGATGAGCTCATTAATGCTTATTGATGTATATGCGAAATTTATATAACTAACTTGCTTGATTGAGTGTATGTTTGTTTTGGTAAATTTGCCAAATTGATGAAAAGTTTGTTATTGAATGCTTGATGTTATAAATGTGGTTGGTAAGTTTTAGTTCCTGTTATACGAACTTACTAAGTATATAATGCTTACTAGTTTTAATTTCTCTATATATAGTGCTCGAAAGCTCGCGAAGGTTGGTGATAGGTTGGAGCATCATCACACTATCCACTAGTTTGTTTTCGTATAATTAGTAAACTTATTTTGGTATAATGGCATGTATAGGTTAACTTGGCCATTGTTGGCTTGAATATGTTGTTCATGATCTAGCCATTGGAATGGCTAGTAACGGTTAATTTTGGTGTATTTCTAAGGCATTATATCATAATAAACACATATGTGTTAAGAATGGTTGATTAAATGATGTTTAATGTATAGAATAAATCAAGGTAAGATTATAAACATATATGTATGCAATGATATAACATATTAAATGTTAAAATTTGCTTGAATTCAATACGTGGATTGGTTGGTATTTGAATGTAAGTTTTGATGTAGGTTAATGGCAATGTAACACCCCAAACCCGGCCTAGACGTTATGGCCATATCTGACAATGTCACACGATAGTGTTTTTTAAACCTCGTTGTTACAATGAAAACATTCCATGTTATTATCTTTAGTAAACCTTTGTTAGAACTTAGGAAGTCATCTTTATTCATTTAAAACATTTGTTTTGAAACATCCCTGTTGCGGAAGCTTTAATAAAACAGTCTAGGTGATCATGCGTTTAGAAATTACTTTAACTTTTTGAAAATCGAATTTCCTACGACCAGCAGGTATAAATCCATAAAGTAAAATAAATAAATAAAAACCCAAATTTAAAACCAAAGTCCCAGAGGGTTCTTAAATTACAACCCAAATAATCAATAATAACCAAATCATAAATCATAAATTGAAAACCATGAAGTCCAAAAATTACTATGGTCACCGCTGAGTCCTCTGTCGCACCGATCTATCTAAGTCTGGGGATTACCTGTGCACATTAAACAAGAAGTGTGAGTTTACATAAACTCAGTGTGTAATCCCGCAGAAACAACAAACAATCAGTATTCACAGTGCACATTTGAACAGTCTTGGGCCTAAGCCCTTTTCGAAGATCGATGATGATTTGGGCTTTAGCCCATCTCGATCTTGATGTCAAAATGCAAGATAGGGCCTTAGCCCATCACAGTATCAATAGCAATAACAGTTATGCAGTAGCAAAATCCTACCCAACTAGCTTCTACAAACCATCTCCGTCCAACCCTACACTCCATGTGGGGATATAATCAACCCACCCATCCCTACACTCCAAGTACTACCGAATGCGACACAATCTGAGAGTTTGCGGTGAAGTGTTTGCAAGATAAATTAGGCTAAAAGCCTTTCAGTACACTTCCTCTGAATAACAACCCCCAACCCACTGCAATGCAACACACCATGGATGACATGCTATTATGCAATTTCAGTACATATATTCAATTTAGATATTAACATGCCCAGTACAGATATCATTCAGTCAATTTCACACATTTAGGGGTTCAAGTAGTGCTTACCAACCCTACAGTAGGTTCACAATCGACTTGGGCGACTCCTGCAACCTTAAAAACATTTCGGTAAAAATGGGCCACATGCCCATGTGATCTGCCCGAATGGGCCTACACGCCTGTGTGGCCCACTCGGCCCAAATTGGCCTTGGCCGTGTGATCCATTTTTAAAGTAACCCATGCTAGCTCAATACTCATATATGTTTTCACTATTTACTTATATGTTCATTCAAAGTTGTCTACTTGAGTCATTATCACTAAATTATTTATATCTTGAGGTACAGAATTTCAAATTAAGATCCGTTTCATTTTTTTGAAACTAGACCCAAATATCTTTCTATCATAAAATTTTCAGAATTTATAGTTTATCAAATAAATACATTAAAATTTTTAAAGTTATCCATATTCTATTGTTGGACAACTTCATCCTTTCCTTACTAAAAATTACTTATCTCTTAGTACAGAATTTAGATGATGTTTTCGTTTATTTCTGTTGAAAATAGACTCATTAAGGATTTAAACAAATAAATTTAAGCCCCTGATTATATTTTTATAATTTTTGGTGATTTTCCAAAGTTAGAAAAGTGGAACCCAAAATCATTTTGACCTTGTCTCACAAAATTCATTATATCTCATAATTTAAAATTTCACTGCTTACACTGTTTCTTCAATGAAAAGCTAGACTCAATAAAATATAATTTCATATTTTATTAAACCTCTAACTCAATTTCCACTATTTTTGATGATTTTTTTCAAATTTAGACTACTGCTGCTGTTTAAAATTATTTTAGTGCAATATGTTGATTTCCAAGTTTATAACACCGTTATTTCCTTTCTCTACAATATTTTCCATCATTTTGTCTTATTTCTCTTATCTCTCGACAGCAAGCAATTTTAGCTTTTCACCGAATCCCGTTTTTTGCGCTTCAGGTACACACCTGGTATCGTTTTTGATGCGTAAACACTCCTGAGCCTCCAGAACCTAAAAATCGACCAATATATATCCAGATTAATCAATTAATTCGTTTTTAATCAACCAATTTCGAAAGGAACTCGACTAAAAACTATCAAAACCCTTACCTCGCTTGAGTAACCACGACTTCGCACAATCACAGTATTGATTCAAAACCACCAGCCCCTTGATTAACTCTTAAACACCAAAAAGGAATCCCCCTTTTAGAGATTAACCAAGAACGATTAACAATAGACAAAATCGTTACTTACCGAACATACACAACCAACGATGAACAACCGAATCAATTGGAAGAAATAAAAAACCAGAAGGGAAAAAATAATGGAAATTTCGGCAGCAACTAGGGACCTCCAATACTCCAACACTACACTTAACCACCAGACCAGCAGGCCAATTCTAATATAAACTTACCAACAATTAAACTTAAGCCGTTTGCATAAGGTTAAGGCTTTATTTGTAAAAATACCAAAATTTTCCCAAGTAAGGCTTGAACTTGGGACCTCTCACACACACCTAGAACACATAACCACTGAAGCAGATAGACATTGTGTGTAACACATACACGTAATAAAAAATTAAAATTTTGGGGTTTTACAAGAAACGTTTTGGGTGAGAAATGAAGCTATAAATGGCTTTATTTTGTCCATATGGGAGTGTGTCTTGATTGTGTGTGACACACGGCCTGGTACATGGGCGCGTGATTAGGCCGTGTGTCCCCTGCATCTTAAATTTGAGAAACAAAATGCTCAGAATTGAGCACACGGGTAGAGAAAGGGCGTGTGTCTCAACCGTGTGTGCTACACGGCCTAGCACACGGGCGTGTGGCTGGTTGTGTGGTGGAAGTCAGAGAGTTACACGGGGTCGGACACGGCTAATGACACGGGCGTGTCATATGACCACACGGGCATGTGTGCCCTGCATCTTGGAAAAATTTTAAAATTTTGCAAAAAATTCTCTGAGTTCTCGATTTAGTCCCGAATCGATCCTAATACTCATATTGGGCCTCGAAGGTCCATTTAAAGGACAATAAGAATAATCACACGGGCAGAGACACGAGCGTGTGTCTCAACCGTATGTGCTACACGGCCTAGCACATGGGCGTGTGGATGGCTGTGTGGTGTAAGTCAGAGAGTTACACGGGGTCGGACACGGCTTGTGACACGGGCGTGTCATATGACCACACGGGCATGAGTGCCTTGCATCTTGGAAAAATTTTTAAATTTTGCAAAAAATTCTCTGAGTTCCCGATTTAGTCCCAACTCAATCCTAATACTCATATTGGGCCTCGAGGGTCCATTTAAAGGATAATATGAATAATCTCGGAATATGAGTAGTAATAAACATTAATTATATGTAATTGTTCTAAAAATCTAGTAATATTCTATAACCCTGTTCCGGCGACGGATACGAGTTAGGGCTTAATTGCTTATTTAGTCCCTTTACTTTTTCTTTAATCAATAATTAAACTTTTACAATTTATGCAATTTAGTCCTTTCACCCAATTACTCTTAATTCAAGCTAATATACGTAACCAAAACCTAATTAACTACTTAGCTGACTTCGTAAATATTAATATTTAGGAGTTCGTTTTACGAAAACGGAGACCTGAATATACACTTTCCGATTACCCGTGACTATCGGGTCGTTACATTAGTCTTCCATGCTTTAGGCATGGATTACTTTCTTTTGCACTAATAGTTTGCCCTATTGGGACATCAATTCGTATTGGAGTATTTTCAGCTGGTATGTGAGATTTTGTAATTCTCTTTAGGCCAGTAAATGAATATGGCAGTTGATTGGCGATGTTTTGCAAATGAATAATCTTTTGAACCTCTTGTTCACATTGACTTGTATAAGGATCTAATTGAGATAATGATGATCCATTCCGTGCAATTTCTTTTGCCAGTTGTATTTTCTCTCCATCCTAATGTTTGGAATGTTGTTTCATCAAAATGACAATCAATAAATCATGCAAAAAATAAATCTCCAGTTAATGGCTCAACATACTTAATTATAGAAGGAGATTCATAACCAACATATATTCCCAACCTTCTCTAAAGACTTATCTTTATGCATTTTTTGGAGCAATTGGAACATATACGGCACATCCAAAAATTCTAAGATGTGAAATATTTGGCTCAGAACCAAAAGTCAATTGTAATGGGGAGTATTTATCATAACTTCTTGGCTTGAAGCGTACAAGAGTTGTTGCATGCAAAATAGCATATCTCCAAACTGTAACAGAGAGTTTTGTTCTTATAAGAAATGGCCCAGCTATTAGTTAGAGGCGTTTGATAAACAATTTAGCTAAACCATTTTGTGTGTGAACATGAGCTGTAACAGCCCGATTTTCAGTGATGTCAGAAACAGTGGTTCAAGACCACCAAATCCAATGAGTAAGCTCATAAATTTTATTATTTAGTATTTACGAGTCAAATGTGATTTTAGGAAGATTTTTGAATTAGTAATTTATGTTTAATAAGGATTTATTAGGTTAAATGGTTTAGAAAACGAGGTATCGAGACCTCGATTTTATAAATCAAGTCGTAAATATTTTTATAAATATTTACGAGTGTCATTAAGGTAATATTAAAGTTTCGTTAGAAAATTTTAATGTTTTGATAGTTAATTTATTAAAAAGGACTAAATTAAAAAAGGGTGCAACACTTGCTAATTAAAGAAATAGTGATTAAATAGCCAAGTGGTAAACAAGGGAAAACTAAAAATGGAAAATATATATGTTTGGGATAGCTGAGGCGGCATAAGTGTGAAAATTTAATAAAATAAAGTGAATTAAGGGCAAAATGGTAAATTAGTTGAAATTAAAAATAAAACAAATGACCAAATTGAATTCTAGGCAATTCTTCATCAATTTTCAGTTCTAAAATGCCATAGGAGGACCTTTCAGTTGGTTTTTCATATTTTTACTTCAAGTGAGTCCAATTCTTGCTCTTTTCTTAAAATTTTTATGTTTTTGAGACTTTTACAATTAGGTCCAACTAACTATTTCATTAGTTTTTGATTTTATTGGAAATTTTGAAAGTTACTATGGATGAATACTGGATGTTTTTGATGAAATAACATGGATTTAGAGTTTTAATTTTGTTGTATGATGATTTTATAAAGTGAATTTGATGGATATTGATTTTAGGACCAAATTGTGAAAAGATTAAATATTAGGGTTAGGTATTAAATTTTGTTTATCAAGGGATATATGGTAGTCTAGAATGTTCAGATAAATTTTTAATCGAGAAAAATTAGATCACTTGATAGACTAATTAGTAAATGATTAAATTGCAAAAATTGTAAAAGTTGGGTAATTGTGTAATTTTGAAAATTGAGGGGTATTAATTGTGAAGTGAATTGGAACTGAAACATATGCTAATGAATTAATACTTTTATATTTTAGATTAAGAGCCCGTAGATACTCGTGAAAAAGGGAAATTAGCAGAATAGTCCCTGATCTACTACAAATCTTACAATTTAACCTAAGTAAGTTCGTATGGTTAGAATTTAATGTTTGTATATTAAATTGATGAATGGTATTATGTATTTATATATATATATTGATGAAATTAAAATATTGTTAAAATTATGAATTTTGAATTGAATGCTCAAAACGAATAGAACGCGGGATTGAGTACAATCGTTCTATGGGAAAGGACAGCAAAGGAAGAATTGACGGTAAATTACCCAAGTAAACTGAAGTTCAGCATTTGTTGTGAACTTTCGTGTTTTGCTTTCCTTTTAGCTCTCAGGAGCTTCTATGTAACTCATATGAGTTTCTGTTCAACCTTAATAGGTTTCTGTTTAGCTCTTTTGAGCTTCTGTTTAACCCTTATGGGTTTCCGCTCAACTCTTATGAGCTTCCGTTCAACCCTTACGAGTTTCTGTTTAGCACTTATGTGCTTCTGTTTAGCTTTCGGGCTTCTGAAAATGACATACTCATATCCATAAGTCGTTCTCCAATTAGGTAAGATTTGGTAAATGACTTACGTAATTGAAATTGAAATATTTATTGTTTATTATTGATATAGATTTGAAAAAAGTGTGTTCATCGATTTATGTTGTGATTGACATGGAGAGTGCATGGATACTTTACTATTTAAATTGTTATATTAAGTTTGATAAGATTTATGTTTAACTTACTAAGCTTCATTAAGCTTACTTATCTTGTTCAATGTTCTTATAGATTAACTTGAGGTCGGGAGATCGGATCAACACATCAAGCCACACTATCCAACTCACTCTGGTAGTTTTTGTAATGTAAATTATGGTTTATATGGCATGTATAGGGTTGATTTGGAAATGAAATAAATTGAAATGTAGTTGTGAATGATATATGCTTGTATGTATGTAATTAGTAGTAGATTTTGATAAATCAATGAGATGGATTAATAGGTAAGTTTAAGTATTTGAGTATTTGTGATATTATGTCATGCTTAAAACATGATTTTGGCTTGTGTTGATTGCTTGTTTGGGATGTATTGATGTATTAAAATGTTGTGTATAGGTTGATATCAAAATGGGTGAGAAAAGTGGCCTTAAAATGGCCTATTTTTGTCCACTTGGGCAGAGACACGGGCATGTGTCTCAGCCGTGTGTGACACACGGCCTAACATATGGGCGTGTGTTTCAGCCGTGTGTCCTCTGCATCTTTAAAATTGAGAAATAAAATGCCCAGGTTTTTGCACACGGCCTAACACACGGGCATGTGGCTTGGCCATATGACCTAAGTCAGTAACACCCTAAATTGGACACGGGCTGGGACACGACCGTGTGCCCCTATTTTGAATGCCCACACGGGCGTGTGTCCCATGCACCTAAGGAAAATTTTGAAATTTTGGGAAAAATTCTCTGAGTTTCTGGTTTAGTCCCGATTTATTTTTAATGCATATTTTGGGCCTCGAGGGCTCATATAAGGGACAATATAAGTGATTTATGATAGGCTTTTGTTAGGTATATTAAATGTTATGAAATGTTCGTATTTGATCTGAAAAGTCTGGTAATGCTCCGTAACCCTGTTCCGGCAACGGATAAGGGTTAGGGGTGTTACATGAGCTACAGGATGTTCAACTTTTATCTAAATTGACATACAATAATCATTAAAAGCTTGGGATGTAAATTCACCGGCATTATCAAGACGAATAGTTTTGATTGTATAATATGGAAATTGTGTTCTTAATCGAATTATCTCGCAAATGCTAGGTTACGGGTCGATAATAAACACACATGTGACCACCTACTAGATGCATCTGTCAATACCATAAAATATCTGAATGGTCCACATGGTGCATGAATGGGGCCACATATATCACCTTGAAACATTCCAAAAATACGAGAGATTCAATCCCAACTTTAGCTTGTGATGGTCTAATAATCAATTTTCCTTAAGAACAAGCAACACAAGATAAATCCCTGAATCCAAGAATCTTCTAGTTCTTTAATGAATGTCCAATTGATTTCTCGATTATTCTTCGCATCGTAATAGATCCAGGATGGCCTAATCGGTCATGCCAAATAGTAAAAGTATGTGGTTCTACAAACTTCTAGTTTGTAGTAACATGTGTCTCAATTGTACTAATATATGTATAATATAAACCTAATGAAAAAGTAGGTAGCCTTTCCAAAACATATTTCTTTCCACATTCAACATTGGTAATATACAGATATTCAATATTTTTCTTATTCATAGTCTCAATATGATATCCATTAAGATGAATATCTTTAAAACTCAATAAAAAAATTTTGAGACTTAGTGGAATATAAAGCATCATCAATGACAAATTTTGTACCTTTAGGTGATAATATGATATCTCTTTCCAAGCCTTCAATAAGTTTTAAACTATTCGATATTATATTAACATGGGCATAACTTATTGTCAAATGGGAAATATTTTTTATTTTTTAGTGTCATATATGTTGTAGCACTATCTGCAAGACATGATGTCTCCATTGATTTTGGGTTCAACGAAATTTTATTGAATATTCATATTCTTCATAAAAATAAACAAAATATAATATGAGAAACATTGCAAATAGTTATTAAATATATAAATTATTATTTATGCAAGAAAATAAAGCATACTTAAAACAACATAAAAACGTCAAAATAACATCAACTTTTCTAATTATTCTCAAAGAAATCCGCCACATCTAGGTAAGTTATATTATTAAGGTCATTAAATTTATCATCCTCGTAGGCATGGTCCGTTTTCGTATCATAGTGAATATCTTCATCTTTTGCCTCCATTTTATCATTTTGGGGTATAAAATGTGTCTTCATATTCTTTCCCTTCTTTTTAATGGATTCTTGATAAAGTTTCAATAAATGCTCAGATGTACGATAGGTAGGTGACTAGTGCCCCTTCATACCACATCGATAGCATAAATTCTCAATAATCTTTGAAGGATTATTTTGACCACCTCTTTCTTGTCCTTCATTGTTATTCTTTTTCTATTGGTTAGAAGTACCACTGTTATGACCACCATGATAACGATTACTAGTACGACTTCAACCACGTCCCCCACTACGTCCACGACCACGGCTGCGACTACGACCGCGACCTCTATATTTTCCATTTTCATAATTATTGTGTACTACTACATTCACTTCAAGGAATGGTACAGAACTAGTAGGATGAATTCCATGATTTTTCATCAACAACTCATTATTTTGTTCAACCACCAAAAGGCATGAAATCAATTCAGAATACCTTTTAAAACCTTTTTCACAATATTGCTGCTGTAGGAGCACATTAGTAGCATGAAAGGTTGACAATATTTTCTCTAACAAGTTCTCATCAGTTATGTTTTCTCCACATAATTTTAGTTGAGAACTAATTTTGAAAAGTTCCAAATTGTATTCACTTACATTCTTAAAATCTTGCAACCGTAAATGCATCCAATCATAATGATCTTTAAGGAGTATCACTGTTTTCTGATGGTTAAATCGTTCTTCCAAATTATTCCACAACTCAAGAGGGCTTTTCACTGTAACACCCCTAAATTGTATCCGTCGCCAAAACAGGGTTATAGAGCATTACCGAAATAAACAAATCAAATATAGACATCTCATATTATTTAAGATTCATGTCTGATATTATTCATAAAGTCCCTTATATGAGCCCTCGAAGCCCAAAACATAATTAGAAACAAGTCGGGACTAAACCAGGTACTTAGAGAATTTTTCGCGAAATTTCATAATTTTTCCAAGGTGCAGGGTACACACGCCCGTGTGGTCAGGCCGTGTGGCTCACATAGCCAAGATAGTCGCCTGTGTCTCAGGCCGTGTGGGCATTCGAAATGGGGCACACGGCCGTGTCTCAGCCAGTGTTTGTATCCGCGTAACTCTCTAACTTGGGTCACACGCCCATGTGCTAAGCTGTGTGTAGGTGCAGGGGTTACATAGCCAAGCCACAGGCCCGTGTGATCAATTTTAAGTATTCTGTTTTGAAATTTTAAAGATGCAGGGGACACACATCCAAAACACACGCCCATGTGCTAGGCCATGTGTCACACACGGCTGAGACACACGCCCGTGTCTCTGCCCGTGTGGGTAAAATAAGGTCCTTTCCAAGCCTTATTTCTCACCTAAAGTTGTCTTCCACCTACATTAACACTTAAACACATTCCCAATCCAATATAAAACATTTGAATCAAGCCATAACCAAGTCTTATGCATATCATATCATCTTATATAATCAAGTATCCATGCTTAACAATTTGATCACTTACATATATATATTCATATCTATACCAACTATACCAACTCAAGCCATGTGACAATTTGCCTATTAGTTAACCATCAATCAATTATACCAAAACACATATCAACCATGATAAGGCCATATACTTATATATATCAAAATGTATCAAACATAAGCCATTCAAATGGCTAATCACAACAAAACATTTACATGCCATCAATGGCTAAATTAACCTATACATGCCATTATACCAAAGTTGATTTAATAAATATACCGAAAAAGGGCAATCGATAGTGTGATGTGGCTCCGACCAACTTTCAACCTTAACGAGTTTCCGGGTTACTATAAAATAAAGGAAACAAAACAAAGTAAGCATTTAATACTTATAAGTTCGTATAATAGGAAATTACCTTACCATTTATTTCACATTTAAGGTAAGCTAACTAAACATGCTCAAACCAATTTGGCCAATTGCCTAAACACATATCCTCATCAAGCATGTTAGTCATGTAATTCACATAAATACCAAGAAACATGAATAAGCTCATTAATATTCAATTTCCACATACATGTATTTATCACTTCAAGTATCCGTGAACATGAACATATCATATCTTTGTACTTCAAATATTTCTCATAGTAATTCATCTTGAATTCATTTCATCTCATATCAGAACTTTACCCGTTGAATCATTTAAAATATAGAGGGATACAAGGGTAGTACACTTGAAGTGTACAAAGCTGTAAACCGTCAATTCATATTCGAAAATGCTCATACGAGCACATAAACGGGAAGCTCTCTCTATCGAGCCATAAAACAGGAAGCTCATGTGAGCTGTATAACGAGAAGCTTATCCGGGCTATATAACGGGAAGCTCATAAGAGCCATCATCAGGAAGCTCATGTGAGCCAACGGGTAGCTCTGAAGAGCCATTAATCAGGAAGCTCCGGATAGCCATATATCGGGAAGTTCATGCGAGCCAATACCGAGAAGCTCCAGAGAGCCATTAATCAGGAAGCTCACAAAAAGCCTTTAATCGAGAAGCTCAGGAAGAGACATATATCGGGACACACATAAGAGTTGTGGTGTGTCTACAACACATGCAGAATCACAACCAATCGGGATGCTCCGATAAGCTATTAATGGGAAGCTTGCAAGAACCATATAACGACAAGCTCGAGAGGGCCATATATCGAGATGCTCATGAGAACTAATAACGAGACTTTTTTTTTGAACTGTGGTGTGTCCGCAACATATGTTGGACCACAACCAATTCTGAAACTATGTATCCATCGAAGTTCATTTATCCAAACGGGACAATATTTATCGGACATTTTCGGATATGTGACCGAATCTCATACATGTCAATTACACAACACACATACATAATATTCTATTCAAACATATAATTATACAAGTTAGTTACATGAACTTACTTTGACAAGTGTTCGTTGATTTGTTGTCTACTAATTCGACACTTTCTCTTTTCCTCAATCTAATTCCTTATTTTGTCTATCCGAATCTATACGAGTAAATTTAACTAAATCTAATACAATTCATATTCAATTCAATTCCATCTTAGGTAAAATTACCATTTTGCCCATATACTTTTAATTAATGACGATTTTGTCCTTAGGCTCAAAAAATGAAATTCATGCAATTTAATCCTTATTCCAAGCCTAACCAATTTTTACATGTAATATTAACAGCCCATGTATTTCATAAAATTTAGAATTTTTCCATGAATTTTACATCTTTACAATTTAGTCCCTAAATCACAATTTCATAAAAATTCACTTTACAAAAGTTGTTTATCTATCAACAACCTTTCATTTTCTACCATAAATTTCATAATGCATACATACTCATCCATGGAAAAACTTTAATAATTTGATAACTTTGCAAATTAATCCCCGAGATAGCTAGATTAAGCTATTAAGATCTCGAAAATATAAAAATTACTAAAAATGGGACAAGAAAACATACCTAATTGAGCCAAATAAGTTTGCTCAAAACCCAATTTCCATGGCTAGGGTTTCCATCTATTTATTTGGGAAAGATGATGAAAATAATGATATTTTCTTATTTAATTAAAATTTCATCTTTTATTATTTCATCTTTCCAATTTAGTCATTTTCTTTATTTAGTTTTCCATGGATGAATCATCATAATTATAACTCCTCTTAATGGTCTATTTTCCATATAAGGACCTCTAATTTTGAATTCTATAGCTATTTGTTACCTATAGCTACTAGGATCCAACTTTTTCACTTTATGCAATTTGGTCCTTTCTATTAAATTAAACATGTAATTGGTAAAATTTTTTTATGAATTTTTCATATAATATTTCAATTATAATGCAGATCATAAAATAGTATTAAAATAATTTTTCTTCCGAACTTAAATTTGTGGTCCCGAAACCACTATTCCGATTTCACTGAAAACGGGTTGTAACAACCCTTACCCATGTCCGACGTCGGAACAGGATACGAGGTGTTACTGTACTTAATTGTACTTGAACTTGTATTATCGGGCTTTAAAATTTCATTCCATCTTAAAACTTTTCTTTCTTACTAATAACATACATTTCATGGGCCTACGAGGCCCTAAACATACTTCCGGAAGGTTTCAAGATTCAACCTGAAACTTTTCCGCTCCTTGAAAAATTTTGCCTAAACAGGGGCCACACGTCCGTGTTGTCCAAGGGACACGCCCGTGTGCCCCTAAGACATACCCGTGTTCGACACCCGTGGTTGACACTGACTTACTTCACACGACTGAGCACACACTCGTGTCTATAACCCGTGTCATTCACACAACCTAGACACACTCGTGTCTCCTACTAGTAGAGCTCTCTGTTTATGACGTTATTAAACCCTTAATGGCACACGGCCATGGCACACGTCTGTGTGCTGGCCCGTGTGACGAATCATATTTTCGTAATTTAATACAGGGGACACACGACCTATCAACACACCCATGGGGCTGACCGTGTGTCACACATGGCCTAGACACACGCCGTGTGTCACACACGGCCTAGACACACGCCCGTGTGTCTACCCGTATGGACAATTATAAGGCTATTTTCCAAGCCAATTGCTACCCTGAAACATAAACACACTTATACTATCTCAAACAACTCAATTATTCCATCCATTACAATAACTTAAATGCATAAACTTATCATCATGAACAGGTATATAACTAAACAAATATTGACCAAATTCTAATGGCCATATACAAAGGAATGCATAATCTTACTAACCAAGCCTTTAGCTTGCAATATGACATGACCAAAATGCATAAACTTATACTAGCTCAAACAACTCAATTATTCCATCCATTACAATAACTTAAATGCATAAACTTATCATCATGAACAGGTATATAACTAAACAAATATTGACCAAATTCTAATGGCCATATACAAAGGAATGCATAATCTTACTAACCAAGCCTTTAGCTTGCAATATGACATGACCAAAATGTATAAACTTATACTAGCTCAAACAACTCAATTATTCCATCCATTACAATAACTTAAATGCATAAACTTATCATCATGAACAGGTATATAACTAAACAAATATTGACCAAATTCTAATGGCCATATACAAAGGAATGCATAATCTTACTAACCAAGCCTTTAGCTTGCAATATGACATGACCAAAATGATCAAACACCTATACATGCCATACTCAAAATTTATTTAACTTTGCTATACCAAAATAGTGGCTGATAGTGTGATCCGAGCTCCGACTTCTATGATCTCTGAGCTAACTTGGTGAATCTACAAGGAAAAAGGGAAAGAGAAGGGTAAGCTCTTAGCTTTGTAAGTTTGCATGAAATTTATATAACCACATATATACTCAAAAATAAACTCATCCATCTTAAGACTAAAGCAACATAAATTTCAAGTGCTTGAACTTACTTACTCTTTCTCATCACTTACCACATGAAAATTCCATGCTTATAATTAAATTAGGGTACCTGTATAACTTAATCACATAGATTAACATTTTTGCTAATATAATATGAAAATCAAATCATTATCTTCCTTAACTTAAGTAGAATTCTTTATCATTCTTGAATAACTTAACTTGTATTAATTTGCTTACTTAGCTTTCTTGTTACTTCTTTAATACTTGTCGCTTTTGGCCGTTGGATTACTCGGAATGTCGGAGGATACTCAATCTCGTTAAACATGTGTCTCAATTCCAATGCCATATCCCAGATATGGTCTTACATGGGATCGCTTTATAATACCGATGCCATATCCCAGATATGGCCTTCCACGGGATTCCTTAGCTTGATGTCGATGCCATGTCCCAGACATGGTCTTACACGAGATCTTCCTTATATGTTTCCTTGGAAACTTACCATTGCCATGTCTTGACATGGTCTTACATGTTATCCTTGCCTTATGGACTCACCAATGTCATGCCTTGGCGTGGACTTACATGGGACCTTCCTCGTATGGTGTCGATGCGATGTCCTGGACATGGTCTTAAACGATACCTTCCTTATTCGATACTGATGCCATGTCCCAGACATGGTCTTATACATGATCTACGTTCGTTGCCAATGCCATGTCCCAGACATGGTCTTACACGAGACCTAAATTCCTTGATGTTGATGCCATATCCCAGAAATGGTCTTACATGGACTTTCCTTACCTCATGTCGTGACATAGGTATCCTCGCCATTCCGAATTTTCAATCGGGACTTTTACTTACTTATTCTCATTGATTTCCTTATTAGGCATTGTCAATCAACTTCATGAAAATAATGTACATTGTACGACATAATAAGTAATTTAATTATAAAAGAAATATGTAGATTAAAATTCATACAAACTTACCTCGATATTCAAAATGTATGTAGATATGCAATTTAGTCATCGACTTTGTTCTTGCCTCAGTTTCGATCCGGGCTTCGTATTTCTTGATCTATAATAAAAATTTAGCTCACTTTAATCATCACATTAGTAAAAGCATTTCGTTAGTCATGCTTTGGCAAAAATTACTATTTTCCCCCTAGACTTTGGCAAAATGACCATTTTGCCCCTAGGCTCGGAAATCATTTTTCAACTCACTTTCTCATTTAACAAGCCTAGCTAAACATTTATTTCTCTTACAACTACTCACCATTCCAACTATTTCATGCATCTATGACACAAATTTAATCTTTGCATTCAAGTCCTATTTAGGTGTTTTCATGTTAACACCTTTCACAAAAGTTGTTCATATAACAACTAAGACTCAATTTCTTCCATAAAAATGCAGCAAATAACAATGATGGATCTCATGGTAAAACTCTAAACTTTTCACCATATTGCACAATAGTCCCCTCATTTGAAAGCTTAAGTTTTAGGGGTCTCAAAAGTACAACTATTTTCAAGAAAAGATCACTAGAACACTTACTAGAGAAGAGATGAGTGTGTTGAAATTTTTGAAGCTTTCAACCCCTATTTTGCTTGAAAATTTCGGTGGAAGAGATGAAAAAGAAAGATGGACATCATCTTTTCTTTATTTTAATATTAACTATCAATTTAATCCACCTACTATCAACTACTTTTACCAATTTTTTTGTCCATCTTTGTCTCCTATATAGTCTATGGCTGGCCAAGTAAATATTGGAGGTCTAACTACCTTTGAAAGACCTCCAATTATCAATCTATGGCTATTTGATACCTTTAGCTTATAGAATGGAACTTTTGCACTTTATGCGATTTAGTCCTTTTTCGCAATTAAACATGAAATCGCTAGAATTAAAATATCAAAATTCTCATGTACTTATACAATAATATACTAATTCATAAAATCACATGAAAATAAATTTATCAAATCTCGGATTAGTGATCCCGAGATCACTGTTCTGACTAGCCCCTAATCGGGCTGTTACACGGGCTGTTACATTCACAATGAGATATTCCACTTTCAATCCTTCATGTAGATGATGACGGATGAAAATCATTACTTTTGTCTTGTCTTAATTAGATGCTTCTTTATCTGCTAATATAGTCTTTCCTAGATCTTTAGCATCTAGGTGAATTTTAGCATCTAATACCTATGACAAATAATTTTTTCCTGAGATATCTAAGACCTCAAATTCAAGTTTGGCAAGATTTGACAATATAATCACTTGAATCAAAATTTTAAAAAAAATAGTAAAATAATAAGCATTATCAATCGTAAAATAATTCAATTATATATACCAAATTTGCTAAATAAAAATATGTATGTCAAATATTGGCATAGAGAGGAATAGTCATAATAATAACTTAACACAAATTACATTAATTGGAATTTCTTTTAGTAAAAAAATGTATATATAATTATCATTTATAACATTTGAGTTGTAAAAATAAATGTACAAATGTTACCCAGAAAATATTTCATCTAGAAAATAAAATAAAAGAATTATGAAAATATGTATATCATATATAGTTTAATAGGAGTTACACAAGCAAATTATATAAAGTTGAAATGACGTGAACTTCACTATGAACCTGTAGAAGCTCGTGCTGATAACGTGTTATAAAATAATCAAATAAAAGAACACTTAAGGTAAACAATAGATCAAATCAACAGAGAATTTTCTCATATCTCATTTCACTTATACAAGGGTTCTATTTATAATTCGTTGTCATTTAATGTAGCACATATAAATGAAGCTTACTTAAGTGCTTCATTAACACAACTTGCATATTTACTTTCACAATGAATGGGGGGGTTTTATCTCATAAATGAAGGGGTTAGAATATGGACATCCACATTTATTTGTAAAAATTATATGTGTATATACATAAATTATGTCTTTAAAATATAAGTGTATATTTAAAAATAACATATGACAGATAATAAAAAGTAAAGTTCAACACTAATAATAACACATATGTAACATGTACAAAATTAAAAATTAAAAAATAGTTTAAATTGCAAGTAAAAGAAAATTTAAATAAGTAAATTCATCATATTAAAAATATTAAATGTAAGATTTGAAACTAATAATTTTCTTTTAAAAAAAGAATAACACATATAATATGTGCAAAACTAAAATAAAAATAATAATTTAAATGAGAAAAAGAAAATTTTATTAGGTAAACGCATCATGTAAAGATTATTAAACGCACTTTATTAAACGCACTCAACATGTCTATCTTGTTATTGTCATTTTTCTTAACTGGCGGTTTCCAGAAAATAACTTACTTTTTTAGAAAAGCTAATATTTTATTGTGTTTGGATGAATCTGTGTAAAATATTTTCATAAAGATTATTTTCAATGAAACAAACATACATTTGAGATCGATGATAAAGAGTTTAAATGAAGTAGGGAATTTATTACAAAGTGATGTTAAGTTGAAATATAATAAATAATGAACCTTCATGATGTTAAGGATTAAATTGTAAACTTTGTAAAATTTATAATTGAAACAAGGAAAGTGATATGCATAAAAATTTGTTATGTGAAATAAGATATTATAATGATTTATTTTATTAAAGTGCATATATGGTGTAAAATAAATTACATGGCAATAGGGACTAAATTGAAAAATGTAAAAAAGTTTAAGTGTGAAATAATTTAATATGTGAATAAAGAAATTATGATAAAAGTTTAATGAATGTATTATAAGATGATGAAATATGCATAAAGTATTGTAAAAGTGAAATTGTGGAAAAATATGGAATTTTTATAATAACAAATGACTAAATTGTTAAACTTAAGAAAATATGTGGATGAAATAATAGAAGTGAAATACATAAAAATTTGATATGTGAAACAAGATAATAAGATAAATTAAGTGGTTAAAGTATAAGAAGAAAAAAATTAATTTAATATGACTAATCAATGAATATTAAATTTTAATAACAAAAAGGGACTAAATTAAAATTTTATGAAAATAAAAAAATATTTTATAAGTGAAGAATGTAGTAGAAAATGTAACATCAACTCAACTCAGTGTGGGTGAAATAATTTATGTAATAAAATTAAAGTGTACAAAAATTTCAAAAAAAGAAAAGATTTTATAAATGTTGAGAGTGTGTTAAAATATCAACATTTGTAATTTTTTATTGATTTTTTTAAATAAAAATAAAAATGCACAACTTATTTAAAATAGTTATTTTAATAATTTCCTTGGTGATTTTATAACTTGTCAAAAAATAAAAATAAAGGATGAT
This sequence comes from Gossypium bickii, assembly GCA_025503065.1. Taxonomy (NCBI): domain Eukaryota; kingdom Viridiplantae; phylum Streptophyta; class Magnoliopsida; order Malvales; family Malvaceae; genus Gossypium; species Gossypium bickii. Next base: position 106,253,084 of record CP106710.1, on the reverse strand, counting down.
CAGATCTTTCTAAAATAATATAAATTTAAAAATATTTTATCCACAAAAATTGATTTGTTACTAATTTCCAAATCATGCATATCCTTGTAATCAGCATCAATTTAAATATAGTACAAAGGATGAGCAGGATTTTTGTTAATTTTTGAAAAGAAAAATTGGTGTAGTAGAAAGGCCAAGGTTATCACTATAGATGGCAACAGACAAGCAGCAAATAGGAATATGATCCAAGGCAAAAATAGAAAAAAAGAAAGAAAAGGCCAGAAATCCAATCAACGAGTAGCAGTAGCAGTAGCAGTAACCAAATTTGGTTACCAACTATTTCACAAAGCTATATTACTAAATAACCTAAAAGAATTATCACAACATCATGTCATGTACAACAATATTAGATTCCCCTTTCCAAGGATACCACTCTCTTCCAAAAATTACATCCTTCATTATGCTCATTTCCAATACTACTTTGGTTAGGGGAAGGACATTTAATATTATATTAATATGATATAACCAAACAAAATCAAACACACCTTTGAATGCATTTTGCAGGCATGTGAAGGTAGGAAAACTCCTTGGAGAGATCAACTACAACATCATTTCCACTCTGTAATTCATAACAGTTCCTTTTCCCGGTCAATACGAGGGAGCTGAGATGAGGCAAGCAACCCCCGCAAGTCTCATCAAGCAACTTGTACAGTGCTCAAGCTGATATGGGTTCGTATGGGTATGATAGCCATGGGTGCTTCAGAGCCTCTGCCGCAGAAGGACGCTTCTTTGGGTTTACTTCAAGCAAATGAGCAACAAAATCAACGAATCCCTGGTCCCCCATCAGCAGCCGATGCCTCAAGGACGTCTTCTTGGGTATCAGGTATTCCAGTCTATTGGTCTCCTGAAGTATATAACATAAAAACACAGCGTTGAAGCTATATAAGGAGATAGGACAATGAGCCCCTAAGCACTAGGGAAGCAAAGCAAAAGTAAATTTTAGAATAAAAGCATTTTTTTTCCAAGAAGTAAATAATGAGAAAGACTGACCTGATTACGTTCATAAAGCATGTGATTCTTCGTAAAGTATTTGTATGTATCCCGTCCTTTGGCAAGCATGTCTTGTTTGATAGGACCTATGATTCCAATTACTCTTGCAAGTAATGTCGCAGGTGAATCATTCTGGAAAAGTACCTGCACCATCATATTGAAGCCAAAATTATATCAATGTTGATTTATTTCTCCAAAAATAGATTAAAGATAGTTACTACAGTGAAGTCATATGTTTTCCCAGTAAAATCAACTAAAGAAATTAATCATAGTTATCAGGAGAACAAACTAGCTTATAGCAATAGAATGAATGCATAAAAGTCTAAATCTAGATAGTTGATACCATAACATGAAAAACATTTTCTTTGGGCCAAGTTTGAGCCAACTTGTTTCAGACTGAATGATTGGACAGAGTCCCAAACTAGTCCATTTAGCATTTACAGATGAGGACATCACTGAATGCAAATACAAAGAGGACTAAAATTGTCCAACATTTTGTTTAAATTCTACATCCAGCCAGTTCAGAGCCAAATCACGTTCAGTCTAAGTTCTTTTCACTGAATTTAATGATTTGTTCAAATGCATGATATTTCCGAGTTTTTTGTTTGTAGTACTTTCACCAAAGAAAAAGGTAAAAGAATCATTCAAAAAAGTTCTGAACGTAAGAAAACACTCCACATATCATTGCAATATTCATAAGAAGCAAATTCTAGCTATTGTCTAAAGAAGGCTACTTACATTTCCAGTACAAAGTTCTGCCAAGATACAGCCAAGTGACCAGATATCTATTTTCTTGTCATATGGAAGTCCTAGGATAACCTCTGGTGCACGATAGGACCTGGATTGAACATAGGAGCATAGATGATCTGTCTCAAAACAACTGCTCCCAAGATCAATGACCTTCACCTCACATCTACTATAGCTTTTAACTAATATATTTTCGGGCTTCAGATCACAATGTATTAGGCCAAGGCCATGCAAAAACTGGAGAGCCTCCAAACACTGAATGGTTATAGACTGCACAAAAGAATTCAAGAGAACATTACATGAAAGTGACATAGATTAGACGCACTTCTGAAGAAAACAACTTCCGACAAACCTGCAATCTTGGCATTGTGAAGTAAACCTCGCCACCTGATTCCCTATTAAATTTATGGAACTCGTATAAGTTTGCCTTGAGAAGTTCACAGACTATTAGCAAATGTTCCTGGAAAACAGAGAAGAGTCAGATGCTACTCATGCATTAGTCAAAGATAAATTTCTAATTTAACCAGCAGAGAGAATTTATAACTAAACATGCCAGCTTGAACTTCAACAGAGAAAACAAATGCCTTCAGAAGCCAGACATGTTCAGAACAAAGTCCCCAATATCATAGAAACAGCAAGAACTAGAAGTAGAGCACAAAATACTACGAGCATGCCAGTATCACTTACTCGGTAGTAAAAGTAATCATACAATCGGAGAATGTGATGCTTATCTGCTGGATCATGTTTGTTAACATACTTGAGAAGCTTAATCTCGTCAAGGCTTTGATCAAAAAAATCCTTGTTGTTCTTTATAATTTTCACACAGACATCCATGCCCGTGTGCAGATCATGAGCTTGTATAGCTTTACTAAACGCAGCCGATCCAAGATACTCAGTAACATGATAGCGCCCAGCTATAACAGAATTTAAAACAACATGGAAATTCTTATCCTCCTCAAATCCAGTTCTGAGAAGCAAAAAAGAGGCTTATGTAAGCAAATCCAGTGCTCGATAGATGACAGCAAAATAAAAACCATTCAATATAAGTTATACTAAAGAAATATCATCAGGCAAGTAGAAATTCCAAAAATATGCCATAAGTTGAGAAGACAGCAAAAAATTAGCTCTAAACGTATGTCGGTGTCATCAATAACACAAAAAGAAAAGGATCTTCCTGACATATTCAACAAGTTTTTTTCTTTGTTTACTTTTTGGTCCAATGCTGATTGCTATCAACCATTTCAAGCTACAAGTCGATAGTTTCACAAGTCAAATGTTGTCTCAAAATCTAAAAATAGGAAAAATAATTGAAAGAAAACTAAACTTTCCAATGGAGAATTAGGTAAATTCAAGCTACAAAAACAAAACATGAGCTTGGGTAAATACTTGGCAAAGGAAAAGTAGTAAAAAAAAGAACTTATCATCTAATTACTTAATTGATGCTCTACGCCCCTTTGCTTGACACTAACCATTATGCACAAAACATATTAATGTTCAAAAGGTTTTGTCAGTCAGAAAACAAAAGAGGAAGCTTGCCACCAGTTCTGGTTCTCAAACCTCAAGCATAGTTAAAGGAGATTACTACCAGAGAGGTTCAAGGATACTTGATAACTCACAATGAAAATGAGAAAGAGAGGGAGAGAGACGGAAAGAACATCACACCATTTACACATCAGCACAGTTTTGAAATTGTTAGCACCAAAGAAAGAACTGAACATAAAAAATTGTTTCTAAGATAAGACATGCCTGTTTTTCCTATGCACAATCTTGAGATCGAAGGTCTCAAATTCCTCCTCTTGTGCTTTAATTTGTCTCACTTGCTCTTGGACAGCAGCAGCCTCTTCATCTTCAAGCGATGCCCCAAGATCCTCTTCCCTCACGCCACTAGTTTTCTCATCCTCTTCTTTCTTGTTCTTTTCTTGTGCACCATAACCATAATTAGAGAGAGTTGAAGGGCTAGAATTTGCTGATCTATCTTTGGCATCATCTTCATCCCTAGAGCTTTTGGCAACTGAAGAATCACTACTTTTCCGCCTCCGTGTAGCAAGCATATCATCCGACTCCATCAAAGCGGTCAAGCAGTCATCACGCTCTTCACCAGCAGCATTGCTGTTACTTGGCCATATAGACTTACTAGAGCCTGCCTGCACCGATTGCCCATCTCTTAGTGGTGGAGGAAAAGAAAATCCTCCATCTGCAAGATTCTTCACCTGGGGGGTTGGACCTTTATCATTCTCAATAGCATACTTATTAGAATCATTTTTTCCAGTTTTCCTTTTATCTCTATTTGGTTTATCAATATATTTCCTTTCTGTTTCATGATACCTTTGTCTGGAACCTCCAATAGAACCATCATGATCATGAAAATATTCTAAATCCCCTTCACTACTAACTGCAACTAAACTTTCACGTACTTCACTGCCAAAGTCAGCAGTATCACTGTTGATACCCACACCAATAGACCTAACTGCACCATGCTGATCATTGTCTATGCAAATATCATCCAGCTGAGACCTGCCACACTCATTGAGAACTTCTCCGTCCCCCAGCATGATAAGTTCATTTGTCTGTGTGACAAATCCCTGCCAAACAGGTTCAGCACGCATCAAATTAAGCTCCTCTTCATCCATTAACTGTCCATCATATTGGGCAATTAAATCATTCTCATGAGTCCCATTGTACATTTCGGTTACAGAGAGCCCTATAGGATCATCTGAAGCTGCAACAGGTTCAACATTCTTTGCCTGGAAATACCGCTCACCAGAGAAGTAAGAATCCTCTTCTGCAAATGATTGATCATCATCATCATCCTTGGTTTGACTTCTTTCTTGAGGATCCCGAACACTCCCATGCCCAGTTCCCTTCTCATTGTCACTAGGATAATCGATTTCATGAGCCAGAAACCAGGCTTCATCCTCAATAGGTTGTCTCATGAATCCAACATCATCATCGTCATCATATTCATCAGACTCCCAATACTCGTTTGGGTAATCAATAGATTCACTTAATCCATCACCAATAGTAGCAAAACCAGAAACCAGATCAGATGCATCTTCTGCAATACCCTGACTCACAGAAAGCCAACTACCTCCAGCATTCCTTTTCCCACCTGGATCATCATAAACAAGATTTTCAAGCTTTTCCAGCAGAATTATAGGAGAAATAACCAATGCTCTAACAAGAACTTAGGCTTTCTAAAGCTCCCCTTCCCTTACTGTCCTATGGCAGTTAACTATAATATTCTTTTTATGGTTGTCCAAAGATTCAAGTCAGAAGTTTTAAAGTAACTTAAAAATTCCAGTATTTATGCACAACTCAAAACACAGCTACTGTTAAACTATTATCAAATGTCAAATTAAAACACTCCACTAAACTTTTAGGGTAATCTATCTTTATGCTATTTATTCTTTTCTTTCTATTTCTTTAGTTATGCTTGGTTACACACAAACTAACCCTGGAAAGAACTGATATAAAAGAATAGAAAAACAAGTATATTCTGTACGTGAACAAATAGCAAAAATCTTTCCCCCCACTGGCGTTTCACAGAATTCTGTTTAGAAGGTTTCTTCCAACCTTTTTTATTATTATGGCTTTAGTAACCTATGGAAAAGTTCAACCTATCTTCCCAGTTTCAGAATTGGTTTATCAGACCCATGCAAGTACTTGCCAACAGAAAAATGACAAACCTCATAGGAGAAATCTTAAAACTCATGGCAACAAAATATCAATTTATCTTAGGGGACATACACATCAACACAAATTTTACAAAGCTCACCAATGAGCCGTCTAGATGGCAAATTTTCAAGTTAACAAAAAATTTTAAAATAAAAGATCTCTCTAAGTTTTAGACAGAGAACATACATATACTAAACCATAATGTTAGGAAATGGAAAGAGTAGAAAAATAATGTTTGTATTACCAGCCAACAATTCACACAAATCATCAAACGATATGTTAACTAACCTGAAGCATTTATCTCTTGCCCAATGGGAACATCCAAATAGGACCCTATAAGGAAGGTATTGTCAGCACTAACAAGCTTTGCACCTGGGCCATCACGCTCATATTTTTCCTCCCAGTTAACATTCAATGACTTCTCTTCTGATTTGAGTTTAACTGGTGGCAACCTAGGTAACTCTTCCCTTTGATCATCATATGCAAGAGGAAAGGCCAATCCATTTATACTTTTTTTCTCAGCATTGCCTTGATTCCCAAAGAATAAAGCCCTTCCAACCTCATCCACCTGTTCTTTAATTGCTGCTCTGACATCAAGTGCATCTGCTTTCTTCTTTCCTTCTCTCTTATCTGAAGCACTAGCAGCATTATAACCAATTGATAAATCACCCTTAGGGAATGGAAAAACAGTCTTGACAGAACAATCTTTCCACATCTCTGAAAATGAACTACTGGGTTCCTCAGTTCTAGACCAGCGGTTGTTATCAGCAAAGTTTTCCTTCAAGTATGCACCGCTAGTCTTAAATTGCTGATCAAGCTCCTTAGTTTCACTGGTATGAAACTTGTCATACTTGTAATCTACATTAGCTTTGCCAGTATTTCCATGACACGAAGTTTTAATTTCACCTGAACAGGAAATTTCTTCTCCAGGTTTAACATTGCCTTTATCAATGTCAGGAGCTTCAGATATACACCATCTTGACTTATCTGGTTTCTCCAGCTCCGAAAAACTACTGCTTCTAAATATTCCATCACCTTTTAACAGATCAGGACCATTGCTAGCGTTGAAGTTCCAGGACTGCATATTGAGTACAGCATCTTCAGAATTTTTAGAGAAAGCGAAACTCATATCACTCGTCACTCTTGCTTCATTGGGTTTATTAGAATCCCCAGTAGAAGCAGCATTTCTCCATTGGCTTTCAGACCCATTTCTGCCAGCCCCACACTCTATCTCTTTCACTATAAGTTCCTTAGAGACCTCACTACTGTTTCGAGAACCTGAACCATGACTTTCACCAGCTATTTTTTTCCCATTTTCTTCTTCTAGCACATTGCCAGAGACCTTCTCCTCAAGGGTAAGCTTCTGGCAGAATCCATTCAAATCAGGGCGGTTACCAAGTTCACTACGCAAGGCAGCCTCAGCTCTTGTAAAGCGATTTCTCCTCAAAAATTCCAGTATCACATCAGCTGAGCTTGGTTCTGTCATTCTGAAGTGAAATAGAGCTAGACACAAATAGTAGAAACAAGTCTCTAAGCCTGAAAATATCCAAACAAAAGGGACAAGGATTTATTTATTTTGTCAAAATGGAAGTTAAAAAGATGACAGCCGCAAATGCTCTTTCCACTGTAAGAAAACGAACTTCAGAAAAGATAATTAATAATATTTGGAAACATTTCATTTTTCCTTTCCTTTAAATTCGAATATAATAAAACTGAAAGATGTAACCAAGATTAAAAATCTAACAAGTTTGCTTGTGGTCAGGTTAAAACCGATTTCCTTTTATTTTCCTTTTACAGTACCAATCTACTTCCCAATGATAATAAAAAGAAAATTCGAGGTCACATTACAATTGACAATCCATTTTAAAAAAAAAAAAAAAACTTGAAAACAAGGGTCAAGGGGATTGATTTCTTAAATGCCAACCCTTACTAGGTCTAACTTCAATAAGTAAGAAGTATAATCCGAATCCTACGTTTCTAATTCCTCCATCTTCCATAGCACTGAAGAGTAAACTTTCTTCCTTTCTCCATTAAAACATCCCCTAAATTCGAAAACACATTTTACATTTTCTCAGAAATGAAAGAGGGGAAAACAAACTACAGAAATTCGCAACCTCGTGAATCAAATCGAAGGATGACAAGATCCAGAGCCCAAACTGAAAACCCTAGAAACCCCAGACAACCTTTAAAATGGATATTCAAATTTGAATTGACGCAGCCAAAAACCGGAGAAGAGATTAGGGGAGGGGGAGAGGAAGAAAAAAAGAAAAACTTACAGATCGATGAAGAAAGCAGTCACACCAATCTCTGTTGTTAGCTTTTGATTCCATAACCATACTCCCAACCAAAAAAAATTACAATGGGATTTTTCTTCTGTCCGCCATTGCTAAAATTTTCTCTATTCAGGTTGCTTTGTTATTCTACTCTTGATTTTTAGCCTGCAATTTCTCTCGTGTCGTGCCTGCCATGGCATATACTATAGGATCAAAAGTTTTTTTTCTTTTTCTTAGTTTTTTGAAGAAATAGGATCAAAAGTTTTCGATAAAAATACTAATAAATAATAATTTAATGTGCCATAAGGTCTGTACCAAAAATGAACCATTGAAGTGTTCTGCCTCGTGATTTGTGATGAGCACCCTACAACATGTTGGACGGCTCTTTTTCTCCGTTAGATTTTTTTTACTAATAATTATTTCTATGGCAATGTTATTTTAAGAGGTAGTGACAGGGTTATAGTGTTTATTTTCGGTGAAGTTAGTGAGATTAGTTATTTAATTTAAGTAGTATCAGTAATATTAAAATTAACAGTAAAATGTTTTTACATTCAAATGTAATTAAAACTGTAAGGTGGGAATAAAAAATTATTATAAAAGATATTAGATTAGAAATAATATATAATAGAAATTTTTAATTTATTTTATTTTTATAAAATTGTTGTAATTTTTAATTAAAATATCAATATGTATTATAATGTTTTTATAAATATCTTAATCAATTATATAATCATTTTAAATTATTTATCATATTAAAGTATTTTAAGTATTTTTACAATAATGTGAAGTATTATTTTCACAAATAATGACACCATATTTAAATAATTTTTTAAAGTATCTATTTTGATATTTTTAATATGTATCACAATCTTCTTCTTCTTTTTTTTTTTTTTTTTGTTAAAGGCATGTATCTCAAATTTTTAGTAGAAGATAAAAAGGAAAAATCATAGGTGAAAGTATGTGTATTAGAATTAAAATGATTATAAAAGAAATTAGATTAAAATGAGTGTATTATAATAATAAAAAAGTTAAAATTTAAAATTATATTATATTAAATAATAAAATAAAATTATAACATGTTTTATAATAGGTTTAGCCTATAATAAATTGGTACTTGAATTATATTATTTTTCTCATTTTGGTATTTTTTTTTTCTCAAGCAGTATCTAAAATTATTTTTTCTCAAGTTGGTACCTCTGTTAGTCAACTGTTAAGTTTACTTAGAAAAAAACTCTTTATCCGTAAATTAATACCTAAATTGTCTCTCTCTTTTTTTATTTGATACCTATACATTTTTTTGTCACAACTGGTATATAAACTATTTTTTCTCAAGTTGGTAATTTTGTTAGTTCGTCGTTAATTAAATTGTTAAGTCTATTTTTAAAAAATAATCAAATAAAAATTAACATGTGTCAAGAAAAGGGAAAAATATTGTTTTCTCTTAATATATTCTTTTCATTTTTCTTTCTTCAAAATGAGACCAATAATCGAGTTGGTCAAGCCCCAGTTCTCAGTTTTATCTTATTTGTCCAATTTGATCAAATGAATTATTTAAAAAATTATAAAAATAGAAATATTTTTAAAAAATGGAGAAATTGGTTCAATTAGTTTTTTTTTTTAATTTGGTTCAACCAATCTATATCGATTTACAGGTCTATTGACTCAACCCTATCTCTGAACCAGTACGCCAACCAATTACCAATCCAATCGATTATCAGTTCGACTAGTCAGTCTAATTCAGTTTTGAAAACACTGGTTTTAATCGATGGAATAACATTTTCGATCTTATCAAGTTTGAGAAAGCAGGCGGTGAAGTTCAAAAACATAATTAATCGTCAATGTCTCAACTCAAGAGGGCAAATTTCGAGGATTGATGGTATTGCTAGACATTATAAATGAAGAAAATAGAAAAAAATAAAGAGAGCGAAATAATGTAAAATAAAATAAAAATATTTTTTTAAGTTTATATGATGTGGCAATTTATTATTAGTTGAAAAAAATATCGGATATAACTTTTTTTTGTGTAAAATGGGTAAATGACAAATAGTGTAGGTAACACTTGTGACAAGATAAATGTTTAGGTACCAAAATAGGAAGAAAAAAAAAAGACATAGTTTAGGTATCAAATCGTGGATTAAGCTTTTACATACCACTTGTAATAAAAAAAAATTAAGTACCAAAATGAAAAAATGATATAATTTAAGTACCAATTTATAAATTAAACCTTTATAATATATATAACTTTTTAAAAACCTATACTTATACTATATAGGCCCTATTTGGCAATTGGCTTGTGGTTGATTATTGATTGCAGTGTTTGATTTGACCTTTATAATTTATTAACTATTTACTTAAAAGTGTTTGGTAACATTTAGCTAATAGTTGAAAGCTGATATATGTAAAATAACAAATAAGGACATGGCATATTTTATTGTTAAGTATTTATTTGTTTTAGTCTTTATTGAGTGAAATTATTAAAATAAAATACTATTACCAAAGAATTAAAACATCCATTATGGAATTTAATGAGTGAATATTTTTAAAAATTTAAATAAACAATTTTATTAAATTCCTTATTTGCAAATATTAGCCTTGTAGAAATTGATAAATATTGATAGATATAATTGTGAATTGTATTTTTAATGATAATTATGACATGTTCTTAGTATGTAAATTAGTGATAATTATGTCACATACTCAATAAATTTGCCAAGTAGCATATTTCAATTAATACAAAGTTACATAAGAAATTATTTTATACAAGTAAATTGAAATAAATTAAGAGTACATAAATATTCAAGAAATAGATACATGTGGCAAATGGAGTAATTTTTTAGCAAGCATGTGGCAAATGGAGTAATTTTTTAGCAAGCATGGTCAAATATGTTATTCTACATATCTCATTCCCAATCAACTATGAAAAAATTTATCCATCCCTGCGTTTTTTGTTTTGGAGGTTTAACTCAACAAGTTCTTACAAATCTCCATTCATCAAACACTAAAATTAGAGGGTTTGACTACCCAATCATCTATTTCTACTCAAGTCAATTAAAAAATCCAAAACTCTGTTTACCAAACACCCCCATAATATGTTTACTTTTTTATAGAACTCATACAAAGTGTTAGTAAAAAGACTCACAAGTTAGTTGTACATTGATTCAGCCAATAATTAACTAAAATATCATTTATTTTATTAAATAAATCATATCATATAGTGAGATATTTTATAAATCAAGGTAAACTACTTTCATTGTAACTATAAAATAAGATTTGTTTTATTTTAGGCACTCTAAATTTTTTTCTCAATTTAGCCACTCTGATTAAAATAATAGTGCAAAGTAATTACTGCTGTTGAAATTGTCATTTTTCTCTAACAGATTGCACAGTCAACAATCCATCTAATATTTTTTTTAGGTAATACATGTTAATAAAAATACAAAAATATTTTTTAATTACAATTATATTATAATGGTTATATAAATAAACAAAAGAGGGGGAGGAACTCACAGTAGAATACAGTAATCCATCTTCTTAATCATATTATTAACTTGAATCAATTTTACTGATCTTGCATCCCCTACATCCTTTGGTAGCCAAGATTGTGCCAAAGTTTTTGAAAAATCCAACCGTTTATTCTTAGTCTCCACTTTTGAAAACCTTTTCATCGTCCCAAAACAATCACATGAACGGAAAACTCTCGACCGCTTTTCATCCAAGTACCCACAATTCTCACAAACCTACCTGACTTTACTTTTCCCTTTGTTCTTATTCCCAAATATGTCTCTCAATCCCAACCCATTAACCAAGATGTCTTTTTTCGACTCATTTGTTGGATTAGGTGCCCTAAATGTAGTATATTCATCTGTATACTTGTAATTTTTTCGAACAGATTGGTTTAATAAAATTATTCATGAATTACATTTATACCCTTTGTATATTGTCCTCATATGATTTTTGCATGCAAAGCAAAATAGAAGCAAATATTAAAGCTTTTAGTGGAGGTTCCCAAATCTCATATCTTTTCTTCGTTAATGACATTTTCCTATTCTTTAAAGTAGATTGCAAATTGGTTGACTCGATCAAGAGAGTTTTGGTGAAACTTATGCAGGAATCAAGCCAAAAGATTAACATTCATAAGATGAGAGTTATTTTTTTCTCCAAAATGTGACACTCAAAGGAAATCCTAGACCACAAATTCCCTGAACCTCAGAAAATCCCCCAAGCTAGGTGTTTAGCTTGGGTTTCCAATACATTCAAGATGTGTCAAGAAGGAAGATTATGCTTTCATAGTGGGCAAAGCTTGAAAGAAACTGAACGCTTGAAAAGCAAATCTTCTATCACAAGTCAATCATCTCATCTTGAACTAGTTTATGACCATCACTATCCCAAACTACTTTATGCAATGCCGCTTGTTACCCAAAAGCACAATTTACTACATCAATAGGAACTTCCTATGGGGTAGCGCCAAAAATTCTAAGAAAATTCACCTTACAAATTGGAAAAAGGTCATGCAACCTAAATTGAGAGGAGGCTTAGGCTTGACAAAAGCAAAAAATAAAAACAATGCCCAATTTTTAAAACTAGGATGTTTCCTCATTGATGGAAAAGAAAACTTATGAACCAAAACATTCTTTGATAAATATATACCAAACATGAAAAGTAGGGAACGAAGAGGAAACACATCCCCAACTTGGAAGGCACTAAGGGAAATTAGTCCTTTATTGGAGCAATGATTGTACTAGGTAATTCACAATGGCAATGATGTTAGTTTTGTTGGAAAAATCGGTTTAGACAATAATGATTTTTAAGCATAGCGGAAGTGTAAAATTCTTATTTAAAACCAAGTCATTGCGATATTTATAGTTATAAAATTTAACCAAAATTATACATGTGACTTGTACGAGACGGTGAAGTTGATCCAAACTTTCTACCGAACGACTTTCTCCGCTATTCTCGAACCATAAACTGCTTTGAGTGTAGGTTTAAAGGATCACGAATCGATCACACAAAAAAAACTTTATTAACTTTCAATAGGAAAACTAATTCTCTCTTTAATCGGTAACTATGTGTTTTTCCCAGAAAATAAAATTTATTTTGTAAAATAAATTACCACTATTTTTGACAGAATAACGACATTTACGATGTAAGAGAACTTGGATTTGATAAATTTGATACATAACTTGTATTTATAGTAAGAGAGCTTGGATTTGATAAATGATGAGTTTACCCTGTTGTGACAAGTTCGACTTTATATCAAAATTCTCTTAACTACCCATGAATAATTGTCTGATCTTGAGAAGTTTGGATCAATATTGAGACATCATGCCTCACAACATCTTCACATGTGATAGAACTTTTAATTTAATTAAAATATTTTGATAACAAAAAATTTAAATACAAATATTGTTTATAAGAATGAGCAAAGTATTTAAAATTTCTTCCTTAGGATTTCAGTTAGCCATGGTGAGATGGAATTTAAGAGAATGTAATCATCTCATTGCACTGATTCGTTGTTTGGAAAGCCACCAGTGCATCAATCCCATCGCACTTACCACATCAACCTTTAGGGCATGTTTGGTTGGATGTAATAGCCCATGCATTCCAACTTTATTCAATGGGCCCATCATAAACAATTGTTTGGTTTGTTATAATAACCCATTATAGGCTGAATGGAATCAGCCTCTATTACGGTTCGGCCTGTAATAACAATTCAGGGGCTTGGGGTCTGAATTGGCTATTCAATAACAAATGTAATTACATTTTTCCTTTTTGGACCAAAAAGTCCTAGCCTCTCTTCTATATCATTTTCACTCTTCACTTTAGACCATTTTATTCTTCCTTGACTCCCCCCCAAAGTGAACCCTAGAAATTAACTTCTTAATCGACGATAAATCAAGCATTCATTCACCATCTTCATCTTTCTTCCAGTAGAACCTCCTTATTTACGGTAGGTGATGGTCTAATTTGGGTATTTAGAAGTATGAAACTGACTTGAACGAGCATAATCAGTGTTATTTTTTTTGTTTCTTTTACTTTTTTTTTCTTAAGCTCCACCCTGAAATTTCTTTCTGCCTCAACAAAATCTCTCATTTTCTTTTTACTTCTTATAGAGTTATATTTTATTTACTCATTCGTAATTTGAAGATGAAAATAATGATTATTTGGATTAAAAATTTGGGTTTTAACCATGCATTCATCTTTCTCCCTCTCTATGTCTGCCATTTTTCTTTAGCTTGTTTCTTGAAGTCCAATCTTGCGATTTTTTAGCTCAATTTAATTTTTTATGAGTTTACAGTGAATTACTATGGTTTGAATTTTTTTGGGGGGGACGTGTTTCATTTAATTTGATTTTGGGTTTGCTTTTATTTTTTAGGTAAGCTTGATTCTATGCTTTGAAGATATAATTTTGCTTTGTAATTTATGCAATTTCTGTAAATTTATCATCAGGACGTGTTGCATTCTTGTTATAATCTGTTTTGCATCTAATAAGACATGTCTATTCAAGGTGTGATTCCTAAGAGCTAAACTTGAGTCACTGACGTTCAAATAAAAGGTTTTAGCTTCTTTTAGTGTATAAGTTATTGGTATATGCAAGAGATTGTTTGCTCATGTCATATATCATGTCAAGAGATTAGTTATTTAAATTGAGATCAGTTGTATTTCAGCCAATAAATTGTTGGATATCTATAGTGGTATTTGGTCAAAACTTGTTTAAAGCAGCTCTTGTCTGCTATTTTGATGATACAGGTTCAAACTTTGTCAAAAAGAAAAATGATGGTATTCGATGTGATTTACATAGTATGACAACAGTTAAATAAGTAAACGAATGGGGGTGAGAGTAGAAATGGGGCACATTAAAGGAAGTAGGTGAATAGTAAAAGAGGTATAATTAAAAGGTTCAACATGTTGGCAAGTGTGGACAATTCCTCACTCACAACCAATTTTGGTACAAAAAGTGGTTTGCCATTTAGCCATATTCGTTAACCATTTACTGTATCGAAGAATTTTGTATCCTTTACCATATGTGTTGTAGTTTAGATGTTCCTTCAATTGCTACTATTTGAAATGGTAATAAATTAAGTTGTCTCATGTTCAAATATATATCATATATTCCTTCGGCACACATTTATGAACAAGATTATTAGGTTGTTTTAGCATATTTCGGAGTTGCATTGGATTCTACTAGGGGGTATGAGAGTAAACCTAAACACTTTCTCTCTAAAATAAGATATTTAGTTGGTTCTATGTTTTTATAATGCCCCAAAAATATTTAACATTTATTTTTGTATGTTTGTGACACAAATGTGTATCTACTTCAGTGGTTATGTGTTCTGGGAGTGTCTGAGAAGTCTTGGGTTCAAGCCTTAGCTTGGGCAAAATTTTATCTTTAGACAGTAGGCTTATAATTAAATAATTGAAAAAACATGACAGAATGGGCTTGCTGGTATAGTGGTTAAGTGGAGTGTTAAGTGTGCTGAAGGTCTTGAGTTCGAGGCTTGGCGATGTAGGGGGTGTTTTATTTTGCTTGGTGCCGTGTAAGTATTTGAGTGCCAGTAGAATTTTGATGCTTGTGGGCGGTTGGAGTGTTTAAAGGGTGTGGGGTGCTATGGCCGAATTTTGGGAGGATATTGTGGAGAGTTTTAAGGATCGTTTAGTGTTGGAACTGAATTCGAATTACCCTTGGTACTCAAATTTTGACAGGAGTCATTTGGTTGGTGTTTTTGCTTTCTTTTTCTCTATTTTTATTTTTTTATTGAAGAAGGTTTCTCCAACTTTTCCTTTGCTGCTGATTTCTTCTGTTCTACCTCCTATCTCTACCATTTTTGTTCTTTGGGGTCTTTTTCAACCAAAGTTCTATCTTTCTTTTTCTTCTTTTCCAAGACTTGTAATGTTAGTGTCCCTCTTTTTCCCTAGGTTGCTGATTTCTTTTTCTATCTTATCTCTTTAGCCGAACCTCTATTGATCCTTTCTGTTCTATCGAAGTGTTGTTCTCCTCTCCGTTGCATTTTCCTCCCCTTTTCATGCCTCATTTTTGATAAACCAAGCCTTACCCTCATCGTCTCGGTGACTTGCGTTCATGTAAGTAAGTTTGAAATCATTTGATTTTGGTTTATTTGCAAACATCCATTTGATGGGGCTCGTTTCTGTATTAGGTGAAGTCTAAGAATCTGAGGTCATCCAATTGGCATTCTCAAACTGCAGAATTGTGTTTTCCCTCTAAGGTAAGCGTGCCGTTGGTCTTTTTGAGAATAGGCCTTGTTGGTATAAGTTTTGTACCGTTTCAACTAATTAATTGGCTGGCTAACTGGTTAATTTTAGGTGCGGGTTATCTCGAAGTGCAGTTTAGCTTCAACGAAATAAGGTGTGTAAACACAATCTCGACTATGGAATTGAAAAAAGCTGGAATAAGTGAACATCGACGCCACACGGATGTGCGCTCGCCCGTGTGGTAAGCCATGTACCTAAGAATGAGCGATTGATTGATGAGGCAGGCCATGTTCGATTTCATGGGCTAGGCTGAACTGGGCCGTGTGGGCCCCACATAAGTGAACCATACAGGCGAGTGGAAATTATTGGGCCAGGCCATGTAATCCACACGTTCAAGGCCATTTTGGGTCGTATGGACCACACGGGTGTATGAGCCTACATGGGCCAGTAACATGGGCTCAAGGGCCCATTTTCACTGTTTGACTGCTAAGGTTGCAAGGGTCGCCCGAGTCGACGGTGGACCTACTGTTGGGTCGGTAAGCTTACTTAGACCTCTAATTGACTGAATGACTGTTATGCCCCTGTGTGATATATTTATATATATGTACATGTAAGGCTATATTTTAGCATGCTATGTAGATTATACTGAATACATACACGATACTATGACATGATTGCATGATGCATTACATGGGGATGGGTTGTTATTGATCGGAGGAAGTGTACTGAAAGGCTTCGAGCCTAAATTACTGGTAGCCCAGCTGCATATTATTGTATAGTGTCGCATTCGGTACTCTCTAGAGTGTAAGGATGGGTGGTTGATTATATCCTCACATGGAGTGTAGGGTTGGACGAAGATGGAGTGTAGAGGCTGGATGGGTAGGACTTGTATACTGTTTCATATGTTACTGTACTGATTAATGTTACTGTAATGGGCCAGGGCCCAAGCACATGACTGTTTTGTACTGAGATGGGCCAAAACCCAAACTGAAATTGATACTGCTACCGTGAAGGGCCTAGGCCGAGTCTGTTACTGTTTACATTTGACTGTATAATTGCATAGGGATTACACACTGAGTTTTCGTAAACTCACCCCTTTTGTTTTACTTTACAGGTAATCCCGAGTCATAGGCAGATCAGTGTAGCAAGGGACTCAGAGGTGGCCACACGTCTGCATAAATTTTCGTACTTGATTATATTTATAAGTATTATTATTTAGGGTATTTTTACTGTAAATGGCCTTTATGGGTTTTTACTTTAATTTGGGATTTTTATTTTGATTTATAACTGCTAGTAGTAGAGACAACCAAGTTTTTAAAAATTAGACATTTTTAACAAATTACACACGAAAACGCAAACTATTTTAAAAGCTTTCGCAATAAACGACGCTTTGAAAATTAATAACATTTTTAAAAATAAATAACTTTTCAATTATTCATGCTTTAAAAATGAATGGCCCATTTTTTACTCATCATTGAATAACACAAAGTGGTTAAATAGAAATGAGGATTTTAGTGACAACATATTTTACGAAAAACACTTCACTGTGACATCGACAGATTCGGCCACAACGTCTAGGCCAGATTTGGGATGTTACATTTAGTGGTATCAGAGTAAGGTTGCAAAACTCGGCTGTGGAGTAGGTTTAAAAACTTGAAATTCTAAAGAACTGCTTTCAAATGATTTGAAGTGTTTTGAAATGTTTTACTGAATTTGTGGCACATCGAGTCTCCGACGCCGATCCTGTAAGTTCTCTCCAAAAAAACTACATTATGATTGTGACTGAAACTGTTATATGTTCTAAACTGAAAATGCTTTTGGTAGTATATCCTACGACTACTATAGATGGACTGTACTAAAAACACTTAAGATAGTGTATACTGAGACTGTAGCAAAACTGTTAGGCTGATTTACGAAAATGGACACTAAATTACTATACTGCTTTTCATAAAACTTTGATTAACTAATACTAAAATTGTAAACTGATCTTCATAAAACTGTTAATACAGATAGGACGAGATTAGACAATGATCACTAGAGATACTCGCAAACGGGGTACAAGAGACCATGGTAAATGCCATAGAGGTGCTCGAGCTGGTCCTTGTCATCTAGCCACATACCTAATTTAGAAACTAGTGAGACACCGACTTCAGCTGTGACTGAGACTGGGTCTCATGATCGAATGACTGGGGACGACGCACTGTCCCAAGCCATGTTAAGAATTCTGAAGAGGGTCACTATGACCAATACTGGTACTAGAGGCCACGGGTCGGTTACGGAATGACTCTGGTCCAATGGAGCTGAGATTTTTAGGGGAATTACTAGAGTTACCCTAACGTGGCTGAGTATTGAATAGAGGCCATAGAGAGAACTATAGACGACCTGGACTGCACTCCCAAGCAAAAATTAAAGGGTGTTGTATTGCTGCTACGAGATGAAGTATATCAGTGGTGGCTCACTATTAAGGAGGACAGTCAGCCCGAACGATTGACCTGGGAATTCTTCAAATCTGCCTTCTAGGGAAAATATGTAGGTGCCAGTTTTGTGAATGCCCGAAAGAGAGAGTTTTTAAATCTGACTCAGGAGGACAGATCAGTAGCCGAATATGAGGCCAAGTTCTTAAGGCTGAGCCGCTATGCGAGAGGTATGGTGGAGACTGAGTACGAGTGATGTTTTCGCTTCGGGGACGGCCTCAGAGATAGCTTAAGGGTTCTGATAGCTCCACAGAGGGAGCGAGACTTTGCTGCACTAGTGGATAAGGCGAAGATCGCTAAAGATGTTAAGTGCACTGAGCGTCCGAATCGTGAGAAAGAGAAAGGTAGGAATAGGATGGATTCGGAGCCCTCGAGTTCCATTTAGAGGCCTAAGAAAAAGGCCAGGGTGGATGTGCCGGTCAGAGTTGGGGCTCTTATGGTTGCTACTAGTCAACAGCCTTGTACCGATTGTGGGAGACGCCATCAGGACGAGTGCTAGAAAATAACTGGGGTATGCTTGAGGTGTGGTTCATTGGAGCACCGTATCAGAGAGTATCCACGGAGGCCCGATCTAATGCAAGCTCCTGGTTTGGGTACTGCACAGTCGCCGATGGGTGTTCAGCAACCACTGAGAGGCCACGGTCAGGCTCGAGGTAGTAATAGGTTGGGCCGTGGGCAGAGAGCACTGGGCAGAGGTGCTAATCAAACTGAGGCGAGGCAGCCAGCTCTTGTATATGCTGTATGTCACCGAGAGGAGAGAGATGCTCCGGATGTCATCCCGAGTACGTTCCTAATTTTTAATGTACCTTATAGTGCATTGATAGATATAGGATCCACTCATTCCTGTGTTACTAAAAACTTGGGGATTTTGGTTGAGAGTACTCTGAGTGAAATTACGGTATTAAGTCCATTGGGACAGTCCATCCGGGTTAATAAGTTATGTCGAAGACGTCTCTTAAGAGGTACAAGCAGTTATATTTCTGGCCGATTTAATGAAACTTTCTTTTGGAGAATCTGATCTGATACTGGGCAACTTAGATTGTTTCACTAAACGAGTAGTATTGAGAATTGAGGAGGACAACGAGGTAGTTGTAATCAGGGAATGTCAGAACTACTTTTCGAATGTGATTTCTGCATTGAGGGCCGAAAAGTTGGTTCCTAAAGGATGTGAGGCGTATCTAGCCTATATCAGTGTTTCCGATTCTGAGGTTTCTGTTGTTAAAGATATTAGAATGGTAAAAGACTTTCCGGACATCTTCCTTGAAGAGCTACCTGGGTTACCTTTAAATCATGAAGTTGAGTTTGAGATAGAGCTCCTTCCTAGTATAGCTCCGGTGTCCATCGCCCCTTATAGAATGGCACCGAAGGAGCTTGTGGAGCTTAAAGCTCAAATCCAAGAGTTATTGGATCGTGGGTTCATCCGCCCTAGTGTGTCTGCTTGGGGAGCACTAGTTCTGTTCGTAAAAAAGGATGGATCCATACGTATGTGATTTGATTATCGGCAACTGAATAAGTTGACCATCAAGAATAAGTATCCCCTGTCGAGGATAGACGACCTGTTCGATTAGTTCCGATGAGCTTCAGTTTTCTTTAAAATTGACCTCCAATCTGGGTACTATCAGTTGATAGTTAAGGAGGCTGATGTATACAAGACTGTGTTTAGAACTCGCTATGGGCACTACGAGTTCTTAGTAATGTCGTTTGGATTGATGAGTGAAGTAGTAGCCTTTATGAACCTGATAAATTGAGTCTTATCCGGAGACATTACTTGTTTGGTGAAAAATATATCATTTACACTGACTACAAGAGTCTTAAATATCTCCTCACTTAGAAAGAGTTAAACCTTAGGCAATGTAGATGGATTGAGCTGCTAAAGGATAATGATTGTACGATTGAATACCATTCTGGTAAGGCCAATGTGGTGGCCGACGCACTAAGCTGCAGGGTTGTGATTGATTTGAGAGTGATGGTTACTCGTCTCAGTTTATTTGATGATGGTAGTCTATTGGCTGAAATCCATGTTAGACCGATGTGGATCGAGCTGATTAAGGGTAAACAATTGGAAGATGAGTCATTGGGTTTTCGATTTCGATAGACTGAGAGTGGTAATACATCAGATTTTGGATTGAATAGCTAAGGGGTTCTTTGTTTCTGTGGGAGAGTCTGTGTATCGAATGATGCCGAGTTGAGGTAGTCTATACTGTGAGAGGCACATAGTAGCCCTTATGCTATGCATCTTGGCGGGAACAAGATGTACCCAGACCTTTGTGAACTGTATTGGTGGCCAAGTCTTAATCGAGATGTTACCGATTTTGTGAGTAAATGTCTAACATACCAGCAGGTTAAGACTGAGCATCAACTACCCTCAAGTACACTACAGCCAGTTAAAATACCGCTTTGGAAGTGGGAAAGAGTGACTATGGATTTCGTAAGTGGGTTACCCTTAATGCCTACTAAGAAAAATTCAGTGTGGGTCATCGTGGATCGGTTGACCAAGTCTGCTTATTTCATACCGGTTCATACTGACTACCCTCTATAGAAGCTGGCTAAACTGTATGTGCCTGAGATAGTGAGACTGCATGGGGTACCGGTTTTGATAATATCTGATAGGGATCCTCATTTCACGTCTTGGTTCTGGAAGAAGCTACATGAAACTCTGGGTACAAGGTTGGACTTCAGTACTGCGTTCCATACTAAAAAAGACGGTCAGTTAGAGAAGGTGATTCAGATACTGAAGGATATGTTGAGGAGCTATGTAATTAACTTTCGAGGCAGTTGGGAGGAGTTTTTACCATTAGCTGAGTTCGCTTACAACAATAGCTACCAGTCTAGCATACAGATGGCACTTTACGAGACCCTAAATGGTCGTAAGTGCCGTACTCCCTTGTGTTGGACTGAGTTGGGCGAGCGATATGTTATAGGCCTTGAATTGGTTTCTGATACTGAGGATAAGGTCAGGTGGATTCGGGATCGACTCAAGGAGGCATCTGATAGACAAAAGTCGTATGCAGATCTGAAGCGTCGAGAGATAGAGGATTCTGTGGGGGACTTCGTGTTTCTCAAGGTCTCATCATGGAAAAAGATAGTGAGATTTGATTGTAAGGGGAAGTTGAGCCCCAGATTTATTGGACCTTGTTGCATACTGAGGCGTATGGGACCAGTTGCCTACCAGCTAGAGTCACCTTCAGAGTTATAGTAGATTCACGATGTGTTCCACGTCTCCATCTTGAGACGCTATCACTCTGATCCCACACATATTGTTCCAATTGAGGAGATCGAGGTTAGGCCAGATCTGACCTTCGAGGAGGAGCCGGTACAAATATTGGACCGCGATGTTAAAGTTCTGAGAAGAAAGTCCATCCCACTGGTTAAGGTTCTTTGGCGTAATCATAGTTTTGAGGAGGCCACGTGGGAGCCTGAGGATGTAATGCGGCAGCGATATCCTCATCTTTGCTGATCAGGTAAATTTCGAGGTCAAAATTTTCTTTAAGGGGGTAGAGTTGTAACGCCCCAAAAATCTTTAATATTTATTTTTGCATGTTTGTAACACAAATGTGTATATGCTTCAGTGGTTTTGTGTTTTGGGAGTGTCTGAGAAGTCTTGGATTCAAGCCTTAGCTTGGGCAAATTTTTTTTATTTGAATAAACCCCTATCTTTAGATAGTAGGCTTATAATTAAATAATTGGAAAAACATGACAAAATGGGCCTACTGGTCTAATGGTTAAGTGGAGTGTTAAGTGTGCTAAAGGTCTTGAGTTCGAGGCTTGGCGATGTAGGGGAGTGTTTATTTTGCTTGGTGCCGTGTAAGTATTTGAGTGACACTAGAATTTTGATGCTTGTGAGCGGTTGGAGTGTTTGAAGGGTGTGGGGTGCTATGGCTTAATTTTGGGAGGATATTGTGGAGAGTTTTAACGATTGTTTAGTGTTGGAACTGAATTCGAATTACCCTTGGTACTCAAATTTCGACAGGAGTCATTTGGTTGGTGTTTTTGCTTTCTTTTTCTCTATTTTTATTTTTTTACTGAAGAAGGTTTCTCCAACTTTTCCTTTGCTGCTGATTTCTTCTGTTCTACCTTCTATCTCTACCATTTTTGTTCTTTGGGGTCTTTTTCAACCAAAGTTCTATCTTTCTTTTTCTTCTTTTCCAAGACTTGTAATGTTAGTGCCCCTCTTTTTCCCTAGGTTGCTGATTTCTTTTTCTATCTTATCTCTTTGGCCGAACCTCTATTGATCCTTTCTGTTCTATCGAAATGCTATTCTCCTCTCCGTTGCATTTTCTTCCCCTTTTCACGCCTCATTTTTGATAAACCAAGCCTTACCCTCATCGTCTCGGTGACTTGCGTTCATGTAAGTAAGTTTGAAATCATTTGATTTTGGTTTATTTGCAAACATCCATTTGATGGGGGCTCGTTTCTGTATTAGGTGAAGTCTAAGAATCTGAGGTCATCCAATTGGCATTCTCAAATTGCAGAATCGTGTTTTCACTCTAAGGTAAGCGTGTCGTTGGTCTTTTTGAGAATGGCCCTTGTTGGTATAAGTTGTGTACCGTTTCAACTGATTAATTGGCTGGCTAACTGGTTAATTTTAGGTACAAGTTGTCTCGGAGTGCGGTTTAGCTTCAATGAAATAAGGTGTGTAAACATAATCTCAACTATGAAAATCGGCAAAAGCTGGAATAAGTGAATGTTGACGCCATACAAGCGTGCGTTCGCCCGTATGGTAGGCCATGTGCCTAAGAATGAGCGAGTGATCGACGAGGCCGGTTATGTGCGATTTCATGAACCAGGCCGAACTGGGTCGTGTGGGCCCCACACGAGTAAACCATATGGGCGTGTGGAAATTATTGGGCTAGGTCGTGTAATCCACACAGCCAAGGCCATTTTGAGTCGTGTGGGCCCACATGAGCTAGCAAGATAGGCTCGAGGGCCTATTTTCACTGTTTGACTGCTAGGGTTGCACGGGTCGTCCGAGTCGACTGTAGACCTACTGTTGGGTCCGTAAGCTTACTTAGACCCCTAATTGACTGAATGACTGTTATGCCCCTATGTGATATATTTATATATATGTACATGTAAGGCTATATTTTAGCATGCTATGTAGACTGTACTGAATACATACACGATACTATGACATGATTGCATGATGCATTGCATGGGGATGAGTTGTTATTGATCAGAGGAAGTGTACGGAAAGGCTTCGAGCCTAAATTAATGGCAGCCCAGCTGCATATTACTGTATAGTGCCGCATTCGGTACTCTCTGGAGTGTAGGGATGTGTGGGTTGATTATATCCCTACATGGAGTGTAGGGTTGGACGGAGATGGAGTGTAGAGGCTGGATGGGTAGAACTTGTATCTTTGTTTCATATGTTCTTTGTCTTGATTAATGTTACTATAATGGGTGGCGCCAAGCACATGATCGTTTCATGCTTGAGATGGGCCAAAGCCCAAACTGAAATTGATACTGCTATCGTGAAGGGCCTAGGCCCAGTCTGTTACTGCTTGCATTTGACTGTATAATTGCAATGGGATTACACACTGAGTTTTCGTAAACTTACCGCTTTTGTTTTACTTTACAGGTAATCGCGATTCATAGGCGGATCGATATAGCAAGGGACTCAGAGGTGGCCACACGTCCACATATATTTTCGTACTTGATTATGTTTTTCTATTATTATTTGGGGTATTTTTACTGTAAATGGCTTTTGTGGGTTTTTACTTTAATTTGGGATTTTTATTTTGATTTATAACTGCTAGTAGTAGAGATAACTGAGTTTTCAAAAATTAGACCTTTTTAACAAATTACACACAAAAACGTAAACTATTTAAAAGCTTCTGCAATAAATGACGCTTTGAGAATTAATAACATTTTTAAAAATAAATAACATTTCAATCATTCATGCTTTAAAAATGAACGACCCATTTTCGACTCATCATTGAATAACACAAAGTGATTAAATAGAAATGAGGATATCATCGACAACTTTTTTTACGAAAAACATTTCACTGTAACATCGTCAGATTTGGCCACAACGTCTAGGTCAGATTTAGGGTGTTACAGTTTTTCCTTGAACTATTTTTGGTCCACTTTTGGATTGCATACTTCAAGTTGCTAAGTCAATGAAATCCTTTACTTCTTGCTTAATGTAAATTCTAGAAGCATAAACTTTGTCTACGATTGTTTAGATGTTTATCATTAATTTTGTGAATCCTACTTTCTCCTGTTTGGAATTTTAAATTAGATGAGAGTCAACTTCTATTTAAAGGTTAACTAGTCTTAACAGAATCTATTGAAGCTTTTTCTTGTGTCTTTAATTGAAGATATCATGTTGTTTATAAATCCGCATTACTTATAACAGTTCTAATTTATCTAAGAAATCTATCTTATCAAAGGTATCTTCTTTGGTTGAAATGCAATAAATTTTGAACTTAGAGATTAAGACATATAACAGTCAGTAAATTTTATTTATTTGCAGTCATGGAATAAAAAGGCGAAAATAGGGAGTTTGATGAATTGATGTTAGTTTATACAAAAATACACTAGTTATTAGTTAAAAATCAGTAACTCCTTGTTGACATTTTTCTTTTCAGAGTAGAAGCTATGCACTTTTGCAAAAATGGTAAAATTAGATATAAAAGTATTATTCAAGTTCAAATTATGTGACTTATTTTTTTAGATTTTATATAAAAAAATAAAAAATAAAAAAATCTTCAATTAATATTTATTATCTTGTAAAATAATGTTTTTTATAATTTTACAATTAAATTAAAAATAATATTTATTATTTTATAAAAATTATTAATTTTTTTAATAATCTTACAATTAAGTAGAGAAAGATTCAACTTTGAGAGTGAAAATGTAAAACAATTGTTGCTACATCATTGCTAAAACTTATATACACAAATTTAAGATTGTATGGTAGCTTTGTAACGCTCCAGAACTAGGCCTAGAAGTTTAAACCGAATCCCAGAGATCACATTGATCATCGAAGTGAACTAAAATTATTTTTAGTTTAACAAAGCGGAAAACAAGACTGTATTTAAGTTACGTAAAAATTCCCAGTTATAAAATCTCGATATTACAAAAATTCGTACCACAGTATTCTAAATAGTACTCTCAATTCAAAACTGTTTACTTATAAACTCGGAATTTATGAAAATACTTTTATAGCCTGTTCTAGAACGTGGCTATCCGAGACTTCTGGCAAGACGGAAATACCTGAAAATGGAAAACTGACAGAGTTACAAAATTAAATTCCAAATAACAGTTCAATAGCGGAAACAAAATCAAGGGCAGTGTTTCAAAGCAGATACTTAACTATACAAGAACTCAATCGATGTACGAAACAACCCATTTCAACAACCAATTAAAAGGCAAGAAGTATTACAAAGTTATCATTCATTACATACAGGTACAGAACATATCGAGCACACAACCTTTACGCAATTAATCACACAATCCGACGGATAGATCAAAAGTGATATGTATGTACATACACAAGAACAATCCCACCCATCCAGCCAAACACCTATCCGTCCCTCATTCACACCACGAATGAGCTATAAGAAGCTCAAACAACCATGCACACCACATAGGTCCTCGAAAGGCCCATCCAACCCTACACACCACGTATGTGGAACTAAGCCACGTAAATAACAGTATGCAGTTGAGCTGCCAGCAATATCGTCTTTGTCTTTGTAGGCGCTATATATCTGAGGCGTGTTGCGATTAAAAGCGCCAAATTAGATCGAGACTTCCTTCTTCTTCTTCAGAACACCCAAACCCGGCCCATGCATTTTGACCGGATCTGGCATGTTATCGACCACATAACACTTTATCGCGTTTTGAAAACACAAGTTAAGTTAATTAAATTTGAATAAAGGAGAGACTTTTTTGAAAATAAACCTCTTTGTATTTTTGTTATTAAGTATAAATAAACCTTATCATAAAATTCGTAAGTTACTTAACATTGATAACTGCTGAGTTGAATGAACACTAGGGGCCTTATTACATAAATATTCTCGAAATAACAATGAAATGAATTAAACTTTAAGAAATCCCAAAAGAAAATAACTTGTAGAAATAGAACTTGATGGCCCCTCGAGTCCGTCTCGGCTCCCACATCCACAATCTACTGCTCATCTGAAGAGTAGAGAAAAGGAAAGCGTGAGTCACAAAGACTTAGTGTATAAATAAAAAAAAAACACACATCGACCTGAACCCACAAACACATTATGGGCCCTGGCCCATACAGGAAGGCATCAATCATAATTACATAATAAACAATAAGAAATGCATAACCCAACCCATCCTAGGTTTCCATCCTCTATAAACCAACCTATACCAACCATCACACCTTAGGGATTTCTACAATCAACCCTCCATCTGCTACATACCAAAACGACAGCCGTACTGCCTATTCCGATCAAGTAGGAGTCATTAAACGTGGCATAGCCACCGATCACTATGTGACCTTACATTTATATTATGTGGGATTTCTACCACCGATCACCAAGTGACCTATCATGCACTTCCCCTTCAATTATCATCATTCCCACCCCATGCATAGGTACATAAGAAAACATCATGCAAACTTAAATATTTTTCGATACACATAGGGAGTTCCATGTTTACGTACCTGGCATCCTTGCCTAACCCTTTTAGGGTTCCATTCGACTGCCTATACTCTGACCTTGTTCGACTTTTAGCCCATAACATGCATAAATAGATATACATACAAGTTTATAGTAGTGTGTTAGAGATCTACACACCTGATTAATGTCAATACCCTCGCTAAACCGATCTACAGCTTTGCTTCAAAACGCCGGATGGATGTGAAACTAGGGCCTCTCCTATATTCGGCCATGGTTAGTGTTCTACCCAATTTTATATATTTGAATAAACAACTCTTCTTACCTTAAAATCCCGAAATTGGAGACTAGCTATTTTTGGCTTTTAGATCTAGTTGACCAAGCTTCCTTCAAATTCCGAATTGCCGCCCAATCATAGAACCATTAAACTATTAGCTTTTCGGCTTTTGCCTTTCTAAAATAGATTATGAGAACTAATCAAAAATTGACTCTTACCTTAGCTTAGGAGATTCGGCTAGCACTAGGGAGAGGATTCGGCAATGCCAATGGAAGATTTAAATGCCGGAAGTATAAAACAATTCCTCAAATATGATGAATAAAAGAAAAAGCGATGGATGCTTTGGCTTTTTAAAGAAATCGGCACAAGGGAAAAGAAAGTGGGGAGAAGTTTCAGCTTTTGAAGTAATTTGAAGAAAGAAATTTGGAGAAAGAAATTGGAGAGGGAAAGGCTAAAGAATTCGGCACAAAGAATAGAGAAAACTAGGGTTTTTAAATGTCAGAATCAAGAAGCTAGCCCCCCTATTTATAGATTTTTGACACCTATTGCTAAATACCGAAAACGCCCTTAAAAATTAAGCTAAAGGAGAGGAGAATTTCAGCACCATCTTTGCCATGCAGTAGCCGAATTTTACACTCCTCTAGATGATAGATTTTCGGCCAACACTTCCCTTGGAGATAAGCTCCTAACTTTTCTCCTTTTTATCTATGATATTATCACTTAAAAATCCACATAATTTTTCCTATTTTGTAGCCTTGTAGCCGTCCATCCCTACTAACCCTAATGTCAAATTTAACTCACTTAAATTAAAAGATCTGGGCCTCTTTAAACTTAAATTTTGGGCCTCTAAATCCCTTGTGTGGCGTCACTTCAAATTCCCTTATAATGCCACTTAATGTTGGGCCAATTTGGCATTTTAAACATAATTACCACATTTTTAATTCTTTAATGCCCAATCTAATAATTTAATTAAGGCCTTAACCTAATCCTGAGCCCAATTTGGACCCCTATCACTTAAATTAACCTATTAAAGTTATCTTTACACTAAATGAATAGGCCCATAAATTTAGGATGTTACAGTTCTACCCTCTTAAAGAAATTTCATCCTCGAAATTACCTGATCAGAAAGGATGAGGGTATTACTGCCTTATTGCTTCCTCAGGTTCCCACGTAGCCTCCTCAGAACCATGATTCTGCCACAGTACTTTAACCAATGGAACCGTTTTCCTTTTCAACACCTTGACATCACGATCCAAAATTTCTACTGGTTCCTCTTCGAAGGATAGATCAGGTCTTACCTCGATTTCCTCTACAAGCACAATATAGGACTGATCCGAACGGTATCGTCTTAACATAGAGACGTGGAATACATCGTAAATTTGGCTTAATTTTGGAGTTAACTCCACCTGATAGGCTACTGGTCCTACTCGCTTCAACACTCGATATGGTCCGATAAATCTAGGACTTAATTTACCCTTTCGACCAAACCTTAGTGCCTTTTTCCACGGTGACACTTTTAAAAATACTTTATCACCCACTGCGAACTCTATGTCCTTAAGCTTTAAATCAGCATAAGACTTCTGTCTGTCCAATGCCTCCTTCAGTCGAACCCGAATCAATTTAACCTTCTCTTCGGTCTCGGCCACCAACTCTGGACCCAAAATTCGGCGTTCTCCTAGTTCTGTCCAGCATGTAGGAGTACGACACTTCCACCCGTACAAAGCTTCGTAGGGCGCCATCTGAATACTTGACTGGCAGCTATTGTTGTAAGCAAATTCTGCTAACGTTAAGAACTCTTCCCAACTACCTTTGAAATCTATGACACATCCTCTCAACATGTCCTCTAAAATCTGGATCACTCGCTCAGATTGTCCATCAGTCTGAGGATGAAACGCTGTACTGAAGTCCAACTTCATACCTAACGCTTGATGCAACGCCTTCCAAAATCGTGAGGTGAACCTAGGGACCCTATTTGATATGATTGAGACCGGTACTCCATGCAACCTTACCACCTCTGCTATGTATAATTTAGCTAACCTCTGCAAGGAGTAGTCAACACGTACTGGTATGAAGTGTGCAGACTTCGTCAAGCAATCAACAACTACCCAAATCGCATCTTTCTTAGTGGGTGTGAGGGGAAGCCCACTAACAAAATCCATGGTGATTCTTTCCCACTTCCATTGTGGAATCTTCATTGACTGTAATAATCCTGATGGTAACTGATGTTCCGCCTTGACCTGCTGACAGGTCAAACACTTACCCACCAATTCAGTTACCTCTTGCTTCAAACCCGGCTACCAGAACTGATCTCTCAAATCCCGAAACATCTTACTTCCTCCAGGATGCATAGCGTATGCACTACCATACGCCTCATTCAAAATTTTTCGCCTTAACTCCGGATCTTTCGGCATGCAGACCTTCCCTCAAAAGCATAACAATTCTTCCTCATTCATACTGAATTCTTTGTCCCATCCTTTGAGATTAACTGCAATTTCCCCTTTAGCAACTCATCGGTTTGTTGCCGCTCCTTCACTTGACTAATCCAAGTAGGTTTCACTTGAAGTTCGGCTAATAAGCTTCCATCCTCATACAAACTAAGGTGTGCAAACATTTCCCTTAGGTTAGAGACTACTTTACGACTTAGAGCATCCGCTACTACATTAGCCTTACCTGGGTGATATTCGATCGAGCAATCGTAATCCTTTAGTAACTCGATCCACCTTCTCTCGCTTTAGGTTCAACTCCTTTTGAGTCAAAAGATACTTCAAGTTGTTATGATGATGTGTAGATGATGATTTCTCCTGCATGAGATAATGCCTCCAAATTTTTAAGGTAAACACCACTGCTGCCAATTCCAAATCATGGGTGGGGTAGTTCAATTCATGCGGTCTTAACTGCCGAGATGCATATGCAACCACTTTTCCATCTTGCACCAACACACACCCTAATCCCGCGTGTGACATATCACAGTAAATTACGAACTCCTTCCTCACCTCTGGCTGAATCAACACAGGAGCCTTCGTCAGAAATCTCTTTAACTTTTCAAAACTCTCCTGCTGCTTATCAAACCAAACAAACGGAACTCCTTTTCGTAACAACTTAGTCAACGGTGCCGCTACCGAAGAAAATCCTTCAACAAACCTTCGGTAGTATCCAGCTAAACCAAGAAAAATCCTAATCTCAAGCACGGACTTGGGTGGCTTCCAATCTAACACTGCTTCAATCTTTCGAGGGTCAACCCTAATCCCTTCTGCGGACACAACGTGCCCTAGAAACGTTACTTCCTTCAGCCAAAATTCATACTTACTGAATTTGGAATACAATTACTTCTCCCTTAGGATTTGCAAAACTATTCGCAGATGAGCGTCATGCTTCTCCTCTGACTTCGAGTAAACTAAGATATCATCGATAAACACCACGACACACCGATCTAAGTAGGGTTGGAATACTCGGTTCATCATGTCCATGAATGCTGCTGGCGCGTTAGTTAATCCGAACGGCATCATCATAAACTCATAGTGACCGTAGCGAGTCCTAAAAGCTGTCTTGTGTATATCTGCCTCCTTGACCCTAAGCTGATGGTACCCTGACCTCAGATCTATCTTAGAAAAGATTGAGGCTCCCTTCAACTGATCGAACAAGTCATCGATTCTTGGCAATAGGTACTTGTTCTTGATTGTTAGCTTATTCAACTGGCGATAATCAATGCACATCCACATTGATCCATCCTTCTTCTTAACAAATAACACTGGTGCTCTCCACGGTGACACACTCGGTCGAATAAATCCTCTATCCAGTAACTCCTGAATCTATGCTTTTAACTCTACTAACTCTTTCGGTGCCGTCCTATATGGAGTAATAGATACCGGCGCTATTCTCGGAAGAAGATCGATTCCAAACTCTACTTCACGATCTTGAGCTAATCTTAGAAGCTCTTCAGGGAAAACATCAGGAAATTCTTTTACCATCCTGACGTCTCCAACAGTCAGATCTTTGGCTTCTAGAGCCCGAACAAACAATAGAACTGCCTCACATCCTTTCCTTACCATCCTCTCTACTCTTAGAGCAATCACTAAGTTCGACAAACAGTTCCCTTTTTCTCCTATCACCAACACTTCATCGCCCTCGGGGGTTTTTAACACCATACGCTTGGCTGCACAATCTAGATTAGCTTGATACTTCATAAGCCAATCCATGCCTAAGATTAAATCAAACTCCTCGAACGGTAATTCCATTAGATCCGTTCGGAAAACTATCCCCTGAACTTCTAGAGGTACTTCCTGATAGAGTTTTTCCACTACTACAGATTGTCCTAACAGGCCAACTATAGTCATTGCCCTAGGGGTAATTTCAGATTCTAGTCTTAAAGTTCCCGATACGCTACTAGCTACGTACGAATGCATCGACCCAATGTCAAACAATGCAGTGTAAGGCAAACCAAAGATTAAGAACGTACCAGTTATAATATCCGGTGCATCAGCCTCCTCACGATGTCTGACAGCATAGACCAACCTTGGATGTCTTGTCTCAGTGTTTCCTGCCCCTTGACCTGGTGCTCCACGACCCCGACCAGCACCATTACCACCTCTGGCTGCACCACGACCTCTTTGTGGCTGCTAACCTCCTCTACCAGGCTGAGCATTCCCTAGGCCCATGGTCCCTTCACCGTCCCGTTGCTGTGGACAGTTTTTAACTTGATGGTCCGTAGATCCACACTTAAAACACTTCCCACTGCCTGCCCAACATTCACTGGCATGAAATTTACCGCATCGAGCACATTTTGGGGTCTGGTTAGCAGCAGTAGATTTCTCTTCCCGTTTCGGTCCATCAGACCTGGACCTTTTCTGAGTACGCCCGGTTGACGATCCAAAATTCCTCTTATTTCCACCTCTATCTTTATCTCAATTCAGTTTCTCAGTCCGCTTCACCTCTTCGGCTATCTTAGCTTTTTCCACCAGCACAGCAAATTCCCTTTCCCGCTGTGGGGCTATCAAAACATGCAAGTCATCCCTCAGGCCATCTTCAAACCTAACACAACGTTTATGCTCTGTGGCTACCATCCCACGAGCATATCGGCTAAGACATAAGAACTCAGCTTCATACGCAGCCACTAACCTACTCCCTTGCACTAGATTCAGAAATGCTCTACGCTGCGCATCCACATAACTTGATCCAATGTACTTATTCTGAAATGCCATTTTAAAGAAATCCCAAGTGATAAGGTTAGCCACAGCACCATCCTTTACCGTAAGCCACCATTGATAGGCTTCATCCCTCAAGAGGGATGCAACACCCTTCAACTTTTCCTCCTCCATGAAATCCAAATCATCCATTATGCTTTCTACCGCCTCCAACCAATACTCAGCTGAACTTAGGGCTACATTAGAAATTCCCCTAAACACATCTGCCCCATTGGCTCTAAGCCGTTCTGGCACAGATTTTCGGGCTCCTGTGCCCATACCAGCCCCAGCAACCATCTCTAAAACCCTTAGCATTGCCTGAGATATCGCGTCATTTCTGGCAGTCTGATCCTGAAATTCCTCCTCCGCGGCTGGCATCTCATTTCCAGAACCATGACCAGATCTTACTGGTTCTGACACCGTCATCCTACCCCTACCACGACCACGTGGCGGACGTCCTTGACCCCTTATACTCATTCTACCGATTCGCGTTTATCTGATTAGAAATTTTATGAACTATTAGTTTTCTTCCACTGTTTTAACCACGGACAGTCTTATGAATAATAACTTTAAGAGTAATTCTTTCGAATTCGCATTCACCATACAGTCTCAAATTCATATCCTCTAAGAAACACATACATTCAATCATGAACTCACATTCATTACAAAAAAGTAGTGTTGTTGTTGTGGTTGTTGTTTTCACTACTCAGGGGTATTTTCGTAATTTTATCCTACATGGGTATTTTCGTAATTTTTCAAAATAAGGTTCCTTGATTATTTTGTAAGATAAGGGTATTTTGGTAATTCTCGAATCCGAGGCATTTCAAAAATTTTGAAATCAGGGGTATTTCGGTAATTTTGAAATTTAGGGGTATTTCGATAATTTTAAAATCCAGGAGTATTTTGGTAATTGTGAAATTCAGGGGCATTTTAGTAATTTTAAAATTTGGGAGCATTTGGGTAATTTTGTGATTTGAGGGTATTTCGGTAATTTTGTTATCTGAGGGTATTTCGGTAATTTTACAAAATAAGGGTAATTTGGTAAATCTACAAACTAGGGTTATTTTGGTCATTTTGCAAAATAAGGGTAATTGGGTAAAAAAAAATTTCATAGTTGTGAACATTTTCAATTCAAGTGTATTTTTCTGGAAGTGTATAAAACTTAGGGGTTTTTGTTTGCGAAATAGGGTGGTTGGTCCCTTTCGGGTTATAATTATGGGTTCAGCCCATGAACAAGTCCTTATAGCTAGAGTGAATAGTCACTACGCACTGTAAGATTCAGTGAAGAGGAGGTGAGTCACTGGGATCGCTTAAATACCAAGCTCCCTGAATCTACTCCACAGACATGCGTATGCCTATTGCCACACACCTGTCATGGCTAAAGTGAGCAGATCACTATGCACGGGTAAGATTCAGTGAAGAGGAGGTGAGTCACTTGGACTGCTTAAATACCAAGCTCTTCAGGATCTACTCCTAGACATGTATATGCCTGTTGCCACACCTTAGTCTTGCAACTTGTTTACAGGTTTTGTTTAGTGAAATTAAGTCTTATGGAATTGCAGAGTTGTTTGTCTAAGCCTAGAGTCCATCAGGTTCTAATCTAGATAGTCTACGTCCCATAAAGCCCATTAAGCCCACATATATATCACAATCAGGAGTTCAGAATACTTACCTGGGTGAATCGGTGCCGATAGACTCGAAGGCTATATCTTCATCAAAAACATTTTTATCAACTTTTTAAAACAGTACTAGACCCATTTCACGTTCCAGGAGTTTTAAACTAGGCTCGATGCAAAATGTAACACCCAAAAACCACGCCATGTGTTTAATAGAATCGGCATGTTATCGAACACATAACACTTTATCGCGTTTTGAAAACACAAGTTAAGTTAATTAAATTTGAATAAAGGAGAGACTTTTTTGAAAATAAACCTCTTTGTATTTTTATTATTAAGTATAAATAAACCTTATCATAAAATTCATAAGTTGCTTAACATTGATAATTGCTGAGTTAAATGAACACTAGGGGCCTTATTACATAAATATTCTCGAAATAGCACTGATATAAATTAAACTTTAAGAAATCCCAAAGGAAAATAACTTGTAGAAATAGAACTTGATGGCCCCTCGAGTCCGTCTCGGCTCCCACATCCACGATCTACTGCTCATCTGAAGAGTAGAGAAAAGAAAAGCGTGAGTCACAAAGACTTAGTGTATAAATCAAAAAAACACACATCAACCTGAGCCCATAAACACATTATGGGCCCTGGCCCATACAGGAAGGCATCAATCATAATCACATAATAAACAATAAGGAATGCATAACCCAACCCATCCTAGGTTTCCATCCTCTACACACCAACCTGTACCAACCATCACACCTTGGGGATTTCTACAATCAACCCTCCATCCGCTACACACCAAAACGCACGTGCATCGCCTATTCCGATCAAGTAGGAATCATTAAACGTGGCATAGCCACCGATCACTATGTGACCTTACATTTATATTATGTGGGATTTCTACCACCGATCACCAAGTGACCTATCATGCACTTCCCCTTCAATTATCATCATTCCCACCCCATGCATAGGTACATAAGAAAACATCATGCAAACTTAAATATTTTTCGGTACACATAGGGAGTTCCTTGTTTACGTACCTGGCATCCTTGCCTAACCCTTTTAGGGTTCCATTCGACTGTCTATACAGCCTTGTTCTGGCTTTTTAGCCCATAACATGCATAAATAGATATACATACAAGTTTATTAGTAGTGTGTTAGAGATCTACACACCTGATTAATGTCGATACCCTCGCTAAACCGATCTGCAGTTCTGTCTCAAAAAGCCGAAAGGATGTGAAACTAGGGCCTCTCCTATATTCGACCATGGTTAGTGTTCTACCCAATTTTATATATTTGAATAAACAACTCTTCTTACCTTAAAATCCCGAAATTGGAGACTAGCTATTTTCGGCTTTTAGATCTAGTTGATCAAGCTTCCTTCAAATCCCGAATTGCCGCCCAATCATAGAACCATTAAACTATTAGCTTTTTGGCTTTTGCCTTTCTAAAATAGATTATGAGAACTAATCAAAAATCGACTCTTACCTTAGCTTAGGAGATTCGACTAGCACTAGGGAGAGTCTCAGCAATGCCAACAGAAGATTTAAATGCCGGAAGTATAAAACAATTCCTCAAATATGATGAATAAAAGAAAAAGCGATGAATGCTTCGACTTTTTAGAGAAATCGGCACAAGGGAAAAGAAAGTGGGGAGAAGTTTCGACTTTTGAAGTAATTTAAAGAAAGAAATTTGGAGAAAGAAATTGGCGAGGGAGAGGCTAAAGAATTCGGCACAAAGAATAGATAAAACTAGGGTTTTTAAATGTCAGAATCAAGGAGCTAGCCCCCTATTTATAGATTTTTGACACCTATTGCTAAATACCGAAAATGCCCTTAAAAATTAAGCTAAAGGAGAGGAGAATTTCGGCACCCTCTTTGCCATGCAGTAGCCGAATTTTACACCCCTCTAGGTGATAGATTTTCAGCGAACACTTCCCTTGGAGATAAGCTCCTAACTTTTCTCCTTTTTATCTATGATATTATCACTTAAAAATCCATATAATTTTTCCTATTTTGTAGCCTTGTAGCCGTCCACCCCTACTAACCCTAATGTCAAATTTAACTCACTTAAATTAAAAGATCTGGGCCTCTTTAAACTTAAATTTTGGGCTTCTAAATCCCTTGTGTGTGGCGTCACTTCTAATTTCCCTTATAATGCCACTTAATGTTGGGCCACAAGCCCATATTTGGCATTTTAAACATAATTACCACCTTTTTAATTCTTTAATGCCCAATCTAATAATTTAATCAAGGCCTTAACCTAATCCTGAGCCCAATTTGGACCCCTATCACTTAAATTAACCTATTAAAGTTATCCCTACACTAAATGCATAGGCCCATAAATTTAGGGTGTTACATCTTCATATCCCAACCCAAACATTTATGCAAATCCATGTATGCGAACTATCTCACAGAAATCATGAACACATCGCAGACAGTCAGACGGAATCAGAAATGCACATAGTCAATTGATAAGATACAGAATCTTGTATTGCATAGCATCATTAGCTCACAAAAAATCGATCATTTTAAGCTATGATTACGAATTACGCACAAATCTAGGCTGAAAAAAAGTCCCGACCACCGTTACTAAGACATAGCTAAGGGTCGGGACACCCTGAAACATTATCGAATAAAAAAAATACAGTATAAAAATTTACGAGATAGGGGGCCGTGTGGAAAAGTCTAGGCCGTGTGGGGGTCAACACGCCCATGTGGAGGGGCACATGCCCGTACAAAAGGAGGCACACGACCCTGTGACTAAGGCATATGCCCATAGGAGGTAGGAAAATAGCCGTGTGGTCTGACCATGTAACTCTCTATCCAAAATGGCTAAAATCAAGGTACAGGGCAAACACGACCGTGTGAGGGTCTCACACGCACGTGTTCCCACTAGACACGGCCGTGTGTCCAAAACATATGCCCATGTGAGATAAGAACAAATCCCTAAATCCCCAAATGCACATGTCTGTGTGCCCACAGGACACAGCCGTGTGGAAGTCGACTAAAATCCCCAAATTCAGCCACAAGGCTGTGTGGCACCAAAAGTTGCCCAAAAACACTAATTTCCAACTGCACATAGCTGTGTGAACCGCCCGTGCACGGCACACGCCTGTGTGGCCACCTGTGTGGTCACAAAAAAACACTGAAACATGCTGCAGAATGTGCATTTACTTCCAAAACAGTTCCTGATCGTTGTTTTATGTGATGTCAAAGTCTTAAAAATTTATAAAAAGAATGACCGAACCTAGAAACTATCTATGACAACGATGTGGGCAAGCGCATCTATCGAACAGTAGTATAGTTAAGGTAAAACCTGATTATCGAACCCAAAGGAACTAATATTTCGGAAATATCAACACAAGAATTAAGAACACATAATTAAGAACAAGTCAAATATTTATCATATAGTTTAGCAAACGATAACAAGATTCATCTTAGGTTTCATCCCCCTCAGGTATCTGAGGGTTTAGTTCATAATAATAAAAGAAAACACCTCAAAAGAAAAGATAAAACAAAACATAATAAATCCCTAAAACCCCTTGAAGGAATTGAAGGAGAGATCATCCGTCTTGAGTATGATTCCAGCTTCATGAGATGAATCAACTAGCTATCTTCGAGTAAATCTCTACAAATCTGCCCTCTTTGGCCTAGCTGGACGCCCCTTAACTAAAGCCCTCGATTCCCCCATTTCAGGTTATACTTAGGGTGTTTATATAGGCTTCTAAATGTGTTTCTTCGCTTCTAAGTATCCTAATCCGAGTGAAATTTCTCTTTGTCACGGCAGGGACACGCCCATGGCATACGCCCGTGTGAATCGTGGCAAAGCCGTGTTCAAGACTATTGAGTGAGACACGACCGTGTGGCTTGGGCCCAGGCCGTGTTGATTTCGTGATATGGTCCATTTAGTCCGTTTTGGGCCCGTTTCTCGTTTTTTTTCATCCTCTGGTGCTTTTATGAGTATAAAATATGAAAACAAAGGATTAAGAGCACCAATGTACACAATTCAAGACTTAAATCATCCAAAAGCATGCTAAATGTGGGCTTAAAATATGTTACTATTGTGGTTTATCAAATACCCCCACACTTAAGCTTTTGCTTGTCCTCAAGCAAAATTCTCAACTCACAATTAAAATGAACTTCCTTGATTCATAATATTCATCAATAGTGTTTCATCATAATTCAAAGACAATTCATACATGGATAATTCAACTTAAAGAGTCCTAAAGATTCAAACAATCAAAGTCATACATTTATAGTACGAAAACATAGGCGTTTCCCTTTACTTGAATAATTACCTCTGATTCGGAATGGACAAGAGTTGACATCCTCACAAGAGATTCACTCAAATCACTCAAAGTGTTTAGGGTTCAAAATTAAGCACTCAAGAGTCAAACATGAAAAGTTAATCTCATAAGCTTGCATGAAAATCAAATCTCCACCACTATAATATGAGATGATACATAAATCAAAAAGGTCTTTAAAAAGGGTTGTAACGGGGCTTAGGTTAAAGGTGTGGATAAAGGCTGAATTAGAAGGTTAGAATCGAGATTGAATTGACAATTTACCTAACTAAAAAAAATGAACTAATCCTAAATAATTATATCAATTGAAACTAATAATACAAGCTTCTTCTTCAAGATTTAAAATTTAAGCATGTAAGCTCACTTAGTAGAACTAATAATGAATATACTTCATTTTTTTTAAGAACAAGTCAATACATAATAAAGGCTAAATTTACAACTAAAATAAAGATCATAGTTTGGCAACTGATCAAATCAAATCTTGACAAAAAGGTTGTCAAAAGGAATGGTGATAATAAATACCAAGGGTTTTGGGTTAATATTAGTAGGTGAGTTAATAAAAAGGGTTGGTAGGATCAAAAGGGGTTCACTAGGGGTTAATTATAAAGGTAGGCTTTTTAGTGGAGTAAGTGGGTTAAATCCTAAGTGCCTTTATCATCTCTGTATATCAAATCAAAGGTGTGGTCTCGACATGTATAATCGATACAAGTTCTAGAATAACAAATCAATGTTGACACACTCATAATCAAAAAGTAAGCACGAAAAAGAATATATGCTCTACAAGGCTCAAAATCTCACAAAAATTATGGGTATTTAATATCAACCTCGTAAATTTCAAACTTCAAGGTAATTTTCAGATTCAGGTAAACAACCTAGGAAAAAATTTTAATTTCTAAAAAATAGACTTATCATGCTTGATTCTCTAGTATCCTTCAAATTTAATCATCAATGCTCAATTATCAATGACTTAATCCAAAACATATCAATAAAAATCATGAATCAAAGGGAATTTCATTCTAACCATAATATGAGGAAATTACTTTAAGACAAGATATCATTCAGGGATTTGAGAATAATGCAGAAAGTTAGACACTTTCTCAAAATAAATATTCATCCCCCACACTTAAGATGTACATTGCCCTCAATGTACAAAGATGTATATGAAGTTTAAGAGAAAGGGGGAGGTGAAACTTCCTGAATTTGGATGGTTTCCTTGAGTTGAGAGTCCCGAGGCATGGTGGCTGCTACCGAGCTCTGCGCTAGATGAAGAAATTGGGAAGCTCGTAGAGAATTAGCCAGGAAATAACAATACTAATTCAAAATATACTAAATATATTTTTAAAGACAAGAAAGATTAAGAGAAAGAAAATAGAAAGTAAAATAAAATTAAAATAAAAGATGAATGGACCGAAGAATCCTTATTGTTAGATGGTTCACGAGGTGGGTGTGACTTCTAAGGCTGTATTGGGGTCGCGATGGCAGAAGTGGCATGATTCCCAAGCAGCCTGAAAAACCTAAATCAAAGAAAACGAAAGAAATTAGATTAAACTAAGTAAAAGAATACTAAAGAAAAGGAAAATAAATGAGAAGGGAAAATGAAAATAAAAACTAAATGACCTCAAATATCCTTGGCTTTTCGAGTGGATGAAGCAGTCGACATGAACTTATGTAGATTAGTCTCCCACGGGAAGGCTGTGCTTAGGTCTTTCCGCTTCTTCGACATAGATGTGGTGTAGCTCAAGAGTTAGATGAAGGATTAAAGAGGAAGACTATGGAAAAGGAGTGGTCAGAAGGGTGGGATGAAAGAAAAGAGATGGGGGTAGGTGAGAAGAAGGAGGGGTGGGGGTGGGTTAAATAGAATTTTGGGGCCTGGTACTTTCCCACGCCCGTGTACCATGGGCATGGTAAGTCACAAAGCCGTATCGCACGGCCGTGTTGTGCGTTGTTCGTTTCTCCCACACCCATATTCAGGTTACCACGCCCGTGTCTGATCTAACAGTGTCGGCCACGACTACATCGCACGACCGTGGCGTGGTAGTTGGAGTCCGTGACTGGAAGATATGATTCGTTCTGAATCATACCGTCTCTATCATATCAGTACAGAGATTCGGTGTATCCACACGGCCACGGCCACGGTCGTGTGCAAGGCCGTGTGGCTTGAAAATCTGCACTTTTAGTTAGCTTATAATTAGATGCTGAAGTAGAAATAAAAAAATAAAAATAAAAAAATGTAAAAGTTAATAAAGTTAGTACTCGGGTTGCCTCCCGAGAAGTGCTCGTTTATAGTCTTAAGCTAGACTTCCCTCTCATTCGCCTAATCATGGTGGTTTGTAAAGTTGAATATTTTCCCTCATGCTATCTGTCTTACTAACAGTATATAGTTCAAGTCGAGTAGCGTTTATTTTAAAAGTGCCAAAAATAGGATTATTTACCTCGACTGTTCCGTATGGAAAAACATTGATCATCTTAAAAGGGATTTCTTTGTTTGTGTTGGGGTCAGGAAGAGATATTCGTGGGTCTGCTTTATCTAACAATACCTGATCTCGAATTTTGAACTTGTCTGTCTCATAGAGTGGCTTTGGTTCTGCTTCATATATCCCTAGTTTTTCTTTGAGATGTGTCTTCCACTCTTCTAGTTCATCGATCTGAATCCCTTGTTCATCATGAGTGATTTCTTTGTTGGCACTAGGTCTAGGATCGGGTTCAGTTGTGTTCTTTTGTGGTGCTTCCTAAAAAGAAGGGTTAACCGGGTGATTATCAATAGAATTTACTTTCTCACCTTGATTATTAAATGCCCTAGCTGAATTAAGAGCTTGAAGAGTGACTATCTCATCACCTACACAGAGTATGAGTTCACCTATGTCGACATCAATTTTAGTCCTGGCAGTTGCTAAAAATAGTCTTCCTAAAATTAAGAGGATACTGTTGTCCTCATCCATGTCTGAAATGAAAAAGTCTACTTGGAATACGAATTTTATCAATTTTCACGA
This sequence comes from Gossypium bickii, assembly GCA_025503065.1. Classification (NCBI taxonomy): domain Eukaryota; kingdom Viridiplantae; phylum Streptophyta; class Magnoliopsida; order Malvales; family Malvaceae; genus Gossypium; species Gossypium bickii. Next base: position 106,211,712 of record CP106710.1, on the reverse strand, counting down.
GTACATCTTCGATTATACCCCTAGGAATTCTAACAGTTTTATAAGTTAATTGAATGCTCATCCTAGTTTATTTGGGTTTCCCTAGACCTAGTTTTTTAAACATTTTATGAGGCATAACATTAATGCTTGCCCCTAAATCAGCTAACGCATTATCAATAGGTAAACTACCAATTAAGCATGGAATCATAAAACTCCCTGGATCTTTTAGTTTTCGTGGTAGTCTATTTTGCAACATTGCTGAACACACTGCGTTCAGTTCCACATGTGATTCTTCGTTTATCTTCCGCTTATTTGTCAATAGCTTCTTTAAAAATTTTCTAGAATCTGGCATCTGCGAAAGAGCTTCAAGAAATGATAAGTTAATATGTAATTTCTTTAAAATTTTAAGAAACTTACCGAACTGTTCCTCTATGTCGTCCCTCTTCATTGCTTCAGGATATGGTATACGAGGTTGGTATTCTTTGATTATCGGTTTTGGCTTTTTATTACTTACCTAAACCTTACCTTCTTCTACTGAATTCTCTTGTCGGAGATTGGGCTCGTCTAACCCTTCACTATCTTGAGCTGTTATGACTTGAATTTGCTCCTTTGGGTTAGTCTCGGTGTTGCTTGGTAGGCCTGTGGTCTTTCAGAGATCTCCTTAGCCAATTGCCCTAACTGATTCTCGATCCTTTGAATCAATACTTGTTGATTTTTAAGTGTTGTCTCAGTCTCAGTACTCTGGAAACTTGTTTCTGTGACTGCTAAGAATTTTGTCAGCATCTCCTTGAAGTTCGGCTTCTTTTTCTGCGGGTAGGGCTATTGTTGGAAGTTTTAGGATGGTTGTTGCCTTTGATTTCCTTGACCACCCCATGAGAAATTGGGGTGGTTCTTCCAACCTGGATTATAAATATTACTATAAGGGTTATTGTTATATCAGAAATTGTTACCCATATAGTTCATTTGTTCGTTTTCCATGCCCTGCCTGTAGGGTAGGTACTCAGGATTCGTCACGCCTCCACTTGCGCCACACTGCATAACTGGATGTACCTGCTAAGAACCGTATAAACCATCAAATTTTTTATGTAACATCTCTACCTGATTTGATAGTAAGGTTACTGCGTCGAGGTTGAAAACTCCGGCTGCTTTAGCTGGCCTTGTCCTTGTAACTTGCCACTGATAGTTATTCAATGACATCTCCTCTATAAACTTGTAGGCTGCTTCAGGAGTTTTGTTGTTCAGTGTTCCGCCGACTGCTGAATCGATTAATTGTCTTGTTGAAGGATTTACACTATTGTAGGAAGTTTGGACCTGTAGCCACAAAGGTAATCCGTGGTGTGGGCACCTCATCAACAAATCTTTGTATCTCTCCCATGCAACATAAAGTGTCTCTAAATCTATCTGCACAAAAGAAGAGATATCATTCCTTAACTTGACCGCTTTGGCTGGTGGAAAATATTTTAATAAATTTTTTTTGTCATTTGGTCCCATGTAGTGATTGACCCTCGTGGAAGAGAATGCAACCACTGTTTGGCTTTATTCCTCAAAGAAAAAGGAAATAACCGAAGACGGATGACATCATCAGAAACGCCATTTATTTTGAATGTATCACAGAATTCTAGAAAATTCGCTAAGTGTGTATTAGGATCCTCATCCTGCAAACCATCAAACTGAACAAACTATTGTATCATCTGTATAGTGTTAGGTTTCAGTTCAAAATTATTTGCAGCAATAGTAGGTCTAACAATACTTGACTTAGTTCCTGTTAAACTAGGTTTAGCATAATCATACATAGTTCGAGGAGCATGATTTTCGGCCATCTCTTGAAGTGGCGGATTATTCTCAGCCATCTCTTCGGTGGTATTAGCTTCGACTTCTTGCTCTTCTTCTATGTAGTTTAAGCTTCGCCTTATCTCTGTATGATTTCTGTGGACTATACCTTCAATATCACTGTCGTAAAGTAGGGGTCCTATCGGGTTCCTTCTAGTCATAAACTAGAGGTACCTGAAAGGAACAAAAGAAAGAAAATTAGCAAAGTAAAAAAATAAAAGTAAATAAAAATGGCTAAAGTAATAAAAATTAAGCTTTCTTAATATTTCAGTTCCCCGGCAATGGCGCCAAAAACTTGATTGTTGTTTTATGCGATGTCAAAGTCTTAAAAATTTATAAAAAGAATGATCGAACCTGGAAACTAACTATGACAATAATATGAGGCAAGTGCACCTATCGAACAGTAGTATAGTTAAGGCAAGACCGGATTGTCGAACCCAAAGGAACTAAAAGTACTAATACTAACTCTCTTTTTATTATCTAACCTAAAATAAAGGAATTTGTTGTTTAATCTACATTAACTAACTACTAAACTAAAGACTCTAAGACAAAGAAGAATGAAATTAGAGAGAAATACTTTGAGAAAAACCAATTGATTAAAACAATACCCGAGGAAGAATCCACCTAGACTTCACTTGTTATCTAACTCTGAACCAGACGATTTATTCACTTGACTTGATCCGTAAGATTCCCTAATTTATAGTAATCCCTCTCTCGAGGCGACTAACGTCTAACCCTAGGTTGATTAATTGAAATCTCTTTCTAATTAAAACCCCTAGAATTGCATTAACTCGATCTATGGACTCCTTGTTTAGGATTCATTGGTGCTTTTCCCTTATTGGGTTTTTTATGGACAGTTCTCCATCCTTCATTTTCATTTAGAGGTTGTTTACCTCTATCCATAAGGCCTGCTAAGAAATCAACAAACATTAGTAAAGATAATTTTATTATTATCTACCAATGGTATTTCTATAGAATTATTTTCTATAGATAATATAACCGATTTCTTATTAACAATAAAAGGTAAATATTGATTAAAATATATATTCATCGTAATCAGACGGACTCTGCTTTTCAAATTAATTCATATAGTATTTTGGTAGGATTTGTTTCCTCACTAAAACATATTTCTAAATCTTGTTCTTCAAGATTTTTGATTATTTTCCTTGCACTTTTGCCTTTGTTAGGACAGAAAGTTGCTATGTGACCTTCTTCATCACAAATAAAACATTTACATATTTGTTTTTTAATATTTTTAGAAGTTTTTCTTCTAACAAATTTTTTATTATTATTATAATTTTTATTTCCTGGTTTCCATTTAGCTAATCAATATTTTTTATGTTTTTTATAGGTTTTTGGTCGTATGGTATTACAACCAAATTCCCATTCTCCTTCTAACATTTTTGTACAATATCTATGACTTAATTTATTCTTGACTTGTTTAGTCGCTTTACTCTGTAGGCAATGTAATAGAATTCTTTCTTTAGCAAAATTAATTCTATTACCTATTGTATCTATATCTCCTATTTCTTTATTATCATTACTATGTTTTATAATGAAAGATGCATATTTGTTTATACAAATTTCATCCCAAGGTGGGGGTAATTTATGGAAATATTGATTTCTCCAAAAATCTACACATTCATTTTTTAACTTTTGATATTCATGTAAAATTTTTTTAGAGAAATCATCTAAATATCTAATATCACATAATTTTAATTTTGACAAGGTATAGCTGGATTGACTATCCTGGTCTTTTTTATTAGAGTAACCACAAAATTCTATTTTTAGAATTGAGGTTAAACCTTTTAATAGATCTTTAGGGGTACTTATTTGATTAATAAGATTTCCCTTTTGCTCTCTTCCTTTCTCAGATTCTTCCCAGCGTCTGAGAAATTGAAGAACATCACCTTGAAAAGTTCCAACAAAGTAGTTTAAGAACTTTTCTTTTGTCCAGACTGTACTGTTGTTGTTTACAACAATAGTCATGGATTGTGCCCAATCATCTATGGTTTTTTCATAGTCTGATAGAGGAACATTAGATAAATCTAAATATATTCCTCCTTGAGCAACACTTCTTTTATTGAGGTCTCCTATACTGTAAGGTATAGGTGTAGGTTGACTAGTTTCTCCTGGTGTTTCCAGTTTTATATCATTAGTCGCTATATTTTCTATTTTACTACCCAATATTCTTGTTGTGTTTTCAACATTTTCATAATATTGGTTACTAGCTCTCAGATTATCATCTTTTTGAAGATCTGAGTCTATTTTTCTCTTACCATAAGACTTACTCTTATCTCTTTCCCATGGTTTTGGGGCTACATAATCATATGGACCCGAGGGTTCCGTTTCCATAGGATCTTCAGGAATCTCTATATTTTCTTCTGTTGAAGTTTCTTCTTCATCAGAATCATGACTAGTTACATTAATAATTATTCTCGAATCATCACTAATATTATTATTATCATTATCTTCTATTTCTAAATTATAATCATCATTGATATTATCAGAATTTTCACCACTTTCGGTGGTGTCATATTCTAACATATAATGATAATTATACTTATTAAAAAGTTCTTTATGTTCTTCATAAAGATCTTCTATTAATTTTAAATATTCTACTTTCTCATAACTATCATCTGTTTTAGAAAATTGGTGTTTCCAATGTTCTATCAGATTTTTATAAGTTTCAAAGTCATATTTTTGTGATTTTTCTGTTTTTTCAATTTTTTCTTTTGTTTTTTCATTTTTTATATAGTTAGTAGATGAGTCTTCAGATGAATCCTCATCAGACAAAGCTAATATGTAATTACTGTTACCGTAATATAATGGTCCTAAATCTGATTCTACGTTATTATTATTAATAACCTGATCTAATTTAGTATTTACATCGGATACTAACTCTTTAGATTTGCTATTCAAATCTAACTCAGTTACTTCTCCCAAACTATCTACTTTTTCTTCTACTTTACTAATCTTAGTATATAATTTACCAAAATAAGTATTAGTCATATCTATTTAAGCTGTTGATACCCATACTAAGAACCGAAATGGAATTTTCATTCTTAGAGTCTATATGCATAGTATGATTACAAGTTTTATCTTTATATAAACAATCTATATGTTCCATAATGTTATCCCTGGTACCTAAGACCTTCTGTGTCTTAACGTCCTCTCAACGCCAACAACGTCCCACTCGGACTCAACGGCTACGAAGACTAACGACAGACATATGGGTTTTGAGACAACAACTGTGAAACAAACAGAATTGAAAAACAAAGATAGAAACTTACAATGATACCAAGATATTAGAACTCCAGAAATCGTTACTCCGGGGCTCCTCGAAGGGATATCTGATACCAGTTGCGGGGGGTAGGGAGGATAGGCAGAGATATGCACAAGCGGAAGGGATTCTAATATCTATTATGTAGAAGAAAGATAGTTTACAAAAAAGAAAACTTAATATTCTAAGTATGTACCACGATGCCTTTCAAGGCTTACAAGAATGCCTATTTATAACTAAATATTCTAAGTATTTACCGCTTGATTATCAGTTTTTATTATAAAATGTTCAGGCGCTAAATATATGAGGAATTTTTTTATTCCTTTCTTTATTGCTAATAATTCTTTCTCATATATAGCATAATTTATTTCATTAGGCTTAAATTTTCCTGAATTGTAACCACAAATTAATTCTTCATTACCAATTGTTTTGGCTTTTAAGACACATCCCCAATTTTTTTCGGAGGCATCTGTTTCAAGAATTAATTTATCACCTTGTTTAGGTAAATATACTTTAGGAATATATTTTATTTCAGATTTTATCTTTTTAATAATATCTGAATCTTTTTTAGTCCAATCAAAAGGTTTATCCTTTTTTAATTTTTCATATAACTCATCTAGTTTTTTAGATAAGTTAGGGAAGAAATTTCTTCCATAATTGATAATTCCTAAAAATTGTTGAAGTTGTTTCTTATCAACAATATTTTCAGGAAATTCTTTTATTCTAGCAATAATATGGTCTTGGAGTTTAAGACCATCTGATGATAATATTAATCCCAAGAATTCTATTTCAGTTTTTTCTAATTCTATTTTCTTAGGACTTAATATTATTCCATGTTTTATAAACTCCCTTGCTATGATATTTAGATGTTTTCTATGTTTTTCCAATGTTTCTGAGAAAATTAGAATATCATCTATATATACCACGCAAAATTTTTTATATTTATTAAATATAGAGTCCATCCATCTTTGGAAGACTTACGGTGCATTACATAATCCAAATGGCATTACATTCCAGTGGTAATGTCCATTAGGTGCACTAAAGGCTGTTAACTGTTTGGATTCTTCTGTAAGCATGATTTGCCAGAATCCTGATTTACAGTCAAATTTACTAAAATATTTAGCTTGTTTAGCTTGATTTATTAATACATCTTTTCTTGGAATAAAATATCCATCAAAGATAATATTTTGATTTAATCTTTTATAATTGATGACCATTCTAGCTTTTCCTCTTTTAATTTCAGCATGGTTTCTTACCATAAAAGCAGGACTAGAATGTGGACTAGTAGTTTCTTCTATTAATCCTTTTTCAAGTAATTCTTTTACTTGTATATCGAATTCATCTATATCTTGTTTAGTATAGATCATCGGTTTTACTCTAATAATTTTATTGGGGTTTTCCAATTTTATAGAGCAATATCTAGGACTGTTTTTCCATAATTTTAGTGGTTCTTCACTAAAATTATTTTCTAAAATTTTAAACAACCAATGATTTGTTTCAAGTTGTTTAATTTGTTCTTTAGGTGGTGTAAAATCCTTATCACAAATATATTTGTGATTTTCTACTAGGGTATTTCTCATCAAGTGTTTTCAGTAGTTAATGTAACAAAATTTTTATCTATAGAGAAGGGTAAATGTTGATATATAAAATTATTTCCTAATAGTATATCTCCATGCATTTCATGAAAACATAATATTTTAGGAATTACAAATCTAACATTGTTTATGTAGATTGGTATATTTTTTGCCTTAAATAAAATTAAAGTTTCAATGCCATTAACACCAACAGCTCTAATGGGATTTTTCATAAGTTCCCATTTTTCTGAAGGAATAGCATTTTCTCTACAGCTACTGGTTGTAGCTCCAGTATCTAATAAAGCATTTAAAGAATATGTTTTATATTCTCTAAATTGAAATGTAATTTCTATATAAGTATAATATTTCCTTGATTGGAAATGTGAAAATGTAATAGTATCCTTTTTTCCCAGTTTCATTTGTTGGATTATTGGTTTCTCCAATCTAGAATAATGAACTGGTTTTAGTTCTATTAGGAATTTGTTTTCCCAATATTTCTTTGGTTTAATATTACCATAAGGATCTTGTTTATCAATTTCCCTAGGTTTTGGTATTTCATATTCATATGGATCTGGGGGTTCCATATCCATAGGTTCTATATTTTTTACCTTATTTCCTAATATTGTTGTGTTTTCAACAATATTATTATTATTTCTCAGATTATCTTCTGTTTGAAGATCCGAGTGTATATTATTACCATAAGACTTACTCTTATCTCTTTCCCATGGTTTTGGGGCTTGATATTCATATGGATCTGGGGGTTCCGTTTCCATAGGATCTTTAATTTTTATCTTTTCTTCTGTTGAAGTTTCTTCTTCATCAGAATTTTCATTATTAACTTTAATAATTATATCCGAATTATTAGAGTTAATACTTTCAATTTCTATATTATAACTATTATTATCATCATTAATATTATTAGAACTGTCACTACTTTCGGTAGTGTCGTATTCTAACATATAATGATAATTATACTTATTAAAAAGTTCTTTATGTTCTTCATAAAGATCTTCTATTAATTTTAAATATTCTACTTTCTCATAACTATCATCTGTTTTAGAAAATTGGTGTTTCCAATGTTCTATCAGATTTTTATAAGTTTCAAAGTCATATTTTTGTGATTTTTCTGTTTTTTCTATTTTTTCTTTTGTTTTTTCATTTTTTATATAGTTAGTAGATGAGTCTTCAGTGAATCCTCATCAGACAAAGCTAATATGTAATTATTATTATCAGTAATATAATGGTCCTAAATCGATTCTACGTTATTATTATTAATAACCTGATCTAATTTAGTATTTACATCGGATAATAACTCTTTAGATTTGCTATTCAAATCTAACTCAGTTACTTCTCCCAAACTATCTACTTTTTCTTCTACTTTACTAATCTTAGTATATAATTTACCAAAATAAGTATTAGTCATATCTATTAAACTGTTGATACCCATACTAAGAACCAAAAAATGAATTTTCATTCTTAGAGTCTATATGCATAGTATGATTACAAGTTTTATCTTTATATAAACAATCTATATGTTCCATAATGTTATCCCTGGTACCTAAGACCTTCTGTGTCTTAACGTCCTCTCAACGCCAACAACGCCCCACTCGGACACAACGGCTACGTAAGACTAACAGCATGGACATATGGGTTTTGAGACAACAACTGTGAAACAAACAGAATTGAAAAACAAAGATAGAAACTTACAATGATACCAAGATATTAGAACTCCATAAATCGTTACTCCGGGGCTCCTCGAAGGGATATCTGATACCAGTTGCAGGGGGGTAGGGAGGATAAGGAGAGATATGCACAAGCGGAAGGGATTCTAATATCTATTATGTAGAAGAAAGATAGTTTACAAAAAAGAAAACTTAATATTCTAAGTATGTACCACGATGCCTTTCAAGGCTTACAAGAATGCCTATTTATAACTAAAAATTCTAAACTAGAATCTAATTACATTTGAAGTCCGAAATAATTGTTCGGATAAGAATCAAAGAATAAAATCTAATTTAATTACAATTGAGTTTCGAATAGTATCCCGATAAGGACACATTAATTGTCAGCTTCTTGGTGGCTTCCAAGTAGCTTCCTTTAATTGGACGGATGCTATGTTGGCTTTTTCCCACGTAGCTTCCTCGAACAGTGTCCTGATAAGGATGCTTTTAATGGTTGCTTCCACGTAGCTTCCTTGATAAGGACGGATGAATAGTCAGCTTCATGGTGGTTTCCACGTAGCTTCCTTTTTTGGACGGATGCTATTATGGTTTTTTCCACGTAGCTTCCTTGAACAGTAACTTGATAAGGACGCTTTTGGTTGTTTCCACGTAGCTTCCTTTTCTTGTCAAAATTGTTGCCATCTTGGTTGTTTCCAGGTGGCTTCCTTTTTCGGTAATATCTGCTGCTTGCATCATTGCTTACTTCATGACGTTGATGGTTGCTTACATCACTGTCTGCGTCATTTAGATGCTGACTGGTTGTCATCTTCCAAATTTTGTCTTCATCCTTCTTGGATGTTTCTCAGATTCATTTCCTCGATCTCGTCAAGGTGTAATGATTCGGTGAGGAAGTCTTTGGTGTGTTCCAACGTTCCCATGTTTCTGATTTCACCGCTAACGGATAATCTCCGATCTCCATTTCCGCTATTTGTGTTAACAACGAAATGGCTTCTTCATTTCTTTCGATTTGGTGGTTTCCAGTATCGTAAACTAGAATTCTTCTGCCATCGGTCCAGAATATATAAGTGTCTTGATGGAGAAGATGTCGAGCCATGCTCATAAGATCAATTCTTGCTTGGACTTGATACTTGTTGAAATTATTATAGCATTCATCAATGATTTTTGACAAATGCTCTGGATCTTCTCTTCATCACTTTGCAGGGCTTTTCAGAAAACATAGTATTTATATTCCAAATTTGATAAGGTGATGAAATTTTTCTTCCTCAGCAATACCAATGAGACTGTTTATCTCAATATGGAAATAATAGACAAAATCGTCTATGTTTATAAAATTTGATAGCCAAGGATTTGACTATCATTGGAAAATCTTTTAATAAATCAAAAGAGAGATTTTGGACTGTTATTTCTTTAACAAATCCCCATTCAATACTTGTTATATCGAACGGCTCATGATTTAATCGAAATTTGATAGTAGGAATTTTTTCTTCTATATCATTTATAAAAATATAAGCTTGAGTAAAATATTGAGAAAATTTTTCTAAAAATAGAGCTTCTTTGTTTGCAAATGGCTCCTTTTATTTTTGAAAATATTTCGAAGGTAAAATCTGTCTACATTTGTTATATAGACATTTTCTAAATATCTTATTAATAATAGGAGTGTTTCTCCCTTTATCAATAAAATATTGAAATGTATCAAGAAGATTGTCTATCTCCATAATATCCATATAATCGATTAGGATTTCATCCCAATCTCTGTATAAAATACTTTTTAATAATAATTCTTCAGATTTATTTTCTTTTAATTTGTTTTTTCACTAATCAGATTTATTTTCTTTATTTGCTTTTTTCAATTAAGAATTCGAGAATTGGGTAAGAGCTTTTCAAACTAGCTCTTTGTTCCAAAATATGGTTTTTCCATATTCATCAATGAAATGGTAATATTCTGGGGTAAGCTGGATTATAAAAATCCTTTAGATTCGAGAACTCAGAGGTTTGTTGTTTTTTCAACAAATCTTCTGTATATTTGAGAATTTCGGAATCGGTATAAGGCTTTTGAGAGAATTGAGAATAATCCACCGGTGTTGGTGAATATGATCCAATTGGTTGGTTTACCATTGGATATGGTCAATAATATCCTGGTTAGGATAAAATTGTACTGTGTAGGTGCAAACCATAAATTCTTGTTTAGAACTTATATTTGCAGTGTGTAAATAAATTCTTGTTTAGAATTTATTTGTGTAGAAATAAATCCTTGTTTAGGACTTACTTGTGCAGTCTGAAATCCTTGTTTAGGATTTTTTTGAGCAGAAATGATTCCTTGTTTAGGATTCATTGGTGCTTTTCCCTTATTAGGTTTTTTATGGACAGTTCTCCATCCATCATTTTCATTTAGAGGTTGTTTACCTCTATCCATAAGGCCTGCTAAGAAATCAACAAACATTAGTAAAGATAATTTTATTATTATCTACCAATGGTATTTCTATAGAATTATTTTCTATAGATAATATAACCGATTTCTTATTAATAATAAAAGGTAAATATTGATTTATAAAATTATTACCTAATAATATGTCTCCATTCATATCAGGTAAACATAATAATTTTGGAATTATAAATCTAACATTGTTTATGTAGATTGGAATATTTTTGGCTTTATAATAAATAGTAGTTTTGCTACCATTTATTCCATTAATATTTATTATCTTTTTACTGTGTATCCAAAGATTCTTCCGGAATGGCATTTCTTTTGCAACTACTTGTTGTAGCTCCTGTATCTAATAATGCATGTAAAGAGTATTTTTTATAATCTTTATCATGTAATGTAATTTCAATGTATTTATTAAAATTTGTAATATTATCTACTGAATAATGTATGTCTTCCATTCTAGTGTTTCTAGAAATAGAATTTCTACTTGGTGTAGTAGGAAAAATAGGAATATGAATTGTTTTCATACCTATTGGTGTAGAAGTACTTGTATTATCTTCTTCTTCCTCTGGTTGAGAACTAGAAGGCAATACTAATTTATCATCTGTATCAGTTATCAAATTGTTTTTAAAATATAACTTATCACCAGATGACATGTATTCAATAGTACTTACTGGTTTAGAAGTACTAGCATTATTAGTTTTATCAATTATCCGGTCTTTTTGAATTGATAAATCCTTTAAATGTAATAATTTCGGTTGAATTTCTGTAGTAAATTTATTGGGCTCAAAAAGCTCAATAATTTTATTATTAATTTCTTTTATTTCAACCTCTGCCGTATTAGTATATTCGTTTATAGCAGTCTAGCTGATTGCTAGATCTTCTGCTAAATCACTAATATCAGAATTTTTTGTCTGAATTCTAAGGCATAGACACTCTTCTATTAGAGGGTCTATTATGGAAATAAAGTAATTTGGTTTTACCTTAAATCCTATAACGCCTGTGTGTAGATTAGATTGAATTCCTCCAATAAGTGCTTTTATTGGATTTTCAAATCTTTTATCTAATAATACTGCTAAAATAGGAACATCATGACCTCTTCTAAATAAAGCTCTAATTGTTATCATAATGACTCCTAAATGTATATATCTAACCTGAGGATAGTTTTTTCTAATCCTCTTTATTTTTTCTTTAGTAAATAAGGGGATTTCTGTTAATCCTCCTTTAGTATCCTTAGCGACTGTGTTACCGCTAATCTTTTCTATGTGTCTTTTTGACCATATTTTAAACTTAGATATTTTATATATTTCCTCTTTAGAATTATGATTTTTATTAATCTTATCTATTATATCATCAGAAAAGTCTATTTCTTCTCCGATAGTATTTCCTAGTTTAATATCCTGTTGTTCAGGATTAGGAATTTCTTCTAACTTGTTATTAGAACTATTTCCCATCATAAAGATATATTCATCGTAATCAGTATTAGACTCATTTCGATATTATTTCAAAGAGGATTTGTTTTCTTACTAAAATATATTTCTAAATCTTGTTTTTCAAGATAATATGGTTTTAATTCTATTAGGAATTTGTTTTCCCAATATTTCTTAGGTTTATATCTACCATAAGGATCTTGTTTATCAATTTCCCTAGGTTTAGGTATTTCATATTCATATGGATCTGGAGGTTCCATATTCATAGGTTCTATATTTTTTACCTTATTTCCTAATATTGTTGTGTTTTCAACAATATTATTATTATTTCTCAGATTATCTTCTGTTTGAAGATCCGAGTGTATATTATTACCATAAGACTTACTCTTATCTCTTTCCCATGGTTTTGGGGCTTGATATTCATATGGATCCGGGGGTTCCGTTTCCATAGGATCTTTAATTTTTATCTCTTCTTCTGTTGAAGTTTCTTCTTCATCAGAATTTTCATTATTAACTTTAATAATTATATCCGAATTATTAGAGTTAATACTTTCTATCTCTATATTATAACTATTATTATCATCATTAATATTATTAGAACTGTCACTACTTTCGGTAGTGTCGTATTCTAACATATAATGATAATTATACTTATTAAAAAGTTCTTTATGTTCTTCATAATGATCTTCTATTAACTTTAAATATTCTACTCTTTCATAACTATCATCTGTTTTAGAAAATTGGCTTTTCCAATGTTCCATCAGATTTTTATAAGTTTCAAAGTCATATTTTTGTGATTTTTCTGTTTTTTCAATTTTTTCTTTTGTTTTTTCATTTTTTATATAGTTAGTAGATGAGTCTTCAGATGAATCCTCATCAGACAAAGCTAATATGTAATTACTGTTACTGTAATATAATGGTCCTAAATCGATTCTACGTTATTATTATTAATACTTTGATCTAATTTAGTATTTACATCGGATAATAACTCTTTAGATTTGCTATTCAAATCTAACTCAGTTACTTCTCCCAAACTATCTACTTTTTCTTCTACTTTACTAATCTTAGTATATAATTTACCAAAATAAGTATTAGTCATATCTATTAAACTGTTGATACCCATACTAAGAACCGAAACAGAATTTTCATTCTTAGAGTCTATATGCATAGTATGATTACAAGTTTTATCTTTATATAAACAATCTATATGTTCGATAATGTTATCCCGGTACCTAAGACCTTTCGTGTCTTAACGCCCTCTCAACGCCAACAACGCCCCACTCGAACTCAACGGCCACGAAGACTAACAGCATGACATATGGGTTTTGAGACAACAAGCGTGAAACAAACAGAATTGAAAAACAAAGATAGAAACTTACAATGATACCAAGATATTAGAACTCCAGAAATCGTTACTCGGGGCTCCTCAAGAGAGGATATCGATACCAGATTTGCAGGGGGTAGGGAGGATAGGCGAGATATGCACAAGCGGAAGGGATTCTAATATCTATTATGTAGAAGAAAGATAGTTTACAAAAAAGAAAACTTAATATTCTAAGTATGTACCACCATGCCTTTCAAGGCTTACAAGAATGCCTATTTATCACTAAAAATTCTAAACTAGAATCTAATTACATTTGAAGTCTGAAATAATTGTTCGGATAAGAATCAAAGAATAAACTCTAATTTAATTACAATTGAGTTCCGAATAGTATCCCGATAAGGACACATTAATTGTCAGCTTCTTGGTGGCTTCCAAGTAGCTTCCTTTAATTGGACGGATGCTATGTTGGCTTTTTCCCACGTAGCTTCCTCGAACAGTGTCCTGATAAGGATGCTTTTTATGGTTGCTTCCATGTAGCTTCCTTGATAAGGACGGATGAATAGTCAGCTTCATGGTGGTTTCCACGTAGCTTCCTTTTTTGGACGGATGCTATTATGGTTTTTTCCACGTAGCTTCCTTGAACAGTAACTTGATAAGGACGCTTTTGGTTGTTTCCACGTAGCTTCCTTTTCTTGTCAAAATTGTTGCCATCTTGGTTGTTTCGGTGGCTTCCTTTTCGGCAATATCCGCCGCTTGCATCATTGCTTACTTCATGGCGTTGATGGTTGCTTACATCATCGTCGCATCATTTGGATGCCGATGGTTGTCATCTTCCAAATTTTGTCTTCATCCTTCTTGGATGTTTCTCGATTCATTTCCTCGATCTCGTCAAGGTGCAATGATTCGGTGAGAAGTCTTGGTGTGTTCCAACGTTCCCATGTTTCTCGGATTTACCGCTAACGGATAATCTCCGATCTCCATTTCCGCTATTTGTGTGTTAACAACGAAATGGCTTCTTCATTTCTTTTCGATCCGGTGGTTTCGAAGATCGTAAACTAGAATTATACGCCATCGGTCCGAACATATAAGTGTCGTGATGGAGAAGATATCGAGCCATGCTCATAAGATCAATTCTCGCTTAGACTTGATACTTGTTGAAATTATTATAGCATTCATCAATGATTTTTGACAAATGCTCGGATCTCTCTCATCACGCTGGGCTTTTCCCGAAAACATAGTATTTATATTCCAAATTTGATAAGGCTGATGAAATTTTTCTTCCTCAGCAATACCAATGAGACTGTTTATCTCAATATGGAAATAATAGACAAAATCGTCTATGTTTATAAAATTTGATAGCCGGGATTTGACTATCATTTGGAAAATCTTTTAATAAATCAAAAGAGAGATTTTGGACTGTTATTTCTTTAACAAATCCCCATTCAATACTTGTTATATCGAACGGCTCATGATTTAATCGAAATTTGATAGTAGGAATTTTTTCTCCTATATCATTTATAAAAATATAAGCTTGAGTAAAATATTCAGAAAATTTTTCTAAAAATAGAGCTTGCTATTTGCAAATGGCTCCTTTTATTTTTGAAAATATTTCTGAAGGTAAAATCTGTCTACATTTGTTATATAGACATTTTCTAAATATCTTATTAATAATAGGAGTGTTTCTCCCTTTATCAATAAAATATTGAAATGTATCAAGAAGATTGTTTATCTCCTTAATATCCATATAATCGATTAGGATTTCATCCCAATCTCTCTGTATAAAATACTTTTTAATAATAATTCTTTGATTTATTTTCTTTAGTTTGTTTTTTCACTAAGAATTACGAGAATTGGGTAAGAGCTTTTCTGAAACTAGCTCTTTGTTCCAAAATATGGTTTTTCCATATTCTGTCAATGAAATGGTAATATTCTGGGGGTAAGCCTGGATTATAAAAATCCTTTAGATTCGAGAACTCAGAGGTTTGTTGTTTTTTCAACAAATCTTCTGTATATTTGAGAATTTCGGAATCGGTATAAGGCTTTTGAGAGAATTGAGAATAATCCACCGGTGTTGGTGAATATGATCCAATTGGTTGGTTTACCATTGGATATGGTCAATAATATCCCTGGTTAGGATAAAATTGTACCTGTGTAGGTGCAGCCATAAATTCTTGTTTAGAACTTATATTTGCAGGTGCAGAAATAAATTCTTGTTTAGAATTTATTTGTGTAGAAATAAATCCTTGTTTAGGACTTACTTGTGCAGGCTGAAATCCTTGTTTAGGATTTTTTTGAGCAGAAATGATTCCTTGTTTAGGATTCATTGGTGCTTTTCCCTTATTAGGTTTTTTATGGACAGTTCTCCATCCATCATTTTCATTTAGAGGTTGTTTACCTCTATCCATAAGGCCTGCTAAGAAATCAACAAACATTAGTAAAGATAATTTTATTATTATCTACCAATGGTATTTCTATAGAATTATTTTCTATAGATAATATAACCGATTTCTTATTAACAATAAAAGGTAAATATTGATTTATAAAATTATTACCTAATAATATGTCTCCATTCATATCAGGTAAACATAATAATTTTGGAATTATAAATCTAACATTGTTTATGTAGATTGGAATATTTTTGGCTTTATAATAAATAGTAGTTTTGCTACCATTTATTCCATTAATATTTATTATCTTTTTGGTGTATCCAGATTCTTCCGGAATGGCATTTCTTTGCAACTACTTGTTGTAGCTCTCTGTATCTAATAATGCATGTAAAGAGTATTTTTTATAATCTTTATCATGTAATGTAATTTCAATGTATTTATTAAAATTTGTAATATTATCTACTGAATAATGTATGTCTTCCATTCTAGTGTTTCTAGAAATAGAATTTCTACTTGGTGTAGTAGGAAAAATAGGAATATGAATTGTTTTCATACCTATTGGTGTAGAAGTACTTGTATTATCTTCTTCCTCCAGTTGAGAACTAGAAGGCAATACTAATTTATCATCTGTATCAGTTATCAAATTGTTTTTAAAATATAACTTATCACCAGATGACATGTATTCAATAGTACTTACTGGTTTAGAAGTACTAGCATTATTAGTTTTATCAATTATCCGGTCTTTTTGAATTGATAAATCCTTTAAATGTAATAATTTCGGTTGAATTTCTGTAGTAAATTTATTGGGCTCAAAAAGCTCAATAATTTTATTATTAATTTCTTTTATTTCAACCTCACAGTATTAGTATATTCGTTTATATAAGCAAATCCGGTGATTGCTAGATCTTCTTCGCTAAATCACTAATATCGAATTTTTGTCTGAGATTCTAAGGCATAGACACTCTTCTATTAGAGGGTCTATTATGGAAATAAAGTAATTTGGTTTTACCTTAAATCCTATAACTTTGTGTGTAGATTAGATTGAATTCCTCCAATAAGTGCTTTTATTGGATTTTCAAATCTTTTATCTAATAATCTCGCTAAAATAGGAACATCATGACCTCTTCTAAATAAAGCTCTAATTGTTATCATAATGACTCCTAAATGTATATATCTAACCCGAGGATAGTTTTTTCTAATCCTCTTTATTTTTCTTTAGTAAATAAAGGATTTACATTAATCCTCCTTTAGTATCCTTAGCGATCGTGTTACCGCTAATCTTTTCTATGTGTCTTTTTGACCATATTTTAAACTTAGATATTTTATATATTTCCTCTTTAGAATTATGATTTTTATTAATCTTATCTATTATATCATCAGAAAAGTCTATTTCTTCTCCGATAGTATTTCCTAGTTTAATATCCTGTTGTTCAGGATTAGGAATTTCTTCTAACTTGTTATTAGAACTATTTCCCATCATAAAGATATATTCATCAGAATCCGTATTAGACTCTGTTTCTGATATTATTTCAGTAGGCAATGTAATAGAATTCTTTCTTTAGCAAAATTAATTCTATTACCTATTGTATCTATATCTCCTATTTCTTTATTATCATTACTATGTTTTATAATGAAAGATGCATATTTGTTTATACAAATTTCATCCCAAGGTGGGGGTAATTTATGGAAATATTGATTTCTCCAAAAATCTACACTTTCATTTTTTAACTTTTGATATTCATGTAAAAATTTTTTAGAGAATTCATCTAAATATCTAATATCACATAATTTTAATTTTGACAAGGTATATATTTGGATTGACTATCCTGGTCTTTTTATTAGAGTAACCACAAAATTCTATTTTTAGAATTGAGGTTAGACCTTTTAATAGATCTTTAGGGGTACTTATTTGATTAATAAGATTTCCCTTATTTGACACTTATTTGACAACAACTGTGAAACAAACAGAATTGAAAAACAAAGATAGAAACTTACAATGATACCAAGATATTAGAACTCCAGAAATCGTTACTTCGGTTCTTAGTATGGGTATCAACAGTTTAATAGATATGACTAATACTTATTTTGGTAAATTATATACTAAGATTAGTAAAGTAGAAGAAAAAGTAGATAGTTTGGGAGAAATGGCTCGAGTTAGATTTGAATAGCAAATCTAAAGAGTTATTATCCGATGTAAATACTAAATTAGATCAAAGTTATTAATAATAATAACGTAGAATCGATTTAGGACCATTATATTACGGTAATAATGATAATTACATATTAGCTTTTGTCGATGAGGATTCATCCGAAGACTCATCTACTAACTATATAAAAATGAAAAAACAAAAGAAAAAATTGAAAAACAGAAAAATCACAAAAATATGACTTTGAAACTTATAAAAATCGATAGAACATTGGAAACACCAATTTTCTAAAGCAGATGATAGTTATGAGAAAGTAAAATATTTAAAATTAATAGAAGATCTTTATGAAGAACATAAAGAACTTTTTAATAAGTATAATTATCATTATATGTTAGAATATGACACCACCGAAAGTGGTGAAAATTCTGATAATATCAATGATGATTATAATTTAGAAATAGAAGATAATGATAATAATAATATTAGTGATGATTCGAGAATAATTATTAATGTAACTAGTCATGATTCTGATGAAGAAGAAACTTCAACAGAAGAAAATATAGAGATTCCTGAAGATCCTATGGAAACGGAACCCCCGGATCCATATGATTATGTAGCCCCAAAACCATGGGAAAGAGATAAGAGTAAGTCTTATGGTAAGAGAAAAATAGACTCAGATCTTCAAAAAGATGATAATCTGAGAGCTAGTAACCAATATTATGAAAATGTTGAAAACACAACAAGAATATTGGGTAGTAAAATAGAAAATATAGCGACTAATGATATAAAACTGGAAACACCAGGAGAAACTAGTCAACCTACACCTATACCTTACAGTATAGGAGACCTCAATAAAAGAAGTGTTGCTCAAGGAGGAATATATTTAGATTTATCTAATGTTCCTCTATCAGACTATGAAAAAACCATAGATGATTGGGCACAATCCATGACTATTGTTGTAAACAACAACAGTACAGTCTGGACAAAAGAAAAGTTCTTAAACTACTTTGTTGGAACTTTTCAAGGTGATGTTCTTCAATTTCTCAGACGCTGGGAAGAATCTGAGAAAGGAAGAGAACAAAAGGGAAATCTTATTAATCAAATAAGTACCCCTAAAGATCTATTAAAAGGTTTAACCTCAATTCTAAAAATAGAATTTTGTGGTTACTCTAATAAAAAAGACCAGGATAGTCAATCCAGCTATACCTTGTCAAAATTAAAATTATGTGATATTAGATATTTAGATGAATTCTCTAAAAAATTTTTACATGAATATCAAAAGTTAAAAAATGAAAGTGTAGATTTTTGGAGAAATCAATATTTCCATAAATTACCCCCACCTTGGGATGAAATTTGTATAAACAAATATGCGTCTTTCATTATAAAACATAGTAATGATAATAAAGAGATAGGAGATGTAACACCCTGAAAATCCGAGTAATTTATTTTCATTGTGTGCTTTGAGTAATTATTCTAGAAGGTGGAATTTCTTTATTTATTTTTGTGTTTAGTATAGTCCTGAAGAAGAATTAAAATTTATTGGGATGGAATAAAATTAATTTTGAGAATTTATGGAAGTGGATTAAGTGGCTATGACACATAAGTTAATTTAAGTGTCAAAGTGAAGCATAAGATGAGTTAATGGCCAAGTGGTGATGGCGCATGGGTTTAAGCATGAGGGAGAAGGTTTGAATCCCTTGTTTAGCATCTAGGTGAATTTTATTTTTAATTTTTCTGCACATGTATAGCAAGTGTCGGCCAAGAGCATTTATGGAAAGAGTTGACCATGTTATTTTTGGTTAGTATATCAAGGATTAAGGAAATTGTTAACTTAAGGAAGGGAATCAAGAAAATAAGGAAAGATGTGAAGATATGGGGCAAGTATCAAGGAATTGTTTTTGGAAACAATATCTTGGCCATTAGACCATGCATAGGGACGGCAAAGTGGACTATAGGGGAGTAGAATTTTTGGTGTAGTTTGGCTAGGAAATTTTAGTCTTTTGTTTTGGTCATTTTTTTGTTTTGTGCAAAATTTTGCAAATTCTCTCAACCTCTCTCCCTTGGCCGAATTTGATCCTTGGTAAGCCTTGATTATTTTGACCATTTGGTCATTTTTGCACATCAATTGGTATTCTTTTTGTGCCTTATTCTCATTAGTGCCGAAATCACCTACATCAAATGACCATTCCTTTCTTTTCTCTCTTTTCCCCATTGCCGAATGTGTCTTGATCCTAATCTCATCTCTTTCTTTCTCTTTTATTTTCTTTGAAAGCCGAATTCACCATCATCCCTATTCTCTTATTTTTATTTTCTTTTCAATCAATATTTTCTCCAATATTTCTCTCATGGCCGAATGTTAAGGTGTCTATAAACCAAATTTATTTTCTCTTCTCCTTAATCTTACATAGCCGAATCTTTCATCAATCAAACACCATTCTCAATCCTTTCTTTTCGACGTGGAAAATAGGTAAGAGATTCTTTTCGTTTCGATTAGTTAATAGTGGTATGGCCGAATATTGATGGTGGTTTGAAGGCTTTATTAGATCAAAATAAACGTTTATTCTATTAACGTTTATTTTGTTATACTTTAGTGCAATAACGGAAGTTTGGAAATCAAGAAGTCGTGGGTGACACAATCGTGGGAATCGATTTTTGTGGTAAGGAAATCACATCTTTAAACCTTGGTATTATTTCGAAATTTATTTTAGTTTGGAGTAACGAACTTTGTCTTTGAAGACATTCAAAATAGGGAAGAAAAGGGCGGTGTTCAGTTTCGGAAAGAGGGGATGTTCCGTTATTTCCCCTAAGTATAAGCAAAGGGCTATTTCGGGAATCCGGGATTTTCCACCGGGTTGCGGACGTTCAACCGAGGAAAATCAATTGTTCGAAGACGTTCGTACTCCCGAACCATTATTCGTTCGTGGATTCGATTCGGTTAGCGAACCATCAATCGGGGAGAAATCGCAAGTAGAAGTACTACGAAAATCCGAGGGTGTTGACGAGCGGGAAAGTGTAGTTCTCTCGATCACCGGTGTGTAACTTCACACTCATTTGGGTTAGATATCAAGTTGTAAATCTTGTGATAAAATCGTAAAAATGGCAAAAACGGGAAAATACGTAGTAATTCATACTTTTGAGTAAATGCATGAAAAATGGTTTAAGTTGGAAAAATTGCGATAAATATTGCTAGATCGATAAACTGGGCCGTAATCCTGCTAGATTGATAAATTAGGCCAAAAGATTGCTAGATTGATAAATTGGGCCAAAATACTCTAGTTCGACAAAATGGGCCAAAATACTCTAGTTCGATAAATTGGGCCAAAATACTCTAGTTCGATAAATTGGGCCAAAATACTCTAGTTCGATAAATGGGCCAAAATACTCTAGTTCGATAAATTGGGCCAAAATACTCTAGTTCGATAAATGGGCCAGAATACTCTAGTTCGATAAATGGGCCAAAGCCCACTAAATTTTTTAAACGGGCAAATTGCTAAATTATTATTATTATTTTTGGGCCTAATAAAATGTTTAATGAAAAACCCACCGATGTTATGGAATAATCGAAAATTTGTTATATGACTATATTTTGGTTATACACACATGATTGCATGGGGTGGGATATATGAAGAGAAGAATGGCCAGTTGCCACAAATTTGGCTCAATGCCTCTAGTTCGGTGGCTTTGCCGCAAAATCGGCTAAATGCTCTCTAGTTCGGTGACAATGTCACAATCTAGTTGATGAGTGCACCACAAATTTATTTAAAGGCTTAAAGCCTATGATCGGTGTGTTTGGCGGGGTGGGTTGACTTGATCCCCACAGTGTGTGTCGGTTGGTACGGGGTGTTAGCGAATGGAAAATTAGGTTTGGTTGGGAAATTTCATTTGTACATGCATTTTTAAATTATGTTATTTCATTTTATGATATATTGTTGAAATCAGAATTGGGCTCAAGCCCAAGATGATATCTTGACGATCCGGCCCAATAATGGTGGTAAGTGAGTTGCACATCGAGTTCTTCGTAACTCACCCAATTTTATTAACCATTTGGGTAATGGAAATTGACGTGGACTTAGTAGGAGATGACTTGGTGGAGGCCATACTACAAACTTGGGTTTTTATAAACTATGACTTTATTTAAATTATTATCTTAAATTTCTGTTATGGGTTTAATGTAATAAGGCCTCTTATTATGTTTTTATGAATTTTATTGTATGGATGGTTTAAATTTTATTTCCAAACTTTTAATATAGTTTTATCTTAAATATGTTAAGTTTTCTTAAGAACATTGGTTTTATAACAAATTTTTGGACACTTTAATTATTTAAATTCTTTCAAAGTTCTTTTAAACTAACTTAAGATTTTCACATTTATATTTTGACGATAAGTTTTCAAACAAGTATTTTTCTTAAGCCACAAATTTCAAATCCTCGAGTTAAATTTTATTAAACTCTATTTTCAGAAAGTTTTTGTAGCACTATTTTATCTTAACCATTTGAAAATAAACGAATGTATGATTGGTGTGACAAACCAAATCTCGTCTAAACACATAGACCGGGTTTGGGGTGTTACAGGAGATATAGATACAATAGGTAATAGAATTAATTTTGCTAAAGAAAGAATTCTATTACATTGCCTACAGAGTAAAGCGACTAAACAAGTCAAGAAGAAATTAAGTCATAGATATTGTACAAAAATGTTTGAAGGAGAATGGGAATTTGGTTGTAATACCATACGACCAAAAACCTATAAAAAACATAAAAATTCATACTATGCATAGGAACTTTTCAAGGTGATGTTCTTCAATTTCTCAGACGCTGGGAAGAATCTGAGAAAGGAAGAGAACAAAAGGGAAATCTTATTAATCAAATAAGTACCCCTAAAGATCTATTAAAAGGTTTAACCTCAATTCTAAAAATAGAATTTTGTGGTTACTCTAATAAAAAAGACCAGGATAGTCAATCCAGCTATACCTTGTCAAAATTAAAATTATGTGATATTAGATATTTAGATGAATTCTCTAAAAAAATTTTACATGAATATCAAAAGTTAAAAAATGAAAGTGTAGATTTTTGGAGAAATCAATATTTCCATAAATTACCCCCACCTTGGGATGAAATTTGTATAAACAAATATGCATCTTTCATTATAAAACATAGTAATGATAATAAAGAGATAGGAGATATAGATACAATAGGTAATAGAATTAATTTTGCTAAAGAAAGAATTCTATTACATTGCCTACAGAGTAAAGCGACTAAACAAGTCAAGAATAAATTAAGTCATAGATATTGTACAAAAATGTTAGAAGGAGAATGGGAATTTGGTTGTAATACCATACGACCAAAAACCTATAAAAACATAAAAATATAGATTAGCTAAATAGAAACCAGAAATAAAAATTATAATAATAATAATAAAAGAAAAATTTGTTAGAAGAAAAACTTCTAAAAATACTAAAAAACAAATATGTAAATGTTTTATTTGTGATGAAGAAGGTCACATAGCAACTTTCTGTCCTAACAAAGGCAAAAGTGCAAGGAAAATAATCAAAAATCTTGAAGAACAAGATTTAGAAATATGTTTTAGTGAGGAAACAAATCCTACCGAAATACTATATGAATTAATTTCAGAAACAGAGTCTGATACAGATTCTGATGAATATATATTTTAATCAATATTTACCTTTTATTGTTAATAAGAAATCGGTTATATTATCTATAGAAAATAATTCTATAGAAATACCATTGGTAGATAATAATAAAATTATCTTTACTAATGTTTGTTGATTTCTTAGCAGGCCTTATGGATAGAGGTAAACAACCTCTAAATGAAAATGATGGATGGAGAACTGTCCATAAAAAACCCAATAAGGGAAAAGCACCAATGAATCCTAAACAAGGAATCATTTCTACTCAAAAAAGTCCTAAACAAGGATTTCAGCCTGCACAAGTAAGTCCTAAACAAGGATTTATTTCTACACAAATAAATTCTAAACAAGAATTTATTTCTGCACCTACAAATATAAGTTCTAAACAAGAATTTATGGCTGCACCTAGATCTACTCTTAGGCAGGGACTTTTTCTCCTCCACCAACGCACATCATACTAAAATTAATATCCCGAAAATATTAACACAAGAATTAAGAACACATAATTAAGAACAAGTCAAATATTTATCATATAGTTCAGCAAATGATAACAAGATTCATCTTAGGTTTCATCCCCCTCAGGTATCTGAGGGTTTAGTTCATAATAATAAAAGAAAAAATGTCAAAAGAAAAGATAAAACAAAATATAAGAAATCCCTAAAACCCTCTGAAGGAATTGAATGAGAGATTCTCCGTCTTGAGTATGATTCCGGCTTCTTGAGATGAATCAGCTGACTATCTTCGAGTAAATCCCCACAAATCTGCCCTCTTTGGCCTAGCTGGACGCCCCCTGACTAAAGCCCTTGGTTCCCCCCTTTCAGGTTATACTTAGGGTATTTATATAGGCTTCTGAATGTGTTTCTTCACCTCTAAGTATCCTAATCCGAGTGAAATTTCTCTTTTTCACGGTAGGGACACGCCCATGGCACACGCCCGTGTGAATTGTGGCAAGGCTGTGTTCAAGATTGTTGAGTGAGGCACGGCCGTGTGCCTTGGTCCCAGGCGTGTTGATTTCGTGATATGGCCCATTTACTCCGTCTTGGGCCCGTTTCTCTTTCTTTTCATCTTCTGATGCTTTTCTGAGTATAAAACATGAAAACAAAGGATTAAGAGCACCTATGTACACAATTCAAGACTTAAATCATCCAAAAGCATGCTAAATATGGGCTTAAAATATGTTACTATTGCGATTTATCAGTTCCCAAACCCTTGGTAACTCAGCAAGATACCAAATTATATCGAAAACATATGATTCAATGCTAATTTTGAACAATTTCAGAACACACAGAATTTGCTGAATTTCACAAAATCAAATCAGTAATTCAACATCGAAATTACAGAAGTTCCGAACTCACACATTATGTCGAATTTTCCAGAATCAACACAAAATTTCAAAAATGAAAAAGAAAAGTTTCGAACCCACACCCGATTTGCGATATAAGCACCCAAACTCTATCGATGAACCACAACAATTGAAGACGAATATGGTGTAGGAACAAAACGACAGAGTAGGAAAACTCAAAAAAAAAAAAACTAATGTGAGAAGAGAAGGAGAGAAGAAAAAAAAATGTTCAGAGAGATTTTTGGGAAAAACAAACGTGAAAAGTTTTTTGTTTTCTAAAATTAAAATAAAATAACAATTAAAAATAAATAACTAACTTCTGGAAAAAAAAATCAAACCTAACTAAAAGTAATTCCTGTAACAGTCTGATTTCGACCCTAATCGGAACAGTGGTTTTGGGACCACAAATCTGAGTCAGAAAAATATTTAAATATTATTGTCTGTGTTTATACTATGTGAATTGATATCTGTGAAATTTCCGTGCTTTAATTTTATCGTTTGACTGTCCGATTTATGAAAAAGGACTTAATCGCGTAAATTGTAAAAGTGACATTCTAGTTGTTAAAGTACTAATTTGCTATGGTTTATTAATTTTTAAGCCCTTAAAATCAAATTAGGCCACTATTGAAGTTAATGGACGGTAATGGCATGCATTATGTGGTTTTATAATTAAATTATAAAGGTTATTTTAGTAATTATATTAATATATGTTAATTAAATAAAACATAAAATAAACAAAGCCATGCATGTTCATCTCTTGATAGCTGAACTTAGCTAAAGAAAAGAAAATAAAAAAAGAAAGCCACATTCGGTACCTTGGAAGGTTGAATTAGGTATGTGTTTTGTTCGGTTTTTGATAATTTTTACGTTTTTGAGATCGTTGCTATGAAATGTACAAAACCCATGATTTAATTTTTGATTTTGATGAATATTTTGAGTTAAGGAATTGATGAATTCATGTGATTTTTGTTGTTAGATTATAGATTATGAAAGATATGTTTTGAGTTAATATGCTTTGTATTGGAAATTTTGATTTTGAGTAATTAGGGTTAAATTGTAAAAATAATAAATTGAGGGACTAAAATAAGAAATAAATGAAATGTATGGACTTGTATGAGCATGGGTAACATTCGGCCCAAGCATTATGTGTGCAAATTTTGCATGTTTTGTGTTTTATGCAATAGGGACTAAATTGCAAAAGGTGTAAAATATTAAGGGCAAAATGGTAATTTTTCCATTAATGTGTTTTTAGACTAAATTGAATAAAATGGTGTTTAAATAAGTTTAATTTTAGATCAAGAACCAAAGAAAATGGATTTGGATCGGGGGAAATAAAAAATAATCGAATAGTTGTTTATTCTGTTTGTCGATATCTGAGGTAAGTCTATAAGCATATAAATGTTGTTAAATTTTAAAATATATAATTTTTATATGTTGATTTGAATTTTATGAATATATATGTGTATTGGTCGAATGTAATTGAGCTTGGGAGGTAAGTTACGTGTTCGATTCGATCGAGATACGATGTTTGAAAGTTCCGTACGAACCTTAGGAATAGCTAAGATGCATATGTCATGACATAGGATCCCGTTATGTGTTATCATGTAAGACCACGTCTGGGACGTTGGCATCGACTTGTGTATACGTGTATGACATTGTCTGGGACAGTGGCATCGTTATGTGATTACATGTAAGACCACGCTTGGGACGTTGGCTTTGTACGATATGTTCGACTATCCAAGTACCCTTTTTAATTTCGAATGGTTCACCGGGCAATGATAAGTTAAGATCGAGTGTAAATCAAGTTAGAAATGCTCAGGTATGTATTCATACTACGTTATGAAATTAAGGTAAGTTGTATACTTGAATTGATGATATAAAGTTATGTGAAATATGAATTATGTGTTAGCATATTTGAACATATACGTATTCGGCCTTTTGATGTATATGTATTGAGGAAAGTGACGATTAGGTATACTAATGTTTAATTGAGTATTCGGCCAAAGTAGAATTTATACAAAGCTTATATGTTTTGATATATGAAATTAAATTGGAAATATACATGAGTTGATAATGGCTTATTTTGGTTTGAATAGATAAATTTTAGTATATGATTAAATGTTTTCATTGCTTATGACTTACTAAGCTGCGAAAGCTTACTATGTGTATGTTTACTCTTTGTTTATAAATTTTGGAAGTCGGTTATGAGCTTGGGGATTGTCAAAGAAATTCGTCACACTATCGGTCTTTATTTCGGTATACTGTTAAAAGTTGAACTTGAACTTATGGCATGTATAGGCTAGCTTATGTTTTTAGTTAGTTTTGAGTTGTATATATAAGCCATGTGAAAATGGCTTGATCATTACATTTAAGCTTGGTTTTATAAGTTTTTGGTTAAATGCTTAATATGTTTGATTTCTATGCTTGAGTTTGGTTATGTTTAATTATGGTTTAAGTATTTTGTGGTAAGCATAACCATAATTGCTATGAGTAGTAATATGGCTACATGTTTTGTTTGTGTATGTCATGAATGTTTTATAAATAACTCATTCAGTATGCTTGTTGCATGGGTTGAATTGCATTTATAAGAAGTTTATAATTTAGATTTAAATGGTTAGAAATAATGTTTAAGTTTAGGTGATTTTGGTTATGTGTTATATATATATGATATGTGGTATGTCTGGTTTTGGTATTGATGTTTCGGCTATGGTTTATTTATAAGGAAAAATATGTGAATCTTGTTTAATATGCTTTGTTAAGGTATTGTTATGTGATTTGGTATTTAAGTGAATTCGATTATGACATATAGATGAAATGAAGTTGATATGGTTTGTTAATGTTTTAGGTTTAGTATGTTAGATATTGAATGAGTTTATTTTGGTAAAAATGTTAAAGACATATGTGTTTAATGAAGGTGTTTGGATTGATATTAAATCTAAGTAATGGTTACAAATTGTTTGATATTCGGCCATGGAGATTGAACTAAGCATTTATGTGATGTGTTGGCATAATTTTGATGATATGGTATGGATATATGGTTTAATTAATAAGTACATAATGAACTAGTTAGTATTGATGTTTTAAGCCTAGTTAAATTCGATCATGTTATATACACACACACACACATACACACACTTTTGTGATGAGCTTGTTATAAAATGAAAATTATGGATTGATGTATTTTGGTTCGGTACTATGCAATATTATTATATGCGTGTGATATGATTTAGTAAAATGAAAATAGGCATTTATTAAAACATATGAATTTAGTATGTTTATATTCGGCCCTTGTATTTGGGTTTTGACCATTTGAATAGTAACTTGTGTTATAATAAAACAAGAAGGATGTTTGGGCATTAAGTAAATTGGTTTTGTTATTTGGGCTTTAATGATTAAGTGGCATATATAAATATAATGATACTTATCTTAAATTCGGTCAAGATTAGGTAAATTGAATGAAAATGCATGATGTGCCGATTATGATAAGGTCAAGTGTTATATGATTTTGATTTATTTGATAATTTGCTTATGATTTACGTGACTACATATATGTCCGTTATAAAATATGGAATGATTCGTAAAGAGTTTATGTTAGCTTTATAATTTAAAATTTGATTGATTTAAGAGACACGTTCATGTGTACATATATAATTGTTCGGATGTTGTGCTTTGTGTACATATATAATTGTTCGGATGTTGTGCTTTGTTTAGTAATGCCTCGTAACCCTACTCCAGCAACGGATACGGGTTAGGGGTGTTACAATTCCCCAAACACACCTATGAAAGTTCAAACACAGAACCTAAAGGTACACTAACACTTTACCAATCACCAGACCAGCAGGCCCATTCTGACATCAAAACGTGAAATAAAACTCAAATGTACCATCTAGCTACAGACCCTATCACAAAGCTAAAGTCTTCTAACCCAAAAAACCGAAGTGTTACAAGCTTTCTAAGAAAATGGTTTTTTATAAAAAAATTATATAAAAAACATAAATTAGATAATTAATCTTTTCCTTTTACTAATGAACGTGGTATTTTAATACTTTTCAATTGAATTAATGTCTTATTAATCTCTAACATCAATTTAGTTAAGAATTTTTATAATAATAATTTTATTTTTATTAATTTTAGTTTGATTGTACAATCTTTTTTTATAGCAATTACCTTTTATAATAATGTTTTATTACAATAACCAAATTTGTAAAAGAATTACTTTTTTATATTCTATTTTTATCCTATATTACAATTTTTTATCGATAACAATAATTGTACTATGTATTAAATTTTATAGTTTTTGGTTATTTTAAATTTATTTATTTACATTATCTTTAAATATTTTAAAGTAATTTAGTTATCTTTAAATATCATTTCTAAAACAACTATAATTGTTGTTCAATATATTATTATTTGCTAAACAAAGAGTCAGTTTTGTTGAATGAGGTTTGATAAAGAAATGAATTTTAGATTTTTTACTTGCAAAGATAGTTATAATTTCTATTTTGTGCTTTGCAAAGATTCTTAATATGTATTGTTCATTTTTCTTTAGCAGTGTATTATTGTTTCCTCTTCTTCTTTGGCTTGCTTGATTGTTTCCTCCACCTATAGCTGAGCCTCTTGTATTCACTGAATCACTATAAGTTCTTTTGCAATTAATTTTTTTTATTTTGTTTTACTATTATT
Source organism: Gossypium bickii (assembly GCA_025503065.1). Taxonomy (NCBI): domain Eukaryota; kingdom Viridiplantae; phylum Streptophyta; class Magnoliopsida; order Malvales; family Malvaceae; genus Gossypium; species Gossypium bickii. The sequence continues at coordinate 106,181,979 of CP106710.1, read as the reverse complement.
AAGCTTAGTATTGAGTAATTGTGACCTTTTTACTATGATTTGAAGATATGTAACACTTTAATATCTTGCAGTAATGGCTTGTTTGCCTTTAATAGTTCTTTAATAGTACAAAGCGAGAGGTGTAAAAGAATTAGTCTTACATTGACAGTATGGTTGTAAATGTGTACAGTTGTGAGTTGGTTCTTAGTTACATTAAGTGCCGTCCATAGCCTACAAACTTATAGACCAATGTCTAGATCATATATTTTATATTTTTATGCAAAAAAAAGATTATGTGAAAAGACTTGTATATGATAGTGACGAGACCTGTATTGAACAAGTTAGGATAAATAGAATTACTTTTTTTAAACTATGTGAGATGTTACAAACTTTAAGAGGATTGAAGTCGTCAAGAAACATGCTTGTTGATGAGCAAGTGGCAATGTTTTTACATATCATTTTTCATCACCTTAAAAATCGAGTTATCAAGCATCACTTTAATAGGTCTGGGAAAACTGTTAGCCAATCATTTTTCAATGTTTTAAATGCTGCCATACGCTTACAAGATGTGCTATTTAAAAAGGTAGAGCCAGTTACAACTAATTCTACAAACCCAAGGTGGAAATGGTTCAAGGTATTAGAGTGATTCCATATATAGCTCGTGCATAATTTAGTTGATTTAGATTTAAATATAGTGTCCTAACCCGAGGTTTTATACATGTGAGGTAGAATTGCTTAGGTGCTTTAGATGGAACCCACATCAAGATTAAGGTTCCAACAGTTAATAAACCTATATATCGAACGCGAAAATATGACATAACAACAAATATGTTAGGTGTTTGTATACCTGATATGCATTTTGTTTATGTTTTTCTTGGTTGGGAATGTTTTGTTGCTGATGGATGGGTTCTTCGAGATATCATTAATAGGAGACATGGACTAAAAGTTCCTTATGGTATAGTGTAGAATTGGAGGAATTTGAATTAACTTTTAAGGTCATATTTTTTGGGGAAAGTTAACCATGATAAATAGTTTTTTTCTTTTTTATAGGTTGTTATTATTTAGTTGATGCTGGTTACACAAACTGTGAGGCATTTCTTGCGCCTTTTAAAGGATAAAGATATCACTTGAATGAGTGACGTCAGGGTTACCAACCAAGTACTCCGAAAGAATTTTTCAATATGAAATACGCTTTAACGCGTAATGTTATTGAAAAATGCATTGAATTATTAAAACTTAAATGGGGAATACTTAGGAGTCCATCATTCTATCCTATGAGGGTGCACAATAGAATCATTATTGCATGTTTTTTGGCCCATAATTTTATTCGAACTTATATGAGTCTTGATCCTATTGAAGCGAACTTGGGAGAAGGATTACCTAAAATGTGATAGATGGGGATGAACTGAATATCATAAATGTCCATCCATCGGATGCATTGGTTACTTGGAGAATGAAACTAGCCAACCAAATGTTCTATGAATAGCAAGCATCTAGAAATTAATTAGGTTTATTAAAACATAGTAGAAAGTTAATTTGTTTATGTTATTTCATGTATTTAGTTTATGAAACTTTGGTGGTGTTTGAATTGTCTTTATGTATTGTACTTGACTTGTTGAATTACAACTTTAATTTATTTTCTTTTGATTCGTTATGTGTTATAATTTTATAAAGTGTCGACCTTTTGATTCATAATATAGAACCTAATTTTAATTTGTATTTTTTCTTAAGATAGTTATGTCAAGATTTTCACAATCAAATGCTTCTTCCCAATTCTCGAGGAACCAAAAGGAAATAGGTTCCAGAAGAAGATGTTGCGTTGGTTGCTTGTATGGTCAACTTGCACAATATTGGAACCTTTAATATAGACATGGGATTCAAGGCCGGTTATTTAAATGAGGTGAAAATAATGTTAGAAAAAGTTTTACCCCATGTCATATTAAAGACTAAACCTAATCTTGAATCAAGGATTAGGACATCAAAAAGGTATTGGGCAATAATTTATAACATGTTCAGTGGAAAAGATAATGGCGGCTTTGGTTGGGACGAGCATAGACAGCTTGTTGTTGTTGAAGATATTGTGTGGAACCCATTTATGTGTAAGAATTATTTCCTGTTTTTATTATCTTATTTTGACCAAACTTATATCTAATGTGGATTTTTCCTTTTTTATAGAGTCATAAAGGAGCCGATCAATTCAGACATTGCAGTTTCTCTTATTATGACCAACTTACTGCTATCTATGCAAAAGATCGAGCCACTGGGAAAGATGCTCAAACAACCGTTGATATTATTGAAGAAATAGATACAAAGGATATAGCTACTGCAATTATTCATGAAGAAAGAAACAATTACCATGGATGCGAAGCTGGTATTTCTTTGGATGAGATGGATCTCTCAACTACACAATCACAACCATTTAAAAACTAAAATGATCCCACATTTGTAAAGAAGAAAAAAAAAGATTTCTGATATAAGTGAACAAATTTCTTCTACTTTATTTACCGATGCTGCCACGTTATTGGGGGAAAACATACAAACTGTTGACCTTGAAATAAGTAGGAGCATTGCCTCTGAAGTGCTAATTCAACAAAGCTTAGAAATGGTCATTCAAGAAAGTGCCTAAAAATTATATCAGACCTTATGTGAAGTAGAAGGATTAACTGAGGATAAGCGCTTTCATGTGTTGCGAAAAATTTCAGACTATCTAACACAAATGCTCGTTTTCTTCAGTCTACCTTCTTTTGTGCGGTTGGAATGGTGAGAAGATTTATTTCTACAAATTAAAAATCATGATTGTGTTGGTGATATTTTGATAACTTTTTGTGTATGTAATATTTGGATGGTATAATGACACAAATTGGAATGAGTGAGAATGCCCCTGATTGTTGTAACTCTTTTATCCTATAAAATTTAACATATAAACTAATGACATCATGCAACTTTTTGTTAATGTATGGACATTATGTTTGGATGTATAATATAATTCTCAAGCTATTCATTCTATAACGACTCAAAATTTACGGGTAATCGAAAAGTGTGTTTTTGGGCCCCTGTTTTCGTAAAACGGACTCGTAAATATTAAAAATATTTACGAGGTTAGTTGTGTGGTTAATTAGGTTTTGGTTAGGTAAATTAACTTGAATTAAGATTAATTAGGTATAAGGATTAAATTGAATAAAGTGTGAAAGTTTAATTATAGATTAAAGAAAAGTTAGGGATTAAATGAAAAAATAAACCATAAGTAACACTTGTATAGTAAAAAGTGAATACAAGTGTATGGTAACAATGAAATACATTTGTACAAATAATGTACATAATTATAAAATAATTATAAATGTAAATATTTAATATTTAAGTATATAATTTAATAATAACTAAATAAATAAATAAATCAAATTGAGACAATTGTATGGTAATAAAAATATACATGTGTAACAAATATATACATACAATTGTAATACATATATGTATTTACTTATTATTTAAGAAATAATAATTATTATGTTATTATAATATTAAATTAATATAATAAACATAAAGAAAATATAAGTGTATGGTATAGACAATGACATGTGTGGTATTTATGTACATATATTTGTACAAATTATATACATTACTTATTATTTAAGAATTATTATTATGTTAAAATATTATTATATTACTATAGTAAAGTAAATAATAATAATAAAACGAAATAAGAAACAAAGATGGAAAGAAGAACAGAAAGTTGAAAAGAAAAACAGGGGAAAAAGGGAGAAAAAGAAAGGAGAAAAGAAAGAAAGGAAATAGGGTTTTTAAAGGTTCGAAGTTCAAGTGGTAACTCAATTTAATCTATTTTCTTGTAATTTTTGAGTTTTTAAGATCCTAAAATAAAATACTACTTGATTAATGTTAGAATTTTGAAAGTTAGTGAATTTTTTAGATGTAGTTTATGTTGAATTAATTGAAGAATTAGGGGTTAAATTGATAGAATTTCAGGTTAGAATTGAATAAAGAATTGAATTGTAAAATAAATCATAAATTTTAAGTAATAGAGACTAAATTGAAAGAATTTTGAAATTAGGGTTTTATGGTGAAATTAGAGAGTTAAATTTGGTTTTAAGTGATAAATTGAATGAAAATAAAGAATAAATTGTAAAGAAATTAAATTAGTTTTGGTCAGGGATTTAATTAGAATTTATACAAAAGTTGAAAATAAATTGAAATATTCAAAGTGAAATTGTATGTGTATTGATAATTTTTAATTGTTTTAATTTCCGTAGCTAACGTTGAGCCGGAGACATCGGCTAAAAAGGGGAAAGAGAAAGTCAACGACGAGTGACTAAAAAAAAATACGGTTTGTATTTCTATAATCCGAAAACTAAAACTATTAGTTGTATTTATTATTATTATGTATGGTAAGTGGAATTGAGGTGAGTTTGGCATTGTGGCAATGAATTGAAATAAATTGAATTGAATTGAATTAAAATTGTGAGTATATGTGAAAATGTGATTGGTATGAGAATTGCGATTGAATTGAAACTATGTGATTATTGTGGAATTGAGAAATGGATTGAAAACCCTATTAACTATATCGGACTGAGTCGGATATAGTTGGCATGTCATAGGATTAGAAGTGTTTAGGGACACTTCGACCTCGAGTCGATGAGGCACTATATGTGTCGTAATATTGCTTCAGATAATTCCGATGAGGCACTATGTGTTGTATTGTTATTACTTCGGATAAATTTGATGAGGTACTGAGTACTGCATTGTTTTACTTCGGCATGGCCGATGAGGCACTAAGTGCCGTACTGGTGTGTTTGGGTTGGATTCGCGTATCCATCGGAGTCCAAGTCGTGTTAATAAGGATATATGAATGAATTGATCAAATGATTGACATTGAACGGTATTGAATAAGAAATGAATATTAATATTGAAATTGAGAAATTTATTGTGAAATGCTATAATTGTGAGATTGAAATAGAGGATATGATGATTGAAAGTGATATGGAAGATGAATTTATAAAATTGATTATTTATTAAATGATTATTATTATGTATAATTATGTATATAAATTTTATAAATTTTTGCTTAATAAGTATTCGGATTATAGAAATACCACTGAGTGTATACTCAGCGTACAGTTTGTTTCCGTGCTCAGGTTAGGTTAAAGTTCAATCGTTGAATCAGCATCTAAAGCCGATCCTGAACTCAAATAGTCATACTCCATCCGGACTAAATATGTGAAAGGTATTTATGTTGTTACATTTATTTGGTTATTAAGTCTATCATTTTGGCATGTTTTAGAAGTGTTTAATCGTGTTTTGTTTTGGTTGAATAATTGGATATTGAGTTATTTTTTGTTTAAGATTTGCAGGGTTGGTAAATTCTAATGTGTATGGTAAATATGTAACACCTCAAACCCGGCCTAAACGTTATGGCTGAATCTGACGAGGTCATATGGAATAAAATTTGAAATCAAACTTATCGACTCCGATTATTATCTTCTATTTATCTCTCGTAAATTTCAAAACTCATTTCCTCGTTAATTTGATTCGTTTAAAAACATAATTTGTAGCGGAAGCTTTTAAAACCGTGATATTTAAGAAAACCATTCGCGTTTAGGAAAACATCGTTTTGAATTAAACCGAGCCGTTAATGAGTTTGCAGTTTAGAAATCCACGATAATAGAGAAAATCCAAGGTAAAAGCCACAGTCCAAAAGTCCAATTTACATCAAAAATAACCCAGAAGATAAATAGGAAATAAATGCCATAACTGAAATTAAAATAATTCAAAAATCATGTGGTCACCGTCGAGTCCTCCGCCACACCGATCCGTCTAAGTCTAGGGATTACCTGTACAGATAAAACCAAAAAAAGGGTGAGCTTACGTAAACTCAATGTGTAATCCCCACAGAAAACATGCATACAGTCAAATAACAAACAGTCAAATGTAGTTTGGGCCTAAGCCCATTTCAGTTTCAGTGTCAGATATGCATCAGGGCCTACACCTATCACAGTAACAGTATCAGTAATGCAAACAGTACTCAGTAGCAGAGTCCTACCCACCAGCCTCTACACACCATCTCCATCTAACCCAACACTCCATGTGGGGTTTAAAACACCCACTCATCCCTACACTCCAAGTAGTACCAAGTGCGGTACATATTCAGTATATAGCAGCCGAGCTGCCAGATAATATGCTTAAAGCCTTTCAGTACACTTCCTCCAAATATCATCAACCCAACCCAATGCAAAGCAAACATACAATATGTCATGCTTTTATGCAACTATCAGTCATACGTATATATATCAGTAATCATGCATAATTTATCATGCATCAAATACGCTCAGATCATAAATTTAGAGGTCTAGGTAACGCTTACCGACCCAACAGTAGGTTCATAGTTGACTTGGGTGACCCGTGCAACCCTAGGAATCATTTCATATAAATGGACTCACAACCCTAACGCCCGTGTAGACTACCAGCGTGGCCCACACGACCTAAATCAGTCTAGCTCGTGTATCACATACGGCCTACCTGGCCATCACACGACAGTGTCTTGTGCGCACGGCCTGGCCTCATCGATCACACGCCCGTGATATGGCACACAACCTACCACACAGACAACCACACGCCCGTGTGACATTGACAGCGGGGTTTTCGACTTTCGCCAAAACCCTGGTTTTTTGCATAATCGGTTACATACCTGGTTCATTTTTTACGAAAAAACACTCCTAAGACCACCAGAATCTATAATCGTCAAATCAAAAACCCAACTCAGTCTTAAATCTAAATAATTCAAAATCTCGAAACCAGTAAAACTTCGATTCAAGTGTTCTACATTTACCCTAACCCGCCGAACAGTTGACTACGATTCAGTGAGATTAAAGCCACTCCTTTTACGATTTGCTGCTGCCAAAATAACTATATAATCCCAATCAAACTATGGAAATAATGCAAGTTATAGAAAAGGAAAAACATCACTTACCTGAACGCGTGATAAAAACCGAAATAACAAAACAAAGGTGCGACAGTCGGCAAAAAGAAAACAAAATTGACAATGGAAAGGAAAGAATAAACAAAAATTCGACAGATGAGAAGAGGGGAGAATTGACGTCAGAAAAATTCTTGGGAGATGAGAGAGAAAATTTCGAAAAGATAATATCAGAATAACTCTCATATCCCCTCAAATCTCTCCCACTTACCCACTACTCAGAATTCCTGTTTGATCGAAACTCTCTTAGTCAAACGAGCAAAAATAAACTCCCGCGCTTGCGCTGGGATTCAAACTCCAGACCTCCAACATACCAACACACAACTTAACCACTAGACCAGCAGGGCCATTCTGATATGATTTTATAAATAATTAAATATAAGCCCACTCAATAGAGATAGGGCTTATATCAGAAAAATACCAAAATTTGTCAAAGCTAAGGCTTGAACTTTGGACCTCTCATACACACCTAGAACACTTAACCACTGAAACAGATAAACAGTTGTGTCCTATTTTAACAGAAACAGAAATAGAAATTTTGGGGCGTTACAACTCTACCCCTAAAAGAAAATTTCGGCCTCGAAATTTACCTGATCAGAACAAATGAGGATACTACTGACACATTGCATCCTCAGGCTCCCACATGGCCTCCTCAGTGCTATAATTCCGCCACAGCACCTTCACTAAAGGGATAGACTTCTTCCGAAGATCTTTTACATCGCGATCTGGAATCTGAACCGGCTCCTCCTCAAAGGTCAAGTCTGGCCTAACCTCAATCTCCTCAACAGGGACAATATGAGTAGGATCAGAGCGGTACCACCTCAACATTGAGACGTGGAATACGTCATAAATATGGTCTAGGTCTGGAGGTAACTCCAGCTGATAAGCGACCGGTCCCACTCGCTTTAGAATTTGGTAACGCCCAATAAACCTAGGGCTCAGCTTGCCCTTCTAACCGAACCTCAGAATCTTTTTCCATGGAAAGACCTTAAGAAATACAAAGTACCCCACATAATACTCAATCTCAAGCCTTTTAAGATCTACATAAGACTTCTATCTGTCTGATGCCACTTTTAGCCGATCCTGAATCAATCTAACCTTGTCCTCAGTCTCAGAAACCAGCTCAGGACCCAGAACACGTCGTTCACCCAACTCAGTCTAACACAAGGGAGTGCGACACTTACGACCATACAGAGCCACGTAAGGTGCTATCTGAATGTTAGACTAGAAATTATTATTATAAGCAAACTCCGCTAGCGGCAGATACTCCCCCCAACTACCTCGGAAATTGATATCACAGCTCCTCAACATATCCTCCAGTATCTGAATCACCCTCTCCGATTGACCATCAGTCTGAGGATGGAATGTGGTATTGAAGTCCAACCTTGAACCCAGAGCCTCATCTAGCTTCTTCCAAAATTGAGACGTGAAGCGAGGATCCCTATCAGAGATAATCAAAATCGGTTCCCCGTGCAGTCTCACTATCTCAAAAATGTAGAGCTTCGCTAGCTTCTGCAAAGAATAATCTGTCCTAACTAGGATGAAGTGTGCAGACTTGGTCAATCAATCCACGATGACCTACACTACATCCTTCTTAGTGAGTGTTAAAGGCAACCCACTAACGAAATCCATCGTTACACGCTCCTATTTCCATAACGGAATCTTAACCGGCTACAATAAATCCGAAGGCAACTGATACTTAGCCTTAACCAGCTAGTATGTCAAACATCTAGCCAAAAAATCGGTAACTTCTTGCATCAATCCTGGCCATCAATACTCAAAGATCTCGGTACATCTTATTTCCACCAAGATGCATAACATAAGGGCAACTATGTAACACCCCTAACCCGAAACTGTCGTCGGCCTAGGGTTAAGAGGCTTTATCGAATCATCAAAACATTCACAATTCATTTCATGACACAAAGTCAATCATCCATTAAAACATATCACAACATAATCACTAAGTCCCTTAATGAGGTCCATGAGACCTTAAACACATGCTAGAAAAGGGTCGGGACTACACCAAACACTTATGAAAGTTTTCAAATTTTCAAATATTCTTTAATATTGTTGAGGTCACACGTCCGTGCAATCAGGCCGTGTGCCTCACACGATCACCAGACACTCCCATGTGTCCAGGCCGTGCCAAAATAGAGCATGTATTCTAACTTCTTCACACGGCCACAAGGCACGCCTGTGTGCTAAGGCCGTGTACTCTTAGGCAATATACTGACTTATTCACACGGCTACTAGGCACGCTCATGTAGGCAAAACAGGCCATTTACAAGGCCAAATTGCCACCTATAATAGGATCATACTTACAAGCTTTAATACAATACCAATTCATGCTTTCAAATGCATTCAAACATACCATTTCATGCATTATCCAATCACCAACTAAACCATCTACTTCCATGCTCATTATCATCACAACTAGGACCATTCAAGTAATAATTGTACATCTCAAAACATGTATATATCGAACATCATGTAATCCATATCAAAATTCATCTTCAAATCACATCTTTCATCATCCACAAAGTCATGAAATATACCACATTCATTGTTCATTCATAAATTCTACATCGTTTAACTTCCAAGCCAAATCTCATGGGAAAGATTAAACCTTTCAAAACATATCATAACTTCTAGCCTATACATGCCATATTTCATCGATATACATCTTTCCAAAAGTACCAAAATAGATTGCCGATAGTGTGATAGAGATGCCGATGATTTCTCGGATCTGAGCTAGCTTTACTGACACTGTAAAACAGAGAAATAATCACACAGTAAGCTTTCAAGAGCTTAGTAAGTTCGAGATAGAATACAATTAACTTATTAAATCAAATTAATATACAATTGAACCATCACATAGATAATTTACCAATATTACACAAATCCAATCATATCCAATACTCACATAGTGTTCCATTCATCTACTTTTAGTTTCATCCACCATATAGGTATTATACATAACTTTGACAATACATAGTTAGTCACCAATTATGCTACTCAACCACTCAATTTTACATTTCGATCAACCTTTTCTATTCTCTTGCTCTGTTGCACACTTAGTGCCAATTTGCAGACCAAACATAGTTGTCATCGCACGCTTAGTGCCAATATGTTAAACCAAGCTTATATCAATATCGCACACACAGTGTCAATTCAATAAGCTGAAGCTTCTGTCATCTCGCACACACAGTGCCAATCATCTCTATCCCGTTTCTAATTTCGCACACTTACTGCCCTCTAATTCAACTCAGCACATAGCATTTCTAATCTCATAGTTATATAGATAATCATTCAATTCACATCACATAGAACATAAATTAACGACTTGTAATATATCCGAACTTACCTCGGACGTCGAAATACTAAAACGGTCGATTAATCGAGCACTTTATCTTTGCCTCGATCTCGATCCGAACCTCTTCTTTTTTAGTCTATACACATTCAAATTCAATCCATTCAATCACCAAATCATTCATTTTAGTCCAAACACACATATTTAGGGCATTTTACATAATTGCCCTCACATTTACACATTTTGACACTTTAATCCCTAATTCACAAAATCACAAAATACACATAATTTCATTCCACCCATGCTTAGCCGAATTCTCTCTATATTCATACAAGTCCACACATCTCATTTATTTCACATTTTAGTCCCTCAATTTACACTTTTCACAATTTAGCCCCAAAATACTCAATTTCACCAAAAATTCAAATACAAACTATGTTAACCCAACACTAGAGGTGTTCCGCCTGACCCGAACGCCCGACTGAAATTTAGGAGGGTTTGGGCAAAAATATAAGCCAAAAAAATGGGCTAAGATAAAAAATAAGGCCCGTTTTAAAAATGGGCCGGGCCTCGGGTAAGGATTTTTGGCCCGGGCCCGGCCCGAATTCACTAAATGACAAAAAAATCTGCTATATTTTTATTTTATTTTTTAATGTTATTTTCTTGTTGTTTTCTCCCTATTTTGCTACCATATTACAATTATGTTACTACTATTTTGTTGTTATTGATTGAATATTGTATAAAACTTATTTTATTGTTAATTTTGTTATTATTTAAAAGGTATTTGTTAATTTTATTATTATTTTAGAGGTATTTGCTTGTTAAATTACATCTATCTTAATGTTATTTAAGTCTACATATTTTTTTAAAATTTATTTTCAATTTGTTGGGAAATATTTATTTTGATTTTTTTAGTATTTTTGATGTATTATATATATTTAAAAATTATATAAAATAATATAAAATTTTAATATACTGGTGGTAAAGTGGTAGCCCAGCCAGTTTTAGCATTTTTATATGGGTTGGGCTTGGGAAAAAATTTAGGCCCTTTTTTGGGCCCAGCCCTACCCGAGCCCGATGAATGGGCCTAAATTTTTAGTTGAGCCTACCGAACTCGGCCTACCCGACCCATGAACACCTTTACCCAGCACCAAGCTTTTATATTTAACCAACAATACAAAGCTCACATACTCATCAATGGCACATCACAAAAACATCATCAATTCATAAAATTATGACATGGGTTAGCTAGAGCACGAAGCAACGATTACGAAAACGTAGAAATTATCAGAAACCAAATAAATCTCTTACCTTAATCAAGCTCCAAACTAGTCGAACCCTAGTGTTGTTTTTTTTTATTTTCTTTGCTATTTTCGGCAACAAGATGAACAAGGATGATTATTTTTATGCTTTGATTTCATTAAACACATATTATTATACTATTTACTATTTTATCCTTTCAATTAATATTTAAGACATATAATCACCAAGGTCATAGTTGTCCATTACCATCCACTATCTTAAAACTTGGTTTAATTGCCTCATAAGGCCTCCACATTAATAAGACAACAACACTTAGGTACTTATAAATCAGCACACAGCTTTTACACATTACGCGATTAAGTCATTTCTCTTAATTCGACACACAGTCGATAAAATTACCACACAGAATTTTCACACAGGCTATATCACATATAATCAACACCAAAAATAACATTAAAATATTATTCTGATCTCGAATTTGTGGTCTCGAAACCACTATTCTGACTAGGGTCTAAATCGGGCTGTTACATACTATGCGCCTCTATCAAAATACACTACCTTAAATCAGTGTCATTCGGAACACAGATCCGTCCATGAAAATAGAGCACCCCATCATTATTCAGCCCAAAATTCGTAGTCCTGCCACTCTCCACCTGTCGGAATCGAAGACCCAAAGATTCATCGTCTAACTGCTTAATCCTAATCTGCTCGATCCAAGTCAGTCTGACTTGTAGCTCAGCCAACAAACTCCCATCGTTGAACAGGCTAAGTCGAGCGAACAGCGCTCTCAGATCAGTCATAGCCTTACGACTCAATGCATCAGCCACCACATTGGCCTTGTCCGGATGGTATTCAATGATACAGTTGTAATCTTTAAGTAGCTCAACCCATTTACACTGCTTAAGATTTAGCTCATTCTGAGTAAGAAAGTACTTGAGGCTCTTGTGATCAGTGTAGATGATACACTTCTCACCATATAGATAGTGCCTCCAAAGTTTCAATGCAAAGATTACGACGGCCAACTCCAAATCATGCGTCGGGTAGTTTGCCTCATGTGTCTTTAACTGACGAGACGTATATGCTACCACCTTACCATCCTGCATCAACACACATCCCAAACCGACATGTGATGCATCACTATAAATCGTAAACTCCTTTCTAGGTTCAGGCTGTATCAGAATAGGAGCCTCAGTCAGTACAGTCTTGAGCTTTTCAAAGCTCTCTTGCTGCACATCAGACTAGACAAACGGTACTCCCTTACGTAGTAGCTTAGTTAAGGGTGTTGTAATCAGTGAGAAGCCTCCACAAATCGCCGATAATAACCCGCCAACCCAAGAAAATTGCGGATCTCATACACACTCCTAGGCTGCTTCCAACCCACTACAGCCTCAATCTTTTGAGGATCGACTCGAATCACCTCAGCAAACACCACATGACCCAAAAATGTTACTTTACGTAACCAAAACTCGCACTTGCTGAACTTAGCATAAAGCTGCTTTTCCATCAAAATCTGAAGAACAATCCTAAGGTGCTCGTCTTCAGTCCTCGAATAAACCAATATGTCACCAATGAAAACTACGACGAACTGATCCAGATAAGGCTGAAATACCCGGTTCATCAAATTCATGAATGCAGCCGGCGCATTTGTCAACCCAAAGGGCATAAGTAGGAACTTGTAATGCCTATACCGAGTCCTAAATGTCGTCTTATGCACATCAGCTTCCTTGACCTTCAACTGATGATACCCAGAAAACATATCAATCTTGGAGAACACAGACGCCCCTTGAAACTGGTCAAATAAATCATCAATCTATGGAAGTGTATGCTTGTTCTTAATAGTCAACTTATTTAGTTACCGGTAGTCGATACATATCCTTATGGATCTATCCTTCTTCTTAACAAACAGTACTGACGCTTTTCACAGAGACATGCTAGGGCGGATGAACCCACGATCCAACAACTTCTGAATTTGAGCCTTAAGCTCCGTAAGCTCCTTCGGTGCTATTGGATAGGGAGTGATGGACACCGGAGCTATACTTGAAAGAAGATCAAACCCAAACTCCAATTCATGATTCGAAGGCAAACTCGGTAGCTCCTCAGAGAAGACGTCCAAAAAATCCTTTACAGTACGAGTATCCTTTACAGTAGAGTCCCAAGAAGAAGAAACACTTACATAGGCCAAATACGCCTCACATCCCTTGCGAACTAGTTTCTCAGCCACTAGTGCAGAAATCACATTAGATAGGTAGTTCCGACATTCTCCAATCATGACTACCTCATTATCATCTGTAGTTCTCAAGACGACCCTCTTGGTCATACAATCCAAGCTTACACGATGTTTGACCAACCAGTCCATCCCCAGAATCAGATCGAACTCCCTAAATGAAAGCTCCATTAAATCGGTCAAAAAGATCGCCCCTTGAACCTCTAACGGTATATTTCTGAATAACTTATTAACCCTTATAGACTGCCCAAACGGACTCAGTACAGTAACCTCACTCGTGGTGCTCTCCAACGAAATTCCCAAGTTTCTAGATATGTTATTAGCTATATAGGAATGTGTGGAACCTATGTTTATCAATGCAAGATAAGGTACATCATAAATTAAGAACGTACCCATGATGACATCTAGAGCATCACTATCCTCTTGGCGACGTGCAGTATAAACAAGAGTAGGCTGCCTCACCTCAGTCTATCCAGCACCTCTGCCTGACACTCTTTGTCCACGGTCCATGCCATTATAACCCCTACCTGACAACGGTCTCTCGGTGGCTACTATGCTACCCTCTGTGGTTGTGCAGTACTAATACACTGAGCTTGCATCTGATCGGCCCTCAAGGGACACTCCCTAATATGGTGATTTAATGATCCACACCTCAGACATGCTCCAGTCCTCCTCTAACTCTCGCCCTGGTGGCGTCTACCACAATCTACGCATGACTGCAGTCCAGTGACAGTAACAGGGGGCCTAGCTTTAACTGGCCCATCAAATCTGGTAATTTTCTTAGGCCTATGTACAAAACTCGAGGGCTCCAAATCCCTCTTGTTCTTACCCCTCTCGCGACCCCTGTTTTAGCGCTCAACGCGCTTAATATCCTCTGTGATCTTCACCTTCTTGACCAAAACAGAAAAATCTCGTTCCCTCTGCGGAGCTATCAGAACTCTAAAATTATCTCTGAGACCATCCTCAAAGCGGACACACCTCTTATACTCTGATTCCATAATACATTGCGCATAGCGGCTCAATCTTAGGAACTCGGCCACTGATCGATCCCCCTGAGTAAGATTCAGAAACTCTCTCCTACGAGCGTCTACATAACGAGCTACCACATATTTCCCCTAGAATGTGGTCTTAAAGAACTTCCAGGTTAGACGTTCAGGCTGAATGCCCTCCCTAACGGTCAGCCACCATTGATAAGCCTCATCACGCAACAGAGAGACTGCACCCTTTAATTTCTGCTCAGTGGTGCAATCTAGGTCATCCATAATCCGCTTCATAGTCTCTATCCAGTACTCGGCCACATTATAGGCGACTCCAGTGACACCCCTAAAAAGTTCAGCTCTATTGGACTAGATTCATTCCGTAATTGACCCACGGCCCCCAGATCCAGTATTAGACCCAGCGACCCTCTCCAATATCCTTAGTGTAACAGTCCGATTTTGGGGCTAATCAGAACAGTGGTTTCGAAACCACTAATCTGAGGTCGAAGAAATTATTTTTAATATTATTTTATGTGTTATAGCATGATTATATGAGTACATGAAAATTTTGGTGAATTAATTTTAGTGATTGCATGCTTAATTTTGAAAAAAGACTAAATCGCATAAAAGGTAAAATTTGTGTTCTACTAATTTGAAGTGTTATATAGCAAGAGAACCTTAAATTAGAGGCCCTCAATGTGCAATTAGGCCTTTAAGAGGGTGATGTTCGGCCATAGAGACAATAAAATGAGAATGTTAAAGGTTAGGTGAGGTGTTGCTGACAAATATAACTAGAAATAAAATAAAATAAAGAGAATGATATCATCTTTTTCATCTTCCTCTAACACCAAAAATTTCAGCAAAAGAGAAGCTTTGGAAAGCTTAAAATTTTCAGCAACTTAAACCCTTGCAAGTAAGTGATTTTAATGGTCATTCTTGATAATTTTTGTACTTTTGGGACCCTTGTAGCATAATCTAGCTAATGAGGGGACTATTTTGCAAAATGGTTGAGAGTCTAGGGTTTTTTCATGAGAGCATTAATGTTTTTTGCTGAATTTTTATGGAAGAAAATAAATCTTGGTTGTTTAATAAACAACTTTTGTGAAAGGATTTTTCATGAAAACACCTAAAAAGACCATTTTGTAAAGTTATAAAATGGGTAGTAAATGCATGAAATAATTGGAATTGTGAGTTGCTATAAGCTTAAAATAGATTCGGCTAGGCTTGATTAATGAGGAAATTTGATGAAAATCATTTTACGAGTCTAGGGGTAAAATCATAATTATGTGAAAGTTTAAGGGTAAAATGGTAATTTTGCCAAAGTAGGAATTTTGGAATTTCTTGATTTATGTAGTGATTAAATGAGTGAATTTTATCATTGTAGATAAAGAAAAACGGGATCCAGACTTAGATCGGGGGAAAACCAAGATAGTGGACTAAATCATCTAGTCGCCTATATTTTGTATACCGAGGTAAGTTGTATGTAAATAATACAACTTTATTGTTATTATGCATTAAATAATTGATATTGCATAAAATGTTTAATTATTGTTATGAATACGCATGACGAAAGTTGATATAGTTTACTCCCGGTTGAACCTTAGGAATACATTGGATACCCAAGCCATGACATTTGAGTGATATGTGTGCTAGTGTAAGACCATGTCTGGGACATGGCATCGGCATTGATATGTGCGCTAGTGTAAGACCATACCTGGGACATGGCATCGGCCACATTATGAGAGCCAGTGTAAGGCCATGTCTGGGACATGGCATCGACATTGAGACGAGAGCTAGTGTAAGACCATGTCTGGGACATGGCATCAGTCTCGATATGTGAGCCAGGGTAAGACCATGTCTAAGACATGGCATCGGCATTTTACCCTCTTCTATGAGGCTTGTTAGGTATCCTTTGGTATTCCAACTGGTTCAACAGGTAATTTAGAGCTTGTGTCAAAGTGAGAAAGGTTACGACTCTGTTGTAAGTGATACGGGTACCTACATGAAAATTCATGAGAAATGAGCTCGAATTATGTTGTTTGATTAGTAAGGGTGAAAATGAGTAAGTTATGCTTTTAATCTTCGAGAATTTTGTGCAAGTCTATAAGATGATATGAGTATGATAATGCATGTTAATTGTTACTAATTATTTACATGCGACTTACTAAGCTTTATGCTCACTCCCTCTCTTTTCCATTTCCTTATAGTGCCGCCAAGTTAGCTCGGGGATCAACAGAAGTCGGAGGCTCGATCACACTATCAATCAGAACATTTGGTATAGTTAGATTTATCATTTTGAGTATGGCATGTATAGGGACCTGGTCTTTGTCAAGTGTCATATTGTTTTGGCCAAATGTGTTAGCTATTACTTATTATTGATATATGAAAATGATGATGTTTTTCATGAATGTGCAAATTGCATAGTTGAGTATTTGGTATGTTAATTCATGAATGAATAGGTTACATGATTGAATTGATAAAGTATGTGTAAATTGGTATTGCTTGATGTGGCTTATGTTGGTGCAAGTAAGGGTGGCAAAAAAAAAAGGGCTTGGTAAATAGCCTTGATTTTGTCCACATGAGTAGACACACGGGCGTGTGTCTAGGCCGTCTGTGACACACGGTTTGCCTCATGGGCATTTAGTCTGGCCATGTGTCCCCCTGTACCCTAAGTTGGCAAAACAGAATACCCAGTAGTAACCACACGGGCTGAGGCACAGTCATATGTCTCAATTGTGTAGAAGACACGGCCATAGGACATTGACACGTGCCTAGGCCGTGCGAAGTCTAAACTTGATTTTAGAAATTTAATTCGCTACACGGCCTAAAGACACGGGCGTGTGCCTTAGCCATGTGACCATATGATGTTGCTGACGTCAGAAATAGAATGTCAAGGTTTTCACACATGGGCAGAGACACGGGCATGTTATGGCCGTGTGAGGAACACAGGCCATAGACACGGGCAT
Source organism: Gossypium bickii (assembly GCA_025503065.1). Lineage (NCBI taxonomy): Eukaryota > Viridiplantae > Streptophyta > Magnoliopsida > Malvales > Malvaceae > Gossypium > Gossypium bickii. The sequence goes on along the minus strand of CP106710.1, from coordinate 106,164,275 downwards.
ATGCCAGGCCGTGTGAAAACCCCTGTAGGTTTGAGTTGAGAAATATATCCACACAGATCTGGGACACGGGTGTGTCCCTATATGCTTAGATCGTACGAGTTACACGGTCCTTCAACATGGCCATGTTTTCAGGTCACACAGGCGTGTCGCCCTTCTACACGAGCGTGTGCCCCTATTTTTAATGACATTTTCCAAAGTTTTCTAGAAAACTTGGTTTGGTCCCGAACCATTTCTAATGTGTGTTTTGGGCCTCGTAAGCTCGTATTAGGGATTTTAAGACAAAGTTTGAAAGGTTTTAAATTTGAATGAAATCTCATAACCCAGAGTTGTTTGTATGCATATTTTTAAGAAAGGTAACGCCTCGTACCTCGTACGGCGTCGGATACGGGTAAGGGGTGTTACTCATCCCCAGCCATGTGACCCTGAAACCCAGTCTCAGTAACGGGTGACATTGGTGTCTCACTCATCTCCAAATTCGGTATACTACCCAAAGAAGAGGACTCAGCTCGAACCCCTCTACGGCCCCTATCTCGGCCTCTAGTACCACGTCCACCAATACCTCTTGTGCTCATCGTAGATTCGGGATTTTATCTACATTAACAGTTTTATGAATCAGTTACATTTTTTATATTTATTAGCAGATGTTTTATGTAAACAGTTTCAGTAATTCAGAATGGTTTTCACAAATCGCAGTCTCTATCAGTTTTGCTACAATCTCAGTTTTACTACAGTTTCAGTATACACTACCTAGAGTGCTTTCACAGTATACTACCTACAGTAGTTTCAGAATATACTATTTACAACATTTTCAGTTTAAACTATCACAGTTTCAGAATACTTATAAGATCGACGCTGGAGACTTAGTGTACCACATACTAAGTCAAACCATTTCAAATAATTTTGAGATTAACTCTTTAAAAACAAATTTTTGAAACCCAAAATCCATAGCCGAGTTTTGTAACCTAACTCTGATACCACTAAATGTAACACACCAAACCCGACCTAGACGTTATGGTCGAATCTAGTGAGGTCACATGGAATGGAATTTGAAATCGAACTTATCGAGTCAAAACCCTCTTCGATTATCATCTTCTATTTATCTATCGCAAATTTCAAAACTCATTTCCTCGTTAATTTGATTCGTTTAAAAACATAACTTGTAGCGAAAGCTTTTAAAATCATGATATTTGAATAAAACCGTTCGCGTTTAGGAAAATGTTGTTTTGAATTAAACCGAGTCGTTAATGAGTTTGTAGTTTAGAAATCCATGATAACAGAGAAAATCCAAGGTAAAAGCATCAGTCCAAAAGTCCAATTTATATAAAAATAACCCAGAAGATAAATAGGAAATAAATGTCATAACTGAAATTAAAATAATTCAATGTGGTCATTGTCGAATCCTCCGCCACACTGATCCGTCTAGGTCTGGGGATAACTTGTATAGATAAAATAAAATAAAAAGGATGAGTTTATGTGAACTCAGTGTGTAATCCCTACAGAAAACATGCATACGTCAAATAACAAACGGTCAAATGCAGTCTGGGCTTAAGCCCATTCCGGTTTCAGTAGCAGTTCGGGCCTTATCCCATTTCAGTTTTAGTTTCAGTATCAGATATGCATTAGGGCCTACACCCGTCACAGTAACAGTATTAGTAATGCAAACAATACTCAGTAACAGAGTCCTACCCACCAGCCTCTACACACCATCTCCGTCCAACCCTACACTCCATGTGGGGTTTAAAACACCCACCCATCCCTACACTCCGAGTAGTATCGAGTGCGGCACATATTTAGTATATTACAACTGAGTTGCAAGATAATAGGCTTAAAGCCTTTCAGTACACTCCCTCCAAATATTATCAACCCAACCCAATGCAATGTAAACATACAATATGTCATGCTTTTATGCAACCATCAGTCACACGTATGCATATATATATATCAGTAATCATGCATAATTTATCATGCATCACATACGCTCAGGTCATACATTTAGGGGTCTAGGCAACGCTTACCGACCCTACAGTAGGTTCACAGTTGACTTGGGCGACCCGTCCAACCCTAAGAATCATTTCATATAAATGGGCTCACACGCCCATGTAGCTTGGCCGTGTGGATCACACGGCCTGGCCCAAAATCCCACACGCACGTGTGGACTACGTGTGGCCCACACAGCCCAAATTAGTCTAGCCCGTGTGTCACACACGGTGTACCTAGCCATCACACGGCCATGTCTTGTGCGCACGGCCTGGCCTCGTCGATCACACGTCCGTGTTATGGCACACGGCCTACCGCACGGGCAACCACATGCCCGTGTGGCATCGACAGTGAGGTTTTCGACTTTTACTGAAACCCCGATTTTTGCGTAATCGGTTACACACCTTGTTCGTTTTTAACGATAAAGCACTCCTAAGACCACTAGAACCTGTAACCGTCAGATCAAAAACCCAACTCAGTCTTAAATCTCAATAATTCGAAATCTCGAAACCAGCAAAACTTCGATAATGTTCTACACTTACCCTAACCCGCCGAACGGTTGACTACGATTCAGTGAGACTAAAGTCATGCCCTTCACAATTTACTGCTGCAAAAATGACCATATAATTCCAATCAAACGATGGAAACAACGCAAGTTACAGAAAAGGAAAAACATCACTTACCCGAATTTGTGATAAAAACTGAAATAACAAAACGAAGGTGCGATAGTCGGCAAAAAAAAACAAAATTGACAATGGAAAGGAAAGAAGAAGTAAAAATTCGACAGAGGAGAAGAGGGGAGAATTGATGTCAGAAAAATTCTTTGGAGATGAGAGAGAAAATTTCGAAAAGATAATATTAGAATAACTCCCATATCCCCTCAAATCTCTCCCACTAACCCACTACTCAGAATTCCTATTTGACTGAAACTCTCTCAGTTTTGACGAGCAAAAATAAACTCTCTCGCTTACGCAAAGATTCGAACTCTAAACCTTCAACACACCAACACACAACTTAACCACCAGACCAGTAAACCCATTCTAATATCGTTTTATAAATAATTAAATATAAGCCCACTGAACAGAGATAGGGCTTATATCAGAAAAATACCAAAATTTGTCAAAGCTAAAGCTTGAACTTGAGACCTCACACACACACCCAGAACCCTTAACCACTGAAGCAGATACACAGTTGTGTCCTATTTTAACAAAAACAGATATAGAAATTTTGGGACGTTACAAAATATTTATGAAATTGTTAGTATTTGTTTTGTAATGACCGGTAATGCTTCATAACCCTGTTCCGGCGACGGATAAGGGTTAGGGGTGTTATATATTCCTTCTAATCTTTTGCTTTTTAGTTTAGAGGATAATTAAATTATTTATTTTGCTATATATTGTTTTTCTAATATTATATATTTTTATTTTTATTAATTCATATTTTAAAAACAATTATATTAAGAATGATATTAAATTATTTATTTTTATTTTAATTAAATTATATTTAATAATAGTCCTATTAAAATTTAATAACAGTAACAATAATCATCTATTTAAAAAAATTTCTCCTAAGAGTTCTTTGGTCATTTCAACTTTTTTTTCTTATGCAATTATAACTCTATTCCATTTAACCAAATAATTGAATTACTAATTATAATTCTATTTTATTACAATTTTATTCTATTACAACTCTATTATATTATAACTCTATTTCATTACATTGAACCAAACCTGGTGTTATTGGAGTATCGCGCTTCTGTCGAAAAAAATGCTCTTCCAATGGAGCATACAAAGATTTCGTTTGTTGTTTTTTTATTTTTATTTTATCGTGCAACTATACTGCCATTATTTCAAGAAATTTGATAACAAATCGTTAAATAATTTTATTATAAAATAAAAAAATAAATGATATGTATTAATAATTTTATTATGTATAATTAATATTTTTTAATACTGCAACTATCGTTAAACTATATATGTAGAAAAACTATATGCAATTATGACTCCTTGATTTTCTAAAGTTTTAAATTATTTACTTTTAGTTATATTATATTAATGTAAATATGATTCTATTGTTTTTATTATATATGCATACATGTTTTAATTTAATATCTATAATGATATTTTTTATTCTCTCTTCATTAAAGGTGTGTTTGAATCTAAACATACATTTTTATATTAATTAATTTCATTGTCTCATCAGGGCAAACTTATCGCCCATCTAAAGTAAGCGATGGTAGTGACATTAGGGCACTATGAGTGTAATTTGTTGAAAGTATACTACTGCAAAACAAAATCGTTAGCGCTCACATAAAATCAAAATGGGTGTGAATAAATAAAGCAATCATTGTGTCGTGGAAGAACTACTGTCTTAGAAGCAAATTCGCCTTGATCGGTAGAATCGTGTAGTGGATGTCGCTTCCCAATGCTAATACAATACTTCAATATTCATACACCCGAATAAAGAAGGTGAAACACAATTGGTATTACTCTTCTCGGAAGGAATCGAAACTGAAAAAACAAAAGCAGTTGGTTGAAAATCTGATTGGAAAATAAACTGGAAGAAATCAGTGAAACTATACTAGGTTCAATTTCCAGGAAAGACTTGAGGGGTCATAGATGGTCTCACTTAAAACCCAATCTCCTAAACAAAATTTCTCTCTCATGTAATTTTACAGAACACCATAATTTAAAGACTAGAAGGATGAGAGAAGTTGTTTTTCTCTTATTGTGTTCTAAATGAAAAATGAGGAGAATGGCCTATTTATATTGTTTTCTAAATAGGCAAAAGAATAAATTTGCAGAGTCAGTTTCCTAAAAAATCTTAACATCCAGAATCTAATTCTATCAAATCGTAACTATTTAGAAGCTAGATTATGATTTTGTTAAATTGTAACTGTTTAAAAATAATTTTTTCAATTTTTTTTTTTGCATTACCAACATTCCCCCATTAATGTAAAGTAATTTTTATAAACATGAAAAAAAGGTAAAACGTGAGAAGAGCAACAGTGAAATTAGTCGTTTAAACACTAGTATCTTGTGGATTTGAACTAGTACGGAGTGAAATAAGTGATTTTTATCTTTAACAAGTGAACAAATCTTGAACTTATTAAGATAGGGGTTAACTCATGACACACAACTAATCTCGGATCCAATTGATGTTTCGCGATAGATCAACAAGTTTTAGCCAAAACACCTCGTGATGCTGGTAAGTGCTCTAGAAAAACTGCCTAATGTCTTTCATAAAAGGTGGCTAGTCCTTCATACTTACGTAGGTGATTTCATCAAGTTTATCTCAATGTAGATCACCTGAATCAGAACTATGAAATCATTAAGAGCATTTATTAAGCTCGGCCTCTAAAATTTGAATTTAGTGAATTCATCAAGTCCATCTCAATAGGACCGCCCAAACTCTGGGATATGAACTCATTAAGAGTAATAAATTCAATCTCACATGTTGGTGAATATATCAAGTCCATCTCAATAGGACCACCCAAACTTTGGGACATGAACTCATTAAGAGAAATAAATTCAATCTCACATATTGGTGAATATATCAAGTCCGTCTCAATAGGACCACCCAAATCCTTGGGTATAAATTCATTAAGAGTGAGAACTCAATCTTATGCACGTACATTGTTCGCCATAGGGATAGGTAGAATGCACATTATAAGTTTTTCCATGGTTTCATTTGACCATATTGAACTTAGAGAACTAACTTGGGTATTCATCATGAATTCCTCAACCACTAGGCTTTAAGACTTATCCCTCTTTAATGAATCAAGAACCATTTTCCTACTTAACCTTTTGGTTATTGGATCAACTAGGTTCTTTTTAGACCTCACGTACTCCAAAATAAGTATTCCATTCCCTTATAAAGAAATCTCTACAAGTAGATTCCTAAGCCATTCGGCCTCAAGAGTTATAAACTCTGATTTCATCGTGAAGCGAGCAATACAAGTCTGTTTAGCAGACTTTCAAGAAAGAGTTGCTCCACCCAAAGTAAAGACATACCTACTTGTAAAGCTAACTTTACCAGTTACCCAGTTTGCATCATAGCATCCCTTTAAGACTGCAAGGTATCCAACAAATTCCAACTTTCAAATTATTGCACTTCAATTTCAATCAAGACAATTTAGGGAAAGTTTAACCTTAATAACTAGCATAGTAAATTGCAGACCATGACACTTTCCCACTTACTATGTCGATGCCCTCATCGACATGAAACCATACTTTTAGTAACTTTGTTGCATCAAGTAGACATTTTAGTTTCAAGTCTATATTGGGCCTTCAAGGCCTAATGTTATGATCCATTCAATGCACATTAAACATAGACTCGAAATTAGTCTCATTTCAATTGTGGTGTGGCCTTGTCTATGCTCATTCCTCCACCAAACACTCAGACTCAATGTCACAACACATAATTATCAGGTTACAACCTTGAGGAACCCTTAATGGCGTGACCTTTTATTGACCAAATATTACCATGTCTTTGATACTAAAAAAAGCATCCTTCTAGACGTGGCACCAATTGCACTTTTGCGGCATCCCGTTAGATACGTCCCTCTGGACGCGGTTTATACCAACCATTTCTTGTGGCATTAATACAAAATTTCTCAACATGAAAAATTTAGACACATTGGCCATCCTCAACTTAGGCCCTCTCGACCCCTCTATGGTCACCCCACTGGGTGTGGCCATCTTGTCCAACTGCAACACGTGGCACCACTGAACTAGGTTGATTTTATTATTAATTTTAGACTTTAATTCTCATTCACGCAAATTCGGTCACGCCGCTCCTTTCTCTGCACAATCTCATAGGTTACGTGGACAAGACATCCCCCACTAGTTCTCTTGTTCAAGCTCTCAAACTTGATAATCCTCCAGTTTACTTTGGTTAAAAACTCAGTGATGCTTAGACTGGCTCCACAAATCTCATGTATTAATAGCTTATCATGAATAATGACATTTTAAGCCCTATCCCAAATACAAGGATCCAATAATTCACTTATGGTCCTCCAACAAACTCAAACTTTAGGGTCTTCAAACCCATTCAAACTTAAGGGACCTTTGACTTATCTCGAACTCAAGGGTTTTGAGACCCACTTAATCTCGTTAGGCCTTCCAAGCATATTTTGATCACAATGACCCACTGACCAACGCAGATGGAGCTTGCAACCGCTCCAACACTACTTAGGCACACTCTTGCACTACTTAAGTGCCCTCAAATCGATTGCCTTAATAGGACACTTCATTTGCTCTAACGACCCTCAAATGTATTCTAGCTCGTTGCTTATAAAAGCCTTCATTGGTTCCAGTAGTGGTAAGCAAAAATGATTCACATGTTTAAACAGTAGTATAAATTTGCTTCTAAATTGTTAAAAATATACTACTGTAAAATAAAACCATTAGTATTGACAAGATACCAAACCAAGTGTAAATAAATAAAGCAATCACTGTGTCATAAAAGAACCACTGCCTTCAAAGCAAATTCACCTTGAACGGTATAATTGTGTAGTGGACGTCGCCACCCAAGGATAACACAGTACTTCAATATTCATACACCCGAATAAAGAAGGTAGAACACAATTGGTATTACTCTTCTCGAAAGGAATCGAAACTAAAAAAAAAACAATCGGTCGAACATCTGATTAGAAAATAAACTAGAAAAAAACCGGTGAAATCATACTGGATTCAATTCCCAAAAAAGATTAGAGAATAAAAAGATGAGAAAAGCTGTTTTTTCTATTATTGTGTTGTATGAAAATGTAGAAAGAGTTGTAGGCTGTTGAAGCAGTTAGAATAGTTAGTTTTTATGTTACGAATTGGTTGAGCCTGAGTTGTATAAATATTTTAATAATTGTAACTTTATGAATGTGGAATATACATATATTTTTTTAACATGGTATCATATGAGCTATTCTTTTAGCTTTGGGCTATTTGGGCAACGTTTTTTTTTTTCTATCTTCTTTGGCTAGTACTCATTTTGTTTGTGCTTCATCTAGGGCGCAAATCCTAATTTTTTTTTCAATTATCATGATTCTTTGCTGTCATCTTCATGGAAGATATTGATTTTCACAATCTTTTGTTCCTTCATCTTTCAGATACATCGGGAACGATCCTTATTTCTCATCGTTTGACCGGTGTTGAGAACTATACCATTTGGAGTCATTCGCTTTGAATTGCTTTGCTCGCGAAGAACAAGCTAGGCTTCGTTGATGGTGTTTGCCTCCGTTCGGCTTATCCTGAATCTCTTCGTGCTTAATGGAATCAGTGTAATACTTTTGTGTTTTCCTGGATTCTCAACACTGTAAGTCCGGATTTGTCTGCGAGGCTTGTATTTACCTCTGATTCTGCTGTGGTTTGGAAGGATATCAAGGATCGATTTAGCAAGGTGGACGGTTCCCGTATTTTATTTCTCCACCGATCAATTGCACATCTTACTCAAGGTGATGCTATTGTTTCTTCTTATTTCACGAAATTAAAGTTGCTTTGGGATGAATACACTACTTTTGTATCTTTTCACGATTGTGAATGCGAGGTCGCCCAGTAAAATTCGAGTTACATTCATCAGCAACGAATATTCCAGTTTTTGATGGGTCTCAATGAGACCTATGTTGCAGTTCAAAGCCAGATTCTCTTGATGCAGCCTTTACCCTCAGTAAATCGGACATACTCCATCATTGTCTAAGAAGAAGCTCAAAGGAGTTTTTCCTCTGTTCTATCTCATGTTCCAGATCCTATGACTTTGTCTTCTACAGCATCTGAAAACCGTAAAAAGTTTACTGAAACTTGTGATTTTTACAAGTTGAAGGGGCATAAGAAGGATTCCTGTTACCGTTTGATTGGATTCCCACCTGATTTTAAGTTCAATCGTAATAAGGCTCCTCAGGCTGCTCTTACTGTTTCCTCTGATGATTCTTCACTTAGTCCTCAGAGTGCCCCTGTCTTCACTCATTAACAATATTCCTAGATCCTGGAGTTGTTGAATAAGAATCAAGCTACTATTGCATCTGCTGTGAATTGTGCAGGTATACCTTCTATACCATTTTCAGTTCAAAGTAATTTTTCTTGGATTTTAGACACTGGTGCAACTAATCATATATGTTTTGATTCTAAGAGTTTGACTTTACCTATCGCTTACCCTATTAACTCCCGTTTTGTTCAGCTTCTGAATGGTAAACACTCTCCTATCACTCATTTTGGTTGTTTTCCTTTATCTCCTAATATTACCCTTATTGATATTCTTTGTGTACCCACCTTTCACTATAATCTTATTTCTGTTTCCAAATTAACTCAGGATTTGAATTGTGCAGTCGTTTTTTATCTTGCTTTCTGCCTCCTACAAGATCTCTTCAATGGCAAAATGAAGGGTATTGGTAGACACCTGAATGAACTTTACTTATTTGAGCCTTTTTCTACCCTTGTTAGGTCACATGACTTTCTTCCATCTTTGTCCAATTCAGTTTTTTCGCCTACTTCTGTTTCTTGTATGACCCCTACTGCAACTAGGGTTCCATTATGGCATGCTAGATTAGGGCAAGTGCCTATGCACAAGTTACATCATTTGTCTTTCTTTGATAATTTGGTACTTAATAAAGACTTCACTTGTTCTATATGTCCCATGGCTAGACTATCTAAACTGTCTTTTCCAACTAGTACTTCTAGGGCAGAGACTCCATTTGGTTTGATACATCTTGATGTTTGGGGACCTTATAGGGTATCCACCTATAGTGGTCATCGTTTTTTCTTTACCATTACAGATGATTACACTAGAATAACCTGGGTGTACTTACTGAAGCTTAAATTTGATGTTGTTTTAGCTCTTAAACAATTCTTTCTGATGGTCAAAACACAATTTTCTGCTGTAATTCAAACCATCAAGAGTGATAATGGATCTGAGTTTTTTAACTGCTCTTGTTCTTCTTTCTTTGAGTCCTTAGGGATTCTCCATCAAAGTTCATGTGTTGATACACCTCAACAAAATGGCATTGCTAAGCATAAGCATAAACATCTCTTAGAAATTGCTCGTGCTTTGCGTTTTCAATCGAATGTTCCAATTAAATTCTGGGGTGACTGTATTTTAGCTGCTTGGTACATCATAAATAGGCTCCCTTCCTTTGTTTTAGCTTGGCAAATGCCATTTGAACTGCTTTATAAAAAACCTCCTGATTTTTCCCATTTTCATGTTTTTGGATGCCTATGTTTTGCGGTAAAACCCCATTATTCTGATAAGTTTTCTTCCAAATCACTTTCTTCGGTTTTTCTGGGATATTCTTCTTCCCAAAAAGGTTATGTCTTGTTTTGTCTGGAATCTAAAAAAATTTTTGTCAGCAGAAATGTAAAATTTGTTGAAGATGTGTTTCCTTTTCAGTCCAATTCTACTGAGTTTCCCGTTTTGTTTCCCCTACCCCTATAATAGCAGATTCAGATTTTTTGCTCATTCCTCCTCCCACTTCTGTTCATTCTTCTCCAATAACTCCTCATCCAAGTACCCCTCCACTATACCATATTCTGTTCCAGCTTCAGTAAGTACATCTCAACCTTCAGTCTTTTCTAATCTGCCCATTGTTGAACCTAAGAGGTCTAGCAGAACCATTAAGCCTCCTTATTGGTTACAAGGTTTTGTTCATCCCTACCAATCTTTTTCATCCATATGTGCTTGTTCTTCACCTTCTACTTCTTATTCTAGTTTACTTACATATACTCACGCAGTTATTTCTTCTCTTGCACATATTACTAAGCCTCTTTCCTATTCTGAGGCTCAAAAATCTCCCTACTGGATTCAAGCCATGTAAGAGGAAATTCAGGCCTTAGAATCTAATCATACATGAACTGTTGTACCTTTACCTGTGGGGAAGGTTCTTGTAGGCTGTAAATGGGTGTACAAGGTTAAACTTCGAGCTTCTGGTGAAATAGAGAGATATAAGGCTCGTTTGGTTGCCAAAGGGTACAATAAAAAAGAAGGGATTGATTACTCAGACACTTTTTCTCCTGTTGCTAAAATGGTCACTCTCCGAACCATTTTAGCTCTAGCTACTTCTTTCAGCTGGCCACTTTGTCAAATGGATATGTCCAATGCCTTTCTTCAAGATGAACTTTATGAAAAAGTCTTTATGACTTTGCCTGAGGGTTTCAGCAGCCAGAGGGAGCATATGGTATGTCGGCTGCAGAAATCTTTGTATGGACTGAAGTAGGCATCCAGGCAGTGGAATGCTAAGCTTACTGAAGCTCTTATGTTGGTTGGTTTTGAGCAAAGTAAGCATGACTATTCTTTTTTCACTAAGAAGAAAGAAGGCAATATGGTTATTATACTAGTATATGTTGATGATCTTCTTATCACTGGAAATAACATGGATATGATTACTGACTTGAAAGGGATTCTGAACCAAAATTTTAAGATGAATGATTTAGGAGAATTAATATACTTTCTTGGGATTGAAATTTTAAGGTCTCAAGATGGAATTTTGCTAAATTAGCTGAAGTATGCACAAGAACTCATCAAAGATACTGGTTTAAGTGAAGCAAATGTTGCTCTTACACCACTTGAGCAGAATCAGAAACTAACAATAGCAGAATTTGATGAAGTAATTCAGCAGCATCAAGAAGATAAGTTGTTAGAAGATAAAACAATTTATCAGAGACTCATTAGAAGATTGATTTATTTAACCCATACAAGACCAGACATCACCTTTGTTATTACTTATCTTAGTCAGTTCATGCAAAATCCAAAACAGTCACATATGGAAGCAGCATTAAGAATAGTGAGATATATAAAGAGGGAACCAGGGCTAGGAATTTTTTTGAAGGCCTTCAATAAACATCAGCTGGTAGCATATTATGATTCAGATTGGGCCTCTTGTCTAATGTCAAGAAGATCAGTTTCAGGTTTTTGTGTGCAATTTGGAGACTCACTCATCTCCTCGAAGTCGAATAAACAGTGTACTATGTCCAAATCTTCTGTAGAAGCAGAATACCGAAGTATGGCAGCTGTAACATCAGAACTGGTTTGGATTTTAGGCTTATTCAAAGAACTGAGATAAGTGTAATCAAAGCTTGATGAGATCTGTTTTGTGACAACAAAGCGACTCTTCAAATAATGACAAGAAACTGTGTATCATGAGAGAACTAAACACATAGAAATTGACTGTCATTTTATAGGAGAAAAGATACAAGAAGGGCTTATAGCTACTGAATATGTGTCAAGAGCAGATCAACTGGTAGATATTATGACGAAAGCTTTGGGGTCACAAGAGCATAGTCATCTGATTTCCAAGTTGGGGTTAGAAAGTACTTTTACACCTCGAACTTAATGGGGAGTGTAGAAAGAGTTGTAGGCTGCTGAAGCAATTAGAATAGTTAGTTTTTTTTTTTTTTTGGTTATGAGTTAATTGAGCCTGAATTGTATAAATATTTTAATAATTATAATTTTATGAATGTGGAATATACTGATATTTTTTTAAGAGAAAAACTAGACACTAAACTCCTTTTCTGAATAGCTAAAACAGTAAATTTAGAGAATCAAATTCCTAACAAATTTTAACAGCCAGATTCTCAAAATCGAAATCATTTAAAAACTAGATTCTAATTTTTTCGATTCATGCTAGATTAATTTTTTTTTCTATTGCGTTACCAACATAATTACCTATCTTTTTATTACCACGGCGCGGTGTCCCTGAGCAAAATGTTTAAAAGCGGAGGTGACATTAGACGAGAATAAGAATAGGAACAATAAGAATGGATGGAAACGGCGACGCAGTGGACGACCAACACCCAAATCCCTCTCTATTTCCTCTCTTTCCTGCTGCCGCTTCTACAGTTACTAGTACTAGCAGCATCCCTCAATGGCTTTCCAACCCTAGCTTCACCACCGACCTTTCCCTCATCAACGACGCCGTTTCCTCTCTTCCCCGCTCCCTCGACGACGTACAAGAAGAAGAAGATGCCCAAGAGGAAGAAGAAAACGAAGCCAAGCAACAGCAGCAGGAGAAGCTCCCCCATTCTTACGAGCTACTTGAGGAGGAGGAACAAGAACAACAAGAAGAAGAAGATTCTGATAGAAACAAGTACGTCGAGAGAAAAAGGAAGAAAAGAAGTAAGAGGAGAAACAAGAAGAAAAAGATTTCGAAAGAAATCGGTGATTCCAAATCCAAATCCATTCATTCTAATGATTATTATTTTGATTCTCATCCAGATCATGATAACTTGGCCTACGGCTCTCTCTACAGGTTTTTTTTTTTTCTTTCCTTTCATTTATTCTTTGGTTTTTGTATCTTTATCACTTAGTTATTTCTCAGGTTGATATGACGTTTTCCCTTTGGCTAAGAAATTACCGCACATATATTTTTAATTCTGAGAATGTATAAATAAAACGAAAATCGGAAATTGCCTTAATCTCTGCACATTTCGCATTTCATTTTTTGACGTAATTGTTTCTGCTCTCACCTCTTGCCGAAACATTCTAAATTGATTGTCCGACATTTTTCCACTGCAGGATGGATGTTCCACGCTATAAACTTAAAAATCCTGAACAATTATCTGGATATATGTCCCAAGGTTTTTATGGTCGGACTCACAGGTTTTCAACATATGATAAGGATGCTGATATTGATGCTTTGGATACCAAGCTAAAGTCTTCTGGTCGATACTGGTCTCCCAACAATGCTGCACTCGAACATCATAAGAACTTAAAGCGACTTCGTCTTTACCCCCCAAAAAATTCTTCACACACAGTTCCTGCTGATTTCATTCCTTTATCTGATATTGAATCATCACCTCATGGTGGTGATGAAAGTTCAATCTCAAACAATTCTGTCATTGAAGAATCTTGGGAGGATGAAGTGCTACGTAGAACAAGGGAGTTCAACAAATTGACCAGGGAGCATCCCCATGACGAAAAAGCATGGGTAGACTTTGCAGAGTTCCAGGACAAGGTTGCAAGTATGCAACGACAGAAAGGTGTTCGCTTACAGACTCTTGAAAAGAAGATTAGCATACTTGAGAAGGCAACTGAGCTTAATCCCGATAACGAACAAATCTTGCTTTGTCTAATGAGGGCTTATCAGAAAAGGGATAACACTGATGTGCTAATTGGGAGATGGGAAAACGTGCTTATGCAGCATTTGGGGAGTTATGTGTTATGGAGAGAATTCTTGCATGTTGTTCAAGGGGAGTTCTCCAGATTTAAAGTTTCAGATATGAGAAAAATGTATGCACATGCGATCCAAGCTCTGTCTGCTGCCTGCAATAAGCAGTTTAGACAGGTTCTTAATTTAGTGCATTTTAGTTTCATTTATTTATTTATTACTTGGGTGTCTCTGGTATTTCTGGTGATAGATATTTTCTTTCTCATGCATTTTTCATTTAAACTAGTCAAGTAATGCCTGGTGCGTGTATGTTGTGAAGTTATGTGAACATATGTTTATTACTGCATTGCATTTATGGTGTCAAAGTTTACTGTTTTATTAGTATGATTATGACTCCATCATGTCTTCTGAACTGATAACGCCAGTAGATGATTAATTCAGTACAAAATAATAGGACATTATTTGTTTCTATCTATTTATACTCATATGTTTAAGCATAATTGATAAGCTGACGTCTAGGAGTTTTTATCTTTGAACTTATTAATAACCTTAATTTTGTAGAAATTACAGAGGGAATAACTTGTTTGTACTTGGAGGTGAAGGCTTTCAGTATGTCAAATTACATGATAATTGATATTAGAAGTTGTTCGTCTATGGCTATTTTGTTGTTGTTGTTCAGGCTCATGTTGATACTGTTGGTTGATATGAACTACAGATCTTTAATCAGCATTTGGTTTCCACTCCCTTCCTGTCTTTTACATTATATGGACTTTGAGATTGCAAAAAACTTTCAAAGTTAGAAAAGTTTCTTTATCTTAGTGTTTATGGATGGTCAATTTCTTGCAGATTCATCAAACTAGTAAACCCACGGATAGTGCTATGGTCCATCTAGAGCTTGGTCTGGTTGATATATTTCTCTCTCTTTGTAGGCTTGAGTGGCAGACTGGTCACCAGGAATTGGCCACTGCTTTATTTCAAGCTGAAATTGAATTTAGTTTGTTTTGTCCTTCTCTATCGTTGAATGAGCATAGTAAACAGAGACTGTTTAAGCACTTCTGGGATAGTGATGGTGCAAGAGTTGGAGAAGAAGGGGCTCTTGGTTGGTCCGTATGGTTGGAAAAGGAAGAAGAAAATAGACAGAGAGTTATGAAAGAAGAGAGTTTGGATAAGAGTGATGAGGGTGGTTGGACTGGTTGGTCAGAACCATTATCCAAATGTAAGGAATCTAGTACAAGTCTTGAAAATGTTGCCCATGATGATGCAGCAGTTGAGGATTTCCATGAGAAAATCGAGAATGAAGATATTAAGCAAGAAGATGATACAGAATCATTGCTAAAACAGCTAGGAATTGATGTTGATGCCGGGGTTGATGGCGAGGTTAAAGACACTTTGACATGGGCTAGGTGGTCAGAAGAAGAGTCCTCAAGAGACTCTGCTCAATGGATGCCTGTTCGTGCAAAATCTGGTCTCTCTTTCTCTCTCTTTCTGATGCGTTTGAGAGTTTACATCATATTTTGTGATTTCTGTGAAGAGTTGAAATACATCATTTCATCTAGGTGAAAGGTTTTATGTTAGAAGTCAATTAATTATTTTATATTAATTTATTACTTATTTTATTAGGAGAGGTATTAGGAGTTCAATTCTCCCTCTCTCTCTCTAATGCATTTGAGGTTTACATCATATTTTGTGATTTCTGCGAAGAGTTGAAATACTTCATTTTATCTAGGTGAAAGGTTTTATGTTAGAAGTCAAATAAATTATTTAGATTAATTTATTACTTATTTTATTAGGAGAAGTATTAGGAGTTCAATTGAAAGTATCTTTATGGTATTAGGGTTTTAGAGTCTTTGTTTCAAATAAGTAAACCTATGTAATATCTACTTAAGAGGCTAATTCGTAGCAATAAAATTAAATCAAAATTTATTTCTATATTAAGAGGTTTAATACTCTCTTAACAAGTCTAAGGTCTGGAATTCCGTTCAACGAGTTCCACTTATTCATCATAGGTCATTTGCGAGGAAGAAGTAAAAATCAAGGAAAGAACCTTGCCTAAAACAAATAGTTCGTCGGTGAATCGTCTGGTGACAGATCCTTTAGTTGGGACTGTAACAATTTAAAACATAAGCATCAATCTAAAATTATTCAAGCATTGGCTTGTCTCATACACTCCATTCTTAACTTACTATTGGAGTTTATGTCAATTCTAAATTTTTTTGGAAATATGTTGAGAGCCTATAATTTAATATATATTTTTGCTCTCTAGCTTTTATTTTATTTTAATGTTTTAGGAAATTGTAATCTATTTATTATCCTCTTATCATTGATTTAGTTGATTTAATTATTCTCATTCTAATGACCAAGAAACCTCAGCTGTCATCTGGATGCTATATTTGGCACTAAGGATGTACCTTCCTTTTGGTTTGTCTCAGAATTAGTTTTACATGCTTTAAGCAATTTTGTTTTATTTTTTATGCAAAATTTAATAATAAAATTTATGGTTCTATTCTGTTGTTCATTTATCCCTGTAGTACTTATCAAGGATGAAGTATGAAGGACTAGTAGCTTCACCAATTTCTTTGACCAAATGATAATTTTGAGTTACCATCGAATAAAATGAACAAAAGGAAAATGTTTTGCTGATTTGAAGCCAATGCCCACCCCCCCCCCCCCAACCCCCAAAAAAAAAAATATAGTTATAAAAGTCTTGTGTATGTTATTACATTAATAGTTAAATGGAAGTCTTATTAAAGGTTCTTCAATCTTGAATAAAGCACCTCCTACCCTAATTTTTGTTTGCAGTTTCTGTTGGAGCTCGAATAATTTGCTTTTACTTGAGTTTATTTTGAATTAGAACTCTAAGAAAGCATTTCAAAATGGAAAATTCTTAATTTATGGAAATATCGAAATATAATTGATATAAGGTCTCTTTCTATAATAAAAGGGTTTATACACATTATATGTATTAATATTTGTTGTTATGTGTATTACAGGTAATACTTTTATTAATCTATTTCTAAAATAATAATAATATTAAAGATAGAGTTGCATATTGGACAAATAAGTGAAACTACAATAGTTTGTATTAATTAACGTTTGCATTAACTTGAAAATTTATTACACATTTTCAGTATCTATCAGATTAGCATAAAGTTTGTGGCTTTTCATCAATGTAAAATGAGAACTTAAAAGTTAAAGTACTTAAATGTGAACTTACAATTTTTTTAGTTATCAAATAAAGCCACTTGATGGAAGTCTTTCAATGGAATTATTATTCTTATTTATAGAATGAGTAAATCATATTATAAGAAAAATTAAAATGTCAATTTTGCAATATGATGAAGGAAAATTTGTTTTGTCAATCTAATGTTTTACTAACATACATGTTCTTTTACATATTAAACATTTTATGCATAGATTGTGATTTACAGTTATCTGAAATAACTAATGACAGGTTAAGTTATTGGTTGAAAAACAGGTGCAGTCACTAATTTTTATGAGGAACCTAATGAAGAAGTGGATGAGCAATTTATGAGAGAGATATTATATGAAGATGTATGCGAATACTTGTTCTCATTGAGCTCTACTGAGGCTCGCTTATCTCTAGTATTCCAGTTCATTGACTTTTATGGTGGGAAAATATCCTCTTGGTAAGTTTCACCTTATTCACCATTTTATAATGGTGCAGTTTTGTGTCAAATCTTCTTATTCTGTTTTGCTCTCTCACTGGTCTTTGATTGACCCATCTTGTCTGTTTGTCTATTTCTTAACTTGCGTATGTAAATTTGCACGCATAACAAATAATTAAAAATTTGGTTCTCATGTGTGGCTGAAATATGTGGTTACTTGATGCTTCGTACCAAGTATTTACATGTGTTCTGAATTTTCTTTTTCGTTCAAAGTACCTTTATCTGTTATGGAATAACTTTCTAAAATATATATCATAAAATTACGGTATGGTATGCTTAGGAATATGGAATGTGTAATGGTAATATAGCTTGTTACTGATAATTTTGCCTATATGTTTTCTGATTTGGACCCCCAAATGGTTGGAGATTAGTAATCTAACGACAGAGAACCATTAGAGTTTTATTGTATTTAAGAAAGAGTGCTTGTATAATGAATAGGCTTATCTATGTTACTAAAGGGAAATAATACGTGTTCGTTTTTCTGTAATTAAAAATGTGGAATGCCCATGAATTTATTTAATTTGTTTTTATGTTTTCAGTCTTGGAAATTCGTTTAGAGTTTTTTGAGCCTTCACTGGATTTTAAGTTGTATGTAATTATGTGTTCCACTTTGACAACTTTTCAAATATGTATTGAGTTGGAATTTGTTTCTTAGAAGCTCTAATCTAGCTAAAATAGTTGAATGTCAAATATTCTATTTGTTGAAGGAAAACAATTTTACCTGGAAAGTAGATGAAATGATTAGGCTGATCATTTATTTTGTAGAATTTTCCATCTATTTTGGAGGGTAGGATTGTCATAGTTCTTTCTCAGGATGCTTCCACGTGGGAAAAAGCCAACTGGAAGTTGCATTTTCCAAGTCTTTAAAGCTGGCCAAAATTTTATATAAGAACTGATGGGTCTCTATTCTATTGGTTTTTGTTTAAGCTTGTGAAGGCATGATGCTCCATATTAGAGTTAATGCTACAGTGACCTGGTTTTAGGCTGTTTAAGGAGGAGGGCTGCATGGGAGTGTTAAAATCTAACACCATGATGTGTGCATTAATATGTTAATGGTTCATGTTTTTTGAGTTAATGTCGTTTAACTAACTTCCTTCCTCCTCTTCTAGGGTTTGTACCAACAGTTCCAGTTGGACCGAGAAAATTCTTAGCCTGGAGGAGTTACCAGATTGTATTTGGCAAAATATGAGAAGACTGCAGGATGAGTTAAACAAATCACAGAGTATGTCTGGTGAATTCAGTTTTGAATTCCTTTTGGATGGTGCCAGAGGCATCCCTCAGAGGACTGAAATGATGAAATTTCTTCGTAATGCTGTGTTACTTTGTTTAACTGCTTTCCCCCGTAACCATATATTGGAAGAAGCTGCTCTCTTGGCGGAAGAGCTCTTTGTGACAAGAATGAACTCTTCTAGCTGTTCAGGTGCTCCGTGTCAATCTTTAGCGAAGCGCCTTCTAAAACGTGATCGGCAGGTATTTTTTATTTGTTCTACCTGCCTAAAGGTGTACATATACATGCAGATTGGATCCTGTACTTGCTTAGCAAATATTTTTTATTTATTAACATGAAATGTCTGATTTGTTTTTCCATTTACCATGAGCCTAAGTAAAAGTTTATATTGTTTCCCTTAACCACTAGCAGTAGTGATGTTACCCATGAGTGTTTGTAAGGTTTCCTTAGTCATTAGGAAGAAATAATGCAGTTGCTTACAGAAATTTAAGTTTCCATCTGAGTTCCTTCACTTGGTCAGAAGATACAAGTTTGCTTCCAAGTTTTTATAGTTATTTCTCAAGTTATTTCTTTTGTTTGAATGTAATCTTAGGTTGCTAAGTTTATGTGGTGCTCAGTGGAATAATTAGTCTTTATCCACTTATAAATGCTAAATTGTGTAGCCGCTACTTTACTAGTGGTGTCAATTTTTATGTTTTGTACTTTGTTGCTTTACTCAATATAGGGAAATATTCTTTTTAAGCTATTTCTACTATAGATTGGGATGATTTTACTTCAAATTATTCATGAGTTCTCTTTCCCTTTCTCATTCTGACCTTTTAATTTCATTTTGTTATATAGCTT
Organism: Gossypium bickii; assembly: GCA_025503065.1. Classification (NCBI taxonomy): domain Eukaryota; kingdom Viridiplantae; phylum Streptophyta; class Magnoliopsida; order Malvales; family Malvaceae; genus Gossypium; species Gossypium bickii. The sequence continues at coordinate 106,144,456 of CP106710.1, read as the reverse complement.
TGGCTACTAATTTTTTGCTTTCATAAGGAAATATATTTGTTAATAAAGAAAATAATTTAGTTGGACAATTTAAAATTAACATTATAATTTTTTGGAGAACATAGTGCATGTTTTCCTTTTATTTTTTGTATAATTGATTCTATTGATATTGCATTATAGTTATGTGTTAATTTTCAATCAATAAGGTTTTTGTTTTTCCAATTGCTTTTTCTGTTTAGCAATTTTCTAGGAAGCAAAAGCAAAGAGAAAAAAAATCAAGTGGTAAAAACAACAATCAAATGATGTCTAAATAAATATACGTGCATTTCATTAAGGCTAGCATTGTAAAATAAGTAGAAAGTAATTCTGGAACAAGTTTAGGAATGATGGAGCAATTTAAAGATTAATGTGTTCATAATTTGATTGAGTCCAGCTATTAAAACAAATAGAAAGCTATTAGAAATAGGCTTTTCTGTATTATATATCTCACAAGAAATTACACTAATATATATATACATAGTGAGCCTAACTTTAGGAAACTCTAAACTAGGAAGCAAAGCGATTCTAGGGATGCTTGTCCTTTAAAACACTGACCTTAAAGTTAGGGATAGCAATCAATAAAATATCTCAGGATTCTATCTCGATACACTGAATATTCATTATTAGAAACTGTAATCTGACACTCCCCCTCAAGTTGGGAAGTGGATATCATCCATTCTCAACTTGCTTACTAGTTTCTGAAAGGTCTTCCCAGATAATCCTTTGGTAAGGATATCGCGATTGACCATCGGTGGACACATATGGAGTGCAAATTAAGCCCTTTGTCAAGTTTCTCCTTGATGAAATGTCGCCAACCTCAATGTACTTAAATGACGATCATGTTGCCTTTGGATTATGTGCAATATTGATATGAACTTATTATTACAATACAGCTTCATTGGACCTTCCCACTTGATCTTCAAATCCTCCAAAATAATTTTCAGCCATAATAATTCACAAATTCCAAGAGCCATTGCTCTAAATTCAGCTTCTGCATTAGATCTAGCCACAACATTCTGTTTTTTACTCCTCCAAGTTACAAGGTTGCCTCCTAGAAATGTGCAATAGCCCGAGGTTGATCTTCTATGAACCATAGATCCTGCATAATCTGCATCAGTATAGGTTTCAAGAGTTAAATTCTCCCCTTTCTTAAATAGGATCCTTTGCCTGGAGTGCCTTTTAAGTACTGTAGAATCTGATATACAGCTCGAAGATGTGATTCTTTAGGATTGTGCATGAACTGACTTACAACACCAACTCCATAGGCAATATCCGATCTAGTATGTGACAAGAAAATGAGCTTCCCTACGAGTCTTTGATATGAACCTTTATCAACTACTGCATCTTCTAATGGATCTCCAAGTTTGTGGTTCACCTCTATGGGTGTCTCTGCTGGTTTACATTCCAACTTGCCCGTCTTTGTCAACAAATCAATTATGTATTTTTGCTGAGATATGAAGATTCCTTCCCGAGAGTGTGCTACTTCAATACGAAGGAAATATTTTAATTTACCAAGCTCTTTGACCTCAAATTCTTTTACTAGGCATTTCTTTAAATTTTCCATTCCTTCTAGATCATCACCTGTCACTATAATGTCATCTACATAGACTAATAAAGCAGTCATTCCCCCTGAAGATGAGTGCTTTACAAACAGAGTGTGATCTCCTTGACTCTGTTTATACCCTAGCTTGAGCATTACTTTGGTAAATCTTCCAAACCAAGCTCTCGGGGATTGTTTTAGTCCGTACAGAGCCTTTTTTAGTTTGCAAACTACCTTTACTGTATTTGGACCGAACCCTGGTGGAACATCCATATAGACTTCCTCCTCAAGATCACCATGTAAGAAAGCATTTTTGATGTCAAACTGCTGTAGTTTCCAGCCTCTGTTGGCAGCGAGTGATAACAACACTCTCACAGTGTTCATCTTTGCAACCGGGGCAAATGTCTCAAGGTAGTCTATTCCATACTTTTGAGTGTACCCTTTAGCAACTAATCTTGCTTTGTACCTCTCCAAAGAGCCATTTGAATTATATTTCACTGTGTACACCCAACGACATCCAACTGGTTTCTTTCCTTTCGGTAATTTTACCAAATCCCATGTTTTATTTTTTTCAAGTGCTTCCATTTCAACCTTCATGGCATTTTTCCAATTCTTATCATTTAATGCCTCGGATACAGTTTTGGGAATGGAGATAGAATTTAAGCTAGTAAGAAAGGCTTTGTGGTTATGGGACAAATTTTTGTAAGACATGAATGAGTACAAGGGATGTTTTGTACAAGCCCTAGTTCCTTTTCTAATAGCAATAGGAAAATCATAGTCTTTCTGATCTGAATTTTCAGTAGTATTCAAAGTAGGTTCAGTAATTACCTCGGGTTGTAGAGTAGTAGGTTGTTTATCCGAAGAAGATGATTGAACTTGCACCGGTGTCTTGTTCCTTGAGTAAATTAGTAAAGGGCGAGTAGTGTCCTGAATCCCTTTGGGCGACTTAGGTGTAGTAGGCTCTATTTCGGGTTCCATAGGTTTAAGTTGGGGAGGCTGGTTGGTAGGTAAGGACTGAGTGTTTGGTTGTTGAATAGGAGCTGGAAAATTAAGTTGGGCAGGCTGGTAGGTAGGCTGGACAGGAGCTGGAAAATCAAGAAGAAAAAATTCTCTGTCCTTATCTTCTATGAATAAGTTCTCCCCCTGAAGATAAGGACGAGTAAAGAATTTTTCTTCTTCTCCAAAAGTGACATCCGCTGAAACATAAAATTTTTTTATGGCTGGATTATAACATTTGTACCCTTTTTGTGTAGAGGAATAACCGAGAAAGACACATTTGACAGCTCGTGGATCGAGTTTTCCCCTATTTTGAGAATGTACATGTACAAAGGCAACACATCCAAATATTTTGGGAGTAATGTTTGAGGTATTGAAATCAGGAAAAAATTTCCATAGAACTTGCATAGGACTTTGAGAGTCAACGACATTTGTAGGCAACCTATTTATCAGATGAGTAGCAGTTAAAACAGCCCCCCAAGTATTGTTTAGGGACATTTTTTTGAAATAATAGAGCTCTAGTAATAGCTAAAATGTGACCATTTTTTCTTTCGGCAACGCCATTTTGTTGGGGTGTGTTAACACAAGAGGACTCATGGATAATGCTTTTTTCTTGAAAATATGGGGAGAGAAACTGATTGAAATAGTCTTTAGCATTGTCTGACCTAAACCGTTTTATTTTAGCCCCAAATTGTGTTTTGATCATGTTGTAAAAGGTTATAAAAACAGACCTTACATCAGATTTTTGTTTTAAAAGAAATATCCAAGACACACGGGTACAATCATCAATAAAGGATACAAACCATCGAGCCCCAGAGATGTTTGAAATATTTGATGGTCCCCAAATATCACTATGAATAATAGTAAAAGGAGCGGATGTTCTTTTATTGCTTACCAGAAAGAAGGTACGTTTATGTTTGGCAAGTTCACAAACATCATAATGGAATTTTTCAGCAGTTATTCCTTTGAACAATGAAGGAAACATCAATTTAAGGACTTGAAACAAAGGATGACCAAGGCGGAGGTGATGGAGCCAAATTTGGTCTTTATTAACTTGAACAGACTTGGATAGGAATGATAATAGTGAGGAATTCAGAGCACTAACTTTTCTACTAGATTCTTCAAGATAGTATAGGCCATTTGCTTCCTTAGCATGTCCAATCATCTTCTTCGTATTCTGTTCCTGAAAAAAAATCGATTGGGATAAAAAACCACACTACAATTAGAGTCCCTGATAATTTTTTTGATGGAGAGAAGATTGGTAAATAGTTTAGGAACATGAAGGACATTTTTAAGAGTGAGGGTCTTGTTTATAACAATATCACCTTGACCAGCCACTGTGATCACAGAATCATCAGCTATTGTTATCTTTCTATTACTAGGACAAGGTGTATATGAAACAAATTTGTGTGAGGAGTGGGTCATATGGTCTGTAGCTCCTGAGTCAATGACCCAAGACCTGTTGGTGATTGTGTCCGAGACATTAGAATTTTGAGAAGAGGATATACCTGAAAGCGCCAAACTACAAGTACCTGTGGAAGAAGACTTTTCCAATGATCCCAGCAACGTTTTTAACTTTTCAATTTCGTCTTTATTAAAAACACCAGGTGAGTCTTGAGAATTCTGTTCTCCATCCAGCTTTGCTCGCCCTTGTTCCTTTGGTTGTCCGCTGGTTTCTGAAAAATTCTTTTTAATTGTCTGTGGCTTCCCATGGAGCTTCTAGCAGTTTTCCTTAGTGTGACGAGATTTTTTACCGTAGGTGCACCATACAGACTCCCTTTTAATAGGCCTTGTAGGTTCTTTTTGCTTAATATCGTTGCTAGTTGGCTGTTCCATGGCAAATCTCCTCTCGCTGACAGCCATTGTAGCTAAGGCAGAACCGTCCACTTGACTATTCTCAAGCATAACTCCTCTTCTTCCTTCTTCAGCACGAACTATCGCGATTGTCTCATTTAGTGATGGTAGCTCCTCCTTTCCAAGTATTTGTACTCTTACTGCATCAAATTCAACATTTAGCCCAGCAAGAAAATCATAAATTCAATCCTTTTCAACGAACCTTTTCAGGAGTGCTGCATCTGCACTGCACTTCATTTGAATGCACTAGTAATGATCCATCTCTTGCCATAAGCTTTGCAAAAGATTAGAATACTCCGTGATGGAACGACTTCCTTGCTTGGTAGATGAAATTTTAGTCTTGATTTCATAGATTTGAGCAGCATCTCGAACTTTAGAATAAGTTTGCTTCATAGCCTCCGATATTTCTTTGGATGAGTTAAGAAACATGCATGTGTCACCGATTTCTGGCATCATAGAATTCCATAACCAAGACATGACCATAGAGTCTTGTTCATCCCAAGCATCAAACTGAGGATCTCCTTCTTTAGGTCCTGTTCGAGTAAGTGACTCGACTTTCCTCGCCCTTCAAGAGCGTGCGAACCATCCGAGACCACTTCAGTAATTCTTCCCATTTAACTTTGTGAGGCCACTTGAATGTTACGCAACTCACTTGTTGGGTTGGAGTTTTTCATAGAGACTTACGAACTATCCCCATTGGTATTGGTTTGGATAATTTCGGACATATTTCTTTTGAACAAAAAAGGCAGGCTTGAGGGTTGAGTGGGAGTAAAAGATTACCAGAAAAAAAAACTCCCAAAAATCGGTCTAATCTGATACCATGTTAGAAATAGGCTTTTCTGTATTATATATCTTACAAGAAATTACATTAATATTTATATACATAGTGAGCCTAACTTTAGGAAATTCTAAACTAGGAAGCAAACTGATTCTAGGGATGCTGTCCCTTAAAACACAGCCTTAAAGTTAGGGATAGCAATCAATAAAATATCTACAGGATTCTATCTGATACACTGAATATTCCTTATTAGAAACTGTAATCTGACAAAAGCAGTATTGGAACAAGTTCAGGATTATGAGGGAGCATTGTAAAGTTTTAACATGTTTATAGCCTGACATTGTGTGAATCTTCTAAATTGAAATGAATATGTATATGTAATGTCGTGTTTCAACTTTCTCCGTTGCAATATGAAGCTTTAATACTTTGTGATTGTAGGATCTCTTGCTTTGTGGAATTTAAAGATTAACTTGTTCATAATTTGATTGAGTCTAGTTATTAAAACAAATAGAAAGCAATACTGGAACAAGTTCAGGATTATGAGGGAGCATTGTAAAGTTTTTAACATGTTTATAGCTTGACATTGTGTGAATCTTCTAAATTGAAATGAATATGAATATGTAATTTTGTGTTTCCGACTTTCTCCATTGCAATATGAAGCTTTAGTACTTTGTGATTGTAGGATCTCTTGCTTTGTGGAATTTATGCACGTAGAGAGGCTTTTTATGGGAATATGGATAATGCCAGAAGAGTGTTTGATATGGCATTGCTGTCACTTGCTGGGGTTTCATTGGTGAGCTCTTAGTTCTCTGATGACTGTTAACCCAATAGGTTGAATGTTGAAGCTGACCTCTGCTTTCCATGGACAAAAGAATTATGTTTTTAACAATTTTTTTTTCAAGTTTCATCTAGCTCAAGAATTACGTTTTATACTTCCATTAATACCTAAAGTGGACACTATTTCTTATACATTGCTTTATATTCAATCTAGGTTTTGCTTGATTTTTAATTTATGCAACTGTTTGACAATATGCCATATGGTTAATAAATATGATGTTCATGTTTGGTACCATAGATTGTTTGATGCTTTTATGGTTACGCATTATACCCAATTCTTTTCCAGATCTTTCTATGGTAATTTGCTGTTCTAAACTGTTTCTTGATGTGTTTATTTCTCTGATTCACTTTCCTCCCGTTTGTGTAAAAAGAAATGCTTGAAGTTTACAATATATCCGACTCTTTACTCTTCTTGAAGTTCTTGCATCTGGTTCATAGTTGGACATGGATATAGGGATATAAGCTTCCAAGGACCTTCCAAATACATGAAAAAGTTTGCAAAAAATTGAGCATAACACTCGTACCCAAGTTCAAATAACATAAGATCTGACATCTGAACGTTTTTACTCATTTTATGTGTGCTTAAATGTAATAGTTTAATCATCTTTGAGTTTTTTCAGTGTAATGATATACTCTTATTTACATGAGCAGGATCTACAGTCTAATTCTTCTCTTCTATATTTATGGTATGCTGAGGCTGAGCTTGGAAACAGTAATGGGAGTAAATCAGATTCATTGTCACGTGCAATGCATATTCTCTCTTGCCTAGGAAGTAGTGCGACATATGGTCCATTCAAATCTCATCTATCAAGCTTGCAACTACTGAGAGCACGGCAAGGGTTTAAAGAAAAAATAAACTCATTAAGATCAAAATGGGTGCGAGGTTTTATTGATGATCAGTCAGTTGCCCTAGTTTGTGCGGCAGCTTTGTTTGAAGACTTGGCTGCTGGATGGGCTGCTGGTATTGAAATTATAGATAATGTTTTTACAATGGTGCTCCCAGGTATTCTTTACTTTTTTCTCCCTTTTCCTATCTTCATTTGGTTGCTCTAGGGGCCTTTACTTTTTCTTAGTAACTCAGCTGATTTATCCGTGTTATTGTCTTCTTCCTCCTCCTTTTTTTTACTGTTACATTTACAAGTAACAAAAGAAGTAATGGTAAAGTTGTGTGATTTTATTTGGCCTTAAATTTAGGGTTAGTATCTCGAATATAAGGTGTTTTAGACTTTAGATTTTGGCATTTGGCAATTGGATATATGATTGTTCTCTAACCGTTTCTTTGAGACTGCATGTTTTATACAATACAGTTTCAGTAGAATACTTAGGGCCTGAATAATCCAAATCTGTATTTGTTTGTTTTAGGCTTGATTGGAGATTTTTCTTTTAGATATTGTTTGGAAAGGACCTATTTAGAGAAGAATTTCCAAAACTAATATGCAAATGAACATAGGAAATATGAACTATGAAGATTAATTGTTTCCTCCTTTTTGAAATTATATGTATTTCTTTCAAATTTTGTTTGGGAAGTGACCTATTTAGAAAGAATTTCCTATATTTTACTCCATCTTTTCTTATATCTTTGGACTAAAATTAAATTCCAAGTTCTTATATATTCCCTTATTCTGTTCTGAAAATTAGTAGATGTGCATATATTATTAGATGAATGTACAAATTAACTTTATAAAATACATAACTTGGGTAAGCAAAAAAAAAAAATGCTATAATTTTAAAATAATTGCAACCATGTTGCTTACCTGTGCCATGGTCCCAATGGCTTGGTTCGCCAGCAGCTCTATGCTAGAGTCTGAAAGGAGAGATGAACTGGAAAAAGAAAAAAGAAAAAAAACCTGAAGAATGATGGAGAAAAAGGGCAGATTTGTATCCTGCCTGACTATATGCAGTTTTCTGTAGCCTTTTTATACACAATTTTTTATCCACTTCTTTTATTTCTAAGTGTAATAATTTTTGGAAAAAAATAGGGTGAAATGAGAAAGCCAAAATTCCATTAAACTTCTGATGAAATTAGAGATGAATACTCTAATGTATTGAGGAAAAAACACTCTCAAAAGTATGTATTTCTTAGAAATATGTACAGCTATATACATGAAGCATTGAATCAAATAAGGGAAGAATATCTCTAATTAGAATCCCTAAAAATTAGCTGTAATATCTAAAGATATGCTATTCAATGCTATCAAATAATCAAAGATTCTCAACACTCCCTCTCAAGTTGGTGCATAGATGTCTTGCATGCTCAGCTTGCAAAGAAGATTATGATAAGTCTTACAATTGAGCCCTTTAGTAAAAACATCAGCCAACGATTTTTTGGATGCTAGATAAGATAGACTTAAGGCACCGCTGGCTACTTTTTTCTTGATAAAATGACGATTTATTTCGATGTGCTTGGTTCTATCGTGCTGCATTGGATTTTGAGTTATGCTGATGGCCACTTTGTTGTCACAGTAAAAGGTTAATCCAATTTCATTCAACGACTTTAGCTCTTCTAATACCTTTTGCAGCCATAAAAGCTCATAAATACCTTGAGCCATGACCCTATATTCAGCCTCTGCACTTGATCGAGCCACAACACTTTGTTTCTTGCTCCTCCAAGTGACTAAGTTTTCTCCCACAAGAGTACAATAACCTGTTGCAAACCTTCTGTCATTAAGAGAGCCAGCCCAATTTGCATGCGTAAATACTTATATCTTGAGATGACTATTTTTGGAGAAGAAAATACTTTTGCCCGGTGTAGACTTCAAATAACACAAAATTTGCAATATTGCCTGCATATGAGCTTCGCGAGGATCATGCATAAATTGGCTTACCAAATTAACTGCATAGGCTATATCAGGTCGAGTATGAGTGAGATAAATCAATCGTTCGATAAGTCTTTGATATTTGATATCTCCCTTTATCCACCATTTCACCAATCCTTGCTTGTAACTTGTGATTACTCTCAATAGGTGATTTTGCTGGTTTGCAACCTAACATGCCAATCTCTGTCAGAAAATCTAAGACATACTTTCTTTGGGAAATAAAGATTCCCTCTTTCGATATGGCCACTTCTATTCTGAGGAAGTATTGTAACTTTCCCAAGTCTTTGATTTCAAATTTCGAGCCAATTGTTTCTTAAGCCAGGCCATTTCTTCTCTGTCATCTCCTGTCATAATTATGTCATCAACATAAACTATAAGGAGAGTAATTTTACCCTTGTGATGTTTTATAAAAAGAGTATGATCAGCATTACTTTGTCGATAACCAAACGATACCATGACCTTACTAAATCTGCCAAACCAAGCTCTGAGAGATTGCTTTAGTCTATATAGGGTCTTTTTCAGTCTACATACCTTTTCTTGAGTATCCTCGAATCGTGGAGGAACTTTCATATACACTTTTTCTTCTAGGTCTCCATGTAAAAGGACATTCCTTACTCAAATTGCTGTAAGTTCCAGTCGAGATTTGCTGATGATAAAAAGATCCTAATCGTGTTCAATTTAGCAACTAGGGCAAATGTTTCTTGATAGTCCACTCCATATGTCTGTGTAAATCATTGCGCTACTAATTTGGCTTTGAGCATTTCAATTTAAGCATCAGCCATATACTTGATGGTAAATACCCATTTGAAGCCAACCATTTTTTACCCTTCAGAAGGATTAACTAGTTCTTACGTCTCATTTTTTGCTAAAGCCCTCATTTCTTCAATCATAGCCTTCTTCCATCTTGGATCAATGATAGCTTCTATTCAATCCTATGGAACAAACATAGAGAATAAAGACAAAGCAAAAGCTCTATAGGATGGGGATAAGGAATCATAAGAGACAAAGTCAGAGATAGGATGTAAAGTGCAAGTTCTAACACCTTTTCGTTGGGCTATTGGTAATTTTAAGTCAGTAACAAACTCAGGTAAAGTAGACTCACTTGACAGTAAAGAGTCAGGGCATAACGTAAATTGTATAATGACATCTTCTTTTTTGCTTTTTCTAGTTTATGTCCTTAAATTAGGCCAATCCAACAACTATCCACTAGTCTTTTCTTGAACCAAAGTCTCTGTTGGAACTAAATTTTTTCTCGGAAGAGTAACAAAATAAGGTGTCATCTCTTTATTTCAATAACCTTCCCTTGAAGAGATGGCTATGATGAAGAAAAGTAGGATTCATCTTCACGAAATGCTACATCCATATTTGCATAATACTTTTAGATGGCGGATAATAACATTTGTAACCCTTTTGTGTGGGAGAGTATCCAATGAAAACACATTTGACTGCTCGAGGATCCAGTTTGCTCCTATGTCGAAGATGAATGAAGCAAACACAATCAAAGACCTTCGGTGAAACTGGGTAATCTGTCTTGTCATGTAAGGTTTCTACGTGACTTTTAAAATTAAGGACCCAAAGAGGCATCTGATTAATGAGATAAGCAGCAACCAAAATTGCATCCCCCAGTAAGGCTTTGGGAGGTTCATAGTGAACATAAGTGATCTAGCAACCTCCAAAAGATGCCGATTTTTTCTTTCGGCAATACCATTCTGAGCACTTGTACCTGGACAACTGGTCTAATGCAAAATCTCATATGATACTAAATAATCATTAAAGTTATACTCGGTTCAATTATCAATTCGCAAAATTTTAATCTTAGCATCAAACGAGTAGTAATCAATTTATGAAAGAACGAAAACACGAGAAAACATCAATTTTGGACTTTAAGAAAAATACCCATGTCATCCCAGTGCAATAGTCAATAAATGTAAGAAACCAACGATTACCAGATAAAGAAGTAAGGTGAGTAGGGCCCTAAACATCCAAAAGAATAATCTCAAAAGGAACAATACTTCTATTATTACGTAAAAGATAACTGTTTCTTGTATGCTTAGCAAGCTCACATGTATCACAAACTAAAGAGTCTTGAAAACAAAATAGGAAACATCTTGTCAAGAACAATAAATGATGGATGTCCTAATCGCCTATGCCACTGAATTATCTCCCGGTTGATCTTTTTATTATTTCCAAATAAGGCTGGAGACATACTGAACGATCCAAAACATATAAGCCATCACACAATCTATCACTGCCAATCTTCTCTATCTGAAGTCCTAAAAGGCACAGTGATCGAGAAAGAATTCAAGTTTACAATTTAAGGCTTTAGTGATAGTACTAACAGATAAAAGGTTAATCGAGAATTTAGGGACATGGAGGATAGAAGATAAAGTGATATTGGGAGTGCAAACAACAAAATCTGTTTCAGTGATGGAGGTAAGGGAGCCATCGGCTATTCGTACACTATCTTTAGATGGACAAGTAGTATAGTTAAATAAACTTTTGTTTGACCTTGTCATATGTCTATTCAAACTGGAATTAATAATCCAAGATTTAGAAGTAGATGAAGCATTTAAAACAGAACTTGATTTTGCATGATTAGACTTAGCAATTAAGGTAGAGTCCAATTGAGAAAAGAGGCGTCGGAGATGTTGAATCTCATCCGAGGTAAAACTCCTAGCAGAAGTGGACTTGTCCTCTATTGTCATAGAGTCTGACAAATTTGCTTGAGACCGAGAATTACCCTTCGTACCTCAAGTGGGGTGACCATGCAACTTCTAGCACGAATCTTTAGTGCGCCAAGGCTTACCACAATAGTCACACGTTAAGTGATCCTTGTTAGACTTACCACCTGATGGACCATCCTGGTTATCAATGAGACTAGCTTTGTGAAGAGGTGGATTATAGAGCATAACAACACGATGACTCTCCTCCTGTAGTACATAGGAGTTTGCTTTATGAAGAGAAGGGAACGGAGTTTTGCCAAGAACTTGAACTCGAATATGATCATACTAACTATTCAACCCAGCTAAGAAATAAAAAAACACGCTCTTTTTCCACCATCTTCTGAAATTTTTCGGCATCATTGGTACAAGTCGCCTGAAAAATCTTGATAATTGGTTTGAATCATGAGCTTCTCGTCCTTAGACATAATGCTGGAAAAAACATCTAATACCAAAAAATCTGCTTGGAAAAAATTAGAAAAAAAAACACCCCAAAAGAACACAAGAGAGATCCCACACAAAAAAAAAAACTTAATCAAAGAAACACCACCACTTAGAAGAGAATGAGCAGTGAGCACAGCAATGGCGTTGAAAAAAACACGGTGGCAGCAGGTGAAGGTCACGCATGGCGTGTGAAACAAAGGGACCGTAACTTGCGATGGTGTGTGAGGCTCATGCACGGGTCTTCTGGTCACCGGATTCTGGGGTTTTGTTGGCCAGTGGATGCCGACTCCAATGGTAGGGGCGGTGAGAAAAAAAAATAAGGCTAGGGTGGAAAGTATCAATTTTGTGTTTCTAAGGTTTTTTTTTTTTTTTTTTTTGAACAAACTTTGAAAATCAGAAAATATTATCCCGCTAATCGGATAAAAAATCTGATACCATGATGAAATTAGAGATGAATGCTCAATGTATTGAGGAAAAACTCTCTCAAAAGTATGTATTTCTTAAAAATATGTACAACTATATATAGATGAAACATTGAATCAATTAAGGAAAGAATATCTCTAATTAGAATCCCTAAAAATCAGCTGTAATCTCTAAAGATATGCTATTCAGTGTTATCAAATAATCAAAGATTCTCAACAACTTGGCTTTCTTCGTTCTTTTTCCTAAACTGAATGTGGGATTATCTTGCTATATTAAGGTTGATTCATAGTGCTACTTGGCCTATTTAAGGCAATCAGCTAAACTCTTCTGTGTCTTCATTCATGGAGATAAATTGTCACTGAAGCAGTTGACCCAAAGGTTTTCCCTGTCATTTTGATTGATAGTATTACATGGTTTGTTTAATACAATAAACTAAATTCTTGTGTTTTGCAGAAAGAAGAAGCCAAAGTCACCACCTAGAATATCTATTAAACTATTATGTTAGGATACTTCAAAGACATTGCGAGCAATTTACTTTGTCCAAAGCTTGGGATGCTGTCACACACGGGCTGCAAATATATCCATCTAGCCCAGAGCTCTTTAAAGCTTTGGTGGAGATCAGCTGTCTTTACACAACTCCTAATAAATTACGGTGGATGTTTGATGAGCACTGTCACAAGTAAGATCATCTTCCTTATATCTCTTCAAAGTGTTCAGGATTGTGCTTTTTGTTTTAGGGAGCAAAATCCATATGCTAGATATCTATATATGTTCTTGTTTTAGCCAAGCTTTTCAATTTAATTTAATTTTTTAGAAGTTTTTACCTTTTGCATTGGACCTATTTTTACTGGAGGTTTACTTTTTCCGAAAGCTGTTTAAAATTATGGGAAGTGATAACTAGTGCATTAAATGCTATATTTTATAGAAAAAAAGTGCAACCAATGGACTACTTTTTCTTAAATTTGACAAGCTGTTCATTAAATGCTATATTGTTAAAAGTGCAAGTAAATATTTGTTAACTGGTACCTGTAGGCATCCACAACTGGACCTTAAAATCAAATTGTATGTTAAATAGTCTCTGTTATTTGAGATAGTCATATATATTCTTTTTCCTTTTTATACCTTTTTGACTGCCAGCTTCATTCAGTAATTTTAATGTTATTTTCAAATCTTTTTAGTGTATTTATTGTTGATCACTCATAATAAATGAGTGAAATTACATACTTAAACATGTATATTCTATTTTTACATTCCATTTCTCTCTCTATAAAGGACTTAATGAGGAATTTTTGAGCAAGTTTTTTCTTTAAGGATTTAGCATTTTACTTTTGGGTTTGTCAGGAAATTTCATGGCTTACATTGACAGTGTTATTCTGTAAATATTTTCAGGAAACCATCAGTAGTTGTTTGGCTTTTTGCTTTAATATTTGAGATAAGTCGGAGTGGCTCGCCGCATAGGATCCATGGATTGTTTGAGAGGGCACTAGCAAACGATAAATTTCATAATTCAGTTATACTCTGGCGATTGTATGTCGCATATGAGATTAACGTTGTTCACAATCCATCTGCAGCGAGGCGAATATTTTTTCGTGCTATTCATGCGTGTCCATGGTAAGTGACTTTTCGCTTGATGTCCTTATAAATCAAATTGAAAGAACAAGCTATAATTGTAATTAACCTATTAAATGGATACCATTTCTGAGATAGGTTTAGGAACCAAAATCTGAAATTGATGCAGTTAATCTGCTTTAGTGATTTTGTAGTTTCTCCAATTTATGAGTAAACTAGCGGTAATATGGTATGAAAAGAGAGGGCTATGGTATGAAAAGAGAGGGCCTACAAACAAAGAATTTTACTAGGAGAGTTGGCGGAAGATGTAGGATTTGTGCTTGTTACCAGGTTCTGATTATTTTTCGGTAAAATACTAGAAAAAAATTCTTTCGATTTGGAAATAAATGAACATTACTATGGGTAGTTACTATAAGTGGGTATGCACGAACATTTATATGAGACTTGCCTGGGAATATAGTATATATATCAGGAAAAAAGTCTGATAATTGCTGCAAGAAGTTGGCTTACATGTTTTGGGTGGGTATGTATCAGGCACGTCAAAAAGAAGGAACAAAGTTGTTGAGTTGTATGACATGTTTTGTTACAATGTTGTTTAAACTTACCAACTAAATGTTTTGGCTTGCATTTCTTAATTGCAACTTTGAATACATTTTAAACTTGATATGATGTAGGTTCATTTATCTGTGTTAACTATTGTTCCATAACATGTAATAATAATTGGCAGGTCAAAAAAGCTTTGGCTAGATGGTTTTCTCAAATTGAACTCCATCTTAACCGCAAAAGAGCTGTCAGATATTCAAGAAGTAATGAGGGAAAAGGAGTTGAAATTAAGGACAGATATTTATGAAATTCTTTTACAAGATGAGATACTGTCATGATGCCTGCTTGCACGCCATCCCAGGTTATATATATCTGTAACTCTGAAAATATTATGTTGTACATATGCAGATATAAAAACTCTCTGAATTATTATGTACGGCTAGAATGGATTCATGGAATGTCGGTCTTTGGATTTTGGGGGTGCCCAAGTGCCGCATTCTGTGGTCGCTTAGGATTTGGTTTCTGAAATCATAACAATTTCTCGAGTTTTATTAGTAAAATAGCTGACATTCTTGATGATTAAACTGTTTTTTCAATGATTTCAAAAGTGTTACTATATAGGTGATCTTCAACAAGTCTTTAGTAATTAAGAAGATCACCTAAACTCTTCAGGTAATTTGTGTAATTTAGATGTTGGACAGGAATTTTAACCTCAAATAAGGATTTGGAGATAATAAGAAGGGAATTACATTATTTCCATAAAAACTAAAATGCAATTCATTTATGGAATTGAATATCTATTTACATGGGTGTATCTTACATGTCACAAACCAACCAGTAATAATACTTTAACACTTCAAATATTAAAAATTAAAAAAAAAGAGTTAAAACTTTGGTCTCTTTTCAAATCGGTGGATTTAGTTTTTTTTTTTTTTTAATTTTAAAATTTTAGTCTTGATTTAAATGGTGGTAACTATATTTGTTCGGTTAAAATCTATTTGGATCTCCAAGTCCTATCATAAGCTATTGCTTTGTGTGGATTGTAGTTTTGTTAGTCTGTAGTCTGGATTGATCTAATTCTTGATTCGTGCAATAATAATTTAATTCGTTGTTGTAGTTCTTTGTGAGTATCTGTGTTTTGATTATTTTGTATTTGCGTAAAGTTAGAGATTTAATCAATATTCTTCATTTTGATTATTTTTAGTCTTTATGCTTTTCAAAACTTAAAATTTGTTTTGAAACAAACTACAACCGTTACATCTATTAATTAATTGATTTTAGTAATAGGTGAAAATATAAAAATCACATGGCATAAGATTTTAAAAATAGAATAACCTATTGAATTTAGTGATTGTGGTTTCATCAGGATTAAAATTTTAAAATTTGAATTAAAAACAATCAAATTAAAATATATTAACAAATCTAAACTAAAATTTCAAACTCTAACCTAGTAGTAAGTTTGTGCACAGGATCAAGCTAGTTTTCGGAACATTCATTTCTTGAAAAAGAAAAGAATATTGTTTAGTTATTTTCTAGAGAAACAATTAAAGAAGGAAAAGTTTTAGAAGGCGTTAAGAACTCGGGAATATGGTCGAGTTATTAGGCGATTAACGGGAACATTGGAAGTGTAACATCCTATATCGTACTTATTTGTCGGGTCTGAGTTATAATATGTCACATTCATTATCAAAGCAATTATAAGTAATTATTTTAATTTTTCAATAATTCATACATGTTAAAATCATTGCGCATTTACAATATGCTTTGTAATCATATCCAAATTTTATATGGGCTTACAGAAGTTCTTTTAATTACCTAAAGTCGAATAAGGATTAAAGTGTAAAATTTAATAAATTATCGGTTTGACGTTGCAACTTCAAGGATTTCAGGTCACGATGTCATTTACTATCCATTTCTTGTTGCAACGTTAAGGATCTGATGTCGTGACGTGAATTCTATTTTCATGAAATTTATATGTATCAATTTACAACACCCTAAAAAATGTTCATATACCACATTTCAATCAATACGGCTAATATATCAATCTCATATGCCTATTTCCAACCTTTAGCCTCATATAATTCAACATATAACTTAATCAAAATTTATCAAGTATTTTCACTAGAAATCTTACGCACATACTTTGTTTTAACATATGTAATGTCATAATCTATTACTAAAATATCAAAACCATACCCCCTTTCAGGCCTTGGGATGTGATATGAAGAGATAAGATTATATCTTCACTTAAAGCTTCAATTCAAGTTTCTACTACATATACGTTGAAAAATAACGCGATAAGCTTATAAACGTTTAGTAAGTACATCAAGTATTAAACTTACAATTACCTTTATTAAATTTATCATATCGATAATTTAAATATAACACAAGTTTATCTATATAATCATTAAACATATATTTTCACTTACAATCTTACCACATTTCACTTATTGATTCACTATGATCAATTTCACTTAACATTTTTCATTTTGCCTACAATAGACTCAATAGAACATATAGGATATGCAAAACAATTACTAATTTGCATCGAAGTGTCACTTTCAATTGCACCGGAATGTCACTGTCAGTTGCACCGGAGTGCCTTTGTTAATTGCATCGAAGTGCCATGATCAATTGCACAGAAATTTCAGTTTCAATTTGCGTGTTGAAAGATTCTTAGTTCAATACCATTTATATCTCACTAGTTCATATCTTATCTACTTGGGAAAATATATCAGAATTATCTTCACTTTTACATTTAAGAACATAACTTATATACTTTTGCATTACTTATTATAGAATTTCAATAAAATAAAACTATAGTGCAGTTTCTTTGACACATGGAATATATAATAGACTTATAATATTCCATATCTACTACTAAAGTGTTGTTATATTTCCTATGTCACTTTTACACATTTGCAATTTAATGCTTAATTTCAAAAAATTTAATATTTACTTACATGTCACTTTAATTTCACTTAGCATTGAAACTTACTACCATAGACACTTAATTAAAATTCTCCATTAATATTTTATTAGACATATCAAATTTTGGTCATTTTGCTATTTAATCTTCTTTGCATTTATTTGACTTTACTTGGCTTTACAATCTTTCCAATTTAGTCCTTGCTAACATATAATTTAATAATCATTATATTTTCACTTCTATATTCATTTTACTGCCATAATTGCTTCACACATGTTTATTACAATATTTTATAACACATAGCCACTTTTGAATATTTTACAATTTAGTTCTTAGCCATATGAAATTTCATAACCACTATAATATCTCTTCAATATCACTTTGTATTTACTCACTCACACCGAACACTTCATTTAAACTCTTTATCCTATTATTTCGTTTTACACAAATTTTTTTACACTTTTTAATTTAGTCCCTCGTTCCGTAGTTTCATTACACAACATCAATTTACTTTGAAATTTAAATTAAATTAATATTTTCACTATACTTTAATCAATTTCAAATTAAATAATAATACAAATGTTTTTAAATTAATCACACAAATTTTAATATAACAATTTCCCATCTTTTGTTAGGATTTCATTATTTTGCCTTTAATTCTCTTCCTTCCTTACTTTTGTCACCATCTTCACTTTGTTTCCAATACTTCCATTATTTCTCTTTTTTACTTCATGAATACATCAAATACATAATCAAAACTCACACTAAAATTTCTTTCTTATGTCTCTACTTCAATTAAACATAAATTCTATCAGAAATACTTGAATTTCTCATCTTGTCTCTTTAATCTCTTCACTTTTTCCACAACTTTCTCTACTTTCACTTCCAATTTCTTTCTTCAAAGATGATTTTCTAACTTTCCAAGGTCTCTATTTCACTTTTCCTTTTGATGGGTATGGAAATTCTCAAGATTTTTGAGTGAAAAAGGTAAATTTTATGAAAAAGGATTAAATTATAGAAAAAAAAAAAGGAAAGTTTCTTTTCTTCATTTCTTATGCACGTTGGAAACAAATGGGAAGGATGAAGAACTTTCTTCATCTTTATTCTTTTTATATTCACTTTAATTAATTAAGATATTAATAAAATAATATTAAATAATTTTATCTAAACAAATCTTAATACCTAGCCCATAATTATCATGATAATTATTCTATTTGATTTAAATGACTATTTTACCCCTAATCATCTTCTACAATTCTTTCCTTGAATCACTATTTTATTTGATAAATTTTTGATTTAGTCCCTCATGTTTTCCCACTTATTCAATTTGGTCCCTGCTTACCAGTTTCATGTCACAAGAAACCTTGAATTATTTTCACTTTGGTCCTTCAATTTTCTTATATTTACATTCCAATCTCTCAACTTTTGAATATTTACACTTTGACCCTTAAAACTTTTCATATTTTTTTTTACAATTTAATCAATACCTTGAATTTATTTCTCTCAATACCCAATTCTTTTCAATTTCTTCCGGTATCCAATTGCCTTCTCTACTAACACTAATAACTCTTATATAATATCTTTTGAAAATTCTAACACATGGAAACTTGTACTAACATTATTTTCGATTCAGAAGGTTTTAGCGATATTACAGGAAGTGATTGCCTTCCCTTTATCACTATTCCTAGAACGATCTATGGTGATTGATAATCGGCTTGTGGAAGGGAGAGTAAAACCTTTAAATCTCATTTAGAGAGAGACCTAGAACTCTTGAAAAAATAGATAAAAATTCTACTTATGTTTTTATTCTTCAATAGATCCTTAAATACATGTAAAAATAGGAAATAAAACAATTTAACCACTTGCGCTTTTTTCCTCACCATCCACAACAGAAGGCATATATAAATTTATAAAGGTGTATAGCAATTGAGAGATGTACTGTGAAAGGCCTCTGTAATTAATGTCAAAAGAGTGTCCTACTAAATTCTAATTAATCACACTTTAAGCTCTTTTGGCGAAAATTATCCGCAGCCTCTTTTAATTAAGAAAAGGCCAAAGAAGAAAAACTATGTTAACACCCATTTTTGAATATTGAATTGAAAAGAAAGTGAAACAAAAATACCTTGTGAGGTTAGGATTTTTTTCATCACATATCTTTTTAACCACTGAAAATTTTGGATTTACCTTAAGCTACCATATCTTCACAATAAAAAACGCTAGTAAAAAGTATCCGGGGAATTATCAGCTAAGGCAATGAATTTTTGTAGCGTTCCAGATGAAATTAAGTACCATAGTAATGAGATTAAAACTTATGGTATAATATGTTTTTTTATTCAAACACAACTATAACGGTAACGTGAGAATTTAAAATAACTATTGAATATATTAGACTAAAGTTTATATGTATTATCATTTTTAGTATATGTGATTTATTATATAAATGAAATTATGTTTTTATTGTATTTATAAATATAATTATTTACATATTCACATAGAATTAATAAAATATTAAATATTATTTGAATTAATAATAAATATTGTAATGATATTGTAAGTGAAAACATTAAAATAAATAAGTTCAAAATTATTATAAATAGAAGAAAGAGAAAAAATATAGTCATCAACTGATTTTTGTAACATGGATAAAAAAGTTAAAAGATTAAAAGATGAATGATAAAAAAAAAAAAAAAAAGAAAAGCAAAAGATAAATCTGAGGTTATATGAAAATGCCGACTGATTATGAATCTTTTCACAGGACCTAAAAGCACCAGTTAAAAATTATGGGTGCGTTTACTCAATTATAACGCACCATTGCTATCCAAAGGGAAGCAAAATGGTGTTTGGCCCTCCCATTGCACCTCATCGGAGGTAAAAGGAGATCTAAACTGACCTTTAGGTCTTTTACTTTGATTACCTTTGTCTCACATTACATGACTTGATTTGTTTATGGTAGAGTGTGTGAGTGGTGTTTCGACCACAACAATCAACTTCCCCATTAAAAGAATTTGTATCTAGAGAGAGTAATAGAAGTGACACATTAACCACAATGGTCAACTTTCTTGTGCAAGAATTTGTATTTTGGGGAGTTAGGAAGTGGCGTTTTGACCATTATGGTCGACTCTTCCATTAAATGTACTTGCACACGGGAGAGTGATGAAAATGACACATTGTCTATAGCAATCAAATTCTCTATTAAGATAATTTGTATTTTGGTAGAGTAATGAAATTGGTGACTTGGCCACAACAATCAATTTCTACACTAAGAGGATATGTATTTGGAAGAATGGCAGAAGTGATGCATTGGCCACAACAGCCAATTTCTCTGCTAGAGTATTTGTATCTTGGGATAGTGACGAAAGTGATGTCTTGACCACAACAGTCTACTTCTCCAGTAAAAGAAATTTGACCACAATAGTTGACTTTTTTTAATAATAGAACTTGTATTTTGAAAGAGTTACGAAAGTGGCGTTTTAGCCACAATGGTCACTTTTCTACTGAGTATTTGTTTTTTGGGATAGTGGCAGAAGTAATGTTTTGACCACAACGGTCGACTTCTCCATCAAAATAACTTATATTTTGAGAGAGCCATAAAAGTGATGTTTTGACCATAACAATGGACTTATTTGCTATGGTATTTATATTTTGAGAGAGTGACAGAAGTGATGTTTAACCACAACGATAAAATTCTTCATTAAAAGAATATATATTCTGAGAGAGTGATGAAAGTGGCTTTTTGACCAAAATGGTTGACTTCTTCGCTAGGGTATTTATATTTTGAGAGAATGAGGGAAATGATGTTTTGACCACCACAATCGATTTCTCTACTAAGAGAATTGTATAGTGAGAGAGTGACAAAAGTGGCGTTTTGACCACAACGACCGACTTCTTCGCTAGGGTATTTGTATTTTAGGAGAGTGACAAGTGATGTAACACCCCAAACCCGGCCTAGACATTACGACCGGATCTGATGTGTCACATCGAAATGTTGATTTGAAAACTGGTCTTGTCGATGAAATTCGTGACTAAATTTTAAATCCCTTTTAACTAATTGCTATTGAAAACGTTGGTGTTGTAAAATCAAAACATGTTGGCCAATTATTGGTCATATCATTTGTTACAAGTTTATTAATCTGAATTAAAAATCGCAGAAGCTTTTCTAATTGTAAACTTTAAAATTTGAAATGCGTGATTTTTTTTTAGAAACAGTTATTATTTTGAAAACCCATGTTTCCTAATCTAGCAGGTTGAAGTAAGAAGTTAAAACCAAATAAAAGTTAAAACCTCAAATGGCCTTATTACATAATCAAACCCAAGTATAATTTTAAAATATCTAAATCTCAAGTGGAAAATCAGTGTTCACATGGCCACCTCTGGGTCCCTTGCGGCTCCAAATCGTTTAAGGCTGGGGATTACCTGTACAGTTAAAAGAAAGGGTGAGTTTGCAAAAACTCAATGTGTAATCCCCTATCAGTCAAATAACAATGTGTGAGCGAGAACGGATGGGCTAAAACCCTATCTGAGAATAAATCGACCGGGCTTTAGCCTAAACAAAGAATGTGATGTGGGTCTGAGCCTAAAATAGTAATAGTACAGAACAGAGATGCAACCCAACCCAATCCAGCCAACACACCACCCGTACCAACCAACACACCACCCGTACCAACCAACACACCATGTGGGGACTAAGTTGACCCACCCAGCCAACACACCAATATCGCATCATAGCTACTAATAGTAACGCAGTAAAGCTGCTAACGACAGTAAACATGACCCAATCACTAAGATCAGAATACGTGGCGAAGCCACTGGAACAGTAAAAACGTGGTAGAGCCACTAGTACAGTACTTCCTCCAAATCAGAATCCCAACCCCAATGCAGAATGTCGTGTCATAAATATTACGTGTGTGCAGTATGTCATATTCATAACTAGTCATATAGATATCATACACACATCAATTAAACTACCACTAAGGGGTATAATGGTCATTTCGTCAGTTAGAAGTAAAATGATAATTTCACCTCTCAGGGGTATTTTGGTCATTTAACTACTTTTAGGGTCTCGACACAGATGACGACCCTTCAGAAGGTCTATAGTCGTCTCGAACGACTTAGATAACCTATATGGCCAAAACAGTGTAATTGGGCCTAAGGTCCATTACTCAATTCAAGTGGGCCCACATGCTCGTATGGCTCGTTCAGCCCAAATTCTATCACGGCTATATGAACTTCACAGCCCAATCCATTATTAATCAGTTACTGTGAATTTTACCCATGTGAGGCCCATGAGCCCATTGCGCCCAACGAGGCCTTTAACGGCCCTAGTCCACGAAGACATACGTGGTGGCCTCTACAGTCAAACGCCCATGTTTGTGGGCTCGGTTCACCACACGTGTGATTGCACACTAATGTAGCATTATACGCCATATTTTCGGCTTTTCGGCATTTTGCCGAACAACAGTCATAGCAGTGTAAACAACACATACTTTCGGCTTTTCAACCGATCATCGAATACCGTATACAAATACACACCTGATTGCAACAACGAAGGGTGGGAATAATCTGGAGCACAAAACCTATAACCAACACAACACAAGATTAACGCATACTCTTAATCCATAAACTTTATTTACTAAACCACAAACACTCACCTTGTTAGAACTAACAGATACTAACGCCTCACTGCTGATCAAGGGCGATTCCCCCTCCTAACATGATTCGACAGATCACAAGTTGTTAGAAGACAACCATACATTCGGCCCCCAAGAGAAAGAAAAAGGAAAATCGAGGCTTGATAATAGAGCCAAAAAAATTTGACTAAGAACGAAATAATAAAGTGGTTGTAACACCCACTTACCATTAAAACAAACATATTTCGGCAATAGTCAGTCAAGAAGATTTGGCCCGAAACAAGAAGAACAAAGAGATTTAAGAGAGAGAGAGAAAGTATGAGAATTCAGCCTAACAGAGAAAGGAAAAACGAAATTGGAAAGAAGTAGAGATGAAAGTAAAAGAGAGGGTCGGCTATAGCAGAAAATGATTAAAGAAGAGATGAGTAGGAACTTTCAAGTAGAGAAGAAACAATATTCGGTTTCTTTTATAGAAAAGAAGCAAAATTAAAGCTGAAAAGGAGAGACCAATCGGCAACATACAAAAGAGCAAGCAAAGAAAACAACTCCGGCACTTCGGGTATACCTAACAAAAGCCCCTAGCCGAATTTCCAAGAGCAAGAAACTTATCCCGGCACAACTTCTCAAGCCTTCAAACTCCTTGAAAATCTCCACCGATCTCTCCTAGATTTACTTCAAACCCCCATTCAAATCTATTCAAATTCTGATGACCAATTCTCCAACCACCTCTGCAGAGTTTGAATCAAACTTTACCTCTCGCGACACAGAGACATAAAATAAAACCCCCTTTTTGCATGCTATGGGATTCGAACCCACTCCCTTTTAAATGCCCCAACACGCCACTTGCCACCAGAACAAAAGATCTCTTGTGTCACAAAACAAACAGAACTTAATATATGCCCTTTAAGCTAACATCCAGGTTTCCACAAGAGCAAAAATCAAAAAGGCCATACTTGAACCCAGGCTTCCTAGAATCCCCAAAACATGCCCAGATTACCTGACCCACAAGCAACCATGATATTTACGTCAAAGCTTGCAAAAAACAACGACCCTAAATTTTTGGGACGTTACAACTCTACCCCACTAAAAAGAAATTTCGGCCTCGAAATTTACCTAGACAGAATAGGTGAGGATATTTTTGTTGCATTGCCTCCTCAAGCTCCTACGTGGCTTCCTCGGTACTGTGATTATGCCAAAGCACCTTGACCAAAGGAACAGATTTCCTCCTTAATACCTTAACATCACGATCCAGTATTTGCACCGGTTCTTCCTCAAAAGTTAGATCAGGTCTAACCTTAATCTCCTCAACCGGCACTATATGTGAGGGATCAGAGCGATATCACCTCAGCATGGAGACATGGAACACATCATGTATCCTGTTTAACTTAGGAGGCAACTCAAGTTGATAGGCGACCGATCCCACATGCTTTAATATTCGATAAGGTCCGATGAATCTAGGGCTCAGTTTGCCTTTCCATCCAAATCTTAGAATCTTCTTCCATGATGAGACCTTCAAAAAGTCATAATCCCCTACAGAGTACTCTATCTCTTTACGCTTTAAATCTGCATACGACTTTTGCTTATCAGATACTTCCTTTAACCGATTTTGAATCAACTTTACTTTTTCTTCGGTTTTAGAAACTAAATCTTGCCCCAAAACTTACCGCTGACCAAGTTAGTCCAACAGGTAGGGGTGCGACACCTATAACGCCTCGTAGGTGCCATCTGAATATTGGATTGGTAGCTGTTGTTATATGCGAACTCTGCTAGTGGCAATTAGTCTTCCCAACTACTTTTGAAATCAATTACATAGCTTCTTAGCATGTGCTCTAATATCTGAATCACCCTATCCGACTGACCGTCAATCTAAGGATGAAATGCCGTACTGAAATCCAACCTTGTACCTAAAGCCCCTTGTAACTTTTTCCAGAATCGAGATGTGAATCTAGGATCTCTGTTTGAAATGATAGAAACTGCTACCCCATGCAATCTCACAATCTCAGCCACGTATAACTTAGCTAACTTCTGCAACGAACAATCAGTGCGGATCGGTATAAAAGTAGGCAGATTTAGTCAGTCGATCAACAATAACCCATACCGAGTCCTTCTTCGTTGGCGTTAAGGGTAGCCTACTTACAAAATCCATGGTTACCCTCTCTCACTTCCAGAGTGGAATCTTTATTGGCTGCAGTAACCTAGAAGGTAGTTGGTGCTCAGCCTTAACTTGCTGGCATGTCAGACACTTGCCCACGAAATCAGCAACCTCGCGCTTAAGCCCTGGCCACCAGTACAGTTCATGTAAATCTCGATACAACTTGTTTCCACCAGGATGCATAGCATAAGGACTGTTATGTGCCTCCTATAGGATAGACTGCCTCAGATCAGAATCTCTCGGTATACAAACTCTTCCACGGAAACATAGTACTCCTTCATTATTTAGCTCAAAATCTGTAGTCTCTCCCTTCTCAACCAATCGGAAACGAGGAACCAACGATTCATCCAAAAACTGTTTCTCCTTAATTTGATCAATCCAGGTCGGTCTCACTTAGAGTTCAGCCAACTTACTACCATCTTCAAACAGACTGAGACGAGCAAACATTGCTCTCAAATTAGATACAACCCTACGGCTCAGTGCTCGGCTACTATGTTAGCTTTACCAGGATGGTACTCAATCGAGCAATCATAATTCTTAAGCAACTCTATCCGTCTTTGTTGCCTAAGATTTAACTCCTTCTGAGTAAGGAGGTACTTGAGGCTTTTATGATCTGTGAAAATAATAGACTTCTCACTATATAAGTAATGCCTCCAAACCTTTAGTGCGAATACCACCACAACTAACTCCAAATAATGAGTGGGGTAATTCGCCTCGTGAGGCTTAAGCTGATAAGACGCGTAAGCAACCACCTTACTCTCTTGCATAAACATACAACCCAATCTAGTGTGTGACGCATCACTGTAGACAATGAATTCCTTCCCAAACTCTGGCTGTATTAATACAGGGGCTTCAGCCAGAACTTTCTTCAGTTTCTCAAAACTCTCTTGTTGCTTTTCGGTCCAATTAAATGGTACCCCTTTATGCAGTAACTTAGTCAGAGGTGCAGCAATCAGTGAAAACCCCTCAACAAAATGTCTGTAATACCCAGCCAGACCCAGAAAGCTTTGTATCTCAAATACAGTCTTTAGTGGTTTCCAATTTAATACGGCTTCAATTTTTTGAGGATCAACCTAATCCCCTCGGCAGACACCACGTAACCCAGAAATGTCACTTCTCGCAACCAGAATTCACATTTGCTAAACTTTGTGTATAACTGCTTTTCCCTCAGAATTTCCAAAACAATTTGAAGATGTGCATAATGATCGTCCTCGGTTCAGAATACACTAGGATGTCGTCTATAAACACAACTACGAACCGATCCAAATAGGGTTGGAATACTCAGTTCATCATATCTATAAAAGCAACTGGTGCATTCATTAACCCAAATGGCATTACTAGAAACTCGTAATGACCATAACGAGTCCTAAACGCAGTCTTATACACATCCGTCTCCTTAACCTTTAGATGGTGGTACCCAGATCGAAGATCTATCTTGGAGAAAACCGAAGCTCTTTGCAGCTGGTCAAATAGATCATCAATCCTCGGTAAAGGGTACTTGTTCTTAATAGTCAGTTTGTTCAGTTGACGATAATTGATGCACATGCGCATGAATCCATCCTTCTTCACGAATAACACTGGTTTTCCCCATGGAGACACACTTAGCTGAATGAATCCTCGGTCTAGTAGCTCTTGAATTTCAACCTTTAACTGCACCAGCTCTTTCAATGCCATCCTATAAGGGGCAATGGACATAGGAGCTGTTCTCGGTAGGAGCTCAATATTGATTTTGACCTCACGGTTTGGGGGCAACCCAGGAAGCTCTTCAGAAAATACATCCGAAAACTCCTTAATAGTTCTGACATCTCCAACAGAAGGACTATTAGAATCAGAACTGCTGACATAAGTAAAAACGTCTCGCAATTTTTACGAACCGGTTTCTCAGCCTTTAATGACTGAGATTATATTAGATAGATAATTTCTTTGCTCCCCTAACACAACCACCTCCTCATCCTCAGTAGACGTCAACACAATACGCTTAGCAGCACAATCTAAATTCGCACGGTGTTTCACTAGCCAATCCATGCCCAATTTAAGATCGAATTCACCAAACGACAGTTTCATCAAATCCGCCGGAAAGACAACCCCTTGGACCTCTAGGGGCACATCTCTGAACAACTTATTCACCCTAACTGACTGTCTTAGTGGACTTAACACAGTCATCTCACTATCAGTAATTTCAAACTGAAAACCCAGCGTCTTAGACACATTGCATGCAACATACGAGTGTGTAGACCCAATGTCAATTAAAGCAGTGTATACATTACAAATTAGAAACGTACCAGCTATGATGTCTGGGGCGTCGTCTTGGCTACGATCAGCATAAACCAAAGCTGTCTTGCTTCAGTGTTACCAGCACCTCTGCCCGGTGCTCCACGACCTCTTCCCAAACCATTTCCTCTTCTGGCCTGACCAAAGCCTCTCGGTGGCTGCTGACCACCTCTCCCTGGCTGAACATGGCCTTGACCTACAGCTTGCAACTGAACAGGCCTCTGAGTACAGTTCTTAACCTGATGATCCATAGACCCACATCTGAAACACGCCCCAGTTTGTTTCCAGCACTCACCCTGGTGAGCTCTTCCACAATCTGCGCAAGGCTGCAGTCTAACCATAGTAACAGGAATGCTCGGTCTAACCCATCAAATTTGGCCTTCTTTATAGGCCTTCTAGAAGAACCCGAGGGCCCTGAATCCCTTTTAAATCTTCCCTTATCTTTCTTGTGTTTTTGGCTCTCAGAGTGCTTCACATCCTCAACGATTTTTTCTTTCTCAACAAGGGCAGCAAAGTATCGCTCCCTCTGCGGAGCTATTAGCACACGTAACTCATCCCGGAGGCCATCTTCGAACCACACACAACATTCACACTCAATTGTGACTATACCGCGAGCATAACTACTCAAGTGTAAAAATTCTGCCTCATATACTGCCACTATCTTATTCCTTTGGGTCAGGCTCAGAAATTCCTTTCTTCGGGCGTCCACATAACTTGCGCCCACATACTTCCCTTGAAAGGCCATCTTGAAGAAATCCCACGTCAAACGGTTGGCCTGCGTACCCTCTCTCACAGTGAACCAGCACTAGTATGCCTCGTCTCGTAGTAAGGACACTGCTCCCTTTAATTTCTGTTCCACAGTACAGTCAAGGTCATCCATTATCCGTTCGGTAGCCTCCAACCAATACTCTGCCACATTCGGGGCTACACCAGAAACACCCCTGAAGATTTCTACTCTATTAGACCGGAGTCGCTCAAAAATTGACCCTCAGCCCACTGATCCAGTACTCACTTCAGCAACCCTCTCTAGAACGCGGAGCATTGCTTGAGATAGGGCATCATCCCCAGTTTCTCGATCATGAGACCCGTTCTCAGTTACTGGCGAGGCTGGTGCCTCCCTAGCAGGCATGTGACCGGATGTTGAAGACCCAGCCCTAGTACCTCGACCTCTACCATGGCCTCGTGTACCCCTTCCACGAGTACCTCTTGTGCTCATATCGATACATCGTATTTTTTGTTTTAAAAGTCTTATGAATCAATTCATAATTCCAATAATTATTAACGGATGTTTTATGAAAATCAGTATTTAAAGTTTTTGTTTTCACCGATCGAGATATCTCACTATAGTTTTCAATTTTCTACAGTCTCAGTTTACCTAACAAAAGAGTTTTCTTTTTTGTATAGTACTACTATCTATAGTAATTTCTCCGTATAACATTTCAATTTATGGCGGTAGACAGTGTCAGAGAACTTACATATTTGGCGCCGGAGAATCGGGGTGCCACACTTTCAGTAATAATTTTTTAATTTTCTTTCCAAAACCAAAATTTAGACAATTTTAGAAAAATTTTCAAGAACCCATTCCATAGTCGAGTTTTGCAACCTCGACTTTGATATCACTAAACGTAACATCCATTTACTTAACAATTTCTTATCAATCATATTTAACATTCCAAAATTCAACCAAGATCCATTTAACTAACCACAAGGCCATTCAAACCTGTACAAAATCAATCTAAACACATATCAAAACATCCATTTAACCAACCACAAGACCATTCAAGCTATTTCACATGAAATGATAATTTTACTAATCATAACAACCTAAGAATTCATCAATTACTCAACAATTACTTATCAATCACATTTAACATTCCAAATTTCAACCAAGATCCCATTTAATTGATGCAATTCAATATCTTAACACTTGTCTTGATACAATACCATTAATGCACATTCAAATTCACTAAAACCATCTAAATGCAAGCATTATCCAAGCTTAAAGATACCATATCCATGTAATCTCATAGACTTAGTAAGATTCAAAATATTCATCATGCACTTAAACATATCATATATCAACTTCCAAATCAATTAACCAATATGCCTCAATGGCACCAATGCACAATGATCATTTAAATTAGAACAAACTATCAAACAATTAGGTATCATTCCCATCACATTATTACCATTTCTACAACCACATTTAACAATTCAAATTCTTTAATCATAACTTACCATATTACCTTTGCACTCAATTATAACATACCAATTGAGCATTTAATTCAAATGTCTTTTAAGGATCAAAGTCATCCTCATTCCAAGTAAACTCTTGTACACATCAAAACTATATATATCATATGCACATTCAAGACAAACATTATAGGTATATGAATAATTTCACTATCATCCCAAAATAAACACTTATTCACATTAAAACCTAGACACATGCCACATAACTGGTTCTAGAATGATTCAAAAGTCTACTAAGTCAGAATGATTCAAAAGTCTACTGAGTTAGAAGCTGGATAGTGTGAGCTCAGGAGTTTACATTATATGAATTTAATACACAATCAAATGCATATTTTAACAACTCATTTCATAACATGTAATAGCCATTTCATAACTTATTTGCAAACATATATATGTATATTTATTTTTCATTCATGTACCACCATTTAATCCATTTCATTTTCCATTTCACTTTCTATTTTCGCTCGGAGAATTAAAGAATATTGAACTTGGATACACAAAACTGATTTAATTCCAAAAATTGTAGAGTTGATTTGCTTATACAAGCTTTATTCAATGCTACTTACTCAAGTTGTCGAGAATCTACAATAAGTGCTGGATCTTAGCCATTGATAAATAATAATTTGGTTTTCTCACACAAGTTGTGATACTTGAATTTGCTCACACAAGCTGTGATATTTGAGCTGTTCACACAAGCTGTAGGTTAGGTTTACTTTTACAAACTTTATTTGATGCTGCTCACTCGAATTGTCGAAAATCTACAACACATGCTGGATCTCAGCCATCGATAAAGAAATCCCTGACCAATGCTCGGTTACCTTTTGAACCTTAATGGTATGCAATTCATATTCTAATAATTTACTAAATTCATTTAGGCATAGTTACAGTTTCTGTATCATTTCAATCTTGTAACTGTATACACACTTTTCATATATCGAATAAAAATCCATATACATTTTAAACTTTATAACACCATCACATACATACCATTCAATTACATAGCTGATCACATCAATTCAATAATATATACTTGTTCAAATTTATCATGTAATTTATATTTTACGGTTGAGTCCATTTGATGCCAAACAGTATAATTACAATAATACAACTAGAAAATTACACAATATAACACAAACATATTAGGGATTAATAAAATAAGTCCCATATGAACTTACATGGAAAACGCCAACTACAAAGTGTTAGGGAGTAATCTGTAATTTTTCCTATTTCTCAATTAACTTTCGATTGATTTAAATCTTGATCTATAATAATATATTGCCAATTATCAGTGCCAATTACCTTATAACCTTGTATTCAAGGTATATGATAACTTAATTTCATTCTACACAATTTTCCTAAAGTTTTTTTATTTTATTCAATTTAGTCCCTAAAACCAAAACTTTCATAAATTACACATTTAAGCCCTGTTTTTCGTTATGATTTCAATTTCATACCTTTATATCCATTTAAATTCACAATTATAGAAGTTTCATGTCAATTTTGAAATATTTTCATTTTAGTTCCTAAACTCAAAACTAACGAATTTCATTTTACAAATTAGTCGTATTACATTTCAAAGCTTCAAATCCTACCATTAAACATAAAAAACCTGAAAAGTAATCAATGAAAACTTTTAAAACATTTGATAGTTTTATGATTTAGTACTCGGGATAGCTAGATTAAGGTACAATGATCTCAAAAACATAAAAATTACGAAAAATTAACTTGTTTAGGAGTTGCATGCAATGGCTGAAAGTATGAGATTATGGCTTTCCTAGTTTCACTTAATGAAGAAATAGTGATGAGATGAAGAAAAATGATGAAGAAAATACTTTGTACCTTATGTTAACATATTTTAACATATGTTTAACACTTTTTACACTTTTTTAACACTTTTTAACACTTTTTACCTTATTTTAATTAAACATTATTTAACATATTTTTCAATTAATTAGTGTCCCTAACGTCCAATACCTTTTAAAAGTGGTTAATTGTAACTTAAATCCTTAAACATTTACCCTTTAAGCCCTTTTAACTAATAAAAATCAATAATGATTGACTTTTATTATTTTTATGATTTAATCTTTATACCCTAATTAATCATCCAATCACTAAAATTTTTAAATCAGAATTCAATTCACCTATATAAAAACTCTATAAATATTTAATAAAAATATTTATGGGCTCGATTTACGAAAAATAAGGTCACGATACCTTATTTCAAAAACCACAGAGTTTAGGGTTGAACGACTTGTGCTTTAACTAACTGCCCAATTAGCAAATTTATTAGATCAAAATTCAATATAACACTAATATTGACTCATAAATATTAAATAATAATATTTATAGATTCACTCGTCGAAATTTGGGTATCGAAACCACTATTTTTGACACAATTGAAAATAGGCTGTTACAATTCTCCCTCATTAAGAAATTTCGTCCTCGAAATTTTTACTTGAGAACATGTTCAAATACTGAGATTTCATTGATTTTTCTAGAGCTTATGTAGCTTTCTCAACAGCATGATTATACCACAAAACTTTCACTCAGTTCTGACCAGTATAACGGAGTTCTGCAATTACAACTATATAAAGCTTTATATGACACCATTTATGTAACAACCCATTTTCAGTGGTGTTGGAAACAGTGGTTTCGAGACCACAATTTTGACGAGTGAGTTATTAATTTAATATTTATTTAATGTCTACAAGATTATTTTAAGGTCGTATTAAAGTTTCGTTAAGAAATTTTAAAGTTTAAATGGTTAATTTGGAAAAATGGACTAAATCGTAACAGGTGTAAAAGTTAAATTCTATTAGTTAAAAGGGCTAAATGGCTATGGCAAGGAAAACTAATGGACTTGAGTAGTAAATATACCATATTTAAGGTTAGTGGATGTTTATGGATAGGTTTTAGTGAAGTTTTTGATTAATAATATGGGTAAAGTAGTAAATTGGTAAATAAAAGAAAACTAAGCAAATAAAACACGAAATAAAGATGATATCTTCTTCATTTTTGTTTCAAACCCTAAAATAGCCATTAGAGAAGAAGAAATATTTGGCCAAGCTTCTTTTGATGCATGTAAGTGAATTCAAGCCCCGTTTTTAATGATTTTTATGTTTTTGAGTTTGTTTTAGCTTAATCTAGCTAGGCTGGGGATTAATTTGCAAAACTGTTAAAGGTTAAAGGACTTGCCATGGTGTTTTGAATATTTTTTGATGTTATTTGATAGATTATTAACTCTATTTGTTAAATAAACATGTTTTGATAATTGATTTTTGATGAATTCTGAAATAGGGACTAAAATGTTGAAAGTGAAAATCCATGGTTTTTATTGTGAATTGTTAATAATCATGGGTTGTTCCAAGGTCCCTTGTAGCTTTGTTCAATATGGATTTAGATTAAAATGGTTAAATTTTAAATTAGGAGCTTAAGGACTAAATTGTGTAAAGTTAAAATGTTAGGGGTAAATTTGTAATTTTATATAATATGAATTATGGATTAAATTGAATACTAGAAGTACTTAATTGAATGAAATTATCTATTTAGATCAAGAGAAACAATAACCAGATTTAAATCGAGGAAATGTTAAAGCTTGGGATTAGTGTTCAACTCTACTTCTACGACCCTAGTTATTGAGGTAAGTTCGTATGAATTATGATCATTTTAATATTAGCTAAATTGATTATTTGTTATTTTATTTTAATATAAACGAATTTGAAATCGTATATGTATCAATGGATGAATAATTACTGATTAACGAGTCCAGTTTGAACCCTAAGAATTCTTAGGATACGAATGACATGTCATTAGGGATTTCATGTTTCGGGTGCTGGTCTTGAATGTCCTATCGATGGCTGAGGTCCTGCATTTGTTGTGGATTCTCCACAACTCATGCGACTAGCGTTGTGTAGCTCATATTCCGACCTACAACTCATGTGAGCACTATTGAAAAGGAAATGTTACAGTTATATGGAAAGACACACTATGTGTGTGAGTATTCCCTAGCATCCGATGCAATTCTAAATGGTTCAACGGGTAAGAAAAAGACTGGCATGGTAAGTAAAGGAAATGAAATAGTTCATGATCTTATGAAAAGGTTGATGAATAAATGATGTATCTTATGAAATCTTATTATGTTATAAATGAATATATATGTATTATGGATGAACCTACTAACCTGTAAGTTTGATGGTGCTTGAATAGGCTTTTAGTTAGCTATTGGTCTTGGTAATGATATTATGCGTATTCTATAAATTGTGCTAATGAGATGGTAAGTTATGTTTAAGTTTATACGAGCTTATTAAGCTTACTTTCCTTTGTTTTATAGACTATCGAAAACTCGATCGGTTGGAAGCTCGTCGGAGACCTATCACACTATCCAACAACCATTTTGGCATTTTTTAAGTCTTTTGGCCAATGTTATATATGGCATGTATAGGACCTTTTGTAATGGTAGTTCATGGATGTGTAAATGGTGGATTTAGTATGTTTATGCCTTTGAAGTTTATGTTTGGTTGATGGACTTGTAATGCTTGTTAAGTTAGGTCATCTTGACCACCTTTAGGTAATTGAAATGCATGGTCTTTTGTTATGTTGTGATGGCTTAGAAAATGGTCATTTGTGATATGATTTCGTAGATAATTGAACTAGATTATATGCTTGAAAAGTAGTTATGTTGCTTTGGTTTGATCCATGATGTTTTGATACAATTGTGGTACCTTTGAATGGCATATTGGTTAGATGAATTAGGATGTTTGAAATGTCATGTTTAGGTGTGTTTGAATGATGTTTAAATACCTTGAATATGTGCTCAAATAGAATGGTTGGTTGGGTATGGTTTGACCTGAAATGGCTTGAATTTAGGTAAATTTTGGGAGTCACACGCCGTGTGACACACACGACCTAGCTACACGGCTGTGTGTCAGTTGAAATTTTCTAGTGTTTTAAGTCAATGAGTTACACAACCTAGCACACAGTAATGTGGCCTTACGCAGTGAGTTATATGGGTGAATACACGGGTTGGGACACTGTCGTGTGTCCCTTATTTGATTGTTACACAGCCTGGGAGTTGTCACACGGCTTGGCCACACGGCCGCGTGACCCCTGTTTTCACATTTTTACATCTTTTTCTTAAAACATCTATTTTGTTTCGATTTAGTCTCAAATTTCTTCTAAGCTATTTTTAGGTCCTTGAAGACTCGATTTAGGGACCAAATGCATATGCTTGATGTGATTTTGATTGAGATTCATTATTTAAATGTTATGATGATAAAGGTTTTTCGATTGAATGATAATACTTTGCAACCCTAATCCGATGACAGAGACGGGTTAGGGGTGTTACATTTAGTGGTATTAGAGCCAGGTTTAGTCGATTCTCGAATTGAACGTAGCATGTATGGAGTCTACAAATACATGCCATTATATGACCATTGATAGTGTGATATCTCCTAACTCAAATTGAATTATGTTTTTATATAGATAAAAGATGTCATCCAATCGAGCCAATTTTGATGAGGTTGAAAGTAATACGTAAGCCTCCATACATAGAACAACTAGCGATGAGGGCGTGTGGGGGGTAGGGAAGTGAGGCGAAAGAAGCCTTCTTCCAAATGATGTCAGAGTGGTTCTCTGAGTTTTAGAATGAACCCGATGGCTTAACGACCTTCACCCCCTCCCGTGCCCCAACCTGTCCCTATTATTCCTCAAGGTTTGGAACAAGAACGTGTAAGCAAGCCTCTGGTAAATTAAATTTGTAAGCATGGGGCTGAAGAGTTTCGAGGAACAGCTGAAGACGACCCTGATAAAGCCCAATTTTGGTTAGAAAATACTATGAGGGTTTTTGATGATCTGTTTGCACTTTCGTTGATTGTTTAAGGTGTGTAGTATCTTTGTTGAAAGGCTCAGTGTATCAGTGGTAAAATACTTTGATTGCTGTGGTACCAAAGGACCGTATGAATTGGGATTTCTTTTAGACTGAATTCAGGAAGAAATATGTTTTCCAGCAGTATCTTGACAAGAAGCGAAAAAAGTTCCTTGAGTTAAACAGAGCCGTATGACTATAGCTGAGTACGAAAGAGAATTCGTGTGACTTAGCAAGTATGCTCGGGGATGTATACCATTAGAGGCTGTTATGTGTACCCAAATTGAAGACGATTAACTGAAGATATCAAACTATTAGTTGGGATTATGAAATTGAAAGAAGTCATGATTTTGGTGGATTGAGCACAGAAAGCCAAATAACTTAGTAAAACTAAAAGAAAGGTAGATTGTGAGGCTCGTGGCTCTAGTAAACTGCCTGTGGGAAAATCATTTTCGTCTCCATCGAAGAAATCAAAGGAATTTCACAGTCATACATCAGCTTTAGTATGATTCTTGGGAAGAGATAAAGGAAAGCTACATTCACATTTTAGGCCTCAGGCTATTTCTGTAATGAGTGTCTGTAGTGTTTGAAATAATAAACCTGAATGTAAATAGTGAAATAAATGACATTTCGGGGAGTGCAAATTGATAGATGGATTGTGCTTCAAATGTGGTTCCTATATTCATTTCGTTAGAGACTGCCTTGAAAGATCTAATAGAAAGAAAACTCAGAACACGAGTAACACGGCTATGAGAGGGAGACCATCTAGAAAAAGTGGAAATACAAGTAATAGTTGAAGTGGAATGAAAGATTCTATAGTTAGATCTGAGGTTCAAGCACCAGCTAGGGCTTATGTGATTCGAGCTCGTGAGGAAGCTTCGACACCTGATGTAATTTCCGGTACATTTTCTATCTTTGATACTAATGTTAATGCTTTGATTGACTCGGAGTTAATGCACTCATATATATGCAAAACTTTAGTGTCGGATAAGAAAAATACTTTATGAGTCAACTAAATTTGTGATCAAAGTAACGAATCCTTTAGGTCAGTATGTGTTAGTCCATAAAGTTTGTAGAAATTGTCCCCTGATGATTTGAGATTGCAACTTTCTAGCTGATTTGATGCTCTGAAGTTTGATTATTTTTAACAACTCTTCGTTTAGCTAATAACTCTGGATCAACTTCCCAAAATTCTTTAATTATATATAGAAATATCGATTTAGTTGTCGAGTTCTTAGAAATAGATAGTAACATTCTATAGTTAATGGAAATTCATAACAGTAAATACTTCTAGATTATGTGTGGATAAAATTTTGTTCGTGCGGTTTAAATTGTCGAGAAGCATTAGTAAATGCCTTTCCTTACTACATTATATACAACCTAGTCCATTATGCAGAATATCACTGAAAACAACAATTTCCTATTCGATTTTAGGCTCAGTCAACACTGAAGCTTCTGTTAATATAGTATTCTATTGATTGAAACTCTCTTAATTCCTTTCTATCTCATTGAAACTAACATTTTCATGTAACAACTTTGTTATCAATAATGCGATCATCGAGAATCCTTAAACAAACTGTCTAAAATTCTCAGCTAGTCTTAGAAAACTATGCACTTCTGTATATTCTTCAAATATTTATAAACTAGATCTAATGATCTTTTGTTCGGTTCAATACAAATACCTTTTTTGGTATTACATGTTCCAGTAATCTTGTTTCTGGGAGTCAGAATTCATATTATATAAAATTTGCATACAATTTCTTTTCTTGTAAAGTTTGTAGTAGAGATCTCAAATATTGATCATGTTTGTTTTCTGTTACTCGAGTAAATCAGGATTTCATCAGTATAGAACAACATATATTGAAGCAGTTTGTAGTGGTAATTCAATAACAAATTCAACTTTTCTGTTGGGCAAAAACTCTGGCAAATCTTTTGAGAATACAGAAGAGAATACATTATCCATCAGACTTGTTTTATCTTCAATCTCTATATTCTGTATCTAAAATGCAAGACCTTCTTTGATCAGTATTTGAGCAGATAGCACTACCATTATATTGGTGGAATATTCAGATTTATTAATCACTAACATTAATCGATCCATTCTTCTGACATCAGTACAATTAAGTTTTGTTTGCAGTTGGTAATATACCGTACAAAGTTAATAGGTTTCACGGTTTGGCAATACCATTAGATCAACAGAGAATTCACAGTTTCATTTTTTCAATGGTACATTTTCTTCCCATCTTAATAGTGATAACGTACTGACTTAATAGGTTTGTTACTCTAACATCATATTCAATCAACACTATTAACAATTTCTTTCGGATGAAGATGCAATGATTTAAAATTAATAAACTATATATAGAAATATCAAATTAAAGAAAATGTACCAGTATGAACATCAGGAGTAGCAGTCTCCTCAGAATTTACAAATAGGTGGCTGGCATTTGATCTTTAAGTCTGGAAACCATATTATTAGTGTCGACTTAGTTGTTTCCCACGTTACCACTATTCCCCAGTCGTCTACTTTTTGAGGAATAGCTATAGATTTTACATCATGTTCTCTGTTGCAATCCACCTAGTTTGGTCAATCTCATTTCCAATGTTCCTTGAAACCACACAAAATACTAGTCTCGCTTTTTTAGTCGGTACTCACCTCGATGAGTTTTTCCGCAGTGAGCACAGATCGATCCATCCATTATACAAACACTACCAATATTGGCTACTGATTTGGTTTGGGATCTCAATTTACTCAATTTCGGCTTACCCTTTTCTCAAAAATCCTGACGAAGAAGTGAAATGACTATAAATATCTTTTGAATTCTTTAGTGGAGGCGCCAGAAACAATCTAGTCATACTCTATTTACAGGAGTCTTGTAGTTTCAACTCTAGAAATTCTCTTTTTCCTTTTCTAGGTACAATCTATTGATGTATATCTTTTTAAGCTCTAATTGAAAGAAATTCCAATTTGCTCGATTATCAAAATCAGTTGCTCTCAAAGTCAATGATAAGCTTCACCTTTCAAAAAGTGACATGGCGTATCTTAGATTGTCTTCAGACGTACATACCATTTCATCAAAACTCACTGAGTATTTTCCCATTATTGTTCAATTCTGATCAGATTATCATCAATTTTACCTCTGAATTATTCAACACCACTTTTCTGAATCTTTTTTAATTGGAGGTTTGTTAATATTTATCGAATTTTGGGGACAAGGGTGTCGTGAGAGACACAATAGGGGGTAGAGGTTGTGAAGCCATAGGATTTGATTGCATAAACTCTAAGAACTAGTAGTTCATCTTTTAAAAGAAAACATCTTGTATTTCACTATTTGGCCTTTGCTGAATGGGAATACTGTGAATAGCTCATTGATCAGAAGCAAAAAAATTACCATTTACCTTGTCTAATACTACACGACTAAACTCAGTCAACGTAATATAAATAAAAGAAAATAGGGTTAGATTAGATCATATTGGATCACACTATCCCAGGTTAATGTGGCATGTATTTCATTCAGTCATAGAATCAACTAAATCGTAATTTTGATACCACTAAATGTAACACTTCACACCCGGTCCAGTCAACAAAATATTTACATGAAAAACTAAATTCAAGAATATCAAATAACATGCAATTATTACATATATCGCGCATAACAACAAAACACCTTTATCATGTGTTATCACTCGGGACGAGCAATGAATTAAGTTTTGGGTGCGATAACTTTAGAATATAGAGTTATCTTCAATACTTTTAGGCTAATAATTCAAGCAAAATTTGAGTGGTTGATAACAAACTTCGTAGTTTTTATTATAATTCTTTCCTGTTGGATAATGTTAAGGTAAGTTTGTTATCGTGATCATTTTATACGCTAAACACATGATTTTTGCAGTTTTGAAGACATTTGGAGTACTAGAAGGAAATATGGATTTGAAACTCACTTATGGATGCTTAGTGTTGCAACATATCTATAGAAAAAGCCCTACGAGATTGGGCTGATGCGGTGCCATCTTTGGATGCCCCAAAGATGCTTATTAGACCTCAAAATTCCTCTTGACCCAAATTTAAGGTGGGTTAACAAATTTGGACAGCCCACTAAGGGAGGCTAACCGTCCACTTGAGGTGCCTAAACCGTCCACTAAGGGAGGAAGTAGCCCAACCGTCCACTTGAGGTGCCCAAACCATCTATAGAACTTGGTATTCACCTAACTTAACCAACAAATCGCATTGAGAGAATTAAGGATCTCCTTTTCTCCACAAATCAAGCTACTGTCCATCTCCCTCCATAATTCAAGCAATTTCCTCCCCTTGAAACAAGCATGTCATCCACTCCTCCTCCTCAAATCCAGGGCCGACCACCTACATGGAGAAATTCAAGGGATGACAAGCTAAAAAAAAGGGGTTAAAAAAGTATACATAGGGTTAAGCATTTGGGTTTAATCACTTATCAAGTATTCATTCATGTATCATCCACTCACACTACATTTGAGAAAGCAAAACACAAGTAATTCAGAGTTTTTTTAGAGCAACCAAGTTTGGAACTCTGTGAGTAGTTATGCATAAGAGAAAAGGAGAAGAAAGGAGGAAAAACTACATGAGCAATACCACGAAAAATCACTAGAATCGGTTCTAACTTCTTTCCCTATAATATTTTATTTTGTTCAAAGTTGATAAACATGATTGCATTTACTCTTTTGCTTTTAATTTAATGATAATGACCTAATTTTGTTGATGGTATATTGATTACAATCCCTTGGCTTATGTATTAATACTTTGTTGATGTTGCTATGTGCTTTGATTGTTTGTTCATTGAAATAAAATCATGAACATGCTTACTCATGCATAATTAATGTAGGGAAGGATATGAGCTAGTTATTTAATCCAAAAAAAGATGGTCATTAATAGACACAATATTTGAATGGTGTATGTTTGATCTCTTAATGACTGAATTAGTAATAATATTTAGCAATATTATTACCTTGTATAACCCCTATATGATATCTGCTTATGAAACTTTAAGTTGACTAAATATAGAAGTATGCTAAAGAAACTTAAAATTTAAAAAAATTATTACTTTATAACTTATAAATTATGGGTTAGTGAATAGCCAAATTGCCATGGTTCTGCCGTAACTTCATTGACATTGATTTTAATAATTTTAAGTTAAGGAAAGCAATTAATCTAGCTTCTTCATGTCATATTAATTTATTATTGTGATTTGCTGCTTATTATTCTATGTTACATTTTCATTTGTTTTGGCATACTTAGTAATTTCATTTAGGTTAATAGTTCACTCAATTCACATTTCCTTATTTTTACCACCAACTTGCCATATGATAAATTTCACAATATTTGCCTTTCATATACAGTTCTTATGGAGACGATAATCTATCCTTACTACTTTATTACTTGTTGATGATTGTGTAGACTTGCACATCATTCGATAATTTTGGGATAATTGTTGTCACACCCTAAAAATTGGGTTAATAGAATTGGGTAATTAAGTGACGGGCTCGAATGAGATATCAAAATTAGAGTCGAAGTAATTAAAAAATAATAAGGTTAAAAATAAATAAAAAAATAATAGTATGGATTAAATTGAAATATATTTTAAATTAGAGGTCAAATGTGAAAATAAGGAGTTTTAATTAAAATGGTTTAGTAGAGAAAAGGAGTGAATAGGAAGGGGCCTCGAGGGAAATAAACCAGTTTTTGAAAATTTGTTGGCTATATAAGAACAACCACAGTCCTTTTCCTTCCATATTTCTACTCATTTGAAAATTTTCATTAGATCCAAATTAGAAGCTTTCTCTCAAAATTCTCTTAACCATTCTGATTTTCTAAGCATCCAAACACATTTTTCTTTTCCAATTTCAAAAGAAACTCATCTTTTCTCTTTTAATTTTCTATCATTTCCTAAGACATTTTTTCATAAATTAATCAAAATATCGTGGAAATCTTCAAATTAAGTGACAAATTAAAGAGAAGCATCATCGAGTAAAGACAGAGGCAAGCAAAAGCTTACCTAGGTTCGATAGCAAGCAGCAAAATAGTAAAGGTGAGTGGTCATGAGTGTTGCAATTAAGCACCAGTTCGCGTGATAAGGGAGGCTTAAGTAGTCTAAACACCTATACTAAGTTCCTAGAGTAAGTTTTTATGTCTATGTAAGCTATGATAATATGCGAACTATACTGTACGAGCTCTGCTATGATTATGCGAACTATGTTTTATTTATGCAAGCTATGTTATTGTGAAATTTATGCTATATGGGAACCATTATATGCTAGCTATCTGTATTGCATGAGCTATGCATATTGCAAACTATGCTGATTACGAACTATATGTAATCTGAGCTATACTAATCTGTAAACTATGTCATTTTACGAGCTCTACTAAGTTGCGAGCTATATTAATTACAAATTTTGAATGTGTTAAAAGTGAGATGATGGCATTGTGAACCCTTGAAACTGTTGGATATCATTGGCATCCCATAGGATTGTGAGTACTCACCTTTATTATTGTGATAGGGCATTGTGGCCCAAAGATAGCGTTGGAGAGACAAGGGAATGTAGAGTTAAGCTCCATTCACCGAAGATAGTGTGGTGTGTTTGGAGAGTGTTAGCACTAGTGTTGCACTTAGTGGAGATAAAGTAGGACTCTTTGAGTCATTTGGTGTGTTTGGATATCTTTTTATCTAATGCGTATGATTTATGATTATGTTTCACCATCACAAATTGCCAATATATCAGTATAATGCGTTATGAGTATGACATGTACTATAC
Source organism: Gossypium bickii (assembly GCA_025503065.1). Taxonomy (NCBI): domain Eukaryota; kingdom Viridiplantae; phylum Streptophyta; class Magnoliopsida; order Malvales; family Malvaceae; genus Gossypium; species Gossypium bickii. Next base: position 106,102,040 of record CP106710.1, on the reverse strand, counting down.
TATATATATTCTTCTAAGTCACAGTATGTTATTAGGTTTTTTAAAGGTTATGCTAATTGTTTATTAACATGCTATGACCATATGAAAATGTATGCGAACTGTTTAATATCGTGTGTTAGAAAAATAGTTCGTGGGAAAAGTGACAAATTGAACCTTCCAAGTGACCCATCGTAAGGAAATTTGAGTATGTTGGCGTGTTTTTCAACCCCAAATGGTGAAGGCAATGTGGGACTATTCCAAGGGATTAGATTAGATTTTAAATAAATTTGATGGGCTGTAAATTGATATTATGGCCTGTTTAAATTTTGTTTCTTTTTTTTGGAACTTTTATAAATTATTGGATGAATGTTTGAATGCTTAAATTATGAAGGCGTGATAGCTTGTACGTTTGATTGTTTGAATAACATATAAATACAGTTGGAAGAACTTGCTGGGCATTGAGGTACGTCCCCAAATTGTTTAAGTATGTTTGAGACAATTTGATGCTTGGTATGTATGAGAGATAAATTTTGACTTGTTGCGTGAAATTACTGATGCCTAGGAACTGTCTAATTGATGAATGAATGAGAAAGTATAAACATGTTAGAGGTCGTAAGAGTAAAGGTTTCATAAAATAATAAATTTGATGCTTGGTATGTATGAGAGATAAATTTTGACTTGTTGCGTGAAATTACTGCGATGCTCTGAATTATCTAATTGATGAATGAATGAGAAAGTATAAACATGTTAGAGGTCGTAAGAGTAAGGGTTTCATAAAATGATAAAGGGTTGTCATGTAGAAACATTAAATAAGTTGTAAAGTAAAAATGAAATATGCGAGGGATAGAGCTCACTAGTATAGGGTTAGCATGAGAAAATGGTGGTTCGCGTATAGACTATACGCGAGACAATATGGCAGTTTTATGTTCAATGGGTTGTTTGTTAAAAAGGGTTCGTATGTTTTCTTTCTCTTGGGTGTTTGCAAAACAAACTTCTGTAGAGTTTGCCAAATGCCATCTTTGAAGTGGCAGACGAGAAGTTAGAGCTTGCAAGGTGCAAACCTTGCCAACTTGCGAGCCTAAAAACGTTAGACTTTAGGAGCTCGTAGGAACTAAATTATTTTACATTGTGTGTATTTCACTGTGTCTGTTGCCTTATGTGTGGGTTGACTCCGTGAAGAGTCGAGCAAACTCGATTGATGCATGCAAGGTATGTCAGTAAAAGTATTGTACATTTGAAGGATTTTGTTTAATATGTGATAAATTTAGTTAGAGAAGTATGATTGTAGGATATTTATATAATGATTAAATAATTGTGAGGTGTGATTAGTTGGTTCGTGTGTTTGGTGATTGTTGATTAGAGAGTCACTTCAGTGGCTAATGTGACATTCGAAATTTGGGTACGATCGTCCTGAATGGGTTTGGGGCACCACTTTTGGTGGTATTAGAGCCAGGTTTCGTAAAAAATCGGGCAGAGCCACAGGTTTTGTCAAGTTGTTTATTAATGCTCGGGTTTTTTTTAAAAAAAGCATTAAATATTTTTGAATGATTTGATTTTGAAATAGAATCGGGAAATTTTAATTCTTGGATGAAAATACCTTTGTTTGAAATTACTTGTTTGTGGAGAAGGAATGGGAACAAATTGCCTTTTTTAAAATGTTTTCTTTGCAAGAATTGCATTGAATCACTTATCACTTGTTACTTTCTCGTATTGTTTAATTTTATGTTTATGGTATATTAAAATGCCTCCTAGAGATGGGCATTCAACTGTTAATATGTCGGAGGATCCTCCTTCGAGACAAGCTGCACCCGAAGTTGGTGTCGAACCCTTGATGCAAGCGATGATTGGGGTGTTTGAAAGGATAGCAGGTGGACACCATGCCCCAGCTAACAGAGGTTTGCCACTTGAACATCTTCGAGCTTTGGATGGTAAGGAATTTCGTGGTAAGAAGGGAGTTGATCCGACCATTACTGAGTACTAGTTGGAGAGTGTGGAGTGGATCTTCAAGTAGATTGGTTGCTGGGATGAGGAGAAGTTTGGTTGCACCGTTCCCTACTTAACAGTGGAGCTCATCGATGGTGGAAGAAAGTGAGGAGAGGGACCAAAGCTGATCGATTGACTTGGGATTTCTTCTTTGAGTCATTCTGGAGGAAGTATTTGGATGACCAGTATCTGGGTGCGAGGAAGAGAGATTTTCTTAACTTGGTTCAGGGAGGTATAATGGTGGTGGAGTACGAGTTGGAGCTTTTGCGGCTCAGCCAATAGGCTCCAGATATGGTTCAATTTGAGAAGGATAACTGTAAGAGGTTTTGGTATGGACTAAACTGGGATATCCATGTGTAGTTAATGGCACAGAGTACCGTGGCCTTCGACGATTTGGTTGAGAAGTCTAAGGTTGTTGAGGAGACACTAATTGGGACATCGAGACTAGTGGTATCTGAGTCCGGAAGGAGGGGCTCTAATTAGTTAGGTGGTTTAGGGAGGTAGAGTAAGAGAGGCTGTGATTCTCAAAGGTTCGGGAGGAATGATCGACATGGTTTTTGATTGAGTTAGTCTAGATAGCAGAGCAGCATAGTGGTTACTATGGGTGGATCGACTAAGGTGAAATCTTGTGAGCATTTTGGATGTAGACACCAAGGAGTGTGTTGAAGAGTATCTGAGGCGTGTTTACGATGTGGAGCACCAGCTACGAGACTGGCCGAGGAGGGTTTAGTTGGCTCAGACTACCGCACCTGCTGGAAGCCATGGTCGAGGTCGTAGTGGTAATGAGAGACCGATGGGTTAGAGGATTGTCGCTCATACTGTAGCTACACTGATTGAGTTCAGAGGTTCAGCACATGTTTATGCAGCCTGGGAGTCAAAGGATCATGAGTCGACCGATGTGATTGCTGGTACTTTCATGCTGCAATCTATTTCTTTGTTTTCACCAGATGATTTTGGATCTACTCATTCGTATATTTCGAATGACTTGGCTAGTGAATTGGGTATGACTGTGGAAATTATTGGTATGGGTGTGACAATTACGAGTTCTTTTGGTGAGAGTATAGTGGTGGATCCAGTGTATTGATATAACACGCATAACCCGTTTCTGTAGCCAAAATAGGGTTACGAAGTGTCACCGTACAAATCGAAACATTTCATAACATATAACATTCAATTATTAAATTAAACTACAGGGGTCACACGGCTGTGTGACAGAGCCCAGTCCGTGTGGCTGTAAACATGGTCATGTGGCTATTCCACATGCCCGTGTGCGTACCCGTGTGCTCAATCGTGTAACTCACTTACTTGGGTCACACGATCGTGTTGTAGGCCGTGTGAATCTTGCATCTAACACATTCAAGGAACACACCTGTGTGGGCTACCATTGTGTGACACACGGTCGTGTGACAGTCCATGTCCCAGGTCATGTGTGCCCAAAAGTGACCTAAATCATGCTTATTTTTCATTCAAATGCATAGGTACCTAAACCAATTCATAACACATGATCACAAGACTATAATCCCACTTAAGAATGACCAAAAATGTCAATTTCATTCACTAGATCAAACCAATGTATAACACATGGAACTCAATAAAATGCATATATCCCACATTATCATAGCTATTACCTACAAGCCATATATCATACAAACAACTAACCTATTCCATCTCACCACACCATATCTTGAACATGACAATTACCATTTCATGTTAAGCTACTTAAGCATCAACCTTGAATCACCCATGCATACTTCGTATAATTGTTCAAAACCATATCAAAAGCATAACACATACACACCACAACAACTTATGAACCATTACAAATATAGCCAAATTATCCTATTACATGCCATATAAGCCAAATTTAAATCAAAATCTACCAAAAAGGTTCTGGATAGTGTGATCTTCTCGAGTTGATACAATCTCCTTGTTCCATGAAAATGAAATCTACAAAGGAAAGACAAGGCCCACGTAAGCTTACGTAAAGCTTAGTAAGTTCACCAATTAAATAGTAAATCTTACCGAATTAAACATAAAAATTCATATATCAAGATTAAAGAATAGAGTTCATGTCAATCATAGCTCACAACATGTGAGTAATGCTCAGTAAAATAGTACAGAACAATTCTACATTTGAATAACTTTCACAGGTTGATAAACATGGCCGATTAAAAATAAATGAATACAAGTACACAGTTAACCATCCAGCACACCAGATGCTCGTATAAGCCAAATCAACCAACACACCAAATAACATTGTAATATAACATGAAAGTCTACAACAAATGCAAGATTTCAGCATATCCAACAAACATAGAATATACACAAATCATCTCCACTTCTCATACCAACCCCGTACCGTGCGCAAAATAACTTATTGGCATGCCAATCGTACTCTATCCTACGTTCATCCAGCTCAAATCATTTCATCAATAATCAGTTCCATAACGATCCATTACTTTAATTCTCATATACATAGCTTTATCATAATTTCAAGCCAAAGCAATTTAATTCATCTAATATATATTTAAATACATATATTAATTAAACCAAACGAACTTACCATATTGATTGACAGTAAAAACCAAAGTACAAGGACTATTTTGTAACTTTCTCCTTTCTACGATTCTCAGCTCATTCTTGATCTATAATAATAATTCCATTCAATTAACTAATTCTAACAAAAAAATCACTCGTTTTACACAATTAGATCCTTTTATACATTTTTACAAAGTTGCCCCCAGTATTTTACTTTTATACAATTTAGTCCCGAAGTCCAAAACATACAATTTAACCCTTTTTATTCAAATATAAGATTAGCCGATTATTCAAGGATCTCTCTAAAGCCCATATTTGCAATTATTTCATATCAAGTACAAGTAATTTTATCAGTTTTAATAATTTTGTCCTTAAACATTAAAATCATCAAAAACCACTTTACAAAATAGTCTTATCTAACAACCAAGTTTAGTAATCTATCAAAAAAATTCAAGAATAATCTAAACTCATCAATCGAATAATTCAAAACAAAACATATGAAAGTTTTACAAATTAGTCCTTGGGTTAGCTAGATTAAGTTAATACGAGCTCAAAAATATAAAAATTACTAAAAATAGGCGAGAAAATCACCTACAAGCTTTCACCTTTTCTTGACAAACCCTAAGCTCTCAAATGGGTGTTTCCTTCTCTAATTTTGGTGGGTAAAAGGTTGAAGAAGGTGATTTTGTTTTATTTTCATTTAACTAGCTTTATTTATTAATTTACAATTTTACCCTTAATTAACACTTATAATTCTAGCCAAATTTAAGTCAAAACGATCCACTAACTTCTCTAATGGTATAATTACTATTTAAGGCCCTTAACCTATCTTTCCACTATCACTTGGTACCTTTAAATTAATAGAGACTATGCTTTACAACTTTTACGATTTAGTTCTTTTTACCTAATTAACTATCTAAATGATAAATTTTCATAACCAAATTTAATACGACATTAATGACCTCGTAAACATTAAATAATTAATATTTTCAGACCAACACGTCAAAGTTGTGATCTTGAAACCAATATTTCTGACACCACTAAAAAACAAGTTGTTACAAGTGAAGGTGTTGACTGATTATTCAAGGGAAGTCTGTTCGGTTGATTTGATGGAGCTATCATTCCATGGTTTAAATTTGATTCTTGGGATGGATTGGTTGACCGAGCGTAAGGCAAAGATTCGATTTGATTTGAAGCAAATCATCTTGACAATTGAGGATGGATCAGAGATTGTGTTCGTTGGGAAGAGAATTGAATTTCTCTCCAATGTGGTTTCAGCGAATAAGGCTGAGAAGTTGTTGACTAGAAGTTACAAAGCTTACATAGCCTATGTGCTAAATTTTTGAAGTAAGGAGTTGGGAGTTCAGGATATTCGTGCCATGAGGGATTTTCCTGAGGTGTTTCCGGAAGAGTTACTTGGTTTGCTGCAGATCGGGAAGTTGAGTTTGATATTGAGGTGTTTCTTAGTATTGCACTGGTGTTTGTTTCCCCTTATCACATCGCACCAAGGGATCTCAAAAAAATGATGGTACAGTTGTAAGAGCTTCTTGATCGAGGGTTCATTCATTGAGAATATCACCTTAGGGAGCGCCAGTGTTGTTTGTAAAGAAGAAGGATGGTACTTTTAGGTTTGTGCATTGATTATCGTGGTGAATAAGTTGACCATAAAGAACAAGTGTCCTTACTTGGATTGATGATATGTTCGATCAATTTTGAGGTACGACTGTATTTCCAAAGATTGATTTGAGATCTTGGTATTATCAACTCAAGGTGAAGGAGTCAGATACATTGAAGACTGTGTTCAAGATTCGATATGGTCACTATGAGTTTTTGGTGACGTCGTTTGGGCTGGCGAAAGCGCCAGTAGCATTTATGGATCTAATGAACCAATTTTTTCGACCATATTTGGGTCAGTTCATAGTTGTCTTGATAGATGACATTCTTGTGTATTCCCAAATCGAGGATGATCACGATGCTCATATATGAATTGTTCTATAGATTTTGAGGGAGAAGCAGTTGTATGCTAATTTAAGCAAGTGCAAATTTTGGTTGAGAGAAGTGCTGTTTCTCGAACATGTGGTATCTTCTTAAGGTATTCGAGTTGATCTGAAGAAGATTGAGACGATTTTGGTGTGGAAGAAGCCGAGGAGTGTTACTGAGGTTCTTAATTTTCTAGGATTGGTTGGGTATTACCGTAGGATTGTTGAAGGGTTCTCTATCATAGCTGCCCCCTTAATGAAACTACTACAGAAGAATGTGGTATTTGAGTAGAAGATAAGAGGCAGAGAAGCTTCGAGAAGCTTAAGGCAGTGTTGACTCAGGCGCCGGTTTTGATTCAGCCGGAATATGTGGTTTATAGTGATACATCGTATACATGACTTGGATGTGTTCGATGCAGGATGGTAAGGTGGTAACATATGCCTCGAGACTGTTGAAGCCATATGAGCATAATGACCAGACACATGACTTGGAGTTGGCTACGGTGGTATTTGCACTTAAGATTTGGCATCATTATCTGTTCGGTGAGAGGTGTATCATCTACACCGATCAAAAGAGTCTTAAGTATCTCTTGACCTAGAAGGAGCTGAACTTGAGATAAAGGCATTGGTTTGAATTGCTGAAGGATTACAAGTGCGTAATCGAATATCACTTTGGCAAAGCGAATGTTGTTACAGATGCATTGAGCCAAAAATTGATGGTTGAGTTACAAGCCATGTTTACACGATTGAGCTTATCCAATGATGGTGGTTTTTTGGTTAAACTTCAAATGAGGCCTTCTTTGTCGCAACAGATTAATGAAAGACAATTGATTGATGAGTCTTTAGTAAAGAAGATCTGTCAGGTTCAGGAAGGTAGTGGAGGAGACTTTGAGTTGAATGCGAATGGTATTCTGAGTTTTCGAAGGAGACTATGTATGCCTATTGATGTGGAACTTAGGCATGTGATTATTACCGAGGTGATGTCCATGAAACCAACAAAAAAAATACGACAAAGGCAAGTGCACCTATCGATAAATAGTATAACTACGACGAGCAAAGATATCGTTCCCACGAGGATTAAAAGTACTAGTAATTACCATCTTTCTATTATTTAACCGACAAATTGAAGTGATTGAATTAAAATAAAATTAAGTAAATTAATTAACTAAGAACTCGATAAAGAACAAATCAGGAAAATAATCGTTTAATAACCAAGAAGTGAAACAATACTTAGGAAAGAATCCACCTAGATTGCATCAGTCATTATCAATATGAGTTAAACAATTTATTCACTTAATATCTTGATCCGTAGAAATACCTAAATTATGCTAATATCTCTCTTCAAGACTAAAAGAAACTGACACTAGGCTGATTAATTGGAATTTCTTTCTAATTAAAACTGCTATTATCGCATTAACTCGATCAAAGGATTCCCCTATTTGATTTTACTCTAATTTGGTAGATCTATATTGTCCTATTTCTAGGATCGCATGCAACTCCTTTCAGTTATGGTAGATCTACTCTTAAATAAGGTCTATTTCTCCTCTGAATTAAACACATCAAACATGAATTAATAATCCGAAAATATTAAATCAAGAATTAATCACACATAACTGAGAACAAGATTCAAGCATTTATTGCATAAAACAAAAATCAAAAGATAGAATTCATCATAGGGTTCATCTCCCCTAGGTATTTAGAAAATTAGTTCATAATCGCGAATAAAAACATCTCAAAGTCAGTATAACCATAAGAAATAGAAAAACTTATAATAAACTTTAAACAAATTAATATGATATATTCAATCTTTGTGGAAATCTACTTCAGATCGGCTTCAATGGCATTTTTCGAGTTGTTTTCTTCAATATTCTTTGATGGCACCCTTTCCTCTTCTTATATTTGGTATTTATAGGTCTTAAAATGCTCAAAAAACCTAAAAATTGAGTTTTCCCGCATGTCCAGAGTGCGAATCGCGAAATATACATGGTCTGGCACTTGGCCATATGGCATCCCGTGTAGCTCACACGATTGTGTGTCCAGCTTGTGTGGGATGGCCCAGCCTATGTGGCTCCTGAAATCTACTCAAATTGTCTGATTTTTCCTCTGTTTTTGGTCATTTTGCCCCCAAATGTTCTCTTAAGTATAGAAACATGAATTTAAAGGATTAGAAGCATAAAATTCACTATTTTGCATTAATTAATCACCCAAAAACGCATTAAGAACGAGATTAAAATATGTTACTTTTGACACTTATCAAATATCCCCACACTTAAGTCTTTGCTTTTCCTTAAGCCAAAACCTTAATCCACGATAAAGTTAACTTTTCTCAATTTTTCATTTTCATCAATAACGTCTCAAGATAATTCACAAACAATCATGCATTGCCAATTCAACTAAAAGGACACTAAAGATTCAAACAATCCAAGCTGAAAATTGTAATGTGCAAGTGTCTCCCCTTATTCAAATAATTACCTTAAAATCAAAATCAACAAGAATTTACATCCTTACTAAAGATTCACTCAAAGCACTCAAAGTGTTTAAGGTTCAAATATTAAGCACTCAACTGTCAAATGAGAAATGTCATTACCATAGGCTTGCTTGAAAATCAAATCTCCACCACTATAAAATGAGATGACACACCAATCAAGAGGTATTTAAAATGTTGTAATGGGGTTTAGGTTAATGGTATGGAAAAGGCCAGACAAGTTGGTTATAATCGAGATCGAGTTAATAAGTTACCAAACTAGAAAAATAATCAGTTGCTCAATTAACATAATTAACATCAACAAGACTAATCAAAAATAAAAATGAGCTTTTCAACAAAATATGCAACTAACGATTCGAGCTCAATCAAATATATATGTTTTTTTTATTTTCAATTTTTTTGATTTTTTGATTTTTTTTAGAACAAGAATAAAATTTAGCAAATCAAGAAAAAATGAAATATAGTTAGGCACCTAACCAAATCAAATCTCAACAAAAAGGGAGTCAATAAAATGGGGAAATTTTACAATAAACATATGGGTTATAGGTTAACATTAACGGGTTAATCGAAAACAATGTGTTAGGATTAATGGGGTTCTCTAAGGGTTAATTCAATAGGTAAGCTTTTTACAGTTTAAGTGGGTTGAAACCTATGTGTCTTTATCATCTCAGTATATCAAATCAATGGTGTGGTCTCGACATGCATAATCAAAGCAAGTTCGAGAATAAAAAAATCAAGTTGACACACTCATAACCAATAATAAAATGAACATGAAAAAAAATATGCTCAATAGGCTCAAAAGCTCACCAAAAAAACTTATGGTTTTGATGTTAAACTTGCAATTTCAAAATTTCAAGATAATAATTCAATTCAAGGAGACAACCTAAAATATGATTTCTGAAAAACAACTTATCATGCTTGACTCTCTTATGTCTTAAAGAATGAATAAACTAATGCACAAATATCCACAAATAAATCCAAAACAACATCAATTAAAATTCCAAATTTTAAAACAATTCACTGTAATAGTGGGTATGAGAAAATTACTTAAACACAACAAATAATTCAGGGATTTTATCACAAATATAAAAAACCTCCCCACACTTAAGATGTACATTGCCCTCAATGTACAAACATATATAAGCACATAATAAGCACAATATCAAAAGATGGGGAGAGAATTGAAATTGCCCTGTATATGAATAAAATCGTCAGAATAGAGAAAACCGGAATTGTAAGCAAATCTAGATGTAATGCATGTTTCTGAGCAACTAATAAGAAGAGAAACACAGATAAATAAGAAGATTTAGAGGTTACAAACTTGAATAACAACCATCAAAATAAGAAAACTAAAAACATAGTTCAAAATAAAAATAAACTAAAGACGTCTAACAAATAAAAATAAAACAATCGGAAAGAAAAATAGAAGTTCAACCATAAATAAAATAAACAAAAATAAATTAGAGATTGTCATTGTGAGATGCGTCCGGATCGTGAGGCGCAGGATCAATAGAAGGAATATGGAGATGCTAATAGACTTGCTGCAAAGCCGTGTCAATGTTGTTGAACCATTCAAAGCATCACTGCTCGAAGTGGGTGAACCACTCAAAGCAGCGGTAGGCTGACTTGGAGGTGGAGAACGAGGTGGATCCTTATGGTTAAAAGGACCATCACCAGGAAAGTCCTCATACTTGTCCTAAGGGTCGGAATGAGACAATCCATAATGAGGAGGACCCACTCCACACTGTTGCTCGATCATCCTCATTTGACTAATAATCGATAATCCCTATGAGATCATCTCTCCAACTAGTGTAAAGAAGGATGTCTGCTCTAGAGTATCAAGGAGGCCAAAATACCACGCTAGACGAGTCACATTAGGGCTCAAACAAATAGGACCCTTCCTATTGCGGTCAAACTGATGGTGAAACAATAGGGCGACGAAGTAAGCAAGATCGAAGGTGTGTTGCATCACATGCTCTAAAGAAAACAAGCGTCAAATGTACTGACAACTCCAGTGCTCTCTCTTTGACCAGTCAACTTGTGCGCCAAGATAGCATGAATGTACCGCAATGTCGGAGGTAAGGAAGTCACCGTCGATTAATTTGGGTCATATGGCATCGTACTAGTAGTAAGTTTTGTCCAGCATAAAGACGGTGAATGATGGACGTGCTGGTATAAGGTGAGGAATCCCTCGACACTCATGAACTCTTCAGAATAGAGTCCTAAGGCAGCTCCAAAATTCGGGACGCTCAGATAATGCGTCGTACCATCGGGTTGAAAAGACATAGTGCACGACTTATCATGTTTCGACATCACGTGCTGCAGAACAAATGTCAAACAAAACTCTAGTGTAAGCTTCAAGTAAGTGGGCTCGACGATTGATAAAAATTTGACACAATGAGCTGTCTCGATCAGGGCGTGCACTTTGACTAAATGTACTATCTATAATGCCTTTCAGACTATGCAACGCCTTAAACCCAAGGGTCACTTCTTGAGAAGCTGATATTGGTCCTCATGAGGGCCTGGTGGAAACCGTAGGGAAGGATGGCGTGCGTTAGAGGATGCGCTCAAGGATAAGGTCTCACCCAGAGTCTTCTACTTTTTCGAAGTGGGGAAGATGGCCTTAGTCTTACCACGTGTATTTGTCATTATGTGCTTGAAAGAAAATATAACGACCCAATATCAGAGAAACAGTAAAATATGCACCAATAATGAATATATAAATATAGCAAAAAAGAAGATAGGCCGACATGCAGGGATTAAAACACATCAACACGAACAATCACAATACGAAAACCAAAATATAATACTAATAGAACAATGACCTACTCCTAAAACGACAAGGAAAAACAAAAATGAAACAGAACAAAACAAAAAATCTAATAAAATTAAACTACAACTATTACACTAATAATAATAATAATAATAACTATACTAATGATTTAAGGAAAAGCAAACCTCAACTAATGATAATAAAAAGAATAAACAATAATAGTGGTAATAAAACTATATTAATCACAAGGATAATAATAAACCTAAGAAGAATAGTAAAAATAAAAATAAAAATAATAATAAACTAACAATAATAATAATAAGAATAAAAATAATAAAAATAAAAATAAAAATAGAAATAAAATAGTAACTAAAATAAAATAAGAGGTGATGAGCCAAACGATGGGGGAACTACTAGGGGGCAGTCGACGGTAATCGGCGGTCAGAGGATGACGACTACGGGGTTTAAAAAATGGCCAAAAACAAAGACTAGGAGTATTGTACGTGTGTGTATGGTCGGCGGTGAATTAGAAAGAGGGGAGGCTCGCGCGGTGGGTGCGACGAGGGGGACAGACGGAGGAAAGGGACCAACGAGGGGAAGGGTGGATTGGGATCTGAGGGTGGGGCTTGGTTTAGGGAGAGTTTGGAGGTAGAGAGGAAAGTTGTGGGCAAAGGACGGGGAGAGGGTGTTTGAACAGCGGTAAAAAGGGGTAAGAAAAGGAGATCGGCAGTGAGGGAAGACAGAACAGAGACGGGTTTTGGTGAGGAACGATGGCTGGTAGATGAAAAAGAAGACAAAACAAAAAAGAAAATAGGGTTTTTAAGGGGGACACGATCATGTGAAGGCTTATGTTGAGCCACATAGTCGTGCAACACGCTTGTGTGTGCACTCTCAGGCCGCGTGTCAATTGAAAATTTAATAAAAATAAAGCCCAGTCTCAGCACACCCTGAAACACGATCGTGTGTATCGGCTGTGTGTTGCACATGACTGTGTGAGATTATTCTGTGCTTCTCACATGCCCGTGTGGCAAGTAGTGTGTTTCACACGGCCATGTCTTTCGCCAGTGTAACTTACTGTTTTAAAATGAAATTGAAAAAAATATACTCCAGTATGGACATGACTGTGTCACCAGGCCATGTGGATATCTTAGACCGTGTAACAACTGAAACCTGAAAGAATAAAGTCCTAAAACTTACATGGCCCAAGACACACCGGGTGTCCAGGCCGTGCGACTCACACAACCATGTATTCAAATCGTGTAAGTCTCTGTTGTTGTGTGTGTCACAAAAAATTTGGAAAAAATAGCTCCAGTATGCACACGGCCTGAGACATGCCCGTGTGTTCAAACCGTGTGTACCACTCCCTTCTATGTGGTTTACCGTTTTTTTAAACAAATTAAACATGCAACAAAATTAATGGAATTAACAAAATTGAAACATTCAGGTTGCCTCATGAGAAGCGCTTATTTAAATTCGAAGCTTGACTTCCCCTTTTTACTCACGGTTGATTCAAATTTTGGAGTCAAATTCCTCTCTCTCGATATTAATATCACCTCAAATATAGGATTTGAGTCGATGACCGTTTACCTTAAATGTGTCGTATTCAAGATGTGTTACCTCTATTTTACCATAGGGCAAAATGGTTTCTATCATATAAGGACTTGACCGTCTCGATTTTAGCTTTCCCAAAAATAATTCGAGCTTTTAATTATATAAAACTACTCGATCTCCAACTGTGAATTGTTTGGGTTGCTTTAAACGAGTGTTGTTGCGTTTCTTCGTTGCTCTTTGATATAATTTTGAGCTCTTGTAAGCATTTGCTTGCCATTCATCTAACTCATTTAGTTGCAACAATCTCTTATCACTTGCAAGTTTAGGATCAAAATTCAAAAATTTTATTGCCCAAAATGCTTTATGTTCTAGTTCTAGTGGTAAGTGACAACTCTTCCCATAAAGATATGGGGATGTTCCTATAGGTGTTTCATATGCAGTCCTATAAGCCCATAACGCGTCATCTAATTTTAAAGCCCAATCCTTCATATTTGTCTCTACGGTCTTTTCTAGGATGCATTTCAGTTCTCAGTTCGACACATCATCTTGCCCACTAGTTTAAGGATGATAAGGGGTAGTTGCTCTATGATGTACACCGTATTTCTTAAGAATCTTATGAAATTGAGTGTTACAGAAATATGAACCCCTATCGCTAATGATTGCTCAATATGTTCCAATACAAGTGAATAGTTTCTTAAGAAATCTAACGACCACCCTAGCATCATTAGTTGGTAAAGTTTGAGCTTCAACCCATCTCGATACATAATCGACTGCTACCAGTATGTATTTATTACCATAAGAACTAGGAAACAGTCCCATGAAATCAATACCGCAAATGTCAAAAATTTCACAAGAATGCATGTAATTTTGAGGCATTTCATCACGTTGGGAAATATTACCTATTCATTGGCATCTATCACAAGAAGTGACATACCTATTAACATATTTGAATAGTGTGGGCCAATAAAAACCTGATTCAAGTGCTTTATGTGTTGTCCTAATCCCACTGTAGCGTCCTCCTATCTGTTCTGAATGAAAATGGTCCAAAATTACCTGATCTACACACATATGAAAAAGAAAAGGATCCTCCCAAAAATAGTTTTTTCATATCAGTAAAGAATTGCTTCTTTTGATGATATGAGTTAACCCTTTTGGTAGGATTTTAGCAACCAAATAATTCATGATATTTGCAACCAAGGGCCTTCATAATTAATAACCACAAAGGCTTGTTTTTTTAGGAAATGAGTCATTTATCTCCTTCTCATTATGTAACAGTCCGGTTTAGACCCTAGTCGAAACAGTGGTTTTGGGACCACAAATCCGAGTCTGAATAATATTTTAATATTATTTCCTGTGCCTATGATATATGATTAAGCATGTATTAAAGTTTCTGTAAGTTAATATATCCGTCTGTGTGCTAAATTTGACAAAATGATTGAATTGCATTAAATGTGAAAGTTGTATGCTATATGTTAAAGTGCCTATGTGTTGTGGCTTATTAAGATGGAGGCCTTATGTTGTTATTATGCCAATATATAGATAGTGGATGGATAAAGGTCTTAAATGCCCTTAATATTTTCATGTATATATGTTAAGTATAAGGCTAATTTAGTAACTAAATTAATAATATGTTGTTAATAAAACAAAAGGCTAGAATAATAAGCCATTTTATCCATCTTCTTGCCGAAATATTGAACAAAAGAAAAAGAAAGAAGAAGGTAGGGCTTCGGCACTTGCAAGCTTGAATTAAGGTAAGTTTTGACTTCGGTTTTTGCTAATTTCTACATTTTTGCAATCATTGCTTCGTAAACTTTGAAGCCCATGTCTTAATTTTTAGAATTGATGATGTTTGTGAAATGATACTTTGTTGAACTCATGTGATTTGTGATGTCTAATAGTGAAAAATGAAAGATATGTGTTTAATGAACATGTTTTGTTCTTGAATTTTTGATGAATTTAGCTAATTAGGGTTAAATTGAGAAAATAGCATTTTGAGGGACTAATTTGTGAATTTGATGAAAATTTTGGACTTTTATGAGAAATATGAACATTCGGCTCAGCATGGGTATATGATGATTTTGTATATTTGATGTTTTGAGAAAAACGGACTAAATTGTTAAAATGTGCAAATGTGAGGGCTAAGTTGCAAATAGCCCTAAATGTATGTTTTTTGAGTGAAATGAATATGTTGGTAAATAAAAGAGTTAAATTTGAATATGTATAGATCAAGAACCGAAGAAAATAGACTTAGATCGCAGGAAAGCGAAGATAGTTGAATAAACGAGCCCGAACGAATATCTGAATCCGAGGTAAGTCATTATCCAAATAAACGTATTTGTATCGAATTGTGTATGTTCATATGACTATTGATAACGATGAATGTTTATGAGATGATGTGTACATGAATTTCGAGATAAGATCGACATAGTGACAATATACAAGAAGTCTCGTACGAACCCAAGAATAGATAGGATTAGCTATGTCATGACATAGGTGTCTATTATGTTTTATCATGTAAGACCACATCTGGGACATTGGCATTGATTTGAGATTTCGTGTAAGATCACGTCTGGGACGTAGGCATCGATATGAGCTTTACGTGAAAGACCATGTCTGGGACATCGGCATCGTATTAATTCGTATAAGACCATGTTAGGGACAACGGCAACTCTATCTAATTACATGTAAGACCACGTTTGGGACGTTGGCATTGGACGACTATTCTGAGTATTTTGTATATCCTATTAGATTCTGAACGGTTCAACGGGCAAATTCTGAGCTATGAACGATTACGTGAATGTATAATCGTTTCAGGTACGTTTGATAAGTACACAAGGTGTGTATGAAAGGTAAGTATCTATATGAACTTACTAAAATAAATATGTGCAATGGGATGATGAGATGATATGTGAAATTGTGCTTAGATGAGCTATGTGCATATGTGGTATTGATTTGAAGCATGTGATAAGTTATGGTTAAGCAGTTGAGCCAAACTCCATGTGAGATGTATAGGCTATGAGAACCATTATTGTCATTGTATAAATATGCTATGTGCATTTTAAGTTAAGTTTATTTGTATATGACTTACCAAGCTTTTGAAAGCTTACTCTATGTGTGTTTGCTCTGTTTTATAGATCGTCAAAGCTACTGAAGGCTCGGGGACAGTCGAGGATCATCATCATACGACTCAACTTGTTTTGGTACTATAGGCTAGTCATTTTGGTATGTTTGAAATGTGTATAATAGCCATGAGATGTGGCTAGATAAGTATTGGTAATATACTTGAGCAAATATTAAAATGATGTATGTTTTGGCATGGCTAGATAGCTTATGAAATGGTTAAAGATTTGGTAAGCATAGGAATGCAACATGAGCATGTTTGATTGATCAAATAGGTAGGCGTGCGAAAGATATAGATGGAGGAATCATGCTTATTTGCACATGTGTTAGTTGTACAATTTGGCATGGTTGAAGTTGCAATTGTAGGTAAAGATTTGATGACTACTTTGATATGTTTTGGGTTATAAAATATGCATGAAATGAGTTGGTAATTTGCTTGTAGGTATGACCCTGTTATGGGTGGCATTATGGCCTTGATAATGGCCTATTTTGCCTACACAGCTATGGCACATGGGCGTGCCTAATGGCCATGAGAAAATGGCAGTGTCTAGCTACGAGAGCATGACCTTGGCACACGGACGTGCTTGGTAGCCGTGTGATTAAGTCAGTATATGGCCTAAGAGCACACGGTCATGGTACACGGGCGTGTCTAATGGTCGTATGCAAAAGTGAGTATACATGCCCTGATTTGGCACGGCCTAGACATGGGGGTGTCTAGTGCCCGTGGAAGACACACGGCCTGCCAACACGAGCATGTGTCCTGCATAACTTAGAAAAGTTTTAAATTTTCGAGAATTTCTGTATGTGTTTGGCCTAGTCCCGGCCCTACTCTATAGCATGATTTAGGTCTCTTTGACCAATATAAGAGACAGTTTGATTGTGTTTGGTGAATGATTGTATGAAATGTTAATAAAAGTTTTTGATCATGTCTGTAACGCCTTTAACCTTAATCGGCGTCGGATATGGATTAGGGTGTTACATTTGAAAGGTATCAGAGCTGCGATTTAGCCAATTCTCGGACTAACGTAGCGTGTCAGAGTCTAGCTATACATGCCATATTTCTGAACTGTGATGGTGTGATGATTCCTGACGTGTAAAATGTGATTTCCGTATAGTAATGGATCCCAAAAGAGTCGTAGCTGACGATGTAGAAAGTAATGTGCCTGCTCCAGCACAAGGGACAATGCCTTCTGATTCGAGACCGACTACGAGCGGTCATGAGGAAGAAGCTAAACAAGCTTTCTTCTAGATGATGGGTGAGTGGTTCACTCAGTTTATAAGAAATAATCCGGCTGTTTCACAACCTCCTTTGATTAATCCCCTCGGACATTTGTTATGCCTTCGACTATGAATTTGAATCTGTTGAATATGCCTCCGGTAGACAAAATCCGTAAGTATAGGGCTGAAGAGTTCAGAGCTACTAGTGATGATAATGCTGAGAGAGTCAAGTTCTGGTTAGAAAACATTATTCGGGTATTTGATGAGATGTCCTTTACTTCGGAAGAAAGTATTAAATATGTTGTTTCACTGCTTCGAGATGCGACTTATCAGTGGTGGAAGACCTTAATTTCTGTTGTTCTAAAAGAGCGGGTCACATGGGACTTTTCGATCGATCGATGAAATATATCAGTGAGAGATTCATTGATCTGAAACGAAAGGAATTTCTAGAATTAAAATAAGGCCGTATGTCTGTTACTGAATATGAGTGAGAGTTTGTGAGACTGAGCCAATATGCTCGTGAATGTGTATCCACTGAGGCAATAATGTGCAAAATATTTGAAGATGGTCTTAACGAAGGCATCCGTTTACTTGTTGGGATTCTGGAAATAAAAGAGTTTGTTGTACTCGTTGATCGAGCGTGCAAAGCTGAGGCACTGGGAAAAGATAAAAGGAAAGCTGAGTCTGATGCTAGAGACGTGAGAAAGAGGTTTCAGAGTAGATCATTTCAGCCTGCTTCGATGAAATTCTGAGATGAGCATAGCCGTTCAAAATTGAATGTGGGGCATTCAAGTAGAGATCGAGCTAGATCACTAGTGAGCTCAAAAGCTCCAGCAACTTCAGTGGCAAGTGTTGGAAATGTACGATCTGAGAAACGTGAATGTAAGCATTATGGAAAAAGACATCAGGGAAGTTGTAGATTGAATGACCGGGCTTGTTTTAGATGTGGATCATTAGATCATTTCATCCGAGATTGCCCAAAGTCTGTTGAACTAAAGCGCTCAAAATCCGAGATCCGATAATGCTCTAGTGAGAGGTAGACCCTTTCAAAATGTAAGAAATGCTAGTGGCAGTCAGAGAAGTACAAGAGATACTATTGCGAGATCCGAAGCTAGAACGCCTGTTAGAGCCTACGCTATCTGAGCTCGTGAGGAAGCTTTATCTCTAGACATTATTACGGGTATATTTACACTCTATGATACTTCTGTGATTGCATTGATAGACTCTGGTTCTACACATTTGTATATATGCATGAACTTAGTATTCAGTAAGACTTTGCCTATAGAGTCAACCGAATTTGTTATAAAAGTATCGAACCTCTTAGGTAAAAGTGGTCTGGTTGACAAAGTATGCAAGAACTTTCCGTTAATGTTTCGGATATCTGTTTTCCTATTTGATCGATGTTATTACCATTTGATGAGTTTGATATCATTCTGGGTATGGATTGGTTAACATTACATGATGCTGTTGTAAACTGTAAAAAGAAGACTATTGATTTGAGATGTCCAAATGATAAAATAGTTCGGGTTGAGTCTAACGATTTGAATGGGTTGCCTGCTGTGATATCTGTATTGAAAGCTCAAAGATATGTGATTGATTCGAAAGTGTCTGAAACGAAAGTTGAATCAGTACCAATTGTTTGTGAATTTTCTGATGTGTTTCCTGAAGAATTCTGGGTTTGTCTCCGATACGTGAAGTTGAATTTCGTATTGATTTTTGCACTGGCACAACACCCATTTCGATAGCTCCGTATAGAATGGCACCAACGTAATTGAAAGAGTTAAAGTCACGATTGCAAGAGTTGGTGATAGAGGTTCACTAGATCGAGTTTCTCACATTGGGGTGCTCATGTTCTGTTTGTGAAAAAGAAGGATGGCACGATGAGAATGTGCATTGATTATCGTCAGTTAAACAAAGTGACTATAAAGAAAAAATATCTGTTGCCCAGGATTGACAATTTGTTTGATCAGTTAAAAGGTGCCACTGTGTTTTCTAAGATTGATCTGAGATCGGGATATTACCAATTGCGAGTAAAAGATTCAGACATTCCGAAAACTACTTTTAGAACGAGATACGGACATTATGTATTCTTAGTGATGCCTTTTGAATTAACGAATGCTCCTGCTATTTTTATGGACCTGATGAACATAATTTTCAGACCATATCTAGATCAATTTGTTGTTGTATTTATTGATGACATTTTGATTTATTCACAGAATGAGATGGAGCATGCTGAACATCTGAGAATTGTATTGCAAACTTTTGTGAGAAAAGCAATTGTATGTGAAATTCAGTAAATGTGAATTTTGGTTACGTGAAGTCAATTTTCTGGGACATATTGTATCGGTCTCTGGTATACGAGTTGACCCGAGCAAGATTTCTGCTATTCTGGATTGGAAGCCTTCGAAAAATGTGTCTGAAATCCGTAGCTTTCTGGGACTCGTCGGTTATTATCGTCAGTTTGTAAAAGACTTTTTGACGATAGCTACTCCGTTGACTAGATTACTTCAAAAAGATGTGAGATTTGAATGGTCTAATAAATGTTAGAAAAGCTTTGATCAGTTGAAATCCCTTTTAACTGAAGCTCCAGTTTTAGTACAACCAGAATCGGGTAAAGAATTTGTAATTTACTATGATGCTTTGTTAAATGGTCTGGGATGTGTTCTGATGGAAGAAGGCAAAGTAATAGCGTATGCTTCGAGACAACTGAAGCTGCGATTGTGTTTGCATTAAAGATTTGGCGTCATTATTTGTTAGGTGAGAAATGTCATATATTTCTGGATCATAAAAGTCTGAAATACTTGATGACCAGAAAGACTTGAATCTGCGTTAGAGAAGATGGTTAGAGCTGTTGAAAGATTATGAGTTTGCGATAGATTATCATCCGGGGAAAGCAAACGTTGTTGCTGATGCATTGAGTAGAAAGTCATTGTTTGCACTACGTGCTTTGAATGCTAAATTAGATCTGTCTAATGGTAGTTCTGTGATAGCTGAATTGAAAGCAAAACCATTATTTTTACAGCAGATATGCGATGCTTAAAAAACTAATAATGAGTTGTTAGCGAAATGAGCTCAGTGTGATTTGAATTTTGATTCTGGATTTTCAGTAGATGCTAATGATTATCTGAGGTTTCGAGATCTAGTTTGTGTTTCGAGAAACTCAGAGTTGATTCAGTTGATTTTAAATGAAGCACATAGCAGTAGCCTATCGGTTTATCCGGGAAGTACAAAGATGTACCATGATCTGAAGCAACACTATTGGTGGTCTGGTATGAAACGGGATATATCTGACTTTGTGTTAAAATGTTTAGTCTGTTAGCAAGTCATAGTTGAAAACCAGTTTCCATCTGGGTTGTTACAACTGATTCTGATTCCCGAGTGGAAATGGGATAGAGTGACGATGGATTTTTTTCTGGATTGCCTCTGACTTTGAGAAAGAAAGATGTGATTTTGGTCGTAGATGACCGATTAACAAAATCTTCCCATTTTATTTCGGTAAGATCAGACTACTCACTTGATAAGTTAGCTGAGCTTTATATTTCCGAGATTGTGAGATTGCACTGGGTGCCACTATCTATTGTGTCAGATAGAGATCCGAGGTTTACATCAAGGTTCTTGAAGAAACTACAAGAAGCTTTAGGCAAGAAATTGCATTTCAGTACAGCTTTTCATCCGCAAAAGGATGGTCAATCCGAGTGGATTATTCAAATCCTTGAGGACATGTTGAGGTGCTACATTTTTGAGTTTAACGGTACGTGGGAACAGTATCTGCCATTGGTTGAATTTACTTATAACAATAGTTTTTAGTCGAGCATCAAAATGGCACCATATGAAGCTCTGGACAGACGTAAATGTCGTACACCTCTGTATTCATCTGAGCTCAGTGAACACAAGATACATGAGGTCGATTTAATAAAAGATTTAGTACAGAAGGTGAAAGTCATCCGAGAGAGTATGAAAGCAACATCTGATCGTCAGAAGTCATATGCGGACGTAAAAAGAAAAGGTATTGAATTTGAGATCGGTGATAAAGTGTTTCTGAAAGTATCTCCGTGGAAGAAAGTACTCCGATTCAGAAGTAAAGGCAAGTTAAGTCTGAGGTTCATTGGACCGTATTAGATCATTGAACGAGTTAGACCTGTTGCATACAGATTGTTATTACCCTCCGAGTTAGATAAGATACATAATGTATTTCATGTTTCGATGCTCCGTAGATATTGTTCTGATCTGTCACATGTGATAACTCCGTTTGAAATAGAAATCTGATCTGATATGACTTATGAAGAGGAACCGATCTGTATCTTAGCTCGTGAAGCGAAAGAAATGAGAAACAAGAAAATTCTGTTAGTAAAAGTGTTATGGCATCGACACGGATTAGAAGAGGCAACATGAAAGCCTGAAGATTCTATGAGACAACAATATCCGAACCTATTTGATGGTAAGATTTTCGGGGACGAAAATCCCTAAGGGGGGTGAATTGTAACAGTCCGGTCTAGACCCTAGTCAGAATAGTGGTTTCGGGACCACAAATCCGAGTCTGAATAATATTTTAATATTATTTTCTATGCCTATGGTATATGATTAAGCATGTGTTAAAATTTACGTAAGTTAATTTATCAAAATGTGTGCTAAATTTGACAAAAGGATTGAATTGCATTAAATGTGAAAGTTGTATGCTATATGGTAAAGTGCCTATGTGTTGTGGCTTAATAAGATGGAGGCCTTATGTTGTTATTATGCCAATATATAGATAGTGGATGGATAAAGGTCTTAAATGCCCTTAATATTTTCATGTATATATGTTAAGTATAAGGCTAATTTAGTAACTAAATTAATAATATGTTGTTAATAAAACAAAAGGCTAGAATAATAAGCCATTTTATCCATCCTCTTGCCGAAATATTGAACAAAAGAAAAAAAAGAAGAAGCTAGGGCTTTGGCACTTGCAAGCTTGAATTAAGGTAAGTTTTGAGTTTGGTTTTTGCTAATTTCTTCGTTTTTGCAACCATTGCTTCGTAAAATTTGAAACCCATATCTTAATTTTTAGAATTGATGATGTTTGTGAAAAATGAAAGATATGTGTTTAATGAACATGTTTTGTTCTTGAATTTTTGATGAATTTAGCTAATTAGGGCAAAATTGAGAAAATAGCATTTTGAGGGACTAATTTGTGAATTTGATGAAATTTTTAGACTTGTATGAGAAATATAAGCATTCGGCTCAGCATGGGTATATGATGATTTTGTATATTTGATGTTTTGAGAAAAATAGACTAAATTGTTAAAATGGGCAAATGTGAGGGATAAGTTGCAAATAGCCCTAAATGTATGTTTTTGTATTGAAATGAATATGTTGGTAAATAAAAGAGTTAGATTTGAATATGTATAGATCAAGAACCAAAGAAAATGGACTTAGATCGCAGGAAAGCGAAGATAGTTGAAGAAACGAGTCCGAATGAATATCCGAATCCGAGGTAAGTTATTATCCAAATAAACGTATTTGTATCGAATTGTGTCTGTTCATATGACTATTGATAATGATGAATGTTTATGAGATGATGTGTACATGAATTCCGAGATAAGATCGACCTAGTGACAATGTCCGAGAAGTCTCGTACGAACCTCGGAATAGATAAGATTAGCTATGTCATGACATAGGTGTCTATTATGTTTTATCATGTAAGACCACGTCTGGGACATTGGCATTGATTCGAGATTTCGTGTAAGACCACGTCTGGGACGTAGACATCGATATGAGCTTTAAGTGAAAGACCATGTCTGGGACATCGGCATCGTATTAATTCATATAAGACCCTATCGGGGACAGCGACAACTATATCTGATTACATGGAAGACCACGTCTGGGACGTTGGCATTGGATGACTATTCTGAGTATTCTGTATATCCTATTAGATTCTGAACGGTTCAGCGGGAAAATTCTGAGCTATGAACGATTACGTGAATGTATATCCGTTTCAGGTACGTTTGATAAGTACACAAGGTGTGTATGAAAGGTAAGTATCTATATGAACTTACTAAAATAAATATCTGCAATGGGATGATGAGATGATATGTGAAATTGTGCTTAGATAAGCTATGTGCATATGTGGTATTGATTTGAAGCATGTGATAAGTTATGGTTAAGCAATTGAGCCAAACTCTATGTGAGATGTATATGCTATGAGAACCATTATTGTCACTGTATAAATATGCTATGTGCATTTTAAGTTAAGTTTATTTGTATATGACTTACTAAGCTTTTGAAAGCTTACTCTATGTGTGTTTGCTCTGTTTTATAGATCGTCAATGCTACTGAAGGCTCGGGGATAGTCGAGGATCATCATCACACGACTCAACTTGTTTTGGTACTATAGGCTAGTCATTTTGGTATGTTTGAAATGTGTATAATAGCCATGAGATGTGGCTAGATAAGTATTGGTAATATGCTTGAGCAAATTTTAAAATGATGCATGTTTTGGCATGGCTAGATAGCTTATGAAATGGTTAAAGATTTGCCAAGCATAGGAATGCAACAAGAGCATGTTTGATTGATCAAATAGGTGGATGTATGAGAGATATAGATGGAGGAATCATGCTTATTTGCACATGTGTTAGTTGTACAATTTGGCATGGTTGAAGTTGCAATTGTAGGTAAATATTTGATGACTACTTTGTTATGTTTTGGGTTATAAAATATGCATGAAATGATTTGGTAATTGGCTTGTAGGTATGACCCTGTTATGGGTGGCATTATGGCCTTGATAATGGCATGTTTTGCCTACATGGCTATGGCACATGGGCGTGCCTAATGGCCGTGGGAAAATGACAGTGCCTAGCTAAGAGAGCACGACCTTGGCACACGGACGTGCCTAGTAGCCGTGTGATTAAGTCAGTATATGGCCTAAGAGCACACGGCCATGGTACACAGGCGTGCCTAATGGCCGTGTGGAAAAGTCAGTATACATGCCCTGATTTGGCACGGCCTAGACATGGAGGTGTCGAGTGCCCGTGGAAGATACACGGCCTGCCTACACGGGCGTGTGTCCTGCATAACTTAGAAAAGTTTTAAATTTCTGAGAATTTCTATATGTGCTTAGCCTAGTCCCGACCCTACTCTATAGCATGATTTAGGTCTCTTTGACCAATATAAGGGACAGTTTGATTGTGTTTGTTGAATGATTGTATGAAATTTTAATAAAAGTTTCCGATCTATCTAGTAATGCCTTTAACCTTAATCCGACGTCGGACGCGGGTTAGGGGTGTTACACATTAAGCTGCTTAAGATGGGGATTCTCGAGTCTCGAGAGTGGTCTGTTGCATGATTTTCAGTCGTTTCTTATCTTTAATTTCCAATTCGAATTTCGGCAATAATATAATCCACCTTATAAGTTGAGGTTTTGCATCCAGTTTATTGAAAAGGTAGCGAAGGGTAGAGTTGTCAGTGTACACAACAAATTTAAACAATATAAAATAAAGTCTAAATTGATCGAATGCAAAAACCACAGCTAGCAATTCTTTTCCGGTAGTAGTGTAATTCTCTTGTGAGCCTGTAAACATCTTGCTAGCATAATAAATTGACTGAAAATGCTTGTCTGTTCGTTGTGCACCTACTGCAAAAACACTTGCATCACAAATTAGTTCAAAAGGTAAATTCGAATTAGATGTGACCATAATCGAGGAATTAATTCATTTTTCCTTAAGAACATTAAACGCCTCTAAACATTCCTGATTGAAATTGAATGACACATCTTTTTCTTGCAAATTTGTTAAAGGCTTTATCAACCTTGATCCCTTTACTAGAAATTTTATGGTCCAAGAAACTTCTAATATCCTTAACTGAATTAAAAGCAAGTCCATGAAACCAACTAAAAATATGATGAAGGCAAGTGCACCTATCGATAAATAGTATAGCTATTGTGAGAAAAGATATCGTTCCCACGAGACTAAAAGTAATAGTATTTATCGTCTTTTTATTATTTAACTGATAAATTGAAGTGATTGAATTAAACTAAAATTAACTAAATTAATTAACTAAGAACTCGACAAATAACAAATCAGGAAAATAATCGAATAATAACCAAGAAGCAAAACAATACCTAGGAAAGAATCCACCTAGACTGCATCTGTCACTATCAATCTTAATTAAAGAATTTATTCACTGAATATCTTGATATGTAGAAATCCCTAAATTATACTAATATCTCTCTTCAAAGCTAAGAACAACTGATTTTAGGTTGATTAATTAAAATTTCTTTCTAATTAAAACCCATATTATCGCTTTAACTCGATCTATGGATTCCCCTATTAGATTTGACTCTAATCTGGTAGATTTATGTCGTCCTATTTCTAGGATCGCATGCAACTCCACTCAATTATGCTAGATCTACTCTTAAATAGGGTCTATTCCTCCTCTGAATTAAGCACACCAAACATGAATTAATAATCTAAAAATATTAAATCAAGAATTAAGCACACATAAATGAGAGCAAGATTCATGTATTTATGCAGAAATCAAAAGACATTTAGAAAACTAGTTCATAATCGTGAATAAAAACATCTCAAAGTCAGTATATCCACAAGAAATAGAAAAACTCATAATAAACTTCAAAGAAATCAAAAGGAGATATTCAATCTTGGTGGAAATCTGCTTCAGAGTTGGCTTCAATAGCGTTTTCTGAGTTATTTTGGCTCTTCTTATATTTGGTATTTATAGGTTTTAAAATGCCTGAAAAACCTAAAAATTGCATTTTTCTGCGTGTTCGGAGTGCAAATTGCAAAATCCACACTATCTGGCACCTGGCCGTATGTCCAACTCGTGTGGGAAGGCCCAACCCATGTGGCTCCTGAAATCTACTCCAATTATTCGACTTTCACTCTATTTTTGCTCGTTTTGCTCCCAAATGCTCTCCTAAGTATAGAAACATGAATTGAAAGAATTATGAGCATAAAATTCACCATTTTGCATTGATTAATCACCCAAAAACTCATTAAGAACGGGATTAAAATATTTTACTTTTGACACTTATCATGAGACACATATTATACCATATGTTATGCATCCCAGTATTAAAATGATGTACCGCGATCTTAGAGAGATGTATTGGTCACCTGGATTAAAGTGTGATGTGACTGATTTCGTGGGTCGGTGTTTAGTGTGTCAGAGGGTGAAGGTAGAGCATCAACATCCTTTAGGTTTGTTACAACCGGTTCAGATTTTGGAGTGGAAATGGGAAAGGATCATTAGGGATTTTGTCTCGATTTTTCCACTGTCTCTAACAAAGAAAGGTTCAGTTTGGGTGATTGTTGATTGATTTTCAAAGAGTGCGCATTTTCTAGTTGTGCTTACTAACTATTCGATACAAAGGTTAGCTGAATTGTACATAGACGAGATAGTCAGACTTCATGGTGTTCCAATTTTGATTATTTATGATAGAGACCTGTGATTTACCTAAAGATTTTGGAAGAGTCTTCATGAAGCTTTGAGTTCAAAGCTTAACTTTAGTACGACTTACCATCCTCAGATGGATGGTCAGTTGGAAAGGGTAATTCAAGTACTTAATTATATGTTGCGTAGTTGTGTCATTGAGTTTAGTAGTAGTTAGAGAGATATCTTCCTTTAGCAGAGTTCGCCTAAAGCAATAGTTATAGTCGCGTATTCAGATGACACCAATCGAGGCACTGTATGATAGGAGATGTTGGACTCCTTTATGTTGTTTTGAATTTGATCCAGGAGAATGAGAAGAAGGTGAAGCTGATTTGTGATAGACTGAAAGCCACTTGTAACAACCCTTTTTAGTGGTGAAAGCAGTGGTTAGGGACCACAAATTCGACAAGTGAGTTTGTAAATATTATTATTTAATATTTACAGGTCAATTATAATATTATATTGGATTTTGATTTAATAGTTTTTGCTAATTGAACGAATAGCAAAGTACAAGTGACTTTGGAAAATGAGGTTTCGGGACATCGTTTCTGTAAATCGAGCTCGTAAATATTTAATGCGGAGTTACTATATAGGTATATTGAATTTCAGTTTGGAAATTTTAGTATATGTTTGTTAATTAAGGAAAAAAGATTAAATCGTAGAAGTTACGAAAGTTAATCGCTATTGAATTTAATTTATTAAATGACTTATATAGTCAAGTGGGAGGATTAACATAGTAAATCGCCCATAATTTAGCATGATGGGTGGTTCATGAGTGTTAATTAATTAAATTACATGTTATTTTAATTATATATGTTAAAATTTTAATAATAATAATATTAAAAGTAAAACATAAGTAAAATGTTGTTATCTTTCCCATTTGAAGTCTTATTCACCAAAACTCCATAGTTTCAAATTCTCCAAAATTCGATTTTGCTTTATTTTATGCATGTAAAGTCCTTTGGCTATTGGTTTTTCGTAAATTTTATAGTTTTTGAGATCGTTACAGCTAGGTCTAGCTAACCCGTATCTCCAATTTTAAAACTGTTAAAAAATTTAAAACTTGCCATTAATTAATCTTAGATTTTTTTTTTATAGAAATTGATAGATTTGGAAGCTATGAAATGTTTTGGGACTATTTTGTTAGGTAATTTTGGTTAGTTTTAAGTTTATGGACTAAGTTGTTAAAATAGTAAAATTGTATGAAATTATTGTGAATTTTTTTAATTA